>CM036587.1:154068104-156468104 GCA_020745705.1 Hemiprocne comata
GAGATGCACTAAGTGTATATTAAAGCTTCCCAGCACACTCTATAACATCAATTCTCCGTGTCTGTGCTGTTTGTAATTTTAACAGCTGTCAGTTGTGTGGGATTTAAAACTTGCCACTCATTGCATCAGACCAAATTTCAGCAAATTTACATTGGTAACTAGGAGATTGTAATCTTCACTTATTTTTGTAGGATACACTGATGGCATAAACAGCATTTACAATAGTCTGACCACACTAATAATGTAACCACGTTCTGCATGTAAGAGAACTAGAAAGTGGGTTCCCATCTCAGAGAGGTATGCATTTTTAATTTTTTTTTTTCTGTTTCAGCTGCTAGTCTATATAATGGTATCCTCAGCAAATGTTTGCTTTTTAAGGACTGCATCTCAATTAACCTGAATGGTTTTCAAATTGAAACAAAAAAAGAAGTGCATGAAAAGGCCACCTATAAGCAATTCTGAGCAAATTGCTGCAATTTATTGCCAGCTTGAAACTCTGAGATAGACCAAAGGTAAATTACTGCATTCTAAAGCCAAGCAAAAACGATCCACAATTTTTTCCCTGCATGTTGAATTTCAAGATAAAACAACCTAGCTTCTGAATACACAAGACAGAGTTATTCTACAACCTCAGAACAATTTTAGCTGTGTAAAGACAAGTGCGGTATGATTTTGTCCTTATGCTCATAGCCCTCCCCACCTTGAATCAAGGGCTAAGTGGCTGAATCTCTTCAGACACTCTCTTTATGGCAACCTAGCCTAAACTGAGCTGAAGACCCAGCATGTTCCCTCAACAAAGCAGCAGGGTCTCCTCCTGCCAGAGCTTTTGGGTAACTACGCTAGGTAAGATTCTCTCCAGCAGAATAGATTGAGGTTCCTCTTGTGAGATGAGTCCACCCAGCAGAAACTGACACCCAGAGAAAGGTACAAAGACCAACTGAATGAATTTGATCCACATAGGACAGTCTCAGACCCAGGAAGTTCTCATCTTCACCTCTAATAATAAGAAACACCCTTCAGCCACAAAAAACAGTTTCTTCTTAGAGTCTTGCAGTGTTCTTAGCTATCACCATATGCTGACAAGCAGGCCCTGTGTGTATAAAAGTCGCAAGCGAAGGGCATGCACAACCATCAGGGCAGGCAGCCCCTACTGAAATGGAATCTGGGAGAAGCAGCTGGCTCAGTAGGTCCATTCTAATAATCAAGTGTGATCAAAACATGCAATCAATTGCTGTCTTTTTTCAGTTCGAAACTGGGCAGAATAATAATACTCTAATGTAACACATTAATTATTGTTAAATTAAAAGAAATAAGGCACCTCAAAATCAGAAATATAAAGTTATGATTTCTGTGCTGACCAGAACTGCACTAAACATGTTAGGACATCTCAAAAGAAAAACTTGAATCTAAAAAGCTTCTTATCAGGAATACTCTGATTCTAAATTTTTGCACATTACCTGTGTCCAGGTATCACATTGCCTGACATTACCTGAATTGCAGGAAGTCTGTTTTCAAAGGGTGGCTTTACATCCAAACTTTGCAGATGAGTCAAGGAAGAGTGCCTGAGTCCTAAACTCGGGAGAACTGGACCAGAATCAAACATGAAACAAAATGTGTGTACTCTATTCAACATACAGCACACAACCCTGCATGCATGCACAGGAGATGTCTTAGGTGGGGTCAAACTGGAATTTCCTGACTTTGTTAAACAGTCCATGTTAACCCATGGAACTTTGTTAACAACTTTTATCCTTTCAATAACAAATTGCCACAAAGTGAGAAATTTCTTTTCCTCTTCTTGAGCTGTAGCAGCACATTTGCTCCATAGGTCTTTGATGATCATACAATCCTGCTCACCAAAGACTTTTAGACTGTCAGTTGGGTAAAATTAAACCCTCGGTCTCTGGGATTCTAAGGGACATAATTTTTTTATATAATGAGACACTGCTTGTTATTGTGAGAAGGCTGAGGAGAGACCTTATTAAGTATCTAAAGGGTGGGTGCAAGGAGGATGGAGCCAGACTCTTTTCAGTAGTTCCCAGTGACAGGATGAGGGGCAATGGGCACAAGCTGGAACGTAGGAAGTTTGTTTTAAATATGAGGAAAAATTTCTTTATGGTGAGGGTGACAAGGCACTGGAACAAGCTGCTTTAAAAATGCTCTGCACTGCAGTTTACTCTGTGTTTGTTCCAGTTGTGCAGACTTAAAGCAAAACAGACAGTTAGGTGGCATGAGCAGGAAATGAGACAAAAACAAAGATGAAATATGACTTGAGGAAATTCCAGAAGTCCTTGAGGAAACAATGGGGAAGATATTAATTAAGGAATGCCTATTTTTCTGGTTCCATTCAGGTTAGCAAATAATTCCCAAAACTTGATATTCTTATCTAGAAAGAAGAAAGGAGAGCGTGCAAGTGGCTGTGACTGGAAATGAATGATAACGAGAGAAACATGGGTATGGTTGGGCCAGATGTGACTTCCAAAGAATTCAGGATGAGGGAATTTCCCTAAGGCAATGAGCTAGGCATATATACTTTTTGCTGCTGGGATTTTTCTGTTTTTCCCTCTGGTTGTGGGTTTGTTGGTTTTTGGTTGTTGGGTGTTTTTTTGTTTGTTTGTTTGTGGGATTAATATTAAAAGGGTAGGCCATTACTTCGTTTGGAAGTGATTAATTAGCTTCACTCTCAACCACTGTCCAGACACTCTTGAGAAAAAGCATTTGGTGATGATGGGAGATGAACCAATTTTGCTCCCATAGCTGGAACTTTCTGCTGGATGGCACTGATGGTATTTGAACCTTAGGATGACAATTGAGCATGGACATAGCAGTGAATGAAGCTGGTTTTGACACAAAAGAAATGTACTCCAGTCATCCTGAATACTGGTCCTCAATGTTGCTATTAAAGACCCTCCAATCATGCTGAGTAATCCTTGCTTTGTAACTATCATGCCGTACTTCATGTTTAGTTCTTGTCCTCACCATCTTTCTGTCTGGGATAAGGTGAAGGGAAGGAAGTGCCCTCTGTGGGATTTACTGCATAATACTAAACTGCATAGCAAGGAACCAAAGTTTAGGAATCTTAGAAAAAACATGACCTTTCTAGGTGCTCAACTATGGGGGCAAGAGAAACTTGGGTCGTTGAGGAACAGTTTGTGATTCCAGAATTGCTATTTCCTCTGCACTCACATTGCTGATTTCAGCAAAGTTTTGAGGCACAGTTAAATGTGATGAATATATCTAAGCTTCTGCACAAAAAGAAAGTAACTTCAAATCAAATCTGATATATGCTGGAACTGATCACATTGGAAATTTCTGTCCCCACAGCAGTACAGGTAGTTCCTTTCCCGATCAGTGAAGCATCTGTTCAGATTGGTTTTGGGTTTGGGCAAATGACTTACCAAGTTTTGTGTCTTATTAAATTTTCCAGCTATATTTCTGCCTATGAAATATATTATTAAAGACATAGGCAGGCGTGGGCACAGCTATGCCTCCAGCTATGTGACAGTGCAGGACCATAGAATCATAGAATCATAGAATGATTTGATTTGGAAGGGACCTTAAAGATCATCTACTTCCAACCCCCCTGCATGGGCAGGGACACCTCCCACTAGACCAGGTTGCTGAAAGCCCCATCCAACCTGGCCTTGAACACTTTCAGGGATGGGGCATCCACAACCTCCCTGGGCAACCTGTTCCAGTGTCTCACCACCCTCGCACTAAAGAATTTCTTCCTAACGTCTAACCTAAATCTCCCCTCTTCCAGTTTAAAACCCCTTGTCCTATCACTACACACCCTGGTAAAAAGTCCCTCCCCAGCTTTCCTGTAGGCCCTTCACATACTGGAAGGCTGCTATAAGGTCTCCTTAGAGCCTTCTCTTCTCCAGGCTGAACAGCCCCAACTCTCTCAGCCTGTCTTCATAGGAGAGGTTCTCCAGACCTAGGATCATCTTCATGGCCCTAGGCTGGACTTGATGAGCTTAAAGGTCTTTTCCAGTCTTGGTGATTCTGTGATTCTGTGATTCATTGTTGCAAACTGGGGAGAAACTTCACCGATTTTGCTGAAGTGAGAGAAGAATCAAGCACCACATTGACTAATCGGCACAGATCATCTACTGTCTATTATGAGCTGAAAATACCATTATAAGAAGCATTAAGATGGCATAGGTACTAGTAATGAGCATCTGTGTATCTCTATTATATTGGGTTTTAGATAACAAGTCATAGTGAATGCAAAGGGCCTCACCCAGGCTGCCAAAAAAAAAAAAAAAGAGAAAAAAAGGAAATCCTGCCCTAAGTAGTTATTTTTCTTCTTGAAGGCTTTTAATGAAAAGAGAAAAAAAAAACCACAAAAAACACTTGAAATGAAAGACATTGAGGATCTGCTTGTCCTCGTGCACATTCACTGTGCTGAAGCCTGTAACAATGAAGGGAATTGATAGCAGAGAGCAGCATTGCCCTCCCTCAGACTAAGAAACATTCACTGCAAAAGCATTTTAAAAGAACAACGCAGAGCACAGTAATTAAAGCTGATTCGGCTTCTCAAAAGACTGCTTCAAGCTTTTGTGCTGAACCTTCACAAATTCCACAGGGCTTTATTATTAATTGTGCTCCCCCCTCCACATTGCTCTCTTTGGGATGTTTCTGCTGTCACAGGTTCAGTTTTTCTCACAGGATTTCTGTACATAACTGAGACTTGTCAGGAGGGGAAATGTTTTTCCAAGCATTTTTCCCCTTTGTCCTGCCTCTCTCATGCCTTGTTCCCTCGGTAATTTTTTGTTTGTTTGCTTTTAATTTTCTTCTACATTTTATTTCAAAGAGCATCTGGTGAAAAGGAATGACAAGGGGGCTGGATGCCTTTCTTTCCCCACTCTGAGATCATATGTCAAACCCACCTTGGATCATTGCTCCCGTGACTCTGAACAACGGGTCTCTCCCAAGAGCTGGTAGATTCACACACACAGAATCACACAGAACTACCAAGGCTGGAAAAGACCTTTAAGATCATCAAGTCCAGCCTATGACCAACACCACCAAAACAGGCAGCCCTGAATGCAGCTGTGGGTGCAACACACACATCTGGCCTTGGATCCAGATTCCTCCAGACATCAGGACAGAGATACACAGAATGTAAAGGTTGTTGCTGGACAAGGGAATTTGGGTTGGGAAGCAATCTGTACTAGAGAAGGGATCAACCCTTCAGGCTGGAATTTCTCTTGCAGCCATTTCTCTTGTTTCTCAGTGTTGTTTTAGGGTTTTTTTTTTGTTGTTTTGGTTTTGGTGTTTATTTTTTTTAAGTTGGAGAAGTGAAAGGCTCATTTTTTCACAGATTGAAAGGCTGCCTAGTCTGGACTAAAAGTGAAAGTCAGCTTTTTTTATTGTAGTCAAAAGGAGTATAACATGAATGGTAGCAACTCACTGCCATTTAAAGGATACCCCTACGTTTCCAAACACACTGTTGCTACTTTCCAGATTAAAGTCCACTGCTAATATTTTTTTTCTACTTTCTGTGATCACTTGTAGTAGCATAAAAGCATGGAAAAGAAACAGAATCCAATCTGACTGCAGCATTTGCTTCTGTAACACGACGTTCATTGCCCAAGAACAGCCAGCAGCTCACCTTGCAGGGTTAGCAAATCTGCCACAGCACTTCATGGATTTCAGCAAAACAAACAGGGGAGAATAAAAAGAAAGGGACCTGACTGTGGACTGCAGTCCTTTCTCTCTGAGGAAGAACTGTTTAAAACAAAAGAAACAGAAAGTCCCCTTGCCATCAAATATATTGATTCATCCATCTCACTCACCTGACTATTATGACAGCTGCAGGAGGAGGGTTTCATTCACGGGCAAAAATTGAACTAGTTTTATCATCATCTGCTTGTCTTTGTCGTGAACGTAAATGGTTCTTTAGATTCAATGGATTTATTTAGTGGAATGTAGGTGTTCACATATAGGCATCCACTTGTGACCTGGTCATCTGTCCTTCCTTTATGCTCAGGAAGAGAAGATATTTCTCCTTCACTTTTCTTTATTTTAATCCAAATATCAAGCAATTTTCAGTTCTGTCATGCCCTAGAAGTGCCAGTTTGTTCCCACTAACTCCTTAGAGAGGTAGAGCAACCAGTTTAGATAGACTAAAAATAAATGGAATTCCCTATCTTTAAAAGGGACAAGGGGGAGGATCTGAGAAACCATGGGCTGGTTAGCATCACCTTAATCCCTGGGAAGGTGAAGGAACAAATAACCTGGAAACCTTTCCCATCCTCTAATGAGAGGAAGGTTACCAGGAGTAGTCAGCATGAATTGATAAAGGGGAAATCAAGCCTCACCAACCTGAGAGCCTTCTATGATAAGGTGATACTGACTCTCATAACATTCTCATAGATAAAATAATGAAGTATGGACCAAACAATGGGGTAGTAAAGAAGACAGAACCAGACCGTTCTCAGTTGTGCTCATTTAAAGGACAACAAGCAAAAGGCAGAAACTGATATGCAGGGAATTCCTTTTAAACATAACAAAAAACATGTTTACTATGATGGTGGTCAGGTTGCTCAGAGAGGCTGTCGAGCTTCAACCCTTGGAGATGCTCAAAAACCTGACTGGACACAGTCCTGAGCAATCTGTTGTAGCTGACTCTACTTTAAGCAGGGAGATGGGACTAGATGGCTTTGGTGGGTTGACCTTGGCTGGCTGCTAGGTGCTCACTGCTCACCCTCACTCCCCCTCCTTAACAGATTTGACCGGGAGAAAAATAATTTAATTTATTGCAATTTGAAATAGATTTGTATAGTAAGAAACACAGACTATCCCACCTTCTGCTGCTGTCTCCTTGGCTTCCTTGTCCTCTGCCTCAAAGAAGCCACCCTGCAGCCCCCTGCCGGTGCCTGGGCACATAAATATAGTGATCTCAGGAGGTTCCTTGCAAACTCAACGATTCCATCATTCAGCTCTCTTGTGGTATGGTAGCTGATGCTGCATGTGGAGGTGCCAAGTTCTTGTCTGTTCCGTATTATGGTTTACCTGTTGAGCCACGGCGTTGTCCTCCTCTCCTTCCTGCAGAAACCACAACACATTAAAGTGTTTTTTGTTTGTTTGTTTATCCAAACCCAACATGCTATCACAGGGAACCCAGATTCTGGGAATAGACTTCCGAGACTTTCTCCAGGTTATTTGTTTCAGCTTCACTATAGTGGAATCAAACCAATGTTCTCATTGACTGCAAGCTCTGCACCTGGGAGTGTTTTAAAACAAAGAGTAACAAAGTGGGTGGCAATGCCTTGGATTCTTCCTGGATATGAAAACATGCAATATAGTTTGATCTCTTTTTTAAAAGTTGCCTTCTGAAGTATCAGATTAAGATAATGAAATCTGGAGTGTTTATGAGTCTAATGGGTGTTGACCAGGAAGACACAGAGACACACTATCATCATATAGATGTGACTGGGTTTGTGCATAGGTCATTGACAGCATGTCTACAAGAGAATAAGAGTCACAGAGTTGAGTATATGTGGGGCTAAACAGAGATTTTTCATGCCTTAAGTTAATGTAGAATTTTTTCACTTGTCTCTAGAAGAGACCATTGAGAAGGAGACTATAATAGTTTTAATTTACCAAAGTTTTTTTTCTTCTCAAGGCCCATAGGAAAGGCATACTCATATGAAGTGAAATGAGCTTGAAGGATTTCTTCTTTTTTGTGATGCCATCTCTAGGGAATCTGCCCTTATCTCTCCCATATCCTATCTCATTTTGAGACCTGGGGCTTCTGGATGCTCAGAAAGACACATCAAGAAAACATTAATTCCCATTGCTCGTGGGTAGAAAATAGCATCCTGCATTCTCAGCAGCAGGCCCGGCTACATGGACCAGCCTCTGCAACCTCTAGGCTTCAGTACAGAGAGTTCCAACAGCAATGAAATGCTGCCTGCTAGAGCTTCAGCTGGTACAGCCTGCAGGAGCCCATCTCCCTTTGCCTCATGGGTCACTTCCTCTACACAGATTTCTGCCCCTTCCCTGGCTCCGTGGTGGCTGTGTGGTCCATTTCAGTGTCTTCAGATCAGAGTTTGTGCTTGACATTCCAGCAGGGCTTGTTGCTTCTGAGCAGTCACTTAGGCTAAAACAAAAATGAATTCCCAAGTGACAAGATAGCTCTAGACACACCAGTGAACTAGAAATAAGTGGAAAGGTCAGTAAAATATTCTTCTGCTCAATGAGAATGTCTGTTATTAAAGACTACATGGAAAGAGAGCAATAGTTAATGCTTTGCTGTTGCACAATATATTCTACTGAATTCCTTATCTCATTAGCACACTGAATAGGCATTTGAGGTAGGGATGCACTGAAAGGCCCATTCTCAGCAAAAATAAAATAAAGTAAAAGTACAAATAAAAATGTCCCCAAACCCAGAGACACAAAAGTTTCTTAAAAATCCTTTCCCTTTCCTTTTTTTTTTTTTTTTAACTTCAGATCATAATCTTTAGAAGCAATATTTTGCAAACTTCCTGCATCCTAGAAGCATTATTAATGGAGCACTGAAATGTTCTTTTGAACATGCACCAGGTGCCAGACTTTTAAAATCAGATCATTTAAATTACTACTGCATTTTTCCCTTTTTCTTATTGCAGCATGGACATCATTTGAACAAGACAATTATTTTATGAACTGACCCACTTAGAGACAATGCCATCCAATATTTGAAGCTGGTATTCTGACCCAGCACATACTTGAAAGTGTTGGTGTCTGTTCTAATAGCTCTCTACTTCTACTTTGCAACAGAAATGGACAAGAAAGGCAAGGTTGAATGTGATAAAATGCCTTTGTAAGCACAATACATAGCTCAGTATACCATGGTGCTCCATCCCTTAACACAAAAGTTAATGCCAGTGGCTCCAGATTCAAAAGAATTCAAAAGAATTGGGAACAACAAGACTGGAATGGTGTTTTAGGAAAAAACATTCCCATAATGAGAGGATTACTAACCCAGGACTTGGATTTATTCTTCCTTTCTTGGTAGATCTTAAGACTTCCTAGGGACACCACATCTTTGTGTCCCACTTTCACACCTGGAACATGTGGATCACAGCACAGTCCTACCCTCTGGAGCAAGGACTGCTAAGTTTTCAAAAATGATGGTAATTATAGGATTGGGAAAATATCTCTAACAATTATGAAGGAGTCAGGGAAGGGGTTATGGCAGGTTTACTGTATTCATTAGGTGCTTTCAACCTTGCAAGAAGCAAGGGATTCTTCTAAGAAATTTTTAGCTGCTCTGCTGGAAGTACAACTGCACTGACGTTTGTCTGAGGGTGACATTCAGGCTAGCTGCTGTCAGAAGCTCTGCTACTTGCTTAGACAGCACTTGAGATATGAAAGATGCCCAAGCACTGAATCATGCTACAATTATAACAAGCTGCTGAGCTGTTCCAGAAAACATTTCAGTTTCAAACCATCAGTTTTTACATATTTGGAGTAAATTTTACTCTAACAAGCCTGTTCACCTAACAGGCTGGAAAATCTAGTAGAAACTGCCAATTTGTACACATTTGCCACTAATAGGATTCATGGACAATGTGGAGCTTTTGACAGCTGTGTAGCCATTCATGTGGCCTCGCAGTCACTCTCTGGGGATGGACATTAGACCCATCACAGCCAGCCTCAAAATTATGGTTATTGTTATGGCTTGCAGTGGCTACCAAAATTGTCAATCCAAAACTGCATTGTGCTAGGGCTGTCCAAAAACAGCGAGAAAGATGTCCTCTCTCCCAGAAAGAAACAATCTTCTTGCGTGGAATGAAAAGTCATTATCTAGTGTGTATCTGGCAGCATGCAGGAGTGGTGGATGCTTGTCACCAGTGAAAGGGCAAAATGGGCAGAGGCTCCAAGATGCACCTCAGTGAAACAGACTAAAAAAGTTTTGAGAGTTAGATTTGTAATCAATTAATAATCTCTATTTCAGTTTCCCAAGAAAGTGCAGTTCACTTTGCATTGTGTACATTTGCTGGTAAATGAAATCTGACCAGTTGGGCCAGATTTGATCTATGGGTCTCTCTGGCTTTCTCTGATCTCTGAAAAGAAGGTGTCTGAGCAGCCATGTGAATTTCCCACGATGTGTCCTGGTGAGATAGGAACAATGTTTCGTCAGACCCAGGGCGGAGTGCTACAAGTTAGAAACAACATTGTTGGGTTGTTTTTTCCTTTATGCAAGGTGAGTTCTTCATCCACCAGCAGAAGATAATTATTTGCTCAGTGATTTGATGCTTCCTGACTGTTGAGTTACTTTGTGGACTTAAATAGGATGAAGTTTTCATCCAAACTATTCCACTTCAATGCAAGGAAAAAAATGGAGAAGACAGGACTTTGAAAAGCAACATTCTCTCAATTTTTGGCAGTTTCTATTCCAAGCCACTGGGGTCTCAGGAACTGATGCCAACTATCACTGTAAAATACTGTCTTCCTTCTGATGCAGATAGGAAGCAGAATCAAAGGATGTTGTCCATTCTGTCTTCAGGCAGGGGTATTTACCTAATTGTGCATTTTCAATGGCAGGAAAAAGACAGGAGGAAGAGGATCATATCACCTTCCTCCTCGTAGTCCTTAACTGGAAGTCTAAGAGTTAGAAGGTTAGCCCAAACTCAGCAACCAGCTTACCAGTAGCTAGTTATTCATTGAACACGGAGTCAATTTGATGACCCCAGAAATTATTGCCTCAGGATCTGTTTTTGGTAGTTTGATTAAACTTACTTAAGTATGACAAGAATGGAAATCGATAAAGTTAGGGTTCCAGAGGGGACTCTGTAGTACTATATCATGTTTCAGCACAGTAGCAAAAGTGCTTGTAATCTATCCACAAAGTCAATTAAAGCAAAATTCAAGACCTTAAATTGTTTCTATGTGGTTTAGTTCTCTAAATTGTTTTATTGCTTTGTAACATGGTTTTTCTGTGTTTGTTAACCAAGTATGGTGAAAACCCAAAAACTAGATCTTGAAATTCCTCAGATGGATAAAAAAGAATGATAGTTTTAAATGTATATTCATTTTAGCTCTTTGAAATTTCAGAATTTAGGATTTTGATCCTTTGGGATTCAGTATTTAATTTTTCCCACTGCAAGCAAGGACTATCATTCTCAAGAATTCACAGGATACCAGGAGATAGGACTTCTCATACCAAGCACCAAATAAGATGAGAAAACAAATGGAGTCAGAACTGTGGTGGGCAAACATTTCTATGAGTGGAGGATTCATGTCTCTGTAACCTGAAATTTACAGACAAAAAATTTCTGGTGTCACATGATGCAGAAAATGAGAAATTCACTGAATTCTGACCATTGAAAGGAAATCATCCGCACAATCAAAAGTGGTCTTACTCACCTTCATCACCATTGTTTGCTTTATTTCTACATGAATGTGACTGTAAATACTGAAGACCTGTACCTGATGTTGCATCCCTGTGTTTGTAATGTACTTGAGGAGATTAAGTATTAGGCCTTATCTCTAAAGACTTGCTGAGAAGTACCTTAAAGTCTTATTTTTACTAGGATTCTGGGTTTTTTTTTTTTCATCAGAACTATGCATTAAAATCCCAAGTTTTAATAGAAACTTGGGAGTAAATTGCCACGTTGCTTCAAAACTGCTAAAGTGAAATCTCATGTAGCTGCAAGGATTGCATGTCCACAGCCTGACAGCTCTGCTTCTCAGATTGCTTTGGACTTGTCCATTTTCTCTCCTGCTTAGCATCACTGTTCCACTGACAGCTGCTCGGACATGCAGTTCCCATCGTTCTGTCACCTCTCTAGCCAGACAGCAAGCATTAGCATCAGCCTCTCCACTGAAGAACTGATAATGTGGCATCTTAGTTTAACTCTGTAGAGAATACTAGATAAAGAGGCTGCCTTTCAATGTCATCTTGATTGTTCTCAGAGTGATTTCTGTACAAGGAAAAGGGTTTTGATTCCCCTCTAGGATCTTCTGTGGTCAGATTGAATCCTGCACTCTGGATTAAGACCATGAACCTCCACTTGGACTCTGCCATGAAGAAGAGATTTCAGCCTTCATTCTCCTAGTTTTAAATGCCTTCAAGGAAACAGTAGCAAAAGGATTTTCCCACCACTCTTAATAGCTGGTTTGAAACCTGTGTGTTTCGATCGGGGTCTTTATTCTGTATTTTCTTCGTGGTGGTTGTATCTCTAAAGACTGATTTGGTATTTGACTACAGAGATGGTGAGCTTCACAGTCTGAAAACACAGGGGCATTACTAGGGCAGACTACCTGGAGACCTACTCGTGTCGACCACTGCCCCATGCAATGTATTTGTCCTTGCCTATGCAGTCACTTGTCCCTGCACCCCACTTTATTATTAATGGAATAATTTCAGTTGATTATCAGCAGAACTGGAGGGGAATGGGAACTGCAAGCAATGTGCACTCGCAGCCCAGAGGGCCAATTGCATCCTGGGCTGCATCAAAAGTGTGGCCAGCAGGGAGAGAGAGGTGATTCTGCCCCTCTACTCCTCTAATAAGACCTCACCTGGAGTATTGTGTCCAGCTCTGGAGCCCCCAACACAAGAGAGTCATGGACCTGTTGGAATGAGTGCAGAGAAGGGCCACAAAAATCATCAGAGGGCTGGAGCACCTCTCCTACAAAGACAGGCTGAAAGAGCTGGGATTGTTCAGCCTGGAGAGGAGAAGGCTCTGAGGGGACCTTATAGCAGCCTTCTAGTACATGAAGGGGCTACAGGAAAGCTGGGGAGGGACTGTTTACAAAGGCTTGTTGTGAGAAGATGAGGGACAATGTCCTTAAACTAAAGCAGGGTAGATTTAGATTAGACATTAGGAAGAAGTTCTTTACAATGAGGGTGGTGAAGCACTGGAACAGGTTGCCCAGAGAGCTGGTTGAGGCCCCATCCCTGGAAACATTCAAGGTCAGGCTTGATGAGGCTCTGAGCAACCTGATCTAGTCAAAAAGGTCCCTGTGCACTGCTGGGGAGGCTGGACTTGATGACCTTTGAAGGTCCCTTCCAACCCCACACATTAAATGATTCTATGATTCCACTGTCTTGCCCTTAAAGAAAATCCTTAATTTCAGTCTCAACTCCAAAACTGATGTTTTCTAGGGCCCTATTATGATGTTTACTTCATTGGATTGAATAAAATACCATAACACGATAAAATACCAGAAAGTACTGTGGGACTAGTGTGACAGTTCATTTCTACTTCCACAAGTCCTCAAAGAACTTTTGCAAGTGTTCTTCATGGAAACTTAAAAAAAAAAGGTATCAGGGATGGGAAGGCATGCAGGGTGAGGAACAGAAGTGTTAGAAAAGAGAAACACCTTTCTCCTTTGAATTCCACCTCAAAAACTCTTTCACACTTTACCAGCAATTCAGCCTCAAGGATTAGGCAGTTTCTGTACTGTGCTGCTGTCTGTAATAGTGGCCATCACAGTGACATGGAAACATGGGTTTCTGTCTACAACATCTATGGCCTTTGCCAGTGAGTTTAAGCTACCTCGGGCACTCACTGATTTCTCTGGTGTGCTGATCTTGCTAGAGGAATTTTTTATTTTTCTGATAAAATTAACACTGCTGACTATTTTATTAGCTGGTTTTGCCACAGGGACATGGGGCAACAGGACAGGAGATTGTAGAATCCCTGCTGAGGGGGGCCTTTGGGAGCTGCAGGGAAGCTGGGAGGAGGACAAGTGATGCAAGACATGTAGCCCAAATCCTTTCACTATTCTCCTCTTGGAGAGAAATCAGTCTCATAGGTGTTGGTCATAGGCTGGACTTGATGATCTTGAAGGTCTTTTCCAGCCTTGGTAGTTCTGTGTTCTGTCAACACATTAGTCCTGGAAGTAAACATCCAATTTACATTGCACATTATAATTTTTTTCCTATTTTTGGTTCCTGATTTCAACAGTCTGTTATTTAGAAATATTTTTCACTGCTACATTCTGAGAGGGCTTAATTTGGAAGTTTTCACATATATGTATTTTTTTGCCTGTACCAGTTTCCCATTACAGACAAATATAGAGTCCTGCAAAGTCATCCACAAAGCAATTCTCTTGATAAAGCATACTGTAGTGAGTAGTTACAAATACAGTTGGTTTAATTACCTCTCTAGCACTTTGACAGCCACAATATTCTTCCAGAGCACTGGAAAACCACTCTTCTTGCCTTCTTCCTTGAACTACCTGAACAGTTCTAGTGAGAAAGGTAAAACTTGAGACTTTCAGAGAAGTTTTTGAGGGTAAATGTATGTTTAAAAGAGAATTAGAGATCGCTGGAGGGATCCACTGGGCATGGCAGTCAGTGAGGGATAATTCCTTCCAATTCCCAATGCTGGTAGTCAGCTCACTGGAGGTTTGTACCCTGAGAGGAGCCATGTCCTTGTTTGGTCTGGTTCTGTTCCCCAAGGAGAAGTGGTGTAACAAGATTTGAAGTAAACCAAATGAATGGCAATAAACTGTGAGACTTGGAGTCACGGGATTAATCCTGGAGGGAAATCCCACTCCTTAAGAATAATTCACAAAAGTGTCTGCAAAGCCTACATTCCGCATGGGCTCTCAGAGGAGCCCAGCACTGCCCCTGCTCCATGTGGCAGGCACAGCACAGTTCTGGATGTAGGTCCAGCACCACCCTTGGCTTCAGTAGAGCCAACTCTGCTCACGGGAATCAAATTTAACAAAATCAGGCCTTAAATTTGGAATAAGATGATTACAGTCTTTATTTAAAGCAAATATACTAACATAAGCTGAGCTGTAAGGGCACAGGTAGTCACCAAATTCAGTGAACTGCATACACTTCAGCTTTACTTACAGGTTTTATGCTGAGGAAAAAATGAACTTACCAAGTATTTTTATTTCCACAATGTCATTCTTTTTTCCAGTCCAGTGAAAAGAAAACACCCTGACTTAACAGGGTGTTCCTTTGAACACACAATGCATAAAAACAACACAAGGCTATACAGTGCCTGGAAAAATATATTCCATGCTGTACCATGGCTTTCTGTTTTAAACAATGATTTATGGGTTTTTGCTTGCAGTTCAGTGGCTTGATATCAAAGACAGCAGCTCATAAGATCAGAGAAAAATTATGACTGTGTATTAGTGGCTGGTTATTATTTAAAAACAAAGCCCAAAACAGATTGGTTAGCCCTTCATCAGACATACTCTCATGGGTATTCTTTTATGATTGTTCCATTTTCTGAGTCTCACAAAACAATTTAAAGTTAAGCATAGCAGAGCTTATTCTTCTTAAGATATCAAGGGAATTTACATAATGACTAATTTAAAAGCACATGCACAAATTAACTCAATTCGCACATAAAGGAATAGCCTTCAAAAGTTAGTGCATTTTTGCTGGCTGGGATTCAGTGGATAATTAAAGAACCTCAGCCCTCTTGCTGATCATCAATCCAGAAAATGTGTAAGTAGGTTTGTAGAACAAAAGGCGAAGGTCCTGCTCTTGGCATCCTGTCTAGACAATGAGTTGACCTTATTTAAACGGGTGCATTGGAGGGCATCTCCTAGGACTCAAAAATCTATGTAAGTGAAGGGGTTAATTGCTTGAGATCAAATTAGAGATGTCTGACTTATAGTGTGCAATAGCAAAGGTGTCCAAAATTTGTATGTGCTTTGGGAATATTTTCAAAGAGGGAATGAAACTGAAGAACCTCGGAAGGAAGGCTGCTACACAGGCATCTGTGATTGCTCTGTCTCTGTTGCTCAAGTCTGCTTGTTATACTTGTGCTGTGCTAGAGCTCATCTTTGCACAGTTGTGCTGAGAGCCACCTTGGGGAACTAAGCATTTGAAAGCTAAACTTTTTTTTCTTGGGTTGTTTTCCAGACAGATCACTTCCTCAGTCTGATTCCCTGTTGGATCACCAAAAGGCACAGCCTTAGGAATGAAGCTAGGACAGGAAGGAATAACAAAGAAACCAAAGAGTATTTATTCCTTTACTGACCATTTAATAAACTATTAAGTTAATCCCAATATGTTTACTTAGAAATTTGATGTCTCCTTGTCGTTCCAGCTGACAGGTAACTATTGTAATAACCTGCTGTAGGGTTTAATTCCTTGCTTCTCTCCAGTGCAAATATAAAGGCCAAGATGTTCAGCATAGTGCCAGGAAAAGAGAAGACACTTAAAAAAATCTGCCAAAGTTACCTAATTAAACTGTTTAATTGGATGAGACTAAAAATATTATCAAATTGGCTGTCATCCAATTATACTCTTTCCACTAACATTTTAATAATATTTCTTCTTTGCATAGCATAGCTCATTTAGTGTAAATTATGGTGTTTTTTTTTAAAAGCTATGATTGTGTAAAATTATCTTTTAATACTTTTTCACTGTATCTTTCTGTCTGTGTTTCAAAAGCAGCTGTAGATTATGATTGTAAGGAAAAGGAAGTGTTTATTACAAGGATTTGGGCTTCTTATAATGATTCTCTGCTGGGTTTTGAGGTACAGTTAACCTTCTTGATAAAAGCACAAGTCTTATGATGATCTATAGCACCACTCTGAAGATTAAATATCAATAGGAGAAGTAATAATCAGAAGCTTGACTTGAGGAAGGTTTGGAAGTTTTGACTCAGCAAAAAGCTGCAGCACACAATTTGAAAATAGGATACATTTTAATATCCTGAAAAGTAATTTATTGCACAAAGCGAGCACTAAAGCAGTGTGTGTGTAAATATGTGTATTATATTATATCTGAAGTTTTGTAGCTATTTCAGATGAAGTGTTGGGAAAATCTGAGTGATTGTTTTAATCAGTGTTTCTTGAGATAATATCATTCTCTATGGGTTAAGTAGCGACAGGAAAATTCAGAGAACAGGAAGGTTTTGATTTTAGACTACTGAAATCTGATTTGGCGGCATAAATTCCACCAGTGTGGGATTGTGGATGAATTTAAATTTGTAATGAAGTGCTTATTCTAGACTTTTGAGTTTTAGATTCGTTTGGAGAGGTAATATCTGAGTTAGCATCTTCAGTAATGTTCTTTCTTTACAATCACTTCTTTAAAAGCCTGCTCTTTACCTGCTGTTTATCCTGTGCTTCCATGTTGCTGCCCTATTCTACTTATATGGCTGCAATAAGAAATTTTTATTACATGGTAGATTGCTTCCTTCATAAGCAAGAGGTATTAGGATTAATGCTGACCCTCTGAGAAGTAAGACAGCCTCTGATTTCAGAGACTTCAGTTTGTTTCTGTACTCTGTCACAGGCAGTGGGACTATTTGCCTCTGTAAACAGAGTACGCCCCTAGCCACTGAAATGGGAATATAGCAGGATTAAAAAACCCACCCAATCCTCCTTTCAGTGTTTTGTTATCTAGTTGAAGAGGAGGTGAAGTGCTTTGGGAGCAGAAAACAGGAAACTCACCTCTACTTGCTTAAAGACAAAAACTCAGACCTGCCAGTGCCAAAACACCTCTAATTCAAGGGCCCTCTCCTGACATGGGGCACAGAGCAACAGCTGCCCATGAGGCTGTGACAGGTCTTTGTACCAGCTGAGATCGCTGCCTCTATTCTCCCACTTCCATTATATCCTCTTTTGCTCTGCTCTGGCTGCTGTCTTGGCTTTGCATGCCCAGGGAAAGATTTGTTTCATACATCCTTGTATCATTTACAGTGTCGCTGGATCCTTCCAGTGGCTGAAGTCCTTGGGGGATCTACAGCATGTGACTTGAAGCATCCAGCTGAGTTTTTTAAATCTGAATCCTTGACTGTGTGAGCAGTCAGGGGAGGAAGAGGTGCTCTTGACTTTCCAGGCTTATTTAGACACATAAATTGAGCTCTTGGTTGAATTGCCCTCTCTCTCCATTGACCACATAGGGAGCCTCATGAGACCTATGTCCTGCCTTAGGCATCAAACAGCAGATGACTACAAATCGGCTTTGTGTGCTATCATGATTACAGATCTTTTTTCCCCTTTCCAGCTTTATTTATAGCTTTAATAATTCCAGTTATTGTTTTTGTAGCTTCTGTGACCCCTCTTTTTGATAGCAAGATGCAATTTTAGTTTTTTTTTACCTTGGCTGTCTATGCTAGTTTTCTTATTCTAATAATAATTCACATCAGAGAGGCTTCATCCACAGTTTCCAATCCACTTTGCAAGCTGCTCTTAACTACATCCTCCAGGGCTCCTATGAAGTAGGAAGGGAACTCATAAGAGCAACACTGAGAAGATCCCCCTGAAATTACCTACATCTGAGACAGAAAGTGTTACCTGTTAAATAAAAACACTGTGAAGCTACAATTTGACTGAAGTCCTGCCACCTGAAAAAGCATCAGTGGAGTGAGAAGTGGGTTTAAGCTGAGATTGCTGAGACAGTCAAGTCATAGTTAAAAGATAAACTGAGAGGAGTAGAATTAACCCTTCTTTGCTTGTAGAAATGCTGTGGGAGCTCCACTGACCGGAGAGGTCAATTCTTGTTTGATGGCCGGTCAGGAAATTGTTTGTGGACAGGAATTTATACAATCACAGAATCATAGAATGGTTTGGGCTGGAAGGGACCTAGAAGATCATCTAGTTTGAGCCCCCCCACAAGGGCAGGGACACCTTCCACTAAACCAGGTTGCACAAAGCCCAGTCCAACCTGGCCTTGAACACCTCCAGGGAGGGGGTATCCACAGCCTCCCTGGGCAACCTGTTCCAATGTCTCGCCACCCTAACAGTAAAGAATTTCTTCCTAATGTCTAACCTAAATCTCTCCTCTTCCAGTTTAAAACCATTATCCCTTGTCCTATCACTACAGACCCTGGTAAAAAGTCCCTCCCCAGCTTTCCTGTAGGCCCCCTTCACATACTGGAAGGCCACTATAAGGTCTCCCTGAAGCCTTCTCTTCCCCAGGCTGAACAGCCCCAACTTTCTCAGCCTGTCTTCACAGAAGAGGTGCTCCAGCCCTCGGAACATCTTCATGGCCCTTCTCTGGACTTGCTCCAAGAGCTCTATGTCCTTCCTGTGTTGAGGGCTCCAGAACTGGACACTGTACTTCAGGTGGGGTCTCACAAGTGCAGAGTAGAGGGGCAGGATCACCTCCCTTGACCTGCTGGTCATACTTCGGTTTGCTTTCTGGGCTGCAAGTGCACATTGCCAGCTCATGTTGAGCTTTTTATCTACCAACACCCCCAGGTCCTTCTCCTCAAGGCTGTTCTCAATCCATTCTCTGCCCAACCTGTATTTTTGCTTGGGGTTGCCCCAACCCAGGTGCAGGACCTAATAAGATATCTCATATACTGATCATAGAATCATAGAATCATAGAATCCTAGGGGTTGGAAGGGACCTCGAAAGATCATCTAGTCCAACCCCCCCTGCCAGAGCAGGGTCACCTAGAGCACATCACACAGGAACTTGTCCAGGTGGGTTTTGAATGTCTCCAGTGAAGGAGACTCCACAACCTCTCTGGGCAGCCTGTTCCAGTGCTCTGTCACTCTTACAGTAAAGAAGTTTTTTCTGATATTCATCTTGAACCTCCTATGCTCCAATTTACACCCATTACCCCTTGTCCTGTCACTGGTCATCACTGAGAAGAGCCTAACTCCACCTCCCTGACACTCACCCCTTACATATTTGTAAACATTGATGAGGTCACCCCTCAGCCTCCTTTTTTCCAAGCTAAAGAGACCCAGCTCCCTCAGCCTTTCCTCATAAGGGAGATGTTCCACTCCCTTAATCATCTTTGTGGCTCTGCGCTGGACTCTTTCAAGCAGATCCCTGTCCTTCTTGAACTGAGGGGCCCAGAACTGGACACAATACTCCAGATGCGGCCTCACCAATGCAGAATAGAGGGGGAGGAGAACCTCTCTTGACCTACTAACCACACCCTTTCTAATGCACCCCAGGATGCCATTGGCCTTCTTGGCCACAAGGGCACATTGCTGGCTCATGGTCATCCTCCTGTCTACCAGGACCCCCAGGTCTCTTTCACCTACACTACTCTCCAGCAGGTCAGCCCCCAACCTATACTGGGACATCGTGTTGTTCTTCCCCAAATGCAAAACTCTACACTTGCCCTTGTTGAACTTCATCAGGTTTCTTTCCGCCCAACTCTCCAGCCTGTCTAAGTCTCTCTGAATGGCAGCACAGCCTTCTGGTGTGTCAGCCACTCCTCCCAGCTTAGTGTCATCAGCAAACTTGCTGAGGGTACATTCTATACCCTCATCCAGGTCGTTGATGAAGATGTTAAACAACATCGGTCCCAGTACCGACCCCTGAGGGACTCCACTAGTCACAGACCTCCAAACAGATTCTGTCCCATTGACTACAACTCTCTGACTCCTTCCCATCAACCAGTTCCTGATCCACCTCACTACCTGATCACCAAACCCATACCTGATCAACTTATCTACAAGGATGCTGTGGGAGACGGTGTCAAATGCCTTACTGAAATCCAGATAAACCACATCTACCGCTCTACCATCATCTATCCACCTAGTAATTTCCTCATAGAAGGCTATGAGGTTAGTCAAACATGATTTACCCTTGATAAAACCATGCTGACTGCTCTTGATGACCCCCATGTCCTTGATATGCCTAGAGATAGAGACAAGGACAAGTTGTTCCATCACCTTTCCAGGGATGGAGGTGAGGCTGACCGGTCTATAGTTACCCGGGTCCTCCTTCTTGCCCTTCTTGTAGACTGGTGTGACATTTGCTGTCCTCCAGTCCTCAGGCACCTCTCCTGTTACCCATGACTTACCGAAGATGATGGAGAGTGGCCTAGCAATGACCTCCGCCAGCTCCCTCAGCACCCTTGGATGCTGTCCCCAACTTCTAAACTGCTTGATGTTTCAAACCTGTGGAAAATAAATCCCCCCAGGTTTCTTAGCACAGTGAAAAATTATTTAGTTTTATACACCTGCCATTTTTTAATGAATTTTGTCCATGTGCTTTAGTTACCATTTTCTGGACATAAGCCTTTTTCACATTAAGAAGGAAATTGTACACAGTGAAGCTAAGCTGGTGTCAGACATTAAGTGCAGGTCCTGAAATTAATGACTATCAATCCAGCCCATTATTCAGCAAACCCAAAGAGCAGCAAGTGACTAAACTGCTTGACATCAAAAAGATGTTTGTAACTAGAGTTTATCAACTGATCTGTTATTTTATTCGGGACTGTCCGTTCCAGGAAGGACTGCCTTCCACCTTTGTGCTAGCTATTACCCTGACAAATGAAACAATAAGATTGTTCTTCTTTAACTCAGTCATTTTACCATCCTTGAGAAACAGGAGAAAGTTTGATCTGTTAAAAGCGATGTGTGATTCATATCATTACATTCTGGATAGGATGCATTCAAATATTTTTATTTCAAGTCCAACAAATGCCAATTAGCTTTTTTTTTTTCCTTTTTTTTTTTTTTTTTTCACAGTAAGGGCTTACATCCTTTACATTTTTTATATTATTTAAAATATGCTTGTAAAACATATTTATAAAGTATTCATAGCTTCCAGTGTCTTTAAAACAAAAATTAAAATTTATTATTTTTACCTACATTTGATTAAAATTTGAAGACAATTAAATTGCTGCATGAAGTAGATTTCTGTGTGGATAGAAGCTAAGGAAAAAAAATCCTCTTAGATGCCTCAGAAATTTTTTGAAGTTCCTACAGTTCATACTTTGTCTTTCATGTTTCTGTTATTTTTAGAAAGTGTTCTCTGGCATATAGCTTCTAAATCAGTAATTATTAGAAGTTCATTTCTGTTCATATAAATCTTTAACTAAAGAAAAAGTTAACCACTTTATTCTGCTTACTGTCAACTTTGGGTGCAGCATAAACTATATCAGACGTTGTCCTTTAGCTCCATGAAAGCAACAAAAAATTCTGAATATTTTACAGTCCATTAATTTATTATATTTAAATGCTACCGCTTGACTTTGCTTCCAGTTTAAAAAATCTTCTGTACTGAAATCAGAGTTCAAAATAGAAATCTATAATTCGAGAGACCTGCCCTGTTTTTTCAAAGTTAAAGCTGTTGATTATAATGACTACAGTCAATTTTAACTTCCCCCGAGCCGATAGAATTAGTTTTTCAATAGGGATAAATGGTGACTTTTATTTTCTTATTATTAATTTTATTATTTACTAAGTGTCACTGCAAGAAAGGGGTAGTTTGTCATGGTCACTAGTTTCATGATGTGATCTGCAAAGTCTGTTCATTTGTGATGGTGACTGGACAGTTTTTAACAGCAAGATCTGTTTGCAGTTCCCTTCAGGTACCTTTTTATGTCCACAAATACTGGCATTGCTCAAGAGAGAGGGTCATTTGCAAGTAGTGTTGTGTTTCAAAATCTTATTTTAAACCAGCCAAAATTATATTTTAAATATTTCACTATTTTGATATTTTTAAAAGAAGAACTTTAATCTTTTTTAGGTCAAACAGATATAGCTAAACTAATGGTTTATGATTTTAATATAATGAGAGTGAAGTTGAAACAAGACATGTTTGATTGAGGCTACCAGTCAACCTTTTAAAAATTTTTAATTTGCAAAAGTTCCATGGTCTTAAATTTTATTATCAATATGTGATGGGAAAATAACATCAGGATCTCAGCGATCAGTTACAAGATGGTAAAAACAGCTAACCTGTCAGACTGTAGGTTGAGCTGGCAAGGTTAGAAGACAAGGAAATGTTGGCTGAGTGAGGGTTGTTCATTAATTACACTTAATCTATGAAAGGACAATAAATGTGTAATGTTATCTTGGCATTTTTATACATTTGGCTTTAAAGGGGAACTGTAGTTTAATGGGACCTTATTTTAAACAACAAGCAATGAATTCCTCCTCTCCTTTTTCCCTTCTTAAATTTACAGGAGCTAAATGAAACTAGAGCCTTTCTTTGAACATTTTAAAGATCTTACTACTCTTGGACTGCCTGGATGCTTGCTTTTATTAATATTTTATCCCGCCTCTTCCCTTGAATTACATTTTTTGTGGCAATGCTTTAATTAAAGGAAGCTGAGAAGTAGAAGAATTGTTCTTCAAATCTTCAATGAAATAAAACTGGTTTTAGGTGCTGTCAACTTGAGACTGGATGGTTTACTCTCGAGGTTTAATTTATTTCAATTATAATGACCATCCTGCGAGTATAACACTGATGAATGTTAAGCAGAAAATAACTGCTACGATTTTTCATATGCAGGTGTGTATAGTTTGCAGAGTCTTTAATACTGGATGGCTAAACAGATATTAATATTGTGTGATAACAGCCACTTATTCGACTCAGTTGCAACATGCCATCCTTACTAACTCCTGTATGTCCTTCTTGCATGAGAGTAAAATGAAGGGAACATAAATATATCTGACAAAGTCATCAGGGATTAGAAAACAGAATCCAGCAATAAATATGGTAATTAGGCAATTTGGGACTTAAAGCACAGGGTTCTTTGAAAATGCAATTTCAGGACTGAGAACCAGCACTGGAATTTTCACCATTAAGGAGAATTATGATAGAACTGAAACTTTTTAATGACATTTAAACATTTTTTATTGGGAATTTAATAACTTTTCTGCCCATGCTAGGGAGATTTTAATGATGAAGCTATGTATGGAGAGTTTTCTGTGCACACCAGTCCTCCCTACTCTGTCTGATCTCCAGCAGCTGAATTTGTATGACTCTAACATTCTTCTTTCTACTGCAGTGTGCCAATGGGGGACTACTTACTTAGTAATGAGAATGTGGAGTTTCTTGACTAAAAGTAATTTTGGACTGATAACACTATAATTAATTTCATGGATTTGATAACTTTAAATAGGTTTTGCCATTTTACAGTATTATGTTCCTCATTAATACCTACACACATTTTTGCAGATGGTGTTTTCCATTATGATAACGTGTTGAAAAAAGCTAATAGTTTGAGGGTTTGTAAGTAGGTGTTTCCTGTTATAGAACATATGATGATTTTTTAAAAAAGAAGTCTGATAACCAAAGATGCCCAGTCTAAATACATGATGACAGCAAAAGTTTCTTCTTGTTCGTGACATGTTTCTGCCGTGTCTGCTGTCAGCTGCAGAACTGCTCCTCAGCCCACAGGGAAATCTCTTGGTTTTCCAAGCAATGGCAAAACTCAAATAGGAAACCTATGTGTGGCACCTTTGGGGAATGTAGGCTGGTAATTTGGTCTTGGTGATGAACCCTGATTTCTCTGGCACACTTGTGGGGACCATACTGAGTATTGCACACTTACACCCTTTCAATACTCCAGCATATAAAGGGGTGGTGGAGCTTCTTCAACAGCATCTGCAGCAGTGTTACACTCAATTAGGACCCATTACAGATGACTAGTAAACACATAACTAAGCAAGCCTCACTGTAACTTGCAAAATTTTTAAAAATAGCCTTGAAAGCTGAAGCGAAAGGAGCCCTGGTGGGTAATGATCTGTGCTGTGCATCAGCTGCATTTCCCTTGGGTTTGGCTAAACATAATGTGAGGTGCTCCAGCCTGGGGAACACTTGCACTCAGCTTGGCAGGGCCACTATAGTCCCACAACACCACCTTATTTTTGCAAGAACCTCTGTCTCATCTGTTAAATGCAGGTGTTACGGTGTAAATCATACACATGTATAGGTGAGGGGTGCTGTGCTGCTTTTGAAATTGTGCAATTAAAGATGAACACTCTGAACTGCTTCCTAGACTCTAAATCTGTACACAGAAAATATACAGGTACTCAAACAAATAGTTCAGGCAGTTTTTGAACCTTTCACCAGGGGCAGAGTAATCAATATATCTGTTTCCCCAAAATACCTTTTCCTCCCATCTGGCTGCAGTGCAGGAGACAGGATGGACAGAATTATGTGCTGGTAACAGCTAGTGAATACTTTGTGCATGCCTCAGAGAACAGATCCCCTTGATTTTTCAATCTCTTCTGTGTCACTTCAGCTCCCCAGACTGATCAGTATCTCTCAGACAAGGCTTTGTCACCGGATTGTGGCCAAAGCATATTTTGGCATGCTCAATACTAACAATCTGCTACTCTGTGGATAAATAAACATTTGCATCATTGTGTGTTTAAAAACTAATCCTGAAAGGCATTAGCTTGCATTTGCAAATGTCCTCAGTGCCAGTCTGGGTATTCCCAGTGTCCTCAAGACAGTTTTGCACTGAGCTCCCTGTCCTGGCATTTCACAGCATGCATGATTTCTGCCTGAGCGCTGTGTGGTATTTTCTCTTTGTTTGCTTATTTTTTACCTAACTGAAGTATGCCTGTGTAATTCAGCTGTCTTTGCTGTCACCACTTTTGTGCAATGTCAACACCAAGTTAATAATGATCCCAACTACACAAAAAATCTACAGTTCACGTCATATTTTTGGATTTCTCTTTTCTATTAAAGTACAGCCTGATGCAAATGGAATAATACAGTAAGAAGAGAAAGAATTTTTTTGTGCATGTATCTATTGTACCATTACAATTTACAAAGGATCAAACTGGGACTAAAAGGAGATCATTGACCTAGACACCTTGAAACCTTCCAGAACCTTAAATAAACCCACATCCATTTCCAGCCTGAGCTGCTGAATCTTCCCTTGAAATTGTGGTGCCTTGTTTTGTTGCATACAGGTAAATGTTTTCTAGTAAAGATAACAAACCCAGAAAGGAGTAACATCAGTCCCAGAGCACCTTCAGCTTCCTGGAATAAATCCTTGCAAGCTGGTAGCACTGTGATCTTGTACTGCTTTTTGTTCCTCAATTTTAGCAGCACTGCAGTTTGGATTGCCATATCCTACCGTCTCTGTGGGACTGCAGGTTCATAAACCAGTGAATGAATTATATTCACCCATTTGTTTAGTTTTATCGTCTGTGGCAGATACCATGAGGAAAATAACTTTGTGTAATAAGGAATCTGTGGCTGATGCTGTGTAAGCTGGAAAACATTTAAGTCATGGCTGGCCCTGTGTGTGTAACTGAACCTGGTTTGGTGGAAAGAATTCATACAAATGCCCCTGATTGATGGTGGCAGGAACTGCTGCCACATTTTATGACTGTTTCCTTGTTCTAGGTGCTTCCTAAATGCTTACCCTGTTTCTCTGACTATGCTCATCCCTATTTGCCCTCTGACCACTCATCTGCAGCTGCTCCCTGGCTGTAGGTGGGCACAGGATCTGCTGCAGGACCCAAGCACAGATGTCCCCAGCCAGCTGCCTGTCCCCCAGATTTCCAGGGGAGCTGGACCCAGGTACAAATGCCTTTTTCTCTGTGCAGCTGTGTTTCTCAGAACAAGTCCTGCATTCACTTTGCGGGACGGCAAGAGTGATCACAACTGGTCCCTGGAGATACCCCGCTGGAGCAGAGACCCACCCTGCAGCCCGGGGAGGGCCCCAGGCCGCAGCAGGGGGATCTTTCCTGCAGGAGCTGCGGCCCTGGAGAGCCCAGGCGGGAGCAGGTTGTCCCTGAAGGACTGCAGCCCGGGGAAGGGCCCGCGCTGGAGCAGGGAGAGGTGTGAGGAGGGAGGAGCGGCCGAGAGGGGCTGGGATGGACTGACCGCAGCCCCCATCCCCACCCATGTGGGGTGTTGGGGAGGGAGTGAGGGGAAGGGACAGGGCTGCAACTCTCTTCCCTGCTGCAAGCCACAGATTACTTTTGTTTGTTGAATGTCTGAGAAAAATCAGTGGTCACCAGTTACTGTAGAGACCGTGATGCCCCTCGTGGGCATCTGTGGTGATGTTTGGGACAGCTGTTTTTCTTCCTGATCCCTCTCAACACACATATCACACTAATGAAATAAAAAGCAAATTTAGGGAAAAGTCTGACGTTTGGGAAACATCTCAGGGATACTTTGAAGTTTTATGTTTCCATTTGGAACATTTTGTTCTACTTAATATTACTTAATTACCTAATAACTGTCTTTCCATCCATAGCAACAAACAGAACTAGGGTAACAGAAAAAAAATACACAAAGGTCTGAAAGTGAGGACAGGAGTTTGGCCATTATACTTTGAGAAAGGTAAGTGCATTGAGAGAATTTAACTGGCTTGTTTACATATTTTTTATTCCCTGAATGGGATTTAATGTTAATACATGTTCCTATTTGATCCTGTATACTGGATCTGAGAGAAGATTATAATGAAGTGTGTGTTGGTCTCTTTTCCCAAGTAAGAAATGATAGGATGAGAAGAACAGCTGCAACTTGCTCCAGGGGAGGTTTAGATTGGATATTAGGAAAAAATTATTCACCAAAAGGGTTATCAAGCATTTGAACAGGCTGCCCAAGTAAGTGGTTGAGTCACCATCCTTGGAGATATTTAAAGGACACGTAGACATGGTGCTTAGGGACATGGTTTAGTGGTGGACTTGGTAGTGCTAAGTTAATGGACTTGAAGATCTTAAGAGTCTTCTCCAACCTAAATGATTCTATGATGTTGTGCCCTGACTTTGCTGTTGAGGGCTGGCCAATACTGGAAAGTCAAACCTCAAACCCTAATACTCGAGCTCTAAATAAATGAATGTTTATGTGCTAATACAGTGTATTTTACAGTGGTTCTTGGAATATGAGACCTTGGAAGCATGGTAGCCTGCTTGGAGGCCAATATCCTTTTTTGTTCATATAATATAATTAATCCTGTGCGTTTTACATGGTCACTGGCCATTACTCTAGCTGTTTATCATAAGGAGAATAACACTGTTCCTTTTGACAAAAGCCCAAATCATCCAAGATTTTACAGGCTAATACCAACACCTCCATTTCTAACTGGAAAGTAAATGGCAAGCAGCGAGGACTGTGGATTTCTAATCTTACCATGTCCCCAGTGAACCACTACATTTAATAATCAAGCTGCATTCTGCCTTTGCTCCAGTGCCTGAGCAGTCCCAGAGCAGGGCCCCGGGTGCAGCCGTATTTCAACAACCTCACTGATCTCGTTAAACTGGTAGAGGAGCTGGTCAGCTAAAATAAATCTTAAAAATCACCCACAATATATATTTCTCTGTGTGATTTGGATGTTAAGGATGGGATTAGAATTTACAACAGCAAAGACTCTTCAATACATTTGCATATGTCAGATACTGACATATTAAACATGTGAACACTGTAATTTGTAGAACAGTCTCTTATACTGGGGGGGGGTGTTTCTACAGGGATACCAGTTTAGTTTGAAAATGCCCATGGGAAATGTTTATAAAATTAGCCAAACACACAAACTGTAAGGCTAATTATTAATTATTTTAATTTATTAATTTCAGTAGTCAATTCTTAGAGTAATTACTTCACACCTTGTGCTGGTTTTCACTGGGTTAGATTTAATTTTCTTCCCAGTAGCCAGTATGGGGCTACGTTTTGGATCTGTGCTGAAAACAGTGCTGACAACACAGGGATGTTTCAGTTATCACTGAGCAGTGCTTACACAGTCGAGGCCTTTTCTGCTTCTCCCACCAGCAGTGAGCAAGCTGGGGGTGCACAAGAAGTTGGGAGGCAACACAGTTGGGACAGCTGACCCCAAATTTTCAAAAGGATATTCCATACTGTATGATGTCATGCTCAGCATATACAGCTGGGGGAAGAAGAATGAAAAGGGGGGGATGTTCAGAGTGATGGCTTTTGTCTTCCCAAGTAACCGCTACATGTGCTGGAGCCCTGCTCTCCTGGAGATGGCTGAACACCTGCCTGCTGATGGGAAGTAGTGAAAAAATTCCTTAATTTGTTTTGCTTGCACACATGGCTTTTGCTTTACCTAATCAACTGTCTTTATTGCAACCCACAGCTTTTCTCACTTTTACTCTTCCAATGATTCTTTCCCCCAGCCCACTGGCAGGTCTGAGTGAGCAGTTGTGTGGAGCTGAGTTGCCAGCTGGGGTTAAACCACAACATAAATCTTAATTGATTAGTTTAATTTTTTTTGAAGGCATTACTAAAACTACCATTCCATGGAGATGGTCTTCATTTCCAAGAGAAATATATACCACATATAGCTACTGCCCCAGGCACTGTTGCAGGGCATGCTGGTCAGGGATAAAGCACTGCCAGCCTAGGGAGGACTTCTCACCAGCCAGTGTTCAGCCAAACAGTGTGGAAAACAGCAGCTCCTGCAGTGAGTAATTCTCAAACATCCAAGTGCTGCTCTGGACCAGGAAATGGCTGAGCAAAGAGCAGGAGCTGCTTCTGCATGGGTAGGTGTGCAGAGGATGTGGTAGCAGAGGTGGCAAAAGCTCTATTTGCTGCGTAGGAGCAGCCTGAGCTGTATAACTTTACTTAAAATGTAAGGTTGTGGGGAGCTTCACCAAGGAAACAATACTTTTCTCAGCAAAGTCAGCAGAAAAATATTCCAACTATTTCAGTGGTGGCAGCGTTTTGCCTGAAATCTTTGGGTCATGGCTGCATATCTTTATAAAATAAGGCTGTATTTCTGCTCTGTGAGTCTTTGTGTGTGTGCATGTATACTAGCTAGAACTTCCAGAGGAAGGTTATTAAAGTTTCTGTTTTGTATTTTCTCTGGCCATATTAGTTCCAAGTCATTTTCTGTCTTTAAATGAATAGTTCTAAAAACATAGAGCTCAAAAGCCAGTGCTACACAGGAAGGTACATGTTTTGTTCACAGTGGTTTTATTGTTCATGAGATTGGCTTATGGATTAAAAGCTGTGAACCTGTGAATTTAATTCTCTCCACCACAACCTTCCTACCAAAATGCAACACTCTTGTTCCAAATGCAAAGGCCTTGCAGAAAAAGGAAATTAACATTAGAAATCTATTTATTTCTTTTTTGATTCTCAGGAGTAACGGAATAATTTTCCTTGAAAATCAGGGAGAAAAAATCAATCATCTGAGGCAAGAAGCAAGCATGAAATGCTTTAGCACAAGTGGATAAAATGAGATATAAGCAACTGAAAACAGAGACTTATCATGGAAAACATTAAGCAACCTTATCTCTCTCTGTTGCTAGCAGCTCCATCTGTTATACACAGTAAAAATACTGAAACCAGAAAAGCAAACATAGCAACAATCAGCTTTATTTATTGAAATAAAGATGCATAAAACAACAATCCTATATCAAAATGTCCTAGAGGAAGAAAACCAATCTCACCAGGTAAGGTTTCCTACTACTGAAAGAACTATGAAGGGAGTTGCTGGAGGCAAAGAGCTGCTGCTTTGTAGGAAGTGATACACCCTGAGATACAGAGGACAGAAGGATTGCTAACAAAACAGAGGCTTTCTATAAAATATTCCAGTTTTCATTTTCTATAGCAGTATTATAGGCCTTGGCGATTATATTCTCTTTTCTTGAAATGAGCTGTTCTGAAAGTATACTGGTCAAAGTGGTTTGCCCTTTCCCTAGGAGGTTATAAAGTGGGAATCTATTTTGATGGTTAATCATTAAATGGAGTCCTTTCCATTTTCAGGAACAGAACATTTCCTAGAAGAAATTGTGGCTGAAATTAAATGCTATGTCAAGCAACCTTGCCTTTCAAATAAGCTGACAATTATGTAAGCAATGGCACACAGGAATCAGGTACTGTCTGGATAAGCAACTGGAATCATTTTGTTTGCAAAAGTGAAATTGCACCAATGGCACCTTAGGAAACAGATGACTGCTTTTGTGCAGGATGTTACCATCCCAGTTATCTAAAATATATTTTCTGTTGCACTTCTTGCATATGACAAGATTTTTTTGTTTTATGCATTCCTAGACAACTTAGCTAAATTGGAAGTCCACCTATGACATTAGCACTGATATGAAAATAATTTTTTTGTCTTTCTGGAAAGAAGGAGTAGATACTTAAGGTGAACAGACTGCTCCATTCCCCTGCATTGTTGAAATGAGGCTGCAGAAACTGTACTAAGCATTGATACTTCCATTTGCAGCAGCTACTGCAGATTCCCTAAATTAAGGATTTAAATCAAATAAAAACTTTGCCCAAAGCAGAAGTCATTCCTACAGAGACAAATACATCACTGCATTTGATTCGGGCAACTGCCCACCTTCTGACCAAATACAAAACACATCCTCCTGCTAAGCTGTTCCTCTCACACTGAGACATTATTGGTGTTCTTATAAAACAGTGTACATAGTTTTGTAAAGTTTATAGCCACCTACTTAGTTGAAGCAAATGTTGTTGTTGTGGAATTATAGACCTAAAGAAAAGTACATGACTTAAGCGTTTGCAGGATTAATGGTCACATGTCAATGTTTGTATCTTTGTCCAGAAAGATTTTTAAAAGAGCCCCTGAAATTATCTGATTCTAGTATAACATCAGAATATGCTGAGTTACTTAGTTGCATCACTAACTGTGGCTGTGGTGTGCGGACATGTACGTGTTTGTGTAGGGAGCAATTTCTATTACACTAAAAACAGGAAATAACAAGGGTTGAGGCTCTCCTGCACCATGCAGCTGACTAACCCTGATAAGGCTGGTGATGACTCTGGGAAGTTTCACTGTAGAACCCGGGTGCAATCTTGCAATCCAGTATCAACTCCCCACACCTGTGGGACTTGTGTCTGAAGACACACCATGCTTCCTTTAGTCTTCTGGCACTGGCCCACAGTCATCATGCAAAGGCTTCAAATACCACGTTTCAAATGAACTCTAACCTGATTTCCCTGTAATGTGATCACAGCTTGAAGAGGCTCTAATGCTGCCTTGATGCTCATAAACAAAACAGCATCATGGCACGGGGCTCTGCTCTGTCCTGCACCCTGAGATGATTAGCATGCTCTTTAGCATGGTTTTGGCCCACACCAATTAGTGGTTGCCCACAGACTGCCCTGGCATGGTTTGGGGCCAACACAGTGCAGCTGTTGTGGGCTTGAACATGTTGTGCTGGCACCAGGGGCTTGTAGTTGGGGAATTAGCTGTATGGATATAAATTCCATAATACCGCTTACTCTACTTACTAGCTCCAGAGAATAATCCCTAGGCTGTTCTATTTAGAGACAATGATCTGAAAGATATGAGGCCAGCTTTTTTACATGCAACTTCTGCATCACTAAGCCTTGAAACTTTAAGCCCCCTTTAAACAAGAAAGTTGGGGGTTTGCTCCCATAATATTACCCCTGCTCACCAGCATGAATAAATCCAAATTAAGTCCTATCTTCTTTCACATCAGCACTTGAGCTGCACCCACTACAGTCATAATCCGAGGAACTATTCTGTAGTTTGGAATGAACACAGCTAATGAAGTAGCTTTGTTGCCAGGGTTTCGTTAATCATTTTCAGCTTTAGGAAGATACTGGGAAATGTGAATGTGCCATATTGCTCAAAAAGTCTTTATGATCATAGAATTGGGTGCCCCTTTCATGTCAAGTACTGTGGTTGGTGTCCGGCACCAAAGATCTGTCTGAATTTGCACAGGTCATGGAGGTTGTTGAAACCATCACCTTTTCTCTCAATTTCAAATGCAAAAGAACATTTTTCTCATGTCTGCCTGTTATGCCTGAGCTCTGCAGATAACTCTGCTGCTCTGGCTTTGAGAGTCTGGATGATTTTTTTGATGTTTTTTGTGTTTGTTTTATTTACATAATATCCTGCACTCCACTCCAGTTTCATAGGGATTGATTTAAACTCGTCTTATGCATCCATATGGGAGGGAAATGTTCCTTCAGGTGTTGATGAATCTGTGGAGATAATTTAAGATCAGTTGTGGTGGGACTGAGGCAGGCAGAGAACTGATGCTCATGACTTTGTCCCCTTGTTGAACCTGTTCTGAGGTGCCTGAGGAGAAACATCTCCAGTGCTAAGAAGTACACACAATCCTATCTGTCTGTGATGAGGATAATCTCAATTTAAGTAAAATTTTAGTGAATCTTCCCTGTTTCACTGGGAAATTTCAGGTTCTTATGATGCCCCAGCAGTATGAACTCCACTTAGCATTTGCACAGGCAGGCTCCCTCACCCCAGTTATCAAATTGACCATATACATTTTCAGAATATCTGACATTTAGTTTCCATTTCCAGGAAACCTTCAATCTGGGGACTGTAGTGTTTATCATAGCCATAACTTGTACCTTCATAATTCTCACAGAGATGAATGGTCTTGAGTTACTCTGCTCATGAACTCTCCAGGCTTGGGGCATGGAAAAAGTTTGTAAATCAGTTCCTTCCTTTTCCACTGGGTTTAACTTTGATTTCTTGAGAACACCATTAACAGATACAGTATGATTTTGGCTTTTCTGTTGTGAAAACACCAACACATTTGCATGGACAGCTTCCACCTGGGTAGGAACAAGGTGCCTGGTTCATGGAATCATTTTGATTGGAAAAGACCTTTAAGGTCATCAAGTCCAACTGTTAACCTAACACTGCCAAGTCTACAAGTTCAGCTTGGTGCTGCTGATATGAATGTTTACTCATGAGAAAAACTCCATTAGAACCTCCATTAGAATGAATAAGTTCAACCACTGCTTTATTGATTGTGGCTGCTTTTAGGTACAATATAGGGTACCTGACCCCTCTGTCTTTCCTCCTCACAAAAATTTTAAAAAAGACTTTTTTCCTTTCCCTGTGTTTTCTGAGCGCAGATGCTAGTTACTATCTACCAGCTATGGTCCTGCTCTTGACACTGATGTGACACTTGTAGATAATTCACATTTACAAGTTCATATAAATTGGACTCTTGCCTTAGAGACAGAAGAACCCGGGGCAGGACTCATGATCTTCAGAGCTGGTGGGATTTTTTTGCTTTGTTTATTGAGTCAGTTTGTATGTTCCTGCTGCTTCTCTCATTGCTAATCCAACATATTTTGGTCAAATGTTGTTTCCCTCTCTCACGTAAAGCCTTTGAGGCCTTTAATCACTAATACTGTACAGCTGCATTGAACCATGGTCTACAAGACATTTCTAAATACATGTTCATTTCGCTTTTTAGCTGTGGTATTAATCTCCTGTTTAACTTCCTTATTCTGTTACGAAACTGGAATATGTCTACAATGCTGCCTACTTTGGGTGTGCAGTGCCCTGCTGAGATCTTTTACAGGTCTTGTAGATGTATGGTTCCTGGTTTCTGAGATTGCAACAAGGCACTTCATAGGGCGTTAACTTTTACTGTCACAGATAGTGAGGAAAATTGCTTTCTGTTTATCTTTATCTATCATCTTATTTGTGAGAAAACAGTGGCCTGACCTTTTTAACCTTCTGAACTTCTGTGTGCTTTCAGACAGCTGTTATGTTTCACTGTCTTTTTTTCTCATCAGCCTGTTCATGGAGTGTTATCTTCTGTTCCCCAACAGAATTTCATTCCTCAAATTACTGGGACTGAATGCAAAGCAGATAATAGTTAATCTCTATATGAGTAAGAGAGTATTCATCTATCATTGGTCCAAGTGAGTGCTGGATATGCATCAGGAGGGTTTCTTTTAAACAATGAATCTAGTTTGGGGAATGTGAAATATCTGTTATTTTCTTTTAATTCTGAACTTCTGCATGGCTTCACAGTAAATCAATCGACTTCACACATTGAATGATGGAAATTCCAGTGAAAATACAACAAAGAATTCATTGCCATTCATATACAGAATTTATAGTAGGCTATAGTTAGACTAATCTTTTTTAGTGTCCAGCTTTTGTTAACCTCTGTTGCAGCTCTGTTTATACAGTTACACTTAAAACATTAACTAATGCTGCACCATGCTATTGTGGCTTGTGTACCTCCTAGTATATCACAGCCCAGATGCTCTACAGATGTAAATCAAGAGACATTCAGTGGCATCTACAGCACAGTATTAGTTTATTAATCAATATATCAACTGGAGACCTGTCACTTTATATGTAGAGGTACATTCATACATAAAAGAACTACAGAAAACCCTACATACCCTGTATATCTATGGTCACTGAGTTGTCAAGTTCCTTAGAGTTGAAAATAAGTTGATAGATGAGGTATGATGTGTGTCCAGGTGATTATGTCGAGCAGTGCTTTTATTTTACAGTTGGCAGCACAGATCAATTAATTCAACCAAGACTGCTCCACAAAAGGTTCAATCCTGACAAGGGATGGGTGTATCTATATTCCATTCCATTCCATTCTTGAGTGTGCACACAAGCAAATGTATCTTTAGAGTGATGGTGTGCATGCATGTAGATGTGTGCTATGCAATAAATACACAGTATCAGTTAGAGTATCAGTTTCCCATACAGCAAAACTGGGAACAGTAGCAGAAAAATGTGTGAAAATAGATGTCTCCAAATAATCCCTTGCCTATCCTGACTGCAGTTTGCCAGTGTTGCCTAAAGACTGCACAAGCTACAAGGTTGTGCATTATTAAAGAGGAAGGCATATAAACCCCTCATGAGTTTTAAACAAGAATGTGCTTTAAAGAGAGGGGATGGTGATGCCTATGCCTGAATGCATTACAAAACTGTGCAAGTGTTGAAATCTGGCACTTCTCCATGCCAGTACAGTACATGCACTGAGAAGTCAGTCGATGCCCCAAAAACATCTGTGGCAAGATACCTCTTCAATTTAATCCTTCACCTTGCCTGGATTTTTGCAAGGCATTTCTTGTTAAACACAATGTACCCTTCAACTTCCTGAAACCATTGGCCAGCTCTACCAAATACTTCACTGCCTGTATTTACTGAAGGATACCAGCTGTAGTGTAGAATACATTACATTACAAAAATACTACAAGAATCCTGATCATATACACAAAGCAAATAAGGACTTCGTCTGTTAGAAATGTTTAGCATTTGCTATATGCAAAGATATTCATGGTACTTTCCCAGGCTGTGTATGGAGGTGGAGGAGGTGAGATTGGGGCATGGAATTTAAAGATGACCAGCAAAGCATGTTCACCACAGCCTGCTACAGACACAGCTGTAGTTTAGCAGCCCTCTTTTATGGTGCTGTTGAACGTTCTGCTGAGAAAATTGCATAGCCATTTTGAAACTGCCAAAACCCAAACTTTACCTTCAGGGCTGAGAAGTTTCCAGGTTTACAGGTCATGTTTGGGGCTAGTGTCTTTGCTTGTCATGTGTGAGTGCAATTATAAAGGTGTTTTCTGCCTGGCAGTTATCAAGACAGTGGTTCCGCTGACTAATCGGTGAGCTTCTGAAATTGTTTCTTTTGCACATTTTCTGCTTGGAGATTAAGCCAAGCAGAATGACAGCCCTTGATCTGCTCTCTGTTTAACATGAGGGAGGCAAATTAACACAGACGTAGGTGGAATAATCAGAACTGAAGTCTAAATCAAGAGGAAAGGCAGGTTTTGAGACGGGTTGATAACAAGTGATACAGCAGGTTATAAGCAGTGAGGGAAGGAGGATGAAGGAGCATAAGAAAGGGAATCTCACATCAGTCAGTGGGCACCTACTTTTTTATTTTGGCTTGTTATGACCATTCCTTGCTGCTGCCTTGCTAGGACATCTCTGAGTACACATCGAGTTCGATATCCACACTACTAGATTTGATGTCTTAAAGCCACTGAGCACCACTGCATGTCATATCATGTTTATGTGCTGGACTAAACATCTCCATGCCCCCTAGAAACCGATTTACCTGCAGAGGGAGAGGAAAAATGTTTATCGGCATTGCAAAGGTGCTAATGGGCTACAGGACTAAATAAATATTAACAGAATGAATGTGGATCAAGTCTGGACAGAACAAAATACTCGAGCAAAGAGTTTGAAACATTGATAAGGAAATGCATAAAACCAGCTTTATGGAGTGAGGGAGTTAACAGAGAAGTTACTCACTAGTGACACAGAGATAAGCCACTTAGGCTGTCAGCTCATGATGTATTCATCAAGCCATCTCAGTTTAGATATGCTCAGTAAAACTTTACTTCTTGGAGCTTTTATCATCTATGCAGTCTGCTTTGTTTTTTTCAGCCTCTCCTAATTTCAGAGGAGTCAGAGAGAAGAATCTACTCTAGTCTGTGGCCTGTTTATTTGTAGCTAGCAGTCACCTTTACACCTGAACAGCATCCTTATTGAGCTAAATGCTCATGTTTTTCTCAGGCATCAAAGCTTTGGCATGATAAGACAACCTGAGTTGAAATTCATATTGAGAAGAATTACTTAATAGGCAGCATACAAAGAGGAAAAATATGTAGTATCTATTTTTTTCTCATTACTAGAACCCCATTTTGTTTATGGACACTGGAAGTAACCAGCACCACTCAGTGGTAACAGTAGTGATGGCTCTTCAAACATCCAAGCACAGCCACTAGAGTCTGAATCTAAGTACACACACCAGGGTGAAAATTATTGTGGTGTCTGTAGGTCTCCATAGCAGATATAGACTTAGCCTGCAGAAAAATAAAGCAAATAATACTTACTCAATAACCTAGAGCTCTCTCTTTCTGTTGAGGTGTATGAAAAGGATGAGGAGATCTGCAACTACAAGTACTGGAAATAGTATCTATCCACACTGTGATATTTACTCTTTGTTCTTTAGGTGATGCTCTGAGTGGAGGGTGGGACATAATCTCTGAGGCCCAGCAGTCACATTCATATGAACGGATGAGGGGGTTGATTTTGGCCAGTCCTACTGTGGCTTTCTTGTCTTATGGCCCTCTGTCACAGTCACCCACTGACAGCAAATGCAGTTGGAGCTGCTTGATAATCGCTGGCTGCCACAGGAAAACTAGGGACTGTGCTCAGGATGTGGATCTGGCACTTGAGGGATATGTGTGTCACCTAAAATTTGGTGCTCTCTTTCAGCCAGCCTGGTTTGGATTTTTAATTAGAACATGAGGGAAAGACAGCAATCACTCTAATGTAATACTAACCTTTCTTATTGGGATAAAATTTTATGCAGCTACAGAGCTTTTTACTCAAGAATCTCAGCCATCACCAGGAATTCCCTTAAAATCTGCGAGCTGCGTTTGTTAACTGTGTAAGTATTTGCAGTAAGATAAACCCAGCATTATTGATGTGTCTGGTATTTCTTATGTGGGTAAGAAATACAGACACAGAGTTTATCTCTTTATCTCTGGTTATGTTTGGTAATCTTGAAAGATCATGGAACTCAACGATAATGGTCACACTATGATAACTATAATGTTACTGCACAATGTTTTGTGTTTTTCTGAGATGGAGTAGCTCCAGCCCAGGCATGTCTGTAACCAGCATTCAGTAGGATACATACTTTCTGTCCTAACTCTTGCAGTGACCTCCAAACAAGAGTCAAAATATTGTTCCCCTGCTCGTGGGAGGCCAGGTCTTCTTCCCTGAGTACTGAGCAGGCTGCATGTGCCTTAACAACGTTCAGGAATTTTACATGGGTTACAGCACTGTTCTGTTTCCCCACCATGCTCAGAACAGAGCTGAAATGTACTCACCTTTGGGTGTGAGAGGACCAACGTACCAGGGCACAGCCCAGCCTGGGGGAAGAGCCCTGTCTGGTCTAAGGACATTGCCGAGGAAAACCATGCAAAATGGTCCTGCAAGGGCATGCAAGGAGATCCACATGCTGGTCAAGGGAGGTTCTGACCGGTCCCTCAACTGGTCTGTGAGGATTTAGAAGCTGTGCCGATTTACATGAGCTGAAGATGTGACCACATATCTCCCAGGTATGATACTTAGTTTGCTGAACCATGTATTAACCCTTTAACTACCAGCTTCTATTTAAAGCCATATAAATATCATTCTGTTTTATTCTCAGAGCTTTATACTGATCTGAATTAAATCAGTGTAAGTCAGAAGAAACTCCTTATGCAACGTTGCTGTACAAAAAGCAAAAAAGCAGAATCATAATTTGCTCTGTCAAACTTCCATGCTTGAGTGCAGCTTGCTGGTGACTGTTAGCACATGCATACATATTTGCACACACATGTAAATATGTGTGTAACCTGTATACTCAGAGACATCCTTGTGTACACACAGATAAAACTTCCCTTGTGTGTGTCTGTGTATACCTATATATTTATATAAAGAAAAAGAGATCAAGCACACAGGAGAAAATAATTCAGTTCTAAGATCTGAAATGCCCTCTGGATGTGGTCGCCTCTCTTTACTACATACAAAGGAAAGCTCAGGAGACTGAAAACATGCTATTTTTAGTAATAAATTTCCTAGCTTGTGCTACTAATACCATTGTAACCTATTACACCAAAAGGTATTTGGAATTTAATTAACTTGGCTTTTAATCCTGATTGTTTGCTTTGTTCTTTCTTCCACTGTGAGCAAGGAAAATGAACTGTGTACTTTCACCTTTATTACCAATCAGTGTCCAATCACTTTCACTTTTGCATTTTCAGGCACGTACACAGTGGTGCTGTGTGAGAATAGAGACATTTATCCTGAAATAAAAACTGTTTTTGTTAGTGTAAAGAAATATAGGAAGACTATTGATAAAAAATTGCCTAAACAAATGGCAACGTCTACCTTTTGAGAAAGGTATTGTGGCAGAATAATCTCTTTAAAAGGAGAAGCACAAATGCATTTAGTGACTAACTGACATGTGAAAATACTGGGGGTTAGTTGCCCCCTTTGTGTGGTCACTGAAGCAGGGCAAAATCTCTCAGGGCTACCTACAGCCACAGCAGTTCAGTGCAAGAAGAAAGCACTTACCTCTCTGCTCCTCATTCATGGCATTGAGCTTGTTATTCAGAGCCTGCTATGTTTCTGAAAATACCTATTGATGAGTGTTTGAGTTCTGTTGTGTTTTAGCCAGGCACATTGTGTTGAATTTTATAGCTGCTGACACTCAATGAGACAGCCCGATTTCTCCCAAATCATCCATGAAGGTGCTGGCCTGCTGGAGAGGACAGGCCTGACACTTGGTCAAACCAAAATCTTATTTCTGTGTGCAGTTCTGCCTCTTATTTGCTCCCCATTCCACCTTCCAATTTGCAGATGCTCCTTCTGCAAGGAACTAGAAAGAAGAAAATCTCAAGTTCAAGACTGCACTGGATTTAGTTCATATCACAGTAGAATCTTTGACACAACGAGGTGAAATGGTGAGTGCTGCTATCAATAAATAATCATATCTTCCAAGCACCCTTTCCTTGGAGCAGTGGCTTCCATTTGGCCTCTGTTAGAACATACCACCTGTGTTTGGCTGTGCTGTATTTTTGTTTCCCCGTCAGAAATACTGAAGTGTACTTTAGTGCTTGAGCAGAAATCCCACTCAGCATTATTTGAAAAACGCTCTGCTTGTTAACTAAACAGTTTGTGCTAGTTATCACAGAGTCTAAAAGGATAACAGACTTTTGAAAATTTATCTAAGGCAAAACCAGCTGCTTGAGATCAATGTCCAGATTGCAAACTTCATTCATTTTGCTTTTACATCCCAGGGATAATGACTCATATTCTCGTTCCTTTGCATGCACCTTAGTAGGATGGCTCCTTTGTAGCCAAAAGAGAATAAAGACCAATGAATTGCAAATTAAATTCTTGCAATTCAGTTTCATCATACTTTCCTCAAATTTGAAAGAAAAAAATTTCCCAACAGAATGCTTTAAAATCCACAATATATATTTCAGCCCATTTGTAGGTGGGCTTCTTTATCAAATCACAAAACTCTTAAGTGCAGTATCCTATAATAACAGTCCTAAGAGTGGCAGGGAAATTACTGTAATTTCCCTCCTTGAAAAAATAGGCCAAACCATCCACAAATTCAAAACATTTTTCTGTGAAAATATCAAAACTCCTTTTTTTCATTCAAGAGCTCTATTTCCAATGCTAGCATTACACACCACTTACTGGCTTTACAGGTCTTGTTTTCCAGGAGCTACATAATATCATAGTTTAAAAATATGAACCACAAGTTTTGTATAAATTTATGAAATTCTCTCTAGAATTACATTTCATAATACAGTATGATCAATCACCCTATTTTCATATTTCAAAACAACATTCCAGCCTGCCACATTAGCCTGTAGAAAATATATAGGACATCAGCAGAGCTGTCAGGCTGCTGGGACCGTGCTTCCTCAGCCTGCTTCCTTACACTTTAAATGCTCACATTGCTTTAACCTTCATGCTTCTGCAAAAGTGCATGAAGGATTTGAAACCTCTCACACCCTCCACAACCACATCATGCCAATGCACTGAATTATTTTCTTTTCTTTTTTTTCTTCATTACCAAGCTAAAGTAAGAACAAAGAGGGAGTGGAGAGTGGGTGAATAAGCCCTCTGCTCAGATTTGGACAACAGGGAAGGAGAAAATGCCTTGCCTTGGGAAGAGTTAATCCTGCCTAGCCTAGCCTAGCATGGCTGGCTGAGTCATCATGACTTCCCCTGAAACACTGAAAAGTTTGACACAGCTGTTTGCTTAGGGTTGTGTCCAAAAGCACAGTCTCACCCTGTTAGGAGCTGCACATGTCGACAGCCTTCCCTCCATTCCAGCTCTCTCTGCAGATCCCAGGGACCAACAGGAAGCATGATACCCCAACCAGGTAGAGCTGGAGCAAGAACAAACACTGAGATGAGGCTTTATCACTTAATCGTTAATTTACAGACTTTTGATTAAGGATCTTTTTAAGGTGTAGGTTTACAAAGGAGCAGTAACTTCCTCAGTGTCAAAGGGTGTTCTTTCTACTGCATTTCCCTCCCTAATAGTCTTACGAATTTTCCACCTGGTTGGTGGCTGCTTAGCTCTGAATTTTATTTTATAACAAAGTGGAAAAATTAAACTTACCTAGAATTAAGTGCTTCCAGGTCTATCCACATTTTTAAGTAAGACCTTGATACTCGAAAGCCATGACTCCACTACTACTGTTGCACTTTCTGTGCATGTTTCAGTGTTTGCAGAGTGAAATTCTGTGCCTACGAGTGGCCTGTTTTTCAAAGGTATGCAGTGGAGACAAAGGTTGAAACCCAAATCCCTTCACAGCAGTCTGCAAGTCTGCGTCTCTCTTCAGGAGTTGTAAATGTGTCCAAGCAAAAAGCAATAGTTCTCCTATCTGTAAATAATGGGCTTGGGTGAAATAGCTCAAATACCTGAAAAAATACTTGTTTAAAACAGAAAAGGAAATTCTGGTTCTGGGCACCAGTCTGGAATACTTCAGGGCTGGATTAGTATCCAGGAAGTAAAGAAATGAAAAGCCGAACAATGGCTTAAAAATGTCATTGCACAAACACGTATGCATATTCTCTCAGGCCCTGCCTGGTGGTTCAGTAATGCAGCAGGCAGTGATCATGATACAATTTCATAGCTCCACTAATCCCAGGGGATGCACAAAATGCTTGATAAACTGATGTTCTGTATAAGCAATAGGCTGGGCCTTTCCTTCTCATCTGTAGAGGAGCGGAAGAGATTACAGTACAAAAATAGCAAAATCTGTCTGGTAAGCTCAGAAACAAGTGGAAGCATAATATATTCCATTCAGTGAGCACATTAAATTTTGTATTATTAAAGAAATTCAGACAACTTTACACTTAATTAGCAGACAAGCTAGAATTGTTCCATTTTGGTTTGGAGGAAGCAGAGTGGTGTAATAGGAAACAGAAATCACCTGGAAGGCACACAGGCCATTTGTGTGCATAAATCCCTGATTCAGAAGATAATATGGAGGTCTCTGATCTCATTATATGGAGAAAGAGAAAAATCCAGCCCTGGCAAGCTTCATTTGTGAACCTTGTTGTCGAGGTCTAATATCCCCTACTATTGTCTTTGCTCGTTGCAGTTTGCTTATGATTTGATGAGCAGATGAGATCCTAGTTTATTAAATGACAGCATGTTGGAGTAATGAACAAATTTTCCTAAGTAAGGGGTCACCATGTCTGAGTGATGGGTTTTAATTGCGTGGGAAGTTGAGGCCTAGCAAACTAGGTATTGTTTCTGGTTGAAGCTAAAGGGATTATTACAGGTTCCTAGACTTCAGAAACTTAAGTCCCAGAGGGAATATCCTATGTTGATTTGATAAGGTTCAAGAATGAGTAGAAGCTTTCTAGCAAGACTAGCTTGACTCAGAAGAGGGGCTGTGTGCTGCAGATTCAAGCCTCTTATGGGTGAAAGAGCCTAGGGAACAGTGAAGAAATATTCTTGGTCTCCATGTGATAATCTCTTTATTATTTGAAGAACCTTTTTTTTTTTTTTTCATCGTGCTTTTATTCCAGAAACAATGCTATTGTTCCAATAGCTCTCTCTGAGCTACTGAACTGTGAGTTAACTCTGCCCTGAGAAAAGAGGGTGAAAGCTGCTGAGCTATAGCAAAGCCTGTGGACAGACCTTTTCAAGCACCATCAGCTTGGGGGAGAGGAAGTGACTGACAAAGGAGGCTAAGGGAGACCTAATAATGATTCCCTGAGGAAAACTGCTGGTCAGACCAATTAGCTATGAATCTGGGAAAAGCCATAACTGAAAGGAGAACAGACAGTTTATTTGAATTCCTCAGTGTCTGGGAGCAGTTTGGATGGGAGCTAAAATAGTACTTTTCCTTTCTAAGCAGACCCCTAGAAAGATCAAAGCCATGATGTCCCTAGGACATTGGGGCTACTTGATGGCCAGGGCAGCCTCCCAGCCCCAGTTCTTCATTCCTCATTATGGGACAGCTGGACCATTAAATACATTACATTCATTGTGGAGAGCTATGCTCTATAGACGTGACTGCGTGGGATATCTGGTTTCTAATGCAGGCTGTGAAGGGATGTCTTTTTATACCATGGTCAGGGAGGATCCGACAAGCTCACTGAAGGCTTCAAAAAACCTCAGCCTTCCAGTTAGCAAGAAGTCCAGTGCTCTCATGTCCCTGATTTGTTATAAGGGGAATGCCACGTAATATTTCTTGGAGTAGTTACAAGGTATTAGCTGCCATCTGATTTCAAGAAAAGTCACTCACTTCTCTGCTGCAGTTCACCAATGATCAGCTACACCCAAAACATCCCCCTTCAGCTGTCAATGGAAAACCTTTTTATTTCACTGGCCTTTAGATTTAGCTTGTGAGAGGCCAGACCAGTTAATAGAATAATGAAATGTGATTATTATTGACTATTTTCCTCCATTGAAATCAGCAGAGAAGTTTAACCTAATTCTTTGTCCTTGAATCAAAGCAGTAAAGCATTTCAGTAATCTGTAAATCTTACCATATAGACTTACAAAACAGGGAAAATTCACAATAGTACCATTTTTCTTTGCAACTCCTTTCCCTCGGTGAAAGATATTTAAGCAAAACTGTCACAAAACCCACAGCTGTACAATGATGTATAAACTGTCTGATGTTCCTGTTAGGAATTCTTTCCATAAGTTTTGCAGGAGAGGTGAAGTGCAGAGCAGAATCCTGTTGAAAAGCATTGGCATTGGTGGTTAAAAAATCACTGCTCCTTTTTAAAACCCAATCCTGTAACTTTACTAGGCTGTACCATGAGACACTTACAAGCTGCATTATACTAAATTTTTTAATTAGAAATACAAGTTATGCCTTGCATGGTTAAAGGAAACCACCATAAAATATCAAATAATGTATACTCTGATAGTCTCAGACTATCAGAGCAGTCATGCATACATTCAAATCCCTTGTCAGTGGGACATTGATTAAATTCTTTGATGAATCTAGGCCCAGGAATTCAGCAGCTTCTTCGCTTTCTCAGCATGGGTTTAGTTTTGTGAAGCCATAAATGGCCTTTGTATGTTTAGACTTTGGGAGCACATTCAGCTGGAATCTAGCCTTGCACCTAGGGTTAGACCTCTGCAGTAATTCAACTCTGCTTGTTCTGGCTCTGAACAAAGACAAGCAGGGCTATGGAGTTATGTTACCCACTACAAGTTGAGGAATCAGTTTTCCATGTGGCACTATCCTCCCACCCCCTTTCCCACAGAAACTGTGCAATGTAAGTTAAGCTTCTGCCTTTCCATTATCTTGCTCTAGTGGCTCGGTTCCAATACCCAGCCGTGTACCACCTCATTATTTATATCCTGCTAGCATCTTATTTAGTACCTCAGATTCCATCACAAATGTACTGGGATAACTGCTTTTTCCTGGATAAGAGACTCATTATAATTGCAGCTTCTCTGCAGGGGTCAGCACCTCCTCCCCATGAATATGATAAGGTGCTCCAAGTGCCACCTCACCTACAAATGGTGTTTTTCCCTGCAGAGTCACTTCCCACAGGCTACAAGCTGCTGTTGAATTTCTGCAGTAATATTTTAATTTAATAACTTAATTTAAGATTTAATGGCTTTCTTTCCTGTGCTTTGTAGTATAATTAATTCATGTGATGGGAACTCATTAGACTTGAGGATCTGAGATGCATCTGGGCATGCAAGGGCTGCAAACACGTAACCCACAGTTGTGCCTATTGAAAGTGGGCAAATGCAGATCTGTGCGTGGAAAGAATGAACTATTTTATCCTTTGGGATAATCAGAAAATACTTTGTTAGTAGTTGGGTATGTCTTTTAATCACATCTAAAGTCTGTAATAATAATGGTAAAACCAACAAACATCAGGTCCACTGACATTTAAGGTAGCTAAGCCCTCGGCTTTCTGGGCCTAGCAGATAGAATCATACAATCATAGAATCATAAAATCATTAAGGTTGGAAGGGACCTTAAAGATCATCAAGCTCCAATCCCCCTGCCATGAGCAGGGAACCCTACCAATAGACCAGCTTGCACAAAACCTCATCCAACCTGGCCTTAAAAACCTCCAGGGATGGGGCATCAACAACCTCCCTGGGCAACCCATTCCAGTTCCTCACCACCCTTATAGTGAAGAATTTCTTCCTAATATCTAACCTAAATCTCCCCTCTTTCAGTTTAAAACCATTATCCCTTGTCCTGTCACTACCTTCTCTGATGAAAAGCCCCTCTCCAGCTTTCCTGTAGGCCCATTTCAAGTACTGGAAGGCCACTATAAGATCTCTTTCTCTTCTCTAGGCTGAACAGCCCCAATTCTCTTAGCCTGTCTTCATAGCAGAGGTGATCCAGGCCTTTCATCATCTTGGTGGCCCTTCTCTGGACCCTCTCCAACAGGTCCATATCTTTCTTGTGCTGAGGACACCAGAACTGTACGCAGTACTCCAGGTATAGTCTCACGAGAGCAGAGTAGAGGGACAGAATCACCTCCCTGGCCCTGCTGGCCACACCTCTTTTGTGGCCCAATGCCTCCAAACAGTCTCTTGCACGCATGTGTGCCTGCCAGGAGCTGTGGGCACTTCTGCCTCTTGAAAACATAGCTCAAGCAGATACTACAGAGACCCTTTGAGAATTCTGAACTCCTGGAAGAGCTGAAGCTTTGGTGTCCCACTCCTCCAGAGAACATTGTAACTGCAAGACTGCCAGCTACTTGAAGGCAGACGTTTCTTGTTCCCTGCTGGTAGTGCTCTTCTGCTTTGATATCATGGGTCAAATAATCACTGATCCAGAGAATATAAATGGCTCTGGCCTTCAGCATTGGTTAGAGTATTTGCTCAATTCTATGTTCAAGACTATGCTCTGGATTAGGCAGAGCAGGCGTCTGAAACCACTTTCCAGGCAAACACTTGAGCATCCTACTTATCTGCAAGTTTGTGCATGGGTATTTCATTTTTTCAGATTGCAGTGAGGGCTGGAGTACCCAGCTCCAGGAGACAGGCTGTAGCAGACAATACCATGGCTAGGTGTGCACAGCAGTCTGCCCCACAACTCTACATTTCCTTCTTCTGCACATCCCTTTCAGAACTGCATTGCTTTCTTAAGGAGCTAAGGAACAAGAACGCAGAAAACACCAAAAGGAAAAAAAACACAGCATTAAAAGTGTTCTCATAGAGTAACGTTTTTGGGTCTCAGGGATATACTCCTCACTGTGTACGCAGTGCTGAGGTTCCCAGCAGAGCACCTTTTTGCCTTTAGACACAACCAACAGCTCTAGTGAAAGCATTGTAAAGAAGAATGCTGCCTGCTGCCTTCTATGGGAGCTGGAGAAGTTGTGTATGGAGTCCTATTCACTACAGACACAATTTACATAAACACTGCACATATTTCTCTGTGTGCTGTCAGGGCACCTTCATCCTTCTCTCTGAAGGGTCATCTTCCTCTGTACAATTTCTGTGGTGAGCCAGGTACACTTGTGTACCTGTTTTGCTCAATTAAACCTTTGCCAGGGAGGTGAGTCATCTATTTCATGGTCCAGAACATCCTCATTTCATTTCCTCTGCCCTCTGGTGATTGACTTGATTAATACTATGTAAACACTTTGAAACCTCATTACACTAACTACTGTATGGAAAGAGCAGAGCTTGTCCCCAAATGCTGAATAGGACAAGATGGAAGACGCTCAGGAGCAAGGAAAAACTTGAGAGTGCCCAGACTTTTATCTGGTCCTCAGTTAATTTGCTTCTTAACAGTCACATTTCATTTATGCTGATGAACTTGATATGAGAAAAAAATTCTCATTCCAACACAGGGACAACCACAGCCTTTAGGGACCCAGAGTGAGACAAATGAATCTCATTGACTGTTTGACATGAGTTTCTAGCAAGCTCTAAACCTTTCTAACAAGCTCTGCCAGCTCTTCCTGATCAAAGGGTGCTTTGAGTTCTTAATTTCCACCTGACTCCTGATCAGGAAGGTCAAGCACCTTTTGGGCAAGTGCTAGGAAGAGGCCTACGTAACTCCAGGGCATGGCATACAGCTAGCACTGTGTGGCCAACAGATGCAGCAGTTTGCACAAAACGGGCCAGAAACCCTACTGAGAACAGTATACAGAGATGGTCAGCAATGGTGGTGATGTGCCACAGGACATGGTCCCCCACACCCACTGGAGCAACTTTCCTTGCAATATCAGGGCAGGTCCCTGCCCAGTCACTGGCTGTGGCCTCTGTGAGGAGAGGCCGGGGCTGCCCGGTGCCGGACACAGCCGGTTCCAGCCGGTCCCAGCCGGCTCCAACGGCCCCAGCGCAGGACACAGCTGAGCCCCTCAGCCAAGCTGGGGGCGCCGGGGGAAGGGGGGAAACAGGTTTCCCAAAGGGCCAAAGGCGGCAGAGGCAGAGGAGGAGGAAGCCAAGGAGGGAGCAGCAGCAGAGGGAGCCCGAGGGAGGGCGCAGGAGCAGGAGGGCAGGAGGTGCTGCAGGCCCGGAGCAGGGATCCCCTGCAGCCCTGCAGAGACCCCGCTGGAGCAGAGACCCACCCTGCAGCCCGGGGAGGGCCCCAGGCCGCAGCAGGGGGATCTTTCCTGCAGGAGCTGCGGCCCTGGAGAGCCCAGGCGGGAGCAGGTTGTCCCTGAAGGACTGCAGCCCGGGGAAGGGCCCGCGCTGGAGCAGGGAGAGGTGTGAGGAGGGAGGAGCGGCCGAGAGGGGCTGGGATGGACTGACCGCAGCCCCCATCCCCACCCATGTGGGGTGTTGGGGAGGGAGTGAGGGGAAAGGGTTTTATTAATTTTTGTCTTTCTTTCTCACCATTAAAATCTATTTTTATTTACAATAAATGTAATTTTCCCTATGTAAATTCTGTTTTTCCCATGACAGTAACTGGTAAGTGATCTGTCTTTATCTCGACCCATAAGCTTTTCCAACTTATTTTCTCTCTCCATAGCAGTGAGAGAGCAACTGGGGGGTTTGGGCCCTTAGCCAAAGTTGACTCACCACAGGACGGACGCAGCTCTGCTGGTTTCAGGCTGCCAGGATCTCTTGGGGCTTCTTGCGGACACTTCTGCAGATGGGCTTCTGGTCTGCAGGTGCATGCTGGTGAAGGATCCTTGCACCAATTAAAGTAGTTGTAGCAGAAGATCAGCAGACTGTGCAGCATCAGAGATGATGAAAAGGAGGTTGTCTGGATCCTTTCTAATACCTGGATACAAGGGGAACCTGACCCTCCAACTGTACTGAAGGAGGGACAGGCAGAGTCTGTGCTTGTTGGATTGCAAAATAGGGTCTCCAGTGATGGTGAAGGCTGGAAACTTGTCACTTTTGGAAATGGGAGGAAGACTCCTGCTTTTCCTGAAGGCTTTCAATTCCAAACTAGGTTTAGTGTCTTGGTAGCAGATGAGTGGCTGGGAGCTCTGTGCGATGAAGCACCTGAGCCAGGTAAGCCTGAGCTGGCTTGGCAGGACCAGAAGGCAGCAGTGAGTGACAACAGGGGGCGACTCCCTGCTGTTGGGGACACAGGATCCCATCTGCCAACCTGACCTGTTGTCTGGGGAGGTTTGCTGCTCATTAGAGCCTCAGATCTGGGACATAGAAGGGCTATCGAGGCTTGTTTATCCATCAGACAATTACCCCTTCTACTTTTCAACATGGGCACCAATGGCACAGCTGGGGAGAACAGGCATATATCACAAATGATACATGACTCTGGTGGCAAAGAGCATAGAGGCCCAGGTAGTTTTATTTTTGATCCAGCTGGTGAGAGGAAAGGGTTTGAGATGAACTGAATGGATTCCTCTGGTAAATTACTGGTAATGGAGTTGGTGTCAGCAAACAGGATATTTGGTTTCTGTGACTGTGGGACTCTCTCTGAGGTTCAAGGACTCCAGGGAGAGATCCACCTGATTAGTGGGGAAAAACATCTTTGCCAACAGGTGGTCAATCTGGTGAGGAGAGCTTTAACCCAGGAATGATGAGGGAGGGAGATTAAGACCCACAATGAAGTAAGAAGTGGCAAACTGGGTGTTTAAGCAAAGGGTGAAGACTGATGTTGGTAAGAGAGGCCTTAAAAATAGCAGAAGTGGGCTGAAGGGGCCTCTCCCAAAGTGTACGTGCAGGAATAAGGAATGCTGATAGGACAGCTCTGTAGGACAAGCTCTGTGGGAGATCAGCATGCTGGGGGCCTCTCTGCAATGTGTCTACCTTAATGGACACAGCATGGAGATTACAGGAATTAGAGGTTTGCATGCAATTGCAGGGCTATGATCTCACTGGGACCACAGAGATGTAGAGAAAAACTCACACAACTGGAAGACTGCAGTGGATGGATACAGGCTCTGAAGGACAGACACTGGGATAGCGAGGAGGTGAACTTGTTTAAATGAAAGCAGCAGGAATACGTGGAGCTCTCCCTGGGGATGGATGATAAGTCTGCTGAGAGCTTATGGGTCAGGGTTAGCAGGCAGACCAATGAGGACAACATTTTGGTGGGTGGCTACTGCAAGCTGGCTGGCTGGAAAGAAGATGAGAATGTCTTCAGAGGACAAGTGGAATAAGCCTCGTGACTGGAGGCCCTGCTTGTCATGGGGGACCTGAACCCAGTGGCTCAGAGCAGCCAGCCAAGAGTGCAGAGACCTCATCACTGTCCATGCTCCTGTAAGTGGAACTTACAGATTCACAGAATCATCATGGTTGGAAAGGACCTCTAAGATCACCAAGTCCAAACATCAACATAATAAAAAAAAAACCACAAAAACCACCAAAAAAACCCAACAAAACAAAACCAAAACCCACACACCACAACCTCAGCCACTTAGAGCATGCCCTGAAGTGCCACATCTACACATTTATTGAATACCTCTAGAGATGGTGACTCAACCACGTGCCTGGGGAGGCTGTTCCAGAGCCTGACCACTCTTTCATTACAGAAATTCTTCCTAATATCCAATCTAAACCTCCCCTGACACAATTTCAGGCCATTTCGTCTGGTCCTATTGGTATTTACTTGGGAGAAGAGGCCAGCACCTCCGTCTGTGAGAGACATCACAGACTGCTTTACTTCATGAACTTGGGGAAACTTTTGTGTGAGATAAAAAGTCCAGAACATGAAGATTCTGGAAACACTATGGTAAATAAATAAAGAATAATCATAATAACAAAACAAAACAAAACAAAACAAAAAGATTCAGAATTTACTGGCCTCCAGTGCTAGGTGGCAGCTGAGCAGGGATTTTCAGGTATTGATTCAGTCACCCAAGTAATATTTTTGGCTCTTCTTGTTTTTTTTCAGATCTAATATCAGACACCTGAAAATTCAGACACTCTTGCAGTCACATAGAGCACAGCTGGGCACCTCATACATCCTACTCAAAGTCACCTAAGTCCATGTCGGAGCTAGCAGTTAAATGTAATGGTGGAATCCCACCTGTGGCTCTGAGCCTTAAAATCTGCTGTCTCTGTTACAAGAATTTCTCTCACTCTGTCACACCTGCAAGAAGGCTGTCAAGGACAGACATAATCCACTCCTCCAGTCTTTTTCAAAAGCTGTGGTGCATCTACGTCTAGCTTACAGCACTGTTCAGTCACATGGACAGATGCATCCTCACTCATATTCATTTGCAATGTCACTGGCTACAGACATAGGGATCAGAGGACATGTAGGAAACCTTCTTTCACATACAGCCATAATTAACTCAAAAGGGTGTTTATACCCCCATACAGAGGACTGATATTTCTGTAGCATTGTTGCAGTTAGTAAGATAAGATTTGCTGGATCTTGTACTGATAAACAAGAAGGGACTAGTTGAGGACGTGAAGGTACGGGGAAGCCTTGGCTGTAGTGATCATGAGATGGTGGAGTTTAGGATCATGTGCAGTATGCAGAGAGAATCAAGCACGATCTCAACCCTGGACCTCAGAAAGGCTAACTTCAGCCTCTTCAAAGAACTGCTTGGAAAAATCTCATGGGATAGGGCACTAGATGGAAGAGGGGCCCAGGAGAGCTGGTTTTCCTCCAAGCTCAAGAATGGAGCATCCCAAAGTGTAAGAAATCAAGTAGGAGAGCCAGGAGACCTGCATGGTTGAGCCTCCCTGCTCAACTATGCAATTCTCCTGGCTCTTCTACTTGATTTACTGAATAAGCTCAAGTGGAAGAAAGAAGTTTGTAGAACATGGAAGAAAGGGCAGGAGGAATTCAAGAATGTCATCAGAGTATGTAGGGATGCAATGAGGCCTCCTTAGAATTAAATCTGGTGAGGGAGGTCAAGGAAAACAAGAAATGTTTCTTCAAGTACATTGGAGGAAAAAGGAAGTCTAAAGGGAATGTAGGCCCTCTGATGAATGAAGTTTGTGCCCTAGTGACAGAGAATAGAGAAGGCAGAGTTACTGAATGCCTTCTTTGCCTCTCTCTTCACTGCTAAGGCTGACCCTCAGGAGTCCCACACCGCCAAGGTCACAGAGGAAATCTGGCAAGACTTTTGTTCCATTGAAGAGGATTGCGTTCAGGATCAACTAAACTGAACACTCACAAATCCATGGGCCCTGATGGAATGCACCCACGGGTGCCAAGGGAGCTGGCAGAAGTAATTGCCAGGACGCTGTTCATCATCTTTGAAAAGTCCTGGAGAACAAGAGAGGTGCCTGAGGACTAGAGGAAAATCAATGTCACCCCTATCTTCAGAAAAGGCAAGAAGGAGGACCCAGGTGACTACAGGCCGGTCAGCCTTACCTCCATCCCAGGAAAGGTGATGGAACTGGTTTTTCTCAGGGCCATCTCAAAACACATTGAGGAGAGGAGCATTATCAGGAGTAGTCAGGATGGATTCACCAAGGGGAAGTCATGCTTGACCAATCTCATAGCCTCTTATGATGGCATAACAGATGGATAGATGAGGGGAGGGCAGTTGACGTGTCTACCTTGACCTCAGCAAGGCTTTTGACACTGCCTCCCATGGCATCCTTACAACCAAACTTGAGAAGTGTAGATTGGACGATTGGGTAGTGAGATGGATTGGGATCTGGCCCAAGGACAGAGCCCAGAGAATTGTGGTCAGTGGGGCTAAATCCAGCTAGAGGCCTGTGACTAGTGTTGTCCTGCAGGGGTCAACAGTTGGTCCAGTCCTGTTCAATATATTCATCGATGACCTGGATGGACAGAGTGTACCATTAGCAAGTTCACTGATGATATGAAACTTGGAGGGGTGGCTGACACACCAGAAGGCTGTGCTGCCATCCAGCATGACCTGGACAGGCTGGAAAGCTGAGAGAAAAAGAAAGCTAATGAGGTTTAATAAGGGCAAGTGTAGAGTACTCCATCTGGGGAAGAACAACTCCATGCACCAGTACAGGTTAGTGGGCGACCTGCTGGGAAGCAGCTCTGGGGAAAAAGACCTGGCAGTCATGGTGGACAACAGGCTGACCATGAGCCAACAATGTCCCCTCACAGACAAGAGGGCCAATGCCATCCTGGGTGCATTAAAATTAGTGTGTCCAGCAGGTCGAGCGAGGTTCTCCTCCCCCTCTACTCTGCCCTAGTGAGGCCTCACCTGGATACTGCATACAGTTCTGGGCTCCCAAGTTCAAGAAGGAAAAACAACTACTGGAGAAAGTCCAGCACAGGGCCACTAAGATGTTTAAGGAACTGGAGCATCTGCCGAAAGGCTGAGAGAGATGAGGCTGTTTAGCTTAGAGAAAAGGAGGCTGAGGGGGGATCTCATCAATGCTTATAAATATCTAAAGGGTGGGTGTCAGGAGGATGGGGCCAGTGGTGTCCAGTGACAGAACAAGGGGCAATGGTCATAAACAGGAGATTGAACCTGAATATGAGAAAATACTTTTTTACTCTGAGGGTAACAGAGCACTGGAACAAGCTGCCCAGGGAGGCTGTGAAGTCTCCATCCCTGTAGACTTTCAAAACCTGCTGGGAAACGTTTCTGTGTAATCTGCTCTCAGGAAGCCTGCTCTAGCCAAGGAGATGGACTGGATTATCTCCAGAGGTGCCTTCCAACCCCCACCATTCTGTGATTTTGTGACAGCTGCAACCCACAGAAGAGCTAAGATCTCCACTAGTTCTTTCAGCAGAAGTCTCATCTTGTTACAGCTAAATTTCTTGAGGATGGTTTAACTCAAAGAGTATTCTTGCTTGAGCTCACTTGGTGCTTTTGTGTGAGATTCAAATAGCTCTTTCTGGTCAGGATCTCAGGGAGAAGTACACTTGGTTTGTTCTATCACCATTTTTGTCATTGTTGATCTGCACACAGTGGAATGCTTTGACAAATTAAGAACGGATAAAGAATGGATATAATATCTTACTACAATGAGTGACCTTCATAACCTTCAGTAAGGAATGTCCCTGTGCCTGCTGCTGGTAGAACATAGGTCCCATGCTATCTCTGGAGCTTCCACAAGACAAAATACCACAAAACCTGCACAATTGTAGAGATTTTCCAAAAACTCATTGTGAGTTCTGATGTTCTCTCATTTCTCCCTCTTGCAGACACTACATCTTTACACAGCAACTTTAGCAGTTGGTGGCAGACAAGACAAGCCCAGGTGCCAACTGATACTATGTGATCTTCTGCTGAATTTGTTTTCCATTTTCAAAATTAAATTATGAGCCAAATCCTCATCAGATTTAATACTGCTGTTGCTTATTAAGCAGCTCAGGGTTTGGCCTTTTATAGAGATTGTTATTCCTCTCTCTTTGGAGCAAGAAGACAACCAAAGAGGTAGATTTTGATCTGATGAAAATACTGTTTTGTGTCTGATGCCTCCATCATGAGAAATCGTAAGTTTTCCAAAACGCTGGGGAAAAAAACACCATTCAAAAAAACAAAGAAAAGAAAGGTTGTAAAAGATACTATAAATCTTTTATTTCTTTTTAGTTACTATGCAATGCCCTTCATTTTGAAGGAAATGGTACAATCAATGATATGTACTTCTTTCTCAGGAAAAGAAGATATTTGCACTAACAATTCAACATTTACTGACAAGACATCTTACAGAAAATGCGCATGGTGGAAAAAAATCATATTTTGTGATTACACTTGTATGAAGTGGGTACAATGTCAGGAATTTCAAGTGTGCATTTAAAGAAAGCTTTATTCAGTATTATGCAAAAGAACCATCTAAACCACCGGTGTTTGAACTCATTTCTTCCTATTCACAGTTAAAAAAAATCTAATCTGAAAATCTAAGCCCATTATACAATACACCTGGCCTTATCACTGCACATTGATTTATCAGAGTAGTCAACACATACTCAATTAACAGTAGATTTCTTACTAACAAAAACTGCTGTTGAAAAAAAATGTATTTCCTACCTCTACTTAGTTACTAGTCTCTGATCTGTTATATAAAATTAAAATTTTGCTTTCAAAAAATATTTGTTTCTACATGGCTGTTAGAATTATGGTTGGTGCTGTTAATTGTCAGAAAAGCACAGGTGTGAAACCACTCCACAACACACTTCACACACCCAAGGACAGACCTTTGGAAAAACTTAACCAAAGGAGAAGAGAAGGAAACCACCATTACATTCAAAATCTGAAATAGATTAATCACAGAGTATTACCTATTTTAGTACTGAGAGTGGAATATTCAAATTTAAATGAGTAAAACTTCAGAAGTTTGCCTAGGATTTCATTTATACAAAACAACTGAAAGTTTACTTCCACAGTCTAGGGTCCTTCAGTCTGAAGAATATATTTTTCCAACTAAGAAAATATAGATTAAAATGAGTTCTGGGGTATTTTCCCTGTCTACCCCACAACTGCCTACTATGTTGGCTATAGAGCTATAGAGAGTTGCTGTAATCAATACTTTGCATTTACACAGAATCAGGGATAACTTGAAATAGTCTTCAGTTTATGTCCTTGTTCATGGGCATGGAAGGTGAAAGTCTAAATTTTGTTTATAAATTAATCAAGGGATGATTGTAGGTTTTAGTATAAAGCCTTTTGCAAGACATTACTTGCATCAAATACACCAATACTCCAGAGAAATAAGACTGCTCATCTACATTTCCTAGCTGGAGCTGCATTTACACATCTGGGGCTCAGCCTTGCCAGCCTCAACACGTGCATAACGATATTCACAGCAGCCATCCTATCAGTGGTGGTAGGTATGCCCAAATGAGTAAATTCGTATAGATGATTAAATGTTTGCACAAAGGGCTTTTAAAACATACGATATTAACGTCATATATCAAAAATGCAAGGCAAAGTTCAAGCATGACAAGACAGACAAAGATACCAGAGAACAGTCTGCAGCACAATCATCAGCTTAGTTTACAAGTGCTATGTAATACACCTCTCTTGCCAAATCAGTGCAGCTCCTGGATTTCCAGGGGGAAACTGAGGCCAAAATTTGGGCTGCATGCCACAAGCCTTGTTTGGACAAGAGGCCTTTTGAGAAACAGCTTTCACGGCACTACTTGTTCTCTCCCAGCGATTATGCAACCTCAGATCCTCCACACTCCCACCAGACACCTCAGATTGAAATTCCAGGCCTTTATTCACAAAGAAATGTAAATATACAGTTAACTTCTAGCACATGAATAGTCTTACTGATTTTCAAGCAGCTTAAGGTAGGGTCTACTCACAACTTCAAACTTTGGTGTAGGCTGAGGACCTTTGCTGTAAGTCCTGCAGAAGGATCACACCTGAATTTCCATATGTTAAAGAAGCAGCAGAGAAGAGCACTTTCATCTATTCTTTCCCCCTCTCTTTTGTGATCTATACAAAAGCCTGGAAGTAGACACACAAAAAAGTCTGTTTTCCTGGGAGATCTTTTTCTTTAAAATCAAGCTCTGGAAATCCCAGCCTAGTCTGCAGACTAACTGAGTAAAGCACAGCAAAGACAAGAAAGTAAGCAGTTGTGCTGTGCATCTACAGCAACTCCTTTTCTCACATCCAGCTCATTATGGGTCCATGGCTTTAAAACCAGACTGCTTACAAATGTTTGCAGTGGTGTTTAGTAGCACCTATTGAATAACACTGCCTAATCAACAAGTAGGGAAAAAGGACCCACCTGTTAAAGATTCAACAGTTGCATCTTTATCTGCTGGAATACAAATGCCCTGTATGGAGGCAGCCCTCTTCCAGACTAAATAAAAAAGTTCCAGGCTTCCCCTCCTCTTCTACTTTTACATATAATGGAATGCCAGGAGACAGAATAAATCACAAACATAGCTTGCAGAGGAATTTAAATATTCTATGTTTTACATACTGAACACCTGTATCCCAGGTGTCAGAGGAGCATATAGGTTTCTAGCACAGAAGAATGCATGCCAGACTCTGCTTTGCTGTGAGCCAAGCTCCCCCCTTCCCTCTCCATCCTAGCAAGGCAGTGCAAGCCCTGGGATTCTTTGCTAAGGCCCTATGCCTGTGTGGGAATTTATCCTAAAAGGCATGACTGGTACAGAGAAGCACCAAGATCAGCACAAGACACTATTTCAGTTGGTCAAAGCAGCTTTGCTCTCCATTCTCAAGCAGACTTGGTCCTTTTTTTATTAAGCAAAAAGTGGAAAAAAAAAAAAAAAAGAACAGAAAACAAAGCCCAGACTATGCAGGGTATCTCAAAAGGAGAAAAATGGCTAAGTGTCATAGTTCTGATATTTCAGACACAAGGGAAAAATATTTTCTCAACTAGTTTACTGTTTAGTACCCTGTAGATACATAATATATGACATTTATAGCAGTTTCTATACTTTATGACCTAGAATATACTTTAGATCACTAATGAAAAATAAACCCATTCAGAGGACTGGAAAATAATGTGCATAACAACTTACTTTCAAATGCAAGGTTATGAAGGGATTTTTTTTTTTAACTTTCAAAAATATCTGTAAGAAAATATTATTTTACATACCTATATTACACAGTGAAATAAACTTTGTTATGTACAAGGTTTCAGAATGAAAGAAACCACAGCCAGACATTTACCCATTATCTAGATAATCTCAGTTGTCTTGTGTCAGTCAGTACAACAGAGAAACTCTCCTTCACTCTTTTTCAGCCTATTTCAGTGATCATTTCAGCTTCAGTAGTTCCTAGTAGCCATATAAAACCTTTGCACAGACATCCACATACTAACCCTATCACAGTTAGATATGGGTAGTTATTGTGCTCTCAAAGTTTCACATCTGCTTGACAAACACAGTAACTTGAGTATAACTCAACTGCATATAGGGAGAAAAAGAGACGACTTAGTGCAGACACCTGAGCTATAGCATTTTAAGGGAGTTTGGTGTTAAACTCTGCTTTGGATTTGGGTATTTCACAGCCCAAATGGAGAGCATGGGAGGTATTAAGGAAACTGTATATGGTGTATTTGCATAATTCAAAGTTACGTATCCTCCAGAACTGAGGATGAAGTAGTCTTCACAGCCTTCTAGCTTGTGTATTTTAGGCAGAAAACACACCACCACAGTCTATTTGGATCGTATTGGCAAAGCTACTTTATATAGTTTTAACTAATCAAAAGCTGGTATCCACCTATTCTTAATTGACAAACTTTGCTCTGGTCTCAGGGGCAGAAAGGACGAAAAGTGCTTTGCTATTTGTGTTACAACTGTAAACAACTGCCGGAAGAGGCTATTAACTATGCTTCAAGTTTACATCACACTGTTAGTTTCTATTATTTAAATGAACTCAAGCTTATCTTCAAATTTACCTCATCACTATTGTGCTTTAAGAGGAAGGAATCGGCAACTGCCTCCAAATCAGTGTTTGCTTACACACTTCAGATCCCAGGACAAAGATCTGACAGTGCTGCCTGTGTGGGAGATCAGTTCAACAGTTGAAAACAAGTTCGGGAATATTCAAGGCAGGCAGCAGGACACTCCCCCTCCCCTCCTGTTTAATAAGGGAGTTGCGCAACAACTTTGGAGGCATGTCCTCCCCTTTTCTCCAATGCTATAGCTCAGCTGCATATCATAAAAATCAGCAAAAAAGGAAACATAAAATCCCTAATGAAGAGGAAATGGCTTTGCTATAAGGAAGGAAAAAAGAAACACCCAAAACCCCCTGCCTGCAATGCCTTCCAGCCTGTGCTCCCTCCTGTCACTTCCCATCACAGCTGTGTTTACTGTGGTGCAGAACCTGTGACACGCTCACATCCAGGAGTGCCATGGCAAGAGGCCACCCTCTTGAGGGACAGCTTACTTGAGACATACACTTGCACATGAGCAACCTGCTTCTCGCTGTGTACCACAGATGTAATCGGGAGCTCTGCCCTTTGCTTTAGGGGAAGCCAGGCAGCCCGTAATGAGCACCAGTAGAGCTCTGCCTGCAAGGCCCAGCACACACCAATGCACAGACTCCTTACTCAGGGTTGCAAACTTCCTCCTCCCCTGGGACTAATAAATACATTTCTGTCCTCAAAGCCACCCACTGATAGCAAAGGAGGAACTCCCCCCAGCCCATCTGCAAGTTTCTATCAATTAAAGAAGGCACAAGGCACATAAAACCCATTTCATTAAAATTAGTGCACATTTGTCCCTTACACCTTCTAGGGGAGCTGGCTACCAACCCATGAAACCTTGCACCAGGCAAGCAAGCAGCTCGTTGCAGTACCAACAAGAGCCACAGCTGAAGAGAAGCAGTGGAAGAGAATGGAAAACGATATCCTCACCCTTCTCAGCTACCAAACTAATCATGAACTCAGTGCTACATGGCCATGTCCTTAAAGTTGTTGACTCCTTAATAGTATTAAATACTCTTAACTTCTGCTGATAAGTAGATGTCAAAGGCATTTAGCATCTTGTAGGGTCAGGCCTACTGCAGATGGTTAAGGGAAAGGCTACACATGAAGAAGGCAGAGAGGAATGGAAAGAGGTGGGAGTAGAGAGGGGTGGAATTGCCCTGAGTTTTATCCTCTACAAATAAGTCAGTGGTTCTTATCATCAAGCAGTGAAGGAGTTAAGCGCTAAAGCACAGACACTTAATCAGCTTTCCCCCTTCCTTTCACATGTGATTGGAATGAAGCTGCACTGAAGCAGCCCAAAGGGCTTATAACAGCTCAATTTCGCAGCCTTCAGTTTTAATCCCCATCACCCAGGCTAAGTGGCATGGTTGTGCTGAGGCTGCTACTCCACAGCAGTCCGAGCACCTGGATGATGATGGTCTTCCTCCTCCTCTTCCTCCTCCTCTGCAGCCTGCAGGTGGCTGGAGAGCTCCTGGATCACAGCAGCTCTACCAATCTGGTCATTTCTCCTCTTCTCCATGATCAGATCCTCCAAGCTCTGAAACTCCAGCGTGTGGCTGCGCTTGTCACCCAGCCGGATCTGCAACCGGTAGGGCTGCTTGCCTATGCGCAGCTCCCCGCCAATTTTAAACTCCCGCTTGCCGTACCGGCACCAGGCAGCGAAACACTCAGAGTTTCTCCAGCTCAAGTCCCGGTCCTTGCAACCCACTTGCTCCAGGGCATTGCGTACCACCACGGCTGGGCTGAGGGGCTTGTAGCGGTACAGCTGGTTGGCAATGCGGCCCCGTCTGCCCTGGCTGGCATCGGTGAGGAAGCTGTTCACCACCTCCAGCCTATGGAGGTGCACAACTTGAAAATCCCCGACATAGACCACCCAGTGCGGATACTGGGCCTGGCACACAAACTCCACCAGGTCACCCGGTTTGCACCTATTCAGCAGGTTCTCCGGGGTGTAGGTGCTCAGATGCCCCCCACCTCCTTCATCACCTTCCTCTGGCAGCGTGTCCTCCTCAGAAAAGCTCTTCTGGTAAATACACTCATCCCGGTAATAAACTGAGCACTCCACCTCATGGAGCTGGGGATCGTAGGGCTGCAGGGCAGGGTGCTCACCCCCCAGGTCATGCACTGAATCCTGCTGCTGCTCTAGCTCATCATCATCATTTGAAAAGATGTAGGAGACCCCGATCCTGGGCCCGTCATCTCTGTCCACACCTGTCGGGTCGGCCGTGGGAACTTCCTTGTAGTTCAGATGGGTCAGCTTCTCCACCTGGTTCCCCATGCCCGCTGCAACGACAAACACACAGCAGGGCCATGAAAGCAGGTACGGAGAGCAGCTTCCAAAGAAGCAGCAGAGTGGCCGGGCACGGTTCCCCCCCCGCCACCCCGCAAGGTCCCCGCCTTTCCCCGCTGCAACCTAACCAGCTGCGAGAGCCCCCGGGGGCTGCAAGAGCCGCTCGGGGAAGGGCAGCCGTGGGCGCAGGAGGGGAGCGGACCCCACTACCCGCACGGAGAAAGGTGAGGCAGAACCACCACCTGTTCGGCGGCAGCGAGGAGGAGAAGGAAGGCGCAGGAGCCTCCGGAGAGCGGACAGGCACCGAGCCACCTGTTAGAGAGGGGCTGCAAACCCCCGGGGGAGGTCGGGGGGTCCACGCTGGGGACGGCCAAGTTGCGACCCCGGAGAGCCGCACAGGCGCTCACCTGCCCGTCGCTGACCCGAGCCGGGCTGCTGGCCAGGTGCGCCTCCTCCTCCCCCCAGCTCCCTCCTCCGGTACCGGGCGGCTGCAAACTTACCCGGCGGGGAAAGCTGCGCAGCGGCGGGAGCGGCTCAGGGCGAGAAGGCGGCGCGGCGTGGGGTGGGCGTGCAGCGCGGCTGGATCATGGCCCCAGCGCGGCTCCGCGCTTCCGCGCAGCAGCAGCGCCCGTGCGCCGCGCTGCCGGCACTGGGGCTGTGCAACAAGCGCCGGGGAGGCACGGCCAAGGGGAGGGAGGCTGGATCCGGCTGCGGACGCCCCGGCGAGGACTCAGCCCCCAGCATTTAAAGAGGCAGCTCTTTTTTTCCGCTCTCGTTCGTCCCCTCTCCCTTTACTCCTCCCTGCACCTTTTTCCCCTCTCCTTTCGCCTACATGCCAAGCGCTTTGCTCCCCGCCGAGGCGGACTTGCAGGCGGCGGTCGGGAGGCAGCGCTCTCTGCGCCGCGGCTGCGAAGCTCCTCGCGGCGTCTGGCAGCGGGAGCGGGCGTGCAACACCCTCGCACACAAACTCGCCCACACACGCGGCCCCTTTAAGGGAATGGTGCCATGAGGGAGCGCAACACGCCCGTTTGGTCAGGAAGGAGGAGCTGGGAGCCGGAGTTTGGCTGGGACGGCAGCTAGAGGCGAGCAAAAGCCTCGGTGCGGGGCCGCGGTAATCGTCCCGCTACACCCTTTGGGGCTCGGATGGGCCAGCAGCGGAAGTGCCCGCCGCGCAGCACCTCTCCGCGCAGCACCTTTCCCCGCAACCCCCTCGGGGGAGCCGGGAGGTGCTTCCTTGGGGCCGCAAACAACAGGGAAGTTGTAAAGCGAACAAAATCGAAGAGCCCGGGTCTTCTGGGCTTAGTGCCTTCGATTTCTCCATGAGCGCAGCGTGTAATTAGTTTTATTAATGTCTTTACTTCTCTACTCTAAGAGATCACTCTCTTTTTCAATATAGAAGATGATGATTCTTTCCCCCTGGAAAGGCTTTATCAGAACTGGTGGGAATATTTTTCTGGGTTTTGGAGAACGCAAAACAATATTCTGCTTTTTCATTAATGCCTAGTTAGTCTAGTAGGAGGGTTTATTACTCGTGCCATTTTAACACGCACTGGTAAATCCATGCTCTTAAAATAGACTACAGGGATAATTTATGGGAGCTACAAGTAATGTTTTTAATTTTGTCTCATGTATTCCCTCTGTCTGTTGTCTTGTAATTTATAAGCCCAACTATACACGACTATTTTGAGGATTCATTGAACGGCGGCGAATGAGGGAACAAATACAGTGTTACCAGGGTTCTGGGCGCTGCCCACGGAGTCAAAGGATACCGTTTCCATCAGATTAAACGCCTCTGTGGTTTCAAAGACAAACCTGCCCTTTGGGGTGGGGAGAGGACCTGCCGCTGGGGCTGGGGAGCCGCCGGCTCGGCTCTGCTCGGGGTGGTGGGGCAGTTGCCAGCAGTTGCAGCAGGGGAAAGGCAGCTGGATCAGAACCTTTTTGCTTTTAATTCACCTGGTGGCTCTGTCTATGGGGGCGTTTCGGAGAATGGCAAAGCACATCGGGGTGTGCTTTTGAAATTTATCTCCCAAACACCCACCCCCTTCCAATACACACACACTTGGTTTGCAGCCGGGTGTGGTTTCAAACAATGCACACATGTTCCTTTCATGTTCAGCCAAACTAGATGTACTTCAGCCACAGGATTGGACCAAGGCTAGTTGAGCAAACCACCAAAATGTGTTTAATGTAGATGTAATTTTTCACCACTGCCTGTTTCACACTAGAGTTCCTCTCTATAGCTGCTGTTGGACAAAAGAGGGCCCTGCTTCAGAGTCAGAGCTTTGTGAATTGTTTCGCTAATCAAGGATGGGCTTGTGTGAAGAAGAGAGTATCCTAACGGGAGGAGCTAGACCGAACATATAAGTGACTTTTACATTTTCTCCCATTCATATTGGGAGCTGTGTTTCATCACCATACCTTACTATCTTTGGAGCAGTTTTATTTCTTGGCTAAAATGGTTTGGCAGCCCTGAATTGAAGCCCAAGTTTCCTTTTGAAGCTGCTGCAATGTATGGGAAGTTGTGTGTGCAGAAGTAGAAGCTCAGAATACCTCAGAGGAGCCACTTGTGTGTGTATGTACATCCACACATATTTGGAGCTCTTTATCTTGTTCTCTTATTTTTTCCTGTCTGCTTCAACTCACCCCAGTGCTTAATCTTCTGCACCTAGTCAGCTGCTTTGATCTCTTTGATCTCTTTGAATTTCCTTTCAATGACTGCTTCTCAGTATCCACATTCTCTGATCAATCTGCTGCTTTCTAGGATCAGAAACCATGGGTGAGTATTTTTGTGCCATAAAACTCATACATAATGGCTGACTGCACCAGCAGATAAGACATTGGGTGGAAAATCCACAAAGGTCTTAAAGTGCCTAGATATCACCTGGGCTGGTGCCTAAAATGATGATGCTTAAAACTTTGGTGTACTTAACCTCTAAGCCTCAAAGTAGCTAAACTCCACAGGCACAAGGGGTGGGGCTGGTGGCAATTACATATCTTGGTAACTATGCTTTTAAGGAGAGCATTGACCTCTTGCATAGCTTTTGAAAAAAAATTACTTTGGTGCTTATCTGCTAAAGATAATCCAGTCTGTGGATCTGGAGTGGAGGGAGGAATGGTTGCGCAGTTGCCGAGCTTCGAAGGTAAACAGCAGAGCAGAGTTGGAGACAGACCTCTGACCTTGCTATTGGAGGCTCCTTGATTAGGTGACTCCTTAATCAGTGTGCTGGCATTTGTTATACAAGTTTGAGATACTCGGCTCTGTGCACATGTCACAGAGGGAACACTGTGGATACTTGAGTTACAGCTGTTCATAAGCAGTTCTGATAGTCAACGGGGTTGCCCGCACTGTTAAATACCGCACCTCCCTGGGGTCACTCTCAGGTCCCAGTCACTTGCTCGTCCAGATTGCATAAGTATTTCTTCCATATAAATTATCTTTTGGAGTGAAAACTCCACCCTAGACAAAACCCGGGGTGTGATTGTGGGGCTGGTTCACTCCAGGCAGTTCACCCATCTGAGTCCCCACAAAGACTGCAAGGAAGCAGGGGTGAATCTACATGAGGCCTGGCTCCCTCTGCTCTGCACAGCCCTCCAACACTTTACCAGCTGAGTTTGCACATCCACATGCTCTCAATCTAGTGTTGAGTGCAGGAACATGTAACTGCAGTTTCAATCATAAAAATACCGTTCTAGTGGGTTCAACATGGCGTGCAGGACATTTGAGATGCCTGAGAGTTTGATTGCCCATAACACACACTCAAATTGTGATTTCCCTTTTAAGGCCAAAAAACCCTCCACAAAGCAAAGCTTTCTAGAAACCCAGAGCTGCATGGCTATATAGTCCATTGATATATACAGAGCACAGAGAGGACTTTAATTCTTGGCTTAGAGGCTGTGGACTATCTATGGAGCATCTGCATTTATTAGTCTGTTGGACTATGTAGCTGATATGATCCAGGGACCTTTGCAGTGCTAGCTCTGGTTGCTTTAAACTTAAGCTCTCTAGTTTTGGGAATTAAGTTTCAAAGATATTTCCTTGCCCCAATGCTGTATTGTCTTGTTGCTCCAATGCCATTTTATCTTTAACCTTACACACATCTCACACCCAGAGATTAAAAAGGTGATGTTGATTTTAAATCGCAGTTTGTCCTTACTTGGATGCGAAATGCCGTGTTCCTATTGTTATTATTATATAAAATATATCCAGTATGAGAAGAAATAAGTCTTCTTGTTACACATTTGTATTTTTTCTTGGAGAGCAGCGCTTCTGAGGTGCATAAATTTTCACACAAGGTTTAGTGTCATGTTCTGCAAGCACTTTGTGTTTCACAGGTATTCAGCCAGCTGATGGCTATGACACCCTTGAATTATTTAATAGCTTCCATTTCTTTTTTCAGTAGTTTTATGATAACTGAGATAAACTATGCTCCATTTGGCATGTAAGCACTCTGCATCATAGACCTACCAAACTAGAGTGCTTAAACACCATGGTCAAATTAGGGGCACCTGAGGAGTGAACCACTTCCTACTGAAGTTCATAGGAGTTCTTCAATGGAGCTTAGTAGAAATCAATTGTGCCCTTAATTGAGGGAGGTGTGTGACCTGAGAGCTCCTTGATGGGTGGTGTCCTTCCATGACAGCCATAGCTAAGTCCACAAAGGAAATTTGGATTCAGAATCACAACATTTCATTTGTTGCCTCTCTCATCCAGTGGAATTTCATCCCTGAGTCAGGGACCAAGTTTTTGTAAGGCCAGGAATGCCACCTCAAATGAGATTCATCAAAGCTGGCATGCCTGAGGTAGCTGGTGAGGAGCAGTACACAGAGTTAGTATCCTGACAGTTGCTGGAAAATGGCACTTCCTTTCCCTCATGTTACACAGCCTAATACTCTTCCAAGGTTAAGTGCTTTAATGAGGTTGGCTGTTTCTCACACACAAGAGGAAATGGTGCCACATCAGTTAATAAAAAGCATTAATATTTCAGATTGCTTCCTTGGGTATGAAAGACCAGGGTTGAAGTCTCTCATCTCACTGAAGGAACTTGAACAAGTATCTCCCAGGAGCGCACTGAAAGTCACCAGACTGTAGGCTATTTTTGAGCAAGTTGTGCTCTCTCTGTCCTGCTGAAGCTGTTCAGCTTTGTGTGGGCTCATTAAATACCCATTCAGTCATTCAGGGGAAAAAAAAGAGAGTGACAGCAGCTCTTAGATCAGATGCAGGAAGGGTATGAGAGTGCTTTGAGGTCCTTTCTGATTAATATTCAGATGTTTCAAAAACATGCAATATCTTCATCATGGGTCATTCAAACAGACCCAGCAGAAAGATCTGAAAGTTTTGCTTTTAGGATATGCTTGTGGAAGAGTTTTGTTCCCATCTTCTCAGGAAGACATTGGGCCTCTGGGTCTCACTTATCCTGCATGACTGGTGTAATGCTCTTGTGTTAGAGCCATACCAATGCCTCTCTTGGGCCAGGCCTCATGATGTGACCTACACAGGGGCACAATTAATTTGTGACTTGTGTTCAGGCTTGTGTGTGAAATAAGCATGGAGCTATCACTATTCACTGGCTCTCCTTATCTCTCCAGGAGAAACATTGAAATTCAGATAACCAGAAAATTTATGCACCTCAAAATGTTGACAGGTATCGCGAGAGTCTTGGTATTTTTAAAACTTGAGATTCGTGATATTTGACATAACATGAGAGATATAATGAACCTCTAGTGTCAGGAGGATTTCATCTGCATTTAGCCTGTAAACCTTTGATGACATAAACAAGAGATGCTTCTGAACGTATGTATGATCTTTTGTATTCCATATAGCGTACCATGGCCCACCATATATTCAAGACCTGACAGTGAGGGAGCTGCAGATAAGAGGGAGACCTGCATCCCAAGAACCGAGAGAGGAAATTTTAACTGCCATGTTTATCACATCAGCAAACTCTTTTTTTTTTTTCCAAAACTTGCTGCTTTCAACATTGTATCTTGTGACTAAATGTGATCGTTGGCAAAATAAATCGCTGAGATTGCTAAAGCCACAGTTTTTGACTGATGCATCCAAGCTGTGTCTTGCAAGGAGCTCTTCCACTGTGAGATTCTAACTGGTGCATTCCAGCAAGTGACAATGAAGTAATTCATGTGTCAGTAGAGGCCTGGATTCTTAGGAATTGCTACCAAACAGACTTGAGCGGTAGACAAAGCTTAATTAAAATGCAGTCCTTTTTTTTCCCAGAAAATAGCAACTATATTTCAAATATAACAAGGAAGGAGGTACAGCACATGAATCTTTCCAGCATGAGAACTACTAGTCCTTTGCATCTCTCATCTCTCTCTCATGCTGAGCTTCTCCCCCAGATGATCTTCCTTTAACGTGCCTTTTAGCACGTCTCTGGACTGCTGGCTGCCTTGGTAGCAGAGCGTGTCCTTTCGTGTGCAGCCAGGAAAGGGTGGGACTGCTGCGTTCAGTGGAGAAACTTAGGATTGCTCCTGGTGTGCAATACCTAAGCAGAAACAATTAGTAAAGGGAAGGAGTCTTTCTTTGGCCATTGCCATGCTGCTAATAAAACGTTTTAGTATTAAAAGTAATGTGGGTTAAACACATCACTCCTTCCAGCAAATCTGTGATATGACTACGGGTTAACTAGAGAAGCTATGGATGCCCCATCCCTGGAAGTGTTCAAGGCCAGGTTGGATGAGTCTTCAGGCACCCTGGTCTAGTGGGAGGTGTCCCTGCCCATGGCAGGGGGTTTGGAACTAGATGATCTTTAAGGTCCCTTCAAACCCAAACTATTCTATGATTCTATAACTATGTGCTCATGCCGCCATTTTAAATGGGGAGGAACAGAGGAACCACTAAGCAAAGTGGCTCCTTCTGTGACACCCAGTGGTGTCTGTGCCAGAATACGAGGCTGATCGTGTCAGAACATGTGGTCATCCATAACGTGGTAGCACACCTGGGGATCTGTGGGATCTGCTGTTTTTATCCTGTCATCAGATGCTTGCTGATTTGACCCAGAAGTACGGGCCACAGCTGCTCTCCACAACTGTCTCTGCAGGTCTGTGGCAGGGTAGAGGAGCAGGAGTCAGGCAGATAATCCACCTTGTCATTCACTCATTACATTGGGAAACAGGTTAATATTTTTCTTTCCCAGCCAATGGAAAGCAACAGAAATGCAAAGCCTCACACCACTTGCAAAGGTGATGTTGAGGGCTTTCCACAGGACATGTTCCAAATCCAACAGAGCAGGACTCCTCCCCTCACTGTTCTCAATTGCAGAGCCTGCAGTGCCACAGGGGGAGCAGCACAACCTCCTGCACTGGGGAAGACCTTGGTCTGACCTGGTTAGTGATGTGAGGGTGGAGACGGTTCACAGCTTGCTCTCCGCATAGAATCATAGAATTCTTAAGGTTGGAAGGGACCTTAAAGATCATCAGGTTCCAACCTCCCTTCTATGAGCAGGGAACCCTACCACTAGACCAGCTTGCACAAAACCTCATCCAACCTGGCCTTAAAGACCTCCAGGGACGGGGCATCAACAACCTCCCTGAGCAACCCATTCCAGTTCCTCACCACCCTTATAGTAAAGAATTTCTTCCTAATATCTAACCTAAATCTCCCCTCTTTGAGTTTAAAACCATTACCCCTTGTCCTATCACTACCTCCTCATGAAAAGCCCCTCTCCAGCTTTCCTGTAGGCCCTCTTCAAGTACTGGAAGGCTGCTATAAGGTCTCCCTGAAGCCTTCTCTTCTCCAGGCTGAACAGCCACAACTCTCTCAGCATGTCTTCATAGCAGAGGTGCTCCAGTCGTTTGATCATCTTTGTGGCCCTTCTTTGGACTCCCTCCAACAGGTCTATATCTTTCTTGTGCTGAGGGCTCCAGAACTGTAGACAGTACTCCAGGTGCAGCCTCACCAGAGCAGAGTAGAGGGGCAGAATCACCTCCCTGGCCCTGCTGGCCATACTTCTTTTGATGCAGCCCAGGATGTAGTTGGCCACCTGAGCTCCAGTGCACACTGGTGGCTCATGTCGAGCTTCTCACCTACTACCACCCCGCCAAGGACTTTTCCTCAGGATTTCTCTCTAGCCACTCTCCACCCAGCCTGTATTTGTGCCTAGAGTTGTGCCTACCCAGATGCAGGACCTTGCACTTGGCTTTGATGAACCTCATGAGGTTGACATTGGCCCACCTCTCCAGCCTGTCAAGGTCCCTCTGGATGGCGTCCCTTCCTTCTAGAGTGTCAGCCACACCACACAGCTTGGTATTGTCAGCAAACTTGCTGAGGATACACTCAATCCCACTGTCCATATGTCCAACAAAGGTGTTAAACAGCACTAGTCCCAATACTGACCCCTGAGGAACACCACTCATCACTTGCCTCCACTTGGACACTGAGCCATTCATGTCATATTTCTTATCCCCCACAGATGGTTGCACAGAGTGAGCCTGCAGCTGCCCCAGGTATGTTAGGAATATGCCTAAGGAATGGGGATTTGCTGAGCAAGACAAGGAGAAAACAGGCAGCTGAAGGATCTGCTCTAGGGTGTAGGCATTGAGGCAGGGCTTGGGGGAGCTGGAGGTTGCATCAGTCTGAGGCAGCTTTGCACAGCCACCCCAGAAGACTGAGGCACTAGCAAAGGTGAGTCAGAGCAGTACAACACCCTTGAGAGCACTGAGTGTGCTTTAGCAACGAATCTGGACATCTAAAGAAATGAAATGGGGGGATCTATGCTTTCAGGCCTCTGGTGTCTATTTGTGAATAGAAGCTGCTCATACCTGTGGCACTGAAGTTCTGCAAAGATAAATAAACCCATTAAGGTCCTGAGGTGCTCAGAGTGCCTGCTAACAAGGCCCATGGAGACAGAGGGGAAAATTACTAGGTAGTTGCTGGGTAGTTCCAGGCAGTAGGAGTGTCCAAAGCTGAATCAGCCTGCTGATGTCCATAGTGCTCAGGGAGGTCCTTGACTCCTTACCCAGGCCTGCCTCTGGAAATGACACACCACAAACTACCTGTGGCATGCATGCCAAACACCTTCATCGGAGTTGATTTTCAGTTGGCTGCAAACATCCCTCTCCCTTAACTCACTAATGATGCTGCTGAGACCTCGGAGGCTGCCGAGCCTGGGCAGGCTGAAGTCAATCCCATTACTGGGATTCATTACTGCTGGCAACCAAGGACCATTTTCTACCATGGTTAAACACGCACCTTGAGAAAACCTGCTCAGCTTTGTAGACAAATACCAGGTGTGGTGGCTGCTGTGTTAAACAATTGGTGCCCCTTTGCAGACAGCACATGAGCAATGAGGAAACACCACCGTGCTTCTTGTTTTAGAAAGGATTGATATTATCCTTGCCTTCCACTAAGCCCTTTCTGTTAGTGCCTGTGGGAGGAGAGCAAGGAGCAGATGGTTATTCCTTCAATCCTGTGAATTAGTTAGATGAAAATCCTATTCCTAGTAGAATCTACTGTCAAGCAAGAGTCTGGCCTGCTGCTGGGTTGGATTTATAAAGTGCTTTCTGGATAAAGATGTGTGTGCTCATAATAATGACTTTAATACCTGTTAGAACTGACAGCTGTATATATTTGTTGCTCTGGAGACAGATGTTCTCCTGCCTGGTTATGTGGGTTGATTCCAACTGGGGAAAGAGGACAGTGTGAGCAGTGTGCAGTTCATTGCCATTTCATTCCCTTTTTTTTTTTTTCCTTTCCCTCACTCCCGTCTTTCCTTCCCTGGGCTGTCTGCTAGGCAAGATGCTGACACAATCACATCAGCTGCTGCAGGGAAGCCCCTTGGCCATTCCAGTTCATCCTCTACCTCCCGTTGTCAGAGCATAGGAAGGAGGCTCCGGGCAGGGCTCTGAACTCACTCAGCAACACTCAAAGCAGTTTGATGATGCTTTCTACCCTCACAGATTATACCAGCTGCAGAGTGGACTTGACACTCATGCTTACAAGCAGCACTTCATTTTAGGCAGTCCCTGTGTATGTGAAAGTTGTCAGCTCCACACCAAATCCCTTTTCTTGGTCCTTCCTATGCAGTATGGTGTTCTCTTGCTCCGATTTGAATGTTTTGTGGTTCCACATGAAGGAGATAACAGCATGAGCAAAGCTGTGGGTAAAGATAAATCATCTGTAGGGGAGAATATGAACACTATTTTTTTGAAAAGCAGCAAGGCCACCATGCCAAGGGACCAAAACTCTTACTGTAGTGAGTTTCTGCAACAATCAGCTTAAATCTCCACTGCCTCAAAGTGATTTCAATGCAAAACCATTTTGTAGCTTTTTTTTTTTATTCTTCCAATAAGAATGAGCAATATAAAGACACCCCTCTAAGGAAGATGCAGATTCCCATTTTTCATCTGAAATGTCCTTTGTTTGTTGTTATAAACTAAATCAAATTCATAGTTGAGTTGAGGGAAAGACTCTAACTGACTTGAAAGGGAGATGAATGAAGTTGTGTGCATCGTGCTCTTCCTGAGATGCACTGATTCAGTGGTCTAATTCTACTGGCTGTTTTGCTTTTTTAGCATTTGCAGTACTGATTCTGAGAGTATCTAATGTTAGAAATGAAATGTAGTGTTCTTTTTGCATCCTAGTAGTGTTGGGTTTAGTGTTGTTTTCACATCCTAGTGTTAGAAGCATATTGTTGGGTTTGTTTTTTTTATATACCCTAGTGTTAGTAATATAATAGTTTGTTTGAGAGAAGTAAGATATCTGCACATTCCAATGACACCTGGAGTGGTTTACGGTCCAATAAACTGAGGGACTTAATTGGGCTCCATCTGGAGAATCCAAACATGGAGCAGGATTTATGGCCCAAGATAAAGCCGAACAAAGCCACTTCTATCTTGCTTCTCAGGGCAGGATGACACCAGTAGGTATAGATCATTTTGTTAATTGGGAAGACAGCCAAGGGGGCAAGAAAAGTCAAAATTATACGTTAAAAGGTAGAAAGTAAACTGCTAGAATGGAATGTGTAAACAGGGGTGGGAAACTTATAGGGTAATTAGAAGTGTCGGATAGGCTGTAAACCCTGAACTACCCAGCCAGTGGGGAAACAGGGGAGGGAACTTTGCGTTGGGAATAGGGAATATAAACCATTATTCACCTTGGTATGGGTGTGCCTACTTGTTTAGGTCACCCATTCTTGCAAGAATGTGAATAAACTGTGCTTCATTGAAGGATCTGTTTGGGCCTATTCATTGGCACACACTAATCAGAAACAGGACAGTGTTATTTTGCTGGTATAGAGTGGAAGATCAGGCAGAACAGTTCCTACAGGGTCTGCCATTTCTGTGTTCAGAGCTCTTACAATAAAATTCAGGTGAAGGTAATGTCTTCAGAATAAGATGTCATGAACTTTAGCTTGGTTACAACAGGAAAAATGATTAATTAGTCTGATTTTGGATCCTCTAAAGAAGTGCCTCCATGACTGTGTCACACAGAGCAGTTTTGTGTATTAATGAAACTCAGGAAGATTCACAAGTCTCATGAAATGTCACTCCCTCTTTTTCATTTAATTTGTTCATCTGTGAAGAACTCTGAAATTTTTTTTGCCTTTTGGAGTCTCAGTTGCACTTTCTTTTATAAGCATAGAAGGAAAATGTTGCCATTTCTAAGTTTCCAGTGCAGACTAATTAAAACCATGTAATAGCCATATTTCAAGCATGTCCTTCCAAGGCCAGCTGTGTTCTGGGCTGTACTAATAGGAGTGTAGCCAGCAGGTCTAGCAAAGTGGTCTTCCCCTCTTCAGCACTTGTGAGAATGCATCTGGAGTGCTGCTTTGGTTTGGGGCTCCCCAGTGTGGGAAGGACAGTGACAGAGCAAACATACACAAGTTGGAATCTGGAAAATTCAGTTTTAAATAGTAGGGTTTGGGGGTGGTTTTTTGGTGGGTTTTTTGTTTGGTTTGGTTTGGTTTTGGGTGTTTTTTTTTTGCAAAGAGAGTGATCAAATAATGGAATAAGTTGCCCAGAGATGCTGTGTAAACTCCACCTTTGGAAGTGTTAAAGACTGGACTGGATATATTCCGAAGCAATTTGATCTAGGTAGACCTGCTTTGCACAGAGGGTTGGATTAGATGACCTCTGCAGGTGTCTTTCAGCTCAAATTATGATTTTGATTCTCACAGGACACAGTAGATTTGCTTAGTAACAATGCCTGCTAGATCCAGTGAATCACATTTGCAGCTTCTTTCAACTCCATCCTGGAGTTTGGTTCAGTAAGAATGAGATAAACTCTTCTTCTCGATTTGGAACTCCATGAAGTGATATAACCCCTTGAGGCTCTCCTTGCCTAAATACTGAAGTTCTGATTTTCCTGGACTTCAAAGGCAGAAATGTGTTTCTGCCTGGAAATGTCTCTGTCTGTGGATGCCTGAGAAAATAACTTTACTTATCCTTGCAGATATACCAGGTCATCTGAACAGATGACAAACCACAAAAGCTCTTCCCTGATTCTGCCCCAGCTGTATATTCTTCATAGGACTGTGTGTGCACCCATCTCTGGTGAACCTTGTCACTGCCCCATCATGGGACTGACAGACTTGGACTGTGATACTATTTGTCTGGACAAGGATTTAACAAATTCCTTTCCCCATTAGAAATTCTGACATATTAGTACAAATGGGCTGAAGTCTGAAACCCAAGCTCAGCACAGTACTAAAATGACTGCAGCGTCAGGTCTTCTGAAAGATATGCATTACAAATCCCAAATAAATGCATACCTTAAGGCCAGAGGTTGCCTACATTCTTCACTGATCTAAACAGGATTGTGAGAAGGTGCTGCTCTTGTAAGCAAGGCTGCAAGAGCTTGGCTCTCAAGGAATATGGTCTTTGCTGTATTCAGTGCTTGTGAGGAAGGGCAACCGGGTGGCATATTCCATTCTGGAATGAAGTTGCTGAATGCCATGCATTTCTGGGGTCCTCTAGCTTTCTTGAAGCCAGCCTTATTCATTCTACAAAAGAGGCTTTGAAAAGTTGATTGCTTAGGTTTCAACTTTTCCAAAAGGGTTTCTCTGTTAAAAGCTTCTGGTTGGAAATACCAAACCCTGTTGTTGCTAAGATTAAGGTATTTGTTTCTTAGAAATGGCTTATAAGCAGAGACCAGCATGTGGATTATTGTTCATTCTTTAGCCAAGTGGAACGAAGGTGCTTCAAGTAAATTGTGCTTCCAGTAGGATCAGTTTTGCATGTGATTTTAATAATGGCTTTGGGGAAGTTGGGATCAAATCTAAATTTTTGTATTTGTAACTCAAATGGAGAAAAACAAAAAGCAGTACTTACAGGTAAACATATTGGGTTTTTAGGCTGTTCTACATGCAGATAGCAAAAAAGCTACTGTGTTTCAGTAAAAAATTAGGTTGTGATTTGGTTTTGCATACTAATGAAAAAATGCACCTTGATCAGATTTATGGGTTTTGCTTTTCTCGAACAGGATTTTTTTCTCTCTTTATTTCTGTGTTGTTTTTTTCCCCCAAGGTTAACGTCATAAGCAAAAGAAAATCTGACTAATTAACTCAGCCTTGGGAAGACTGTAAATACCTGTCAGGAAACAGAAGATTTTTTGCTGTTTCTAGACAATGACCTTAACTGTGACCTGGAAAGATCATGTTTGTAGTTTGTGGATGCAGTCTGTAACCGTGCTGCAGTACTTCTGGCCTTATAATGAAATACACATCACAGATTGTGTCTAATTGTACATGGTGGTTTTATGATATCTGTAGCTACTGAGCCAAGACTCAGATGTCAGATATCAGCATTCTTGCTATAGTTAAATGCTGCTGCCATGTAATAGGTTCTGTTTATCTCTCCTCCAGCCTCCAAATTGCTGTCTCTTGGGTCAGTGCCCTAAGTTCATTTTTTGTAAATTCCTGACCAAAGTTATTAGCTCTTCCCTTTAAAAACCAGGATGAACTAGTGCTGCATTATCCCCTGTTCTGGGAAGCATGGCCCCAGCTTTTATCATCATCACTGAGCTGACTTGTGTTACATTTCATCAGGAGGAGATTAATGGCATTACTTGATTAGGAGGTGTCTAGCCCTTTGCTTAAATGAAGAGAGGAGTCTTCTGCTGGTGTTCACAGGGGTCGTGGGATTGCTTTATTTCTTTGGAAACCTGGCAGAAGGTAGAACCATCACTGTGGAGAACAGATCCATCCTCATTTCCCCAGCCTCAAATACATGTCCCTGGCTTGAGCTCAAGTTGTACTTACAAACAAAACATGCGATAAATAATGGATATTCATGTTCCCAAACGTTCAAGGGTGTGGTGCTGATGCCTCAGGCCATATCACCATTAGCACACCCTAGTACTCTCTTCCAGTCCTCCCTGTGCCTACCAGATTCCAAACACCACAATCTGTTTCTGTAATGCAAAAGAGTTCTTTTGATGCCTGTGCCTGGATGGAGCCTACAGAAGAGGCCTCTGTCTATCCCACTCCCCTCTGACTTTCTCAGATTATGCATGGTGACAAAAAATAGCAATGTTTTTCAAGGTGTTTCCAGCAGCAACACCAGAATAAGATACTGCTGAGAAAAATTGCATGGCACTCTGCCCCATGTCTGTTTGAATTTTCAGACAGTCACCACTGCCTACAGCCACTTTCTGCCTTTGGCATATATGGTGTCATCTGTTAGGGAAAGAACTAAAGTGCTGGTCTCCTCACAGTATTTTGTCTTCGTGCAGCTCTGTACTGTTCCCAGCAGTTTTTGCAGAGTGTTTTGTTCCTGTCTTATGCATTTGGTACTGGCAGTAAAATGTGGGTTGTTCTTAGTGTTTAGCATCAACTCTTACATATGGAAGTGATTTATCAAGAAGATTACAGGCTGGAGGCCCTTGGAAATTGGACTCCAAGGTCCCATAATTCTTTGGAAAATGCCAGCCATGTAGGTTTTACCTCCCAGCGGTTGTCCATTATTGATAGCCTTATTCAAATATTATGTTCAGATTGTAAACAATGACCAGTTTCTCAACTTTGTACTTATACGGGTGCAGCTAATTCAACTCCTGATCATCATACTTACCTCTGGGCTTTTGTGTCAATCCTCTCTTCCTTTGTCCTCACAGTCTTTTGTTTATTTTATTTTGTGCAAGAAATGTGACGTCTTTTCCAAAAGCCTTTTTCCATGCAATGTACTGCCATAAGAAGTCATCATCATGAAGATACTCTCCTGGAAACTTCAATGTCTAGAACATTCTGACGTGGCAGATGAGATAGGTGCTTGGGACAGTTGCACAGTACTATTGCATCTCCACATCTTTTGCAGCTTGTGCTGCTGCTCAGTGGTTGAGAGAAAAAGATGCTGTCATTCTCTGGGGGCACTTTTAATTACCTATGGCAAAGAAAACGAATAGTCAGTAAAAATGCCTGATGTAAGATAGCCAGCCTTTGGGATTCCTTTCAAGGGAGGACTATGGGCTGCATTAAGACTGTGCTCAGTGGGGTAGTGTGGCTGTTTTTGAGGCTGACAGCAGGGAAAGAAGTTGTATTTCTGTCTAACTGCCACTGTTTGCTCCAGCCTTCTCTTACCTTCTTAGCTCCACACCAGGACCTGCTGACCTATGAACACTGGTGATGCTCATGGTTGCCAGACAGCTGGCCCTGCGGAGCCGCAGGTCCTTAAACTCCCTTGGGCAACATCAGAGGTCTCAGAGATAAAGTCAGCTGGAGGAGCAAAGAAACTGAAAAACTTGAGATATGTCTCCCATGACCCCGTGAAACTTACGGAAGTGCCTGGCTAAATTGCTGGTTGCCTTTATTGTTTTAGATCCGTTTTTATCTGCCTGTCAGGGCATTGTCTCTTTTTCTGAGAAAGTGAAGAACAGCAGGCACTGGACAAAATCAAAACGGTTGATGATTATCTCAGTGAACTGCTTGGAGACTGCAGTCAGTGGTCACAGTAAAGCTGGCTGGTGGGGACAGTCTCACCTAGAAGCTGGAATAAAATACTTGAGAAGTGATCAAGGGTAAAATTTACCCCTAAATGTACAAGCCCTGTTTTAGACTGGAATTCTTTGATATCAAAATATGCATCACAGACTGTCCACAAATATTTTGGAAACAGCAAATTTAAGAAGCTCCTGTGATATAAGTAAAAGAAATTTTGAGGGTCCTGAAGCAAGAGAGATTATCAGAACTCCTACTGACTTCAACAAGAGCAAGTTGGGCCTTGAGTTATTTGGCTCATAACTCTTCACCAAGATTGAAATAAGAAGGGTCTGGGATTTTTTTGATCTAAGATTTTATTAATGTCCAAAAAGGATGCTGTAAAATCTTTTTTAAAAAGTGCTTCAATTGTTTGGATTCTGAGCTCTAAGTTACACTTATTCTTGGACAGGCAAATTACAATGCGAATGATCATTGTCAGAATACTAATGTGGTGTAAACTAATGTAAAGATATTTATTCAATGGAATGCAATTACCAGCAATACTCTATTTCTGAACAGTGTGACTGTAATCCAATTTAGGCTGTTTAACCCCTGGTGATTTGTTTCTGTTTGTGTTGTGATAGGCTGAAAACAGTCAGGATTGCTGGGGGCAGCAAAAGGGAGAGTAAAGGGAAACAGCACCACATGTAATCTGAGATCTTAATGACTTTACTAAATCTACATAACCACAGGGCTATTCATCATGGTTGTGCTGCTAATTGAATTTTAAAATAAGGGTAGATCCTACACTCACTTTCTCCAAACACCATTTCATTTTCTGATGAATGCTTAGTCACCAGTTTTAAAAAAATCCTTTATAGATTTAACCCAAAGTTTCATTAGGACCTTGGATTTAGTACAAGAAAGGATTCTCAGGTACATGGTGGCAAGTGACAAAGAGGATCTACAAGATGACTTTCATCACCAGTTTCTCTTGCAGAAGTGTTCTTGACTGGAGGAGTTGCAGCAGGATCCCAAGGGTAGAGGACAACTTCTCTACTTCAGAGAGAGGGACATCATGGGATGGACAGAGCAGGGGGACCTTGCTGCAGGCAATTTCTGAAGACTAAATACCTTCAGCTAGATACTGGTACATTCATTAGCAGAGACGAGTCCTCCTGAAACTAGCAGTTACTGTGCTTCTGAAACTAGCACAGGATGTGTTGTCAGCACAGATAGAAGTCTTGCGATCTGGTCTTTAAATCATAGAATCATAGAATGGTTTGGATTGGAAGGGACCTTAAAGATCATCTAGTTCCAACCCCCCTGCATGGGCAGGGACACCTCCCACTAGACCAGGTTGCTTAAGGCCTCATCCAATCTGGCCTTGAAGAGGCCAGATTATAAAATAAAATAATAAGAGGTGCAAAATAAAATAAAAGAGGTGCTAGGGTAACTGGTTTTAGGTACAGAGAGATCTTTTGTAAGCGCAAAACAATGGGTGAGGAAGGCCCCAGTGTCCATCTGGTGCAGAGTTTGCTAAAGGTCATGGCACTTCTGCCACTGAGCTGAGTGCAAGCACATGCAGACTAGATCCTGAAGAATGGAGCTGGACCTAGTAAGGAGAACTGGGGGTCTGGCATATTGTACCTCTCCTCAAACACCAGAAAAAATTGTTGAGGAACAAGGGTAACCATCACTGGCAGGAGCATGGGCCTGATTTCCAGAAAGCTACACAAAGCTCTGACGGCTGTTCAGGTTTGAAGAGCCCAGGGAATAGCTGTTCAGACATTTTGTTAGTACCACATCACCCTCCCACCAACACCTCCAGTGAAGTTAGGCCATTTAGTTACAAAAACCAAAAGGACCAGTGATGCAAAGTTTAATCACAGCAGTAGGTCAGTATGGAACAAGCTAGGACATGCACACTGCCAACCCTGCCTGCCCACACAGGACAAGGCTCTGGGTGGGTTTTCAGCTGAATATCTCAATGGAGAACAACAAATAAAGTAGGAAGAATAAGAAAGGATGGAGGCTTTGGGAATGGTTTTGGACATGCATTTCTTGAAGGTCTGGTGATAAGACATATCAACATTTGATTGCTTGGTTGATTTTGTGCAGAGGTGTCCCCTGGTTTACCTGAGCATATGAGTTATGCTTTACATCTCCTGTGCCTGGTCCCTCCCAGGGAGATGATGCCAGTTCTTGAAGGGTCACTGATATAACCACCCATAGTCTTGGAAGTCGTAGCTTCCTAGCAACTCATTTGAGAGTTCATTATTATTAATGATGTGTTTTGCAGCAACCAGAGGCCCCAGCTTTACCCTAGTTAGCACAGCATAAATACAGCATAAGAAAACTACGCATGGCCAGAGGAATGCATGATTAAGGCCATGGCTGTCCAAAGGTAATTTCCTCAAGACAGGAAACCTTCAAGCAGAAGCTATTGTATAACTGCTTCCAGACTACAAAGAACAGACAAAACAGTTCTCTCAACAGAAATAGGGCCTGGATGTGAACCTAAGAAAGATTTCCAGCTTTAGGGCATTTGCGCATTCATTCAGATTTTTGTGTCATGTAAGCACCTATAACTGGGGAAAAGATGCCAGCTGGGGCTTGCCCACATATGCTGTTGGTATGTCTGTAGCCTTGCAATGGTAAGAGGGAAGCAAAAATACAGTGAAAAGAGCAGGTAAGAATAGCACATTTAGGATAGAGTTGTCCTAACTCCCAGGGATTCTGCATGCGAGAGATTTGCCAAATCAAACCCTTAGTATTTCCAGCAGCCATTCAGCTGTAAGAACTTAAGCTGTGAATGAAAAGCACACAGTGCATCTGTTGTTCTTTCAGGTGCCAGTCGAGCTGTTTGCTTTTTCACTTTTACTTTTTATATAACTTGTCTTGTGAGTTTGCATGAGAAGGCCGTCCCCACTCATTTACCTCGAGTGCTGCGGGGACTCCTGACAGGGTGCACTGAAGGCTCACCACATCACTGAGCTAAGGTAGAGGCAGTTGTGTTTCTTACAACAGTCCTTGCTTAGGCCCAATTGGATTTTAATTACATGCCCCAAGGGGTTTTGTACAAGACATTGGTAATAGCAGAAACACCTGCAGAGCAGAGTTTCAGGATGACAAATTTTCTCTCTCTCTGGACTTGCTCTTTCTCTCATCTGAGCTGGGTTCTCATCTCTGACTTGCACAGTCCATGTTATTTACGCTGGTGTAAATGAAGGGGGAATCAGAGACTTTCTTTCCTTCCCTTGGAAAACATTTTCCAGCGTGTGGCTGCACAGCAAACCTGGCTGCATGCTGCCCAACCACCTCCTCTTCAAAGTGCCATTCCCACTAAGCAGTCTGCTCGGCTTTGAACAAATTGAAGCATGTGGCCTCTGTGAAAAGCCAGACACTCTTTGCCACTTCTCATACCACCGAGCTTTGAGAGGCCCATGTTTTACAGCAAAGCTGAGTGTCGGTTTCTATTCAATACATATGAACTTTGAAATGAATCATGGCTTCATCTGAGCCACTTTCCACTGATGCTAGACCTTCATCATTCCTACGGATCGATGGTATGGATTTCACTTTGTGAAGATTCATGCACAGATTTTGAGGTAATGTTTTTGGCTCTGAAGAGAAAGGCCAGGATCAAGAATGTGGGAAGAGTTAGCTTGCCAAGTGAAGACTGAGCCTCACTGGGCACACATTTCTTCTTCACTTGACATGATTTTATCCTACTCCAGGTAAGAAAGTGTTCTTGACTCAGTACTTAATACACAAGAACATTGACTTCATTTGATTTCTACCTTCTGTTCCACTCTTTCTGACATGGAGTTTGATCCTGACCTTTGGCTGCAAGACAGAGGTGGATGAAACATAGGATGTAGCATCTTTCATACAGCTGTGTATCAGTTTTCTGACTACAGGAGCTTATTCCTTGTGTAGCAACTGTCTGTAGCCTGTATTATTGCCACTGCTTTATTCATTGCTGCAGCTATGCAATTTTTTGTCAGCTCGAGCCCTTGACCATGATTGCCATTAAATGAACAGGAAAAGATTACTGAGTGCAAGGGAAGACTACCTTCAGGATTTGAAGAGGTAGGCTTTTTTTAATATATATATATTTGCATAGGAAAGAGGAGCTCAGCAGGATTAGTTTCCTAGTAACTCCCTGTCTCTATCCAGCCTGCACTCACCAATCTGGAACGCCTCTAGAGGGATACTAAGGAGATTTGCCATGCACAGACTTCTGTAAGAGCCTCTGAGTAGTGTCATCTAATGTAAGGAACAGTGAATGGTAGACTGAAGTTGAGCAAGGGATTTGTTTGAGAACAGGCCTACAGCACCCTTGGACATCTTGTGTAGCCATTGGGCTAAGCATTTTATCTACTGTTGTCATTACCCAAGGCACATAATGATTCTCTTTTTACTTGTCCTCCCTTCTCTGTTTGCTGTATCTGTGTGTCATTGGTCACAGCCCATGACTGGACACTCTTTAGAGTCCTTTCTGGACCATTAAAAAAGCTGAACTATAGAAGAAAACAGCTTCAAATGTTTTTCAGCCTGCAACCTTACTGTAATTTCCAGTTATTAATTCCTATTTTTAGAAGTAAACATGAAGGCTAAATCCTCATTTGAAGGAATGGTAGGAAGCGAAGAGCCACATTTAGCACTCAGGCAGATCTCAAAGCTTTGCAGTCCAAGCAAATTTTGCAGCTGGGCAAGCCAAGTGCTCTGCAGAGGCTTAAATGGACACGTGTGACAGAGAGCCCATAGATAAGAGGTAACTAGGCAGAAGAGGAAAAGCAAAATAAGGTGGCAGATAAGATTTTTGTATACTGTTCATCACTGAGAGGTGATGAACCTGGTCCTGATGTGTGCTCCAAGCCATATGAGGGAGCTCCCTTCATCTGCACCTAAAATCCTTGTTCCAAGCATGGTTCCTCCTCCTCCTTCCCCTTTTGACTGCTGGGTGTGACACTGCAGAAGCAGCTGCAGAGAAAGTGTTTGACATGAATTTGGTGACAGTGTTGATGTAGAAGAATCCCATACTTTGACACCAAAAGGGCCAAAGAAGCACTCCTCAACTCCTCCTCCTTCAACAGAACCACAGCTGAGAAAAGTTGAGGAGCAGCATAACAGTGAAGAATGACTGAGAAATTGTGCATGTCTGTGCCTCGATACATGCCTAATTGTTGTGGCTGTGGCCATGAGCTTTGGATCTTTGCTGCTTTAACACTGGAGCACTTTTCATCAACCCTTCCTCTAAGACTCCATTCATAAATCACTTATGGAGTCTGAATAAGCCATGGGGATGCTTTAATAAATGGCTCTTCACATAAAGTTTTATTCCCTAATAATAATTAGCTTATCAGTAAATCCCTAATGACAATACTAAGGAGGTCATTATCATTATCCCTGTTTTATATCAGCAGAAACTGAATCAGAGAAAGGGAAAGTCACCCACTAAGTAAGATTTGTGGATGCAAATTCCTGAGTCAAGGCAAATGCTTTATTCAGTAGGTCACAGGACTAATAGGTACTTGAATTAAAGGGTTAATCAATGGGTGTAAACAGAATGCAATAAGACAGTGATATCTTCTTGGAAAATGTTTAAAACCATCTAGGACAGTTATGTGTGCCTGTGATTGGCTGTCAACATTTAATAGCCCTAACTGTTCAAAGAGGCCATCTTAAAATACACATAGCAAATTGCTGTAGTGTTCACCCTTAGGAATCTGCATGGTTTGTGTGCCACCAGAATTTGTGCCATGGTGTCCTGAGCAGTTAAAAAGAAATTGGTATGCAATTTATTAAGTTTTTCACTGAAAGATATCCTTTTTATTCTCTTCTTGGTAATTTTGAAAACTGTGCTGGTTCACTTCATTGTTTTCTTTAACGGTCCATTACTGGTCATAGAAAATTCTGCTGCTGTCTCAATATATAGGACAGCAAGATGCAAAATGGAGTTAAATCAAAATAGATGTCACGAAGGCTACTGCAATGATTGCATCGTACAAGGCAGTGTGAAATTCAGTGAAAGATTTTCACATGCCTTTTTCTGAGAACAACCAGGGTGGATTTTCAATATCTAGGGACTCCCCTTGAAATTAAAAGCTATACCGTGCCCAGCTATATATGGGGGACCTAAATACACTTTAAGGTGGAGGAAGAATTTTTGATGGACAGTTCTTCATGTCAGCATTGTATGATGATGCTGAGACTGCAGCTCCTCCAAGTTTGCTCACGGCTCTGGGAATTTACAGTAGTTTAAATTCAGTACAGTAGAATTAGTGTAAACTCGGTACATTACTAAGCAGCTTCTCAATTCCCTGTGTAATGAATGGTGGGGAAAACAGATGCTTTACGATGTGATTTATAACATCTAATGTGCTGAGCACTGGGTCTTCCAAGCCAAGCAAGAGGCAAACCAAGAAGGAACTGTGTGAGACTGTCATCTGGACTTATCTGCCCTACAACGCAGTCTGAAACATCTCCTAAAGTCATATATTTGAAGGCTCTTAAAATACTTCTGCCTCCATTTTCCCTGCTGATCTAGTGGTGATAGCACCCAATTAGGAGGTGGGATTCAAAGGTTTGGAGTCCTCCTCCACCTGAAGAGATTTGACTCTGTGACTTCTGCACTGCATGAAAACCTTGAACACCCGAGTGTAATAGAGCAGTGGGGCAAGTAAAGGTGCCCTCTCCTCATCACCAAAGGGCAGGATAGCCAGGGGTTCATTACTGCAATGGAAAAAACAAGTGCAGAGAGTGAAACCTCTGTTGCAGCCTGCACCAAAGTTCCTGTCTGATTCCTGGACATTCCCTTGCTGCTCCTAGATTGTTTTTTTCCTGGTTAACATTTTTATTCTTTCAGTCCAGGCTGTCTAATGAGGAATGTGTAAAGAGCTATGGGAGCAGTGCAGAATCTTCAGGCTGTCCCTTGCCAGCTGAATATGCAGAAAAGCTCACACACCATCCATGTTGCTCAGGGGAGCTGGTTAAGGTAGGATCGTGTGTATGAAGTGGGCATAGTTAATGCGTGTGAAATAGTTTAAATCATCTAAGGACAAATCAGATACATTGTGTCCTGTTTCTGAGTGCTGCAGAAACCTCAAAGGGAATTTTTATCCCCCTTGGTCTAAAGATTGCCTGTAAATTGATCCCTTCAGTGGAGGTTTTGCATGTGTGGAGAGCTGACCACCCCCTGCAACAGTGCAAAAAGAAGTGCAAGGCAAATACCAGTACTCAGAGTGTGACATGAAGAGTTTGACGTGCTGGTAAGGAAGCCACACGTCCCCATACTTACTTAAAATTCCCTGCCTGGCAATGAGGTGCAGAGGGTTAATTAGACTCATAAGCTGGCGTAGCAGGAAGACCTTTAGGAGAATCTTGTAGACAAGCAGCAAAGTATGTGACCTCATTTGAATTTTATTATTAGGTTTCCTGCAGAGATCTCAAAAGCATCTTCTGATCACTGCTCGAAACCTTGTTTAGGTTTCATGTTTGCAAACACAAGGTGTGTCTATTAGATTCAGAAGCTGCTGCACATGCTGTAAACCATCAAACTGGAGATTATGTCAAACAAATAGGTCCTCCTGCCTCCTTTTGTTTGTTAGGATTAATGACTCTTCCACTTCTCATGGCAAACCATCTCCCATTCTTCCATTAGAGCCTTGTGGTGCTGCTGGTTGGAGATGAAATGGTTGAGAGTGGCACTGCCAGACACGGGGCCGTTCTTGTGTGAGGCTTTCTAGTCTCCAAAAGGCTATAGTAGGAACCTGATCTGTGTTTCTGCAATCTGCCTCTCCTTTGGTTGCAGTGGGCTTTTGCACAAGTCCATGGTGATTCTTTCCCCTTCGTAACTTCGTGTGTTGTTCTTCTCTTCCCCAACTAGTTTTCTTCCCAAGTCATAGCTATGGTGCCAGTAGGGCACATATCAGTCCTGCAGCCTTTTGATTGGGGTGGGGGAGATTTCCCTAGACTACACTGAGACTAAAGGGCAGCGAGTCTGTGGCTATCAGCCAACATAACGCTTTACTGGAGAAGGAAAGGGAAAAAACAGGATGGGGTCATAACTTGAAAGCCAGTGCCAATCCATCGTCTCACCTCCCTCAGTCCTTTTTCCAGCTGATGCAAACCCACTGCTGTTGCTGGGGATCTTTCCACTGTCTGTAACAACAACTGGTTTCACGTCAGCAGCAGCTCTGGGGGAGTGCAGGAGAGAGGGGAGGGGGATTAGTCATTGCTGTGCCCAGCTACAGCACCTGTCACAAAAGAACTGTTAGGGGAGTCTCATTTCAGTTCCCCAATCCCTCCTGCCCCAGGCGTATGGTCTGCTTCTGCATACTAAATAAATCCTTGCTTTCAAAGGGAGTGGATCCCTAGTGTTAAGACAGGAGCAAATAATAACCTTTACATCTGTCCAGGCAGAAATCATGCTTGGAATAACTCACTCTGAGGGTTACAGTGAGTTTCTTTATTACCATGGTGCCTGTTTCTTGAGACAACGACATCAAGAAATTCACCTTCTGCCTTTTGGGCACTGCTGTGATCCTAAGTAGCAACCTTCACCGTGGATTGCATGCAGCCCCCATGGAGCAGAAGCGCTGCTGTATTTCCATTATACGTGTGTAAGTGAAATCAAACCTGGGGGATTTCTCCCGAGCGCTCCAGACATGCAATGGCATCACAGAATACAAATGCAAGAGCTGGGCTGACGCACACGCGAGGAGTTCGGCTTGCAGCCGCAGGGACTAGCAACAGGCAGGCAAACCTTGAAGGGCAGCATAGCTCGCTAAATCAGTGTTTTAAATAATATCAGTGGTGGGGGTGCTGCTGATTTGGGTCCCTGTAGTGTGCATTTGGGTGTGTGTGCGCGTGTGGTTTGACAACAGGCATGAAACAGCACTTGCTTCTTTGCTCCTCAGGCAGCAGCCCTGTGGAAAAGCATCAAGAAGGGCATAGGAAAGAGGTTCTTTATTTTTTTCTTACTTGGAGATTTTGGACTGATTAAAAAGATATTTTTTCTAGGAAAGCAAGAAGGAAAAAAAAAATCATCCATACGTGGCAGGGATAAAAGCATGCTTGACTCCTCCAATAACTACAATAGCATTTACTGTCTTTGCTGCTTGGCCCAATATTGTATCACAGACATTACCAGTGTTGTGCTTCCCAGCATGCCCTAGCATTCCTTCAAACAAGCCTTTGCTGTAGCAGAAAGTCCAAGAAAAGGCTTACTCCCTTGAGGATCAAGAAGAAAGCAACAGTGAAGAAAGGTACAGTAACTATTAATATTAATGTTAAAGGAAGAGAGGGGAGAGAGGACACGGGAGCAGTGAAAAAATGACTACATATGGCTTTGATGTGTTCATTTCCACAGGACTGGTACAGCATGGAGAATACAGAAAGCAGATAAAGAGGAAAATGAGGAGGTGGAGGTGAGCAGAAGGCAGCTCAGAAAATTGCAGAAGCTGTGGGGAGGTTTTTTTGTCTAGACACACACACAGCAACGGGAGCGACTCTGCCATCTGCATCTCCTCCAAAAAAAGGAAGAGAGAAAAGGGACAAAGCTGAGACAAAAAAAAAATAAATCCACCTGCATGCCTCTCATTTGGGCTGTGGTATGGTTGATCCAAGCTGAATGCCTGCTGTGGGAGGGGAGAGAAAGCCAATGGAGGTACTGTTGTGTCTGAGGAGGCACAACATTAGGGAGCGTGTGAATGAATCCTCATGCATGGCTCTGTCCTACTGACACAGTCGGAAAAGGAGGGAGGGAACTATTTTAGTCCTGTTGAGGCTGCTAAAGAGTAAAAATGGAAGTAATTAAAGGCCTATTCTAGTCTTACTTAAATCTCTGAGTCTTCAGGCCAGAGTTATTTTTGTTACATCACTTAAATGGTGTTGCATTGATGTTTAGACAGCGTTGGATTTTTTTACCTTTTTTTTTAACCTGAATATAGAAAATGATCCAGCAGTTTCTGTGGCAATGCACTCACATTTCTGAAATTTTGCCTGCGAAAGGTTGTTGAGGTCCCAAGAGGAATTTTGCTTAATCCCAAGCAGCCCCAGCAAAGCCAGGGTTTGGGCAGCTGGGTTACTGTCTTACATTGTGGAAAGGACAGGCTTGAGTCCCAGGGTTAGCTGGTTCAAAGCTAGACTGAAAATAAGGATGACTCCTGCACCTTAGGTAAGGTGACTTCTTGATAAATAATGACTGTACATGCTTATTGTCCCCTTTTTTTCACTGAAAAAAAAAAATCTTCTGTGGTTAAGAACAAGAACAAAATCCAGAGCAATGCCAGGAAAGGTTTCCTGTGATGGGACCACTGTTTGCTGTCGTTGGTGAAGGCTGCTGTGGCTGTAAGCAGTGACAGGATGCTGCCTTTTCGTGCTGCCATGTTCATCCTCAATGAAACTATTCTTCTCAGCATAACTTTGAATCTTTCTGCTCTCAGGTTCCCACATGCAGCCACTGCAGGTTTACATGGTGTCATGGGGGGTCTGATCCCAAGTGTCCTGGGCCTGTGAGTGTGTCTGTGTGTCCTTGGTTGGTGCTTGTGTGATGTGGGACTTAACTCACATTTGCATCCTTGTGTGGCCTCATGACAGTGCCCGGTGTCATCAAGAAGAGATTGGGCTCTTCCCCAGTACAGATATCTGTCCTGTGCAGGCTGCCTGGATCTCACCACAGATTCTGCAGAGGAGTTGATATAAAGAGCGAAGAACTTGATGCTTGGTTTTCCACAAAAAGTAAAATCAATGTACTAGCCTCCTGCATTAGACCTCACATGGCTGTTAAAGAACTACTGGTTTGTCTAAGCAGAGGCACGAAGTCCTCTGGTGTCAAAGTCAGGGAGGACCCTCAAGCCAATGTCCATTAGCTCTGATCGGTCACAGAAAATGGAGAACAGCAGGATCTTGGCATGGGAGGACTTCCATGGGAAGAACCCTCACCTCCCTTGCGAGTGGGGGGTGAGCATCAGATCCCAGAAGAAACCAGCAGCCTGCCCAAAACCACTCAATGCTTCACTCCAGAATAACCCTTGAGAATAATTCCTCTTGCAGACCAGTTACCCCAAGGAGGGAAAGGATCCATTTAACCAGTCCCAGTGAGAGGTACTGATTCATTTCCTGGGCTCACAGAGGGCACTGGAAATGCCTGTGGAGGTTGTGCCCTGGTTGTGCCCTGAGCACCATGTGCTCATTTGGTGATGGGAAAAGCATCTCTCCAACTTCCCAGAGCAAGGAATATAGATCAGAAAGGGCTGAGCCTTTGGAGGAGTGGCTCAGGTCAGCACAGAAGTAACTGTTTTAGCACAGTGAGGCAGAATAAGGGGGAGGATAATTTTCTGGTGTGTAGGAGGGGAAATCAGGTCAGGTACTTTGAACCCCAGCTTATATATTTTCACCTGTAAGTGGTATTAACTGGTTATATTAATTTTCAGTGACTGACTGAATGCTACAGATGTATTTTAGACATTTGATCATTTTTGTTGTTTTGCCTTGAATTTTCTGCAATCCCTCTTAGAAAACTGTTTTTCCAGCATGAGAATGGAAAACTGCTGAACTCCTCTGGCACTGAGCAGAGCAAGAGAATTACAGACAATGTTTCTTATGGGCAATTCACCCCTTGATTCATCTTGGCAGGAGGCTGGATTATGTTACATCTCAACATCCCTTCTGAGCCCATTTTCTACAATTTATACAGTTCCTGAAACCCCTCCAGGGATACCAATCACTGTACTGTAAGCTCATCAAGTTTGGTTTCTTACTATTGCCTCTCTGCATGTCTCACTTTCCATAGGTGAAGTGTGAAATAAATGGCCTCTCTCTTTTCCTGTAGCCCCAGTCTACAAACCCCATCTAGTTCTTCTTCATAAGCATTTGGCTGGCACACAATGCCACCAAATTCCCATGGCTGGCCATGTTCAGGGTCTCTTTTTTCCTTCTGTGTTGTTTGAAAGGATGAGTGGGGCATGGTGTGAGGAGTGTGTGTGGAGGTGGGAGCTTTGCTGGGCCATGGGTGTCCCCAGGCTCCTGGTGGCAGCAGAAAGGTGAGTGGGGCTTCTTGCTGGGCCGCGGCAGCCACTCATTCCAGCAGATTAAAGCTGATGATTCTCTATTTTGGCTCATGGTGTTACTCATCTGTTCTCCCAAGCATGGCTATTTACAACTAGCTATTTGAAGAATGAGGGGTGCAGGAGCACTTCTCCTAGGCTGGGGAGCTGCTTGAGTCTGTTTATTACTAAGGAGCCATTAATGTCAGTTACTCACTGACAGGGGCACGTGAAGGACCCCTGTGGGCTTGCTGCTTGCAATGGCCTGCCCTTTCCAGGGGACCAGCACTAGCAAGATGTTTAACCTGAAGCAGATGAGTAATCATGTGAGTCTGTTTGGAGACTGGAATGAATGATGAAGGCACATGTTCAAATATTTTTTTTTTACTCAGAGCTACGGCTACATTTGAGACCCTTTTTAAGATTCACCCCTGGCTACGTTCAGCTGCCCGGTGGATACGAAGTGGTCTGTTCTTCAGTACTTTGCAGTGAAAGCAATGCTTCTGTCCTGCTGCCGAAAGATGCAATATACGCTCATCTCTTTTTTGTTAAAAGTAATTTTAGATCCCTGAATGTGCAAACACCAGCACCTCGTTGCCATCAAAAACCAATTAGCATAACTGATCAGTGACAGGAAATCAAAATACAGCCAGATGTACCAGCCCCAGAGTCAGGAATGTAAATTATACAGTAGCACATTTTTCTGTAAGATGATTTGGTTTGTTCTCTTTCCATTGTAATCAAAAGTGAATTATGATCTTGAAAGGTTCTATCTCTCCTAGATAACTGAAAAAAAGATAATAATAATAAAAAAAAAAACGCCACAGATGTAATCATTGCTTAATGCTGTAAGCATAACATGACCTAATGGTATTATGAATTCTGAACAAATTTCAATTAGAACTGCAGCTGGTAAACAGATAAATGTGATAATGGTATTTTAGTGTTACAAAATCACTTGTTAGTAAAAGTAGTTTTTATTTAATTCATAAGTATCAAAAATGGTTTTAGCTTTAGATACGTTTTCAGTGCAATCAGAGGACAAAAACATTTTAATTTTTAAGATTTGAGAAGATTCTCCTCAAGTGTGTGTTCGATTTTTTTAACTTAATAATTTATTTTTTTTTAATACAATCACCATCACTTTGTATCTTACTAGTGATTTACACTGTAAAGTAATTCAAACACATACTTTGTACTCCATGCTGGAAGGAATCGCTTCTAGGCTACACTGGCCTGGTGTTGCTCCAAGTACTTTGTCATTTCTTGTCTCACTGAGCTTAAAGGAATAGGGAAGGTCATGGGCCGTGACTGGGAGTCAACAGGATTTCAAATCATGGGGAAAAGCTGCCGGTGCTAAACCATAAGGTTTTTGCAGCAGGGTATGTATTGATGTAGTTCTGAGAAGAGCATGACTACAAGTGTGACTGGATTCTTGTGGTAGGTAGGAATGGTCCATGGTCCAAAGCTGTGCTACCATGGCTTTGGAGAGTCCGGACCAGTTCCCTGCTCTGCCAATCATCAGTGAAAGGCAAATAAAATACTCAGGTTACACGTGCCTCAGTATCCCTTAAAAAAATCCACCTGGACAGTAGCTTGAAGTGTGTCTCCTGACAACCGGGAGTGCACAGGGAAACAACAGCAAAACTCTTGCCTTTTTCTCCAGAGGCAAGGGTGAAAAGCAGCAGCTCTGGGAGGATGCTCTCTCCTGCCAGGCTGGCATCACACTTCTCTGCTGCAACCAGTGCTCAGGCCCAGAATTTTATTTCAGGACAGGTGTGATGTAGCTGCCTGGTAGGATGGTGACAGCTTATTCACTTAATCAGCATACAATTCCTCTCTCTTGTGATTTAAAACATGGATAAAACAAATTCCATCGCTGGCAGAGCACACTTGCCTGACAGCACCAAGGGAAGAAATTCACTCCAAAATTAAGACAGCAAGGGATGGTGCAATGCAAGGCTCTCTCTGTTGTGCCTTTATCCAGCCTTAACCTTGTCCTCGCGGGATCACCTCTAACGGGGGGAGCACTCAGCATCCACCGTTTGGTCTCTGTGCTGAGGGGACCGATCTGCCACTCTGATGAAGATGATGCACATGATGTGGACACCTGTATTTAATTTGACTTCATTTGCATGCAGGAATCCTCCTGAGTTCAGAGTTGTTTGATGACAGAGAGAACAGAAACTGCCACTACCCTGAAATAAAATTCTTGCTCTCCCTCAGTGACATAATTTTTTCCTTCCTCCTCCAATTATCCATTTTAAATATTTATTACATACCCTGTAGGGTTAGTTTCGCTCTGGAAAGAGCGAGGGTTAAGCTTCTGTTTTTTAAATAAGAGAAAACATGTTGAAATAAATAACTTTTTTTTTGAGCAGCAACAACAATAACACACAGAAAAAAGAAAGAAATCCAATATAAAAACATACTATTCTTAGTTAAAAGGACAATCACTCTTGGGATTGAAAGCTTTCCTGACTAGCTGCCATGGCTTCCCCGTTATTTACTCATATCACAGTAGCAACTAGAAGTCTGAAACAAAATACAAGATTGCATGTGCTAAGCCCTGTAAGATGCAGTAGGACCTTGCTGTCTCCGTAGGTGAGAGCACAGTCTGGGATGTGGGATGTCATTCTGTCCATGTGAGAGGCAAAGGTGTAGATAGACAAAGTGACTTGGTTACAGAGGAGGTGGCAGAAAGAAGTTTGTGGTGAGGTCAGGACTGAAATGATGCTCTCAGACAAGTTGTGTAGCTGTGTGTTCGTCCTTCCCGCTGGAAGTCTATGTGAACCTCCCAAGACCTGGGTTATCACTCTGATCCCCATGTGTCACCTTACTCCTCCTTATTATGGGCCATTTGACATGGGCCCAGCAGTGAGATGTTGTTTTTTGGATCTAGATTTCTAAAATATAAGTGTTTATCTTCGAGAGAGAGAGTGTTTGTGGAGAACCAGTCAATACCATCCACAAAACCTAAGGCATGATTCATCTGACCTAAATGTGGGTATCTATTTTAGAATAAACTAACTGATGCCTTACGGCTGTATTGACCAGATTTCCAGTGACCGTAACGGGAACCCAGCCAACAGAGACAACTTAATTTAGAGAGATGATTAACACCCCATTCGAGTCTGCACACAGCAATGCCTTTGTAGAAGATGTCCTGTCTTGACAAACACTGGTGTGTATGTTGGGTAGACTTTAGAAAGTCAGGCAACCATGCACTGAGATCCTAAGGGAATGCAGGGATCTGAGTAGACTGTAGTAAAGTTAGTTTATCATAGAATCATAGAACCATAGAATGCCAGGTTGGAAGGGACGTCAAGGATCATGTGGCCCAACCTTTCTAGGTACTACTATAGTTAATATGAGATGGCTCAGCACCCTGTCAAGCTGAGACTTAAAACTGTCCAGTGTGGGGGAATCTATCACTTCCCTTGGGAGACTATTCCAATGTTTGACTGTCCTCATGGTGAAAAATTTACCTCTTGTGTCCAATCGGAATCTCCCCAGGATCAACTTGTGCCCATTACACCTTGTATTTGCCATGTGACTCCTTGTAAATAGGGAGTCTCCATCTTCTTGGCAGCCACCCATTAAGTACCACAACAGGGTAATAAGGTCTCCCCGAAGCCTTCTTTTCTCAACAAACCCAGTTTTCTCAGCCTCTACTCATATGGCAGGTCCTCCAGTCCTCTGATCATCCTGTGGCCCTTCTCTGGACCCTCTCCAGCCAGTTTGCATATTTCTGTAGAGCAGGGACCAAAACTGACCAATACTCCAGGTGTGGTCTGACCAACGCCAAGTAGAGTGGGATGATGACTTCTTGATCTCTGCTGGTGATGGCCTTGTTGATGCAGCCCAGCATCCTGGTGGCTTTCTTTGCCACTGCAGCACACTGTTCACTCATGTTGAGCCTGTTGTCCACCAAGACCCCCCAGGTCCCTTTCCACAGGGCTGCTCTCCAGCCAGGTGGATCCCAGTCTGAACTGCACTCCTGGGTTATGTGTTCCCAGGTGCAAGACCTTACACTTCTCCCCATTGAACTTCATAAGGTTCCTACTAGCCCACTCCTCCAGTCTGTCTGGGTCATCTTGGAGGGTGGCTCTCCCTTCCACAGTGTCAACCTCTACAGTCATCTTGGTGTCATCAGCAAACTTCATCAGGGTGCTCTTGATCCCAACATCCAGGTCACTTAGGAAGATGTTAAACAGCACTGGGCCCAATATCGATCTCTGGGGGATTCCACTTGTGACCGGTTGCCAGTTTGAGGAGGAACTATGTGAGAGACGGACTCCATAAGGGCCTTTAATTGCGGCTTTACCCATCTCGGTCTGCGACAAACTATTTACTATCACTGGGTATGGTCTGTCAGCCAGTTCCTTGCCCACCACACAGACCAATTGTCAAGGCCGTAATGAGTCAGTTTCTCCAGGAGGATGCTGTGGGGGACCGTATCAAAAGCCTTGGAGAAGTCCAGGTAGACCATGTCCACCAATCACGTTACATCCGCCAAGCATGTTACTTTGTCGTAGAAGGCGATCAGGTTTGTCAAGCATGATTTGCCCCTGGTAAATCCATGTTGGCTTTTCCTAATCACATGTTTCAATTGACTTGTGACTGGCCCCAGTAGGATTTGCTCCGTGACTTTTCAAGGGACTGAAGTGAGGCTAATGGGTCTCTAATTACCTGAGTCCTCCTTTGAACCCTTCTAGAACCTTTCAAGATCATAATTCACTTTTGATTACAATGGAAAGAGAACAAACCAAATGCTGAAATGTCTTTCAGCATTTCAACAATGCTGAAAAGGCAGAAATCCTCAACACCTTCTTCATTCTGTCTTTACCTCTGCTGTTGGGTCCCAAGCCAGAGGAACAACAGTCCAGGTGGACGCAGACACCAACCCATCATCAGTGAAGGACAAGTTGGTGTGTCAACTATTACAGGAGCTTGACCTGTACAAATCAATGGGCCCAGATGCCATCCACCCTGCGGTGCTGAGAGAGCTGGCTGATGTTGTTGCAAAGCCACTTTCCATAATCTTTGAGAAGTCGTAGAGATCAGGAGACATCCCTGAGGACTGGAGGAAGGCTAATGTCACCCCCATCTATAAGAAGGGTTCACATTGTCTTGGTTTGGATGTCAGTAACAGGTGCCAACTGTAAGGGGCAAATCGTGCTTGACAAACCTGATCGCCTTCTACGACAAAGTAACATGCTTGGTGGATGTAACGTGATTGGTGGACATGGTCTACCTGGACTTCTCCAAGGCTTTTGATATGGCCCCAGCTGTAAGGTCTCCCTTGGAGACATCCCCTCTGATTTTGACCCAGAGGCATTCAACAGGGCTACCACACTTACCATAGCTGACTTCTATACATTCAAGGTTTTCCTTAACATAGAGTGCAACTCCTCCACCTCTTCTCCCCTGCCTGTCTTTATGAAATGGCCTATAGCCATTTGTCATGGCCCTCCAGTCGTGTGAATTTTTCCACCATATTTCAGTTGTTCCTATGATATCATAGTTATCTGGCTGGGCATGGAGCTCCAGTTCCTCCTGTTTATTTCCCAGACTACATGTGTTTGCATACATACACTTCAGGTGGCTGATCTTTTGTTTCTCATTTCAGGAGACAGCTGAGGCACATTTTACGCTACTCTGGTTGGCCTGGTTTATTCCCTAATTGGTTGTAGTGGTGATGGTGGTGTGATCACTGCCATTTTGGATCCCTCCCTCTGGTACGGGCCTGCTGCTCCCAGGCTTCTCTCTAGTAAGCCCAGTTTTACAACCCTCCCCCCCCCGCTTTGAGTCTAGTTGAAAGACCTTTATATGAGTGCTTCTAGCTCCTGACCCAGGATCCTTTCCTCCTTTGAGATAGGTGTACCCCATCTTTTGCCAGCAGCCCCGGTGTCTTGTAAAGTAGCCTGTGGTGATAGAACCCAAAGTCCTGCTGATGACACCAGTCACATAGCGATCCATTGATCTGCAGGCTCCTTCTGTTTATCCCCTCATGAATCCTTGCAACAGGTGGGATACATTAATGGGAGACACATTTTGCCAGAGCCAACACAAGTTGGAAAATCAGCAAAACAGTGTTTAGATGGCTGCAGTCTAAGTCACAGAAGTCCTCTTCTGTGTAGTATAGATGTATTTTTAAATGTTTGCATCTGAAAATGGGCTTGGCTGTCTTTGAGCATTCCCTTGAGAAGCAGGCTGTCCAGACAACCAAAGCAATTCAACACAGCTAAAGAGTGAATGGTAAATGGAAGATATGTATAATTTTGACCATCTGGTCTGTCTGTGCCAACCTTGCCTGACTTCAGGTAAAAATAGGCTTCATCTCTGCTGAACATCCATACGATTCCTGTGTTTTGAGGGCCTGAAGGAAGCGCTTGCAATGAGTCATGATACTGCCCACAGCTGCATCGTGGACAAATATTTTCCCTCAGACAAAGAGAAGCAGCACAATGGCTTCAGCCATGACAGCTGGATCTGGCCTTTGGTGCTGCCCAGAGCACAGGACTGCCAAGTGCCCTTCATGGAGGTCTCAGAGAGCCAGGATGGTTGTCCCAGCAGTAATTTAAATAGGTTCCCACAGCAATTTCCTTCTTCAGCTCTGAGTTTTATTCTTCTCTTGCTTATCTTCATTTTAATTCTCTGGTGAAGCCTACCAAAGTTTACTCCTGTGAATCATATCACACAATCCTGGAGGCAAGACATTTACTAAGCCCTCTTCTCCACTTTGTTCCCCACACAAGATTTCACTGATAACTCTCTGTATTAGATATCAATTATCAGATAAAATACAACCAGCAGTTTCTTCCTTCAGTAACTCTCTCTTTCTTTAAGCCCTACAGTTTTATTTACTGTCACCACTCTAACCTCTTGGCTGCTTTCCTTTTCTCCTATTCTCATTCCCTCATTCATGCTTCTTTTCCTCTCAGTGACGTAGTCTCTTTGGTAAAATATAGCCCTGCTTCAGTTTTAATTTATCAAACCCCATTGATTTCAACCTACAAACATTAAATGCAGTACTTAGAATCAACTTTTGGAGATCCCAGACCCTTCCTAACCCCTTCCTTCAGCTCCACTGGCACTGCCCCAACCAAAGCAACTACTGATCTCTTCCCAGACAGCATCCCACCCTCAGGTGTCTTTGATACCACTGGCCATATCTTCTGTGACCCAATTCTCTCATACTTTTCTCCCCATCTGTAACTCTTTCTTGTCCATATTTCTCACTTTTTTCCCCAAAGTGGTAATTCTGTTTTAGAAATTAAATGCTTGTGTTCCTTCTCCTGCTCTATTCATTTCTCATAAAGGTACAGCAACAACTCTATTTTAATATTTTAATAGAATAGAGTAAATACCATATATGTAAGAATATAGATTATTTTACTGTATAGAATATATAAGTCAGCTTCAGTGGCTGTATTTGACCTCACAAACCTTGCTGTGCCTTGAATGTCTTACAGAATTTTTCTTTTATTTTATGTGCTTCTTGGAACATTTTTGATGCTTCATAAACCCCCTGAGTACCTGTGTAGCCACTCAGTGGCCATAAATCACAGACAGAAAAACTCTGCACACTCCCGAATTCATTGAAGCAGCCTTACTACAGATTATCTTCCTTTGTTCAATATTTATTAGGGGGTTTTGCCTGTCTTCACGTTGGTTTCTGAAAACCCTAATTAACTGGACTGCCTTTAAACAGTGTTTGCCAAGGTATTCACAGAGCCCTAAAAACACCACATTACATGACATTGTTGAAAACCTGTTTTTTTTTAATGGTCAGCAATTCTTCCTCCAATTCATCCCTCCAATCTTTCAGCAAGGCCATTTTTATACCCTGGCAAAAGGAATAGATATATTAGTATTCTTATTCTTAAATTCCGCTTCCATCAACAGATTCACACATCAAATGTGGACATAGGCAATTATTACTGTCCCTGTCTTTACCAAGGAGGAAAGAAAGGGCAGTATTCACAGAGCACTGAGCATCTATCTCCCAGAGGTTGGTCTCCCCAAGCTCTCTGTACAGAGAGAAGCGCCTCCAAAGGGCAACGTTAGAAAGAGCCTGCTGAGATGAGCCTGCTGAGATGACTCAGATAATTCAGCTGGCTAAATTAGACTCTTCAAATGAGTCAGTGGTAACACTCCTAATGGCTTCAGAGGATGTATATTCCAGCAATTAGCCACAATGTGTAACTGTAGTTCTATGTAATTAGCTATACAAATTGCAGCAATATACAATAGGTTGCTATGTCTTAAATAAGGAATGAATAAATACAGTGTGACTGGAGCTCAAGGTTATTCTTGTCTTCATTTACCTTGTTACAAGAAGCCTGCAGGGCTTCGATTTCCAAAGGGAGGTGAAGTTTGTCTTCGTTAAGCCTATTATAACCAAATTATGATTCTATGGGTCTCGCTCAGTATTCAGCTTAGGCACGTTTTTCTGTCTGCCTTACATGTTGATTCTCGAACCTCATTCTGTGCCATGACATTTCTGATTTTCTCCCTATGCTTAATTTCTATTATTTTCTAGAAATCATGCAAAGATACAACGTAAAGGTACCTCCAGAGGATGAAGCAGAGTGGTGCCAATGTTAGATCATGTCCCTCGGGGCCTTTTTGTTGTCTTATTCCCCCTCTCTGCTACCCTGGTGAGGCTGCGTCTGGAGTGATGCATCCAATTCTGGGCTCCTAAGTTCATAAAGGACAAGGAACTACTGGAAAGAGTCCAGCACAGGGCCACAAGGATTATTAGAGGAATGGAGCATCTGCCCTGTGATGAAAGGCTGAGAGAGCAGGGTCTGTTCAGCCTGAAGGAGACTGAGGGGAGAATCTCATAAATCCTTATAAATATCTAAAGGACAGGTGTCAGGAGGATGGGTCCACTCTCTTTTCTGCAGTGTCCAATGACAGGACCAGGGCCAATGGGTGCAAGATGGAACATAGGAATTTCAAGTTAAACATAAGGAAAAACTTATTTACTGTGAGATTAACAGAGCACTAGAACAGGCTACCCAGAATGTTCTCTGAAGACATTCAAAACCCATTTGGATGCTCCTGTGTGATCTCCTGCAGGTGATCCTGCTCTAGCAGGGGATTTGAACTAGGTAATTCTGTGACTTGCTTTGAATGTCTCCAAAGACAGGCACTGCCCAGCCTCTCCAGGTCTCTGTTGTAATGTCTGACCACCATCACTGTGAAGAATTATTCCCTAATAGTTAATTGGTATTTCTGGTTTCTATTTGCTGTATCTTATGTCTGTCACCCCTTAGTCTGGTTTTGTCTCTTCTTTAAACTCTGTTTAAGTAGTTGAACAAGTAAATTTTATTCCCCTTAGCCTTCTTTTCTTGCAGCTAAACAAGCTCAGTTTCAGGAGCCTCATCTTGTGCATCATATACTTTTAGTCCCTAACCGTGTCAGGGGGTCTCTGATGAACTTACTTTAGCTTGTTGATAGCTTTCTTATACTGGAAAGCCCAAAACTGAACACAGCAGTCCAGACATGTACCCTTCACAAATGCAAAATAGAGGGGGAAATCGGCTCGCTCAAACTGTTGAACCTGTTCTTGCCAATGCAGTCCATTGTGCAGTTGGCATTTGTCACTCCAAGGCTCGTTTGCAGACTCCTGTTCAACCCCTTTTCCATCAGCACCACAGGTCCTTTTCTGCAGGGGTGATTCCTCGTCAGCCAGACCTCAGCCTGTACTGTTGCCTGAAATTATTCCAGCCTGCATACAGGATTTTGCCCATGTCTTTGTTTCCAGGAACAATTTCTAAACCTTGGTTTCAAGGTAGATGTGAAATGCCCAGGTTCTGGGACTGCAGGTCTGATCCACTGTAAGTGGCTGTTGGCATGGTTCTGCTGAAGCAATTACCAACAACACTCATATAGCAAAAGCCCCTGATCTTGCTTTCTTTTTAATCCTATTTTTTCTCTGAATATCTTCCTTAATGGTATAAGCATCCAATCTTAATTTCTATTCTTACTGTGCTTTTAGCTTCAGTATTAACTTGTGGTAATGATTTAGTTTTGTCTCATTTTTAATCCAAGTGAGAGGCCTGATTCATCTCGCTTCATTCTTTAACAGGATCCTTACTTCCCTCTGCATGTTGTAAATACGCTGATAAATGTGATAATTGAAATGACTGTCAGATGTACTGAAAATGAGTCTTTTCAGGAGCCCTACCTTGAAAGTGTATTCACAGTGAAGTCTAAAGCATGAAGCTCTGCAAGTTAGACTGTTTTCTTCACTATAAAGAAACAACAGTGAAAAATTTGCAACAAAGCACACACACACACTCATGCATATGGGTGCACAGATCAGTGCACACTCACAGGGAAATAGTTCTAGGTAGATTCATTATCGTGGGGAATAGAGTGGGTAGTTTTGTCAGTCAGCTGAGCTCTAATCAATCTGTCTAATGCCTTTCACAATATCATTTCATTAGAGGCTCAGAATAATCATTCACTCCTCTGCTCTTCAGCTGCTGGGTTTGATTTGTGTTCTTTTATTGTGGGAACTAATGTGTATCCCATAAGATCTGGTCTTTTTGAACATTTCGTATTTATTGCTTATGTGCTAAGAATATGTATTGCCTTTATTTTATAGACATTAGAGGATGAAATCCAGTGGGGGATTTCTACAGAGTACAGTATGTAAAATAATTAAGTTCTTGTAGGGTTGAAATGGTTAGAATATTCACTGAGTTATCAACCATTTTCCCTTCATGAACCAGGTTAATTGACATCCTGCAGAAGCCATTAGGCAATTTTTTTTATTACAACTCTTCAGGCTGTAATAAACTCTTCACCTTTATTTAGATCTCAATTTTCAATGAGCTTAAAGGTAATTTGAATGAAGAAGTGGCTAGCACAGAAATCTGCCTTCCACTTTCCACTGTCTGTCCATATAGAGAGAACAGGGTAAAATGGGAGGGGAGATGTAAGCAGAGGTGGGGAAAGTTCCCACTTATAGAGGAAAGTATAAAAAGAGCAGAACAATAATAGGACCATCCCCCAGTAAGGAACAAGGAGGTTCTTGGGCCAGTGTTCAATATTCCTGTCATCATACCTTGGTTTCTGTCCTTTTATCAGTTACCTTTTTTCCCCCTAATCCTTCTGAAGTGTTGCTCTAGAATCTTGTCCACATTGATATGATGTTTAGACTTTTCCCTCTGTTTACATGCTACATTTATTCACATCCAGTTTGGTTTTTTTTGGTTTTTTTTTTGCTTTCATGTCATTAGTTGGCCTAATTCAGCCAACAGTCTACAGCTGCCTTGCTGAGACATCACAGTACCTCCATGACTGAGTGATGGAAGCTCCCTCTAAACTCTGGGCCTATTCAGGAACCTCGTCTCCCTGGTTCTCTGTGTCTCAGATCAGGGCAGCTGTCTGGGAAGCCATGAGTAAGGCTTTTTGTGGATCAGTGAAACAAAATGACCTTTCTCCATTTGAATCAGTCCAAAAACTGGTCCATGAACCTCATGTTGTCTGAGGGAACATGCCTCATGGAGAAGGAAGAGGAGGAAACATCTGCAGCTGCCTTTTGCCTATTGCCTGCTGGCTAAAACCCATGTGGGAAGGAAGTCTGGGACCAAAACCTTCATCTGCCTGAGAGAGGTGCTGCAGTTTTTATTTTCTAGGGTTGCTTTTCCACCAACTGTGATCTATAATCTTGATGGGACTATACTCCTCTCTGCTGAAGGGGGGTCACTGCAAAAAACACATACATGGTCTGAGAAACCAGAAGATCCTGATCCTGTAGCCCATTTAATGGGGGTCTAGGGGAACAGTGCTGGATTCTGGGACCTATTTCCAGTGCTTGCATGCGTATTTCATATAATGACTTTTTTGGTGAAAAACACATGCTGTTTCTGAAGGAGGCGCCATTGCCCATGGCAAGGCTCTTCGGGTAAAGCAAGGAATACTCTCCACCCCCAAAGTTATCACAGGGTGGTTTTATTACTCCTGGAAGATATAAGAACACCATTTACACTATCTTTGGTGGGAAAAGTGCCTAGGATTTGTATTGCCACCTCATCAGTCAGTTGTGTGACAGGAGATGTATGCTCCCTCCTGTGCTCTGAGTTCTACTCAGTGCAATTTGAGCTCTCCTAGTGGATTAGTCTTTCAGATGCCTCTGGTGGATTTGTGCCCACCTCTGAATTGCACCTGAGCAACTTAGTTCTCCACAATGAAGAAACAACTTAGCTACTGACAAGGACTGGTAGCAGTCCCAGTGCTCAGCCTTAACACACTCCTCACACTGTTTCTTATGTACTTTTTATTCCTCAGTGATATTTACTGTCTGTTAGACTTAGTAGGCACAGCGATAATCCTTCCAGTATTTTTTCTCCTCTAGTAAGTCAGGTCCCCTTGATAACATTAAGAGTTCTTCTCTGTGCCCATCCCCCTTTGAATTCAGCTTTCCTGAATGTGGTTAGCTAGACTTACATGCTGCATCCCACACAAATTTCAGTGGAACCCCACATTAATACTTCACTATGTCTCCTGATACAACCAGTCATCTACTATAGTCCTTCCTGTCACTTAAATCTCAGGAGAAAAATGTGCTTGTACAAGCAGGTCACCCAGGTTGCTTTAGATTATACAGCTAGATGGCAGCCAGCAGATCATAAAGGGTTTCACTAGCCTTGGCACTGATGAAGACCTCTTGAGTTATTTGTCTGATAAGTAACTCACAAAAATACTTAAAACTGAGTTTCAGACTTTTGTTATTTAGAGCATCCAGTTTTTCTTACCTCAGCCATTTTCCATGAATTGTGAGGGAATTATCTTACTTCCATCCCTTTCCAGCTCCTCTGCAGTGGTGATACATGACAAGTTTGGTTTTTTTGTTGTACATATAGAGCTCTCTTGTTTTATAAGGGCCCTTGGTGATGCTCAGCAACTGATGTCCAAAGCATTACTCAGTCACTTGTATCCTTGGTGTGAGCAGTTATAACATTATGTTGTCCTCTACCCCATTTCAAGGTCATCTGCTGATTTCAAGATGTGTAGATGTGAAACAGTGGTACATATGAGATAGATTATTAAAATTCTGTGCCAAATAAACATATATTATTCTAAGGATAACCTTAGAACATTATATTCACACTCATAAACATCATAAATCTGGGGCATAACATCCTAGGGCAAGAGGGGCAGCAATAATCTTGGTTATCAAACTCATGCCATACGAACTTTTGGTTATCAAAAAGCAGATGGTTAAAGGGTCTTTGGACTTTGTTCTTTGGTCCAGGCACCTCTTATCTTGCAGTCAGTCTGTTGTATTGTATAAAACAATGAAAAGACAATAAGTAGCACTTGAGCATTTATCAAATGATTTAGAGTAGCTTGCAGCAAAACCACCTGATATGATGTAATTTCATTTTGGGAAGCAAAGCAAGGTAATCCCAGTTGCAACACACAATGGTGGCCTTGAAAATTCCTGCTTCAGATGAAGTAAATACTTGAGTTTTGCCTAAGAGAAAATTTTTAAGTCGATACAACTACCTATACATTAAGCTGGAATCTATCAAGTTTTTTTTCTCATACTCAGATGTTGATTGAAAATTTCCAGTCAATATTTTTCCTTGGTAGTATAATTTTGGTGCAACTCTCAGCAAAATGAAACAGAAAAGGTAACAAGGGAAGTTTCCATATGAGGTGTTTTTATTTATTTCTTTTTTAGTTTCAGAATGTAGAATTTATTCTTTAGAAGGCTTTGTTCATAGAATATGGCTGAATTTTTCAGAGAGCTTGACTCTCACTACTGAGTGCAGAAGCTCCAAATAAACAGTTTTATCAGTTAAACAAATAAATAAATAAACAATTAAAATAAACAGTTAAATCAGTTTTAAAATTCTACCTAAAAGGATTATAGTGTGAACTATTAAGGTATTGGACACCTTTGCACATCTGACCCCTACAGAGGAGCTTAAAGACAGTTGAGCTCTTGAAAAATTCGTTCACACCTGAAGACTCTTGAAGGTCTGGTTCTCTTCTTTTCAGTGGCTTCTTGATCTTTATCCAGAGACAGGATCCTGTTAACTGAGGCTTAGACCTGCAGACTCACGAGAATCAATGTGAGAGGCTAAAACATGTTAAGTGATTGCTTGCCAGAAGGCTAACTGCAGGAATGATTTATAAAATTCAATTCTTGTACAAAATCTATGATGCTGCTGAATTCCCTTACTAGGAGAATAGCAAGGGTTATGTGGAACAGATTGAAATCTGGCAGGAAAGGAAGGGATTATGGCATGCAGTGAATGACAGCAGGGAGACAGCCATGTCAAAAGTTCACATGCAATATTTGATATCAATAATTTACAAGGCACTTCCATTCCATTTTCTTTATAAAAAAAAAAAAAAAAAAAAAGCTGTCTACAAGCTGGTTGGAGGGTTTGCTTATTTCAGTGGTTTTGCTACACTGCAAAGGGGTGAAATATCCTTTTATACATTTCTATGATTCTATGCTTTTATTTCATGAACATGTGTCTTTACCATGTCTCCAATGCAATGCAGCAGGATATATTAGCTGTATTCAGCTGCACCAGGTATCATTCCTGACATCAGCAAATCTGTGACTCTGTCATTATCGCTATGATCTCTTAACACTTCGTCTTTCTCATCTGCCCATCCTTATGCATCTAGTGATGGGAGACTAAACCCCTTTGAATGTGTGTGTCTGTGTCAGAAATTGCTGTGGGGGATCCTTAGGAATGTGAAGAAGTTGCATCAATTGCCTAAGACACTCGAGAAGCAGCCCAGGTTGGCAAGTCTCCTGGAGATGTTTTTCAGTGAAAGCGCCTGGCATGAAGGTTTGCACTGCTCGACTCCCTGTGGCACAGAGGAATGAGGAAGAATAGGTTATATTTCCTATCTTTCCTTCTGAGTACACTACTTGCATGGAGCACCAGATGGGATACTGCTGGTCTAAGGGCAAGGCTTTCCCAGGATCGTCTCTTTGAAAACCTAATCAGTGCTCTTTCTGGGCTGAATAACTGAAAAGCAGAAATTAGCATCTAGATGTGAACTGGGAAGATAAAAATGGTAAATCACCAACTTGACCAGTTTGACATGTTTGGATAAATTAATTTTGAAACAGAAATGAGAAGGATGGTCCAATTCTTTCTGATCTGTATAGACTGCCACAGCCTGGGCTATTATAGGTACTTTTCATTAGGAGGAGAAACGGGTTAGGGGTCTACGTACTTACAAGAATGTACTAAGCTGGTTATCCCTGAGCATGGGAGCAATCAGAGACCATTTCCAGTCCCAGATCAGCACCCTCAGCCCAACCCCTAAATTCTGGGGCCCTCTCTGCCCTCTTCCCATCCTAGTCACCTTATTCTAAATGACTAACTCAGCTTATTCAGTTTTCCTTTTTATATTCCTGTTCTGTGCTCTCCTACACACACTCATATAGAGATGCACACCCACATACTTTTCCCATAATAACAGTCACTGAAACCTGTCTGCTCAGAGCACCAAAACTGTTTTGGGTGGATACATGTGCTCTACTCTCCTACCTTTGTAACTGAAAAGAGGGAGAATCACAGTATCTGTCAGGCTCTAAAAGGTTCAGCCTCACCTAAAGTGATTTAACCTGCAAACCTTAACAGGGAGCAAGTGGACAGGGAGGAAAACCTGCTGTTCTCTCCTTCCTTCCCCTGCTGGTGCTGCTACCTTGCATGCAAGGCAGCCATCCCTTCCTTAATGATTTATTTTCCTGCTGCAATTACAAAATGAGGGGCTGACTATTGGGTGGCCTCAGGAAAGGGGCCACCACTATGGGAAGCCAACAAGTGGGATGAATTGTACACTTGTTCAGATATTACAGGATTTGGGATTATTTCCCAGAGTTGTCCCAAACTCTTCTTGTTACTCTGCATAGATACATCTTTGGTGTGGCTCTTCAAGGGCTCTTCAAAGGTAGAGGTAGTTGCCTGTGTATCTCTGGGGCTCTGGATCTCTGTCCATTTCTCAATGGACTAAAAGGGTGTGATAGTGTTTTTCCCATAGCTGTTGCAAAACCCAGTGCATTAAAAACAGTGAGACAGGAAAATATGTGAGAGAGGATCTCTGTAAATAGGAAACAGGGTTTGGTGGGAGTGGGCAGGGTGGATGAGCAGGGTTAAATAGCAAACATTGATTTCCCTGGAAAATAATATTCTGCCTCCGTGTCCAGCCATATTATGGCACCTCTGTTCTATCTGTCCTCTGTCACACGTATCATAACATTGTCTGACCACTTGTTTCCTACCAAAAGATGACCTTGGAATAGTACAAAGAAAGAGGAAACATAAAGAAAAATCAGCAGGGTTTTCTGGCCAGCAGGATAAAAAATTACACATATAATAATCCTCTCCAGTCCTGATGATACAATCTGTGAAGTGATTTAGCCTGGCACTGCTCTGCTTGCTGCCATGGAGCTACTGTAGCTGAGACCACATGGGGCCTGGCCTTTTGCTCTCAGCATCTGCTGGTGTGACACAGACTGACAGGGAGGACAAAAAGACCATTCAGGCAAACATTCAACACCTTGCTCTGTTCTCACTGGCACGGAGATCCTGGCAAATTCATGAGGATTTTTAGGAAAGTCGGGAGGAGTGGGGTCCCTGGTGTCCTTAGACGTGTATAAGACACTGAGCCTTGACTACTAGTTGAGTTGATTTAATAGCTAAGTTCAGAGTAACTGGGTGTAGCTGAGACCTGGCCTTTCAGATTCCTGTCTCTGAAACCAAGCAGCACCATTTTTGCAGCAGTTTGCTATTTATAAATCACTAGAACATAAGGAAAAGCAGAGTAGGTCGGCCCCAGGTGCACACAGCCCATGCTTCTGTTTTGGCAAGTGTTCCAGGTCAGATGCATAGGGACAAATGTAAGACAAAGCAAACAATGTTTTTTCTTCCCCAGGACACCTTCCTAACTTCCATGTGACTTAAAGTATAAAAACTGATTTGGGTTTCATTATTCCATTTCCTTACCTCTCCAATAAATTTCCAGCTTGAAGAGCATCTTTTTGACAGTCAAAAGGTTAGACTTACAAAAATGAGGAAGATCTGGCAGGCTTGTCCTCCCTGCTTCCTGACATAAAACTCCCTGTGGCATTTGCCACTTTGCCATCATTAGTTTTTCAGCTTTTTTTTCTTATGCAGCATTAATTATTGTTTCACCAAGCAAAAAAACACCTCAGAGATCTGTATTTGTGTGGCTGCATTTCACACAGAGAAAACCAACTCACATGGTGCCAGAGTAAGGAAGAATTCCTCTGCTAGTGACTAATTGTATTACCTAGTGCATACTAGAAGCCAACTCTGCTAGACTAAACCTTGAAGTATTCATAGTCATGCCCTCTAATGGGGTCCCTGGCTATTGCAGGCCTCCTGACATAAAGAAGTCATTAATTAATGTCTATGTTTCTGCATGTGTATAAATATGTATAAAATCCAGTCATTCTGAAATGAAAATCCAGTGTCTTTCACCAGCATGTATTTGCACTTACTTAATGCTAGATATAAAGATATACAGTACAGGGACCTTTTAAACACACAGATACACTGCAGATCATGTTTAATCCTTTACAGTCTGTCTAAGATCGAATTTTTCCCCTCATGTACTTGATTCGTTAATAGTTTTGCTCCATATCATTGTAGGCATTGCTGATGTGAGTGTTTTGAGCACAGGAAGTTCATGTTGTTTTATGAAAACTAGTTTGCTGAAAACAATAGATACTATTCTTCAGCTTGGACTATCACCAATAATTATCTCCTGGCTGCTATGCAAATATCTTGTGTCCTAATTTCTGCACTTGTTCATTTAACACATAAGCTCATTACAGTTTAGGTGTTTATTTAAAGGCGCTGCAAATATCTGAGAACAAGTTGCTGAAAAGCTTTATAAATGAGAAGATTGCTTCACTGGCAAATTCCACTTTCTGATGCAGACGTGGTTTGCAATTCACAGCTCTTTTTTCCATAGTCTGTTCGGAAAAGACACCACAGCTGGGCACAAGGCCAGATTTTGCTCCCAGTCTCCTTATTGGTTTCAACTGAATAACTTTTCAGGTTTCAACTGGTTGTCTGACAAAAATGAGCCTGTCCTTCACTCAAGTGTCATCCCAGTGCTCAGCTGCTAAGGGGAAAAGCACAAGGAAATAACCCTTGTTGGCATCTGACACCTGGCTTGTTACCTCACTTCACCAAGAAAGCTAAAATAAAGAATGCCACATATCCCCTCTCTATTTCCACTCTCTGCTGAGCACCAAGGCATACTCAAACTTCATCACACAGCGTCTATGGTTTTAGGGGCTTGTGAAGTGTACCTCTCACAAATGGCTTGGGGGCTCAGAGGCCACACAGAGGGCTGTGTAAGGATTGCAATGTCTTGGTACAGTACCCAAGGGTTGACCCCAGTCAGTCACATTGAAGGTAGCAGTGATCTATTCTGCAGATCACCTTTCTGGCCAAGCCTTGCCTTCATTTACATTCATACAGCCCTAATGAGGTTTCTTATGTGTGAAGACAACCAAAATGGTGCCTACACTACAGTTTTGAGTAAAGCATGATTAATTTTTGAGGAAATCTGATCACAATGCTCCAGTTGGATCTTCTAGGTGTTTGGAGCATGCTGTTCATGTAAGGTGATTTGCAAAGCTCTTTGGCATAACATGGTGCACAGCTGACAGCTTTTCTAACAAAACAATTAAAAAAAAAAAAAGAAAAAAGCAGTTAACACATTCTTCTGTCTTTTATCCCTTCTGTCCCCTCCTCCTCCTGGAAATAACTAAACACAAGAGTCACTGAGGGCAGCATCCCCTTTGCACTGCAGGGCTGTGCACTCGAGTGTATCCAACCATTTGTCTGAGCTGCTGAAACCATAACAGGGACAGGAATGTGGGGGGAGGAAACTAGACCATAGTCTCCTCCAAACACCCTCCTCCAGTCACTACTGGCAGGAAAACCTGCCTTTTTGCTTATCCTGCACTCCCGTTCTGCATCAAACAGTGAAGAAATGTCAGCCACAGGCCCCAAAGCAAACTCAGTTGCTGGTTTCTTCCCAGTTCTTATCTTTCAGGAATGGCAGAGGTCTTGCACAGAGATTTCTTTGAATCAGTCTAAGTGCAGAGCCAGAGTTTTGGGAGGCAGCCTGATGAGAAACCCACTGTAGGGGTTGCTTTGTCTACCATAGTCAAAATGGGATCAGTCTATTATTTCTTACTGGTGATGAGCCTCCAGATTTCCAAAGTTAAGTTGGCAGATAAATGAAAACCAACTTTTTATGGATTTGTGGCCACTGTAAACCATAATAATTGTCAAACTCACAGAATCAAAGAATCACCAAGGCTGGAAAAGACCTTTAAGATCACCAAGTCCAGCCTATGACCAACACCACCACACCATCTAGACTATGGCACTAAGTGCCACATCCAGCCTTGTCTTGAACACATCCAGGGACGGTGCCTCCACCACTTCCCTGGGAAGTCTATTCCAATGTCTAATCACCCTCTCCATGAGGAAGTGCTTCCTAATATCCAACCTAAACCTCCCTTGGAGCAACTTCAGGCTATGCCCTCTTGTCCTGTCACCAGTTGCCTGGGAGAAGAGCCCAGCCCCCACCTGACTACAACCTCCCTTCAGGTAGTTGCAGAGAGTGATGAGGTCCCCCCTGAGTCTCCTCTTCTCCAGGCTAAACAACCCCAACATCCTCAACCTCTCCCTAGAAGACTTTCCCTCCAGTCCTTTCACCAGCCTTGTTGCTCTCCTCTGGACCTGCTCCAGCACCTCAACGTCCTTCTTGAAGTGAGGGGCCCAGAACTGCACACAGTACTCGAGGTGAGGCCTCACCAGTGCTGAGTACAGGGGGAGAATGACATCCCTACTCCTGCTGGCCACACTATTCCTGATCCAAGCCAGGATGCCATTGGCCTTCTGGGCCCCCTGGGCACACTGCTGGCTCATGTTCAACCAGCTGTCCACCAGCACTCCCAGGTCCCTCTCTGCCAGGCTGCTCTCCAGCCACTCTTCCCCCAGCCTGTAGCGCTGCCTGGGGTTATTGTGGCCAAAGTGCAGGACCCTGCAATTGGTCTTGTTGAATTTCATGCCGTTGGCCTCGGCCCATCGATCCAGCCTGTCCAGGTCCTCCTGCAGCCTCTTCCTACCCTCTGGCAGATCAACACTCCCCCCCAGCTTGGTGTCATCTGCGAATTTACTGAGGGTGGACTCAATCCCCACATCCAGGTCGTCAATAAAGATATTGAATAGGACTGGGCCCAGTACTGATCCCTGGGGGACACCACTGGTCACCGGATGCCAGCTGGATGCAGCTCCATTCACCATCACTCTCTGGGCCTCGTCATCCAACCAGTTTTTGACCCAGTGAAGGGTACACCTGTCAAAGCCATGGATTGCTAGCTTCTCCAGGAGGATGCTGTGGGAGACTGTGTCAAAGGCCTTGCTGAAGTCAAGGTAGACCAAATCCACAGCCTTCCCCTCATCCACTAGGCGGGTCACCCAGTCATAGAAGGAGATGAGATTAGTCAGGCAGGACCTTCCTTTCCTAAACCCATGTTGGCTGGACCTGATACCCTGGTTGTCTTCCACATGCTGCTTGATGACACTCAGGATGATCTGTTCCATAACCTTGCCAGGCACCAAGGTCAGGCTGACAGGCCTATAGTTCCCCGGATCCTCCTTCTGGCCCTTCTTGTGGATGGGCGTCACATTGTCCAACTCTTTGTATTCTCTGTGCTTCTTAAGTAGTGTGGAGAATTAAGCCACATTGCAGTCAGGCTGGTAGGGCTGGTTGGCCTGGAGAAGAGGAGACTCAGGGGGGACCTCATCACTCTCTTCAACTACCTGAAGGGAGGTTGTAGTCAGGTGGGGGCTGGGCTCTTCTCCCAGGCAACTGGTGACAGGACAAGAGGGCATAGCCTGAAGTTGCTCCAAGGGAGGTTTAGGTTGGATATTAGGAAGCACTTCCTCATGGAGAGGGTGATTAGACATTGGAATAGACTTCCCAGGGAAGTGGTGGGGGCACCGTCCCTGGATGTGTTCAAGACAAGGCTGGATGTGGCACTTAGTGCCATGGTCTAGATGGTGTGGTGGTGTTGGTCATAGGCTGGACTTGATGATCTTAAAGGTCTTTTCCAGCCTTGGTGATTCTGTGATTCTGTGATAAGGCTGAGGTTGCCAATGATAATGTCCCTCCTGGACACCACCACACTCCTGAGGTGTCAGCTTTAGATATGACTCTCTTCAATATAGAGGGCACAGAGGGTACTGAAAGGTGCTTTCTCACAGCACTAGAATCTGGCTTGGGCTGCAGCCCTTTTGTGAGCTGGGCAGCACCACAGCTGCCTGAAGCTTATTCTGCTTTTGTGGGCTCTAAATCTAAGTTCAGAACTTGTTACCATTCAGTTTCCACTGCTCAGCATGAAGCATAACCACCCCTCAGTGTTCTTGGCAACTCGAGGTGTACCTGCCCCAACGATTGTCTGCCTAAATGTTAAATATTGCAGAGATGCTGGCAGCTCAGGGAAAGTGATAGCCCATTATCAGCAATGCCAGAAGATGCTGAAGGAACACACAATGTGGCACCATTTGGTTTACAGCAGCCCTTCTGGAAGCACAATGATCTCTCACAGTGTCTGTCTCTGCTCTTGACTGGATCAGCAGAAAGAAAGACTAAGGCAGCACTGTTAGGTGATTGGCTGGTTTCACACGTACTGAGGCTTAGAAAACTGGGAGAAGCAAAAGAAACTCACCAAAAAAACAGACCAGAACACACAGGAAGTAAACTCTTCTAAAGGATGCATGGAATAAATACTTACCCATCTTGCAACCCAAATAAACCTAATCAAGATCAATTACTCTGTTTTACTTTGGAAATTTTCCCTGCCAAGTGTCCAATTTTTTTCCACACAGATTCCCTCTTGATATACCTATATAGCTGAGGCAGCCAGGTTTCAAAGCCAAAAGGCTTTTCTAGCACACAAATCTCCAGCACAACCACATTTAAAAAGGTCCTGTATTTTAGCTCTTAACATCTCTTTCCTGGTGGATTTTGAGCCCCACTAAACACATTCATGTGAAGGAAAACAAATACCAGTCTCTGTTTGTTTAATCCATGGCAGCAAACCAGCTGAACTGGTTCTCACTGAAGTCTCTGGAAACCAAACTGGGCCTTTCCCGGGAGGATCTCCCAGTACTTTGGAGGTGACAGTGGGGTCAGTTTAAGACCTACAGATAAAAAAATTATAGGGGTTTGATTCTTCCCCAGGAAACCAGACTTCCTATGTTGGTAAATCCAGCTGGTAAATGGGCTTCAGAGGAAAAAGCTCTCTGCACCCACCAGTGCCCGGTGGCCTTTGTTCAGTGCTGACACAGAAATACATATATGTGTAGGTAGAATTAGTACAGACTGAGCAAACAGAGAGGCAAATGAATGCTTAATACAGAGCCTCTCCTGGGAAAATGGTATTGAAGGAGCTTTATGGAGTTCCTAAATTCCTTATTCCAGTCTTGGGATTAGCCCACCCTTCTGTCTATGCAACAGCCATCTCCAACTCACAAAATTCAAGCTAACGGTAATATTGAAGAAAACGCCGTGGGTAGTGGAGTCCTTTAATTGGTATAACAAATATATTCAGAAAAAATGATGCAAGGAGATTTTTTTCAGAGACAAACCACAATTAGCTTGAGGAACACATTACCATAAGATATAAACTTTAAAGAGTGTCATGAAATTCAGAAACAGATTGTTTGTACAGAATACAGTAATATCCAGTTATTAATGGCAAGCAGTTGCTTTAGAAGGACTCGAACCTAATCTTCATGCAAGTCATACAATTTTTCTCCAAATATTGACAGGTAGGAACCTTGCTTCTGGGCAAATCTCTTGTGCCTTCCCTCTGAAACTGATGGTACTGGCTGCAGCCTTTGCTAGGATACTCCCTTAAGTGGACTACAGGGATAGGTTTGCTCTCATCTAATTTTATCTCTGTAGCAGCTGGTATCGAGTCTAAGCTGGCATTCTGGGTGTCTTCTCAAGTCAGCATACAGACACAGGTACCTTCAGACACTGAGTCACCTAACTTCTCCTAGATAGCAGGATGGGGTGAACCATCCCTTTGTGCCCCCATGGCTCTCCTGATAAAAGAGAGAATCTGGAGATGGGAGGGAATTCCAGGTGACCACATATACAGGTGGGTGTCTCCTGTGCATTAGATATTGGAGCTGCCAGTGGAGGCAGAGGAGATCTAGTCATTTATTTGCATCCCCAAACAGAAAGAACCATGCAGGTAGCAACAGAATTGCCTTCCTCTTCATCTTGGGTCACCCATCAGTTTGTAGGAATGCCAGGCATAACTAAAAGGTCGTGTCTAGGCAGAGTAGACTCCTTCACAAAGGCTGTCCGCCTTTCACCGAGGTTCCCAAGCAGCTTTCAGATGTCAGCCAAACAGTAACCCCACATCTGACAAGGCTGAGTTGTAGAGGCTGGTTAGGAAAACCTGCTTGGGAGCGAGTGCAGACCAGCCCTTGTCCAGTCTCCATTTTGCAGCAGCACAGCATTGGTGGGCACACCACCATCAACAAGCAACAGCCAAGAGAGTTAAAAATCTGCATTGAAGGGCTTGCTCTCAGCTCTAGTTTCAATAGACCTTTTCCTCCTAACCCAGATACAAAGTCAAACTTGAAAGGATAACATCTATCAGAACTAATAAGCACTAATCTAGCATGGAAGAGACAGCAACCAATTGAGTTGACAGGCAGAGAGAGGAAAAAAGTCTGGCTACAGCACACTGAGAATCTGTACAATTAAAAATCATAAATTATAAAACAGTTCACTGCAGAATAAAGATGCAGCCATTGTAACAATTCTAATAAATATTTGAAACAATGTCTTGGTTTGGTTAGTTATAAAATTTGACTACAACTCACCTCCTTATACCTTGCCACAAAAAAAAAAAAAAAAAAAATTTACCTGAATCTTCTGTTACTAATGAGAAAGATTTCCTTCTAGACAATCAGTTTGTTTAAAGAATTGGCAGACAGTTGGCTGCCTGTATGTGTCACAATTTTGAAACTGTCAGAGCTGCACTTATTCACTAATCATACCCATGTACCTACAAGCTACATTTTGAAATTGTATGGAAAAATAATTTCTTTGCTCTTGTAGAGGGTTTTTTATGGCTCTTCTAAGCCATGCATCTATTTTCACTTGACTTTAAAGCAATCAATATTTTGGCACAAAGGCTTTGGGATAATTCATAGCAACAATCTTTAGCAACTTACAGACTGATTTGTTTCCCTTAAATTGTTCTGATGAAAAAAATACTAGAAGATTTCAAATGCTTAAAGTTACCAGAAAAAGAAGAAAGAAGAAGAAAAAAGAAAAGAAAAATGAAAGAAAAAATTCTTTGTATTATAAAATCCTCAGGAGAGAAATTCTGTTCTCCTTGATGAGGATGTAAGTCAAGTATGACCCTGTGGTTCTCGTGGAGGCCTTCCAAATTTCCTCCAGGGAGGGAAGATGAGAATTTAGCCACAGAAGTAAGCCCCGCACAATGTCATGAATTTCAAAAACATAGGGAAATTAATACCAACTCTTAGGACAGTTGCTCTGCTCACAAGAAAAGGCAAAGAGGGGCACAAACTCCTGTATTCAGCTTTTGTCGGTACTTCTTTCTACTGAGTCTTTTGGAGGCCAACTTGGCAATGAGAAGCAGCTCCTGTTGGACAGGGAGGCTCTGCCCAACACTGGAAGGTACCCACAGCAGAGACTCCCCAGCTGGCTGCTGGTGGGATACCTGGCACCTGGTATTTCTATATATGGGACATTATTGCACTAAACCCACTGGCATCTGCCTCCTAGATGAGGATTAAACAAGACACATTGCTTTTGCTATTACCTCACCCATTTCAAGGCATAAATTACTCGGTTGATGGATTTTGTTGACTAAAGTGAGCTATAAAGAAGCAAAACATTGCATCTGTGTTGGCTGGGTAACAATGGCTCTTTGTAGAGGCTCTAATCTTGCCAATGTCTCCAGCAGTCATGACACAGTCATTTTGCAATGTGCACCAGGAGGAGGAAGCAGGCATGCTTCCAGGCTCTCTGAAGTTTTATCAGGGTAAGCAAGCACAGTGGTCTCCCGTACACCCAGTGCAGTGAGGAATTCAAATCAGCCCTGCTAAAGACCTGGGCAACTGGTGTGAGGGAAAGGCTCTGTTACATCCTTAGTACATCAGACCTTTTTTAACTGAGCTCTCGGGGCATGGCCAGACATTGCAAGAGGTCCAAGCAGTAAGGAGAGCTGATTTTCTTTCCTCTGTATATACATGGAGACCTCCACAGCTGCCTGATCCCCTCCCCTTCTGCATCCTCTCTGCTTGTCCTGGAAAAGAGGTGGAGCTGAGAAGGGAGGACGTGGGTCGGAGATTCAGCATTTACACATCCTCCTCCACCTTGAGCTCCACTGATGTGCAGCAAAATTAATTCTGGCCCTTTGGAGATGCATGCTAAATGGATCCCCTAAAAGTGTAAAAGAAATAGTTTTTTTTAAAAAATACTGAGGAAGTTGAGGATTTTAGCACAGCTGCTATTGGATTTCAGTAAATTCCTTATTGAATCATATGTTGAAGAGTACTGGCTGTCCTGTGATCTCAGAGAAAATTTGTGCTGCCAAACAGTGCCATTCATTGTGCCCACACAACTTATCTGACACCACAACAATAGTTGATAGCAGGCAATACAGCTTTGCCTTTGCTTATTTGTGATTTTTATCATTTTTTACTGATACTGGCACATCTGAGATAAAGCTCAGCTTGTCTGTACTCTGGAGGAAGAAACCTGGCATCTGCTATGGGGATGGTAGCAAGGCGAAATGCTGAGCAAAACAGAGGTGGTCTGTGCCTGCTGGAGTTAATGAGCTGAGAGAAGATGAGTTGGTGACTCGCTGCATTCAGTGAGGGCACTTCAGGACTGAGATAAGGTGCTGGCAGGTCCCAGATTGATACGTAAAACCATGCTGCATATTAGTCTTAAGAAACAAATAGATATAAATTGAAAGATACAGTTTTTTTGAAGGGGGAGCCACTAAACCTTTTCCTGAGAGCAATATGGACCACTGCATAGAGTCTTCCTTGCAATGTCTGCAGGTGCTGAACTGTGGGGCTGAATGTTGGCTTAGCACAAGAGCAAATGGGCTTCCTCCCCACAGGGAGCCAGAGGGCAAGGACACATAAAGGTGCAAATGAAGACAAAACCACCCCAGGGACCTGGACAGAGGGTAATGAGAAAGTGGTGTCCCACCTGTCTGGGATGCATAGGAGTTATTGCACAATGAGAAGATTTCTGGGGACAACAGTTACATCAAGCTTAGTAGGTTAAATATGTTGTGGTTTTGGGCAGTGCAAGCAGCTGGTTTGGGACATCTCACACCCATGCTGCTGGTGTCTTGGTCCCTCAGTCTCCAAAACAGTGTGGCTTCACTTACAAAACCTGTCAGGAATGGCCTCTGGCTGGCGCTGGCTGCTGAGCTGCACCTGTGATGGTTTGGGAAGAGCCACTGCAATCATTTAACAGCACAGACTACTCCATTCCAGGCTGGGTATATTCCCCATATTGTTTCTTTTTCAAATAAAGTAGAGATTCCTGAGAGCATCCTTGGTTTCATATAACCAGCCTCAAAATGGATGCTTACTCTTGTACTGTCTTGCTTTTATTATCTGTAATTTGTTGCTACTTCTCTTACAAAAAAAAAACCAGATCCAACAACTAAAAAGGGCTCAGAAGCAGAACATCCCCCTTTTTGATCACAGTAGTTAAGAAAGCTGTGAAAGCAATTTATTTCTAAGAACACGCATTAGAAATACCATCTCTTTTTGGATTAGTCAGCTGTCTACTAACTGGTCATGATTTGTAGAAAAATCAATCTGTTAGTCACAAGCAACTGACAAATAGTTTGCATACAATAAAGATTAGCATGGGGGATTTATCAGCTGATTTGCACACATTGTTTATTATTCACCATATATCATGTGACTAGCCACTTGTAATGTGTTATTCAATTCCTTCTCTTTATTTGCACAGAGCAACTATAAATAGGAGAAAACCAAGTGCATACATATCTATATGAATACATATATGTTAGTAACAATGCTAAATCTCGTTCTACAACCGTTTATTTTTGCAAAACCCCCATACCTCTTTGAAAAGACATATGAATAATGAACAGCGGTGACTCACAACACACAGTCATGAGCATGGCCTTCTATTTATAGCAATATTTCTAAATTCATCTTCTTCTTAATAACAGCAGTAGCAACTGAAAATAAATTCCCACATTAGGGATTCCTTTAGATAAACTCATACATGTAGTAGCACTTTTCTTCATTGTCTCTGCTCTCAGCCCATGAGAAACTCATGGGAAGACAAATGTAATATCAAGACTCCAAACTATTCAAAGTCAGCAAAGGTAGTTAGCCACTAACATGCTCCTTGAAATTAATGAGTTCTATGGCTAAATTCCCTAGTAAGCTCTGAGACTAATTAAACAAGATGTTTTTAATCTGTACCTAACTGCATGACTAATTCTGATAGACCAGCTGAGATGCTCAACACACAGATTTTTGTTCCACATTCCCTCCTGTTTCTTCCACTTGTCTAACCTTTCCGTGCTCTGCCTCAGCATTCTGTTCATGTGCTAAGTAATGTGTTTTCTTATATCAGATACTGAGGTCTTGTATCACTTTATCTCAATTTTAGGGGCAATCAACTGAAGTTTTAGAGAGATATAAGGCCTCTACATCACTCTGCTATCAGACCCACTTTGCTGTTTATCAATTAAAGGTCAGACACAGGTTAGTGAGGAAAAACTCTCTGAAATGCTGGTCTGATAGCATTATTACAGCTTGTGCTTTGGCATGGGGGCAGCAATATGTCAGCTGTGTAGTGCACTGTATAGAAACGGAATATAAATGTTTTGATGCTAAGAAGTAAACTCTGGAACTAAAACAGGCTCAGTTAAACATGCATTTACTATTGTTTTGGGGACAAATCTTTTGCTAACAAAAGAAATTCTAATGCTACTGCCTCCACTGATTTTGCTAAAAAGGTCAGACAAAGATTTGTGTGAGAGTGTAAAGATATTTGGCTTTGCTGGTGTTGTCAGGGCTCTGCTAGAAAGCAGCTGGAACAGCCCTCCTTGTTGAAAAATTTGCCATGAGGCCCTTTTGTAAATCTCACTTGATCTACAGGGAGGCCAGGGCCATCTGTACAAGGCACAGATGCCTCTGCAGAGACTACCAGCAGCTCCACCCTCACCCCTGGCAGGGATGCTGCCACCATGTTCACCTAGCCAAAATTCCCTCAGAAGAAGGAACCCAGCTCACAAACAAGAAACAAAGGGATGAGTCACTTTTTCCTCTTAAACTCTGTTACACTGGTCACGTTGTTGAGTGCTGGACTTGAGCCAGCACTGTTGTCCTAAGCCTCAAGTGCAGCCTTTGGAACCAGTCCTGATGGTCATCCTTCATTGTTGAGCTGCAACTGCCAGCAGTGCCCAGGACCAGCCTTGTGAGAGCCCTTTAAAACATCTATGCCAGGAGTGATGAGCCCCCAATCCCCCTTCTTCACACACTCCCTCCTCAGCTTTTTCAACATACCCTAAGAGGCGAGGGAGGCATGATTTACCCTTGCGAGTGCTGTGTCAGTGTGTCCCTGTCACATTAAACACATCTCAGTGCTTTACAGCTCTGCCTTCAGAGATGTTAACAGCCATTTCTCCTGGTACTGTCACAGGGTTGGATATGGCAGTTTCAAGGTGTAGCAGCTGCTGATAATGATCCACTGTGTACTGGAGTGTTGCAGTATTAGTACTCCAAGCTTTCATTCATCCTTGATCCTCAGATAAACAAACCATCCGGTCCTCGTGATTTATTGCATATTCTCCATTAGTTGCCACTCACTCTTTTAATGCATGTGATTGCAGTCCAGTGTGAGAGACAGCTCCTGTTTGTGCTCAGTGGTGTCAGAGCCCTGCTAGGAGCTGGGGAGCAGCCCCGGGACTGTGAGCAACAGAAGAGCAAATTCCTCCACACTGTGTCTCACTCCATCCTGTTACCAGGTCAGGTGCAAGGAAGTGCTGCCCCGGGACTCACTTTCCATTAACTGCAGCTGTAGACACAAGCAGAGAACCAGTGGGTTTCTTAACCAAGGGGCTCAGGTGGAGACCTTAGGAACAACAGACAACAGAGGCATCTCAGGTCATGGGTCATGGTGGGAAACACCAGCATCAGAAAATGCTGCCTCTGTCCCTTTTGTGTGCCTGCCTGGAGGGCTGTGCTCTAACTGGCTTATTGAACTGAGTGCTGCAAGAAAAACATTTTTTTTCCCAAAGGCATGCTAACTGGGAATGCACTAGAGCAGCACTGCTGCCAAATCCTCCTCCTTATCATGAAACTGCTACCTCAGGTTGCCACTCTTTTTGCCAGCGTAGTGCGTACTTAAGCAGAGGACCAAGCAAGAGCACGCTGTGGAGGTATTTCCAAGCAGGGATAGCAGAGATGGCATTCACAGGCACCTTGCTGCCTGCTGTGGCAGCTGGGGGAGGTATTTGTAGATGATACCTGTCTGGTTATGTGCATTTAGTTGCAAACCCTGATTTCCGTTGTGCATGACCATGCATGATGTGATATGTTCAGGTGGGCCCTCTTTGGCAGTTGTGTTGCCATGTAGTCACTGTGCTTGGCTTTTTGGAAGTAAGGAAGAGGATCCGGGATTCTTCTGTCATCGATGGATCTGGGCAGAGACTTTTCTTGTCTGCAGACTCAAAACATCACAGGCTTTCCCTAAACAGACTCGTGAAAGGCTGCAGGAGTGTTGCAAAGCCAATAAGAAAATCTCTGAGCACCCAATTATGGCAAGTTACTGACAGACAATAAAATTACTCTAAAGAAGTTACTCTTTCCCTGATGTAGCTGAGGAGGAACATTTGGATTTTTGGCACTTAGTATCAAGTAAATACTTCTAAAGGGGAGGAAAGAGAAAAAGAATTATATTCACGGAAGAAGCATCTGACAGGCAGGCTGGGGAGTGTTAGTGTGGGTAGTTTGCTGTGTTAAAGGATGCCAGCAGTGCAAGTCAGGATTTAACTCTGCCAATCCAAGCAAAGATGATGTTGCACTGTTGGTTTGGTTTACATTTTTTATAGAAGCAAATCAGTAAACGCAGCCATACACACGGGGAAATCTTTTCTTTCAGATAAAGCAAGTCACAATGTACACAGCTCTACCTCAGCCCCATCTGGTTCTTGATGCCTTTTATGTTAAGGACTACTATTGCTTTGAAAATAACTCCCTAGATTACTGAGTAATTGGAAATAATAGAACAATATTATGGAAATCTATCAAAGACTCAAAAAAGTCTGAAGTACTACATGGAAAACTTTATCCTCTCTTCAGGTCTTTTGAACCATCCCTACAATTCTACAGCCAGGAAATAATTTTCTATTAGGTATCACAGATGAAACTGTTAAGTGTTATCACGTTACCATGTCTTAGAGTGAATTATTCAGAACTGTTCTCAGAATTATTCTTAAGGCCAAGGTTCATGACAAGAGAAAGACCGAGCATTTTATTTTTCCTCTTCTGAAATAATCTTTTCTGCCTGTTGCCTTTAGTAGTAAATCACCTAAAAGCCTTTGTTAGAAACCTGTCTTACTCTGTTGCTGGTCTATTAATAGTACTTGGGAAAGTTTTCACAGCTGGCTGATGGGAAGACTGTCATGGAAAAGGTCCTGTTTTGCCTTTCATATAGATACAAATGAGGATTAAATCTGTTGCATGGAATGACTTTGATATGCCAGTTTAAAACCAGGAGCTGACTGGAATGCTCATCACTACATGGATTCCCTAGAAGACACCATCACTGATGAGTGTTTGTTCATCCATTATTCCCCTTACTGCACTGATAGGGATAGATAGGCAGGTATTGTATAGAACCAAATATTGTCATTTATCAGCAAAATTGCTGTTCTTCTGGTGAGGGGCTGACAGAACATGTTGACATTTTTTAAGACCATTTAAAATGTTTACAACAGAGAATATGCATATCTAAGTAAAGGATACTGAAAAAAATCTTCCCTGCAAAGGACTAGTTATGAAAGCACCCCTTCGGAATTGTCTAACATTCCTCCTCCCAAAAAGCCGAGTCTGGCAGATCTACCCCTGGAAAAACAACTACTCCCAGTGCTCTCCATGTAGCAAAAGATCAGAAATGGAAAAGATTTATCAGGTCACCCAGCCCATCTTCCTAAGAATAGAGCATTGTTTTCTTAAAGTGCATTTTCTCTAGTGCTTCGACTAGTTTTTAGAAGACCAAAGTGATGAATGATGTTTTTATCATTAACCTTGGGAAACGATTCCAGAGCCTAACAAATCTTAGTGTCAGGCTTCTCCACACTAGTGCTGCTGCGTTGCCAGTAATTTCACAGGTTTATACCGGTTGCTTTTTCCCCAAAGTCTAGCCTCCTGCTGAGTTTAAGAACAGGATTAGATACTGCAGATAGATCTTTACTTTCCATCCTCACACAGGTAGATTCCTTCTCCTGCAAAGCAGTTTCTTGGAAATCTGAGAGTATATCTTCACCAAAGAGAGCAGGGAAAATTTCAGTCCTGCCTGAAACTGAAAATTATTGCCATGCCAGCTGAGTTGCAGAAAACAACCTTGTCCATGATCCTGGTGCATTATAATGTGAAATGAAACTCAGGATAAAGCTTAACTTCTGACACCACAGAGATGGACAGCTGATGGAATCAGCTCTCAGCTGCCAAGGTGGGAACATTTTACAACATAATGTCCAAATGTCCTTTGCCTTTTTTCAATTTATTTAAACATTTGCTTATCTGATAAGAGCACTCTTCATTACAAGGGATTTTGACACTATAATAGAAGAGCCAGACACATATGGTCAAAAAAGATGAATGCAGACTGGAAAAGAGCAGGAAAGGACTGTGGAAACAGGGAGCTCAGTGTGCTGTGTGTGCACCATGAAGAAAGATGGGATAGTTTCTATCCATACATGCAGCATGAAGGCAAGCATCAGGAAGAAGGTAGGTGCTGCTTGGCTTTCAGGACAACACTGTCATGAAAACAATGAGCAAAGACATGTCATGAATGAATCAGTGTTGGAAAATAGAAGTGTTCTCTTCATATGGGAGGAGGACAGATACATGGTTTTAAGAAGCAATTCAGATACTCTCTGAAAGGGATTGCCTGATCTGAGAGAAATGGGAAGGAATGCCCTGTCTAGCCAGTTAAGTTACAGGACCACAATTTCTAAGTTAGTTTGTTAGCATCACCCAAATTGTAAAAAGCAAAGATTCACACTCCCCTCTTTCACTGTTTCATAGATCAACTGACATGAGTAAACACACATTTCCATTGAATTAAATTCCGTTAAATTAAATTAAATTAAAGGGAATGTAGCTGTGCCTGGTGTTACAGAAACCACAAATGTACATGCTCTAGTTGATCTGACTCCAGTTTTCTCTTTGTATATAATGTGGTTTAATATAGGTGGACCCTCCATCCTTAGATATGTCTATTAGATATCCTTGGCTGGACAAGGGCCTGAATAACCTCATCAAACATCAAAGATAGCCCTGCTTTGAGCAGAGTATATGGCCTCCTGAAGCCCTTTCCAGTCTCAGTTATTCTATGATTATGTGATTCTTCCAAAGCCAGGAAGGGGGTGGAGGAGAGAATAGTGTTGAAAAGGGAATGATCTTTGTCGTGGAGTAATGTTCACTTGCTCTCTGCCAGATACTCTGGTACTAACCTCTGAGAGCTAATGCTGGATCTGCCTTTTTATTTAAAACCAACATCAGATGGAAATTAGTGAGAAAAATAAACTTGTCTGGCTGACATAATCTGTAAAATGTTCACATAGACATGAAAATTTCAGCCTAAGCTCTCTGATAAAGGGTTAGATAAAAGATAGGAAACACAAGACAGGTATAAACAATCATTTGTCAAAGTAGAGGGCATGACCAGTGGAGATCTCCAGAGAGATGTGCTATAGCCCATTCTGCTAAACATATTTATCAATGATCTGGGAAACAAGGGCAAACAAAGTTAAGATAACAGAGACAAAGTCCAACTCTGAAGATTTACCCTGGCAACAAAATGGCAGATGAAATTCAGCGTGAATAAATAATACACACGGGTAAAAAATAGTCCTGAGCTTTCTGTATGAAATGATGAGCTGATATGACTTTATCACTCAGGAACAAGATCATGGGGTATAATAAATAGTGTCTTTGTAAAAACTGCCTCAGTGCTCAACATGCTTGGAAAAACAAATCCAATATGAAGAGCTTTTAAGAAAAGGGATAATGAACAGAGTAGATGAGTATGTCTCTATATAAATACCACATCTTGGTGTACAGTTCTACTCCCAGTGTCTCAAAGGGGATATAATAAGACTAGGAAAGGCTCAGAGAAAGGCAACAAGGATGATGAAGGTATGGAACAACTTCTCTTCAAGGAACAATTAAGCAGATTACAAGACCTCAGGGACTATTGAGGGAATATATGATAGAGGTCTGTAAAACCATGAGTGGCCAGGAGTGGGTACATAGGTAATTATTATTCCCTGTCTCTTCCAAGAAAAAGATTAGTGGTCATTAAATGAGGCTAGAAAATAACAAGTTCAAAGTGTAAAGAGACAGATGGCTCTTCAAGTGTTGTGTGATCAAGCCATGGAACAACGGGTTGTTGTGGGTGTCTCGTGTAGATTCAAGAGCTGACTAGCAGGTTGTGTGGATTCAGAGGGAAACAGGACAAGTTTATGGAAGAGAAATCCATTGAGGGCTACTGAACATAAAGATGTGACTGCTGCCTCACAAAGATTTTGTTCTGATACATGTTGGCAGCTAATAAACTATTCAGGGAGGGAGCATTATATATTTGCCCCCCATATTTAAATTTTTTCCTAAGAACTCTCTTGACCGCTTGTGAAGGCAGGAAACTTCTGGAGGTGATCTGACCCGATACAGTGACTCCTATTTTATTATTTTCTGGTATGCCTGGAGTCCTACAATCAAACTGCTTAGCAAGATGCTTTGTAAAGCCGTTGACCACAGCAAAGATGTCCATAGTAAAGATAGTAAAGTTTGTGCCTTCCTACCCACCAAATTTACATAAAGAGCAAAACATGCATAGTTTGGGAAATCATTAGCAGAACTTCCATATTAAATTCAACTATATTCAGTTACTTTGCAGGCGAGAGTAGAACTTGCAGCACAGCCCAGTACAGGACAGAGCACAGCTGCATTGCCCCAGGGCCAGGACAAGAAACAGACTGTCAATTAAACCCAATAGTCAGGGTAGAGCACAGCATGTTTGCTAGATAGAGTCATTATCCCTTACAACTTAAATAAAAAAGGAGGGGACTTCGTATACTAAAGTAGTTAATTGTAGCTCATCTCTGTTTTCTGACACATATAGTCGTTACTAATTTATCAAATTAGAAAACACAGACTATCTCAAAGTTATCTTAAAATCTGCCCTTTTTACCAGCACTTTTCACCCCACCCCCCCAGCTGAGATCTGTCACACCAAAGCCTTTCTCTGCTTGGGAGAGCAGATGTGCTCCCCTGTAGCTGACCTAATCTGTTCTGCATCACTCCAGGGGGACCCACAGGCTTCCTCCAGGGATGAAAACTGGCTTAGATGATTATTACTGTGGTTTCCGAGCTTTACAGAGAAGACACTTTTCTCTCTAGATAGAAAGCCCTTTCACTGGTATGGTTTCTGTCCTGGTTTGGGCCTAACAGGGCAACAAAGAACCAGCCATGTGGCCTCTCACTCACTCCCCGCCCCCCCCACTCACACTGTGGGGAGGACAAAGCCCAACTAGAAGCTTGCGGGTTGAGCCAAAGGGCAAGGAAGGTTCTTCACCAATTAAAGTCATGGGCAAAACAGGCTCAACTTGGGGTGGGAAAAAAATAATAAATAATTTAACACAAATCCACATTTGTCCCTCCTGGTGCCTTCAGGGAATGTTCCACTGTGCTCCTCTATGAATGCAGGGGGACAACTGCCATCTCACTGTGGGCTGCAGGGGAACTTCTACTCGGGCACCTTCTTCCCCCTTCTTCATCACCAGCCTTGGGATCTTCCCCCCAACACTGCTATCACCTCTCCAGCACAGCTCTTTCTCTCCTGCTTGCTCTCTCCTCAGGTCTCATATTGGTTCTTTCATATGTTAGTCACAGAGGTGCATCTATTGCCTTCTCTAATGGCTCCTTGGTTGGTTTTGCAGCTGGGAGAGATTTTGAGGTTCTTACCAGAGCCACCCCTGGGACCTCTCTCCGACTACCAAAAAACCTGCCAAACCAAACCAGCACTGTTTCCTCAACTGAAAACATCTGTGAGCCTTGTGGCCAAGTATGCCTACCAATGAAGATAAATCAGTAAGGCTACTGTGAAGTCAACTTAAAGATGGCAGAAATCAGGCATGAGAATGGAATACATTTGGTGAAGGTAACTCATAGAATCATAGAATAGAACTCATGTATTTAAATTTTCTCCTGGAATACCATAGATTGACCTTGAGCTTTTGAGCTTCTCAGTGGTTGCACAAGAAAGTGTGTGGCCAGTAGGTTGAGAGAGGTCATTCTCCCCCTCTGCTCTGCCCTGGTGAGTCCACATCTGGAATACTGCATCCAGTTCTGGGCTCCCCAGTTCAAGAGAGACAGGGAACTACTAGAGAGAGTCCAGTGGAGGGCAACAAAGATAATTGGGGGATTGAAGCATCTCTCATAAGAGGAAAGGCTGAAAGATCTGGGACTCTTTAGCCTGGAGAAGAGAAGGCTGAGGGGAGACCTTATATATGCCTATTGGGTGGGTGCAAGGAGGATGGAGCCAGACTCTTTTCAGTAGTTCCCAGTGACATGATGAGGGGCAACGGGTACAAGCAGGAACACAGGAAGTTCCATTTAAATATGAGAAAAAACTTCTTTACTATGAGGATGAGAGAGCCCTGGAACAGGCTGCCCAGAGGGGTTGTGGAGTCTCCTTCTCTGGAGATATTCAAAACCTGTCTGGATACAGTCCTGAGTAATGTGCTTTAGGGGGTTCTACTTCAGCAGGGGAGTTGGACTAAATGATCTCTAGAGGTCCCTTCCAACTCTGACAATTTTGTAATAGATGGTGAGACACTGGAACAAGTTGCCCAGGGAAGTTGTGGATGCTCTATCTCTGGAATTTTTAAAGGCCAGGCTGGATGGGGCTTTGAGCAACCTAGTCTAGTGGGAAGTGTCCCTGCCCATGCAGAGGGGTTGGAACTAGATCATCGTTAAGGTCCCTTCCAACCCAAACCGTTCTATGATTCTCTTCCAGGCCTATTTTGTGCAACTCAAGAATTTTCCAGATGAACTCATTCAATGTATATTTTAAAACAGAGTTTGACACAAATGTGCTTCTATGTCTCTTCAACACTGACTATACACTCATGGATTCTTCCTTTCAAATAATTTCAGTTTTATGTGCTTTCAATTAAAATGTTGTAAAACATTTATACCTTCTTGCTGCAAAGCACTGAGGACGTTTACATTATAAAAGACACTATCCATACTGAGTTTGTGGTCCTCACTGCTGTATTGCTTACAGTCTTGCCTGCAGTTCTGTTTGCCAGCTGTTTGTAACAAAGTCCTTGGATTTTATTGAATGTTCCCATATGGATGCCTTTTGGAGCTGAACCCTCTTGAGTCTGAGCTGTCTGTTAAGGCGATGCAGAGACTAGAGATGATTTAGACAATATGATTTAAAAAAGCATGGGGCCCAGTCCCATTTCCATATGGCCATTTGGTCATTGTTCCCAATGGGGCAGTTCATGTTCTCCTGCCTCAGAGGGGTTTCATGGGGATAGGCATGTCAGGACGAGGAGGCTGGCTCTGGTGAAGCAAGGATCAAATGAGGATTGTGGATGGCTGTGCCAGCTGAATGGTGCATGAGTAAAGAGCAATGCAAAAAACTGGACACCATGATACATCTATTCTCAGTCTCTCTGTATTGTTTGCCTGTGTCCCTTTTCAAATCAGTTAGGTCCAGGTCCTCAGAAACATTTAGGCAAGGAATTGAGGGGAACTTTTACAGGCTAGATTTTATGTTCCAGTCCTGAAACTTCAACACCTAAACACCTTCTGGTTTGACCATTTCCTGGAGATAAATAGCAGCAGAGGTCCTTTCCCATAGAAAACCAAATCTGTGACCTTTCTGTGATTGCACTCAACCCTTCTCTGACATACTGTACTCGTTTTGACTGGGACAGAGTTTATTTTCTTCATAGTAGCTACTATGGGGCTGTGTGGTGGAAACAATGTTGATAACAATGGGATATTTTAGTTATTGATGAGTTAAGGCCTTTTCTGCTTCTCACCCCACCGCACCAGTGAGTGGGCTGGGGGTACACAAGAAGTTGGGAGGAGACACAGCTGGGACAGCTGACCCCAAATTATCAAAGGCATATTCCATACCGTATGATGTCATGCTCAGCATATACAGCTGGGGGAAGAAGAATGAAAAGGGGGGATGTTCAGAGTGATGGCTTTTGTCTTCCCAAGTAACCGCTACATGTGCTGGAGCCCTGCTCTCCTGGAGATGGCTGAACACCTGCCTGCTGATGGGAAGTAGTGACTGAATTCCTTACTTTGCTTTGCTTGTGTGTGTGCGTGGCTTTTGCTTTACCTATTATCTCTACCTACAATTCTTCTCAATTCTACCCTTCTATTCTCTCCCCCTTCCCACCAGGGCTGTAGTAGCAAGCAGCTGGCTTTGGTTAAACCATGACACATACACTCACCATGAGCTTCAGCCAAGAGGCCTCTGTAAAGCTCCATTTGCACTTAACACGGTTCTGTGAAACTGCAGCTACAAGCACTGGTTCTTTTGAAAGTGCTTTTGTTACTTCTAGCTGTCGTTTTCCTGCCAAACCCACACCCTGAACTATCCCATCTAATTATGCTCACTGGCCATCTTTCCCCTTTTTATTGGCAATATTTTTCTTGTTAATTGTGCATACTTGGTTTTAAAGAATGGTGTCTGCCTTTCCTTATGTGGCTCTGCAAGGAATATTTCTGCATCCTGGGTAGTTTCTCTGACATGTTTATGCCTTGCTGGTTACTGTAAAAAATGCAAGACATATTATGTACTGCTGAAAACCAGGCTGGCACTTTGCAGTTTTAACGTTGTGCCTTATTGTATAGTTAAAATAAATGTACCTGATATCAGCTTTATTACTCCTATTAGACGGTCTAATGGCTTGATGTGCAGGAGTTCTTCCAGCAGGATGTTAAAGGGAAAGCACGGACTGCTCAGCTCAGCCCCCACACTGAGTAGCACCCAGGGAGCAATGAGGGACTCTGCAGAGCTCATGATGCTCAGCAGGGGCTGTGCTAGGGCTCTGAAGTCAATCTCTTGCCTCCAGATACAACATTTAACATGTGATAGAGTGTCAAAAAGAAGTTAGCACAACAGAAAAAAGAGAGAAGGTCCAAAAATGCCGTTTATGGTCGCTGTCAATTTCTACTTTTCATTAAAAATATTACATCTTGGATGCTGTAAAGGCTCCCCTCTGAGTGATGCTATAGCAGTCACACAAGGCAGGTTTGTTCAACACTGCCAAAACTTAGTTCAATAAACATACCTATGTGGTTTGAAATGTGCCACAATCATTCCTGACAGCTGTGTAAAGGAATGAATATGGCAATCCAGAGTTCAGTACAGTTGGAGTCTCATGAGCTTCTGCCACACTTTTATCCTGACAGTGCTTGGATGGGGTTATCCACAACTAAACAAGTGACCCTGGGTCACTTCACAGACTCAGAGGGTGTTCACTCAGGGTGCAGTTCACCCCTGTGCATGGTTGCATTTGGTTAGATGAATCACATCAAAGAATCTGTTGACTGTACTGACTAAATATCCATTGACTGTTCATGAACCAGACACTACCTGAGATACAAAACCATGTATCAGAGACACTGTATGATATGCCAGGTGAGTCCCACACAACAGGTGAGTTTGAATTACGTATATTTGCTAAAGATGTGCTTTGATCTGGCTGTGCTTGTGTCCTGGTTTGAGCCAGGATTAAGCTAATTTTCCTTTTATTGATTTTTTTTTTCCTTCAGTAAGCTCTCTTTTAACTAGCAGCAAGTGTTCCAGCTAGTGGACTGGTAACACTGGAATGTTTATGTTACTGCTGAGACTCCAAGGTTGCTTCTTAGCTCTGCTGCTACAGAGGCTACCAGGGCAGGAGAGTTGTATCTGTGACCCCCCTGTAGGGGAGCTGGACTAGACAGACAGCAGAACTGACCAAAGGTATTCCATTCCATAGAGCTACGTAAGCTCTGAGGAAGGTCAGAGATCACAGAAGACAACTTCCTTCCTGCTTCTTCTTCCCTTCTCTTCCATCCATGGCTGATGTCCGGGAAGGACTCCATCCATCCATCACTATCGACCCCAGGCTCAGGCATCCCTAGACCTCATAACCCTCATACCCCAGCCCCTGTCTGCTCTGCCTTATCTCCTGCCTGTGGGCTGAGACATTTCAGGACTGCTCACAGCTCAGGAGAGTGCCGGGAGAGTTGCTGGGGGTGGGGGGAGGCAAGAGGCTTTTGCACATTCCTGAACATACTTGTATATAATTGTACATATAATTCATGCTGTCTAATTTAGTTTTCAATCCAGCAAAGTCTCTCTGCTTAATTCTCTCTCTACTTCCCTGCCTGGTTGGGAGAGGGAGGGGATCGAGAACATTCTTGTCTCTGGTTTAATTGCCGATCCTGAGTCAAATCATAACAGCGTGGCTCTATTTGACTAATTTTAAGTGAAGTGAAGTGGATACACTGGAAACACCTCTGTTTGATCAGAGGAACCCTGCTCTGTGTGTCTTCTTGTTGGAAAGTAGTTGGTACGGAGGCCTGTTGTTATCAACACTGAGGAATATACTGAGGGAGAGGGAGAGAGGGTGTTGAGTGTACTGTTTAGCCCAAATGGGTTGCAATCAGAGCAGGCTCATACGGATGCACCTCAACATTTCTCCTAAGCAGAACTAGTGGCTTACCACTACTTAGCAAAGATGATGAAGTTTTGAGGAAAATATTGAGGGACACATGACAGCACAAAGCACTCTAGGGGTCAACTAGTCATTTTTAGTTGATGTGTTTTAGAGGTGAGAAGAAAGCTCCTCATGGCAGTGTGAAAAGCCCCATGACTCCCCATCCACATGTGCACATCTGCACCCCCAGGTCTTATACTTTCTATGGCCAAAGGAAAGAGGGACCCTCATGGTGTTAGTCCAGAGGAAGATTAGCTCTGACCATACAGAGCAGTGCTTCTTAGCTCAGGTTCTGCTAAGCATTTTTATAAATAAGTTTTTTAATTCTTCCACATTACCCAGGTTTTAATCAGTTCCTGTGCTGGGTTGAGCTGTTTTAGCCACTGTAACTCACTGGCCCAGGAGAGCTCAGCTCAGACACTGCATTTGATCTGCAGTGAAATTGTTCTTTTTGCTCATTTTCCCAGCTGGGTTGCCTCCGGCACAAAGGGTGAACTGATTTGAGCGAATTGTCCTTGGCTCATTCAGGATCAAAGCACAAGTTTTGCCTGGTTCCACTTCTTTCCTCCACCCACACTGTTAATGGATCGCTGAACCTTCGGTATCTGGTCCCAACTAAGTGATAATTGAAAGCAGTAAAATACACCTCAAGAGATTTCCTTTGGGCAGATACTAGAGGATCAACTGAGAGCCAAGAAAAGATTAGAGGTAGAGAAGGGGGTGCTTCAGCTTACCCAAGCCAAAATACCAAGAAGAACCAGCAGATGCACTGTGTGCTTCCTGGATGAATATGTTACTGGAGGACACGGTGTTTGTTCAGACTGGAGAAGAGAAGGCTCCATGGAGACCTTATTGTCGCCTTTCAGTACCTGAAGAGGGCCTATAGGAAAGATGGGGTCAAATGTTTTAGCAGGGCCCATTGCAATAGAACAAGGTGTAATGGTTTTCTACTAAAAGAGGGTAGGTTTAGACTAGGTATTAAGAATAATTTTTTTACAGTGAGGGTGGGGAAACACTGGCACAGGTTGCCCAGAGAGGTGGTAGATGCCCCATCCCTGGAAACAGTCAAGGTCAGGTTAGATGGGGCTCTGAGCAACCTGACTTCATTTAAGATGTTCCCGCTCACTTTAGGGGGGTTGGACTAGATGGCCTTTAAAATCCCTTCCTACCCAAACTATTCTATGATTCCAAGATTTTGATTCAAGATCTGATCCAAAGCAAACAGAGAAGATCTCAGCTCTCAGTGAGAGCTCTAACTTACTAAGTTCCAGCTACAGGGCAGGAGATCCTGCATATCAGCCTTCCAGAGGGGCCAGACTCTGTAAGTGTTTTCTCAAAACACTACTGGAGCCGGCCCTCAATTCAGGACACTCAGAGGAAATAGATATCCATCTCCTTTTACTGTGAGGACTTGGGTGGATTAACAAATATTCAGCAGCAGAAAAGGCAGATATCTGCGGAATTTCAGGTCTTTCTGAGTGAGCAGCAGCTGTGTGGGGACTTCAGGTACCTAGTAAGTGTTTGAAATCATTGGATGTGCATTAATGTGTTGTCCAATTAAAAAGATTTTAAGGGAGCATGCTGAGAGTTGCCTGCACCAAAAGAGGGTTGTGATACCAAACAGACTACAATTCCAAGGTACAGAAGGATCAGCCATCCAGAAGGTAAAATGTTATTAGAGTGGCCTGTCTGAACAGTCAGGCCTGTGTGCATTTGGTCTAGAAAATATCAATGAATACAGTATTTCAAGACATTTATTTCCTGTACATAGTCACTCCCTTTGCAAAAAGAGCCCTCTTTCTGTGGCAGAGTGTATTTCTCTGATCCTTGACAAAACATTAAAGTAGAAAGACTCACAACAATGCAAGGAAAAAGATCATTAACATAGTTTTGTCTCTAAAAAGTTCAGGGTGAGTTTTCAGCAAAAGTTTGTGAGTAGGAAATGATGCATTTCTCATTAAGTCCAAACCAGTTCTCCTGTCCCTGTTGATGATCTGCCCTTGTTTCAAACCAATTAAACTGGAGCTAATCTCTCTGCTGGTTTGAGACATTCTGTCTTTGTTACATATAGCTCCTTTTGTGCACAAAGTCCTAATGGATTTTTTTGGTAACCTACATCCCTAATGGAGAATAATCATCTTTGTACAAAAACAGAAGATCTGGTTCTTGAACCAGACAACTCTGAACTTGTTTCAGGGCCAAATGAGGGAAAACTGAAAGGCTCCCATTGATTTCACTGTGTATTAGATCAGACTGTCACTGTCTACATTCAGTCAAGGACATATAGTAGCTAAATTAAGGCCTATATTGTGAATGAGCTGAAAAGCACAATGACACTGCAGTACACATTCCTTTTAACACCTGCCTTTGGTGATGGAAGGCTGAAAAGCTTTATGGAGGAAGGCTTTTCTAAAGAAATTTGGAAGAATGACCATTCAACATATCCTGACACGAAAGGAGTTCTCATAAGTGCCTTTTTTTAATTGGAAGAGAATAGACTATTGAGGGATTATTAAAAAACAGAACAAAACAAACACAACAAACAAACAAAAATAAAATCCCCCAAAACAACAACAAAAACCGAACAAAAGAAAATCCCCAAAAAACAAAAACCCCCACAACAAACAAAAACCCCCCAAACCCCCAAAACAAGAGGTTAGGAGATGAATCAGGCAGACAAATAAATTAAATTATCTGTGTGTAACTCCAAATACTGTGCATTTGGATGTACCTGCTGAGAGATGCATCTGTTGTTAGAAAAACTCTAGGATATTTTTGACTGGGAAGCCACACAACCCCATAAGCAAAGCAGTTAAGCAGTGAGTATAAATTCTGAGGTAAAGTGGGCTTAGAGGGCTCACTCTACACCATGCTTGCAAATGTGTGTGCTGTAAATGTCCAGCTCCTTTAGCCAAGAATTCAGTTCCTGGGAGTCAGAGCTGAACGCTGAACTCACGGGGATGCACCACCACCATGTGGTCATTGCCAGGAAAATAAACTGCCATGGAATAAACTGTTGGGAGCAGTTTGAGCTGATGTTTCAGAACTTGGGCGATGTGAGGTTATTGTGGTAACAGAAGATTTTACAGCACTTGGCCACCAACATTACTGTAATGTGAGCACATAAGAGACGTGCCTGTGAACACCGACACAGAAAAATTCCTGCTTTGTCCAAGCCCTCGTCCCAGGTCTGAAGGAAAGCCAGGCACAGGAGGCAATCACGAATCATCAGATGAAGCAGTACTTCAGCATTTTAACCTGGCTTTGCCTGTTGTAGGTTCTGATATGGCTGAGACACGACAGATGCTGACAGTGGTGTAAAGAGATTGTCCCTGGTGCAGGGAATAGCATGGAGTATTTTTCCCAAGGCAGAAATTTTCTTCTTTAGAAAGAATTCTTTAGTACTTCTTTTAGAGGACTATACTGCGGAGTGTAGAAAAGAATGACACAGTTTTGTTCTGGCTTTTCTGCAGAGTTTCTAATTCATTTTGAGGAGGTTTTTTTTTTTGTGGAAGGAAGGTTCCAGTGGGCTATCTAGGAGAGTTCAGGGATGTTGCCCCTTTCATTAGGACTGGGTGTGAAGCAGCACCTAAAAACATCCTTTTCCAAAACAGCATTGAGGTCACTGTGCAGCATGCTGAGACTGTTTCTTTCTTTTTCTATAATGGTAGGGAAGTAATTTCTTATTCTGCTTTTGCCAAACTATGGATTTCATCCCTACTCAGATCTGTAGGACTTTCCAGAAGGGAAACTGTCTTTTATAGTAACTTTCTGCAACATTCACTTCTGCCAGTTCTCTCTCTTGATTAGTAACTGTGGAGGGACCAAATGACTCTGGTCTTTGAGGGACTGCTCTGGTTGGGCCTTAATTGTCTCTGCAAAGAGGAGGCTGTGGAGCATCTACTATATGAGGAAAGGCTGAGAGAGCTGGGTCTGTTCAGCTTAGAGGAAAGGAGGCTGAGGGGGGATCTCATCAATGCTTATAAATACCTAAAGGACGGGTGTCAAGAGGATGCGGCCAGACTCTTCTTAGTGGTGGCCAGTGACAGAACAAAGGGTAATGGTCACAAACTGGTACACAGGAGGTCTAATCTAAGAAAATGCTTCTTTACTCTGAGGGTAACAGAGCACTGGAACAAGCTGCTCAGGGAGGTTGTGGAGTCTTTATCCCTGTAGTCATTCAAAACCCACCAGGACATATTCCTGTGTAGTCTGCTCTTGGGGATCCTGCTCTAACAGGTAGGTTGGACTAGATGATCTCTAGAGGTCCCTTCCAGCCCCTACCATTCTGTGATTCTGTGATTCGTCTTATTCTTTCCCTTCTTTTCCCAAATCCAACCACTTCTTTATTTGGTGTCATAATGAACCTCCAAATGTCAGTCTTTGCAAGGTAAGGCACTTGTATATGATGGATCCAGACATAGCTGCAAAGCAGACCAAGGCAGCTGTTGCTGTATTTCAGACTATGTGCTGGATAAGAGCCTTTAAGCACAGGCCCTGAAGGAAAAGCACTCTGCTTTTATGCTGTTATGCAGTTGAGCCATGCAGGGATTTTTGCCTCCTGAAATACTAACCACTTGTGCAGGTGTAAAACGGCAAAATGGAGATAAGTAACCCTGCTCCAGGAATATATTCAACCAGACCAAGAAATGGCTCTGTCTAACTTATTTATCTGGCCTTTTAATAGCTCATTGCTCCAGAAACTATTTTAATTGTAATTTGTGGTGCCTGAAGATACCAGATATTCCTTTGGGTTGTAAATTACATGTGTCAGGAACTAGAGCACTGTTTTTGTGTATGGTCCCTCCACAGCCTTCAGTTGGGTCAGAGGTTAAGTGCAAATCCCATGGAAGTACACCAAGACTCACACTATCCAAAATTAATCTCTTTTCTAGGATGCTTTCCATCCCATATATTACATTTTTGGGAAGTTATGGGTCTGATGAACCTACTATGCAGTAACTGGCTTTCACAGTAGCTGTGACATTTCAGGGCAGGGTGTTTGCATCAGAGTTGCTAAACAGGACCCATATCATCCACAGTAGGCACTATGGAATAAAATGGGAAGAAGGAGGGGGAATTGAACAATAAATCAGGCATGAAACCTTGGTGTAATAGTCCAGTAATAAAAATACTAGAGTAGGAGTAGAGGCATTTTGCCCCTGGCACCTTTTGTGATGCTACAGGGATCCTGCATTCATTTCAATTGCCAGGGTTTTAAAGAGAGTGTTAAGTCAGAGAAGGTAGTAAGGAACCATAAATGCTATTTAAATGCTGAAGAATAACACTTTTCTTGACAGGCTTGAAGAGCTCTATTTACTTAGTTTATCCAAAAAGGAGACAGGCAGAGTCAGGGGAACACATTAACTGATGCAGAGGCAAAAGGAAGGGATCAGTGTCGCACTTCATAGAGCTTTTTGTCTGTGGATCCGTGGCTCTGCACATGTACTACATAGTACCACAGCAAGAGATGTGGTTAGAGTGTATAATCAACTGTCAAGGGAGAAAAAAAACAGCTTTAGAAGTGCCTTTTGTAGAAAAAGGCATAGCAAGAACTCATGGTTGAGTGCAAAAACCAACATGAATTGAATTAAATTAAAATTAGACAAGTGCTTTTAATAAAGAAGGAGATTTGCTTCTGGGATGAGCTGAAGAGAACAGTAGATCTCTCAAATCTTGATAGCCTCAAATCCAAACTGATTATCTTACTGGGAGACAGAGAAAAGCTGAAGAGAAGTCACTAGACAAAATTCAAAGACAGCTGGGAAGAAAAAGCCATATTTGGATGCCAGCTGAGAAGAACTGACATATTCTAGCTTTAAAGTGTATTCGTGATTGAACATTCTAGGAAAAAGTGCCAACATAGAGCATTTTGAGCCAAGCTTTTGTATTATTGGTAACTGCCAAAATAAACGTCACATGTGCATCTGCGTTCCCACTGTCTCGGGATTTTCAGGGGAAGAGTTAAATCTCTGACTAAGGCACAGGGGAGACCTACCTTAATTATTGCTTCAGCCACAGGTCACTCTCTCACATGCTCTTTTTCTCACATTCAGCAGTACTAAGGCAGATAATGTTGGAAGATCTGGAAGATCTGCAGAACTGTAGATCTCTAAATCACACTTATGGATACCTTTCCTTTCGCTGATTTCCATGAATAACTCCTTTCTTCCTCCTTCAGCTTCCACCCATGGGTGATAGGAAATCCCTGAACTGAAGGTCTATTATACTTCTGTAGATCTTGATGGATCCATCTTTCAGACATGGAGCCAGCTCATCTTTAGACCAAAAAAATTAATTTCAACATTTAATGGGGGCTGGGGGGTGTGAGAAAAAGGATCACTTTCTGTTTTAAAATTGTGGCTTAAAAGCCTTTGATGCCCCTAATTCTTGTGCTATGAAAGCCAACAGATGGTCTCTCCCAACTGTCCTCTCCACATCTTCCATGATTCTGTGCACCTTTGGCTATTTAACTGTTTCCAGTAGGGAAACTGTTCTATGCTGTTGATCATCTCTGTCACGCTTCTCTGCACGCTTTCTGGTTCTGCTTTCTGTTGCTGAGCTGTGCTGACCAGAGACACAAACAGCTCAAAACACACAGAAGAATTTGAACATAATGATGTTTTGTTTAATCTGCTCTTTCTTCAGTGATTCAATTTGCCTTTTCCGAAGTCACTGCATAAGCAATCACTACAAGATCACTTTTCTGAGTGGTAAAATCTGATTTAGAGGCTATCACTATATCTAGATAGAGTTGTGGGTGTTTTGGTTTTTTTTATTTATATTCATTGCTTTGGATTTATCAAAGCTGAATTACATCTGTTATGATACCACCCAACCACTCGGCATCTTGTTACTTCCACAGCTCATCCAGGGCTTATTAACTTTAACACAACACCTTGTGAACAAAAGGCATCCTGTTTGCAGTTACCTTCTGTTCAACAAGGACACAAAAATGCATGGAAACTTGCAGCTACCTGCATTGCTCCTTGTGCATATACCTTATGAAAACTCTCAGTAGCCCTGACAGAGAACTATTGGAGACAACACCATCAGCTTGGAGTGGGAGAGTAGCAGAAGAAAGAAAAGCCTAAGTTTATGTAAGTAGTTCTATTTCTCTCAATTTTCCAATTTTCCCAGGCAATCTGACCTGATCATTGGGCAGTTGATGTGCCTCTTTGAGGCTATCAGCCATGTTCTAACTCCAGAAACTGAATGGGTGAGTGATTACAGGGAACTTTGAACTGCTCACTGTACTCCACTAAATTCTAGATCTTTAAGATATACTCTGTAGTTCATGAAATTCATCTGCCCAGTGCTTATTTTGGTCACTACAGATGAAACACGCATGATCCCACCATGGCACTAGCAGACTCTTCTGGCAGCACAGGATGCAGCTCAGGCAGAGCTAACAGACGTCATTTCTGGTGTGACAGAGCTGTCAGGATAGCCATGTCCTCACAGCTCACATAAAGCTTAGTAGAATCTCAATTATTTGAAGCCACAAGATGCTCCAACCTCTACAACGCCCAGATGATAAATGGAAATATAAATGAACCAATGAGAGAGAGGTCCTACCAGTCAAGCGAGCCAAATAAACTAATGCTTGAAAACAGGTCTTTGCCAGTTGAACTGAGCTTGTTAGCAATGCTGGTGACGATTTGGAGGTTAAAGTGTGTTCAGCAGAACATTTTGGTAATAACCATCCTTGCCGTTAGAGGGCACCAAATCACTGACTTGTACCCAACCCGTGCAGAGCCTGAGCCCCGAACTGTTCAGCCACAACTCAAACGATTTTGCAGTTATACTTGATATGTCCCAGTGTCCCGGACTAGATCGCTACCATTTCGGCCCTAAACCCCATCAGTGTAGCTGGCAAGTTTTTGTGACTGTCAGATTTCCGAATGGAAGATGTGCAGCTGCCTGCCTGCCAAGTGAATGTAGGGAAAACCTGATGTAGCTACATTTCTTCCCCTGTCGGGCATTTAGCCTTTGGGGATGGAAGCTACACTGGGCAAGCAGCGATAAACTTGTGAGTTTTGAAGGGCATGACAGGGAATGTCACCTATGAAAAGATAAATAAGCTGAAAAATATGGGAGCTAATGGACTACAGCTGTTAGAACAGTATCTCACTGGTCTTATCCTTAGTTACCCTTCTCAGACACTGCTCATATTTGCTGCTGTTTGTCTGTGCTTTACTGTGGTCACTTTACTCTGGGGTGCATTTTTCTGTTTCTATTATTTTTCTCACCTTACACCTTTTAGTTTCTTCCTCAGTGAAAACCAGCTTCTGTTGTAGTGGGGTTGCTAAGTGGCTGCCACGGAAGGGGTGAACTGCACTGATAATCTGCCCATGAAAAGCAAGAAACTCAGGCTAAGATTCAGTCAAAGCCTTGAGTTATGATTAGTGAGAGGACAGAGACAAAGCCTAGAGCTGCCATTGGTGTTGGGCTGTAGGGGAGCTGCTGAAGGATGCTTGGTTTGTTAGGCATTTTCTGACAAGTGATACATAGGCTCCTGTTAATATTTGATAGGAAAAAAAAAAAAAAAGGATGCTTCAGTCTTTAGGGAAAGTGGAACAAGGCCAAGCAATTAGTTAGACTGCTGGGAACCTGCAGTAGCTCTGCTAAAATTAAATGAGTTGCTGTGGCTGTGATTTACTCTGTTTCACAGCCTTTTAATTCTGTTGAGTTTGGCAGGGTTACCCCAGATCTATACCAGGGTGAAAGGTCCTTTGGCTGTGCTCTGAGAGCAAAGTCTGGTGCAACTAAGCATAAGGAAAGAAGTGTGTTTTATTATGGAACTGAATTCACAGAATCACAGAATGTTAGGGGTTGGAATGAATCTCTGCAGGTCATCCAGTCCAACCCCCTGGACAGAGCAGAATCACCTTGTTTTGGTTTGAGCCAGGGTGAAGCTGTTTGCTGATTTTTTTTTTCTTTTCAGTGAACTTTTTAGCAGCACCAGTTACTGATAATAACCAAGGTCACTTCTGACTGTCTGCAGCCTCCCCCCCTATGGGGGAGCAGATTAGAGCGAAGGCAGGATCAGCAAATCAGAATATTCCCTTCTCATAATATTTTCTCTATTTGGCTTTCAGTATAGGTTAAGACATCATGGAAGTCAAGCCTCTCTTTTTCCTTTTCCACTCACTTTTCTGCTTACTGTTGCTTCTATCTCCCTCTCTTTGGTTCTCTCTCTTTTTTTTCCCCATTTTTCTTCCCAGCCGACACCCGAGGGCCCCGTCCGTGCGCCCGGACACTCCCCCCTTCAGCTGGAGTCACCAGGGAGAAGAGTTGCTGGGAGAGTCGCTGGGGGAGGAGGGAGGGGATCAGGTGTTGCACATCCCTTTACAAATATATATATATATATTCCCTTGTCACTAATAATTAAAATCAATCTGTTTCACTTTTCAACCCAGAAAGCCTCTCTTTCTCATTTTTCTCCCTCTTCCCCTACCTTAGGGGAGGAGGGGGAGGGGGGTGAATCGAGTGTTATTGTTATTGGTTCGACTGCCAACTCGGTGTCAAACTGTGACACACCTAGACTAAGTCACACAGGAACATGCCCAGTTAGGTTTTGAATGTCTCCAGAGAAGGAGACTCTACAACCTCTTTGGGCAGCATGTTCCAGTGCTCTGTCACCCTCACAGTGAAAAAGTTTTTCCTTATGTTTATGTGGAACCTCCAATGCTCCAGCTTGCACCTGTTGCCCCTTGTTCTGTCATTGGACATTACTGAGGAGAGCTTGGCTCTGTCCTCCTGACAGTCCCCCTTTACATATTTGTAAACATTAATGAGGTCACCCCTCAGTCTCCTCTTCTCCAAGCTAAAGAGACCCACCTCCCTCAGCCTTTCCTCATAAGGAACTCTGTCCCACTGACCACAACTCTCTGACTTCTTTCCTTCAACCAGTTCACAATCCACCTCACTAACCCATAATCCAGACCACACTTCCTCAGTTTAGCTGTGAGGATGCTGTGGGAGATGGTGTCAAATGCTTTGCTGAAATCAAGATAAACCACATCCACTGCACTGGTATCATCTATCCACCTGGTTATGTCCACATAAAAGGCTATTGGGTTGGTTAAACAAGACTTCCCCTTGGTAAAACTGTGTTGACTGCTCCTAATGATCCTCTTATCCCTGATATGATGGCTCAATGTCCAGATGGAGAACAGTGACTAGTGGTGTCCCTCAGGGGTCTGTACTTGGACCTGTGTTGTTTAATATCTTCATCAATGACATTGACAGTGACATTGAGAGCACCCTCAGCTAGTTTGCTGATGACACCAAGCTGGGTGGTGCCGTCGATATGCCAGAGGGACAGGATGCCATCCAGAGGGACCTGGACAAGCTGGAGAAGTGGGTCCAAGTGAACTTCATGAGGTTCAACAAGGCCAAGTGCAGGGTCCTACACCTGGGCCAGGACAACCAGAAACACCAATACAGGCTGGGGTAAGACATGCCAGAGAGCAGCCCTGTGGAAAAAGACCTGGGGGTACTAATGGATCAAAAGCTGGACATGAGCCACCAATGTGCAACTGCAGCCCAGAGGGCTAACTGCATCCTGGGCTGCATCAAAAGAAGTGTGGGTAGCAGATCAAGAGAGGTGATTCTGCCCCTCTGCTCTGCCCTGGTGAGACCTCACCTGGAATACTGTGTCCAGCTCTGGAGTCCCCATCACAAGAAAGACATGGACCTGCTGGAGCGTGTCCAGAGGAGGGCCACAAAAATGATCCAAGGGCTGGAGCACCTCTCTTATGAAGAAAGGCTGAGGGAGTTGGGTGGTTCAGCCAGAAGAAGAGAAGGCTCCAGGAGGACCTCATAGCAGCCTTCCAGTACCTGACGGGGGCCTACAGAAAGTCTGGGGAGGGGCTTTTTACAGGAGCACATAGTGACAGGACAAGGGGTAATGGTTTGAAATTGCAGGAGGAGAGATTTAAGTTAGAGATAAGAAGGAAATTCTTTAGTATGAAGGTAGTGAGACAGTGGAACAGGTTGCCCAGAGAAGCTGTGGAAGCTCCATCCCTGGGGGTGTTCAAGCTCAGGTTGGATGGGGATCTGAGCAACCTGGTCTAATGGGAGGTGTCCCTGCTCATGCAGGGGAGTTGGAACTCGATCTTTAAGGTCCCTTCCAACTCTAACCATTCTATGATTCTATGATTTATGATATGCCTAGAGAAAGTGTCGAGGATAAGTTGTTCCATCACCTTTCCAGGGATGGAGGTGAGACTGACTGGTCTATAGTTACCTGGGTCCTCCTTCCTACCCTTTTTGAAGACTGGAGTTACATTTGCTTTCCTCCAGTCCTCAGGCCCCTCTCCTGTTCCCCACGACTTACCAAAGATGATGGAGAGTGGCCTAGCAATGACTTCTGCCAACTCCCTCAGCACCTGCAGATGCATCCCAACAGGATCCATGGATTTATGGATGTCCAGATTGCTTAACTGATCCCGAACCCAGTCCTCATCAACCAAGGCAAACTCCTTCTTTATCCTGACTTCCTCTGGGGCCTCAGGGGTCTGGGGCTCCTGAGGACAGTCTCCAGCTGTAAAGACAGAGACAAAGAAGGCATTCAGTAACTCCACCTTCTTTGTATCCTCTGTCACCAGGGCACCCACCTCATTCAGCAGTGGGCCTACATTGCCTCTAATGTTAGTTTTATCTGCAATGTATTTGAAGAAGCCCTTTCTGTTCTTGGCCTCTCTTGCAAAGTTCAATTCCAAGGAGGCCTTAGTTTTACTAGTTGCCTCCCTACATCCTCTGACAATAGTCCTAATTCCTCCCAAGTGGCCAGCCCCTCCTTCCATGATCTGTAGACTTTCTTCTTCCACTTGAGTTTGCCCAGTAGTTCCCTCTTTAACTGTGCTGGTCTCCTGGCTCCCTTTCTTGATTTCCCACCTGTTGGGATGCTCTGATCTTGAGCTTGCAAGAAGTGGTCCTTGAATGTCGACCAACTACCTTGGGCCCCTTTACCTTCTAGTACCCTGTCCCATGGAATTTCCCCTAGAAATTGCTTGAAAAGTCCAAAGGTGGACCTGCTGAAGTCCAGGGTCGTGATCCTGCTTGGTATTCTGCTCCTACTGCACAAGACCCTGAACTCCACCATCTCATGGTTGCTGCAGCTGAGGCTGACCTCAACCTTCACTGCTTCAACCAGGCCCTAATTGTTAGTGATTTGTACAACATCTACATTATGTCACCTGGCATGGTTCGTCTTTGTAAGTTCTTAAATATTTGAATAAAGACTATTTCTTAAAGATTTCTGTCTCACCAGAAGGATCAAAGTGTGATGTTGACATTACTGCTCTTTGAAGGGGGAAACACATCACAGTGTTTGGGAGGATTTTCCCCTGTTTTGCTTCTTGTGGGTATGTGAGATAAAGCAGCACCAACTTCTTTAAAAAGGGAAAAGAAGAGAGAGAACCAGCGATTGGATGAGCATCTCTGAGAAACTCAGAAGAACTTAGGTTAATCCCAGCTGAATTTGTAGTTCTAAAAAATCTCTCTTTTGACTGAGCTGGGTGTATTCGAGTGCAAGGAATGATGGAAATTTACATTTTTATCATTTAATAATAAGAATCAAAATGACAAGCTTTACCCTTGAGTATAGCAAGAGATTTATCTAGATAGTGTCCTTTCTTGGGTGTTTTAATGAAAATGATACCATAGATTCATAGAAACTTAGAATGGTTTGAGTTAGAAGGGAACTTCAAAGGTCATCTAGTCCAACCCTTCCACAGAGGGATTTATATCTGCTAATTTTAGGTGTCTACAATGCATAATGGGTATGGGTGAGATGTCTGAACTCCTCTAAGAAACAGTGGAGATCTAGCCAATGAAGTCAATTGCATTTAGGAAATGATTCGCTGGACCAGACATGAGATTGTATTTTACTATGAAAGCATATCCTGACTGACAGGGAGGAGCTCACCATTCAGTAAAAGCTGTTTAGGCAATGAACAGAAATGTTGACACTTAGACTGTAAACAATCCAGCTGGTCTGGGGAAGTCTGCTTTTAGCGTCTCTGAAGCTGCTTATTTGGAAAAAATGCCAAATTTTTTTTCAGTGTTTCTCACACATTAGTTTTACAACACTGTAAATAATACTGTCAAAAACATTAATGAGGAAGATCATTGCTACGGGTAATGCGGCTGGAAGTTAGATTCTTTAAAAATATAGTCTAAATTCGGATGCTTGGACAGCATTCAAATCAAAGCCAGCTTGTCAAAGGACACTTGTATTCAGTCATGACAGGCTCTTAGAAATGGTTCAAGGTCTGAGATATGAGTAGTAATTATAACTATAATGTTCTTTGCAAGAGAAAAGAAAAAAAAAAAGAGGAGAGAGAGGAGAGGAGAGGAGAGGAGAGGAGAGGAGAGGAGAGGAGAGGAGAGGAGAGGAGAGGAGAGGAGAGGAGAGGAGAGGAGAGGAGAGGAGAGGAGAGGAGAGGAGAGGAGAGGAGAGGAGAGGAGAGGAGAGGAGAGGAGAGGAGAGGAGAGGAGAGGAGAGGAGAGGAGAGGAGAGGAGAGGAGAGGAGAGGAGAGGAGAGGAGAGGAGAGGAGAAGGGAAGGGAAGGGAAGGGAAGGGAAGGGAAGAGGGAAGGGAAGGGAAGGGAAGGGAAGGGAAGGGAAGGGAAGGGAAGGGAAGGGAAGGGAAGGGAAGGGAAGGGAAGGGAAGGGAAGGGAAGGGAAGGGAAGGGAAGGGAAGGGAAGGGAAGGGAAGGGAAGGGAAGGGAAGGGAAGGGAAGGGAAGGGAAGGGAAGGGAAGGGAAGGGAAGGGAAGGGAAGGGAAGGGAAGGGAAGGGAAGGGAAGGGAAGGGAAGGGAAGGGAAGGGAAGGGAAGGGAAGGGAAGGGAAGGGAAGGGAAGGGAAGGGAAGGGAAGGGAAGGGAAGGGAAGGGAAGGGAAGGGAAGGGAAGGGAAGGGAAGGGAAGGGAAGGGAAGGGAAGGGAAGGGAAGGGAAGGGAAGGGAAGGGAAGGGAAGGGAAGGGAAGGGAAGGGAAGGGAAGGGAAGGGAAGGGAAGGGAAGGGAAGGGAAGGGAAGGGATGAAGAAGAGGAGGAGACCTCTTGAATGTTAGATTAGTGGACCTTGACCTTGAGTCTGACATTTTCATTCTTTCCCTGTTCACAATCAAAATTTATGTATCTTCAGCAGATCTACACTGCTGAAAACCAGGTCAATTCAATCACCTAAACATCTTCCAAGGCCCAGAGTAGCCATTTAACCATTTCTCTTATACCTTTCAAGACTAAGAAGTGGGAATTGAAGTGCTGACATATTGAAAGTCACACAACATGTGTTGTGTCAATTTCTTAGTCTACTAAATTACTCTGTTATACCTAGAAAAAAGAAAAAAAAAAAAAAAAAGCATGACACTGTTGAACTCCCAATACCACTGCAAGGTGGAAAGGCAACCTACCTGCATGATCCTTGTGCTCACAAAAAGGGTTCATTCCTAAGTAGAGCTTGTCTCTTCTCAAGGGTAGACAAAGTTCTGCAAGTGGTCACTTGCCCAACTTGTCAAGCAGGATAAGTTCTCTGTTTTGCTGCATTTTTAACCTTCTGACTTTTCCAATATTTTTCTCTACCCACGCAGATGCTGGTAATGGACATGACCGTTGGTTTCAGACAGGAAGATATCTATCAGTATCTTGAAGCATTCCTTCTGAAGAAAGTAAGATGAACTCTTTTCCTAATATCTTAGGCTTATTTATTCCTAGGAGGATGATGGCTGCACTTTTTGTGTAGATTCCACTTTGAGAAAAAAATATACTGAATATAAAAAAGCATATCTGGATGGTCTTGTAGTGTCCCATCCCACACCTTATAAATCCCATAGGCTATGGAAGAGCTGATGTCTTGTTCATGTGCAGATGCAGATAAAATTTCCTTTGACCAGGTGATGTCAAAGGATTGGCTCACTTTAGGGCTAGAAATCTCAGAACATGGCCTCTGGAATTTATTTCTACACAAACAACTTCGTTGATAAGATAGAACACGGATTAAGCTGTCAATGGTAGAAAGTGGAGGTCAGTTAAAGGACCTGTTCTAAAAATGTAGGCTCAAAAACAGCTTCCAAAATTTGAGAAAACATGGTGGAACATATTGAGACCTATTTTCTAGAAGTGCTGAGTATCTGCAACTTATATTTGCATTCTAGAAATTAATGTCTTGAACTGGGCAAGCAAAATCAGGTGCTGTGTAGAACAATTGTTGAAAATCTCCCCTTTTCACCAATTAACCATCCTAAAACTTATAAACCACTTTATATGTTGTGGCTTTACAATTCAATGTTTTTGAGCTGGGATGATAACATAGAATAAAAAAGTTCTATAAACTATTGACTCGCAACCCAAGCCCCATTAAGATGAGAAAGAACACGACAAACCTCCTGTGGGCCCTCAAATTTCAGGCATGCTTCCTAAGATGGTGCATTTTAGAGAGCTCCCAGAGTTAATATAATCTTTGAAAGGTACATCTTCTTCTTCTGACTTCCACGATATACCTGTTTTTTCCTGACTCACACAATGCTCTCAATTATTCTTTTGATTGACTGGAAAACGTGCAAGGAGCCGAAGATTCATGATTCTCCTACTTAAAGAGTCAACCCAGGCCTGGAAGAGGACTGCCTGCTTGTTGTCCAGCAACTCTGAAATCACGCTTAAGTCAAGATAAGGGAAGGTGAAGCACAAATCAATTTATTTCTTCACCACATCCCACATAGGTAACATTGTTTCAGAGGTGATAAAAAAATGACAGCAATCAAAAAAACCAGCCCTCACTGCTGGTCTCCAGATATTAAAACACAAAAAGCTTCCTGCATTTTATTTCTTTTTATCTCATTGTCATTTTCTTGACAGAGAGTAAGGAGAAACTTAAAAGTGTTAAAATTAATTCTTTAGAGCAATGCACTCCTGCACTGTGCTTAGGCACATTTGTTCAGATCACCTCCAACAGGCAACGTAGTTTGTGCTGAGACCCGGTGGGAGGCCAAACCAATGAGGTCTGGAAGTCAAAGCCCCTCCAGGACATCCTGCAGGCAACATCCCTGGGAAAGGCATTCCCTGCTCCTAGCTTGCCCAGTGCCTGCATATACATGAATATTCATGACTGGCTATTCTTTCAGGCAAAAGAGAAAATTTCTTTAGAAAACTGCAGCAGCAGAACAGGGCTGTGCTTTCAAGTATTTTGTCTTTCCCAAAAGAAAATAGCTGATGCCATGAAAAGTTTTGTGCAACCATAAATGTGCTCAACTGTGCTATAATGTTTCATGGAGGGGGAATTTTCCTTCCCAGCCCAGCTGCTGAATAGTTTGTGCCTCCAGGCTCCATGAGGAATTGAGAAATAGGACCGAGGCATCATATTAATTTTTATCATTTTTCACCCCACTTGCAATAATCTGGGACACGGAAATTCCCCCGTGTGATAGCACATTCCCCCTTCCTCCAGTCTGAACTCATGTGTGCAGACTCACGTACACACAGACACCCTCTTCTGTAACTCAGCTCTCCTCCAAGACACTTTTATGAAGAAGTATTTTGGAGGAAAACCTCCACACTCAACTTCACAGAGGAATCAGATCAATTGTTTTTAAAGGGCATTGCTGTCAGCATGGGACTTGTGCTAAAATAAGGTAACACGCTATAAATGAACATGCACCTGTTTCCATTTTCTGCTTATTCTATATATTTAATGTGGCTTTTTGTTTTCAGCAGCAAAATGCTTCACTCAGTAAAAAGGGATTTGCTAATATGGAAGTTGGGATATTTGAGATTTTCCCCTTATGATCAAGACATCCCAGGAGAGGGAGGGGAACATGTCAGAAATTAGATTTGCCCTGAAATGTCCAGGTCGTCCAGTCTGATGTTCATCCATCGACAATGGAAAGCAAAACCTTCTGGTGCTAGAAGTCAGTGTAAAGGTTTTGTAATAGGCAATAAATTAGGCACTTACATGCATATAAGAAAAGACAATTTTCCTAAATTCAGCTGAACGTTATTCCTTGGCCTTGAGGATAAAACTAGTTAAGGTTCCAAGATGCTCTTCAAAAATGTTTCCTATGAATCTTTGCTTACTTCCATCTTTTTTCTGTGGGGATGATACTATACATTAATGTCAAGATTAATCCTCCCTCCTATCCATTCCCCTGCTTTTTGTCATAGTTGTACCTGGTGGCTCAGTGTTGCCTGTCGTCTCTGGATGCAGAGGGACAGACAGATTGATTAAAGCCATTTCTAGTGTCATTGTTTAGGTTTCCATGTTCCTCTCATTCATGAGTGATGAGGTTGGGTGAATCAAAATGTTTGGTTTTACCCTTTCTGTAGTTTTTCTTGATTGTCATGTTTATCTTGTTGTCCCTTAGAGACCGCAGGAAGGTGCTGTACCACAAAGCCTGGGAGCTGCATCTACTCCCTCACTTTCTGCCATCACCCACTGCAGCCTTACAACTGGAAAGGGCCACAAAAGTTTCTCTTTCCTTTGTGGCCTGTTTTCTGACAGTTGCACTGATACTGATTTTGAAACAGCAGCTGATGTGGGTGATTTCTTATCTGCCTCTCTGTGCTTGGCCCCAGGACCTCCCCATGCACTGCAGGAGCATAGCTTGTGGCTCACCAGGTCTCCAGACAGGGTGCTGCTCATTCCTTTACATGGGGCTTGTGGGGTCTGAGAAGGTCACTCCAGAGGCTTTTGCTTTAGACCATTGAGATCTATTTTTTCCATCGTTAGAATGACCTTGGACCTCAAAGACACATTCCTGGGAAGGCTCCTGATGTTGAGGAACTTGTCTCTAATGAGAGGAAGGAATTTGTCATTGCCTAACTAGAGTCTCCTTTGCAAGTTGAGACTTATTGCTCTGGGATGGCATGTTCTAAGCCTTTCACATTCCCCTACTGATTTTCACACCTAAGAACATGACAGAAGCAACAACTGTCTCTTGCCCCTGATATTTCCATCTACAGTAGGAGGGTGATTGTATATGGGAAGGCTTTAAAATTACCAGAGACCCGCCAGATTATATCTTGTTCCTGACTCTCTGCATTAAATGGAGTTATATTTTTCCACATGCTCTAGAACTATCAAGGCAGTTGTATTATCAAACCAAGATTTATGAAATAGTCTAAAGAAAGAAACAGAAAGGGCTGAGAAGTATGTTCTTTACCTGATTTGTAACATCTTGAACTGACATATTTAATGGTGTCATCTTTTAATATAACTTACCCAAGAACAAACATAGTGAGATAGTTCATAATACTCATGGGTCCCTTGCTAAGTCTACATCTGGTGCTTACTGTCATTGGGACTGTGCTGGTTGACCTGACCTGCACGTGTCATTAACAGCAGCAAGAACAGGCCAGTGGTTCTGCTGCCTACAACTCCACTCCAGACTTCCTTCTCTTTACACTGAGCCCATGGATGAAAGACTTCAGTCCACTTCTCTGCCCTGTATTGAACATGTGATGCTGCTTGCAAAGACTAACATGATGTGGGAATGAAGAACTTGGCCAGGATGGCCATGGTTGTATCCAGGCTGTGCCATAGGTGCACTGGCACAGCTGGCTCCAGGCTGAGGGAATGTGAGAGCTTCTGCTTTCCTCCTCCGGCTGCTCTGCTCAAGCAGGCTTCTTTTGAAACAGCATATATGTGAGGTGAGTATGAACTCAGACTGTGTATGGAACAAGCTTAGATGACAGCAACTTCATACCTTCAGTGCTGGTGCTGGTACTTCATTATCTGTCAACACAAAAGCTTTCCTGAAGTAAGATTTGTCTGTAAATACTTACTGCTGCAGAACATTTCTAGTCTGTATTGGCAGGACGAATATAAATGCCTCCCTGAACAAGTAGAAATGACAAAATCTGTTGTTTGTTTTTTTTTTTTTTTAAAGGAAAAACTGTTTTCAATTAAAGTGTAGAACTGTTCTGAAGACCTGCAAGGAATATCCCCATGAAAAGACTGCGATCTACAGCTAGTGAGATTAGCAGGAGCTTGGTCAAGTCCTTGTAAGCCTCGCTCTGTGCTTAACATTACTGCAAAAAAAGAGCCCAGACATCTGTACCATTGGTCCTCTGAGGACAAGGGTTATCCATGGACCAGAAGTGGTTGCACTCCAATGGAAGTTTCAGTAAGAACAAGCATGCGTTGTCAGAGTGACATTGGTTAAAAATCACGCAAGTGTCACATATTTTCATTATTCTGTTTTTCCATAAAGTATTGTTACCATCTAGTCTCTAGCTCAAAAGCTTTACAGTTTTGTTTTGTTTTTCTTTTTGAAGTTTGCAATTAGAAAATCAAATAATCTTTACATAACTCTTCTTGTTTGGGAAGGCCATTATGCTACAGGACTTGCATATTCCATCACTAGCATAAAATGTCTGTCAGCTTAGTGGCAGGTGGGTGAAACAGGGGAATTGGATATCTGTCTAGTCAGACCACTGTGAAGCTACCAAATGTTTTGAAGACTGCTGTACCAAAACTTCCTGATCCAGCATTTGGTGTAATCAACAGAAAACACTGCTACTGGATTCTGTTGGACACAGACCATAGTTATTTTTTCTTAAATTCTGCATATGTCCTTTTTCCTATGTCTGCTTTGTCCCAGAGTGAGAATAGCTGAAATGCCACAAGAAAAATTATTTTTCTGTTTTTTTAAGTACTTATGGGACAGGAATTTTCAGTAATTTGATGATTTCTTCCTGTAGTCCTAAACCACTCACTAAAAATGGTCCTTTATTGGTTTTCTCAGAGCCAGAAGTTCTGAATAGGTTGAATAAACTTCAATTATGCATCAAAGTCACAAGATTAAGAAAAAATCCCAAAGACCTGTAATGAGAAGTTCCTATACAGTCCTGTGCCAGCACAGTGTGGCTACATAGATTGCATGATTAGCTGCTGTCATAGGAGCAAATCATATGTAGATACTCTTCAAGAGCACATTATCTGTTTTTCAACATTATGATCTTTTTTTATGGCTTTACCATTTTTTCAACATCTGAAGAATACTTACAGCAATCTTAAACCCATGCTAACCAAAGGTTACCATCTTTGAATTCTTCTGTATTTTCTGCCTTGTTTGTGGTTCTTTAGAACTTTTCTGATGCTTAAGAGACAGTGATAGCATGAACAATGCACATCCTCCTCTGATCATAGTAATTTTTAGGGTAACTGTAACTTTCAGATCCATAGATCCATTCTTCCACTACTTGATGTTTTTCACTGATTTTTCTCCTTTTTTTTTCCCCCTTTATGATGTGGCTTTTAATTAACTGGTGCATTTATATGGTTATGTGGGTACCAATAAGGTTTGCGTACTGGTTGGAGTGAATCTACATAATGAAGCAGCTGGTACTAAGGACCTAATGTCCATACTTTTCACATTTCAGGGTTATTTTACTCTGAACTAGCTGTAGTCTGGTCTTGCAGAGCTCTTTGTGGTGCAGTGCAATGAGGTATGCTCCTAAAGCACACTTTCCATTTCAGTTTCATCTCACAAGAATCCAATTCATGGTCTCCAAGACAGATTCATGATGGGAACCAAAGTGCAGTAAGTGGGGATAATGGGAGATTTTCTTCAAAAGTGTATTCCTGATCCAAACGAAAATCCTAGTGTAGATACACCTTAAGTGATGCACTGGAAGGACTTGGAAGGCATGAATGAGGTATCAGGCCTTTAGACAGTTAGTGCCCAGCATGGAGTACTGTCTCAAATGGCTTTCATTGCTTGAGGGAACAGACATGCATGTGTTGCATTTTCAACTAGGCAGTAGGGGTTTAATGCATGGTTAGGCAATGTGATTTAGTAAGAATCCAGAGATTCACAGAGTGAGACCATTTGCAATAGTAACTGACACGTACAGCAGCTGCACTCTGCTTTTCAGTCATTTTTTCCACCATTTTAATGAATGTTTTCTGTTATCTTTTCCTGCTGCCCGATTGTCCCAGCTCCTGTTACTGAACACAAGGGCCGCCTTTCACAACCTGTATCACTCCAGATTGACATAATATACTTATAATTCTGGAAATTCCAAGGGGTATATGCACTTCATGGTAACTCCCAGGCAACTAAGCCTTCTTGGAGTTAGTAATTTTACTGTATTTCATTGCACAAAGGAAACTCTACTCCCAAAGGAAGCAGTCAGCTTTGGCCACCCCTATAGCTGATAACAATCCAAGACTTTCATCACATTTTTTTGACTCATTCTTGGCTTTCAGGAATAACAACAGCTGCTGAAAGCAATACAATTTTTAGTTGTGCTTCTTTACCTTCCCCCCTAGCAAGCATCCTTATGAGAGGCTGAGAGATTAAATAGCCTTGGGGTAAATCAATCTCCAACAGCTGTTGCCTCCAGCATTCTTGACTGTCAGTGACTTCATTGAAAACATATGAGTGATCTTTCAACATGTTCACAAGTGGGGAAATGTATCAACTGGGAAATCTCCCTCCCCCCAACCCCATCTTCACAAACGTACATGGATGGTTGAACAGTTTCTCAAAAATCCCAGTGGTTCCATGACATTTCTTTCTTTATCTCTCTGGTTGTGTTTGTTAATCTTTTCTTTAATGAAAAGATAGCTATAAAAAAGGATGAGCATGAGTTATGTGTTTTGTCAGCCTGAATTTCCCCTTTGAGGACCATTTGTTTGGATATGTAAATCAGTTTTCATAATGCAAGAGGCTGGAGCAGAACTGAGTTGATGAGGACTGAAGTCAGGAATGTGGACTGAAAATCAGATACAAGACTGCAGACCACCACAAGCCCTCTCTGTTTCTCATTACTGCAGGCAGCTTTTACATTGATAGTTACTCTGTGACACGGCTGCTTTTGAGCACTTAGGATGCAAATGGCACATGCTTTCTCTTTCCCTAAATATGACCTCCCAGCATGGCTACCTGGCACCGTGTCTATGCAACACCATGTTCAAGATCAAGGCCCACAGCTGTGGGAACACCTCCAGCTCATGGTCCAAATCTACTTCTCACATGCTGAGGCATCATTGGCACACCTTCTCCCTCCCTGGCACTGGGGACCGAATGGGTTATGGAGGGAATGTATCAAGTCAATAGAATGAGGCTGTTTGGTAGCAAGGATGGAAAGTTTGTACAGGCTTGGTTCCCTAATCCACTCTGAAACAGTGATGTCTGGGGAATCTACTCCATTTTCTCGGCTGCTCTAATCACTCTAGTACCCACACTAGCTGCTGCATGCATTGTGTGTACCTGAAGCTGCCCCAATCCCATTTATACCTTGATCAAACTCCATCTGAAGTTTATTCCCATTTTTCATTCTTAGGAGGATGTTAAACAAACTCACTCTTTTGATAGCAGAATCTTGCTCCTGCTTTCTAACTGAATATATCTATGCACAATTTGGATACACTTGCTGTTATAACATTATCTTTTAGTTTAAGTGGCTTTTGTCTATCCTTGCTTTTTGGTGCATTGAAGATCACTCTTGCTTTATCTTGTCACCTTGTGACAGCTCATTTTCAACAGAGCTGCTATGGTAAGTTAGATCTGCAGGCTGGCACTGGGTAGAACTTCTCATGGAGGCGAATCTCTGGCCCAAGGAAGTGTTTCTTTGAGATTGAACTGTAACCCCAAATTGAAAATCTGAGACTTTATTCCTATTTTAAACTTGCTGGCTTCCTCTGTGTGGGAAATAATGAAAACACTCTCAGAGCAGCATAAACTGGACATGTTTCGTTTCCTGAAGATTTTGAATTGACAGAAAGGTTCTTACACAGTTATGGTTTTGCTCCTTCCCTTCTTCTGGTAAGGTGAACATCACTTTATTTGAAATGCTCACTTAGACCCATGCTTTTACTAAAATGCAGTATTGGATGCATACTCCCTTCTGAATTCAAGTGAAAGTAAAAGCTCTGTGCCTATGTCTCCCTTATACAACCACAAAACTTTCCATTGATATTCTGTGCCCGAAATCCTGGTCCCACATCTACCCACAGCAAAATGCTGATCAGCTTCAACGGAGTGAATATTTCATACTACAGGTTTAACTGATGTGAACATTGTGAGGTAGTTAAATCTCTTGTAAAAAAATTACCAGTCCCTTTTGCTAGAATCATAACCTGGTTAAGGATTTGAAGGATTATTATATCTTCTAAAGCATTTTTATCTCTATGTCTTTAAGTAGCTTGAAAAACACACTGGAGCATCATTGCCTCCATTCTGGAGTCAGGGAACTGCTGTGGCTTGTTTTGGGGAGACTGAAGCAACCAGTCCTTCCATAATGCTTGGCCAAACTGAATTTCCAGTTGTGCAAATGTTTTGTCATCTTGGAAGTGTTTGGTGCGATTCTGCTGGAATTACTGGGTTATTATATCACAGAGAAGCCCAGCGCAGCCTCTGACAGCTCTATGGACTGTGCCAGACCAGAGTGGATCTGTGCTGTCTTGGCTGAAGGTCTTGCAGTCTATCATGCTTTTCATGCTGCTGCACAGCAGTGAGACTTGCATGCTGGACAGGAGTCTGATTTGTGGTCTGGGGAATTTCTCCTGAAATCCCCTTAATTTTCTACTCTAGTGTAATGTTGAGATGAAGAAACGACAAGCTGATAATGAGAGACCCTGCACTGTCCTTTATTAGGAGATTTGAGGTCTTTTGAAACATTAATAAGGAAGGGTCAGCTGTGTTAATTTATACTTACAGTTCACAGAACTGCCTAAGCATCTCCTATATAGTGCTTCAAATGTACCCTAAAGGTTGAACACAAGTTGCCTGAGAACTATTTTGACCTCTTGACTGAAAGTCAAGAGGGGACTGGACTAGATGATCTTTCGAGGTCCCTTCCAACCCCTATGATCCTATGATTCTATGAAATTAAAAAAAAAAAAAAAAAGAAAGAAAACTTTTATGAGCAGGTTTCTTATGCCATGGGGCAGAAAAATTATGCTGATTAAATGATGGAGCAGAAGGAAAGGACAATTTCATGCATTGATATAATATGACTGCAGTGAAATTTTGCAGCAAACATTATTTATTATGCATAGGACTCTACCTGATTCCCCTGCAGCCAGAGCACTGTCATCCTTGACCGTAAGATACCCATTGCATGGTATCACAATTACTGGGTAAAGTGAAGTAGAGAGTTGAATTGCCTGGCCTGAGGTCATGTTGCTGATCAGTGGATGTTGGAGTTATTTATAAGAAGCACAAAGAACTGCTCATTCTGTTCCCACTAGCACAAAGAGCTCCAAAGGGACTTACCGCTTGCAAGGTTTGCTCTCTTCATTTTGTTAAGCCAAGGGCTTGAAAATTTTGTCCCTGGGATATACATTTACATTTCATTACTACAGTGGGAACAGGAAGAGACATTTACAAACTTTAGAAAATATGTGGAAGGGCTTCTCACACTGGACATTTTAATTTTTGTATTTGACACCAATTAAAAAGCAAAGGTGAAGTCTTTGTGGAAAAGAGATATCTTACCTCCATGGTTGAAATGAACTGTCCGCAGTATATCAGCAAACAGTGCTCTTCCCAAGTACTTTCATGAATGTCAAGGTGACAATATCTTTCACCCGATTAATCCCACAACTCCCATTTGACTGTGCTCCCATTCAAAAGACCTTAGGCCAGCAGGCCAGATTTCTTCTAGTAATTAGCCTTTAACCCTCCCAATCTTTGCTTTTTCAGTTGCCACCGACTCTGTGTCAGATGGGAGTTTTATGCTTCTCTCAAAGCCTATTTCACAATGGCTCTGGCTTGACCTTTGGAGTATGTGCATTTATAAGGAAATTGTTGGAGAGAGACATTTTAACAGCTATTTAAGAAAGTAAGTGCTGGCACTCCCCTAGAAAGGTAGCATAATGCTTGCCTATATCTCCAGGTGAAAGTTTGTCCTCCTGACTACTTTTCTTCATGAAGTACAGAAAAACTATAAATCTGCTAACAATTGTTATAATCAGCCTGAATACATTAGAAGGAAATAGCACTCGTTTTGCAAGATAAGAGATACCATAATACTCTTCTCTAGGTTCAATGTCAGCTAGTCACTCCTGTGCCTACATCGTAAATTAACTTGTGCATATGGACAACATTCTTCTATATTAGACAGAATCAGAACAAGTCAGCTACGTATCCTGCACACTCCATCAACAATGATTTCCTGAAGCTATGAGGGGACTGCAGCAGAAGTGGTCTGTTGTCTTTCCCAAGGCTGTGGTCAGCAGCATAATGAAGTCCCAGATGACCATCAGTTTCAATGGTGAATAAAAGTCTTCACCCAGAAACTCCAGTGACATTTAGGTCTCATGGATCCAGAAGCAGCTTTTCAGGAAGAGAATTAGTCTGGCATTTCCATCCCAAAGAAACCCACTTTGAAGTAATTCCAGAAGTATCACCTAGCTTTTAGATTTTTATTTAATTTTGCAGGGTTTTCTCCAGCTCTAGATGCAGTTCTGAAGGTTGCTGACAGAAGTTGCTGAATCTAAGGTTGATTCAGAGCCCCAGAAAGATGATGGCGATCCCTGGGTACCCAGCAGAACTGAACTTACTTGAACATGGGGAGCTGATGATGAAGTTTTTGCAGTCCTTCCACAGTTCCCTGACACATTTATTCACTACACTCAGATGGTTTCTGTGACTCTCACACTTCCCTGCATTTCCTCTCTATTTCTCTGAGAAAGACAGGTAAGTGTCGAAATAAAAACAAGTGTGTAAGAAGAGCACAGGGCTTTATACTCATGGAGCTTATATGAAATGCTCAAATAGGATTTTTTAAATCACTGCAAATTTCAACTTGCCTGAATTCAGCCTCCACAGAAATCCCCACAAGTGATACAGGGGTTCTTGTAGGAAGGACACTGGACCTCCTGGTCTGTGGTCAGATGCCCTCTCCACAAGGTCTGATAAGATACCTACCAGCAACTGTGCCAAGCACAGGGGAGCAAGACCTTGACACACATTGAATGTATACTTGCATATGTCCTGGTGTCTTGGTGGATGCTCCTATATGTTGATTCAGAGCTGGTCCTGAAATCACTACAGCAAGGAACCAGTGTGGTTCGAGGTCACTAGTAAACTATACTGGGGATGGAGCTCCTGCTTAAGTGAAGCTATAGAAGCCTCAATTGTGCAGAGGTGGACATATCATCCAGTCCTAAAGTTCATTGCCAGGTACACTACTGTTCTTTAAGTATTTCCCTAGAGCAGGGAAGATAATTTGGGAGGAAGAAGGGAGAAGGACCGACGGGTATCATGCTAAATTGAGTTACAGGCCAAGTCTTCTCAGAGACAAGGTACCCAGGAACTAAGATTCATCGGGTCATAGGATCACAGGAAAATTCAGGTTGCAGGTCATCTAGAATAATATCCTGCTTAAAGCAGGGTCAGCTGGAGTTGCTTAGGGCTTTATCCGGCTGGTTCTTGAAAACCTCCAGCAGGAGGCTGCACAACCTGGCTGGGCAGCCTGCTCTCCTGCTTAACTGTCTTTATGGAAGAGTTTTTGTTATACCTTGCCTGAACTTCTCTTGTTTCACCATATCCTTGTTGTCTCTTGGGTTTCCACCATGAACCACTGTGAAGAGTCTATTTGATCGATTACCTTCCTGTAAGCACTGGAAAGCTGCTTATTAGACCCTCCTGGTGCCTCCTTTTCCACAGGCTGAGCAAGCCTTTTTTCACAGTTCGAGCACTCCAGCTTGTGATCATCTTGACTCATCCAAAGCTCCTGCGTTCTGCTCATGCTGGTGTCCTGGCTGAGGATCTACTCCAAGCATAATCATCAATTTTCCCCAACTCAGCAGAACTGTATTAGTAGCTGTACGTGACTGCATAGAGGTTTTTTTCCCCAAAGGAGAGAGATAATTAAAAAAAAAGTAATGTACAAAGCAGCAGATGCAATTGTGCATTTGTCCGTAAAGTCTTTAGGTTACAGTCAATCATTATCCATTAATCATTAAGCAAATTGGTTAGCACTTAGTTATTTTGTTCTGAACGGCAGATATACTTACCTTAACAATATAATAATAATAAAAATATAAACAGATCTTGCTGACTACTACTGTTACTCACAGACAGATTCAGAATGATCTGCACAGTCCTGGAAATTAATTCACTCCCTGAAGCATTTGAAATGGAGGTGACCAAAATCTATACTGTGTTTTGGGAAGGAACTGCTGAAATTAAACTACTGAAAAATGGTGGTAAGCAAGAAGTGAATTAAGTCCTATAACTGCAGATAAGTCTTTATATTTAGCATAAGTCTTTTTGATAACTTCAAAGACTACTGCTAGAGAGCAGCTCCATGGAGAAGGACCTTGGAGTCATGGTGGACAAGAAGTTATCCATGGGAAAAAAATATGCTCTCATGGCCAAGAAGGCCAATGGTATCCTGGGGTACATTAAGAGGAGTGTGTCCAGCAGATTGAGGGAGGTTCTCCTCCCCCTCTACTCAGCCCTGGTGAGACCTCACTTGGAGTATGGTGTCCAGTTCTGGGCTCCCCAGTTCAAGAGGGACAGGGATCTACTTGAGAGAGTCTAACAGAGGGCTAAGAGGATGATTAAGGGACTGGAACACCTGCCTTACAAGGAAAGGCTGAGCGACCTGGGGCTTTTCAGTCTAGAGAGGAGAAGACTGAGGGGGGATCTAATTAATGTCTATAAATACATGAGGGCTGGATGTCAAGAAGGTGGGGACAACCTCTTTTCACTTGTGCCCAGTGATAGGACGAGGGGCAATGGATTCAAACTCGAGCACAGGAAGTTCCACCTCAACATGAGGAAGAACTTCTTTACTGTGAGGGTTACAGAGCACTGGAACAGGCTCCCCAGAGAGGTTGTGGAGTTTCCTTCTCTGGAAACTTTCAAGAACTTTCTGGATGCCTTTCTGAGTGAACTGCCCTAGTTTTTGGTCCTGCTCGGGCAGCGGGGTTGGACTTTATGATCTTCAGAGGTCCCTTCCAATCCCTAACATTCCATGATTCTGTAATCTGTGATTCACTCATTTTCCTAGTTAGTGGGCTTGCTTTTAATGAGTCATGTTTCAAAGTAACAATAAGATCATATATTCCAGTGTATTTAAAGATTTTTTTCTTTTAAGTCCAGTGAAAAATGTGCATAAGCAACATTTAATTTGCTTAGATATACATTTGTTGTCCTTGAGCTTCATTTGTTTTCATTAACACCCCTTCAGAGATTTGGAGAGTATTGTTAGGGGCATTTTTTGCCCTAATAGGCAAGTTCTTCTGAGTTTGGTGTTGTGTATCTGATAAAATGCATTACATGCTCTCATCGTAGGTAAACCTGTTTTTACAAAACTTAATTTGTAAAGATACTCCAATTTCCAAATACATATTCCTGAGTATTTAGAGTGAAGATGGAGCTATCTCATTTTCAGAAAGCTCACTTTTTTTCCCCCTCTGATGCTGTATTTCTCCTCCTGCATGAGGGGCGGGAGAGGGAAGGAGAATAAATGAGGCAGTGTGTCAAACTGAAAATCTTTCCCGTAAATAAGTTTCTCCTTATTCTTTTTTCCACCAGTAATGCTATTTAGTGGAATTATTTACGAGGTGCTTAGCTCACCTCAATATAACCACAGACATTATTTAAACAGTGGCATAATTGTGAGTAGCATTTTCAGAGAAGTAGAGGTCACTGTCTTTAGCAAAGAGCTTCTCACCTAAATTAAGATGTGAAAAGGGAAGTTATCAACTGTCAGCTGTTTCACAAGTGACTAGAAAAGTGAAGCCATACCTACAGACACTCTCACAACTTCTGCCTATGGTTTTAAAGGAAAAAGTGGGAGAAGCAAATGACCGTTGGAGAAGGAAAAATGCACAGCAAATTGAAGCAGCTGAGGAATGCAGATGCTAAGGCACAGGTATGGCATGGTGAGGCAGAGGCAATTTAACATTTTGACAATCAGTAACCTGTATGTAACTGCAGCATAGATGAGCCTAAACTGGTGATCTTTGCCTCTAACTCAGGGCACACCAGCTTTCCTTGCTTCTTGAGCTAGGTGCTGGAAGCCCAGGCTAAATCCCAGTTTGCCACATCTCCACTTGCTGAGGTAAGGAGCTGGTCTGTTTGCCCAAAACCACTTACGAACAGCGGTTCAGAAAGCACTGCACACCCATCCATTTGTCTTTACTGGTACATCTTTCCACAGACTATTCAGATCAACATCATCACTTCCAGGAAATTTATTTCCTTTCCTGAATAATTGTTAATGCCTAGAATGGCATAATGGTCCTTTTTAGATATTAGCTTGTGAATCAATACAATCCGGATTTTCATGCCAAAATCCTTCCCGATTCACAAACAACACAATCTCATTAAAGCTAATGAATTTCCATGGGGAATCTATCAGAAGCAGATTTGGCCTTGAGTTCTCATATTAAGTAGAAAGCAGTGCCTAGAGCAATGCCTCTTGGCAGAGTCCAGCATTCCATCAAAGAGACAGACAATTAGCAGATGTTTAATATTCACAAACCATGAGAAGAAGCCAAAAATTCCTTTTTTAACAGAATACAATGACCTTATTGGGTTAGATGTTTGTTGGACTGACAGTTCAGTGGTCAGGCCGACTGTGCTGGGGACCATCTCCTACTAACTTTGCAGAGATAAATTCTGTGCAGGAAGGGGACTGTGCCCTTACTTATGGGAGCAAGAGGCACACAAGGGCTGGATGTTGTGACACCAGGGATGGGAAGCTGCCCAGGACCCAAATACATTTCTGTCATGTGGTCTATAGATTGGGTCCTTCTGTTGAAGTATCTTCCTTTATGACTGGGATGACTCTGTTTATCTAGTATTTAAAAGGCTCTTATACAACATAAAATGCAGATTAAGCTCTGGAAGGGACTTAGGTATTGCAATGCTTGTCAAAGTGAATAGTACATATGTCTAGGTAGTGACTTCTGGACTACAGAGCTTGTTCCATGGATTTGTGTATTCATTTTACACTGAATACTCCGTTGCCAAAGCAAAACAAAGCAAAAAAAAACCAACAAACACAAAACCATGAATAATCCCTAAAAGAAAACACTGGACCTCAGGACTCCTCTGCCAATAATAATAATAATCCATACAGGTGGATGGAGGGACAGATTCACAAATTATGTCATCCAGAATCTTTCTAAGACTTTGAAGGAGCACATAGACACCCATGGAATCAAATGAAAATAGGTGCTGCTTCTTACCACTGTTATTGGTCAACAGTATACAGACTTACCATGGCATGCAAAGACTGAGTTTGAAGCTGATAGAATGACCTTTTGCTAAGTTATACTGAATGCTACATGGAGAGTGTTAGTGCCACCTGACATCACTGACCCTGCCAAATTAAAATAAATAAATAGACTTTTAAAAAATATTCTGTGTGCTTTACACTATGCACCTGAATGGATGCTCAGGCATTTCCATTAAGTTTTTAACATCCACATTTGAAAATACTGGTCTAAAAATAATTTGATAGGACATGATTGGCAGTTCTGCTAGAAAGAACAAGAGTTGTCACTGAGTTACTGAACCGACATGTTCTGAGTTAAGGAGGAATTTATTTAGGGACAGAATTTGCTATGTGTGTGGCTGTATTACCTAACACCTAAAGCACAGCCTCTGCTCTGCTACTAGCTTGCTACTAGCTCATTAACTCTTCAGTACTTGGTTACCAGCAAGGCTTTGCTGCCTTGCTAGCTGGCTGGGGCATGTGGAGTCACACACCAGCTGTCTGAGTCTCAGGGTATTTGAGAATTAAGCAGAGAATGGAAGCACTTGAAGTTTACTGGTAAGAAGCACTATATAAATGCAAGGTAGTAGAAAAAGATGGAGGCTGCCAAAACATTGACTCGTGCCAGGCCTAGATCAGCTGCTATCGAGCTGTGCAAGTGCTGTCCCTCTGAGTGTTTCCAGAAGCAAGGGGAACATAACAGACTTGAGGATAATTTTCCCTTTGCTACTAGGTGACCTTACCCAGCAATTCAAAGGGATCTTGAAACATCTATTCTATTCTTTATACAAAGTATTCATATCCTTCCTAATTACTGATCTATTCCCACACGCATTTTAACTTCCTTTTCTTGATAACCTTCTAGATCATTTCTTATTACAGCAACTAGACGCTGAAACAATGGCTGCTGTCGCTTTGTCCTAGGTGAAGTATAAAAATAGAAGAGAAGGCAAACCTTTCTTGGAAGACATAAAGATCCAAACAGATTAAAATAAATTGTTGAAGGGGAAACACTGGGGAGGAGGATGAAGTGACTTGCCTAATTACAAAATCAGTCAGTGGCAAAGAAAGGAAAAGGATGTGCAGATTCTTACCCCTGGGTATGGCGTATAGTTTATCATTTAACTTGTTTTGTTTCTGTTACTCATTCTGATGAACACATTTTCTTTTCTTTCCGTAGAACAAGTGCACCTACCCAACATGCCAACAATTCCACAACATTTTCTGCCTGAGAGGAAAAGACTGACTCTTCCTTCTTCCCCCTCAGGTTGTGCTGTGCAGCTGTGATACCAGATCTTTAATCATAGTGACAAGCAGAGATGCTCTATGCAAATGTAAGCAAATAGCATTTGACATTTATATGAAGATAATAAAGACAAACATCGGGGGCTGTTTTAAGGGTGGAGAATGTTTACAATATTAGTGCAAGAGAACATGGAGATTTAACCAAGCAATACTCTCAAGTCTGAGCTGACATGAGTTCAAAGATGAAGTGACTTTGCTGGCTAAGTGTGTGTTACTCAGGCTGTTAAATACATTAAAACTGAAGAGCAGCATCTGGCTTAGTATCACTCTTTGCAGGGTAGACCTTCCTCTGTTCTCCTTTTTCCATCATTGTTTCTAACAGATCTTTTGCATCATGTTAAACTTCAAATTAGTATTTTTGTTTTTCAGTTCCCCCCATGTGAATTTAAAGAGGGAGAGACAGAAAGGGATTGTGAATAGCTACCACTTGGAAACTTCAGGACATTTGTGGCTTGATATAAATTCTATCAAAGCATCTTTCTGTTGACTTCAGCAGGGACTACCTTATCCTATTTATACAGCATCTAACACGGTTGCAGACAAGTATCAAAGGAAATACGTGGGCACCCCTCTAATACAATAGCAACAATAAAATAGTAATAGCCTCTCTGAATTAAATGTATTTAACAGTACTGGCTAAGTGGATATGGGTTGTCCAGCTGCACTTTTTCTGTGGATGCTACTGGTTGCTGCATTTCTATTTCTAACCAGAAGTTGAGACATTGAATACTAAAATAATGTTTGCACAAGGCTTTTGGATGCACCATGATTAAATGCACCTCTATCTCCAGATTAGACCCCTTTCTGCTTCAGTCTTTCTTCAGAGATAGTTGAAATGTGTAGGCCTGCATTTGTAATATGGCCCTCTCAACTGGTGAACAGTGGAGGAAGCAATAGGATAAGACTTATAGCCAGATCCTCTGAGCTTTGGGAAGCCTGCAGGGCATTCTGGGGCTTGCACAGACAAAAGTAAGTGTAAGATAACTGAGTTCAGTGAAGTGATTTTATTAGTTTGTAGCGGTGATTGGAATTTGCCTGTTACCACAGGTGACAGAAGATTTCAGTCATCAATCCTGCATCATCTTCTTTATGTCTAGAGATTCACCTGCTCTTCTCCAGCTTGCTTTACTAAACTCTCTTTCTCAGCAGCTTATGTACCATTTCCTGCATATTACCTGCAAAACTGTAGGATCTTGTCAGTTATTGGATGTTTAGATCCTAGTTGTGTTGGAGGGTCTTTTATCAGAAAGCACTTTTTCTCAGGAGATTGGTAGAAAAACCAAAGGGCTGGAAAAGTTTTGTCCCTTTCTGGAAAAGCCAATGAAACAAGTTATGGCTGGATATTAATCTGAGGATATTGTCATCCTCCGTGTTTTATGTAAACAAGTGAGGATTTGTCATCATAGAGTCGCAATGTGTGAACTCTCTTAGCTGATCTGTAGGAAACATTTGTGCTTTTTCTAACCATTTATTGTGCAAGTTTCCCTTTCTGTCAGCCTTTTGTATCTTCTTTCTGAATGCCTTGAACAATTCACTGCAGTGAAAAATAACTGATGTGAGAAAGACCATACTGTAACATACACAAAGAATCTTATTTATTTTTTAAAAGTCCATATTCCCATAAGGTGGACTTTTGAAAGACCTTATCACTCATTGCGTGGGATGTGTCAGTACAAGCAATGGGTGAGCATTCCTCTTGCATTTAACTGTCTCCTCCTCATTGCTCTGGTGCCCACTGATCAATAAATGGGGCTGTGTTCCTAAACACATGTTACTGCTTTAACAAGTCCATGTGTTAAGCACCTATGGAAATGTGCCACCAGCTATACAACCAAGAGATGGGCCTGGTATATATTGGAGAAACCAGAGGGGAGGAAAGACAAATGTAACCCCAGACTTCCCTGCTCACTCACCTGTGAAACTGTGACAAAATATAGGTCCTTCACTTTGACTCTTTAACACCTGAGCAGAATTTTGTGCATTTCAAGCAGCTTTGGTTTATCATCCAAGGAACTGCTATTCAGTCAGCACCAAAGTCCTGGTTATACCATGGTAGATAAGTGAGCTTGCAAAATCCCTTCTGATCATGCTGATGAGATCCCTTTTTACATGCACAGAGGTGCTAGCTAAGAAAATGTATCTATAATAATATAATGAATATACTATATGACTCAGCAAATGTTATGGAATCTGGTTTTCTGAGGTATGTTGAAAGTATTGTGTTGACTGCATTGATCACATAGGAGAAAGACAGAGGTTGTACCAAGCTAGAAGGCAATTCAATGGTTTAGATAAATAACACCCTGAGGGCAATAATAGGACAATGACTCACAGCCCAAGGTTCACTCCGAGGCTGTGAGTTAATACATTGAAGGACTATAAAGAGATAAAAGCAACTGAAGATATAAAGGCAGGCATTCACTTTAAGGCAGCACTTCTCTTTTCTTATAGAAATCCACTTGCTGAAAGCAATTCAGCCCATCCTGGGTAAGGCAGGTGAAATGAATCACCCTACAGATGTTCCTCATTTTCTCTTTAAAATACTGGGATCCTTGACAATTAGCTTTGACTAGACAACCAACTTTAAGGTATTAGATCTCATGGAGAAGGATGATGAAAAATACTGAATGGTGTTTGAAGAATATTCAATATGAAGAAAGGGCAGTGATCTATTCAAACAGAACATGTAAATTCAAGAAAAGTTAAAATTACAACTAAAGGTAGTCTATTAAATACACCTTTTTTTTTGCTATGGCTGTGTGACTAAAGGATATTGTTTCAAGGTTACAGCTTAGAGATGGTTTTTTAGATTACTGGCCCATAAGAGCTTTGTAATGTCTCTGAAGTAGCTGTTAGAACCTTATATAATAGACAATTTTAGGAAAACTTTAGTTCACAAATCAATGTCCCAATAAAATCAAACAATGACTTTCCCAGTTGCCATAGTTTATTGTATCAAGGCCCTACTTAATGTAGTTTTAGTTGGTGTGACATTGATCCAATTGATTCGAATGACTTCTCTTGAGCTTTCAATACACACTAGATCTTTGTGGAGGAGAAGCATTCAGCCTGAGCACAGTAATATACAGTAAAGAGTAATTCTACTTAGTGAGGAAAGTTATTTATTTCATGTTTTTTCAACTCTGATTTCAGTGACTGTGAGGTCACATGTATAGATTAAAACCAGTCGCAGCTTCACTGAAGGTAGAAGCACTATTGGTTGTTGGACTAATATAAATAAGGTCAGAAGAAAGTATTGAGTCTTATATGCATTTAAAGATTCTATTAACTGTGACTTCTCTTACACTGGGATCCATACATCAGATACAGACCCTAATTGTTCTGCCCTACTCTGATAGACAAGAGCAGCTGCAAAAGGAGTGTATACAGTTCCCTGACATAGGGAGTGAACTTGCAGGGATGTTTGCTTTAACTTGCATTGTCATCTAACTCCTGTCAGAAACAAGACTGGAGGCAGGAGGTGGAAAAGTGACTGATGGTTGTTTTGCCCTTGTATCTCTCAGATTCATCTTGGATGTGGGTTGTGGCTGAAGTGGCAGGAGGATATAGTAAGCTGTATAAAGCAAACTTGTTATTCAAGTTTGTTCTTTTTGTATTATTTTAGGGGTTCTAACCGTGGATTACCCAGTGAAACCAAAATCCTTAGGACCTTGGAGGTGCTACGGGTTTCATTGACTCCCTGTTGTCACGTACACCTTCAAAACTTTAGACACAAATGAAAGCTCTAGGAAAGATCTCACAAGTGGTTTTATTTCCATTGGTCCACCCTAGATCCATATATGTACCATTAGTTTATTGTATTACTCCTAACAGGACCAATTATTTGAACTGTTACTTGAACAGTTAAGAAGCAGGATGTGTGAGTGTGGGTATAGCCTAGCTTGGATTTAGGAATGAGCCATAAAGAGTCTAGGAAACTCTTATGATATGACTCATCTCACCTGATTTAAGCCATCTGCAAGTTAAACATCTCTTTTAGTCATCTAGATTCCCTGCAGACCCTCTGAGATGGGTCCCTGCGGCTGGTGACAAGAACCTCTCCCTGGAGGTGTCTGTTTTCTCTGCACTGATGACAGAGGGAGATGAAGCATCTGGCTTTTAGTCTTCATTCAAAAGTGAATGATAGATGCTAGTAACTCAAATTAAAGAGATGCTCCCGCAACCTGACAGAGGCATATTATGTTTAAAACAATTTACTCCCTGTTCTGGGGTGGAAGATGGTGGGAGGAAGGACAACAAATGTGTTTAATAACAAGGCTATAAAAAGTCTTCAGGCAAATTCCAGACAACTTACAAGCATAAACAAGCCAGAATATTGGAAAATGTTAAATTTCTTACACCTTCGTTGTCCTTGATGGTCAACATTTTTAAAAGCTTACTTCTTTTTAGACTTTAAGTTTAGTAGTTCAATTGGCCAAATTCCCTGCAGCAATTTGAGTGGCCAGACCTAAGTTCGGCAGAATGCTTCCAAGATTGCTTGGACTGCCTAAACTTTTGGTCTGTAAAACTTTAAATAATAACCTAGAAACTCATTCTTCTCAATAGCAGCAGAAGGTTATAAAAGCAAAAGCTGTAGCAAAAGCTATATCCTCTAGGGGTGGCCCACTGCTGACAAAGGTAAATTTGTTTCAGGCAGCAAACAAACATGAAATTAAACCAACTGCATGTGTTAATTACTTGGCTAGGTCCATTAATGTCCTGACAAAAGTGAGAGAAAGGATGATGGAAAATAGATTCTTCTTTCATATAATTAATAATATGTGGGGGGAAATGAGAAAAACATACGAAGAACATTTTCTTCATAGAAACTTCTTCTTGAAGCCTTCCCAGCACTTAGTAAAATAATGAAGGGGTGTTGCAGGACAGACAACATCCGTTCAGGCTTCTGCCCCTCATAGCACAAGCAGAAGGGTAAGAGAATTATGGAATAGCACGAACAATGGGCTTGTCCCTGAAATACACTGGCTATTACTGGCTGACATTCAGAAACCTGTACTCAGTAGACATCTTCATGTTTCAGAATGCTCCCTATTTTGATTCTCATACCTTTGTGATACCAGGTTACCCGGAACAACAGGGCTCAAAAAATACGGTTCTGAAATCCTGCAAGATATATGACTTCATGACATACTTTTCCTAGAGGAAAAGAAGTAGAGAAAACCTTGGTAGGCTGATTTGGCTGCCTTTCTGATGTAATGTCAGCTGCCAGACTTTTGTTGTTGCTCAACTGATGTTTCAGCAAGGATTATATTTATTATGAACATATGAAGTGGATGAAGGCCATGACTCTTGGACTAGATTGAATCAGAAAAAAAAGGTCTTGTCATTCATATGTCTCTGAAACAGTTCACACAAGACAGTTGTTAGCAGTACTTTTTTTGATTATGCAAATTTTTAAATTATTTTTTTCTTAATTCAAGACAACCAAGGGACAATATAGCCAGGAAGACAATAGACATAATGGAAATATACGTGGAACAATGTAATGAGAAAGGAAAACCACAGTTTTGGAAAGGCAGTTGTTGGACTTTTCAGGTTTTGGAGGGCCAGTAAAGAAAAACATTGACAATTTACATTAGTGGGGGCCAGAGTTTCTTTAGTCCTTTAGTCCTGATCATCAATGAACTTGAATTTCATGTTTATTCCATTGTTTCGTCTGAATAGTAAACTCACAGAAGATAGAGTCTAAGCTTTCCAGGGCAGAGGGTGACTTTGCTTTGTACAGGACCTACCAAATCAACGATGTTTGCACCTTTTTAGAAATTACTGTAACAGCAATAGTAGTATTGCCATAACAGGTACCAAGTTGCTTTCCCAAAATCATGACATTTTTAGAAGTTCTATAAAAGTTTAAAACAAGTTCTAGTAGATATTTTAATGTATTTTGACACTTTAAGGTTTATTCTGCACATATTTTCCAGCCCTTTATGATAATTTCAAGAGCAATAATTTCTTCCCCTTTGTTTTATGAATGACAACTATGATTCTTACTGCATTCACAAGACTCCAGGATCTATGGTATTAAGCAAAATGCCAATATATCATCATGAAATGGCAAACACTGGTAATTATGTATTGGGAAAGCAGAAGAAGATGAGGACTCCTCACCTTCAAATTACTATATATAAATATACATTGCAAAGAGGAAGTGTTAACTGCTTCTAAGTACCAACATGACTTGAATGCTGTGATTTTGTGTCAGTCTTAAAGGCAAAGTCCACTCACTACTGTATATAACATTTAATCAAGTACAAATGGATTGATGCTATTCCTTCTTCCCAGCTCTGTCTCTTTGCTTTATGCCTCGGGGATGCTTCCCCTCCTCTGCAAGGATATTAAAGTAAATATATATTCTCAGATTTCAGAGAGCAGTAATTACAGAATAGAGAGATCAAATTTCCACAGCTTGTAATTTTCATTACTTCATCCCTTGCTCAGTGATGTGAACAGACAAGCTCTGAAAAACAGCTGAAGCCTAGTGTAGAGGACTGATTTTACCATGAGAAGAGGAGGGGGGATTAAGTGGGGTGGAAAGGGCTTGCCAGTGGATTCAGATGCACAGAAGAGGTGGGGATTGGCAGAGGGAGGGATACAGCAGAGGGAGGTGATTTTTTACATAAACCCAGAGAATTAACTTCTCTTTGGATCACCAGGCCCATCAGCACCCCAGTTAAACTGGTTGGAGGAGAAAAAAATGGTAGTGGAACAGCCTCCTCTTTTTGCCCTTTTGAGGTGGTGTAGGGTGTCCTGTTCTCCTGTTCCAAACGTGACAGTGATTTTCCTCAGAGAGAAAACTAATAGAACTGGGATCAGTATTTGAAAACAAGCAGAAATTAAATGACAATCATCACCTGTCTATAAGCTGTTGAAATCCCATAGCCCTCACTCTTCCTTTCAAATTCAGCAGCATTAGAGGTTTCCATACATTTCTGTGTGGTTGTCGCCAAGGATCAGATGGGTTTAGATGGTGAGTAGACATGTAAGCCCTTGGTTCATTCATACCCATCAACACCATCTGTGAAGAGAAAAGATCCCACAAGATGTCTGCTTTCTTCGAGGCGTTGCCCACTTTTTGCCTGAAAGTCCTGCTCTGCCCAGAGTTGGAGGAAAGTGCACACAGGATAAATGTTTTAGGAGGATGAGTCTAATTTAGCCACTCTGAACATGATCTTCATGTGTCCTCAATCTTCCCCACTCGTTTGGGAGTCCTAAAGAGCAATGGGCTGCCCTGCATTTAAACCCCAGGACATTGTGGAGCAGGGCAGTAGTTTTGTGGGTTCTCATTAAAAAAAAAGGATTAACATAGCTGAAAACTCTCTATACAAATTTGTATTGATTTTGAAGTGCCTGTGAGTTCTCAGTCCTAGACCTCAAAGCCCCTCATCACCAGGCACTAACAACCAAAGGAAAATGCAGAACAAAAAGGCTGTCTCAGACTGCAGCTCACCAAGTCCTTTAACGCAGAGAAACACAGTGTTTGGACAACTGAGCCCTTCAGAGAAGGCAGTCGAGGTTCCTTCCTGATGAAGGGTTTGAAAATTAAGGTAGAATTTCCTACAATGGGAGCATTCTTCCCACGTGGGCTACATGATACCCATCTGGAATTTGGAATGAGCATCAATCACTCCCTCTGGCAAATTCCACTCAATGAAACACCAGAGGGCCCCACAGCACAACCGATGGCCTCAAATGCCCTTTGTCCCATCTTCCCTCTTACACCCCTCAATGAGGGCTTTCTTCCCTTAATCTTGTGTTGCATCACTTGGCTGGTCTGGGTGAGGCATACTGTTTTCCTCCCTGATCTACACACAGAGATTTGCAAGGTGGGATTCTCCAGCGTATCAGCTGGAGTTTGCAGTTCTGGTTCATCACTCTCTCCAGGTTCAGTCTTGCTCTGAAAACTGTTCAGAGTTCACTGATGGGGAAAAAAAAACAATACACCTTTGCTTTATTCATTAGTCATAGAAAGTCCCTGACCTCACTTACCCCCACTTTGCACTTCATTTGAGATTTTGGCCCATCAAGAATTAATGTTTACATGTGCATGTGCAGTTACAGGTAGAGTTGACATGCATCACGCCATGCAGGACTGCCCAGCCTGTTGTGATGGACATGCAAGATTCATTTGCCTATTAACTCACACTTGCAGGTAAGGCAACATCTCAAATCTTCCCAGCAAGACCATATGGCAACTCCTCCTATGCTATGCTCTGTTGGACAGTAAGTTGGATCGTGAAGTTGGAGATAGCTCAAGGTGCTGAGTTATTGCTGGACATCTGACACTTTGAAGATCCTTGTACTTAAGAATTCTGTTGTAGGACACCATCCTATACCTCACTGGGAGCTCCCATGTAAGCTGATGCATCACACATCCCGCTGACACTGAGTGTCTCAGGATTTGGTTTGGTTTCTCCCCAGATATATCCTATTTTCTCTTCAGTCAAGCTGGCATCACTTCCAGCTCCGTTACCTGGTGAGCTGGTTTCAGGAAGAAAAGTGTTTGAAAATAAAACATTATATAAGGAAAGCAGAAAAGGCTGGATTGAGTGGTGGAGGGCAGGATGGGGCAGGAGCACCTGAGCTGGGATCAGCAGCTCCAGTGTTGGGATGGATGTGGTACCACAGTGTCACACACTGTCAGGCTTGTCCTGTGTAGGAACCTCCATTCTGTATGAGAGACATAAAAGGGAGAAGGGTTGTGGGTGATGTTCAAGGCTGCGATTCCCCAGGTATTTTATTTAAATGCAGCATCTTGCCTTGGATGTGTCCTTCACAGCTGCTCTCTCTCACTCATTTGGGGGGATCAGCAGCTCTGAAAAGGATAGATTAATTTGGATACCACAAGTGGCATCACTTAAAAATCTTTTAAAATCTAGTCTCTGTCTGTCCATGCCAAAAAATGGAGTAGGAGGAAAAAGAAAAGAATTATAGAATCTTTTACATTGGAAAAGATGTTTGAGATCATCAAGTCCAATCACTTACCTAGCACTGTCAAGTCAACCTCTAAGCCATGTCCCTAAGCACCACATCTATGTGTCTTTTAAATACTTCCAGGGATTGTAACTCTACCACTTCCCTGGGCAGCCTGTTCTAGTGCCTGACAACCCTTTCGGTGAATAAATTTTTCCTAATGTCCAGCCTAAACCTCCCGTGGCACAACCTGAAGCTGCTTCCTCTTGTCCTTTTATGCTGTTTCTTGGGAGAAGAGACCAACGCTCACCTCGCCACAACCTCCTTTCAGGTAATTGTAGTGAGCAATAAGGTGCTCCAGCCTCCTTTTCTCCAGGCTAAACAACCCTGGGAAGACATGCTACCCCTTTCCTTCCGTGAGCCCCTTTGCTGCAGGGAAGTGGGGCGAGAGGGGCCCGATAACCGGGGGGCATCGCACCTCAGCGCCGCCCGCTCGGGATGCTGTGGAGGGGGGACGCTTCCCGCCGCCTCCGCCCGCAGATCTGCTCCTCTCCCTGCCCCCGGAGCATCCTCCGTCCCCCTAGAGGATGGGCGGGGATGGCGGGGGGCTTCGGGTGGGCGGTGGGACTTCCCCGTTCGTCCCCGTCCCCGAGGCTGCCGCCGCTGGATGGCAGCATGTCTCCGCCCGGGGACCGCCGGGCCGCAGCCTCCTCCTTCCTACTAGTACCTGAGGGGCGGGAAGGACGGGGAATGAGCAAAAAAAGGCAAAAGTTAGTGCTTTCCTTTGCTAAAGTCCTCTTTAAAAAGAGAACGAAAAATAAGTGCTCTAAACGTATATACATATATATGTGGGGTTTTTTATATTCAGTGTTAAATGTCATGAAACGAAAGAGCCAGTGTGTGTAGCAGATTTTTGGACACTGCATCCCCAAAATACCAACTTGGGTCTCCAGTGGCTGTGTCCCCATCACTCACAACTCCTGACCTAGAGTTAGATGAACGTATCCTGGCACACAGACCTCTCTGCCATGGCAAACAAGCGTGAGGAAGTCAGTTGTTTTCTCCTAAACTATGCTATGGAGCAGAGAGACAGGGTATCTCCTAAAGAAATGTGCCCCACTTCTAAAAACCCAGCAGACACCAGTTTGCTTCTTCTGCTTGGGGCAAGAAAGAAGGAAGAGGACACACAGGCCTTTCTATAACCTTTCCTCTTCCCCTTGCTCTTAGGCAGCCTGGGGCTGTCTAGACCTTTGAGCAGCTCTGAGAAGAGATTAGCCAGAGCACTCCGGGCTGCAGCTGCAGCTTCCTCCACCCCCAGCCTGCCTCCAGGCTTTCCCAGCCAAAGTGGGGCTAGCAGCAAAATTGCTCAACGTGTTCTGCCCTGGGTCACTCCACACCCTGCAGCAGGAGTACTCTGCTAGGCAGGACCTGCACTGGGACACATTTGCTACCCTTCATCCCCCTCTCCTAGCTGTCACTGGCACTCTTTGCTCACCAGTGTTCACAACTCAACCTGTCATCCCAGACCACAGAGTAACCATGTTTTTCTGCAGGGAGATAGCAACAGCCAGCAGGACTTGGATGTATTTTTCCTGACCCTGCCTTTTAGACAGGCGTTGAAAGGGTCAGCATAGTCTTCCTTGCCTGTGCCCCAGCCACAGCCATCTTCTTAAGAGCTGTTTCTGTCCCCTCAGTTAGGTCACCTTGTGTTGCCAAAGCTGCCAAAAGGGGCTTTAGTGCAGTTTGAAAGCCAATCCAAATTATCCTGTAATTACCATTTGTGCTTATAACAACATGAATAAATGCACTCCTTTGCCCCTGGGCAGTAGTCCAGCCTGCCCCTTGCTTCCTCATCTGCTGCCACCCTCCACTCTGTCAGAAGTGGCTGCCAAAAGCAGGATCACACAGGAGCCATCCTGAATTCCCCCCTGTACATTGAGGGCTGGGGGCTGTCTTACAGCAGCTGCTTAGATCCAAGGGCATTAAACTTAATTAACTGCAGTCTCAAAGAGCAGAAGCTGGAGGGACGGGAACAATGGATGACCCTCTTCTCTGCAATGCTGATACCTTTCCATGGTCAAATCTTCTGATCTACATGATCTTTTTACTTCTTGCACAGACAGTCGACACGTGACAGTGTTGAATGAGGCAATGACCACATTAATTTCAATGCCTTGCATCATTCAGGTCAGATCTGATGACCAGAGCCACCCCTCTGCCCTCAAATCCGCCCAAAGATTTTGGAATGTGAGGCTCAGCCAAAGGAGTTCTGAGGCCCTTCGCACCTTAGCTTCATATGTAAGGCTTGTGTCTCATGCTAGGAAAGCTGGAGTTGACAAAATTGGCCAAATACTGACCTGAATGAAATTGGATTAGTGACAGTATATACGGAAAAAGCTATCACCTAGTCACCATGCTAGTTGTCATCTCCAGCAACCAAATGCAGACCACACCTTTGATATGCAAGTCTGTGCTATCTGTTGTCAAATCACAGGGAAGGGCTCCCTGGTGAGTGAGTGAGTACTCAGAGTGGGAAAAAAAAGAAATATATCAACACAGCACATGCACTCGAGGAGCAGGACCCCACTGATGAGATGGAGCAGGCCAGATTGTTCACAAACTGGACTAACCAAGTTCCAAAGCAGGAGAGAGGCAGTGGCAGAGAGGGACTGTGCTGCAAATGAAGGAGGCACAGATAGAGATGCCATGAGCCAGCAGTATCTGGGGGAGGAGGGTTTGCCTGGTGAATCTCACACTTGGCACGTGAGCCTTGGCAGGTCTTGAAGGGGAGCTGAATGCTGCCTGTATATGACATTTCTGAGGACAGTGCTTGGCTCTAGTGAAAATCTTCCGGGGTGTGGTTCAAACACTCTTGTCCTGTAAAAATACAAGAGCACCAAAAAATGTTTCATCAGGGTGCTCTGCAGTTCCTTTTGCCCCCCCAAATGCCAGAAATAGCCTCAAGAGATAGTGAAAACTGAAAGGAAAATGTTGCAGATTTTAAAAAATATCAGCTGCAGCTTGGAGAGAACTAAAATCTTACTACCACACCCACCTGGTGGTGTAAGGTGCCTGTGTGCTTGTTATAAAAAGCAGCTATAAAATCATGGAAGAGTGAACAGACGAACAGAGGGAGCATGTTAGACTCCAGGACTGCAAGCTACAACACATCCCCAGCAGAACAAGGCAACTTGCTGAACAACAGATATTTGAAGTTTCAGTCTTCTCAGCACCCTCCTTGCAGTTGTTTCAAATGAAAAACATGTCACAGTTTTTAAGCTGTGAGACCTTTGCTATTTGTGGAGGCTCCCTTTCCCTCTTCCCTGACCTGGCACGGCCTTTTAAAGTGATAGAGTCAGCATTAATTGGACCTTTTCTGTTCTGTGGCTCTGTACCACTCATGCCAGCTGAGCTGGTTGCATTAAAAATAACTCCCCAAGTCTAACAGATAACATTTGTATCCTCAAATTTCCTTACCATCAAAATTTCTAGCATTTTGCCTAAAAGAAGCTGCTAAACTCTCCCATTGTTTGAACTGTGCTCTTAAGGGGTGAGTAACTGAAATTCAGAGCTGCTAGTTGCCTCAAGCCTGTACTGTAACAGCAGGTAAATTAAGAAGCATTAAAAGTGTCTGGGAGGGCGGAAAATGGGTCTGGGTGTTTCTGTACAACTGCTAATGTCAGCTATCAACTACTGACTTGAACTACTATGTTGTATTGTTACCTGAGCATATTAGAATGCTTATTTTGACACTGTCACCCAACTTCTTTGATCCTGTTGTCACAGTCACCAATGCCAAAGCTCAACTTCCCACAGGAACAAGTATTGCAAGAATGTGTGGCCGTTACTTCATTCTGGGCACACTTCAGATTTCTGAGTGAGGCTCTTTACTCACTTAAATGAGAATCAACTAATTTCTGAAGCACCTACTCATCAGGGATGTCCAAATGAAGACCAGTGACCGGTCCACCAAGCTGTGTGGGACTTCCTGGAGGGAAGGGAGGCCATCCAGAGGGATCTTGACAGGCTTGAGATGTGGGCTTGTGCAAACTGCATGAAGTTCAACAAGTCCAAGTTCAAGGTTCTGCACCTGAGTCAGGGCAATCGCAAGCATGAATACAGGCTGGGTGGAGAATGGATTGAAAACAGCCCTGAGGAGAAGGACTTGCGGGTGATGATCGATGAGAAGCTCAACATAAGCCAGCACTGTGTGCTTGCAGCCCAGAGAGCCAGCCGTGTCCTGGGCTGCGTCAAGAGTGACCAGCAGGTCAAGGGAGATGATTCTCCCCTTTTACTCAGTTCTCATGAGACCCTCACCTGGAGTACGGCTCTAGAACTGTGTCCAGTTCTGAAGCCCCCAACATAAGAAGAGCATGGAGCTCCAGGAAAGAGTCCACCATGAAGATGATCAGAGGGCTGGAGCACCTTTCGTATGAAGACAGAGAGTTGGGGCTCTTCTGGAGAAAATAAGGCTCTGGGGAGAGCTGATAGGATCCTTCCAGTACCTGAAGGGGCTACAGGAAAGCTGAAGAGGGACTTTTCATAAGGGCATGTAGCAATGGTGGTAATGGCTTAAAACTGGAAGAGGGTAGATTTAGGTTAGACATTAGGATGAAATTCTCTACTTTGAGGGTGGTGAGACACTGGCACAGGTGCCCAGGGAAGCTGTAGATGCCCCATCTGTGGAAGTGTTCAAGGCCAGGTTGGATGGGACTTTGACCAAACTGGTCTAGTGGAAGGTGTCCCTGCCCATGCAGGTGGGTTATAACTAGATGATCTTTAAGGTTCTTTCCAGCCCATATCATTCTGTGATTCTATGATTCTATGGTTATGACCTCTCACTGCTTATTGCTTGGAAGAAAAGTGTATTCCCATATGTACAAAGGCAGATTTTAGGTGACTTCCTTAGTCAAATTTGAGGCATGTATAGGGTTTTAGATGTTTCCAGGTGTATAAGAGCTGAGCAGAGGGTACAAACTGTAAACTGTGGGTTGGAGTCCTAGGTGGGATGCAGGCATGTGCATCCTTCAGTCGCTGTGAGGCTGGTACTTGCCATTCCTGAGGGCAAAAGTTTGAGCATCGCCGAATGCAGCAACAAGGATGAGAGCAATTCCTGTGTCCTCTTCATTTATTATTGTTTTCTGTGTATCTGTTCTATGATAGTTTTCAAGAGGAAGATTTTTCTGACATTTCAACTGAGCAAGGGGGGATAAATGGTGATTTGGAATGGAAACCAGGCAAAAATCCAGCCCTGGCTTTTTTTTTTTTTCGTCCTATTTGGAAAAGAAACAAAAAACAAATTACTGGCCTCAAAAATAACTACATCCTCTTGGAACCTCAGCATGGTGTTCTGAGTCAAATTCCCCCAGGTATAATACATTAAAGTACATACTGATTTGCTTATCAAAACAAAGAATGAGTATGCACATGCCAGGGGTGGGGTGCTGAGTGGTGAAGGTGTCTTGCTGTGGAATGGAAACTCTGAGACTGAGTCTCACAGCAGACTGGTGCCAAAGGCCACTCTCTCCTTCACTCCAGCTGGTCTTGCAGGGTAGGAAAGTTCAAACAAACCAGATGCTGTGCTAGTCACATAGTTCCCCTGACTCCTTTTGATGTACATTAACATTTCTAGCCTGCACTGTATGTAGGCTTGAGGCTTTTGTCATGGAGGCTGTTTTAACATGAATAAAATGGCCCTGAATTGTCCAGAGCTGTAGTCTCCCTCCTTCTTGTAGTGTGCCTGGCACACATGGATCTCAAGCCTTTGCTGTTCCTTGACACAGACTCGTTCTACAGTCTCATACCTCCTCTTTTTTCATTTCCTCTGCTTCTGCTCCTGTGTCTGGCCCTGGCAAAACACAGAGAAATCACTGGAAGTTTAAAGCTGGTGCACCCTCATTTCTGTTGGATTCCTGCATGTGTGGCACTTGCTACAAAGACCATTCAATAATGTGTGGGATGAGACTGCTCCAACTTACTCTTTTCCATGAAAGGGATTTTACAGGATGAAATACGGGTCCTCCATGTAGTGATTCCTTGTGCACAGGTCTGGGCCATTGCTACTTGCCATATTCTACAGACTTCTCCAATACTTTGGTCTGATCACAGATAATCCAAGGAGTTGGTGTTATAACAATCCCTACTTTCTACTTCACCGCTGACCCAGTTTGGGAATTACAACACTGCTGGCTCTCTGGCTCTCTCTTGGGTTTGGCAATGGATGTCATGTGCTTGAGTGATGAGTATGCCCAGCTGTTGTGTTTCACTTTATTTATTTAATGTGAACTCATGTGAATTCAATAACATCTAATCTACTGAGCACTGAATGAATCATGCAGAACAGTTTGTAAAAATCCTGGATATAGCTTCAGAGTATGCAAGCTATTTTCCTGGAAGAAGTTGCATAGAATTTCATTAGCTGTACGAATCTGGTAGGAAGCTCTTCATGTATGATGTATTGTTTCTCTGGGATTTTTAATGTGTTGTGAAAGTCTGCTGATGCAATGCTCATCTTTCAATTTGTCATTATTTAAAAAAAAAAAAAGAAAGTTATTTTTATCCTTAATAGTTTTATTTGGAATATATTATCGTCAACTTATTATTCTTGTATAGCATCTTCAGATTATTTTATGCTGCTAAACACTTCTGTGAATATACTCTGACATCAGAGCTTCTATATTCTGCCTTTGCATGATGACTTACAGATGTCCTGAGAGGATCCGTTAGAGAAGAGAGATGGCTCATGGAAAAATATATCATTCTTCACAACCTCAGTTTGCCTTGATAAAGACCATAGAAAACTCAGAAAGAGAAAACTAACGAGGATAATTCAAAGCTTTTTATGGCTCAGCACAGGACATTATGTATTGGACAATGGTCTATTTCCTACACTGTGCAGTAGATGTTCAGCTAGGACCACCCACAGCAAAAGTAATTTTGTTTGTTTGTTTTTCCTGACAGTTCAGAGTTTAGTGCTGTTTTTTATTTTAGTTGTTCTATAGCTATGATTTTGTTTATTTGTTTGCTTTATTTTTATGAAATTATCCCTGACACAGATATCCCTTTTTCTTTAAAAGACATGAAGAGGACAGAAGGTCTTAGATGTCTGCCTGTCAAGCCTGTGCTTGGAAAGCCTGGCTTGATTCCAATAGTTCCTAATGTCATAGCCCAAGTAGCCAAGACCATTTCTTCATCTCCATTGAAGTTACACCCATCAAAGTTGCAGAGAACCATAAGCTGCCTTGCAAATTTGAGTACTGACACAACTATCCTCTCCCCACTGCTCCCACCTTGGGATCTGCAACAAGTCCAAGCTGCCTGTTACTAAAGTGGCATTTGAAGAACCATTGTAGGGTGACGATGTTTATTTTGGGTCATGGTGTGGGTCATGTTTTCTGGATTGCTTCAGATATTTGAACTACAGAAAGCCAGGCTGAAACAGTAGCCAGGACTGTGTTGTTATTTTTGGGAAGCACTGTGCTGGAAAACATTTCTCCCACTGACACAGCAGCATCCAAGACATCTGTTTTAAAAGCCATCCTTATGACTTTCACCAAGAAAGCTCAATAGCAAGTGCCAGATTGCACATATTTTTACTAATACTGTCCCAGAGAAACAGATGAAAGATGGCTGTAGATTTCAGAAGCCAGGTACTCTGCCTAGTGCATGGATGGACTGCAAGGCAGTGATTGGGGGAGCTAAGTCCCTCCCACTGAAAGAGAAGATTAGGTTTGTGACCACCTGAAGAACCTGAATGATCATGTCTATGGCACCTGATGCATTCCAGACTCCGGAGGGAAATGGCTGATGTAGTTGCCAAGACACTTTCAATTATGTTAGCAAAGCCATGGCAGTCAGGTGAAGTCCCTGGTGACTAGAAGAAGGGAAACATCACATGCATTTTTTAGAAATGTAGAGAGGAGCACCCTGAGAACTATCAACCTGTCATAGAATCATAGAAGCATAGAATGGTTAAGGTTGGAAGGAACTTTAAAGATCATGATGTTCCAACCTCCCTGCTATGAGCAGGGACACCTCACACTAGACCAGGCTGCACAAAACCTGTCAGTGTCACATCAGTGCCTGGGAAAATCATGGAACAGATCGTCCTAGAAGCTATGCTAAGACACAGGGACGCCAAGGAGGAGATTGAAGACAGTCAGCATGGCTTTACTAGGGGCAAGTCCTGCCTGACCAAAATAGTGGCCTTCTATAATGGAGTGACTACATCAGTGGACAAGGGAACAGTTATGGATGCCATATATCTGGACTTCTGTAAGGCCTTTGACAGAGCGTCCCACAACATCCTTCTCTCTAAATGGGAGATAAATAGATTTGATGGGTGGACTGTTTGGTGGATGAGGAATTTGCTGGGTGGTTGCATCCAGAAAGAAGTGGTCAGTGGCTTGATGTCCAGATGGAGATTGTTGACAAGAAGTGTCCTTATTTAATATCTTGCTCAGAGTCAAAGACAGTGGGATCAAGTACACCCTCAGCAAGTTTGCAGACAACACCAAGCTGAGTGGTGCAGTTGACATGCATGAGGGACTGGAGGCCATACAGAGGGACCTGGACAAGATTGAGAAGTGGGCCCTTGTGAACCTCCTGAGGTTCATCAAGGCCAGGTGCAGGGTCTTGCACATGGGTCTGGGCAATCTCTAGTATCAATATAGACCAGGGGATGAAGGGATTGAGGGCAGCCCTGTGGAGAAGAACTTGGGGGTGTTGGTCGATAAAAAGCTGGAAGTGAGCAGACAATGTGCATTTGCAGCCCTGAAAGCCAACCTTATCCTGGGCTGCATCAAAAGAAGCATGGCCAGCAGGTCAAGGAGGGTGGTTCTCCCCCTCTACTCCGTCTTGCGAGACCCCACCTAGAGTCTTGTGTCCATTTGGACCCTCCATCAGAGAAAGGACATGGGGCTGTTGGAGTGTGTCCAGAGTAGGGCCATGAAGATGATCACAGGGCTGGAGCACCTCTCCTGTGAAGACAGGCTGAGAGAGCTGGAGTTGTTCAGCCTGGAGAAGAGAAGGCCCTGGGGAGACCTTATAGTGGCCTTCCATTACTTAAAAATGGCTATAAGAAAGCTGGGGAGGGACTTCTTAGCAGACCCTGTAGTGATAGGACAAGGGGCAATGATTTTAAACTAAAAAAGGGCTGGTTTAGACTAGATATTAGCAAGAAATTTTTTAAAGTGAGGATGTTGAAACACTTGCACAGGTTGCCCAGAGAGGTGGTAGATGCCCCATCCTTGTAAACATTCAAGGTCAGGTTGGACAGGGCTCTGAGCAATTTGATCTAGTTGAAGATGCCCCAGCTCACTACAGGGGGGTGGACTAGATGACCTATAAATGTCCCTTCCAACCCAAACTATTCTATGATACGCTCATTTTTTAAGTGGATTTTGAGGGACTGGTGGTTCTGTAATGAACACTGAGATCTAGGTTAGTTTCTCCTTTGGCTACCCAGCACTGAGTACGTGCTTCAACATTTGGCTGGGCAGATTTTATCACTAAAAAACGATATGTAATATTTAGAAGTGGCAAGGAATGAATCAATCCCTACCTAAGTAACAAGGGGCGTTTTCTCAAAACCAATACTTCTTAAATAGCCAAGAAACAGAGGCAGAATAGCAGAGACAAAGCTTGTCTACAAGGTACCAGACTGGAAAGTTGGCACATTAGTGCATATCCTATCTCAGCTTTCAAACAGTTTCTGTCATAAATGTTTAATTTAGTTTTTTCTTCGATTACATTCTTGCATGGACAGACAGGGAAAAACTGTCAGACTTGCAACATATTTTGACATGCTAATTTCCATGGGCTAAAAATCTTGCAGGAGGCCTCTCTGGAGCAAGTGTCTTCAGTAACTAAATAAACTGATGGGTTTTTAAAGAATTAATGATTTAATGAACGTATTTTTCTGAGAGTGGGTTTTCATATTTTGTTGGGATGGCTAATATGTGGTTTTTTTCTTCCAAATACCTTAGGTTTAAAAACAGAGAAAGGTTTTTAAATTATTTAAAAATTGTATTTCAGAATACTTTGCAGATATTATTTCCTTACCTTTTAGAGATACTTTGTTCTTGTTGATGAGGAAATGAAAAACACAAAAAAAGTAAGTTGCTACTCAGGTATGGGAAGTCAGTAACACATTATGATACAGAACACCAGCCACGCTTTAAGTTGAACACCTCTATCTATACCAGACTCCTCTAGAAAATGTAGAGGCTCTCATTAATTTTTAATATCTAAGATGTCTTCCAAAAGACTTCTCCAAGCCCTTCCGTCCAAGGAAGTATTTAGTACTTTAGTGCTTTATATTTTCCACAGGCACATCTGTAACTTCTGATGCTTATCCAGATTTCAGTCTGCCTCACAGTAGGGTGACACTGGTGTGACACTGAGAGCAGCTTGTTCTCTGTTAGCAAATGGCTGCTCCATTGATGGTTTTGATGCTTTTTGGTCCAGTCACCCCACAGGGACAGACTGACAATTCACAGAAACACCTGGAGGAGGAATGACTTTACGACTCACCTCTAACTATTCTTTAGTTGTGAAGCACAGAAAGCTTCTCCTATATTCTGGTTTCTCAGTTGCAAACAGCCCACCTCTCACCTTTGACAATACCTACCTGCTATGCAGTATAGACAGACCAGACTGCTGGCACTTCTATTCCAGTGGTGCCCAACCATCCCCCTCTTCACTGCACAGAAACCAAATTACCCCTGCTCCAAAAAACATCATGCTAGGTGGTAAAAGTCCTCGGGGTACAATAAAAATTATGATAGTCAGAAATGGAAGGACTTTGAAAATACACATCCATCCCTCAGCTAACTCATATCACCCTTTTTTGTCAAGTCTCATGACATCTTTAATTCATCTTTAAACCCAGGGGACCAAGGAGATTCCACAGTTTGCATGTTTCATTCTCTGTAAACTCTTGGATTTAATAGAATGAAATGCAAGAATGCAGAGCCTGCAAATTTCAGCTGTTTTTCTCCCTTGTGTTCTGGGGATATCTCCCACATGTTATAATTCTGCTGCTCAATTCTGCCAGGTTTGCTTCCATTTTCTACCCAAAGTAACACAACTCCCTTTCAAAGCACTCAGTGACAAGGACAGTTCAGAAGGTCAGTTGTGCTCCATACAGACAGATCAGCTACATGAGCCTAGTTCAGTGTGCATGGGACTGGAAACTTCGTGTGAAGGAGCTGTGAGTGAAACTACATCCTACAATGTAGTAAAAAAGTGCAGAATCTAGAACCTCTTAGGATTATTCCTTTGAAGAATTCTGTTCAACTCAAATTTGGGACATAGACAGGAAAAAGGAAGGAGTGATTTAATACTTTCTCACAACTGAATTCTGTGTTCAAGAGAGGAGTATAGAGAGAAAAGAAAAGAAAAAAGAAAAGAAAAGAAAAAAGAAAAGAAAAAAGAAAAGAAAAGAAAAGAAAAGAAAAGAAAAGAAAAGAAAAGAAAAGAAAAGAAAAGAAAAGAAAAGAAAAGAAAAGAAAAGAAAAGAAAAGAAAAGAAAAGAAAAGAAAAGAAAAGAAAAGAAAAGAAAAGAAAAGAAAAGAAAAAAGAAAATCTCATTTAGTACACCAGCAGCCTCAGTCTACATGTTTCAGTGAATAAAACAATGACCACTACAGAAATTTAAGAGGTGGTAATAACCACTGCAAAAAAAAACAGATTAGCCTCAGATCTGAGCTGTTCTGTGGTTCTAGACAACTCACTTTGCTTCACAAGTGAGCCACACTAAAAGTATATATGGTCATCTCCCATTGCTCAGTTAATGAATGATAACATTTAATTCATAAACCAACAAATCAGGTGTTTTCATATATTACTTTTTTTTTCTTTTCCCAACCCATTGATACAGCCAGGGTCCAGTCAGGAAAAGCCAGGCATGGGAAGAAGAGAGATTGAATTAGCTTCTCAGCTGAGGGTTTTGTCTTGGGCAAGTTTGAGGTAGATAATCTCATAGTTGCTTCTTGAACAACCCTGCACTTAAATCTCTAATGCAAATAACTTTTCCTAACAATGCATTCCAGTTGTACATCATGCAACAGCTCAGACTTCAGATCTAGCCTGACTGCTGGCTCCCTGGTTAGAAGTGTTTCTTTTTACCTTGGTCTCTATACGTATTTCCAGATATGAAGCAGCAAGTTATAGCCAAATTAGGGAGAAAAAGAAGTTCTTGTGATACAATCTAGATCAATCAGAAGACATGAGCTTGTTGCAGTCATTCCTGTGTGAAGTTTTATGGTGTGTGTGATCCAAGGGTTCACAGTTTATAATGGTCCTTTTCGGCCTTAAAAGTCTGAATTTCTCCTCCACTCAGCCACTCAGTCCTCATGGGAATGTCTTAATCTCTTAATGTATGTAACAGTCAAGAAATGGATGGAATTGAATCCCTCTATCTCAAAATATAAATTTATATATAATCATGTATGATTTATGCATAAAAAATCACACTCCAGATAAAATAAAGCAAAGTGTAGACATTGATCTTTTTTTTTTTTTTCAAGCAATTGCTTATAAATTTAGTAAGCTGTCTGTCTTTTCTTACTTTTCAGTCTCTTCTCATTATAGACATGGCATAAGGCTTTGTAGTAAATTTGGAATTCGCTGAGTGAGAAAATGAAGATTTATACAAAGCTAAATTGAACAAATGGTGAATAATTGATTTAACTGACCTGACAGCTCACACTGTGCTTGTAAATAATACATAACTTTGTACTATACTGATAATTTAGTATTCTATGCTTCTAGATTCCTTTCTGTAAGTTACTGCAAGAAGCAAATGATCTTTGACCACTCTAAAAAGGCAAAAATATGCTTGCCAAGCATATTCTGGTACCCCAGTTGTAGATTGCAATAGTCTGATACCATGCTGATAAAGCAGCTTCTTAAAGACTCTCTGCCCTTCCGTCTTTTGTCTCTAAAATATTGTTGGAGAGACAACATCAATAGAACTATGTCATATTATTCCACCAGCCACCAGCTCCCAGTGTCAGGTAGTCACTGTGTAAATTTACCTGGCACTGCTGTGGTGAACAGAATCATAGTGACTTGTAACAGTAATTTCTCCTGCCTATTCTATATTTCTTTTGCTTTCAATGTATGCGTTTGAACTCTTAATCAGATGCATAAGCACAAGTTATTGCTAAACTGGTCTTGAACTACCCATACAGCCCAAAGCTGACATGTCTGTCTGATAGCTTCATTGGCTTGTAACTGCTGTAATAACTTGCATAACAGGGGTGTGAAAGGCAGCCACTGGGATCCAACAGCAGGAGTGCAACTGGTTACAGTAAAGCACAGAGCAGTGAGGAGTTTCACCTGCTTTGTATTGAGATCTGTCTTCTCATCATGGAAATGCATCCAGTCAGAGAAGGCAAACATCATCTCTCTAAGACAGAAGTCAACATAAGGATTTAAGTTACAGTGATTCTGTGTCACACATGAAAATACAAACCACTGTCAGAGTGGCCACTTGAAAGGCCTGAGAGCTGCACGTTCTCTGTGGATCCAAAAGAAAAGTTCTCCATAAAGCCAGTGAGAAGCACATACTTTTCCAAGGATGGACTGCAGATCTCACTTTTGGAGAGAGGCCTCGTACATCTTACTACTTTACTGAACCCTTTCTAACAACCTTATCTGTGGAAAGTCACTGTCAGTACATTGTGGCTGTGTGCTGAAGCACATACATAACTAAGAAATGTGGAATTGCGATTCCTGGTGCAATTTTAACCCAAACTGCTGCATTTCTTTCATTTTAATACTGTATAATTTTTACTTTCTAAGGTTTCCATGCAGTATGGCTGAGTTATGATAGCTGCAGAAAATTTCTGGGCTAGATTCCAGCTGCTTTCTCATACAGCAAAAACCACCATTCTCGTCTCCGTCAGATGATTATGTAAGGACCTACCTACTGTCCCTAATGCTCATTCTGCCCTCTGACTTCTCCAATTGACCCAATCTTAGCATGTGAACATCCCAAAGTAGACTGCACATCTGGCATATGACTAGGCAAGAAGCCTGGCACTGGGTGCAGCAGAAGAGTGAGGTTTTGAAGGCTCCAAGGACAGGGAGATGTTGCCCATCTGCAGCCCAATGCTACAGCATCTCTCCTACTTGTCCCCAGACAACATCTGACAAATGAACCATGGAGCAGAAGAAAGGCTGCAGCATGGCGTCATATAATCGGATGAACTCTAGTCTGAAGAGCAGGTGGAGGGAGTTTATTTATATTCAGCACTGAAGAGTCATCCCTCATTTCCTCTTTGGGTTTTTTGTTCCTGGCTTGTCAGAGTTTTCCATCTGTATTACAGCCTGGATGAGGTTTTCCTTTAAACACCCTGAAAGATGAAGAAGAAAATTAGGAGCTACAGAGCTGGTCATTATCGACACTCAGTGACACCAATGTGATGCTAGTAGCAGATGAAGAAGCCAAAATTAGGATGACCTGGTTTATGATGGGCCAGACCACTGCAAGAGCTTTGATTAAACGGGGCTAAAGCCCCAACAGACTGGATCTAAAAAGCAATGGATGAAGGAGAGAAGAAAGGCAGAGACAACCCTGCGGAAGGGAGGACTGTAGATGTCTGTGCTGCCTGTGTGCACCCCACAGGCAGCCAGCTGCAGAGCTCTGCAAACCCTCTGCTGAGCCAGACTTTCCCCCTCTGGCAACAGGTTCTCAAGGGAAAGTCCATCAGAAACTAGTATCTATTTTGCCTTTCCTTTTGTCATGGGCTGGGTCAAGTAGATTGGGCAACAGACATGACAGGGCCAGCTGACTTTGCAATGATGAATTTTTCATGCTGATTTCTCAACAAAGATTAACAAAATATTCTGGGTTTGTTGCAACAACCTTTTACTTTATATATATACCTGACATTCTCTAGTACACCACTTCATATAAAGATTCTTGTTCTTCTCACAGTAAAATAAAACTGTCTTGTTATTCCGTATCCTCCCCTGTGTCCAATTTTATGCCTAATTTTTAGGCTTTTTCCTAAAAAGACAGTTCTCAACATGTTAGCATGTTAAGTCCCTTCCTCTACAGTAGCACGAACAGCAGTAGCTGTTGGTAGGTTTCAGTGGGAGTTACACAGGTCTAAACCAAAGTTAAATCAGTGCTGCTTGTTTCTCTAGGGTTAGGTTTTGCTTTTATCTTGTAGGTGTTTATGTTTCCCTGTTTGCAGGCAGGAGAGGATGAACAAAGTCCAGATCCTCTGGACTCTGACCCCGGAGGAATGACTCCTTCCCCTTTATATAAAGGGGCTGCAGTAGCCCACTATTCCCTCCCTTCCCCAATGCTAAGGGTGATGTGTGCTACTCTACCAAAACAGATGTTTTAGCTAAAAGCTTTTGAACCTTACAAATTAATCCCAAATGCATCATCTACCTCGACTATGAAAAGGAGTTAAAACATAAACAGAGTCCTGAAGGGGGGAATGCACTGCTTTGAATCTGCTGAGAGAATAACAGGGAAAAGGGGCCAACACTATTTAACGATCACAGAGGAAAAGAGAGAACATGAAGAGGTTTCCTAGTCAGCTTAGAACAAGGAATCAAGCATTTTAAAGTGCTACACTTCTTTTTACACTTTTCAAAATTCATTCTAGCAAAAAATCAACACAACCACTACCTTTTCTCTCTGTATACAGAGAAACTGAGGCAAAGCATAGGCAGCAGACAAAGCTTTGGTGTAGACAAGCACTCCTGCACACATGCATTGGTGGCAGCAGTGCCCTCACTGAAAGTTTATTTCCAGGGTCAAAAATTATACTCCCTCCCCTTCTGTAGGTGAAATGCCTGACATGCAGACCCAGCCAAAATCTCCTTTCAAGTGCTTCTGTCCATATATCCCAGGGATGTTTTTTTCTTTTATTTCAGTCTAGTTGTGTTGAAATAACTTACCTGGTTCAGGCTGGGACCCAGCCATGCCTCCCCTTTCCACCATGCAGGATGTGTGGAGAAAGCTGATCATCTGGATGAGTCTGCCTACTCCAGGCCAAGTATACAGCCCCCCAAATCCAGATGGTTGTGTCCAGCTTTCTTCATTGAATCACATTACTCCTGGGTGGCTACTCCTCTTCTCTCTCAAAGCTCTTGAGAGATGTTTCATCCAGTTTTTTCCTCTGGTGCCAGCTACCTTCAACCTATTTACTAATTCATGGGCAGGGACATGTTCCTCTCCCTCCCTGCTTGGAAGAGAAACCTTCTCATCCCATTCTTGCTCTGGGGTCACCTCTTCTTTGAGACCTGATCTTGTGTTAGGAAGGGCAGAAGTGAATCTCTCTCCTACTCATGAAGGAAGTCCCATAATCTGGGGACTATTCATTTCACTGCACCTAAAATGTTTTCCTTCCTCAGAAGATTTCCCTGGTTTCCAGGCATTTCTACTTAATTACAGGACTCTTCATAAATGGGATTTTATTCTGTCTTGACGGGGTGACATTGCTTCTCAGAACTCCATTTTTCACTTGTAAGGAGATGTCTTATTAATTAGTATTATTTAATATTTATACAGCCTTCTAGAGGTGTCTGATGATTTGCCAACATAAAAAAAGGCAGTCCCTGGTCTTAAAGTCTCTAAGGTCTTACAGTATGTTTTTAGATGACACTGTAAGAGACAAAAAGAGGCCGAGGCATAATCTGAAGTCTGAAAATACACAAGTATGGAGATGTTGGATACCCAAGGTGTATATCTTTTTGGTTTTATTCTTCTTTGTAATATAGATTTGTGGTTTATAAAAAGGTATCTTAATGGGCATCCATTGCTTAGGAGAATAATTGAATGTAAGAAATACGTCACCAAAGCAAAAAAAAAATAAAGCTTCTATCAAACTTCCAGAGGTTCTAGCAAAACAGAAAGTAATTCCTTTAGAAAGAAAAATCCTAGATGACCTAAAGAGTAAATATATTTCCATGGATCATTAAATCCTTTTTAAACTGGCAAACTTTTTAAAAAAATACTTTTGAGTGCTTTTTATTTGCAGCAGATTTTCTGAAGCAGTGCTACATTTCATAACTTTACTGAAAAAGCCTGAAGTGCAATACCCTTTTTTTCCCTCTATAAATAGGGGTGGTGATTCCAGGGTTTATATGTTAATCCAACCTTCAGGCTGCAAGGAAAAAATAAAGTTTATGGGACTATCAAGTAGCATTCTTACAATGCTGAACACACCCTTGTGGGAAAAGAAGTGTCTGTTACACAGAAGTGAGTGAATGGTGAATGAAAAAGTAAAACTAAGTCAAGTGGGAGTCTGAGTTAATTGGCGGTAAGTAATCAAGCAAAAAAAAGACAAATAAAACTAATGGCAGCTGTGGAAGAGTTAGAAAAAGTAGTAGTTTCATTGTGAACAAGAGGCAAAAGATGAGACAAATTTAGATGAGCTGCAGAATTCCTGGGAATTCATCTGGAAATCATGTCAGGAGGTATTTGGAGTGCACAGCCAGAATGGAGCAGTGAAGAGTTCTGTGTATTTTAAAATATAGAAATAATGTATTCAAAAACGTATGGTCTAGCATTGAAAATGTAACAAATTGTGTAGAAATATTTCCTGAAGGAGAAATCAGGGGTCATTAAAAGGTTACTTTTAACTAATGCTGCTTGATTGGTTGTTAGTGTTCAGCTTCCTCTGAAGTGACAACGCGTTAGGGTGACCATTGCCCTCTTCCAGCAATTATTGGTGCTCTGGCAATTGCACTCAGTTTTAATCAATTAGTGCCCTGAATGGTCCTTTTCTTGGTTTCAAACAAAAGAGCCAACTGTTGGACTAGAGATGTCCACTTCTTTTTGGCAGTTTCCTGTTTTCTTTCGGAAAATTTTTGAAGACCCTGTCGGGTTCAGGAATGATTATGATGAATCCCTTCTCCATTAGTATGGCACTCATTATGTGATCCTCATTCCAGCAGAAATCCATATGCTTAGCAGAAAACAAGAAGACAAGAGCTGCCATCCTGGAGCAGAGTAAAGGTGCACCTAGCATCTGGTTCCAAACCTATACCAAGATGTAGGGATAGCTGTCTTAGAGAAAGGTTTAAGATTCCCGTACCTGGGAGGTAGGGGATAATATTTCTCCTTTTCTCCCCTTTCCTACTCCAGTAGGTCTGTTTTATATCCATAATACTTAGATTTTGGCTTAAACTTTGAAGAATGAGGTTGAACTACCAGGATCTATCAGTTAGTAATATTTATAGCTCTGGATATTCTTGTTATCTGTATGAATATAAATTTTATCATAACCCCACTTAGTCATCTCTGGCAAGAGTTCCCAGGTTCAGGTGCATGTGTCACTAATGATGCATAAGCTATCTTAAAGATAGAGCAAATGCTGGCTAAAGAGCTGAACATCCCCATGAAAAACATCCCTGAGTAGCCTCCTTGGATGAACATGGTACTGCTGCAGCATTACCTGTGTCAAGTGATGGACCAGGAGTCTCCCTATCAGAAGCAAACACTCTGCAACACTAGTTTCAGGATAAAGCTTTCACCAACAGGATCAGCTTGCAGTATTCTTATTTTCCTACCTTGTGTTCCCTCCCTGTATTTTAGCATGATGTCTTCTCAGCTATTACAATGCAGCACCTTGTGTAGTTGTGTTGTGAAGTGGCTCTGGGATCTTCTGCAGCTTGGAAAAGCTGGATTACTTCCCTGTTCCCGTTCACAGCACAGCCAGGCAAGCCGTTGTGCCTGGACAACTAGCTGAGACTGGATGGCTAACTTAACTGCTGCTGTTGTTTCATCATATGAATGTCCTCATTTTTCCCATCACTCATCCATCCATATCCATCCATTGTTGTATTTAGGGTGGGAGAGGGACCTTTCTCTTTGTGTCCATAGTAATTTGAGGACCTTGAGGTCTGGTCCTTTCTTGAAGCTCCTGCAATTCTTGCATTAATAGCAATATCTGAAAGACTTACCCCAACATTTATTGGAAGGCCATGTGTTATAAAACCAAATCCTTCTATAATAGTATTTTTTTTCCTTACATTTATAAAGGTAAATACTTTTTTCTATGTAAATCTCTAAGTCTCACCTCTGTTCCCAGCAAGATCATGGAACAGATCCTTCTGGAAACTCTGCTAAGGCACATGGAAAATAAGGAGGTGATTGGTGACAGCCAACATGGTCTCACTAAGGGCAAATCATGCCTGGCCAATTTGGTGGGCCTTCTATGACAAGGCTACAGAGACGGTGGATGGTGGCAGAGCAACTGAAGTCATCTACCTGGATTTGTGCAAGGCATTTGACAATATCCCACACGACATCTTGGTCTCCAAACTGACAAGACATGGGTTTGACAGATGGACCACTCAGTGGATAAGTAATTGGCTGGATGGCCACACCCAGAGAGTTGTGGTCAGTGACTCAATGTCCAAGTGGAGGCAAGTGACGAGTGGTGTTCCTCAGGGGTCAGTATTGGGACCAATGTTGTTCAACATCTTTGTTGGAGACATGGACAGTGGGATTGAGTGTATCCTCAGCAAGTTTGCTGATGATACCAAGCTGTGTGGAGCAGTTGACACCCTAGAGGGGAGGGATGCCATCCAGAGGGACCTTGACAGGCTGGAGAGGTGGGCCAATGCCAACCTCATGAAGTTCAACAAGGTCAAGTCCAAGGTTCTGCACCCGATTCAGCACAACCCCAGGCACAAATACAGTCTGGGGGGAGAATGGCTAGAGAGCAGTCCTGAGGAAAAGGACTTGGGGGTGGTAGTAGGTGAGAAGCTCTACATGAGCCACCACTGTGTGCTGGAGCCCAGAGAACCAACCACATCCTGGGCTGCATCAAAGAAAGTGTGGCCAGCAGGGCCAAGGAAGTGATTCCACCCCTCTGCTCTACTTTGGTGAGACTGCACCTGGAGTACAGTGTACAGCTCTGGAGCCCTCAGCACAGGAAAGACATGAAGTTGTTGGAGAGGGTCCAGAGAAGGGCCATGAAGATGATCAAAGGGCTGGAGCACCTCTGCTATGATGACAGGCTGAGAGAGTTGGGGTGACCTTATAGCAGCCTTCCAGTTCCTGAAGAGGGCCTACAGGAAAGCTGGGGAGGGAGTTATCCCCAGACAGGGTAGTGGTAAGACAAAGGGTAATGGTTTTAAACTCAAAGAATGTATATTTAGATTATACATCAGGAAGAAATTCTTCACCATGAGGGTAGCAAGGCACTGGAATAGGTTGCACAGGTAGGTTGTGGAAGCCCCCTCCCTGAAGTTGTTTAACGCCAGGTTGGATGAGGCTTTGTGCAGCCTGGTCTAGTCTGAGGTGTCCCTGCTCATAGTAGGGGGGTTGGAACCTGATGATCTTTAAGGTCCCTTCCAACCTTAACCATTCTATGATTCTATGAGGAATGCCATGAGAAGGAGGTTTTAAAGAGGATGCTTCTACTCAAGTTTACCATGCCTTGATGTGATTATGAGACTGTGGTAAGTGGTCCAAGTGAGAGTTTTCTTCCTACCCCACAGTAGTTTGAACTCCTCTGCTGAGAAGTGGCTGCTCATTAAACTACTGTGACTCTAACACTGTGACTCTGTCTATAGCTCAATTCAAGACCAAAAACGTAATTTCTGGGAGTCTTGCAGGAGAAACCACATGTCCAAATTTTATGGTGTTGTGGAGTCTATATAAACTCATAAGCTTGGACTTAAAATTTAGTAAAAATATAGTTCCTGTAGCTCACATTTAATGGATGAGGAGCTCACGAGGCAGTGTATAATTTGGATAAAAATCAGAGAATAGGGAATTCATATTAACAATCCACAGAAACAACAAATCCACAGAAGTAAAAAACCCCTGTTCTTCTTCCTGTCCTCCAGCCTGTCTTTTCCCACCAGATTCTCCCTTGACACTGGAGAACCACACTCCTGGGATGCAGCACTTTTTTTCCCTTTTTTCTTTTTTTTTTTTCTTCCTTTTTTTCTTTTTTTTTTTTTTTTTCTCTGCAGTATTCAGTGATACTGATTTAGCAGTGTGAAATTCAGTGGCACTCACTCACAGGTTCATAACATTTCTGCATTTAGAAAACTGGTGTTTTTTAAAAAGCAAAAAAACCCCAGAAGTTTGAAAACAACCTTTGACAGAAACAGTCTCCAGCCTCTAGTTGTGAAAGATTTGGTAGGTAGCTGCCAGAACATTCAACTTCGTGCACTGAATAGTTAATATGCAGTGATGTGTGTTTCAGGGAAGGGAAGACTTTAATTAGCAAAGGAGTCATTGGAGAGCTTCCTGCTGACCAGCACGAACACACCTGAGACTGACCTGGACATTGTAATTCTTCAAGGTGAACTGTGAAGTAGTGAAGAGATCTTTTTTGTTGCAATTCTTCTAGGGAAAGCAGGAGAAAGCAATGTCTAGTTCAAGCAATAAAAATAAATTTTAAAAAAAGCAGCCTCTGGAAAACCTGGTTAATTTTTGCAAGAGGAGAGGGGGCTGGAATTTGAGGTAGATATGATCAAGATACAGTAATACTGCTGTGACAGCAAGACTGTTCTTATGTTATCAGTAAAATATGGGAACCTTCTTCTAAAAGAATGTACAGTCAAAATGCAGAGTGATGTGTCTGCAATTGTAATTAGTGCTGCATTGTAGGAGCAGATCTGGACAGAGTGACAGGTTGCACCAAGGACTCAATGTTCACACCATTCTCAATTTAGGGGGTTACTTTAGACTACTTAGAGCCTGTGAACTGAGTCCCAGTACTTAAGCTGTAGGTAAATTTTCCCGAGCCTTTGGTTGAAGAACAGTTTCATATCCCATGCTTAAGGCTGGAAGGCACACAAACACAGAAATCACACAATTAAGAATTTACTGCTGGTGTAGGTTTTCCAACTAAGATATCTGTGTCTAAAGAGTCCCTAAAGAGAAGAAAATAGAAAATAAATTAATAAAAGTTATTTTGATAAACAATGTACTCTTTAGGAGGATAGCAGAGGGAAGCCTTGTAAGGATTGACTAAGAGGTTTCTCTCTGCTGCATAGTAAGAAATATCTCTAGCTGACACAGGAATCCTCTAATCTTCATACAATATCTCAGCAGGCTTACCTTTTCTCCACAGATGTTCTGTTTTTATCCCACAAAAAACCACTAGGTCCAATCCTGGAGCAATCACTGCAAATTAACAGTGATCCAAGGTTCAGTCTGCTGCACTTGAGTAAAAAAGTGGTTTTACCTTATAGCTCGTGATGTCATGTAATAATTTAATTTAATTTAATTTAATAATTAAAAAACCCACTTTTTTTTCATCTTACTTATCTAAAACCCAATTATCTTTTCAGCTTTGACAGCATAAATCTAAAATAGAATTATTCTACGTTTACAGACACCCTCCTGAGTCCTGAATTTGTGTTGCTGTTGTGTGAAGAACATTTGTCACATATTTCTTCAAATCCCTTTTCTCTCTCGAGATAATGTACACAGAAACAGTGTGAGAATTTCAGTGGAGCTTTTCTGATTTGTACTATTATGCTGAGTGGAAGCCCCTGTCTGTGAGCATGGGCGTTACACAAGTGGTAAGCCCCTCATATCTTGGATGAATAATGGTTGGACTAGCTGATCTTTAAGGTCTTTTCCAACCAAAAGGACTCTACGATCTTAGTAATAGTGTGAATTGTGAGAGCCTCCCTCACACATGATAAAGGCTCAGATAGACAGTTTAACATTTAATCATGACTTTTAATAAACTTTTTTTTCTTCCCCTTTTGACAACCTAGAATATAGCAGGGTGAATCCAGAGCTATGAGGGAAACATCAAAGAGCAAATCCATGGGAGAGAGACTGAGTCCAAGTTCAATTACCAAAGATGTGACCACGCTGCATAGCTCAGTTTTCAGAGTCAGAGTAGAAAAGGTCTCTCTTGCCATACACCCATGCTGTGAAACCCTTAGAGGGGATTTTTCTTTACATTTTCTTTGGCTTCTGAGGGCTTTGGGTCAAGCTCGTGTGCCATAGCTTACCATGTCCTGGGGAAAAAATAGAGAAAGACAGTGTTAGCTTGACTGCATTGGTTGACAGTCACCTCTGTGAGACCCCATCTCTTGAAAATCAGCTAGAAGTTGCTGGCGTGACCCGCTGGTGAACTGCAGTGAGGGGGAAGGAGCAAACATGCCAAGGAGATGAAGCAGGACATACACTTGCATCTGATCTGAAATAACTGCTCTACAAAGGAAAAGTGAATGTAGCCAGCGTAACTGAGCTGCTATTTCATGACCTTCAGATCACAGAGTTCAAGATATCTTAATTTCTTTTTTGCTGTAGGCTTCTAAGTTGCAGGAGGAGGATTTAGCAGTGGTGAAGCAGGAGAGAGTAAATTTCCTTTCTAAAAAATATTCTTCTTCCGGTGGAAGCAGTGTATTGTTTCTTGAAATGGACAAAGTTATTTTCTAACTTCCCCGTATCCTGTCACCTGGCCCTTCCTTCCTCCTACTGATACCACAGTAAAATACACAAACATACGAGCTATGCATTATTTGCATCATGGCAGGATTTATATTCTAATCGAGGGTGGTGATTTATACTTGTCGGATTTTCTACAGACCACATTCCAGATGTGGAATGAATTTTACTGGCATTTACTAGTCACTAGGGGTGGCTGAGATGGCTTCCTTTATACCCCTGACATTTATGTTCTGGTGTAGCTTCCCTTTTCCTTTCAGTGATGTTTTTCCTTTAAAAAGAGTAAAAACAAAAGGAAAACAAAAAGAAAAGAAATCCATTCTAGAGCAGCGCAGACTTAATGGGACAGATTATGTTTATAGAGAAGGACATTTGGAACAGAAATTCCATTATTCTAATAAGGAAAGAAAAGAAAAAAAAAAGAACATATTACCTTTATTAACAAGCTGTTGATGATGCTCCCAAGATTTTAATCACCTTTACAAATGTTGTGGTATCAGCATTGACTTTCTAAGCTTGTCTGTTCTAACAACTGAGCTTCAAGTCAATGTGATAATAGTGAACCCTTAACTATTCTCTCAGAAATTAAGAGCTAGGTGAAAATTTTAACTTAAAGGAAAGGTGTGAGATAAGTCTTCCCAAAAGGGCATGAAGCTATAGTTGTTGGGTATTTTTTAAACATACTATATCAAAAGGTGGATTTAATGGCCAGAGCAAAAGAAATATAGGCTTGAAACACTCCACAAGCTGCATGCAGTAAGGACTGTGTTCAGACTGCCTGTTGAGGGGAATGCAAGTAGCCTGAGTTCAAGAGAACAACAATGGGAACTTGAACTTGCAGAGGGGTTCTTGAGGCTCAAGGGAAGCAGAAGGGAGCTGCTGTCTTCTTTGTCAGTGTGGTCACAGTGCGTTTTTAGCCCGTGGTCTGAAAGGGTGTAAAAACTGGTGGGTGCCATGTATGACCCAAAATGTACAGAGCAACAGAGGGAATGATCATGGAGAAAGTGGGTGGGAGAAGGAGGAAGAAATGAGAAAGAAAATTCTTTTGGTAAAAACAGATCTGTTAGATTGAGATGGGATTACAAAGCCAATCTACATGACATGGGGGTTAATCCAGCCATTCTATTCCTCCCAATTTCAATTTTTTTTCCCACATTGCAGCAACTCTTGAAGTCCTGCCTGAGAAGTTCTTCTGTTTGCTCAAACCTGGCATGACAAAGGCTAAGAGGGGTCTGTCGTTAAGTTGAACACTGTGACTGCGTTTGGTAGGGAACCTCTAATCTGAGTTTTGCTTTCAAACTAAAATAAAACAGTTTAATTCAGATATAAATTGGGTACTTGCTGACAGCAAGCAGACACTTTACTTTCTACTTGATTCTGCTTTGCCCATACTGCTTTTCTTATACTGCCTTTCAGTGGGAGGATGAGCTGCCACAAATGTAATTCCCAGTGAAATGAGTAAGAGGGTTTCCATGAACATTGATGGGGGTTTGATTCTGGCTCTTGTGCTACTGACAAATCCCAGAAATGGTAACCACAGGAGAAAGGTAGACCTATTTCATGGTACAGCTTCTTTAAGAATGCACCATCAGATTAGGTGGGGTAAACCCCGTGGATGCAAAAAATGGCTCGCTGTAGTTTTTCAGAGATGAACTCAGTGTGAGAGCGTAGGATAAGTATAAACAAATAAGAATGTGAAGAAGTGGCAGCAGCAGATAAGAGAAACAGCTCAGGGAATTATTTATAAGACATGAGAAAGCAGACAGCGTACGTGATGAGCTTAACTCTGATGGACCCATTAGCTACAGGCAGTACTGAGTTTAAAGAGTCCAAAATCCCTGTGACAGCTGAGATCAATGGGAATCTGTTCTCTTTGGTATTTATTAGATGAAGGTTAGGTTAATGGATTAACTTGTCAGATGAATTTGATAGTTGGTTCATACAGTAAATACTAGCCCTTACAGAAAAATATAAGTTGACTCTTTTGACCATGACCTAGCACATTAAAATAGGGCAGCTCTTTGCCCTGTGTTGCTTTTGAGAAAAATAAACATTGTGTAAGTGGCTCTGGGAGTCTGATGCATATGTTTGTGATGTGGATGAGATTATTTCTCATGGACAATAACCAAAACAATAACAACAAACAAACAAACAAACAAAAATCCAAAGCAGTTGACACTGTGATTTATTCTTACAGGCATAGACTCAATACAAACATGTTGCCTCATGGGGATTGATTCTTTGATGCCCCAAGAGTGTGAATCCTCATTATCATTTCAACAGGAGCTAGATCAGACCTCAGCTTCTCAAGCACTGCATTTCAGCTCAGCTTCTGAAGTTGCTTTTCCCATTACAGGCTGCAGGTCAGAATCAGGGCCAGCGTCAGGTTCTCAGCAAAGCAGATGTCTGACTGCTGGGTGCAAAAAGACTCATGGTGCTGGTGCTTAGCTTGTGTACATCAGGACATGGGAAAGGCTGGCTGGGGTCATGGGAGGAGCTGGGATACCTGTGGAAGGAAAAGCAACACTACTGCCTCCGTGCATCTCATCACCTCAGCTGCATCCCCCTGGTACAGCTCTGCATCCTTGCTCTTCCCTATCCCATCTGCTTCCTGAAGCCAGAGCAGCCATGTCTCAACTCTCTCTGATGGGGCAGCACAACCCAGTTCTGCCTCTGACAGCCTTGAGCATGTTAGGGCTGGAAGCCACTGTGCTAAAATCAAGACAGGACTGTAATGTCTATCTGTTGGTGTTTCTCATCCTTTTTATTTAGAACAATAGGCCAGAGATGTGCAGTCAGTGATTAATTATTTCTTTGTTTCTGTACTAACAACCCATGTCACAAGTGTTGAGAATCCCCATTCCAGTAACAGCTGGGTCAAGGTGCAGCAAGTTTTAATCCTGTATGTTTTATGTATTAGCTCTATCACAGTCTGCAATGCTACAGTTGTGTTTATAGCCATCTATATGTCTGGTGAGTTCTCTATCTTTTCCCCCCACTGTGTGCTGTGGTAGTCAAGATAATGTTGCCTTTGAAAAATATGCTCTTGAGATGCTGAGATCTCCAAGTCCCAAAAATGAGCAGAGTCGTTAGTAGGGATTGACCAGGCTTTATGCTTTTGATGTGAAAATTGCAGCAGACCAAATGTTCTTAATCATCCCCACAGGACATTTCCAAGGCAGGAGAGCAGCAACTGGTCAGGCTCACAAGGAAACTACTGTGACGAGACATTCAAAACCCCAGGGAGAATTTAATTTCCAAAAGTGAGCACACACGAGGCAATGCGTGCTTAGGGCATGCCATGGCACTGATGGCCTGCCTGCTGTCATGAAGCACGCTGGGGCTCCTGAGCTGAGAATACCATCAGAAGGCTGGCAGTGGCTTGTGCATAATCCCAAAAGGCAGGAGGAAGCAAGCTAATGTCTGCTGGGGTTTGCAGGTCTCTGTGGCACTTCAGCATGGTCCCACCCACTCAGGAGATGTGATCTCCTGTGGGATATTCCCAGAGTTCCCATTCTCAGCTCTCCGAAATCTTGTGTCTGTGTCCAAGCCCTTTGTTATTTGGAAACCTTGGTGTGTAGACCACAGGGTTGTGAAGGCTGTTCACCCTTGAACAACATAAATAAAATTTTTTGAAGGAAAACTACTCAGGGAAGCCAGTGGAGATTTTGCTGTACTTGAGAAGGAAAAACAATACCTGAGGCTGTGATTTGTAAAGAAATGCTAGCAGTAGCACAAAAAAGGACATAAGAGACTGAGCTTTACCAATGACAGGCTCAGGGCATGGCTAGTCCATTCTGTATCCCCTGCAGGACATGGCAATGGATGTAGGTTTGAGATTCTTGTTTGAATGAATTATCACTTGCATCTCCAAGCACAGGCTGGAAGGACCCCAGTGTGCAGAGGGCTGTGCAAACACATCAATGCCCCTGTACCAGGAGATTGCCACAGTAGTGGTATGTCTAAGCAGACAAGCAATTCACTCGGATTGTTCTCAAATTCTGCTGGCTTGTGGCATACCTTAAGTCAACTTTGTACTGCATGCTGTATTTCTTATTCTCATCAGAGTCTGCAGAGGTATAAAACAGACCTGCCTGCTTTTGCTGCACTTTCCCAGGCTTCCTCCAGAAAGATAAGTGGGGCCCTTGGGGTATTAGCAGAAGTAGGTAGAGTGTATTTCTACCTTAGCATATACAGCCAGAAGACAGCCAGCATCTGTCCTGGAGGTGAGTTAGAAAAGGATTGTGACAGAGGAAGATGCAGAGGCATGACCCAAAAGAGATGACTAATAAAAAATGACTTAAGAGCTCCTCTCCAGGGATCAAAAGTTAAGTCTAGGTCAATTGTAATAACTGTAGTGTTTCACCAGTCAGGACATGTGCAGTCTCCTAGAAGAACATCTAAAGCATGTTATTGTATGGCACTGAAGCGTCTGCCATTTGCAAAAGATTTGGCTCCCCGCAAATCTGACAGGTGTAGTTTTACACCAGTCTGAAGCTTCTCAGTAACAGGGTCACAGGATTATTTCTTTTCTCAAAGCTTTCCCAGTGAGCAAGGAATTTTCAGTGGGCAAAGCCAAGATCACCAAGTTCCCTGGGAGCACCCTCCCCTTCAGCAGCACGCCTTGCAAAATGAGGCAACAGAAATGGGAAAATGTTCCCACTCCCCTGGCTTAGACTATTTTTGCGTCTCAATAGGAGCTAAGCAGTGTCTATTTGCTTATTCTAAAATTGGATAAAAGAGTGCAGGAATAGCAAAATGGAGGGAGAATGGATGACTAAAGAAAGTAGGAGTCTGTCTGTCTGCACTATATAGAGGAGTGCTGCGGAGATACCCAAGCCAACGGAAAATAAGAATCAGAAGTAGGACAGCATCCTATACAGCAAGGTTTTAAACACTAGGATCCAATTCAACTCCCAGGCATCCTTTGTTCTCTGGTGCAAAACTTGGCAATACTGCTGCATGTTTCAGTTTCACACACTGGTTTGGGAAGTGCTGATTCAATGAGATGTTTTTCCTGCCAGTGCCTGAGCTTGCTACATCGCTGTAAATGGGATTTTAGTCACAGTATTTTGCCTGACACATACCTGCCCACCCCCCTGTCATTACCAGTTTAAGTATTTCTGTTTCACATAGGGGCTCACAGTAAAAATATATTACAAAGGCTAAAAAGATTTAGACGTTATCATTAGTTCAGTTAAGCCTACATAGTTGACTGCTCAGAAGAAATAAGATTCTTAATGGGATAGTTTTCCATTTGAAAAGGCAGGATGGCTTAATGTGGAGCTTCTCCTGATGAAACAATGGTCCAGAAGTACCAGTGGCCAGCACAAGGGGTGGCTAACTAGCCATTACAAAACCCTTCTGTCTGTCAGCTACTGCCATTATCTTTTTAAGGATACACTTTTTCTCCTTTGCAACATGGATTAGTACTATTAGATGATGCTCATTTGCACATTAATAGGAGAATATGCTTCCTTTTGGTCTGGCCGGATGATAACCATATGCATTTTCAAGTTGAGCTGTCTGGAAGGCTACTTTTAGAGTTTGTCAAAGAAGCTAAATTAATAGCTAGGGGGAGCTATAGTATGGACAATCCTTCTGAGTTCTGCTTTGCACACTTATTTCTTACCCCTATTCACCTTTGAACAACATTTTATTCAGAAATTGTTCCAGCCATGTTTGTGTAGTGTGTGCTAAATGCTAAGTGAGAAGCAAAGGAGAAACACAGGTTATTCCCACCATAGCACTACATAAGTACAGGGGAAAATGTCCTGTTCTGTTATTCCCTATGACACTAACCTGGACTGGGATCTCATTGGAGGCAACTCTATTTCATCGTGAAACTGTGATAATTAAAGAGTCACTTAGGCTTAATTCTCCTGACAGAACTATTAGTTAAGACTTTTCAGACTTTTATGTGGGGAATTGTTGCTTCCATTTACTCCAGCATAACAGTATTTGGCTGAGTGCTTCTGATAATCCACCTATAAATATATATCTGCAACAGGCAATGAAGAGCTGTTGACAATTTCTTCGGTATATGCAGCATTCATGGAATTAGCCCAGATTTTAAAGCAAATTAAAACTTGATTTTAGACATTACGATGAATGATGTAGAGAACTGAGATCCTTTTTCCCTTTTTCCTGGTTAGTTTGGGAGCCACCATCTATTTAGATCTTGATTTGCTATTTGAATTCATTAAAAAAAAATTTGACAGTGCAAATGAATGCCAGACCAAAGGCACATACTCACCACAGACACTGATAATCAGAAGTCAGTATAAATATTATTTTTCTTAACTTCTAGAACTAAATATAATTTTCTTTTTTCTATTTTAAAATTTTATGAAAGTTATAAATTGGCAGAGCCCTACAGCAACTTGGTGCAAGAAATACTCTACTCATGAAGGATGAATAGGAAGCGTGGGTATGTAAGAAATAACCAAGACTAAAGAAATTGAAGATATGTAAACCCCCTTCTTTATTATTTTACAAAAGGAAACAGAATGTAGAGATAATCTCTGTGTCTGGTTAACCTGTATCAGCCCCAGAAGTCTTTCCTGCCTGGCAGAGGGATGGCAGGAGAAAAGCTAAAGCACTTGAAGCATATTATGTATTTGTGACCAGATTTTATGTATTTATATTTTATAAGTCTTTTCCCATGCATCTGCATCTATATATGCAGTGCTGTTTGTGATGCCTTTTATCTTGTGTAACTGTCATCTCATTTGTGGCTGAAAATGCTGAAATTTCATTTTTGAGAATTCCATTTTCCTAGCCAGCATCAGGTTTGGGATCTCCCAAACTAGTATGAGATAACTTATGAGAGTTTACTGCACTCCCTATGTATTGGCTGAAAGGTTCGTGCCATGTTATTGGTAATTTCTACAGATGATTGAGTTTAGGCTTGCAATTTGCAAGTGGTTAATACTCACTAAAGGCTTTTCTACCCCTGCCTCTGTGGACCTACCTAGCTGCCTTCCTTCTTGATAAATGAGGCATCATCTTGCTCACTGCTTCTTGTGTCTGATCTATGCATGATGAGATTTTTTCCAGTCTTTTCCCATGCATGCTTCTCAGTAATGTCCTAGAATAGGAACACCAGTTCAGTTAGTGGCCTGAGGGTTGTGACCACTAATTCAGACCCTACTTGCAGAAACACTGCCGGTGGTCTTGGGTCTCATTTGAGTGAAGCAAGGGAATCAGATTATAACTTCCTTCTGGCTGATGGGACTTGATGTGGGCTTCAAGATCCTAAGATCTTTCCAGAAACTTCCCTGCATCTAGGCAACTTCCTGCTAAGTGTAATATCCAAAAAGTCTAACTAGTTTATTTCTCTTTTTCAGTTCCACAACCCTAAAAAATGTTATAGGGAACTAGCATGAGTGGTGGCAGCACCGAGCTGAAGACACATTACCTGGTAGGTACAGATGCCCAAGGCAGGATCTCCTATACCCAGGCCACTCCTGATAGATGTGCATCTGATCTCTTTCTGAAGACCTCCAGTACAGAGGAGTCACAGCATCCTCGGGCAATTCCTGTGCTTTGCTGCTCTTATCATTAGAAGGTATTTCCTGATGTCTGACGTAAATCTTCCTTGCCGCAAGCTGAACTCATTACTCTTGTCCTGCCCACTACAAGCAGAAGCTACTTCAGTAGTTACCTATTCACTTCCATTTCCACTTAATGTGATTTTGGCCTATAATTGTCATGTAAAGGTGGACAGTGACTATGTTTATGGGAGTGGAACAGATGTGTTAACAAGCATTCCTCAAAGTGCTACTATTTGGCATCAGGGACCAAGGCCATCAGCTTTAGTGATACTGTGTTCCAAGTGAATTTGTCTTCACATGTACAGGGATCAAAAGCAACTTTTAAGGCTAATGCAGGCATAGACAATACAGGTGGAGTAGCAAACATCTGGTTAGGTAATGTCAAAAAAATAGGAGGTCATTTTATTTTGACTGGTTGTGCACTTTTGGTATCTGTCAAAAGTCTACTGAAGGTAATGAGGGCATGTGTACTTTGTTGTTTAAAAATGGGCCAACACATCTTTCAGGACTTGCTCATGCCTTTAAGCCTTCATCAAACCAATCCTCCCCCTTGGAGCAGCAAATTCTAGGTATGTTGAATACCTTAACATGAATCCAAGCTCTTTTGCATGCAGCTTGGATTGAACAGTCTTGAACCATTATAGACCCATCCACTGTCAGGTACCTCCGTCCTGACACTTCCTAGCCTGGCACAAAGGTTGTGGAAGGGATCTGTCTCTTCCAGCTTTGGGTGACAACTGCATAGTTTCTACACCTGAGCTACTGATCATAAAATCATAGAATGGTTTTGGTTGGAAGGGACCTTCAAAGATCATCTAGTCCAGCCCCCTTGCCATGGATAGGGACACTTTTCATTAGATCAGGTTGCTCAAAGCTCCATCCAGACTTCCCTGGAATGCTTCCAGGGATGAGGCATCCACGACTTCACTGGGAAACGTATTTCCACTATCTCATCACCCTCACTGTAAAAAAATTCTTCTTTATGTGCAACCTAAATCTACCCTCTTTTAGTTTGAAACTGATACCTCTTTTCCTGTCATTACAGGCCCTGGTAAAAAGTCTCTCTCCATCTTCCTTATAAGGCCCCTTCGTATATTGAGAGGCCACAAGAAGGACTCCCTGGAGCCTTCTTTTCTCCAACCTGAACAATCCCAACTCTCTCAGCTTTTCTTCATAGGAGACATGTTCCATCTCTGATAATTTTGATGGCTCTCCTCTGGACCTGCTCTAAGAGATCCATGTCTTTCTTGTACTGGAGACCCAAGCTGGATGCAACATTCGATGGTGTTTTCCTCTGCTTTCACTCACTCTTGATTCATTTGATAGCACAAGCACAGATGAAGAATGTTTTGCTACATTCAGAAGGCTTTGGATAGGGCTCTAGTTCACAAAATTCAGTTTGCAGAAAGTCTGCTTGTTTTCCAATGAAAAAAAATCTGCTTTGTAGAATACCTTAGAGTACAAAAGTCCTTCACGGTCCCAGTTAAAATATGAAACGAATGTGCAGGTTGAGGGCTTTGTTTTGCAGGAAGGCAAACTTCATTAGTAGCTTGATTCAGAGGTTCATTTGAATGGCTTCTACTCTGTAAATTTGTCCAGGATTAGTATGCTAAGATTTAGCTACAAAACAGGAAGTCTCATGATTTTTTACGTTTACCTTGCAAACTGTGTTTGAGAGTAAAATGGAAATATTTCATGTGGTAGGTCCTCCTTGTAATCTTACCCTATTTTTGACAATATGAAACTGAAGGCCTTAAGTTTCTGCCCAGGCATTTTTACATCTGTGTTTAAATCAAACATTAACTTTCTTTCAGCAACACAGTGGCGATGTTTTTGCAACCATTCAGTAAATCATGAGCGCTTCCAGGTAGAGTGTGCTGGTTAGTATCTGGTACTTGTTTGAATAAAAATGTTGGTGTTGCTGTTCTTTCTTTTTTACCATGAGAGGGCTTCTCTACTTGTCTGTAAACAGGTAGTTTGGGTCCTGTTCACTGGGAGTCACTTCACTGTGTTTCAAAGATCATATTTGCAAGGACACTAAAACTGCTGTGGGAAGTTGTACATTGTGAGGAAGAGTTTACCACCCAGTTACAGGCAAAAATCCCAAAGTCTTGAAATACAGATAACAATTTTTCATTAAAGAGTTAAAAAGAGCCAACTAGAAAATCTCTGTGCTTTCTGCTTTATTGCATGCAGACAAACACACAATCATTTTGTTAATGCTGCTATTTAGACAGATCTTATTGGATGTACTTGAAGCACTAAGTATCACAGATATTTTCTGAGCAAGGCTATTTCTGTGACATTGGGATGAACTTGAAACTGGAAGTGTCAACTGAAGTATTTTGCTGTTTTCTATCTAGGTGGGTACAATTTATCTATATGAAATCTGATCTGATCATCTACAGGCTCTAACTGGAGCAAATGAAATGTTTTATCACCAGGAATCACTTGAGATGACTTTCCAGAAGGTGTAAAAGGCTGCTATGATGGGCTGTGCTCCTTAAACTTGTGGATGAGATATTTTTGCCGCAGCCAATCTACACTTTTAGGGTACATGTCTGTCTTCTTTTGTCTGTCTAGAGCTATGGATTTCTGCTAGAGGATGAAAGATTTTCATTTCATCTATAATTTTGGCCCTGTCTAGCAGCTCCCAAGCACTTCAGACTATGAAACAGAGTAGGATATCATCCCTTGACCAGCTCACAGTGTAGTGCTGCACCTTCTGGCTCTGTCAAGAAGAGGGAAAAGGTGGCTTCAAGGCAGCAAACTCCTTCCTGCCTCAGTACTAAGACATTCCAGAAGGTGCTGCCAGTTGTCCCTCATCTCATGATTTTCTTACTCTTACTTGGCTCATATTTTGGTCTGACATCCAAAACTGATTTTGTCAAATCTTCAACTGTCTCAGCTCAAAACCTGGTCTCCGGCTCCCCATACCCCCACATCTTCTTAACCAGCTTGCTCAGCAAAAGTTTGGGCATGGTTTCCAGATGGAGATGGTGTTGTTATCTTACTGCATGTCCTTTGTTGGAAACCGAGCACAAGAGAGGTCACAGTCTCTTGTCATTAGCCTGGGTCCCAGCCTTGCCTTTGTTGTCTGCCCCTACATTGCCTCCTGAGTGTGACACTCACAATCCAGGCTAAGATGAGGTCCTGTGGGAAGGGAGAAGGGGTGCAGATTTGTGTCTGAAAGTCTGACTTTTTTTCATTCTCTCTTTTTCTCACGAAGAGCAATTTCAAAGTTCTGAGGAGAATCAGTCCTCCTGGCCACTCCTCTTTGCTGTTGCTTCATGTCTGCACTCTGGCAAATGGTGAGCAGATTAAAATGATAGTCCCCATCATGTGCTCACCTTGGAATTAGGTTGATTACTTCAATCCCATCCCCAGTACTGGAAAAGAGCCTCAGTCATGACTTCAGGTGAGAGGAGAACAGCTTCAAACCTGCCTTCATGATGCTAAGCTCAATGAAAACAACATTAAACCACAAGAGAGAATAAGGTTTGAGTTTCTTCTCAGCTGGAAACTCTGGAGAGACAGTAAACACAAAGTCTGCTGCTTCCAGGGAGTTGTTTGCTTGTGTTTTTCCTTAGTAAAGCTGTTCTTCAGAATGGAGCACTGCACTCCCCATCGCTCAATGGCAGCCTTAACCACAGCCCCTGTTGTGATAAAAACAGTGCCTGGAGAGGGGCAGGATGTGGCAGCCACCCATACCTTCGACTGTGTATTTTTAAACATCAATAAATAGATGCTTTTCAGGGGAAAAGGAGTGTGAAGAAACACTGTTGGCAACACCTTTCCTGGAAGACAGGCTTCTGCTCTGGGCTTTGGCTGCCCACTGCTGGCACAGAGCAGGGGAACTGTGGCAGCCCACGTTGGCAGAGGTGGGCAGGTGCTTCTGACTCCCAGGTCTTGTGTGCTTCCCACGAAGCATCTTGCTTATTTAAGAGACTGAGACTGTCAAGTTCATGCTATGCTCCTGCCTCCGGTCGAAGTTCCCAGCTCTGTGTGGGGTGAAATTTTCACCTCTCTAAAAGGTAGCTACTGGGATTCAGAACATGCTTTCATGGCAGCAATTCAAATTTCCCATTAGGTATGAGAGCCAGGGGCTTCTAGTGAGGTCAGCAAGGTCCCTCAAAATAGTTTTCTCCACCTCTAGCATCAGGAAAGAGCAATAACTTCTTTTTAACCCTTACCCCAGATCCCTTTATGCCAGAAAATAAAGAAGTTAACATTCTTCCTAACATTCCTGTGTCACACCCTCATTACAACATCTTTCTCTAGGAGCATTCCTGTGCATGAGAAAAAGAAAAGTGAATCTGATGTGACTTCACTTGGTCTAACTCTGGTCAAAATTTCTGCCAGCTATTACTCCCATGCTTAGGCATTGCTCACAGGTAGACACGAAACTAGAGCTAAGGTTTATCTTCTCCTGTCAAAAGAGCTCAAAATGTCAGAATCAAAAGGCTATGGGAAAGAGAGGAACACAGTGTGTGCTGGCAAGTTTGCTTAATTCACAAGTCAACAACAGAAATAATTTCTATGCCAGGCACATAAACACCTTTAGTAAATGGTCCCAGTGATTAATACACTGAAGAATGTGTCAGTCGCAGCTGGAGCCATTGCAGTATTATAGTCCCTGGAAGGGCTGTCATCTTAGGATCTTAGGGGTTATTTCTCAGTCCTTCTTCCCAGAGGGGTGGGTTTACACCAGCCTCCTGCCTCATGCAGTCCTACCAAAGCACCCAGCTGCTTGCATGTAAGGGATGCTCACTCACTCTTTAGGAAGCAAGCCTCTAGCACAGGCTTCCGGGCCAGGCCCTTAGCATGTTAAATACATGGTGGCCGGAATTTCACAGATTTTCTGTCATTTTTGTCAGACTGAGACTTTGAACAATGGCTGTGATGACTACTGAATATTAAAACGTGGCTGTGTTTTCATTCCAAATATCTTGTCTTGGGAAGTTCGAAAGACACACTCTGTACTCTTGGTGGGAAAAGTCAAAACTCATAATTTGGTGGTAACACTGTGTGCCTTCCCTGAAATAAATAACAGGAGCAGAAAGCCAGCTGGAATATAATCTTTTTCAGTGCTTGGAGTCTGAGTACATTGTACCCATGGAGCAGGGACTGTTAGATAAGCCAGAGGCTAGCATGCATGTAGAAGTATACAATGACACAACATGTTTAAGACTGACCCAGTTGTCTTCCAGGTGGTAATACTGTGACAGGCCAGCCAGACGATCAAGACTTTCTGCACCTCTACAGAACTCCTGCTTTATCTGGTGTTTCAGAAGTTTGAGCTCATCATAAAGGTCCTTCATTGGATCTTCATCAGCTTTAACACAGGAATGTAACATAGAAGAAGTATGCAGTGGTGCTACGACGTGTGACACTTGTGCTCTCCTGACCTCACTTGTGTGAAGCAGTTCACCTCTTTTGGTCTGATCTTTTTCATGGAGACTAAAACTGGAACCAAGTACTCCTGTTACTTTAGTAAGATCTCCTATATCATAAAGTATTACATAATTTTGGGGTGTTTAGCGGTGGTCTATATCTGCATAGTATGAATTTGCACATATGCTTGATACAGGACTGCTTGCTCTGCTGTTTCTATCATCTAATCCTACCCTTAAGTCCAAGGTAGAGTATTTACTGCCCAGCTGGGAAACAGGAATCTCATGTGTAGGGTGGAGAAAGCTGCCCCTTTAAAAAATCAGCCTCATGATGCTGCTTGTCATGTGAAAGTTTCAGCTGAATGCTAATGAGGAAAATCTGTTTTCAGTTAAGCCAATGTAAACTCAGGGAAATTTAACTGGGATTGGTGAAGTCACTTCAGATTTGCACCTTAGCATAAGTTTGATTGGATCATTTGCTTTCATGTAACTTTTGCGGCTTTATTCCGTTCATTATATATGACCATAATTTATGGAGGTTCCACATGCACATGCAAGTTAAGGCAATTTGGTTTCTTTTATTAAGCTATGAGTCTGTTTTATAATCAAAGTAAATCAGGCTCATTTGCACACCAAAAAATCTTGGTGTGGATTTCTGTCTGTGGGAGTGGAGACAAAGTATCTTGCTTGCTGACTAGCCAAACTGTGCATTTAGCTTACCCAGTCAATTTTCATGGTGACTCAGTGCAATTCATTTGCTCCAGTGAGATATGCAAATGCTAATTTTTGAGAGCTCTATTCGAATTTAATTCTTACCAATGCATGTATGAATTAATATGAAGGACTTCATTAATGTGACACTGGAGTTTCCCCATGATAATTAAGAAGTGAAAAAGGCTTGAGACAAGGGAGAGGAGAAGCCACAAAGTAGATCACATCACATCACAAAGCTGTACATTTCCATGTTAGCTGTGCCCTGGCTGTTGCTCAGCACACTGACCTACTGACTGTCCCAGAGCAAACATGCCAAGTGAAGGCATCTCCATCCATACTACTTGGTCTCCTTCCCCGAGGTCTTAGTAGTGACATGTATGACAGGAAGCCTGAGGTCCTATCTCATCTCTGACCCTTTAAATGCTTCATTGACAAAAGGCATAAACCCCTGCTCTTTTGAGTCTTCTACGTAAGCTAAAACGTAACAGCTATGAGCTAGTTGCAGACTCATTGTGGTTCTGGCAAAACGACTGCATTTCACTACATTAAGGGTTGAGTTATTCCTTAAATGATGGATTCTGTGCTAGGAACAGGAGGAATTTGATTGCTGGGGAGAGGGGTCCATCTGACTTTTAGCTAAAGACAGCCTGCATCTTTCTGACTCCTCTACACTCAGGGAAGTTGTGCCCTTCTGGCCGAGTGCTGCATTCTGCTTACCTGGCCCTGCCCACTGCACCCAGACCTGCCCCTCATATCTCCCAGATGGGAAGGAATGGGGCAATCTTCTTTCTCCCCTAAGCAGTAGTGTGAAGGGCTCCTGGCTCTAAAGAGTGGTTGGGTTGGTTGGATTTACCTGATCCGTGTTGGCAGAACCATGAATGCATTTGTGAGTATAGTGTAGAGAAAAAAAATCTTTCAGAGGTGTCTGAAATCTCTAGACATCTTTATGCTAGATAAAGTTTTAAGAATCAGCAAGCTCTCTGTAGACTTGATGTCAGATTGCTATCATGTCAAGGATGTTCATACAGACGTGGTGTACTTCTTTCCAGGCTTGGAAACCTGCAGTACCTTTCCTTCATTGCCAGAAACGTTAGTCCCTGCTGTGATCTCTTGGTGCCCCATAAGGAATAACACCTTGGCACAGAGGTCTCTCTGGGGCTGTCTGTCCTACCTCTGTGTCACAAAATGAGTTAGTATTATGGAGCCTTCATTATAGAAAATCTCTGTCCTCTTCCTAGAACAACAAGGAGAGGTTAAAAGATAACCATATTCAAATGTTAGAGACAGCAGAGAGTTTTTTATTGGTGAGGCCTTTTCACTCCTTGGGTACCCTCCTGAGTGGGGTCAACATCTGACTATTGCTGTTGATTGCATCTCAAAAAGTAATTTACTAATGGAAAGGCATCTTTCCACAAATATCATTCAAAGATAGCTCTGTCTATCAAACAATGAATATGTGAACAGATAAAAATGAAACACCATAAATAAAACATGCACCATCTTATTTTAGCTTGCCACAGGTCAGCCTAAAAGAGTTGACAGCTCTTGGAAACGCTTTGCAAAACATTTCAGCATTAAACCACTGTTGCTTCGACTCCTAAATGCCTTTGTTTATCTGGGCCAACATCCAGAACTCATACAAAATAATTATCTACCAGCACACAGACTGCCTTCGTGCAACCCCTAGACATACACACACCCATATCAGATCCTTATTACTTCTCTTAGGACTGTCTTATAGAGATGACTGTTGCCTTTGAAAAAGGTTAATTAATGCTTGATCCTGAAGCTAACGGCAACTCCATTCTTGAGCTAGGATTTTTCAGATAAGACACCCTATTTTATTACTGAGAAACAGCTCAGGAGAAGATATTCACAAATTCTCAAAACTTGCCATTACCCCAGTGACTCTTCCCTTTAGAGCAAATATTTTTAAGTGGATGATGGAGTGAAGTAACAGAGAGTGACTTGCATTATTTTGCTGCTTCCAGATACTCCTGCTACATTGGTTCTAATGTGTCTGTATAACAACAGTAGTCCATGCTACCCCTTTCCAAAATTTTGTTACTAATATTTTGACCAGGAAGAATTATACACTGGGAACCCTGCATTGTCCCCTTGCTTTTAGCTTACTATTTGGAAAAACTGAGGACTTTTCAATGTCATCTAGGTAAGTGTTGAAAAAATGGGTAGATGTGGTGCTTTAGGAGATGATCTAGTGGTCACGGGGGTGTAGGGCTGATGGTTGGATTTGATGATCTTGAAGGTCTTTTCCAACCTTAATGAATCTATGATTCTATGATTCTAAGATGTTCTTAACACTAACACTCTACCCTGCATGGTTTTTTTGTGCCTTTTTCTGCAGCCATGCTGCATTTCAGGGATGCCATGTGAGGTGTTTACAGCATAGATGAAGCTGTGTACACAGAGCATAGGGCTCTGGAAATCATCTTGAAAGGTACAGAAAGATAATGCAGCACAGTGTGTGTGCCACTGGAGTAGGACCTAGGAGACCTGGCATTTATTCTTGTCTCTGCCACAGACCTCCCATGTGTTTTAGGCAGAGGAGGCAGTTCACCTATCAGCCTCTCTCTATTCCATTTAGGCTGTAGATTGGTTTAAGAACTCTGATACTTAGCACAGTACTTAAAATAACATGTCACCTTTTCAGATAGGTCCTCTGTACATGGCATCGCTAATAAAAAATCTCCTAGGGGTCCATAATAATGCTGATTGCTCATTCTTTGAATATAAGACACCATTATCATCATAATCATTATTACTGTTAAACTTTAGACTGAGATTTTCTTTAGAGATATCACTTTATTTTCATTGCTTTTTACTTAGAAAAAAAGTTCCCTTTTGAAAGCTGCCAATATTATCAAGTGAGACACCAATGGCCCAGGTGAAGAAGATATGCTATACAAAACTATAATCACTCCTGAATTCTCTGCTAAATAAATGCAATAGCTACACTGTTGATGGAAAAGACCTAATGTAAATATGAAATGAGAAATAAAACCAACTGCAGCATACTGTGTAGTAAAGACAAGTGTCAATAAAAGTTGGGGATATCATAATTTTCTGTAATGGGAAAGAACATGGCTAAGTCTTGCTATACATTTCATTTCACACACATCAAAATAGCATGCTGGGCAGAAGAAAGACATATGTGAATCATGTGAGAAAAATTTTAGAGGCCCAGCTAATTGGCAAGACAATTAAAAGAGGGTATGAACAGGTCAGAACTAGTCTGAGCTACTATTTGTTCAAACTATCCAAAGGCAGGTTTAAGAAGAGAATAAGCTACCTTCAGGGCAAGGGCAGGATGGATTTAGGTGTGCTCAGAATGCGTTTCATTCTTTGTAAAAGAAATCACTAATCAGGCTATAGCTAATAATAAGCCAAACCCTTGGCCTAGATTTCAAGGCACAAATGAATACGCAAGGATGGGGAGAGCCTTTGAATTTCATTTCTCACTTTCTCTTCTGTGAGAGGTGTGGAGGTTCCTACAGATGTTTCATTCAGCTGGATAAACATTAATACCATGGGGAAGCTCTGTCTCAGGCATAAGATTTTCAAGATACAGCCTCAGCGTGCAAATGAGGTAGAGTTATAGACTGCTGTTAAGATGGGATCTATGACCATTTCATATGGGTTCCTATTAGGCAATCTAGGCCCTTTCCTGGCATGATTTTCATTGAGTCAAGTAACAGGGCAACATACTCTCATGGCTGTTGAGAACATATTTGAGTAGAACTTGCAGGACTTGATCCAGGAACAATGTTACACATCCCACCAAATGGACATACTACAAAGCTCACAGTGATAGTGACATTTTTATTCTTGAAAGCTTCAAAAAGTTTGCAGTGATTCTGTGGAAAGTGGCATGACTGGAATGGGTGCAAGATTTGTTTTGAAAACACGTAACGTTTGTGGTATTTTCTATTTGAATGGAAACTTCATGGAATGCAATTTTAAGAGTAAAACTGCATTTTTTCAGAGTACATTCAAAATTTAAATTAAGAAGTAAGTTTCTGAGGAATGAGCTCATAGGTTACTTACTCAGGTTTTGCTCGGGTAGAGCCCCACTGCTCTAAATGCAATCACACTGCACTTAGACCAAGGTAGGTCAGAAGGAGGTAAAGACATAGGAATGCAAAGTCAGCTGATTATGATGCTTTGGCAGAAGGGAAGGAAGAGATAGATGAATCAAGGATGCATTTTTGCTCTGGATTACAAAGTTAGTCTATATCACTGAGAAGGTACAGCATATTATTCCCTCAAATTTCCATACCTACTCAAGATTTACTTATTCCTAAATAACCAAATGTTAAAGATAGACACCTCAGTTAGTTCAGTCCATCAAACCAAGCCACAGTCTATGCAGGGGGTAGACTTTTTAACAACGTTGCAGGAAGAAATCTTGATGGTACCTAGTGAAGATTATTTTTCCTAGCAAAATGGAGATCATGACAAGATGAGGTGGGTGGCTATAAGCATGTTTTGGGGATTGGCATGAGGATTGCGGAGCTATTTATGCTAAAAAATATTGGTATCAGAATAAATTAATGTTATCATTTAACGTATTAAGACTGAAAATAAGAAAACTTCAGCGTAGTAAGATTCTGGATCTGTCTTTTAATAGGAATGGTGAATTAAATACACTGTGAAAAGTGCTATATCATTTTGTAGCAGTCCACTCAAGTATGTTTGCACCTGAAGAGCAAAAAGGTGTCCTTCCAGTCCTTCTCTTAGCATACTTTTTTTTCAGTACCTATTAATACTTGGAAAAACGTCTTTGAAAACATGGCTGGGATGTATGTGTCTATATGAAGATGGTGGATGTTAATTTTGAATATTCATTTTTTTCACTGAAGCAGATTTAAAAGTCTCAGTAAGGAGGAGAATAGACTTGCAAGAAAATAGCTGTATTGTGAACTAGTTGTGATTCTATTTTTTAAAAGCTTACATATAATGGTCTTCCTCCTAATCTTTTTGCTACTATAATTCTGAATTCTGTATTAGAAAGTACTAAATGATACTGCATATGAAAAGAGAGAACAGATTGTCATGAAGAGCAGATTTGAAAACAAAACTCATTCACTTGACTGGAGCTGAGTAAAGTTATGAGGTTTCACATCCACATGTGTTTGCTGGACAGTGTTTTGGGGTCACTGATGATCAAAGATTATATTGGACTAAAAATTTGTATTTGATCTGCCAAGCTCCTATAACATTAGAGTCAGTGAAGCTCTTGTTTTTGGGCTCATCTAGATCTACGATGAGAGGCTGATTTAACTCTCATGCTGTCTTAAATGCAAAGAGCCATAATCTGAAGAGAGCAGAGAGTTGACTGGTGGTTTGTTTTTAGTAGCACTGATAAACGTTTCAATATTAAAATACTTAGGAAACAAGGTGGTAGTTGTGTTATTTTATTTAAAAATTTCCAAGTGTCATTGACAGAAATAGGAATTTCCAGTAAGAAACATCAGAAAGATTTATATTCCAGTCATGGCTAATAATAATAATAATAATAAATAATAATAATAATAAATATTGTTAATTGTTTTAGAATACCAAAACCACTAGTTCTTGAACAGCTCCATAGAAATAATTTTAAAAAAAATTAATAGCAGTTCATTTCTATTTTGAATCTAAATTAGAATAAAATTAAAATCTATAGGGATACAAACTTTTTTAACTTTTTTTTTTTTTTTTTTTTTTAAATAGAAATTATTAAACAGTTCTGCCTTTAATTCTGCCTGTTCTGCAGTGTTATTAGATGACACTTTTAAGTTCACTGAAATGCCTTGGGATGATATCAGAAGGGGCTACATGTGAAAATGCAGTCTGTAGCTTGGAGAGTGTGAACAGCTGATGATGATAAAGACTGACATTTCAAAAATATTTATGTCCTCTGTGTGCGTGTGAGAGAAAAAGAAAGAGAGTAGTAATAAGGGGCCAGGTTACAGGAAAAACCTGCTTAAAGGACAAGAAATTCCCATGGGTTTCCATTCACAACTGTTTCTTCAAAGTTATCTCACTGTGGCCAACAGGTTTTGCTGCCCTGTTGAAATTCCTATGGGTTCAACATGCTAAAGCAAAAGATGTGTACTCAGCCCCAAATTTCCTTCTAATACCCTTCCCTGCTCCACTATCTTCCCCTGCTAACCGCACATCTCTTGTAAAGGCTGTGTTCCTATCAGCTGCCTTTTTGACTCTGCAGCATTTTCAGATCCTTCCCTATGTCTAAAGGTAGATCCAGGCACACCAACGGTGTCCTGAGAACTTATGTTGCTAGATACATTGAAGTGGGAATTTTTCAGCTGGAAAAGCAGAAGTCTGGGTGTCTAACAAAAAAAAAATTTTAGGTAAGGAATAGGAATTCAACCAACAAAATGCAACATAATCTGTATTGTCTGTATTTCATCCTGAGTATAATTACAACAGTTAAATCCAAGAATGGATAAGTAAATGAGTTTAGTAGATATTTTCCTGGTTTCCTAAAGAAGCAAAGTTCATGGGATCTTGCCTTTTGTTATACAGGCTCCACAGCTTCCCCCGGATTTGTCAGCAAGTTAACAGTCTGAGAGATGTTATGTCCCTACAGGATTAATAGACATGGGAGGATGTGAGGCCATATAGAAGAGAGTCTGTTGACGAGACAGCTAGAAAAATGCTGCAACATTAACTCCTCTTCCAAAAGTTTACATCTGAGCTCATGATGCCTAGAGCCCCTGAGGATCCATCTGACCATGACACAAATTCGTAGTAAGCCCAACCTTATTTGTTTCAGTGCTCACAGACTTATTTGCATGCTTACAAGGAACCTGCACACAATCCCAGATTATTACTTTTTCCAAAGTCCTTGGTGTAGGTCTCAGCCCTTTTCCAACAAGAGCGAAGGAAATCTTACCACTGCACTCAACAGGAAACTTGTGAGACAGGTGGAGATTATAGTAACACACATTTATGTTGCAAACACCTTGAGCATGCAAATAGTTAAATTAGACACATTTTGAATAAGTTTATGTGATTTGGGCTCGTGCTACAGAAGATGCTCCAGCCTAAGAATGAGGTGACAGATGCAGACATGTTACTTGTTTGAGCGAGGAATGGTTTATATTTTCTGAAACCTTGTTTATCTTCACATTCCACTTAACTGGCTTTCTCTGTGCTCGGTTGTTAACCTACATGACCAGCTATTAGCAAACAGTAAATTAAAGGCAACACCAACAAAAGGGCAAGAGTATATTCTCCCAGAGCTATTTCAGATCCAATCCTGAGACTTCCTCTTGCTCCATTTACTCGGAGGAATTAAGAGCAGGTGAAGGTAGGGTTTTGTGCAACTGATAACATCAAGAACACACCTGAAAATGAAGTAGTGAAGGAGTGGTTTTGGCCTGATTGCCCTCAGTCTGCTGGGTATTGACCTGTTTTATCTGAAGTAAAACCTGAAAAGAACCATTCCAAACTAAGGAAGAACAACACTATGGAAATGTCAAGTTACTTATTGCTATTATTATTGTGTGGTAAATCAGAATGAGGAGAGCAAAAACATGGAGTAGAAGTATCCAACAATAGTTTCAGGTTGTCCTCTGTTACCTTTTGTTAATGAGCTGCAGTGTTTTGCTTCCTGCTGGTTAGTGCACTGTATCATTTGTGTATTGTAAACAGATTGCAAATCACACTTTCTTGTGTTGTGTGTAAGTCTGGAAGGCTCCCAATAGTCATAGAATCATAGAATGTTAAGGGTTTGAAGGGACCTCCAGAGATCATCTAAGTTCAACCCCACTAAGTCTGATAAATAATCCTGCTAATTCTAAGCAACTGCTTAAAGAAAACCATCAAATCTGTATCTTATTTTTAAGATGGTTTCCATTTTATTAAACCTGTGAATTTTTATGTAAATGAATGAACATAAGGATGTTACTATGTCTAGTATGCAAATTTCATTATCTGCTTCCTCTGTTTTTTAGAAGATTGAAATGTATTGAAGAAAACACCATTTTAAGTGTTCTTAATGACCATTCTGAAACATTTCACCCTGATCAAAGCTAAGCTCTGGTTACTCTCACAGGGATGGTACTTTCTCATGTTCACAGTGTTATACACAATCAGTGAAGTCATAGGATAAAATATTGTGAACAAACCCCAGTGTAAAACCAACTGTTCACAAAGAGGTCTTTGTTTTAGAGAAAACCCCAAAACTTTCCTGTACACAGGTGGTGTACAGTTGACATTTTTTCTTTTCATACTCACTTTTGTTAGGTGACAGACAGGTGTCTGTTACAAATAACTGTAACTCAACAATATCAATTGAATTAGTGTGTAAAATGTGAAGAGTCACAGTTTTCCAGTGTTAGAAACCTATATTGGTGTCATTCCTCGTTTCAGAAGCACATACAAAGAAAAGGCAAATTAGGTTTGACATTGCATTCAAACTACAAATCCTTTTTAACTTTGCCTTAGTAATTTATTTTCTTCCAGTATGTGCATTAGCCTCTGCATTAAATGATTCTTAAACTATCTCCACGTGCTGAAACTATCCCCTTACTTTCTAGAAAATATTTTGACTGAGTTATTTTTTTAAATGAAAACATGGACACAACACAGATGATTATATTTTATCTTGTGATCAGCTAGTGTTACAGTCCAAGCTGAAGGCAGTCAGTACCAGTCTATAACTTGCTGCTCAAACTTATCAGTCTGACCAGCAAAACATGCTTTATTTCACATATAAACAAGTGAACAATATGAGAACAACAAACACAAAATGTTAATGAGTGAAGAAATGTCAAATATTGATCAGGAAAAGTCTCCGTGTACTTTAAATACAAAGAGTTCCCCAACTAGTATTTTTTTCTTGTCTTATGGAGGGAGGGGAAGGAATGCAAGTGTACATTATAAAGAGAAAAGCAAACAAAACTTTTATAGGTTAAGTGATGTAAGTAAAGAAGGCACCTGGTAAAACATCCTAACTTTCAGATGCCTAGGAAGATTATTACCAGCATAAATATCTTTGGTGGATGAAACAGTCCTACCTCTGTTGGAGTCTCTGCCTCTCCATGTTTTGAATGTATCTACATGTCAAAAAGGTTTTTTGTCTATTCTGCACAATGCCATTTTCAGCAGACAACCTGTTTTATGGTTTAGAAATGAGAAATGCTGTCACAAAAATATTCATTAAAACCCCTTTATGCAGGGTGTCTTGCTTCTTTGTTTAGATTTTAATTTACCAAAGATTCTTCTATTGAGACTACTTCAAATCCTCTTCTCAAAGTTTCTCTTGGTTGAGTGAATATACTGTTTGCTTCAGGTGAATGAAACAGTGTATAGACTCTAGAAGGCAGTAAATTATTTTCTTTTCATCAGCCTCAAGGATGCTGGTAAGGCTGGTTTTATCTGTTGGGTACATGCCACCCTATATGGTAGATTTTGAGCTATATCATACTCTCCAGTGAGAGACTGTGGAGAAAAAGAGGGTTCCTGAAAATAGTGGAGATTTCTAAACTGGAAAATCCAGCGAGGACTGTTACACAGGCAAACATCCTCACTGCTTCAGCAAGTGTCTGAGCTGCAGATTACTGAATGTGGGAATATGTACAGGGAAGCATTTCTGAAGGGCTTATGCTTTTTGTATTCTTTCTGAGGTATCTGCCACTGCCCACTGGCAGAGCCAGGACAAGGGGCTGGGCAGACCCTTGGGCTGACTTGCGTTGGCTGCTCTTAGGGTTTTAAGAATGAAGTGAAGTTGTTCCCAGAAAGTCTGTGCTGCAGCAGGTGAAAACTTTGCTGTGTGATCGACATCTTCCCCACTTTTGTACTGAGAATGTTTTGTGCATCATTGTTTCCTACACAGTGGCAAAAAACCCCACTAGAAATGAGAAGCTTCTGAAGCCACACAAGAGCTCAGTAAAGCAAAAACTTTTCTGCTGAAGAAGTTCAGGGTTATGAGGATGCAGTGATTTTTAATTCCACCTCCAAAATACCCCAGAATTGAGATCTACTGTCACTGAGTTTCCCATTTAGCTGCAAGTGCCTCCCCGATAGTCTGTCTGTTGTCTGCTCTATCTTCCTACCACTTACCTGAGGCTAGTTCTTGCTTTCCAACATTCTCTGTGTAAGACTAACTGTTCTTTTCCCTTGCAGATGCTGCACTTGTAGGAAGCACACTTACCTCTCTCCCATTTTTTTGAAAGAACAGGGAAAAAAGTTGATCCTTTCTCCTGCTCCAGTATCCAAAAACCCTGGATGGTATCAGCCTGAAGACTGAAACAGCAGCTGGGGTGAAATCCACACCCCAGGATTTCCGGAGGTTCTCAGCCCAGCCACGTGCACCTCAAAATGACAGGGTGGTCTGTCTGAGACTGTGACGTCAGGATGTATCCCTAAAACCCTGCCATATGAATGATGTCAGAACAAAATTTAACCACAAAGTGTGACCAAGTAAAATACATTGCAGCAAAGAAATAAAGTATGAATTATCCCGATTTTGCAAGGTATTTATCTCTTGCTACAGTGGTCCCAAGCATATTCATGATGACATTTCTTATAAAAAACACTACTGTTTTGACAAACAAGTCACCTTGTTATGAATGCTGTTTTTTTTCCTCCAGTATGGACACAGTTTGGTTATAGCTCCTCAGGGGGAGTCTGGTAGCCCATGGGTTAAAAGTTGTAATTAAATACTCAAGATTCCAATAATCATATGTAAAATTATCCGGTGTCCCTCTCGATCCAATTTCTGCTCCGTGAGAGGGATCCTTGTTCATTCTATGCATATGCAATTATGTATGAGAACTAGTTACAGTATCTTCCACAGAGATATAATCCTTCACATTTCCCCCAAAAATGAAAATACAAGAAACCTCCAATAGAGCTCCTCTGCTTAACACGTTAGTCACTAGTGAGAACTGAAGTTTGTTCAGAAATACTAAAAAGAACCATTTCAGTCCTGCATGAACCCAAGCTCTGGGCACACCAGCAGGACCAGCCGGGGTCCCTCTCCCATTCACTGCACACGTAGCTGGGAAGCAAGTGTTACTTCTGCATCTCTTTACACTAATTGCTAGGTGTGGGGAAAGGATTTGCTGGGGAGCTCATAGAATCATAGAATCATCAAGGTTGGAAAAGATCTTCAAGATCATGAAGTCCAACCATCAGTCCTACAACCCCTGACCAATAATCCATCACCTGAAACACCATGTCTACCCATTATTTTTAACACCTCCAGGGACGGTGCCTCCACCACCTTCCTGGGCAGCCTGTTCCAATGTCTCACTGCTCTTTCTGTGAAGACATTTTTCCTAATATCCAATCTGAACCTCCCCTGGCACAACTTGACCACATTTCTTCTTGTCCTACAGCTGGTCACTAGGGAGAAGAGGCCCACACCCACCTCACTACAAGCTCCTTTCAGGTAGTTGTAGAGAGCAATGAGGTCTCCCCTCAGCCTCCTCTTCTCCAGGCTGAACAGCCCCAGCTCCCCCAGCCTCTCCTCATACGGCTGGTTCTGAAGACCCCTAATCAGCCTAGTTCCCCTTCTCTGCACCCTCTCCAGCACCTCGATGTCCCTCCTATACTGCGGTGCCCAAAACTGCACTATTTGTGATGCAGGCCAGGAGTAGTATGACCAGCAGGACCAAGGAGGTGATTCTGCCCCTAGACTTGGCCTTGGTGAGGCCGCACCTCGAGTACTGTGTTCCTAAACAAATTCCACAGCAAAATCCCTCCTTAGCACCCCTAGTGTTCTCCAGGTCCAGTGCCGTTCACTTGCTCACTTGCTTCCACCTGTCACACACACCGTAGCCTACAAAGCTTCAGTGGTGCTAATATTGATGAGCTCTTTTTAATTTTTTTTCTTTAGGAAGAAATTATGTTTAAAAAGAATATCCTCTAAAGTCTACTAACAGAAGAAAACTACCTTTTTTTCTGTTTTCTGGATCAACACAGTTGAAATTCTCACTCTTCTGAAAAGAAAAATATAATCTTTTTTTTACAAAATTGGATTTTTTTCCCTAACTTTTTATACGTGTGCATCTTCATTGTGAACTATCATGATTTAAACTGAAATGAGATCTTATTTTTGATAAGGCATAAATGTATTGCTGTCGTCAAAACAAGCCACCTGGGCAAGGCCTGAACTTACACAAATTACTTGTGAATTAAAAGCATTAAGGGGCTTTTTTATGTATAACCTACTAGTAATGCAACTTTACGTATGCCTAGTTAATCCTGAGGACGACCTGATGGTGTGGAAGAGATGAATGAACAGGTCACTTCAAAGCCCTGCATTTGATGTTCAAAAGTTTTCTTGAGCCATTTTCAATCCAATTTAAAAGAAGGTGGATATTAGGCTGGAATTTTTACAGCACAGAGAGAAATCATGCTGTGAGCAGGTCTGGAAATATCAAATATTATTCAGGAAAACCAGCTTTTTTAAATTTTTTGTTAAGCATACTGTGCTGTTTGTATCCTTCTAAGTATACTGGCAACTTGCAGTTAAAACACTTAATCCTGAGAATCTTAGTGGTATAGACTTCAAAATGACTGAGTTAATTTAGAAATGGTTATATAAATCTATAGAAACTTCTTTTCCCTTGGGAAAAATGCAATCTCTTTGGAGTAGCCAAAGTGTCTATCTCTATAAAGTGAGGTCTAATTATGTGCGTGGGTGAAGTTACAATAGCATATTTTTTTTAAATATGTGATTGTTTCTGTTCATGCAATTCTTACTACTATAAAATGGTCAGATAATAGAGTGAGAAATACCATGACAGGAAATTTCCTACCCAGAGTTAACATTTGGCTTTGGACACAAACTCTCCGAGGCTAAATTCTCTTGGATGGCTTAGCACTTTTTTAATAATACCACATATGTAGATTAACTCTAAAAAAACAAAACCTCTTGAATGAAACATATATAACATATTCCATTGTGATCTCATATTTTAGAGTGTTTCTTATGAAAGATATGCCCATAGTCTGCTTTTTTCCATATCAGACTGCATTAGATTATATTGGTTTCTTGTAAGTCTCACTGATTAACAATCCAGTGTCATTGAGAATTTCCCTAACATGAATAGGAACATCTGTGTGCTTAACCATGTATGTGAGTATTAGCAGAATGAGAGGCATAACTGTTTCAGCCTGTTTTGAATTTTTAGTTGATGCTGACGGGACAACTACAGCCTGTAATCAGTACCTGTTATTGGAAGTTTAAATGAAACAAAATTTTACCTAGTTTACAAATAATATTATGTGTCTTAAACCTCATAAAATAAAATCTAGCTTTCAGTTCTACAGCAACTTTAGCATTTTCCCCATTCATAGAATCATAGAATGGTTTGAATTAGAAGTGACCTTAAAGATTATCTAGTTCCAACCCCCTGCATGGGCAGGGACGCCTCACACTAGACCAGGTTGCTCCAAGCCCCATCCAACCTGGCCTTGAACACTTTCAGGGAGGGCACATCCACAACTTCCCTGGGCAACCTGTTCCAATGTCTCACCACCCTCACACTAAAGAATTTCTTCCTAACTTAAATGTCCCCTCTTCCAGTTTTGATCCATTACCTTTTGTCCTCTCACTACAAGTCGTCGTAAAAAGTCATTTACATTTGTTTTCCAGACTCCTTACCAGGCAAAGACACACTGAATTGCCACATTTAAAGGCTGCACAGAAGTGGACTACACCTGTTTAATATGCCTCCCAGAGTGCCTGATTTGCTTTTCTAGGCAGATCTAATGTTTAACATCTCATTGTTAATTTATAATAAAAGGATATTTTTATTCCTTTATTTTTAGATAGATTTAACATTGTGTCCTTCATAATTTAGTGCTCTATAACACTGCTGCTGAACCATTTGTGGATCCTGCAGTTTAATGACAACCTACTAACAAGAACACCATAATGAAGCCAGCTGATGTACTGAAAAGAGTAAGTCTTATGACAATGAGTTCGTGTAAAGAAAACACACTTCAGCTGTTGCCACTTCTCATGTTGAAGTTGGCATATCCTCCTCCAAGGTTGTTTGATTTTAAGATTACATGCAGTCCAGTTAATTGTCCATATAAAACATACTAATTTCTTGAATAGAAAGAGTGAGCTTTCATCATAATGCACTCATACAGTAAATTAAACAGAAAATTAACTCTGCAACAATTATCTTCTCCCTTCTGCAGTTGTCCCACATTGTTCCTCTAACATTTCTGCACCAATGATACCAATCTTCTCAGCTTGTTCTCTTTACGGTGAGACCTTGATGTGAAATAAGGATGAAGACATTTCACGTTTGTTCAGGATTTGTTCTTTTTTTTTAAGAATGTGTCTTGCTCTCATTGCATTTTCTCCTGGGCAAACAAAACAGACATTTGCATGCTAGGTACAGCTGAGCCTGAATTTCATTTTCACTTTCAGCAATGACCTTAAGGTATTTGCAATTAGATTCAGTATTCTGGTTCTGTTACACTATGACTTTCAAGTTCTGCAGAACAGGATGATGGCTTGTTGAATGTCTTTAAAAGGTAATTTGGTTTTCTTTTTATTCAGGATGCTTTTTGGTGCAGTGGCTATTTCCCCTCACACAAACAGCACCTGGAGTATTAAATACTGAATGTTCTCATATAACAAATAGCAAGTAGCAACAGGTGTAACAGGTACTTGAAGATGTCCTAAGTTCACCTTAATTTCACCTAGAATTTCCTGTGTGGTGGACAGAACCCCATAACAAGCACGAACACCACTCCTGCTCTGCTTCTCTTGGCTTTGCCTACACCATAATTACAAACCAAACTATGATGCACTCACTTCAGATGTTCTTTTTTTTCTGGTGTCTAACAGGCCAGGTTGTATTAACATTATGACCAAAGGAACTATTCTACAATTGACTTGTTTAAAGCTGTCATATGGTTCCCTAATGAGTTATGAAATTATTTTGATCTGGTTTATACAGGCAAAACCCAACTTGTGTCTGTTATTATAACTACACCCTGGTCAAATTAAAATTATTTGTAAATGTGGTACATGGTAGGGTTGAGCAAAGCAGGTGATCTTCTCTGCAGTAAGGCACATGGGAAGTGCCATTGAAAAGCAAGTGGAAGACTTTAAAAGAGCATGTCCTTTTACTCCTGACAAAACTGTCTAGAAAGATTTGGGACTGTAAGAATCAGACTATTGTAAGTTTAAACTAATATATATATTTTTCATCCAAATATTTTTAAAACAATTAATTATCTAATTAGTAGTAGACATATAAAACAAGATTATAAGCCCATTGTAAATATATCAATTTTAAATACATCTTATTTTCGACACATTTTTTGTGATTATTCTATTTTATGAGTTCCCAATTATCTTTCTGTCATTGAGTCAGCATTTAAATCAGCAAACAGAACAAGGAGCAAAACTAAACACTGAACCAGTCCTGCAGGACATAAGCATCCGATTTGGTTATGTCTAAAATAAGAGCATAACTCTGAAATCTGCAGAATCACCCTTGCTATATTTTTGTAGAATCTGTATTGTCAACATGAGCTTTTTTTGTGGCGATATTTTGGGTGAGATGAAATGTTTTAACGTTCATAAAATGCAAATGTTTTCCTTTTACCTACTGAACATTTCATGCTTTTTTCCCCAATTATTATTTTCACCACAATCTTTTACCATAGTCGCGAAATTCCTTGAAGAAGCTTGTACTTAGGAATCCTCATCCTTCATTGTTCTTCAAAACCTGAGTAACCACCTGTGACTCACAGGAAATCCACAGTGCATTGAGGGAAACACAGGGCTCCTGGGAGCCCAGGCAATAGGATTCAAGGGAAACCTAGTTTGTGCCTCACATAAATCAGTATACTAACTGGGAAAAGAAGGATAATTATTTATTAAACAAAACATTCAGCTTATTATAAAATAAACATTCTTATTTAGGTTCAATCATTTCTTAAAAACATTTCAATTCAGAGAAAATTTTCTTGAAATGTTTTTATTATACTGGACACGCATTAAATTATTGAGGTTTCAAGAAATTGTCCTGTTTTACAGGAACTGGTAGATCACTCCCACTGAGAATTTCCCTTTCTTTGTAACACCAAAGGATTTGGACTCTCTGTCCTCTGGCTTCAGGCTTTCAACCACATTTCCTCTTCCTCTTGCACCCAGCTAAGCAAATGCTCTGCACACTAGAGGCATGTTGTGTTTTGTGCAGAGAAGCATCTGAACAAGAGATAAACCTGTGTTGCAACACAAGGTTGTCCTGAGGGAACAGACTCTACTGCTTGACAAACATCTTTCTCATTCTTGTCAAGGCACCACTTTCCCATCCTTAGCTTTCATCGCATTTTGTGTACCAAGGATTTGGGTTTCTTTGTATGTGATATGGGGAGGAGACTTTTTATAAGGGAACAATAACATCAAGAACCATCAGGCATAAACCCGCCAGTGTAATTCTTGCACAGTAGCAAACTTAGTGATTCACTGTGTCTCCTGCCAAATGCTTTGAATCAATGTGAAACGAGCAGGAAGGGTAACCAGTCCTAGTTTTGTCCTAGAACATTCCCCCTGCCATCAGTGCTCCCCAGCCATGTCTTTTGAAACCTTAGGTTGGCAGAGCCAGCACAAGCCACAGCAGCACATGGATGCTCCAGGCTCTGGGGATGTTGGAACAGTCATGATCTGTGTGCTGGTACCTTTTGCACAACTCTCCCAAGTGCCTGTTTTGTGTCTGCACACTGTGTATACATCGTTTGACAGGCTGTTATGGGGCTGAAGCAGAAATTAAAAAACTTCCAGCATTGCCACATCTAACAGAAAACGAGTGACCGAATCATACCTCTGTGCTATTGATCCTGGCTGAGAGTGTTTTTTGCACAAGAATTCTGACCAAAGGGCTGCTGCAGGCCCAGTCCCTTAACCCAACTCTGATGTCAGCCTCAGAGGAGTGTGGGACCACCCTGACATCCTCCTGAAATGGGCAGGATGGTGTCCTTTTCTGCTGTTTCAATCACGCACTGTGCTCCCCATGGGTGTAGTTCCCTCACCTGTCGTTTCTCATTTCTTTCCTTGGTTAGGCTGGAGCTCCTGCCACTCCTCAGGGGTGGCACCTTTCTTCCTCAGAGATCCACCACTTTCCTGTCAGTATCAGCCCTGAATCACAGCTCCCTCAGGAATGAAGCGGGAAGCAGCCATAGGCACAGACCAGGCAGGCACACAAGACAGGGAAATATCACCTGCAGAGATGGACCTTTTTTTTAACTTGGGGTTAAACACTCTCATCATCACATCTTGCACCTTCAGCAAAAGGAAATTCGGTTGTTTCAGCATTGCATCAGCATAATTAATAACTATCTAATTTATCTTTAGGGAAAATGATGTCTCTTCAGTCTCATTCAAGAGAACAGGGGAAAAAAGTACCTGTTGCTCGTTTCATGATTGCTATGAAGCTTTCAGGTTTAATTAAGATAAAACAAAGGATTATAAGAGCAAGCAACATTCCCTCATGCTGGGGCACTCTCTTCGTTTCACTCAGCTCTATGAAATGCTGCAGGAGAATATAAGGGGCTTAAAAGAGGGGTGAGGAGGCAGGGCAGAGCAAGGCAGGGCACATCAGCATACTTGATAGCATGAGGTCCTTGTGGTAGGGATGCAAAACATGGCACTGCTAGGGCCTGTGGTACGAAAAGATTATAAAAGACAGGAGGAACCTGCCCTTGACATCTGGGCACTGGATATGCAGGTCTTGTTTTCAATCATGATACATAATCACAAAATCAATTGTTGAAGTTAGCAGGGACCTCTGGAAGTCATCTGGTCCAAGACCCCTTCTCAAGAAGGGTGACCTTGAGCTGGTTGCCCAGGTCCATGTCCTGTTGGGTTTTGAGTATCTTCAGGGATGGAGACTCCACAACACCTCTGGGCAACCTACACCAGTGTTTGAGAACCCTCACAGTGAAAAAGGATTTTTCTTATATTTAAACATAATTTCCTATTTATCTGTTTGTGTCCATTGTTTTTTGTCCTGTCACTGAAGACCACTGAGAAGAGTCTATCTCCCTTGTCTTCCTTCCCTCCCATCAGGTATTTATCCACATAGAAAAGATCCCCCTGGAGTCTTCTCTTCTCCAGGCTGAACAGTCACAGTTCTCTCATCTTCTCTTTGAACAGTCTCACTTCAATGCTTATGAAAATTATGAAGAAGATTATTCTGGGAGTTACTGAAAAACACTTGAGACAAGATAGTCATTGGTCATAGCCAGCATGGGTTCATAGAATCATAGAATCATAGAATGGTTTGAGTTGGAAGGGACCTTAAAGATCATCTAGTTCCAACCCCGCTGCATGGGCAGGGACACCTCCCACTAGATCAGGTTGCTCAGAGCCCCATCCAACCTGGCCTTGAACACTTCCAGGGATGGGGCATCCACAACCTCCCTGGGCAACCTGTTCCATTGTCTCACCACCCTCACAAGAAAGAATTTCTTCTTAATGTCTAACATAAATCGCCCTTCTTCCAGCTTAAATCCACTGCCCCTTGTCTTATCACTACACACCTTGGTAAAAAGTCCCTCCCCAGCTTTCTTATAGCAATCTTTAAGTAATGGAAGGCCACTATAAGGTCTCCCCAGAGCCTTTTCTTCTCCTGGCTGAACAGCTCCAACTCTCTCAGCCTGCCTTCACAGGAGAAGTGCTCCAGTCCTCTGATCATATTTATGGCCCTCCTCTGGACTTGCTCCAAGAGCTCTATGTCCTTCCTGGGTTGAGGGCTCCAGAACTGGACACAGTACTTCAGGTGGGGTCTCACAAGAGGAGAGTAGAGGGGGGGTGGAATCACCTCCCTTGAACTCCTGGCCATGCTTCTTTTGATGCAGCCCAGGACAGGGTTGGATTTCTGGGTTGCAAGTGCACAATAATGGCTCATGTTGAGTTTTTCTTTGACCAACACCTCCAGGTCCTTCTTCTCAAGGCTTAGGGAAAAGTCCTGCTTAACCACCTTAATTTCCTTTTATGACAGGGTCACCCATCTAATTGACCAAGAGAAGCAGGTAGATGTGATGGTTTGGGATTTTAGCAAAGCTTTTGGTATTGTCTCTCGCAGTATCTTTCTGGACAAAATGTCCAGCCCACATCTAGACAAGTCCATAATATGTTGGGTAAGCAGCTGGCTGACAGGTCGGGCTCAAGGGGCTATAGTAAATATCATTGTTGATCACTAGCGGGGTTCTCCAGGGCTCAATTTTAGGGCCAGTGCTCTTCAATGCTTTTTATAAATGATCTGGATGCAGGAATTGAATGTACATGAAAATGTCATTGTATTTTGTGTGTTTTGTGCCTTCTGTCCATTTTTTTTTTGTTGCCAAGTGCCCATGAACTGAAGCAGAGCGACAACGTTTGCATCACTCAATCTTAAGACTTTGTACAAACACATCATTGCAAACCTGTCTTCATAAAGAGCTCTTTCAGAGTTGGTGCAACACTTTGGGGTTGGGATTTGCCACACGTTAGGTACAGTGCACTTATCTGTGTAGAGGCTCTTAATGCAGAGAATGTATGAGGTAACCTACTCTTCTTCCAAACTGGCTTGTAAATGCTCACTCTGCCCTTCAGCCCATTAACTTCTCCAGGAGACAAGCCCTGGAGTGAAAATGCACCACACCGTGCTCAGCTGAACAGCGTGAAAGCTCAGTTGGTAGCAGGTACCCCACAGCAAGTGTGAACTGTGAGGTAAAACCTGCCTCCGATGAGACATCTTGCTAAAAAGCAACATGTTTTGCCCAGAAGGTCTGGCAGTCTGATACACAGGGTGTCTGACATTTAATATTCACATCATATCCCACAAAAAGATCAACGCGGAGCCTTTCAGGGTTGATAACGAACAACCCCTCTAGTAATTAAGCTCTGTGCACCTTTTGAAAACAGTTTCAAGTCTTTTGGGATCCTTTAATTCTCACATGCGTCACCGAAGCACAGGTTCAGTATTCCCACAGAAAGCAGCCATCCCTCTGATTTACGGACTTCCCCACCCTTGGAACCAAGACACTGACATGTTCTGCTCCAGGCACTGAAAAGCTCAGCTCTGCCTTCTCTCTTTTTCTTTTTCTTTTTTTTTTTTTAATTTTTTTTCTCCTTCTTTTTTCTTTTTCCCCTAAAGAAACTGTTTCCTGTCAAATTAACGTTCCCAATTACAAGTGGATCTAATCCCTGGCGATTACCTACCTTCCCTAATTGACTGTCTTGTTCCAAAGCAAGGCAGGGTGTTTGAACAGACAAACATAAAAAAAGGCTCAGGTTTGCTGAGACAGAGAAAAAAGACTTACCTTCAGAAAATATGAGCTAGCTTTCTCTCTCCCAATTACTACCCTTCCTCCTTTGAATAATGAAAGTTGCCTTGAAAAGTTTATGGGTTTCAGAAAATTAAGTCACATACAGAGTCAGCTGGTCCAGCTGGTTCCTGTGGAGTTTGGTGCTCGGATACAACTAAGAGTTTTCTAAAATACATTGGAAATCAAAGCATTTCAAAAAATTGTTACCTTATTCCAAGGGAATATGTTTTCCTTACTGTCTAATTCCTAATGTCAAGCTTTTGAGTGCTGGTTTTTAGGCTGATAAAGACATAGATTTTACATTCCCAAAATGATGTTTTTTCTTCAATATATTTCTACGTTAGTTTCAGAGATGTTTTGCCAGGAAGAAACCAGGTACCTGATAATGACAATAGGGATTTGGCTAACTAATACATAAGTTCTTTGCATCCATCTTACGTACTACTCAGATACAAGATATGTAAGCTAACAGGGAATTTCTACCTGTTCAGAGGTTTAATTGTTGGTATAAAATTATACAAATAAAGGAAGGGCTATTTTTCTGATGTTTTAGCAATGTTCTTCAAAGTATCAGGGGCAAATAGGAAGAGCTGACACTCTTAAGGAGGAGTGTGTAAAATCTCCCCTGCTCCATTATAGCAGCACACAAACTGGGAACTCCTCCACCACCACTGAACACTATTCTTCCTCCTTCCAGAAAACTTACTGCATCATGGTTCAGATCCAAATCTGGGGGGAGCTGATAGTTCTCTACTGATTTGAAATAAAATGGCCTGATCTACACTACATGAGAATTTCCTCTATACTGCAAAAGGAGAGAATGTAAAAAGCTCATCAAAAGATTTCTGAACAGCCCAGCATCCTGAACAAAGCCCTTCACCAACCCCCCATGCTTGCCAGCAGTCTATCCAAGGAGACATTTAGCTGCTGTCAATACACTACAGCAGCCAAGAAGAGTGACAGGGACCTTGACATATTGTTTTTTGTTAGCCTAGGAGAGTTACATGAGAGCCTGACGGCAGAAGATATCCACACTGACTACTTACTGGTTGCAGAGTAATTCATCAGCCTTGTTTATGTGGAAATATAAATTGAAGAGGAAAGGATTTAAGGATGCAAATTTTTCTTAACTTTATTGTCTTACATGGGAAAGCAAAGTGGGAAAAACATGGGTAAGAAATTACAGGGTAGCATTAAACTTCCTAAAGCATGCAAAAGGAAGAGGAAGTGGTGTAGGAAGAACAGTAAGGAGTCAGCAAGCACTCTGCATGTGTTTCTAACACAATTCTGCATTTCAGTAGCCTGTATCCTCACTCAGCATCGTCCATGCACATACCTACATTTACCACCACCAAGTAAAAGGGCATATTTTAGTCTAACAGATCTGAAAGAAGTGTGCAGATGCAGACATACCTGCAACAAACACACACCCATCTGGTATGTCAATGCTCCACTGGATGCAGTTCCTTAAAAGAAAACTTCCTTGATTCTAAAATGGGCACTTGCCTAAATTCTGTCAAAACCACAATGAAAAACAGCCCTAACCAGAGTAAAATGGGAATGTGCCCTGTCCAATTTACTGTAATATTTACCTTAAATACACTTTAGCTTTTTTTTACAATTTTATTTTGAGAATCTTTCACATTCATTGTCTAGTGGAAAACCAGTGCACCCAGAGATGGTGTCTTGCAGTCACCTCAAAAGTCAGTATTACACCTTGGATATTTACGTGGAAATAATTTTTAATCCTGACTAATTACTTATTATGAGCAGTGTTCATTATTCTTTCTGATACTTTAATAAAGTGCATTTGTTAGAGCACGAAGTTGGTCAGAATTACAAATAACTTGCCCTGACAGCTGGAGGGCAGCATTTCTCTCACTGTGAAAACCAACTTGTCTGCAGTGAAGGCAGATGCCAGGACAGTAGTCAGTACGTTTCCACTATAGAGGACTGATAGTTCTTCAAAAGCACTCCTGATGAAATGGAAATTTGAATCAATCCCCTGAAGAGTTTGGGGAAACAAGAATACATATAGTCCTTGATCTGAAAGCAACTTCAGGGCCAGTGGTGTATCCTTGACATGCCATTGCTAGAGAAGAGAAGGGGGCAGGATGGACCAGCACCCCAGACAAGATCTAGGGATACCATCAACATCACAGGGCTGCTGCCCCACTGCCCTGCCTGGTCCCTCTGGGAACTGGCAGAGTGGTTTATCCTCTTGCAAGAGGTTCTTTCCATACAGCTGGCAATTGACAGTGGCTCACTGAGATGATGTGGGTTGATGGGGAGAGTGCCTAGAACTTGAGGATCACCCAGTATTTTGCAGCAGATGGTAAATCCTAAACTAACCATCAGTGGTATCCCATTGTCCTTGTTTGAGCCAGGATGAACCCCATTTTCTTTTTACTGTTTTTTTTTTTTTCTTCGGTGAGCTCTCTTTTAACTAGAATCATAGAATCATAGAATCCTAGGGGTTGGAAGGGACCTCGAAAGATCATCTAGTCCAACCCCCCTGCCAGAGCAAGTTTTCCAGCTAGTGGACTGATAACGCTGGAATGTTTATGTTGCTGCCGAGAACCCAAGGACATTTTGCTCTGCTTCAGTTTTGGATGCTAAAGGAGCAGAAGAGTTGTATCTGCAACTCTCCAGTAGGAAGGAGCAGACTAGATGGACAGCAAAATCGGCCAGAGATATTCCATACCTATATATACATGTAAGAGTCAGTATAAAGTCAGGGATCATGGAAGTCCAGTCCCTTCCTGCTTCTTCTTCCTTTCTCTTCCGTCCATGGCTGGCATCCAGGGAGGACTCCATCCATCCATCACCGTTGATCCCCAGGCTCATGCATTCCTGATCCTCATTACTTTACCCTCAGTTTCTGTCTGCTCTGCCCCTCTCTCTAGCAGCGTTCCAGGACATTTCAGAACTGCTCACAGCTCAGGAGATGCCATGGGAGTTGCTGGGGGTGGAGGGAGGTAATAGGGGCTTTGCACATTCCTGAACATACTTGTATATATTTGTACATATTTTCTTTCATCATTAGTATTTAATTAAAGCTGCCTAGTTTAGTTTTCAATCCAGAAAGTCTCTCTTCTATTTTTTCTCTCTCTTTCCCTACCCTGGTGAGAGGGGGAGGGGATCGAGATCATTATTGTCACTGGTTTAGTTGTTGATCCTGAGTCAAACCATGGCACCCATGAAGAGACTGGTGCTGTCAGATGCTGCATTCACTCATGGGGTTTAGTCCTTTTATATCAAAGCCACGGCTACATCCATATACAAAGGGAACACATGAGAGAACATTCCCAACTCCACTGTAACCACCATATAAGAGGAATGAAGGTCCAGCTGATGTCCACTCACAAACATCAGGCTGGGCAAGTGGATAGAAGCCTCACAGCCTAAATCCTCAAATCATGCACAACCCAGCAATAAACTTCATGGGCTAGATCAGGCAGTCCTGAGATGCCCCTCATTCACAGGACACAGCAACATTATCTGTAAAACAGTGGCATGGGCGGAGCTAAAACCATTAAAATAATTAGGTCTGGGTTCTGTATCGGCATTCCTGAAGTCGCTGATGGGGAGGTACTTCCACACATTATCACAGTGTCTTTAGCTCAGAGATACAACCAGGTTCATTTTTCATGCACCTAAGGTTTGTAACTGAAATTATCAGCCATCTTCTGTAGGACATGCGTGTTACACACAAAATAAGCACACATGGCATTGCCTTCAATATTTGTTTATTAAGCTCCAAATGGCAAAAATTAGAGCTAGTTTTCATTAAAGTGTTCCACAATGGCAAGTTTAAGTTACAACAGAGAGGACTGAAAAACTCTTAGTTCACTCAAATTAAATGTCATCAGGTTTTAACCCCACTGAAGTTTTTACTTAACCACTATCTAAGGCTGAATATTTATCCCAAGATTTATTTATTAAAAATAGTTATTCTGAATCTTTGTTATCCATATAATTACCCAACTCCTGTCCAAAAATTATGGCCAAATTATTAGCCTGCCTCAAGTCCAAGCCATAGGGAAAGGGAAGTACCAGTTTGTTACACAAGAAAAAACTGGATGTATGTTATGCTACTGGTATTTTAGCAGAACAAACAAAAACATAGTGGGATGTGCCCCACAGGACACCATTGTATTTATCTCACTACCTTTTTTTTTTTAAGAAACCTAAATTCTTTATATCATTTTTTTATCTTCCCCGTTTTCAAATGCTTGGACTATTGACACTAGGTTCTAGCCACCTCGTGATGCAATTTCAAAGAAGCCCCTGACATGATTTGTGTTCCTATGGTCAATTGTTCTATTTTCTCACAGAAGGTCATTGCTAAGACAAATGCCTGACAGAAATCTGCTGTCTTTCATCATTAGATTTTTCTGAGTTGATGGATTTCTACCTGGGGAAGCTTTACACAAGCTGCACTGAGAGAGGCAGAAAGACTGCTGTGTATTTTCACCATTTGCTCTTTGATTCTGTGCTTTCCAAACTTCATCTCAGGTGGCGAGACAGATCTTCAGTGTGCTGGGTGATCTGCCACTTCCTTTTGAAAAGGAGGGGTCTAATGCAGGATAGGATTTGCATTTTCAAATTAATTTTTACCTCCTTCTGGCTGAAAATTTAACGCCAAACTGGGCATAAATTGAGGCTAAGCCAGTTCCTGAAGCCACCTGTGGGGCAAAAAGAATATTTCCTTATTTGTGAAGGTACTGTGGGAGCTGGTGGAAATCCACACAATCCCAATACTGCCAGCACAGCAATGTTGATTTACACCTTCTAAGGACTTTGCTGCTTCCTACAAGGAAATGCTGAGAAGCACTTTTTTTTTTTTCTCTTTTTCTTTTTTTTTTTTTAAAGGATGTGAGCTTTTAATTATTATATTAACATTGTCAACTGTCATATGCTTTGAAATAATTTAATATTCCCAGTCTCCTTACAACCTGTTTATTGATATTCATGAAGTGAATCCCCTCTTGAGATGTCTAGACTGAATGTCAATATGGTTTATAGATGAAGACATGGTTTATAGATGGAAGGTATTAATAATTGAATCCTGAAATTGTTTAATTTTACTTCAATAAAAGGCCAGGCAGGACAGGAACCAATATGCCCTTTTACTAAATTGATGCACAAGTGAGTGCAGCCAAACAGGATCATTTCAGACATCAATGATGAAAAAAAAAAGGATTGAATTGGGTGGCATATTTTCATTAAAATATAATTGTGTGGAAATTATTTTCCTGGGTGAAAGTCTTTCTTCCCACATGTGGCATGAGTAGAGATACTACATGCACGAGACATAACTTACAAAAGATATATTTTAGCCTTCCACCTCTCCTTGAAAGTCATACCAGAAAAGGCTACGGAGAGACATGTCCCCAAAAATGATCATGATAGTAATATTTAAACTCCATGAAGGAACTGCAGGATAAATATTGTTTCTCCTGTATTATTCATAACACAATAGCTGGTCATAACACTCCCTTCTGTCCTTATGAAATATGTTTATCCAATAATCTAATCAGGATGAGTAAAGGTCTGGGAATATCTTGAGTGAGAAGACTGCTAGCTTCTCAAATATGAGAAAAAACTTATTTCACAGAGAAGCGCACAACTAATCCAAGAAGGAAGGAAGAAATATTATCTAATCTGTAAATCACAATAGTTCTACTGGAAAAGCTGGGGTTCCCAAAGGTGCCAGCAAGCCTCCCGGGAGACAGCTTGGTCAGTGCCTCACTTGTCCATTTCTGTAAGATTTTCTACCATTGAGGACTCATTGTTTAGATATACATAGTCTGATCCTATGCCTCCTGATGTCAGCATCACTTTCTTTCTTTCTTATTTACTTTAATGGTTATTATATCTCGGTCTTGAAGAAAAAACCTATTTATATCTTTCTCAATTACATTGGAATATAAACTGATAATCCCAATATTTATTGCCTATTAACATCTTAGGCTTTAAATTTTTTTATCAATAGAATCAGAATGTTTGAAACGAGTGCACATCCGGATGCATGTGTGATAGGAAGGAAACATCACTGTAGGTCTCCTGGTCTACACAGGATCTGGTATCATTATGATTTTTTCCAAAGGGCATATATTAAATCCTAACAGATAATCTACATCAATTCCGTGCCAGTGTAAAATGGCTCAGAAGTGAACTTCAGCATAATATCTGACCAGTCTGAGGATGAACAAAGCTGAAAGATAATTTCAACTGAAACTGAAAACCACAGGTGGAATTTAGCAAAGAGAGAGATACTTTGTACAAACTATGGGTGACTTGCTAATATTCAAGATACACTAAAAGCCTCTCATTAGGAGGCTAATGAAAATAGGAAAATACCATGTCACTTTTAGCCTTACACAGCACTAGAATGTTACCTACATTTGGATAACTATGGTTTAAAAAGACAGATATGCCTGTTGTCATCATAGTAAAAAACAGGCAATACTTCAGGTCATGAAGAAATTTAACTCAGGTCTGTGGAAAAGTGGCCAAAAGGTTCCCAACTGTTTGCTTCTAAAGAATTATAAAACCATAAGAAAACAATGCATTAAAACACAGCTTTCATCACAAAAAGAGAAGCATTTAAAATATTGACTCCTTCTGTCACATTAGGTCTGTGGGAGCATCACCTATGCAGATACTCCTAAGACATCTTAGTCTCTGCCTTAGTGGACCCTATTTTCCAAACATCAAAGGTGTTTCCCTGTTCCCTAACAGAATGTGTAGGAGTCCTAACCTTGAACAGTCTTCGGTTCAATGTTTTCTTTCAGTCCAATGTTTACTTGCAGGTCTTCTCACATCTACTAGTCCTTCAGCTTCTCCGTCATTAGAAATTAAACCCTTTTCTATATCCTTTGGCCTGTAGCCTTTGGGCATCATGACAGACACCACCTAATTAGACAAGTAGACTCCCTACAGTGTTCTCAGACACCTCGTTCCCACCAGCTCTAACCTCTGTGAGTTGGGCCCTGGTGTCTCTGACCCAGGGCAGACCACACAAGCATTCAAACTCCATCTTGGCTGGGACTCCTAGGATATCTTGTACAGCAATCAGTGGTCTGTCCCACTGTTTAAATTGCCATTCCACCAACCTAACTGCTTTGCCTGAGAGGAAGTGACTGTATATTTGATTTCCATGAGTGCAAGAAAGCTCTTCAATACCCCTTCTCAAATATGAATCCCCACTACTACCAGTATAAATCAATATCACACAACATGGAGCATTGTATCATTTACCTACATGCTTATCTTTTTGTGGGGAAAAAGCTCTGTTTGAATCTTTCTGCTGTGCTCAGATGCTTGGCTTAGGTGTAAGAGAAGAAACAATTATATTCTTATATCCATGGGTAACAAAGAACTGTGGCACTGGCAATTCTTTAATTTGATTGTTGAGCCTAATCTTCTCATGTCAGCAGACAAATATATGATATGCCCTAACATTCCTGCACTGCTGATCTGGAAATGTCACTGTTTATAGAGGGTAATGAATCCTGAGACTTGCTCCACTGGAGGGCTTTTCCTCCACCCACTTGATCCACTGTCCTTTTTGTTCCAGTTCCAAAATGTGAGCATATTTTACCACAATGTCAAAAGTCATGTCAATTGGACAGCAGGAAAGAAGCAGGAAGAACTCAACCTTGACAATTCATGATGGCCCATGCTCATCTGAATTATAAGTAGGAATTTTATTCTAGAGTAAGAGAGCTACATCTCCTAAGCTCTACAGACAATCATACAATAGATAGCCCTGACTCAGATTTCAGATGTCATAATGTAGATAATTACTCATGGCCTGAAATAAAGAAATGCAAAACGTGGTATTTGTATATCATTATGGGATAACCATATGTCAGCAGCTAGAATCATCTCTCTGCGTAAAGTTTGTCCTCTGAATAAATCTGTTCCATTCAGAAACTGGGAAGCACATTAAATGATTATGTTATAGTCATTTTTGCTTCCAGTTAATTTCTATTCCCAGATGTCTTAATTTCTATTACTCACTCCTGCTTTTTTACTGGACAGTGTTCTTGTGCCTGCAATGTGATGTGGAGTAAGAAACTGATCTCCTCTAAAACAAACAAACAAACCCAAAAAAAAAAAACAAAACAAAACCCAAAAAACCTCCAAACAAACCTGCCTTTGCTTTTCAGTTACATCACCTGAACAATGTATAGACTGTAGGGTTACGAACAAGCAGAGGGAGGTATGGTGCCCACTCATCAGCTGGTGTTTCAACAAAAACACCATTCTCATGAAGCCTGCAGACTAAAAGGACCAGTACTGTAGAATGATAGAATCATAGAATAGGCTGGATTAGAAGGGACCTTTAAACATTGTCTAGTCCTACCCCCCTGCATCAAGCAGGGACATCTTCAACTATACTGATATTAAGACTGCATCTGTCTATAGATCATGAGCCAAGCCAAGTTAAAGCCCCCGGGAGTCTTTCTATCAGTTTCATCAGGTTTTTAACTAGGTCTGTGATAAGTGAAGTGATTCTGTGTGCTCTGATCTGTTAAAAAAAAGCATACCTTCTGTGTTTCATACAATACAGAGCAGTTTCTTCATCCACAAAACATTTAAAGCAAGCACAGCAATGTGGAACATCCTGAGAGCCTGAAGTGAATGGAGGTTATTTTGCCTGTGGGTGTCCTTAAATTGTGACCATCTGTTGGGCTGATGAAGCAGGTGCTGACCATTTGTAACTCCACTGAAGCACAAGGAGCTTGGTGGAGTGCTGCACTAGCTGAAAATCCCTGCACTCTTTTGCATCCACAATTAATTATGGGCCAGTATGTCCTGCGTTTAGATGAACCAGCCCAATACAATCCCATAAAGAAAATCAGTTTCTTTACAGTTTTGGAAACATTCACATTTTTGGAACTGATTATTATTTAATCCTTTTTTATTTGTGGTTTATCTGCCCAAGAAGTAAAAGCAGAAAAATACTATTTCTTTGAGCTAGGGGCACGCTAATTAACAGCAAGAAGTGTTGGAAAGAATTATTATATTTTCAGTTGAACTTTACAGACCAAATATATTCAGGCAATTAATTTTAATATGTTCCAAATTTTATTCACTCTTGCGTACAAAATGGAAACGAAATAGCACTTAGCTGAAAACAAGAAATAGTTCCTCAGCTAGAGTTAAGTGACATTACTCTTTTTAATTTCAGTTGTTCTTTGCTAATTCATGTAAGCTGTCACACAATGCAGATTTGACTCAGATATCCAGAAAAACAGGATTAAATCTATTAGGATATTTTAAGCCAATAGACAAAAGTTGCAGGCAAAAACAACCTTTTCCTGACATAGCTATATGTCCATGGGATGCAAATTCCTTGGGCTCATGTCTACTAGCTAAAAAATGTTGTCACAAGCAAACGATAGTTTTAACAGAATTGTTGCATGGGGCAGACAATCAGCTGAAATTCTTGAGAGGTTTAGGAAGCTTATTCCAAACTACTAGAAAATTGCTACAACAATTTCTGCAGAATATATAGTTCCATTGTAGCCAGTTTTTCTTTACACAATCCACATTATTGATACAGATGTGCTAGTAATTGTAAGGGATGATGTTATAATAATGTCATTTTGGCAAGTTGCAGTACTATTTAACTAATACATTGTTTTCTGAAAGGATTCCTTTTAGAAACCGTATGTTCTTTACTAGATCATTTACTCCTTTCTCCCTAGCCTTTGAATACAAGCAGAAAGAGAAATGGCAGGAGGTAAAAAAGCTTGTCATATAAACTCTTTCACCTTAACCTTTATTCAGGATGATCCCTTCAACTCCTGGAAAGTCTACTTTGGAGGGATGCTAAATGTTTGTTAGGAAGCCCAAAGCAAAGTAAAATTCACCTGTTCACAGCTTTCCCTACAGATGTGGTATCTGACTATAGGAAAGATGTTGAGTTGCTGGAGCGTGTCCAGAGAAGAGCTACCAAGCTGGTGAAAGGCCTGGAGGACAAGTCTTACGAGGAGAGGCTTAAGGAACTGGGGTTGTTTAGTTTGAAGAAGAGGAGGCTGAGGGGTGACCTCATTGCTCTCTACAACTACCTGAAATAAGGTTGTAGGGAGGTGGGAGTTGGTCTCCTCTCTCCAGTGAATAATGACAGGACGAGAGGGAATGGCCAGAAGTTGAGCCAGGGGAGGATTAGGCTAGATATTAAAAATAATTTCTTTACTGAAAGAGTGGTTGGACAGTGGAACAGGCTGCCCAGGGAGGTGGTGGAGTCACCATCCCTGGAAGTGTTTAAAAGAAACGTAGATGTGGTGCTTTGGGAAATGATTTAAGCATTAACAGGTAGATAAAGGTTATGGTGGGTGGATTTAGGTTGTGGTTGGACTTGATGATCTTCGAGGTCTTTTCCAACCAGGTTGATTCTGTGAGTATTCTGTATCCAGCCCATGTTTTGTCAACAGGTTTGAGTCTTTTGATTAAACTTGAGGCTAGTTACGACGAATTGGAGCCAATTTCTTGTTTTGTATCAAAAGAAAATTATGAACCCCAGGATTTCACATGCTTCCAGCTACAGATTGACCAAAATATGAACTGTGAAGTTCACGTTCATGCTTCAAAGACAGAAAATGCCAGAGCTGAACCCCTGAGAGAGAGTGACCGTGATGACCAGAAGGGCTTCAGGAAGTGGGTCACAGTTATTCTTTCACCCCCTCCACAGCTCTCTCTGAGGGAAACTGTCCAGATTCCTGATTTGCATCCATGCCACAAAAGAAAAAATGAACGATAGAAGCTGCCCAGAGCCTAGAAGGTTGGAGTAGCCAGCAAATTTTCTCAGTCTTTGCTTTCCTCCCTCCCAACACCCTCCAAAACTGCGAACAAACCAGCAGAGCCAATTACAACATATCTCTGTGATATGGACACTTCACCACTTGTCCTGGACAAAGCCCACAAGCTCATTTAAGCTGTGTAATGAATAGTTGTCATATAGCTTTGTGTTTATTACTAAAATGGGAGAGTTACAGGGTGAACTAAGCAAAGAAAATTTCTTAAGCTCCAATGCCTCCCAACAAGCTGCTATTTCAGCCCTAGACCTGGCCCACAGCAAACCTCATTTGCCCTTCAGAGACAAATATAAGATGCAGCAGTGGTGTTTTAAAGGATCTCCCAGGAAGCCAGTTGTGCAGCTGGTGAGAATGGAAGCTGCAGATACAGGAAACACGCAGTAAAAAGCCATCTTGGTTTTAGAAGCAAGGAGCCACCACGTGTTATTGGACAGCATCTGCATTAGGCAGGTGATCAGCTACATGGCCAGCAAAGAAAGACAGGTAACCAGAAGATGAACAAAATAGTAACCAGAAACAGAGAAGGTAAAAATCCAGATCAATAGGAATGAAAAGCTTCCAGGCAAAAAAATATTGCAAAAGGTTTAGAGTACTAGAAAGAAAAATTCAATCTGCATAGAGGACTGCCTACGGAGATTAAAATGTAAAAAAAAAAGAAAGTAAAACTTTCATTTCACTACTTCATGGGAGGTAAAGAATAAGATGCGGATGTAACTTTGAAGCTAGACATATAGCATATAGTACAACAGCTGTAAAAACTGGAGGGGAAGGATGGATCATCCCAAATGATCAAGTGAGAGCAGTTTAAGAAGTTACCACCTCCTTGACTGGATTTTACCAACCCCTTGACTGAAATGTGATCATTGGCTGTGTAAGAAGCCCCTTTCACCCAACATGAAGTACAATAGGAGAGCTCCAAGTGCCCTTCACAGCACTTTTCAACACTACATGTCAATATGTTTTACCAAGGACTTGAAAGGGTGTCGTTCAGGTCTGGAAACATAAAAGATGTCCTCATTAGAGTTGAGGTTGCCAGGGGCCACGTTGCCTGCATATAGCAAAGAGAGCTGAGAGAAACTGATCTTAAATGCCTGAGGATGACAAAGAAAGCAGATGTATCCAGAAAATAAATAAAACCATGTCAGGCAGTTAGGGTGGCAGAGAATCCTACAGCAGTTGTAAGATCAGCCACAGAAGACAGCTGGGCTGGGTGGGAGCACAAGCAGTAGGGTCCTCAGCACAGGTGTGGAAAACAGAATAAACAGGGGCAAAACACCCCACATGTACCAGCAGTGTGAAAACCCCGGGGAACAGGACCACATAATATCATAATATGACAGCTAAGAAAGAAAGAGACTGAAATAGTCATTCTGGTTTCTATCGAAAGAAAAGGGCAGCTACAGTGTGATGTGGCAGCCTACACACACTGCTGAAAAGGATGCCAGTATTTGTCATTGACAGCTAAGCTGCTAGATCAACAACCAGTTCGCCTTGCATCTGAACTGTGGAGGCAGTGCAGCACCAGTGACAAGCATCCCTTTTAGAGCAGGTGCACCATAAAACTATTTTCTGACCAGTAACAATCAAAGGTGGGATGTTATAGTTGAGAGCTCATGATGCACACAGTCAAAGGCAGCAGGAAATGCAAGTGTGGCATCTGGCATCATGCATTTACCCTCTTCTGACCAGAGGAGACAGAATTATCACTATGGGTTTTGTTCTAGCAGTTCAACAACAATTAAAAGGCAATGGTCCTTGGAGGTACTCTGAAAAGAGAATGAATCCTACACTACCCCACTGGATTACTGAAATGCAAAATTCCTCTTAAAAAAAGGCATTAGAAAGGCTGAAAGGTATGAATCAATGTTGGACCTTCTTAGACAATTTCAAAGTCAGGTAATGGCCCAACAGTGGACATAGCAACAGACAATGCGGGGAGTTGCACTGTTCAATAGCAAACTGGTAAGAAATGTGTTCCCACCACAGATGACTGAGGGCAGATTTATTAAGGGTAAAAATTCTAATTGTAATGCCAAAACCATTTTTTTGGCGTATTGAGCTAAATGAGCCACCTACTCAAGAGGCCAGCATTCTCCATAGACCTGTTGGTCTAAAACTTAAAAGTACCAGCCCAGTTTCAAAGGTGTTTGTATGTAAACTGGGCCTCACCCTAGAGAGAGTGCCAGACAGCTGGCAGATGCTGGTGAGCAGGCTAATGGTAATATATAACCCAGTAATATCCAAAATTAAAGTGAAGTCTGTCATAGGAGGCAAACTCCTAAAGGAGGTGGCACATGGGCGCAGGATAATTATGTTTAAAGCAACCCAGAAATAATCTCAGCAAACAGGAGAAGAGGTGTCATAAAAAAAACACCACACCACAGTAAAAAACAAAGTTGAGATGGGCCAAAGGGTGTGTTCTGCTGGGCAGGAAAAAAAACCCTTAGTGAGGATATAAATGAAATCAAACAGGCCATCCAAATTTTTCCTGTGCTTAACCCTCAAAAGTCACCTGAAATCCCAGACAGCTCTGGGAAAATGCTGAACAGATCTACTAACTTCTTGGGGAAAGAATGGCGTGAAGATGGAAGATGATAATTCCTGTTTCTGGAGGTGGAGTAGCTAATGGATGCTTTTGCATGGACAGTAATCAGAATACTGAAAACATGTAGGGAGACTATCATAAAAATTGTTAATGAAGGAACCAAAACTTGAGGCATCTACTTAGAAAATAACAGACCTGAGTCTTTTTTGTCATGCAGGCACACTATTTGCAGGCAAAAGGCAAACCTAGACCAGAGCATATGTCAAAGATAACAACAGATTCAAGAAAGCTGTGGAAATTAAACCAAAGGCTGTTGCAAAGTTTTCAGTCATGAACAAACAGGCCTCAGGTGTGACTGAGAAGCACATGAGGGCTTCTGCTTCTAGAGTGCTTTCTGCTGGAAAGCCAGCTGAAGCCAGACCCATGAGCAGAGCCCAAAAGCAATCAGACGTCACCCAGGTCAGCCAGGACATAAGTAAATTCCCACCAGCAGACACAACACAAACTGTTTCAAAGATCACTACATTTACTGCCCCCGGACAATAGCTATCACAAAAACCCGTGTCACTGGGTGAAATATGTAGCAGTGACCTCTGGCTTCTGACCAAATGACATCAGAAGTAGCACAGGTTGGGTGAAGTAAAGGCTTTGCAGACCTTCATCCCAGCTAACTTTAAAAGTTGGATGAAAGCACTGAGGCAGCAGTTTCTCTGCACAGATACCCTTGGAGTGCAGTTTATTTGGTGCCTAAGACTAGCTGAGATGGATTTAGCTAAAGGAGGCTTGTGTGTTACACCCAGCTGGAAATCCAGCACTTCCTACCTAGTTCTCCTAACAGAGTCAGATTCATTTTAGAAACATGCACCCTCTCATGTTTATGACTATGGTACATGAGACAAAGACCATTGCTCTTGCCAGTGACTTCAAAGGGCTTCAATCAAGCATCTAGTGAAATGGTGCTTATGGAAAATATGATTGAAATTCAACGTTGAGCCTACTCTGAAACAATTTGCTGTGCTCCTCCTCCTAAATTTTACCATTTTTGTTGAGCTGTATCAAAGCCCTTTGGCTGTCTATGGTCTAGTCTATATCTTGCTTATGTTCTGACATTACATTAAAAAGAACAGTTCTGTATGAGGCTACCAGGGCTGCATGTATGTGCTACAGCCCTGTTTAGGCAAAATGTGCTTTCTGAAAGTGCTGCATTGTACTGTTTCACTTGGCTTTCCTTGATATAGAAATGTTAGGAAAGCTAGTGGTTTAATCCTGTGTATTGTCATCAGATTTAAAAAAAAAAAAAAAAAAGAATTATTATGCTGAAGAATATTTTTTTCCAAAGAGATAACATCCCAGAGTGCTGACAGGCTTTTTTCTCTAATGATATATGAATTGGAGCTAACAGGGGGAGACAATAACTGCAGGCCCTTTGATTAATCTATTTTCTTTGGTCCTCTCTTTAAAATGATAGATTGGTCCAGGAGGACAGTTTGCCATAGATATTTGCAACAGAAGTGTGAGCTCCAAACAAAATAAGAAACCCAGGATTGTTTAATATTTTGTAGACATCTGGTCCATTTGCAGTAAGAAATTAGCATGGAGTTATCATCTGACTATTTTCATATGTGAAAGGCTTAATAAAAAGTCCAAGTGTATCTGATGGCACAGGAGCAGAAAAGAAAAAAATTTCCTGTAGTATAATTTAAGAGAAGAACACTACAATTTAATGATCCAAATCTGCTCAGACACACAAAAGAAAATAAGCAAAGGAAAAAAGTATCCTTATCAAGTAGTGACATGCTCATGATAAATCTTTCATAACATCTCAGTCGCACTACTTTCGTCTGTTTAGAGTCAATGAGTTGCCTCACTTTGTAAAAGTAAAGGCAAGCAATAGGAGAAACTGTACTGGATAGACAACAGCTGTACAACCTCTCCCTGGGATGGTGTCATACTTTATTGTTATAAAGTTAAACCAGACTCTATGGAGAAAAAAATATAACAATTTCCCTGTCTAACTCTGATCTGCCAAAGGGCATTTTGCAAAAAGCTACAGTTTATGAAGCCTCTTTGCTAAATAACCTTATTTTTAAAATTGCAAAATGTCTTTAGAAAATGATTGTTTGATCCATGCCAGTACTTGGTGAATGTAATTCATTAGAATGGACTCAGCAATGTGTTGAAATGTATCTCTCTAAGCCTTCTCCAATGGCACAGCTGCCAGTATACAACATGATGTAAGGTGTATGTAAGTACTTCTGTGCGCTGAGGTGTTAGCAAACACACACACTGACTAAGTGAGGGGATAGAGGGAATGAGACATTGATCTAAAGTATCATGAAACAGACATGCAGCCTGGTTTTTGAGGTGTGCTGCACAAATAAACCAAACAGAAAGGGTAGTCTTCACACAAAAGAGGATTTCTGATTGTTTATTGCAAAATGGATGGACAAGAGCCTTCTGTGATGGCAAGAGTGGATTATTACTCAACCAGTAGCTTTAATTTAGAAAGTCAGAGGTGTTGAGGGTGTGTAAACAGAGGGCCAAACATTCAAAGACTTTGAAGGTAATTGAATTAAAAGCTAGCCACAGAGGTGGAGGTCCATTTGTCCTTATGTTAAACACCTGGGTGTTAATGTTAGGAGACTCACTGGTCTGCAAAAGAAGAAACAGACACGTCCTGAGAGAAGTTCAGATGGGCAGTGCCTCTTTCTCATCCTTGACTATCCAGGGAATATCTGAATGGAGCACAATCTGGACCAGTGGGTTTGACTCTCCCTTTCTTGTGAGCCATTTAATACAGATAAGTTGAGGGGTTTATAAGGAAGTTACTACTTACCCTTTATTATGTATGGTATAAATATGATATATGGTATATATCAATAGACCCAAATCCATTGTGTCATTTGCAGTAGCAGCTCTGAAAATGGTGATGAAATAAAATGCCTTATCACATTACTGTTTTTAAACCACTCACAAATTATCTTGGTCAATCTGAACATGCATTTTTAGGCAGATTTAATAATTGGTTATAAAAGATACTCAATAAAAATGACAATGCTCTTGTAACATTTATTTCATTAGGAAAATATATATTTACACTGATCCTTTAGATTGAGGATCCCCTTTTATGGCCCATTTTGTGCCATGACACATAGGGGTTAATAAAAGTAAATCTCATTTTTACCACTTGGTAAGAGGTACAGACTTGAGTAGAGAAAGGGATAAAACCACAGAGGATAACAGTATCTAAGGGGGATTTTGCTTACAATGGAATATTTTATCTCTGGTGTGTTTCCTTTAATTTCTTACACCCCTATCTCTCTGCTCTGTTCTCTTTCTGTTTTACTTGCAAGTGTGTCAGAACATTCAGAAGACAGAAAATCACACCAACTTGCAATTAAAGCATTTTAGTGGTGACACCCACAGAATTTCACTATTGCCCTCTGGAAGTTAATGTGGCTACTCAGAATCATCAAGGCTTGCTTCGTACTGTGGAGATGTAGTCCCTACAGCACTGTGGAGAAGCAGTACTACCATAGAGAAACTTCCAAGGGAAAATTCATCCCACCTGTCTTAGGCACCTCTTCTGAGAGCTTTGCCAAATCAGGTCCCTAAAGAGGAGGCAATGAAAGAGACTGAGTACTTGGTCTTACTTTTTTGAAGGGAATCTGTCTTTCTGTAGCTGAGATAGAAAATGAAAAAGCACCGAGTTTTTAGAAGCAATGGAAGAAAGAAAATATATGGCAGCAGTGTAATTCTGCCTGAAGGTAAGATATGTGTTGTAACGGGCACTGAATTTTTCACTGAATTAATTTGCATTAATATTGCACAAGGAAATGTGTGTGTGCTATGCCTTTAAATGTAGATGCTTCCCAGAATGTTATTTGCATATTCACAAATTATGTATTCCTATTGCACCATGTACTGAAAAATAAAAATAAATGTAGTTGCTACAATGAAGGAGGGTCTTTTTAATCTTTAATTAAAAATTAAATAGAAGTGTTCTTTGATGATGTCAATCTCTACTTCATTAAGGACCAGATCATACCCTAATCCAGTAGCTATGGCAGACTAGGATTTACTGACTAATTAAATAAAACCAGTCAGTATTGATATATGAAAATAGTCATGCAACCCTAATTAAAGTTGTAACAAATTGTTTTTTTATCATTTCACGCATTCAACAGCAACCCAAATTGCACTTACTTTGCAAAAATCCAATTTGAGTCTGCCTTATTCAAAGAAGCCAAAAAATGGACTCTTTTACACACACACACATGCAGAGACACACTCTATGAAATCTGTTTTGACAGCTTCCTATAATATTTAACCAACGACGACAGGCAAGCTAAAGAATCAATAAGTAAACCTTTGGTGCATGTTGCAATCACAGGCAATTATTTACATGTCATGTTGAGTCATTTGGATGGTGAAGTATTGTTCAGATCCATCATCTAAACAGACAACTGTATATATGTGCTTTCGATTGGCTCCTTGGTCCCTTGGGACTTTAGTTGACTTATTCTAATGTGAATATTCATGAGCCTTGATGGTAGTGTTTACCACTTCATTATGGCAAAGATTTAAGAGCTGTGCTACAGTTCTTGGAAGGGAGGAGCCATGGCATTTTGGAAACAAATAGCTAAGGCTACACTGCCTGCAAAGCTCATAGGTGGAGATGCTGCAGCTGCACCAGGCAGCTTTGTGCACCCGTGCACAGGGGGATGAAGGTATTTATAAGGAAAAAACAAAGTTTTGTAGTGGTAACCAAAAGCCAATAGGTGTAGGGAAGCCCTTAGACTGCCAGATCTGCCTGTTGGGCAGCCACCTAGGGCAAGTCACATAACACATGACTTCAAAGCTTACCAGCCTGTGCCTTGCGGTGCCGGGCTGATATAATGTGGGTCCCTGAGGTTGACTCTGGCTGCCCAAGCTGCTATCAGCTCTCATTCTGCTGCATTTCTCACTTCTTGGCACTTTTCAATGTAAAAGATATCAAACTAGCAGATAAAAGCTCAGGCATGGAAAATCTCCAGATACCTTTGAAATTCTACTAGTTCTACTGATCATAAAATGGTCAGAGTAGTTCTTGTTCCATCTATCTAATCCACAGCTACAATGTCATTATTGATAAAGTGCCCAGAACTTTGAGGTTGGAATTCAGCAAGTTACAGGAATAGTATTTGTGCTCCTTTTCACAAGTGCAGCAGCTGTTTTACAGGCCTCCCACGAGACACAGAAACAGTAAGTTCCAAGACCAGAAGAACTAAGGGCTAAGCACCTCTGCTGTGATTTAAACTGGATTGAACTCCTGAGTGTGTAAATATTTGCATTCGTGACTATATATTGTGGGAGTTTCATGACAGTGCAACAGTGGTTTACAACTGTTATCAGTTTGATTTTTGCCTTGGCCACATTAAGAGATTCAAAACCATCTTTGAAGTTCAGGAACTCACATCCCAAAAGCTGTTTTGGCTTTGCCAGTTGACTGACTCTCAATGGGACGTAGACTGCTAATTCATTTAGTTACTTCAGAAAAACTGCCTGTATTATTAGCTTCTAAGTGGACAGAGTTATACAGCAGGAAAAAGTTGTATAGCACTGGTAACATTGGGTGCCATAGGCACTGTACTGGTGTGGAAGCCACTTGAGCTGGCTTGAAAAATTGAGGTATCTCACTCTGAATTTCACAAACTTGAGGATTTCGATCTCATCAGCCATTTCGGACAATCTTGGCTAGATGTATGTTTTCTAACTGTGGCACCAATGACTTGGTACTACATGAGGGTCTTTGAAACAGGAAGAGACATTTCCTAAGAAGCTGATGACCCTGTTCAATGGGTGCACAAGGTCACGAGGTGGGATTTAGCCTTGTTGCTACAGCTGCCTTCAGTGACACGTAAACCAGGTCCTATCAGTGCAAATCCTTCTAAGCATCTCCCTTTTCTAAACAGGATTTTCTGAACAGTTTCAAAAAATAAAATGGACTATCCAAGTGGCTAGGCTCACAAAGGCAGATAAGGATGTCTCTGAACATCATAATATTTTAAGGGGCAATGGCTCTTTCATGCCAGTTGAATCATAAAAAGGACTTCAAAAACCTCTCCTAACAGTCAATATGATACACAATTCACTTATCTGCAAACTAGAAGGTCAGGAAACTCAAGTGGAGAGCCTCTGGAGCCTCACCCATTGAAATCCTATTAATAATAGAAGAGATTATTCACTGTTATCAAATATAATTACAGGCATCAAACAGCCTGGAGCTGAAAGACCATTCATTTAACATGTAGAATAAGCAGATGTGGTTGCGTGACGTGCTGCTCTACAGCACTTTAACACAAGGCTTCAGGTGGTAAAATAAACCACATTACTGAAGCTATAACAGTGATCACGTGCATGGATTTTATATGGCAGAAAATACTCAAGAGAAAAAATGACCACCTTACTGTTTGTGTAATGCATTTCAATGAGTATCTCATCTATCCATCCATCCATTGTATGTCTGCAGCTTCAGGCCTGAAAGCATTTTTAAGGATTTCTTGTGTGCTCAGTGAGTGAATCACACAGACACCTGGACTGGGGTTTGTGTTCTTAATCTGCAAATTAAACCACAGCTACAGCCCAATGCCTGGGACCAAACATAGTGATCACTGGGTTTGACTGAAAGATTACAACTGACAGGTTTGAAGCAGATCTTTTGTATTGGAGGAGTATCTCCAAAGCCAGACTAAAGCACCAACACAGATGGAAAACACTTTGTTAGCAGGGTGTAGCTCTTTCTGTCAAGTATTTCAGCTGACTGGTTCAATCTGAGGTCTTGGCACCCTCACCACCTACACTAAACATATATCAGTTTATTCTTGCTTAAACTAATTTGTTCCTTCCAGAACCAATCTCTGGTGTGTAGTGAAAAGTTCAGTCCTACCACCACTCTTCAGAGGTGGGGCAGACAAGAACTGGCAATGTTTGGCGCCTTCCAATTTACAAAGGTCTCCAATCCCCCCTCACAGAAGCTAATATACAGGTATATTTATTTCTTACCCCACTTATGCCACCTTTTGGGACCATTCTTCCCTTGATGATGTGTTCATGGCTGAAGCATGCTCACATTGTGCCCCTGGCCTCAGGGGCAGGCAGGGGAAGGATGGACTCAGATGAAAATGCATGAGATTGCCCTGGTGAGGCATATGTTATCCAGGCCTCATTAAACTGCCAGGACTTTTTCCTGTGCTTCCGCTCTCATTGTCTCTGGTCCCCAAGATACAGATACACAAAAAGCTTGACAAGCAACAAAGAAAGGCAGAAAACACGTATGACAGTTTAATGGGTTTGAGAAAAAAAGAATGAATGCCAGTGTTGTATTTGCAGAAGCAAGGCAGCATGTCTTTAAATGACATAATGGGCTTCATTTGTTAGGGCTTTTGATTAAAAGGCTCCCATGATTTATAAACCAACAAAAGCTCCATTGGACACTAAAGAAAAATATTACTATTACTATTACTATTACTATTACTATTACTATTACTGTTATTATTTTTTTAAAATTATCTTGTGCTCATACTACAGTCACTCTAAGAGCCCCAGACCAGGAGTAACACCTATAAAAGAATAAAAAAAAAAAATAAAGCAAGTTTAATAGCAAAAGTCGGAGTTACAAATAGCTTAAATATGAGGTAATTAACTACACTTCTTCTGCCAGATGCCACCATTATACACATGTATAAATATATATGTGTAAAAATATATATGAAAGTTTCTCCATGACAACAAGAGCAGAACAAGATTTTTTCCTAAACATTAGGTTAAAATATATGTCACAATTATCTTGTTTTCTTGAAATACATGTATATTGTTATTATAATTTACTACTTTCAGAGTTAGAACTTACAGCTAAACCAAGAGGTACATGTGGGACACATGGAATGATACAGTATCTACCTTTTAGTTTTATATTAATTTTATGAAGTGTTGCAGAAAACCATTATCAGTTCTTTTAAAAGTCTTTGGTATTAACAATCATTAAAACCAAAATAAAATCTGACCTTTTTTTTAGAAAAGACTTCATGCAATGATATTAGCATCATTTTTTTTTTCATTTTGACTTATACAGTTAATTTTCCTCAATGCATCCTTGTAAGATCTGGCAGATGTCATTGTGCAGCATTTTTATTCCACCAGTTTTATTTATTCTGCTTCGTTTGGGTTTTTAGGAACTGCAGCATGCAGGGATGATGCAATGACTAGGACAACTACACCAACAGAGGCAAAGAATTTCATAGGGCATTGAAAGAGAAAGGATATCTTTAGAGGATCTGAGAAGGCTGAAACCACTGCTACGCATTCAGGCTAAAGGCATTCCATAAATTTAGTAACTGAGCAGCTAAAAGTTTGTCCTTCACCAGCAGAGCTCATAGGAGGCCAAAGCAAGATGGATGAAATGGCAAATAAGGAATTCAGAAAATTTAGGTTGTGGAATTCTCCAAGCATTTTAAAGACAATTAACAGATTAGGATATTCCATTTCCTCAGGATCTTAGATATATTTGTCCTGAGTTAAAGGTTAGCAATTGTGAATAACTTGAGAGTTAGATATATCCTTCAGGGGGAATAAAATATAAAAAGCTGCGATTGGCTACATCATGCCCATGTCTTCCTTCTTTATCTCCACTTTCATAGAATCATAGAATCATAGAATCACTTAGGTTGGAAAAGACCTTCAAGATCACCTAGTCCAACCATTAACCCTACTCTACCAAGTCCAGCACTAAGCCATATCCCCAAGCACCACATCTAGATGACTTTTAAACACATCCAGGGATGGTGACTCAACCACCTCCCTGAGCAGCATGTTCCAATGCCTGACAGCCCTTTCAGTGAAAAAGTTCTTCCTAATGTCTAATCTAAACCTCCCCTGGTGCTTCTTGAGGCCATTTCCTCTTATTTTATCACCAGTTACTTGTGAGAAGAGACCAGCCCCTACCTCTTTACAACCTCCTTTCAGGTAGTTATAGAGGGTGATGAGATCTCCCCTCAGCCTCCTTCTCTTCAGACTAAACAGCCCCAGTTCCCTCAGCTGCTCCTCATAAGACTTTTTCTCAAGGCCCTTCACCAACTTCATTGCCCTTCTTTGAACATGCTCCAGCACCTCGATGTCCTTCTTGTATTGAGGTGCCCAAAACTGGACACAGTATTCAAGGTGTGGCCTCACCAATGCCAAGTACAGAGGGACGATCACCTCCCTGGTTCTGCTTGCCACACTATTTCTAATACAGGCCAGGATGGCAGTGACCTTCTTGGCCACCTGGGCACACTGCTGGCTCATATTCAGCCACCTATCAATCAGAACCCCCCAGCTCCCTTTCTGCTGGACAACTTTCCAGCCACTCTTCCCCAAGCCTGTAGCTTTTCATGGGGTTATTGTAGCCCAAGTGCAGGACCTGGCACTTGGCCTTGTTGAACTTCATACAGCTGACCTCAGCCCATTGATCTAGTCTGTCCAACCCTCTCTGTAGAGCCTTCCTACCCGCAGGCAGACCAACACTCCCTCCTAACTTGGTGTCATCTGCAAACTTATTGAGGGTGCATTCTATCTCCTCATCAAGATTGTTGATAAAGATGTTAAAAAGAAGTGGCCCAAATACTTTTAATCATTCTACATGCCAGAAAAGACAGATGAAGTCCCAAGTCAGGATCCTTTCAAATGGACATACAGATATCTCAACACAAGCCAGAATTATTCAATACAGAGTGTGTTTCTTAACCCAAAATTGCATAATCACACCAATTCAGGAAACAATCTGCTTGAAAGTCCAAAATGCATCTATTTCACTAAGGTAGAAGAAGCCTAAAAGCAAGTAAAGTGGGTGTTTGTTTAAAGAAACAGGTAGGAGGTGATCTGATTGAGTAAAATTCTGGAGATGGAATCATAACCCATGATTTAGACAACATCAAAATTTATGGAAGAGAAATTAAAACAGTGAAGGAATATCTGAAACAAGCCGGGGCTGTAAAAGAGTGGGAAGAACAGAAGGAACTGTTATAGGAAGTCAGTGTACAGAGACTACAATGTGTGTAACAGGAGCCTGTGGGAGTTGATGGATTGCCACTTCACAGTTGCTGAGAAAGAGGAAATCTGGAGTCTAGCATTGGAAAAGATGTTGAACTGAATATCAATGACTGTGATACTTAAGTATCTGGAAGAATGAGACCAGGAGTGGAGGCAAATCCAGTCCTGGCTGTTGGGTTGCACCTAAAGAACAGGGCTGTGGCTTCCAAAAGTATCAACATTAAAAACAATAATACAATACAACATAATTAAAAGCCCATGAGAATTATCTCTTTTACATAATGTGTCTGTTTTTCTGGTGAGCTCTTTTGAGAGATTTTCTTCATTACCAGTGAAAAATAAATATTCAAGAAGAGGAAAAAAAGAGCTCTTAATGAATTAGTCTGATTACTTTAATTACATTTACAATCTGTACATGCTTTCTAAAAATTGCATATTTGATTAAGGATTGTGCTGTGTTGAGTGTGGATAGGAGAGTCTGATAGAAAAAAACCCCTAAGTAGTGTGTTTGTGCAAATATATTGATTGTATATGTATGCACTTATTTCTCATTGTCAGTTCATTAAAGTTGCTGGGTTTACTCTGTGAATTAGAGTCCCTGCAATCATCTTTTAGCTTCTGAGACTCAGAATGACATGCTTGTTGTCACTGGAGACACACAAAATTTTAGGAAATGTAACAGTGAAACATGTAAGAAATTAGGCTATACAATTTGTTTGGGATGTTTATATAGAGCACAGTCCAGCTACTGAAAAATAGTGAAAAACTGTTATAGATTTAACTGAATTATATTCTTTCTTCCAAGTGACTTTTGTTGGCACTGCTGGACACCAAAACTATTTTGTCAATGGTAGGAAGTATTTTTTTGGACATGCTGGCTGCTTTGTGCATGCCCCAGTGCTCTTACCCAGGTGCAGGGAAGAGCCACCCTCTCTCATACTGCTCCAGCTGGGCACAGGGCTTAGGGCTTCTGGGCTCTGAGCACAGGTAAAAGCCCAGCTGTTCTGCCTGATGGTTACTCCTGGGAAATCTGCCAGGTTTATGCTTAGCCATCACAGGCTTTTCCACAGAGACTGTGGGGGAAAAACAGTCTACTGTGGGTGAAACAAAGGCAAATCCACAAGGGAATCCTGAGAGGGAAAACTCAGAGAATTTGCATCCATCTTCCTTACAGCAGAGGTGGTTCAGGGCTCATTCTGTATTGCAGTTGGGAAAAAAAATAAATCATTTAGCATGGTGATTGTTTGGATTTATTTAAACCAATCCTTTTAGTCTTCATGAATATGAACCTCTAAAGAAAATTCTGGAGTAACATTTTTTCCTCTAGAGACTCCTTGGAAATTTTTGTGTGCTACTACTCTTAGGAACATTTGCTTGCGGAAGATAGAGCCTGGGTTAGCTGGGCACATGATGTGTGTAGCACCAGCAGCCCACCATGGGGTCCTCTTCCCAGGTTAGGAGCTACGAGATGTACTGTGTCCCCTTCCAGCCTCCATGACTCCCTTCCCATGGGAATCACACTTTGGAAGAGGGATGACAAGGCTGCAAGCACCTACATCTCATCGTAATGTGGAGTCTTAAAAAACACTTTTTCATCCAGGATCTGGAAGGTTTTCCCAGGCCCTGCTGTCTACACAAACCCTTCAGCAGCTAGTGGTGTGGGCATACGAGCACCATGATGCTGCATGCATTCCCTGGGTGGATTTATTCTTATCTACCAGTACACCTTCACGGTGGCCATGTGAAAATTTCTAATGCAAATATTCTAGGCACACACACACGTACACACCCACACACACACCTGCAAATATCTTTCATACCTTCTTTCCATGAATATTTCTGTGAAAGAAACCTCACTGCAGCAAATATTCACAAAAGGAAGATGCAAGTGGTCACAGTCACTGCCTGAGTGAACTCTACTTTGATGCAAAAGCAAACTTTAACTAGCACTGTTTGTCTCTTACCCCAAGGTCCTTTGAGTCTATAGGAGTTTTGTCCGTACATAGACTACTGAATTGGGCCCATAACTCTCCCTCCAGGAATTCCAGGATAACCCAAAACTCTAAAACAAATTATTTTAGCTGTGACATATGCTTATTTCATTAAAATTTCCAAAGAGGTCACTTTGTAGAAGAAGAAAAAAGGTTTTGGAAAGGAACTGCCTGAAAGGTTAAAATTTACATAAGTCTAGCATTATTATCATTATTAATACCTACACATACCCCTCACAAGCCTCAAGGTGCTCCACAGAATTAAATTATACCCATTTTCAAGGAAAAGTCCTGTCACCTACATATTTGAAATGAGATTTTTCAAATCCCTTTGAAACATTCAGATAGAAGCATATTTGCTCTACTGCAGGCATAGAGAAGAGGAGCTCGTCATTTTTGTCGACCTTCAGCTTCCCTGCCTATGCTCTGGAGATGCCCAAGCTACTTGTACTCCTCCTTGTTTACTTTTTCTGATGCTCCCCTCAGAGATGAGGTTCCAGCTAAGCTGATTTGGGTGAGGACGTTCACAGTGCAGGGGCTGGTGTCCTATGTCCTGGGAGCAGACCAAGCATAGATGGACTTTTTGAATGTGGTCTGCAACACTAAGTGTCTGTTGGTAGCTGATAGTCTTTGACCTCTTAGTTTGCCCTGTTTCTCACTTTTAGGAGTATGGCTGGGGACAGACTTTATTATCTTTGTTTTCCTGCTGGATGTTTGCAAACATATGAATTCCCAATGTCTAAATTCGGAGTTTGGTTGGATTCCTAATCTATTGTAATGCTGTTAAAAGAGATCAGGCTGAAAGATATCACCAACACCAGCAACTTCTGAATGAAAGTAGCATGAAAAGTGGACGGAACCAGACGAGTCTGGATTCTCTGAATAAATAAATACCTTAAATGTAATGTTGAAAGCTAGCCATGCTATCACACAGAGCTATCAGTGGAGCTGAACTCTCTATGAAACCAGCAAACATGTTTGACTGAATTGTAGCCCATGCAAATAGCTTTACATAGCTTTGAACTTAACTCCCCTTTATTGCTTACTCTGGTTTCCAAGGAATTTTCTTTCTCTCCTTTATTACTTGCTTTTGTTTGGTTTTATTCCATATCATGGAATGATCTCTGTTGTAGGAGGGGCAAGTTCAACATCAGACAGCTGTTCCAACCAAAAGAAAAAAAAAATCAAAACAAACCCAGATAAACAAGCCTCTAATCTGGAGGCATATGAAAGTTCTCCAGACAAGGTCTGCTCCCTGCTTGAGGTTCGTTTTGCTTTCTGGTTCTCATATACAGAGGCCTGCTTGGGAAAATCAGACAGACTGTGTCTGCTTTGAATTTATCAGGAGAACACACACAGAAAACAAGAGTGTTTAGACTCCAGGCTGCTGGTGAATGCTCAGAATTCCCCACTGTCCCAGTGACTGTAGAGCTAGTTGGCATATCTTCAGTACAAAATTACATCAGTGATACTCTGGAAACTGAATCAAGTTATAGGAATGACAAGAAAATAAGCAAATCTGCAGTGAAAGCTTTGGCAAAAATTCTCTATTTCATTTCAAATGTAATAGCAATCCTTGTATCTAATTTTTATTTTATTTTTAGTGACAAATTAATTACTAGTACAGCTCCTCATAATCTATTTCATTCCATTTCTCAGACTCTTTAGGGGAGTGGTATAATTTTAGACTATAAAAATATAAGCCATCTGGTTTATATATAATTGAGCCACTCATGCACACATTTTTAGATGTGAAGCCATGCCTTAGACAGAACTTGTGAAAGGCTGTGAGAAGTTCTGTGTTGTTGAGAGCCCTTCTGACTCCACTGCATTGCTTCTCCAGGCATGCCTCCCAGCTGACCATGGAGTAGACTCACTGGTTAGTGTCACCTTGGGTGAGAAGTGACACAGAGGCAGAGGAGACATCCATGCTGTGCATAGGAATTACTATGGTTTCAAGACAGGCACTTAAAAATGCCCTTTTTTGGGCTACCAGCCAAAGCATGAGAGGAAGTATTTGAGTAGAACTACTGATTTTATTGTGCCCTAAGTGGTCTGAAGCAGAGAGGAAGGTAATACAGTCCTGATTCTTTTCTGCCCCATCAACTCATGGTCAGTAAACTGGTCAGTATGACCAACTGGTCAGTAAGTCCAGTGTTTGGGATTGGTAAGAGTTGTGACATACAGGATGAAATAGGGCACTTGGAAGAGTCAACTGTCCATTTTTCCTCCTGTCTTGCCCCATTTGCATAGCTCGGTGCAAAGATTCTTCCTGATTGTGGGTGACAATGGAGCTGTATCATGTATAATTTCCCAGATGATCTTTAAGGTCCCCTCCAACCCACACCATCTTTGATTCTCTACACTCATTTCAATTTATGCTCGTACCTCAGCATCTCCATAAAATGCAGCAGGAGATACTCAGTGAGCAAATTGTCCATTCCCTGCATTTGTTTTCCTGTGCACCTGGAAGAGTGATCTCAAAGGTATTTATTTGCTCTTCCTCAGCCAATACACTAACAATGTTATTTGCTGTGCTACTGTCAGTAGCAAAGGAGAAAGCTGTGGAGTTTGGATCTAGCTCTCAGTTTGATCCCAAAGAGCATAGTAAGCAAGCAATCAAGGCAGGAACAGACAGCACAGTCAAAACAGTGAGCAAATGTGCAGAGTGTTAGCAGCTAATGAAATACAGTTGGCTGCCACTGCCATTGGGCAAACGCAGATTGGGGGCTTTCAGCACAGCAACACTACATTTGCTCTAAATGGCTTTACAGCAATAATTGAAACACAATATGCAATTAAAGCATATTTACTGCATCCACTTGAAACTTGCAAAACTGATGAGGAACACATTCATTCAGTAAACCTACCTGACTCTGCACTGCTAGCTGGGCTGGAAGAGACACAGACAGGCAAATTGCTCTGAAGAAAACAGGTCTGCCACTGAAAAATGCATATTCGATCATCCTAAAATGCCTACTAAGGCAATCACCAGAAGAGGATCCAATGAAACATCAAACTGATACTGGCTTCACACAGGTTTTTACATGTGCTACCAATCTGTTGTCCATTTATGCCCTGTTTATGGCCCAAGATGGCAATTTCTGTGCAGAGGCCTTACTTGCTTGACTACTGGTTTGGAGAGTGGCACTCTAAGGGTGTGTATTACTTGACACAGCATTTTTTATCTTATATTCTGCTCAGGAACAATCTAATTCACTGAAAGCACTGGAACAGGCTGCCCAGGGAAGTGGTGGAGTCACCATCCCTGGAGGTACTTAAATGATGTGTAGATGTGGCACTTAGAGACATGGTTTAGCAGTGGACTTCGTAGTGTTATGTTTACATTGGACTTGATCTTAAAGCTCTTTCCCAACCTAAATGATTCTGTGATTCTAACACAAGGCCCTGGAAAAATAGCTACTGACGTAAACAAGCGTTAGGTCAAACCCTAACCAACCTACTTACTGCCTAGATGATGGCAAATAACTGGGACAACTCCTGCAACTGTTTTCAGAGTTCATAACCTCTGACTTTCTCATTGTCTCCTCCCTTTGTATGTCCATCGTGCATTTCATCTTACTAGTGGGAACGTATCTACAAAGTTGACTTGGAGCTGGTGCGCTCACACTTGCTGAGAATGTGCACAACATGCTTTCCATGGACACCTCTGACAAATACAGGTATGCATTCCTTGCCTGATCAGGAACAAGCACATTTGCCATTCCACCAAGTAGCAATAATCAGTAACTGAGACACTTGAGAAAATGTAGAGCTGCCCACAGATCCAGAGATACATGAAGCCCAAAACAGAGAAACTTCTTTGTTAGTACAGACCTCTCTGTTCTGCCTCTCTCCAGCACTATTTCTCAAGAGCCTGGAAATAGATCTTTGTGGAATAACTGAGCTGGGGAACTTCTTGCTGAGGTGTGCATCCCATGGACTTCCCAGGCCCCAGGCACTACAAAGGACAGGAGCTGAGGTGAGAAGGCATCACAGAACATTTAATGGGCAGTGTGACCACATGCCTGATGGGCAGAGAAGTTTAAAATTCCTCCCTGGTTGGAAGATTCCTGAATGTTAGATCCTTGGATGATAGAATTATTTCTTGTACCTTTTCCCATTATTGTCCACAGACAATTACAGACTGAATAATGACTTAATCAACCACAGAGCAAGTCAATGTGGCAAGAAGTCCTGTCCCTTATCAAGTTACATTGCAGCACAAAAGAAGAAGGGAAGGTCACCTCCACATTGCTGGCCAACTTAAAGGGATACAGAGACATACACATAAGCTTCATGATTAAGGGACAATTTTGATTATGCAGCATCTCCACTAAGCACAGCCCCACCAGTTGCTAAGTAAAATCAACAACATATAAAACCCTTACATAGACCCATTTCTCCATCTCTGGCACAAAACTCCTCCCATTGTAATACTAGACTAAGCAATAACAATGAATATCATTAATTAAATTGTCTTTTAATGACTCAGGAGGTGGACTCTGTAAAGAGGAGGAAAGAGACAAACTTAGACAATAAAGGAAGGATTCATTTCACTCCATTTTAACAATCTAAAAGAAGAGCTCATAAAGTTGAAGCTCATAATTTGTGTTTCTATCAGCCCTTTTCAAACAAAGGAGAGAAGCAGATGCTTACAGAAGATAAAGTTACCTTAAGTGAGAAGTGATTTTAAAACACTTAAAATCACAAGACAAGGACGGACTATGAGAAGAACTATGTGAAGAGGGAGGAAATGTAATTTTTCCCTTTATGGACACCCAAGTGAGAATAGAATAAATACTCAAGGTTCCTGGCTTCCTCAGGGTCTTGATTGCCAGAATTTGAAGATGACTCCAACAGTTAGAGATATTCCATGCAGTTAACTGAAAGTTGGAAATAATAAGATGCGCTTCTTTAATCTGAAGAAACAGCTCACCTAGACACTTGCTCCTAGAAGGTAGGAGCAGAACTAAAGTTCTTGCTAGTAAGCAGAACTAAAAAATGGGAATAACATGGCACGGCAGAAACCACATGATACCATGGTCCAGGAATTGAGAGAGCTGGACCTCATACAGCTGGGCCTCATACAATTGCTTCTTTCTTACCTGACTGAGCTCTACATCTGTTCCACCTGAAAGATGAGTTGTTCTGACTCTCCTATCAAGTCTGTGTGATGATATTTAAAATCTATGAATTCCTACCTGAACTTGTGTGTTTTGTAAATAATCTCTGAAAATCTTTTGGAAACAAGAATTTCACTGACACCATAACTTGTGGTTAATTTATTAAGTGGTAGTCTGGGAAACACCATGGAATGTGAAATTAACAATATATCTAGTAAGGAAGAGCTTAGACTATATGATAGGAATTAACAGATGAGCAAAAATGCATAGGTATGTGATTATTTCAGCACTAATGTGATTTTTATTTGAAAACTAAGATTCTCTGGCTGCCAGAGAGAAGAAATTAGAAGAAATCTTTATGGCTGGTTTATCTCCCTGCCCACATACCAGCTGCTTCTGTGACATCAGATACAGACAGGGTGAACACACTCTTTAAACCCATCTCTCATTGGCACATCTCACTCCGTAGTTGTTTATTCACATATTCCTGATGGGGCCTGTGAAACCACTAAGAGGAGAGAAGTCTGGCAAAACTGCCAAAAGCTCACTAAGAGCCAACATTCTAAACAATAACTAAGAAGCAGGAGGGGAATGACCAGGAGTGTGTATTGATGCTGCTGTGAGTCTGAAATGGAGCATTTTTGCTGCATGTAGGAAATACTCTGTTGTTTGTTTGGGCCCCTTATGCCTTTGCATAATACCTTTTGAAGCAGTAAATAAAAAGCATTCCTGCTTACATTAAGAGGTCTGCTAGCTGGGAGGCAGAAACAAAGTTAATACCTTTCATGTGGCACAGTCAGTAGAAGTGGAAACATGGTTCCATCCTCGGTTAGTATTACTCTTAGACTTTTGCTTTTTTTAGAGTTTTATGCTTTCTTTTCTGATGTTGAATGAAACTTTTGAAATGATTATGCAAAAGAAAGAGTTCAAGAGAGAGAATTCAGTGAAGAAAGGGCCCAAACAATAGGATTCTTGAGATAGTCACACTCCTCCTTAAATAGTAAACCTGGGTTCAAAGACCTGACACAAATTTACACCTGCCTATCAGATGTGGAAGTCTGTCCTCTCCCTTCGTCTCATCCATACCTGAAACTTCATGGTGGATCTGAAAACTCCTATGAATGACATTTATGCCAAGCCTAGTCCTGTAAAGCATTATACCATTTACAAAGCCATGGTTTTCAACAAAAAAGGTCAGTTAGGAGAAAGAAATGGGAGCGGTTATTTTACAGTTCTTTGGAAGGGTCTTTCCAGGATTTCTCATAGTTCATTTTCCCAGATGAATTGGATGGCTCCTCTGATCTCATCAGAGATGTGGTGAATAACAAAACTCTCTTCAGGTTACCTAAGTGAAAGAGGAATGCCTAAAGGTAGAAACAGAGAGTTAGGATTTGCAGTTGCTTTCCCAGCTAGAGATGAACTTCCGGCTGCATCTCTATCTCCACCACACCTGGACTCACCTTCCCATAACTTCCTTACCTTGTCTGCATGTCATGAGATTTTGTTCTTAGTTGGGGTTACAACTAGGTGATCTTTAAGGTCCCTTCCAACCCAAATCATTCTATGATTCTTCAGTCTTTGTAGTGCAGGCTCCTTTGCCCTATGGAAAAGTGAAGCATCATACATTGTGACTGTTTTTCAGTGGAAATAGTTTGGCAGACATCTCTTCAAGGACAGCAACGATGTCTGTGTTAAGTTACCATTCTTTATCTTTAACATGTCCTGTCAGTTTTCTGGCAGACCACAGTAAATCTAAAACATTTGGAGTTGCACAAATTATTTTCCAGACTGTTCTGTCATGGTTCAGGGCTGGAGCATAGTAAATAAACAGATGTGATTTGGAACTAGAGTTGTACTGTCAGACCAACAACTTGAGATTTAACATTCATAAATATGCTAATTGCACTTGCTTTGTAATGTTGCCCTTAGGCTGTGTAAGAGCCAAGGTGATACCATGCTGGTCTGTGAAGAAACTGCTCAAGTGATGGAATAACCCTTACACCCTTATTTACATCACCTCACCAATGTGCCTTATGCAATTACTTTCCTATCCAAATAAACAAAGATGTTTAATCAAAATCTTCTCCAGGTTTGCTTCTGAAGATTATTTGGCACCTTCAAATGGGCAAGACTACCATACAGAAAACAGGAATCTGAAGCAATGAGAAACAGTGATTTGTTTTCCCAATGGAAGGAAATTATAAACAGGGAGTTAGGATTATTTGACCATTCATAAATTGTAACAAACTGGATTACTGTCTCTGGGGAGGACCTGTGGATTTTAGGTATAAGCAGGCATTGAGTAGGTCACTTGCTATTTCTTTGTTGTCTCTTTGAGAAATAAGCTATTAGGGAGTAGTAATTCATTCCTAGTGAATATAAAATGGCAATGTATTGAAGAATGGTGATTTTCTGATTTAAAGAGTGGATATCCTTCCATTTTGTAGTATGAAAAAAAAAAAAGAGAGAGGGAGAGAGAGAACACGTGTACAGTTGTGGGGTTTTGTCTCAGAAACAAAACTTGTGATAAAAAAAAAAATAATCACATTACCAGGCCAGGTTATATCCTCTGCTAAAGTCCTCAGAAATTTAACAAAAAGAGACAGTTCAGTTCAGCTTTAAAAATGAAACAAAACCAACAACAACAACACAAACAAAGAAACAAAAAAAGTGTTCTGGCTGAGCAGCCATCAAAGAGTTCTCATTTCAAATCAACCAGAAGGAAAAAACTGAAATTCAGAGCATGTAGCTGAAGAGCTGAGCTGCCTCTGAGCCAGGACACTAGTTCCCCTATGAAAATCAAGAGCAAGCAGATGTGCTCAGCCACTCTTTTCTGCTATCAGCCCCTGTCCACTGCTTCAGAAGGAAATTTTGAAAGAAACTGACAGATCTTATGAGGGCATGATGCTGTGAAAGAGATTATACAGGATACTCAGTCAGTGGGGGAATTTTGTTTTTTCTGGATAGATGTGCAGATGGATGACCCTTACTCAAAGTTCTGTGTGAAGGAATAAGTACAGCAAAGATATTGGATGATCATGTAGATTGGATGTAAGTCTGCACTCTGCAGCTATAACAAGGACCATTCTTGAGCACCAAGCCCTCCTGGTTTGGGGAGTCTGTGTCCGTAAGGTTTAATTTTCTTCTGTACCAATATATGGTGACTACATATAAACAGTCTGTCAGGATGGCCCCTGGCCTGTGCTAACATCCAAATTGTATGTAAGACCTATTTGGGATTTGGCATTTGTAGGGTAAATCAAGCCAGGGGCCATTCTAACAATTTAACGGTACCAACAATAAAGTTCCAATGGCCAGAAAACACCCTTGGGTACTGAATTTAAAGGTAGGGCTCTACACCATGAAAATCAAGATTATCCTGTGCTTTTCAAAGCCATACATACAAGCTTTAGTCCTCACCCTTCCTAACCCCATGATTTCTGACAGAGATTTTTCTGCACTCACTCACCTGTAGCCTTTGAAAGCTGCTCTGAGCATGCTCCAGTATTCTTGAACTGGTGAGTAGCTACAACAGGAGAAGAAATAAAAACACTGGGAAGAAAACAGAAAGGAGGGCATGATGCCAGTATAGAACAGTAAGAATCATGGGATTTTCCTTCAGCAGGGCTTCACTTTGTTCCTCAAGTCAAAAACACTGAACAGCACAGGACTTACCCTCATGAAGAGACTGAGGAGTGGGATCCTCAATCTAACGAAGAATCAGCTTCTCTCTTTCTCCTAATTTTGCAGTTATGGAAGTCTTGCTCAATGTCCTTTAAGCTTTCCTAGCCTTTTTCTTTTTTTTAATTTTCCTTTGCTTGGTGGAGTTCATCTTTGTTTTTAGAAACTCAATGCTGCTTTAGGAATGAGGTTTCACACATTTAGTAATGACGTTTCTATAAAAGTCTGAAGGTTTCTCCTTACAAAGAAAAAAAGACATGTAACTGGCAGACAAAGCAAATGTAATATAGAAAAATATCCACTCCAGGAACAACTGTTTCTAGGATTAGTCCTTTACCTAACAGCCTGAAGTCAAGGTAGGAAAAAAAATACATTTCTAAAAGCCAGCTGTGCAGCTGGTACACATTGGTGCAACTTGGCTAATGTTGGCAGAGCTGCACCAGAGTTAACAGAAATGGAGAAACTTACCTATATCCCCAACTTTGACTGATGAGTGGATTTATTTCTCAATAAGATCTGAAATTACTGATAATCTTGGTATAGCATTTAACTAATTATATGAATGTACTAGGGTTTGCTTGTCTTGCTTTCTGAAGTAATGCAAGAACTGTGTGTCTCATTGCATACTGGCACTTCTAATGTATCTAGAACAGAAATTGCTTCAAATGTGCACATGGATGTGTGCAGCTCATGTACAAAATGTGAAATTAAGGAGATATAGATACTTCACAATTTGACCCCTATTTGTGGTATGAAGAAAGGTCCAGGTAAGACCCAAGAGAGAAGTTCATCAATTTTGTATTGTTTGTTTATGTTACAAGTCATCCTGTTACTGTCATGCAAGTCAAGCCCTCTCCCTGGAAGTGTTCAAGTGCTTGTTGGATGGGGTTTTGAGCAACCTGGTCTAGTGGGAGGTGCCTCTGCCCATGCAGGAGAGCGGTTGGAACTAGATGATCTTTAAGGTCCCATTCAACTCAAACCATTCTGTTACTCTATGATTCTATGAACTATTTGAGAATTTTCCTTCTGTGAAACTCTCCCCCCCCCCAATAAAGGCAGGATGAAATGAACCAGTTGCTTCTTCGCCCCATGCTGTGCTGATGCTCTGCAGAGACACTTCAGCAGAGGACAGCTATGCTGAGGCTGACATAATCCAGAGAGTTTACTCTGAATGAGGACAGACACCACAAAACACACTTTGACCATAAATGAGTTTGAGGTGAAGTTTTGCCACATGTTGGGCAGGTTAGGAGACTTGATGATTACATTTCCCAGATATGGTAGTTCTGGACTAAGTTCCTTTGCATGTTAGCTGTGAGGACTTGATTACAATGAAGTAGTAGTGTGCTTGAGTATCTTTCCACCCAAGTGTATATATATGTATGTGCATATTCAAATATATAAAACTCTTAACATACTGAATTACTCTTCTGAGTGCTGCTATTTATATAGCAAATATTTACATTGACCTGCCTAATCATATTTTATTCAGAAGGGAACTAGACAGATCACTTAGTCCGTCCCCAAGCTTTGAATCAGGATCAAGTAAACTTTGGGAGATATTTCTCATACATGATCTTAAGTATCTGGAAAGGCAGAGATTCTGCAGTCATTCTCACTATCATTTCTAGAGTCTAAGGTCATAAAAACCTCATTCCAGAATGTTAAAGAATTTTACAGCATGCAGTTCAAATTATTTCTTCCAGAGTACATTAACTTTACATTTGCTAAAGCATAGAAACTCCCTGGCCATCATAATGACCACTAATTTACTTTATTGCATCCCTATAAAGCTCATTGGTGCTAGTTAGTAACACAATTTATGTAAATACTTTCATAACCTTCCAGATTTGCTACTTCACTGATCACTATCGGCTGCTTCTTTCAAATTTCCAGTACACCTAAGAAAAATTGAAGTGTAAGGTAGTGGTTTAGGCTATCTAGTGGATAACTTTGTACTGTACTGGAAAACAAAGTCCTTATTACATAGAATCACAGAATCCTAGGGGTTGGAAGGGATCCTGAAAGATCATTTAGTCCAACCCCCCTGCCAGGCAGGGTCACCTAGAGTACATCACACAGGAACTTGTCCAGGCGGGTTTTGAATGTCTCCAGCGAAGGAGACTCCACAACCTCTCTGGGCAGCCTGTTCCAGTGGTCTTTGTTTCTGACTATTTTGACAGTTCCAAAATCATGAATGAGCCTGATGTCTCACCCATGACTATTTCAATTCTTTAAAAAGTCCTCCACAAAGATTCTTCTGAGGTTTTTAGGAAGTCTGATAATTTGTAACTACTGCAGCTCCTTTAGCCACTCTTTAGCTGATATGTTCAAAAGATGTACCTGGCACAGCTTCCTTTTGCAGAAATTGCTTGTATTAATCTATATCATATGAAGTTAATGCAGGTTCTTGAAATAAAAAAATTTCACTTTTGTCTCAAACAGTTCTTTTTCCAATATTTTTTTTATCAACTCCTAAAAGTAATGACCTTTGAAGATCAACCTGTATTTTGCTTTCTTATCAAAACCTATTTATGAAAACAAATGACAATATTCTTCTCTTGGAACACATCTGCTTCATTTTACATTACATACCTTGTCTGGATAACAAAGATTATAAACTTGTCTATACAGCATTTCATAAAAGATTCAAGAGCAGAAGAACAAATAATAAAGACCTGTTCCAGTGTTTATTAATTCAAACAAAAGTATTCATGTTTAATTCAGATACCTGACCAGCAACTGGGAAAAGGAAATTCTGTGAAACGATCACATCCCAGCTTAGCAACTGAAAGCTCAGAAATCACCATTCATTGCTTAAATAAAACTTGGTATCATAGGCAAAACAAACGAAAGAAAAATATCACCTAAACACGAGACTTTTTAAAGGGTAAAAACTGAGAACACTGACTTTCAGGTGTCCTGGCAATGAAGTGAAAAAGAGTAAACATCTTCTTTTTCTTCTTTCTGGGTCACCTCCAGCATTCCTCTTGTGTGGGCAGGGTACCGATGCTTTACCCAGAGTTTAGAGCTGCAGTTTGGCACTGCAATAGATATGCAAAACCTCTCAGGGGCTGCAGGCCCTCGGAAGTTCACTGGGAGCTGCTCACATGGTAAATCACTGCCGTTTGCATGTCAGAGGAATCGCCTGGCAGCCGGTGTTTCTCCCCTCCAGGCCGCTGCCAGAATTCTTCCGCTTACTTACATGAACATATGCTTAAAAAAAAACACACCAAAAAACAACCAAAAAACACCACCCTTCTCTGTTATTTGGCACCTAAAGCCTTATTTTAATTTCTGGGTGCAGCTTTTTCTCTGAACATATTGCAAAATACCAGCGCATTTCCCATCTGTTCCAACTTTGTGTCTTCAGGGCTGAGTCCTGTAGAGGAAAGGTTATCATTAACTTGCCTTAAAAAATTTGGTTTGCTTACAAAAACAGTAAGTGGGGAAATTAATTGTGTTCTGTTCACCGTGCAGGTTATTACTGCTCATTTTAACAAAAAGGGCTCAAGGACAAAATACTCACTGCAGCCTGATGAGTTTAAGCAATCCACACCAAATCTAAGAAAGCTTTCCTTCCGTTTTCATTCAGGTTTATCCTCGATGCAGGCTCTGAGAAACCCCCAAAGCCACAGAAAGATCTGGGGTCTGCAGAGCGATGATATGCACACAAGCTGACTGAGGAGTCTTGGACTTCAGTGAGCCTGACAAAACCAAGGGTGAGCTTGTAAAACTGAGGACCTCCAAACCAAATCAGGATGACACAGAAATTCTCAGAGCAATTCCTGGTGCAGTTTACAAAGGGAACGATCTAGTCATGGTAAATGCATCAGCTGAGTTTCAACTGGTTTATTGGAATCTCTCTGGGACATTAAGTTTCTGTTTTTTCTACAGGCATTGCATCCAAGCCTGGTTTGGGGTCTGCAAATATTATCTATTTATTTTTACAGCCCTATATGAACTTCCAGTCTAAATGAGACATATTATGTTGCCTGGGCTCCTCCTGGTTACTGGGGAATCGCTTGACAATGTAAAGGTCTCTGCCCAGGGATGTACAGGGCTAGACAACGTTCCCTGCACCACACAGACCCCGCTCTCAGATCTCTCAGGGATGCTGACACAGGTCCTTAGCCCAAGAGCATTCACAGCAATGGTTCCTCCAGCTCCAAACATCACAAGACAAGACTTCGACATCCTATAACCTGTCCAGGGCCCCAGAGTTTCAGTACTTCCCAGAAATGCCTGGGACAATTTAAAAATTTATTAACTAGAAAAGTCCAGCTGATCCTAGGAAATAAAACTCATCTCCTGCTTTTAAAAAAAAGGACAACATTCCCCCTGAAATCACTGACAATCACTGCCCTTGGACTTGGGAAATTCTTTCTCAACCACATACGTTCAGGGTTCTGTGATAAGATTTTATATGTTTTTGCAACACTTTACTATACATTTTCCAATTAAATGCATGTATGTGTTTCAATATGTGCATGTATAGATGTATATGCACACACATGTTATGTATATGAACGTGTGTAAGTGTGTGCATGTGCCAGTGGGTTGGTGCTTTGGAATGTGGGTGCACATCTTTCTGCCAGTCAGTTCAATCCAATATAATGAAAACAGGGTCATTTCAAATACATTATATTCCCACAAGTGTTAGGAAAATCAGAAACTGGGTGGAGCAAAAATAGACCATGGCTACATTTACCGTGGTGAATTAAACATGCCTTGTACTGTTCTCTGCTCCTGAAGCCAATTGGCACAGAACAAACAATTTCCATGCTATTAAACTCTCTTACCCTCCCAAAAAGGTCACCATGTCCAAGTATCTATTTTGGTGGACCATAGCCTTTTCTAACTCTTAAGAAGTTCCTGGGAATTGTTTAAGAATGCTGGTTTTCTCTGGTCAAAACTATGCCAGCCAATATTCCCACAATTTAACCACATAGTTGGTCAAGTTCCAGCACTTGGGAACATTCTCTAGTATTGTTTAATTTATTAGTATAGATGCAGCTTATGTGTGCACCCAACTGTGAAGCAGCCTGTTCTGTTAACTCAGGCTTTATTAGACACCAGATTATGCCCAGAAGAGTGATATTGTGTGTGCCCCAGCAATGGGGAACACTGAGGATCCAAGCTCAGACTTTGCTAGATGTCAGAGGAGAACGACTAGGCAGCACAAATGGGTAGGAAGCTGTTCTGTATAAATTCCACTGTTCACAGATCTGCTTGTTCCTTCATGTAATGAGGCACTGCATTTGCTGCAGGGAAAACATGCAATCAAGGAGGAGAGAAGTTGTCAGATGGGCTCTGAGAAGAGCTCATACTGAAGTGGCTTGTGATTTCCCAGGGATAACAGAATCCCTTCCTCTGTGCAGAGGCTGCCTGGAAGTTGGCAGCACAGACATCTGGCTTGTTTGAGTGCCATGGTTTTTTTTCAATGACTGGAATTGCTACAGAGCACCTGAAAGTGCCTGTTCCTGGAGTACTACATAAAGAGTGGCAGCAAAGCAGTCAAACATGTATCTACAGAAAAAGCTGAATGAACGGCCTGGGTAGAAGCTGGGAAAATAGTGTATTGGCAGGAATGTCACAAGAGGGACAAAGCCTTATGACTTCTCAGGGAATCAGGACACCAGTGTTGTCCTATCAGTCCTAAAAGCATTCCCTCTCCTTGTAGTTCTCCAGCACTTCCCGTATGTAGGAGCTGCAGTTTGCAGGGCATACCTCTGCAGGAAATCTGTACCCCACAGACACCAATATAGACTCACCAGACTGATGGGATCACAGGTAAAGATGGGAAAAAGTGAAGGAAAGCTTGTTATCATCTACATAATATCATGGTAAACAAAGTGGAGTGAGTCTAGAGACAAGTACTGGAGGAGCAGGACACTGGGAAGAGATCAGTGAAGATACACATAGTTATTTGTGGGACCATGGTGGTGAGAGGCCAAAACAGGATGGTAGTACCCATCTGTAGGCAACAAGAGAAAGGCTCCTTGCTGAAGAGCTTGAGGTTTAAATAAACAGGTCCTGCAACGGATCAAAGGAAAATGTGTGACAGTCAAAATTCTATGGCAAGTCAGTGACAAAAGCAAAACCTTGGTTTCCTGACTATATATCTAACGACTAATGAACTTGTTTAGGATGCCAGTAAATGGACAGAGCTAGACATAGAGGCAGAGAGATAGAGGAAAATATGCATGAATTTACAAAGGAAATATTACTATACATGAGCTGGACATTGAGCTTACTGCTATTGGGACTAACAGAAAAATTCCCAAAGGAAGAGATTTATTTCCATGGGAAAATTATCCACAAGTTTAGAAGTTTCTGGTAAAACATCAACTTATTTTGTATGTGATAGAAAATCACAATGCAGTGTTTCAACTTTTTAACCTTTTCTATCATGGAATTTTAGCTTTTAGGATGGTAGTGATAACTGAACAGTCAGAACATTGCAGTGAAATAGTTTCAGAACATTTAATTTTGAGAAAAGTTCCTGAAACGCTCTCCACCTGAGTCTGGACAACAGTGAACTGAGGCTCTAGGGATGTCTTGGGATTTTTTTCATCAGTCAACTCTAGTACAACAAGGGGAAATGTACAGCAAGGGTGTGCCAATGAACCAAATGATCAAACAAGCTGCACAGGGATATGTGGCCATACCTTTTGCAAACAAGGCCATGCATGTACATGCCAACACAATTACTTTGATCAGATTTGCCAGGAGAAAACTGAATGTAAAATAGCCTGTAAATAGTCAATAAATCTTGCTGCCAGTGTTTTATGTGCTTCTACCTTAGTCAGGAAGGAACTTGGGTATTTTTAAAATCTGAAGTTAATGCAACTAGCTCAAATGTGGTGTTTTAGTGGAAGAGGGAATGGAAAAGGTTTTGATTGTTCTGCCATTCCCAAGAGGGAGTCTTATCTCCAAATAAACCTTTTTAAGAGCTTCAACTGTATTTCTAAAGAAAAACAAATACATCCAGAAACTTGGGCAGACACTTTCCTGTTTAGTACGGCAACACTCACAAAAAGTAACATCAACAGAAAAAAAGGACTACAGCAAGTGATTGAAATAATTGGTCCTACAGCTCCTCTCTCTAATTCTATACACTGAGCAAGCTAGAGGTAAACCCCCTGTACACCTACAATGAACCACTTGATGTAAAGACTAATTGTTCTTTTTAACAGAAAAAGAGGCTGCAATTACTAGATGATCTTTAAAGTTTCCTTCCAACCCAAACCATTCTATGATTCTACAAAATAGACTGTGCATTCTTCAAGGTTTGGGACTAATTTGGGGACAAAACTTCCGTCCCATCTTCATCCTTATTTCCTGCAAAATAGCTTCTGGTTTTTCACTGGAACTTTTAGCACTGAGTCCAGATATGTCATAAATCTGGGAAATATGCTGTCTGCTAAATATGCTGTCTGCTCAGTGCAGTTTGTTCAGCTCTGGGTCTAATTCTCTGTTGCAGTGTGCAAAACAGTAAAAAATTGTCACAGTGGTTTATAGGGAAGCTCTGTTACAATTGAAAGGCTTTTTTTTTACTTTCCTTGTGAGGGGAAAACATGACTTCACTATGCAGCCTTAAAGGCTGAATTGACTGTCATGTATAGTTGACTTCAGAAGCCTAAACAGTTGGTGCTTCATTTTTCTGCTGGGACATTCATCATCTCCAAAAACACTATCAGCCTCTGTTTGAATGTGTGCACAGCTGTAGTGTTTGAAGACACTGGCTGAAGTATCTCGTATTAAACATTTGTAATTGTTTTTCACTGGACTGTGACCTGAATTTAGTAACTTCTGACTGACGGCTACTACTAACAGGATATCCCAGTGAGTGAGAGGAAGATCCTGTGTCAGTGCATTTGCTGGAGTTAAACCAGCTGGGTTTCTCTTTTGTTTAATGTGTTCAGAAGTCTGCGAGGAAATCATCTGCAATGGGGAGAGTGCCAAAACTTATCAGAGAGATAAGAAAGCTAAGTTTCCTGGACCCCTCTGTCTTGGGAACACTCACTGAATGATTATGGGACACATGGAAAGTGCTGGGACAGTAAAAGCAACTGAGTCTTCAAATCTGTCTTGTTGGACATTGTGCAGTCCACGTTTCCTATTTCTCTGGCACAGATGACCCTTCAGTCAGGATCAAGACATAATGCAAAGTGAAATTCCTGTTTCATTTTAATCTCTGCTCCTTTTCTCCCAGGTGACTTGTCTGTAGATAATTCTGGTACTATCAGACAGGCTTATCCAAGATTTACTCTCATCTTCTGATGAGCTGAGAAGACCTGGAATATAAAAGCCATTAATTAGTTTTTCGCTTCAAAGTGCTAATGATCAACTCCATTGGCCATTTCTCTTCCACAATGACCTCAGAAAAATATTATATGGCAGGGAGTACAAAGAATGTGTACTTTATCTTGACCTGAGGACTTTGGAAAATACTTTAGGAAAGACATACAGTGTGACTGTTTGCAATAGTAAGAGACTGGACTCATAACCCAAAGAGCACTGACCTGTTTTGTATTCCTCAAAAAGCAAGAGCAGATCTGCCCCAGTTGGAAACCTTCTTTAGTAGCAACACTGATGTCTTCCTATAAGGCCTCGAGCCACATGAGTGCAAAACAATTGCAACAGGACTGTGTGAAAGTGAAGGACCTTTTAATGAACTCTTGTTTTTGGACTATACACAGGGCTTGAATCACATCCATGTATTAAAAAAGGTCACCACATTTGTTAGGAAAGAAAAGAAATGTACATCTGTGCTCTACTTAATTGTAAAGCCAAGAGCTGTTGAAAGGGACAAAGTTGCATCAATTTACTGTTTTGTTAGACTGGTGAATTAACAGTGCAGAATAAAAGATGGTAAAAAGAAATGGATCCTCCAAAATATAAATATTTCATCGGTATGATTACTTAAATTCTACCTGGAAAGCTTTGTCAGGTTAACGAACCCCTGAAAATAAATAAAAAATAATGTTTTCTATCCTGAAATGTTTTGTTGTACCTGAATTACTGTTCTTACTGTTTTCAGAGCAGTCATCATACCAAAAAAAATGGTGAAACACATCACACTTGTCTTGACATTGACTTCCTTCATGTGTTTGCTTGAAGTATTCTTACAGCATTGCTTTTCCTTCTTCCAGTTAATGAGCATTTCATGAGCAAAGAAATAAATACCTTGCCCAAAGTGCACTTAGATCAGGGATACAACACAGGCAATGCATGACTGATGAAATGACACACTTTGAAGAGTTCAGAAGTCTTAAAAGCAAAACTGTTTTTTTGTTTTGGAGACATGCTAGTCCTTCTTGGAAGACTCAGTGCAAAAATGTTGAGGGGGAGATGTTCTAGTCTTCCCTAGCACAATTAAAATACCTATAAAACTGTACTGTTCTACTGGCCCATTTAGACTTTCTGCAGTTTTGATCCTCTCCTCCAGGAGAACCTGTCCTCCTTTTCATCAAAGTCATTCCCCTCTCACCCTCACATCATCCATTTATTCCATTACTGCTGCCCTTCCCCAGTCAGCTGGTGTCACTCTTGAGCAACGCAAAGCTTCTCTTCCTTTCAGAGAGAGGAACGCACTGATAACCAGAGATTTGCTCATAGCACAGGAAGTAGAAGACTTAAACTTGTAGTGTCACCTCTGTGTTGGTAGTGCCTGAGCACTTATCCCACCAATAAGGCTTGCTTCTTTTTCAGCTGTGATTTATACTGAGAAACCAGATCTGTCTCAAATAAGTACTGCAGAACACCTGGTGACAACTCAGGATCTGACTTGACTGGAGGCCAGAGCTACAGGAGAGCACTTCTTTGGTTGAGGTCAGATGGGTTCCTTTCTCTGTGCAAAGAGACAAATGGTCCATCACCATGATGGCCACAAAAGAATCACTGAAATGAGTGCTTGGAAAATGGTTTTAGATTAATTAGCACATTTTAGAGTCAGAAGTCCAGTTTTATGCACAGCAATATAGGCAGAAGGAACTTGCCCAGATTGACGATATCAAACTCCCACTAGAGGCTCTGCCTTCCACAGATGCACTTTAGTGTTGGGTCTTAACCATAGGTGAGCCCAGGACAGAACTCTGTTCACTGAGACAATAGTGAGCAATTAGTGAAACAGGCCAGTAAGGACAGTTGGTGGATTATAAGATCCTCCTACCTGGCATCTCAGACTCTCACCTTCCTGGCTATAGACTGTTCCTTTCTAGGCAAAGTATCTGGCCAGGATCATTGCCTTCTACCGCAGCATGGTGGAGCTGTAACAAGAATTGCTGTTATATGATAGAAATTGATAGGGGTAGAAACGTAACTGTGAAGCCACAGGCATTAGTAGTGAAAGATGAAGTTTAGTACCATACAGAGGGTGGCTAGAGCCCATTAAGGCTCTTCGTGTTCAGTGCTGCTGGGTTTGTTATGCCTCTGCCGGTGGCTGGCATTTTCCTCAGACGCCTCCTGTTCCTCAAACTCCCTTTCCTTTTTCAGACTGTTTCTACTCTAGGCCTCCATTTTGAGTACTTTTTCATCTGAAAGTGAAATATAGCAGAATCTGCCTCTCAAAACATCATATTTCCAGTTATTGCCTTACTGTGTCATATCTTATTCAGACGTGTTTCCTGGTGAGAAAAGCCCATTTTATATCCATATCCAAGAAAACATACTTTTGGAGTTGGGGTGATGAGGTACTGCAGATCTGATAAAAACATACATTAATTTCCTCATGACAAGCTCTAATTAGAGTGAAATGTCTCATTCTTTTTAATTAGCAGAAGAGGTTTTTACATGCCTATGTATTCTACCATGTCACTTCACACTGACAATATAGTTACAGCAAGAAAGGTTCACAGTTGTCACCATTTGACACAGGGACTGACCAGGACTCAATGAAGAGTGAGACAAAACACTGACACCTCTGCACCAAGAGCACAGAATTTATTTACCCTGAAGGACCACAGCCAGTAGACTTGATGTCAACGGTTCCTGGAGTTAAAGCCAACCAGTTTCACAAGTTAAGTTCAGGTGGAGGAGGAAAGGTGAAAAAAGAAGAGTGATGTTAAATGACAGGCCAGTGCTTAGGGCACTCATCTCAGCTAGAGAAGACCACAGTTCACATCATTTCTCCAAATCAGGCTAAGCTGACACCTGAATCTCTGACTTTGTGGTCATTGCTGAATGCCCTAATGCATGTTTATGCCTAGTCTTGTTCTCATTCTCATGAACATTATTGAAAAAAAGAGTGTGGGTTGTTTTTTTTCTTTCCTACCTTCAGCTCACAATGAAAAGTGCTTTCAAAACCTTGTTCTTTTTCTTTTCTCTTTCTTTTTCCTCTTTTTTCCTTTCTATTTTGTGAAAGAGAATTCTTATTTTTAAGCCAACCTCAATTCCAGCTCCCTTTAACACCACGGGCCATTTGACTTGCAACGGAGTAGAACTGATTGCATCCCATGGAAAGCAGCATTGCACAAACTCACTAGTGTGCTCCTGCTCACAGGATTCAGGGGGCTGACCTTCTGTGTGGTAAAGGCCACTTCTTTCTCAGACTTCCCTATCCTCTCTGCAAAGTGAAACAGCACTGTCCTTGAAGGAAGTGAAGCCTCAGATTACCACTTAGTGGCATCTGATCCCTGCCTACAAAAACACCGTTATATATTTTCTTGTGGCATTGCTATTGCCCAGGCCTCTAACTAGCTGCACCCCTGGACTGTTTTGTTGGTTATTCTACTGTAAATGGGCCTTAGCTGAGGCCACAGGTCTACTGAAACAGCCACTATACAAACAGATCACAAAACACATGTTCACTGTCCCAAATAGTGATTTGCCAAAGGTCACACAAGAAATTAGAGTCAAAGGACAGAACCCAAATCTCCTGCATCCTCACATCAGCCCATTAACCAAAGGATCTCCCTGTCTCAGTAATTCCTATGGCTCAATGATAGTTTTTCCAAAATGTTACATGGAATAAATTACATGTGAGATGGAAAACAGGAATTAGCAAGGAGCAGAGCTGGGAGTACAACGCGTGTGCTGGTAGGAAGGATGTTTTTGGTTTTTGCTGACACAGATGAAATGCAAAATAGGAGAAATCTGGTTAGCCTAAGATGTCAACTGATACACAGAGAAAAAGATCAATAAAAGCTTTATGTTAGGCCTTGCATGCCAAAACAGTAGCTATGAGAAGACCGTGGGGTATCATGAGAAAAATAAGCACATGTTTAAATGGGTAACTGGAAAAAAGAACCTCATGAAGGTTATTGGGCAATCGAGGAGGATTTTACTGAGAGGCTGAAAAGAAATACTCGTGTTCCAAAGAAAAATAATTTGGAGACATTTTTACTGAAGAAAAAAAGAAAGCCTTCAAATAAAAGCCCTCCATTCTTCTCAGAGAAAGAATCAGATTCATGTTCTCAGGCAGAAAAAGACAATAAAGTATTAGATAAACAAAATCTTTATGAGCCAAACGATTAATGAGGGTGATATCCATTTAAATTCATCTCTGGGTCTTGCACAAATGAGAGAGAGTAAATTCTAGACCATCTCAGTGGAGTTTGCATATACATTTCTTCAGACAGAACGGGATTTCCCCCTCCTCTAGGAAAGGTAATTGTGAATCACACACATGAGATTCTGAAACGTCAATCCCACGAACAGGCAAGGGTGAGGTTAACAGACTTATCATAGTGAGGGCACTTATTGATAACAGTGGCTTGAAAACCATGAAGAGGATGATCGAGAAAGTGGCACCTTTCAAACAGCAATCCAAATTAGAGAAGAGCTTGGGCCAGTATTTTCAAAGAAAAACTTTCCATCAACCCACTACAACTTCCCCTAGGATGACAGCAGCAGTATTTTGTCCCAGCCTCCATTCAGAGCACATTTTGTCTCTCATTGCCACTCAAAGATAGAGAAGTGATCATATTCCTGTTTAGTAGATGAGGAAACTGAGACAGACTAGATGAACTGTGCAAAGTCACACAGGAAGTCTAGGGCCATGCCAGGAATAGCAGTCGGAGTACAGGACTCCTGAGCCTCCATCCAGAGGTTAAAACCAGGGGTGTTATTTAACCAAGGTTATTTTTTAGTTTCACAGGAGCAGATCCCTCAATTATCCACCAATCAATCTCAAAGTAAAGGCTTCCAGTACTGAGTCACATAACGAGATGTGCACCGGAGGGTACACACATGACACAGAGGATCCTGTACTGTGGAGAAGTGGAAGTGAGAGGTTGCCATCCCAAAACATGCCAAATATCATGGTCTTCAGCTGGTGCAGAGAACATCACCACCACAAAACTGTGAGATGAAGCTGGAGGGCTGTGTCACCAGCTGTGTCAGGAAGATGGGTCTTACACAGAAGAGGGGTCTCCATGTCCCTCTGTTGAGTGCAGAGCTGCTGCAGTGCTGGTGCTGGGGAGGGGAGATCAGTGAATCACATGAAGAAACTGTGAGATTTGTCTGTTCTCAGCAATAGCAGAACTGCAAGCCAGAGAAATGCTCAGGAGTACAGATCTAGCTAGACAGAATAAAGGCTTGCCAAGAGTCTGCCACAGTTTCCTATCACATCTTCACTTCTGAAAGCATTGAACAAAGCAATTCCTCCAGAAATAAAATGTGTCTTAATGTTACAAGAATAACAAGTTCTCAGATGGGGTTTTCTACTTACATCAGGCCTAATAGAGCGGTACATGAAATCCTGAATTACTCTTGAAAACTTCCTCATTCTCTGCTGGTGATAGTAATATAAGGCAGAAACCCAGCCAGCATCAAAACTGCATATGCCAACAACACATTGAAACTGTTGAATGTGCATTTACAGCTGGGAGCCAAAGCATTCACCAGCACTCACGGGGCAGAGCCTGTTTTTATTCCATGCAATGCATTGTATCCTTCCAGCTGTGCAGACAGCTGTGGGGATAGGGCTGCACCCACCCCAGCCTGTGATGGTGCATGACACCAGACATTACCCTCCCTCTTTCAACCTCACTCACTCTGTCTGCCTGATCAGGGAAACACTGCACATCTGTACTGACATGGATATGATTATGTTTGCCATTTTAGAACTGAGTTGGTGTGTTCCCAGTAGCATCACTTAGTCCATTTCTATTCCTTAGGAAAGCAAAGGCCATAAGGGAATGCATGAGTTAATGCTGAAGAGGTGTGAGCTTAAACCAGCAAGGACTAATCAGAAGGGGAAAGACAGAGCTGAATGCTGCTCCAGAATCTCACTCTGCCACCAGTCTCTTTCAAAATCTTGCACTATCTCTTTCAAAAGCCTGATCTGAGGAAACTGCTTTATTAATCTTCTTGAGGCTGGATTATAACTTTGCATCAATTCCTTAGCATAAGAGGATACACGTCTCTCCAATATTTGCTTGAGATACCTATATATTGATTCCCAGCACCAAAGGCAGTAATTTAGTGGGTGCTGCACATTCTTTTAACATTTGTCTATATTCCAAAACAACAGAGGGAGGAGAGGAAGGAGTGACAGTCAGACCCTTGGCTCCAGTGTTTTCCTGTACCTTGTCAAGGTCAGAAGGGCAAAGATCCCTCCTATACGGAAGGGAAAAGACACGGTTTCACAGAACTGCTCTTGGAAATGGCATTTCATGCTCAAGGGCATGAATAAACCTGCAGAACAACACCCTTCCCTTCTGCAATGTGGCCATGGGCTTCCGTCAGTTCCTACCAGCAGCGCCTTTATCTTTCTTCCCTTTCTTTGAGCACAAGTGACAGAACGCAGTGTTTCCCCCCAAGCATCAGGGCTGCCACTGGTGATGCTAAAAATATTTATTTCAACTACTTTTCAGAGCTCTTCAAGCATCGAGGAGTTTTACTTGCTTCACAGGGTGGCAGGACCACAAAACTACAAAGGGCAAAATGGGTTTCCATGTAATTGTGGGAGGAATGGGGAATGCAGAGCTCGAAAAGCAAAATTACAGCCCAAGGCTGTTGTAAGCATTGTTATGCAAATCGGCATGAAGGCAGCTAGGATTTCTCCTCCAAGTGCCTAGCAATGCCCTCAAGCACCAATTTTTAATTAGAAATTATTGGAAATGTTCAACGTGCCCATACATGCACTGAAACACCTGTGAGAGTCCCCATTCCTCCACTGGGTGTGACAATATACAGAGCAGTGCCCAGTTCCAACGTGGAGAAACTCAGTGAAAAGTCTTAGTGTGGTGAGCAAGAGAAGCGTTTGAAGGAGTGGAAGTCACTTGCCAAGGGAGTTTTGGGTGAAGATCAGATTTGTTCCCTGCAGAATCCACTCCTTGCACATGCTGGGCCTGAAATAAATTTGTTGTTCAAGAAAACAACAGTGACATCAATGCCTTAAAAAACTCCAAGAAGCTCCTTCAGGAAAATGGCTAAAGTAAGTTCATCTTCAACCATTTTGTGTATGTACTGGTCAGGCTGAAGGCAGGATGGTCAGTAGTGCAGCACCTTACAGCTTCTACTCCACTGAAGGTCAGTCCCTGTGATCCCTCTCACAGAAAAATAAATATTCCAGGATCTTATATCTATCATAATTTTCATCTATATCATGTGATGGAGCTTTCAAGGCATGCTAAAAACTGATGGTGCAGACAAACATAGCAAAGCTGTAAGCATCTATATGCTTTCAACATAACTTTTTATACTAGAAGAGTATTTCACCTAAAAACTCTACCAGGTGAACTCGCTCTCCACCTAACATTAAATCTGGCACTTCAGTCATAGTTCTTTCTTGTTGATTCTCACAGGAAACCAGAGGCCATCCCACAACCATAATAGAAGGGTTGCACCAACAGGCAAAGAAATGACGCTTCCGCTTTTTTTTCCCTACAAGATGCTCCTATCTGGAGTTTTTTCTGGAACTGAGCATACACTCAAACCACTGGTCCTGCTGTACCTTGTAGAAGGGTTTCCACATGAATATCCCATGTGCTTTTGTAGCAGAGGAAAATTATGGCTGTTATGCACAGATACTTTTTGCCAGCTGTGGATGTGGATAGCGCATTCCTTCTCAAGCACAAGAAAACAATCAAGTGGCAGGTACAGGATTCAAAGTCAGCCTGTTAGTAGAAAAACAAAAATTGCATAAGGCTGAAATCATTCTGTATTCACAGTGAGTTGTACCTGACCTGCACTGGCAGGAATGCATTGTAGATGGAATAAAATAGGTGATTACAGAAAACAGAAAGGGCGGAAGCTGACTGTGAATTTGGATCAAGGTAAAGGTTTCTGTATGACATTCCCAATTCCAAAGCTATTTCTACATACCTAAGCAATTACTTGCACCTCATAGGTTTTTCTCCATTACATCCCTCTAGGACAAGCAGTATTCCGTTTCCTCTCCCAGACAGCAAATAACCATATTAGAAACGTAGTAAGTGACCCAAGTACAGGAACAGAAAATACCTGTGGGTCTAGGCTTCCTGCAGGTCCTTGTGCTGTCCTTCCCTCTACTCCCTGATTCTTTTACAAGCAGAGTTAGAGCTGGAGGCTGAGCTGTCCCTATCGAAACATCACAGATGTGTTTGCAGGCTCAGATGCAAGGGAAGGGGCAAGCAGCTTGCTGTCTGCCACATGGAGAAGCAGCAGCTTCTGGTGCAACATGCTGGTGCTCTGCAGCATGAGGAGCTGGCTGCATGCAGAGAGGCAGCCCTGACAGTCAGCTCCTTCTCTGACTGCCCCGATAAACTCAGACAATTACACTAATGGAAAAATTGCATCAAAGTCCTGCCAGCGTTTTTGCTTTCCCATGCTTTGCACCCCTTCATGTCAAAAACAAATGCATGGAGGTCACCCTAGCCTGATTAAACCACAGGAATATATAGTGTCTGTTTTCAAAACTCTGACTACTAATTAATTTATGTCATCAAACAATTATTTTCTACCTCATTAGCCCATGAAATGTGAAGATTGTGTCAGCACTTTTGCTGGCAGTTTTGCACTCGTTAGTTTGTAACCTTGGCCAAAAAGAGGGAGAGAGAGAGAGAGAGAGAGAGAGAAAGAGGGAGAGAGTGGTATTTGACAACTTGCAATGTGTGTTTGACACAACAGGTGCTGCAAACTGCAGTTATTTGCACATTCCCCTTGGTGCTAGATGACTGAAATACCACGACATGGAAATGTGTCTCACTCATGATTTGATGACTAATATATCATGAAATGGAAGGGTGGGGAAGTGGAGCAAAGCAGGGCAAGGAGGCTGTTCTAGTGCACATATACCACAACAGAGCATCACCATGTGCTCCTCCTCACCTTACTTCTCAACCTGAACAGCAAAACTCACACAAGGTATTTGGGTCAGATGATAGGGGTTTCACTTCTCTCAGATTATATGACAAGGATCTGAAACAACTCTTCTCATGGGAAATTGTGGGACACCACAGTCAGAGTAGCGAGTAGAAATGGAAAGGAACGTACACTTGAGCTACCTGGCCCAGTAATGCCTTGCCAACAACCATGAACTTCCAAGGAAGTTTCCCATGTTAAGTATATATTAAAATAACAAACATTCTTCATGACCAGTGAAACGTTCGTGAGTAGGTGTCAAAACTCCTTTGTCCTTGACTGTTTGCTGACTTCCAGTATGTTAGTTGCTCACCTGATTTATTTTTTCACATTTCCCTCCTCAGTTTTTGTAGTCAGTCTATGTTGAGGTTAATGTTTCTTAACACTTTAAGTTTTAAAAAACATTTTTCAGCAGTAACACTGGACTTTTAGTCAGTGCACTGCAGAATTTTGCATGGAAAAGTAATGGTTGTTCTTCAAAAACATCTGTTTGTCATGGAAACTGAAACAGCTGGGCTAGGAAAAAATTTTTCTTCTTCCTGGTGCACGTTATCAATGGTTTGAACCTGAGTTCCCATTGCCCTGTTTAGGATGACCTTTATTGCTGGATTGAATCTTCCCACTGTTGAGGAGCCTTCAGTCATGGAAGATAAAGCTTACCCAAGAAAGGAAGACTGTTTGATGTATGTGAATTACATTTCTTACTGATCATCTCAGACCTAACGCAGGAGTGATATCTCTGTCAACAGAGTTTTTTCAGGCTCAAGCTGAAGCTGACATGCTCTGGTGCTGGTGACTGTCCTGCTTCAAGCAGAATGTTGGACAGATGACTTCCAGAGTCCCCTCCAACAAAGCTTTTATGGTTACATAAATGTTTTAGTAGTTCTGAAGTGATGTTTCACCATAATTCATCCAATTTCCTGTTTTGGGACAAAAATAAGTATTGACATATTAGAATTCCCAGAGATCAGAATTTCTGAGCTTCTATCAGAATTATTCACGTTATAAACAGGAATTTGATTTGTTCTTAACTGCCTCTTAATAGTCATGCCCAGTGGCTAAGAATTCCAGTGAAAATAGCAAATTTAAGGAAAGAAGGTCAGAAGTTCGAGGCAGCAGATGAGGTTCCAGCAGAACTGCCTTTTCCACAATCTGGGCAATCCTGACAGATTTACTCACATTTTGCTTGTACCCTGTGCCCCTCAAAAATAAAAAAGGAGAGTAGCCAAATAACATAATTAAATGCCTTAATTATGTAATTAAGGTCAGTGAGAAGAACACTTTTCGCCATGACTTTAAAAGACACTGCAATATTTTTGATCAAATGAAGTTTCTTCCAAATATTCACCAAAGACAAAACACTACAGAAAAGTTTCTCATGCATAAAGCCATTATTAAAGCTCAGGACATTCTAGCCATGTCTAATCTGAGCAAGAGAAAGACTGATCTTTTTCCAAGATTGTTTGGGACATTTCCATTTTATAAAACTTCTCCTGGCTTTTTGTTATAAAATTAGTGTCAAATAAATTTGAGTTTTGAAACTTGGTAACTGGCATGGAACAGAATATGTCAAATTTTTTTTTTCTGAAGTTAATTACCTACACAGGAAAATTCCCCAGTTTAGCAGTTTAAAATCTAAAGAGATGTGAAACTCAGCAGTTTCAGTTCACAGAACTTAATGAAAACATTCTTAGATTTTTATTTGCATGGGGTCACATTTACAAAGTTTCTCTAGAGTTTCATATTCAATGAAATTAGACATTCAGGTATCAAAACCAGGGTAAGGTATTGGCTCCACTTAACCCAGCAGTAGCTTTGAAATTCATTGGTTGGTTGAAATTTGCTGAAACTGGTTAATTCACATTGGTGAATTTCCCTGCAAGTCTTTTGATGTTACTGTTGAAATGTCAAATGATCCACCTCATAGAAAAGTCCAATAGACTTTAAGTATAGTTAAATTAATAGTTAAAACAAGAAATAAAACAGTCCCTGGTAAAAATGACATAAAATCTAAGGGACTGTAATAGAGAATTATAACGTCTCCACATTTTATGAGTTTGCTCATTAAGCTCCACAGCAGAGATAAACTTCTCTATTAAATTCTATTGTAGGACTTTAAAGAAAATCCATATTATTTTATCACACTGGTGGTTGGATGTTCATGGCAAGATCAGGACACATTGTGCTAAGTACTGTATAAGCATCTATTATACAGCCCAACATCTGAAAGTTAGACTTAACAAAAAAAATCCCACCCTATTTAAAACATTTGAACAACTGAAATTTTTACTCAGCTATAGAATGCCTGTATTTGTCTTTAGCACAGAAATTACCAAAAAACATGTCTTTATGAAAAACATGTATTTTTTTTTTTAAGTATCTGTTCATGTTGTTGCATTTTTTTAATCAGTTTAATCTTCTTGCAATTTCTTGCCCTCTCAGGTTTGTATAAATATCCATCCAACATCATGTTGCGAAATCTTTTACAGGAACAAAATTCACCTTGGGGCTTACAGTATGCCTAAGGAATATCACTCCAAATAACATCTTTGGTGGCACGATAAAAACATCTGAAAATATGGAGTTAATAAGTCTTTGACCACAATACAGTGTCATTTCTCTTCTACAGTAGGTGTTTTCTTCTTGTGGAAAAGCAGTCCATTTTCCTAAGTAGTGGTATGCTTTTAGGAGTCTGTGGGTGCTATATTAAAAGCCTATGGGTTGCATTCTCTGTTTCTTCCAAAAATATTTCTTTCCAGTAAACAGGCAGAATTTCCCAGAGTCCCCAAATAGTAATAGCCAACTGCTGACTCTTGGATTGATGTCCTCAGCTCTGGAAAATCAGCCAGTGTGACAAGGAGATCTCTTTGCTTTAAATTATAAAAACAAGAAGACTAACAAGGTTGGTGTGCCCTTCCCCACCATGTCCTATGCTCCCCCCTAACCCCAGCTCATTTAGGAAAAAAAGTGGTAAAGAATAAAAGAAGAAGTTCTATTTTCTACCAACAGACTTTGAACCCACTTCAGTCCTCCTTCCTGTGTATATTTTCTGATGCTTCTTCTGAGCTTTGTACTTCCTGAACAACAGAAGTACCTACACACTCAGTTTCCTGTCATTAAGACATGAATGTAAGCTTTTACATAATCTGAGTGATCAGTCCTCTAATGGTCTAATTCTTCTCTCTTTTGCACCAGATCTATCATGCTATTATGGTTCAGATAGTGTTGAGTTTTACTAGAGTAACTAGCATGAGAATCAGGCCTAAAGACCTCAGGTGAAGCAGCTTACATAAATTATGGTGTTTATAGCTATTCTTAGTTCCGACAAGCATCTGAATGCATGTGATGTGGTTTGGGGTGAGGAGATAAGTAGGCAGCATGATGTCCCTGTTGGAGGAGTATTATTTTAAGTTTATTGCTATGACAAATTTTCCCCTTCAGGTGTGAATTTACCAAAAGTTTCTCCAATGCATGAGAATTGTTTCAAGGCTGGTTCCACAGAAAGAGAAAGCTGAATTACACAACTGTCCTAAACGAACTGGAGCTGGAGGTGAAAAATGCTTCACTCTGTGACTTCCTACTGCATATGTAATGGGATTTACTGTCAGGTTGGTCTGTGGGAGATTTTGTGACAATAGCAGTGATCAGTCCTTGTTATGACTCTAAGTCCTTGATCTGATACCCACCTGATACACAGAGTTGAACAAGATCTCACCACCAGCAGATGTTTACTTTGGAGATATGACCTTCAGTTGTATAAAGCAGCTTAGCTCTGCTTGCTTCAGTAGAGCAATGGCACCTCAGTATGACAGCCAGTTTGTGACTGGAGATGCGTAGTTCAAGGAAGAGGAGGCCAGCCCATTACCTCCTCTTCCCACTCTCCTCCATCCATCACTTGCTCTTGGGACAGGTTGGTTCAGGGTGATGTGGGACAGTGGAACTCTGGACCTCAACCTTTGAGTACTGCTGTGACCCAGTTACACCCCATGCTGTGTGCGCTGCTGGGAAGGTGGCGTTTTCACCTGAATTTCTTTAAATCTAGCAATGTGCAGCAGGTGTCAGCACTGAGACATGGCTTTTTTTGGGGAAGAAATTACCCTTGCCCTAAACCCAAATGCTTATTTTCCCAGCCCTAACCCAGGGCTTAGCTGGGGACATGGGAATTATGGTGTCTTTCTGCACAGGCTGCATCTCAGCTTTGGTGTGGACAGAGGCAGGGCTCTTTGGTGACCACTGTCTGCTCATTGAGAGTACTTTGTAATTATGATATCATGTGACCAGAGGGGTCCTTAGCAGGATGAAACTGAAGATCAGGAAATAACCAAACAAAACTAAAGCAAGATGGCTCAGTTAAACACTGAAACCCACAACAATTCCAACATCTTTCCTCTTGTAGACAGACCCCTGTAATAAACAAAACACAAAGATATTGGAAACTAAAAGTTCAGTGAGATTGAAAAAGGACCAAAAGGCAGCACTGACAGAGACAGAGAAGACCAGTCCAGGTTGTGGATAGATGGGTTATATACTGGAAAATCAGCTGGAAAAGGCTAGGTAGTATTCCAGAATATCTGTATCTATCATGGTCCTTTTAAAAGAATTATAATCTTACTAAAGTGTAAAATACTAAAATTAAATCTTCCACACTTTCTTGAGGAACAGGAAGTATTAAGCACTGATTACCATCTCCATTTTACCTGCCCACTCACCTGCAGTACGTGAGCTTTGTAAAAGAGCAGACAGAATATAATTAGGGACCTTTAACTTTCTATTTAATGGTGGTGCAGGACAGGTGAGCAGATATTACTCATGAAAAAGTTCAATGCCTGTTGTTTGAGGCATTTGGAGAGGATATATAAATATGCCCTATCATGCACAGAAATGTTTTCTACTGCACACGCAAAGAGCAGTGATGTGGTACCAGATGTGAGCTGTGGGAAGGCTGACCAGGGATGTCACTCTGCTGTGGCATCACATTCCAATGCTTGCTTGAGTGCTTGAATCCAGGATGTTGGTGGAACTGCTGGGTTGGGTATGTTGTATAGATACACCTATAAATGGAGTTGACACTAACAGGATACAACAGATTCTCTCATGTCTCAAAAACTATGTCATTATTGGCAGTCATTGCAGCTAGACTTCCACCAGAAAATTTTGGGATCTCTGTTCTGCTGACAATGAAGAGGAAGATCATTCTTAAATGGTATCTACTGGTTTGCCCTCAGTGTATTTGTAGAAGGGAACTTCAGTAGCAGGGACCACGACTACAGAGAAAAGAGCTTCTCCAACCCATGCAAATGAGTGTGCTTTTATAAGTTTTCCTGCTCTGCAGGAGACTTAAAAAATTTTCACATCTAGGTAAAATAGTAAATCACCCCGCAGCATTTCAGTGGTAAGAACATCTGCCTGTGATGTGGAAATTCCAGGTTCAGGGCCTTATTCTATGTAGTTCTGTGCAGGACCTTAAATTTCACTGAGCACTCCAGTCACTGCATGATTTCCTTAGTGCAACAAGGGTTTGTTTAAGTAAAGTTGAAAAAGTCCTGAAAGAGACCTGAGAAAGACACATCCCAGAAAAGCCTCATGGCTTCCTACACATTTAAGACAGAAAAAAAAAGGAAGTTTACATTCTGTTTTGAAGTGGGTAGAGTGGGAAGTTGGACTGGGCTGCAGGTTTAAGGGGTACATCCTAATTTCCAGTGAAAGTCTGAAAAGTTTCAGCCACAATGAATCATCACACTTTACAGGGAGACAAGGAAGAAAAAAAAAAAAAAAAAAAGGAAAAAAAAAAAGAAGGGAAAAAACCCTTACCACTTCCTTGGAAGGTTTCCACTCAAATCTAGTATGTGTCTGATCCATGTCTGCTGAATAGTTTGGGCATATCTCCATTGACCTCAACAAGATTTTTCATCAGGCTCAGGTTAATCACATATGATTATTGCAAGAGAATTGCACAGGAGGAGAGAAATAGAGAGGAAGAAAACTGGTGGTCCTTAAAATGAAGGGAACAAGAAATGTGGTCCATCACTGAGACCATAGCTGAGTCAGGAAATAGGCATTGGGTGTGGAGAAAATAGAGATCACTGGGCTCCAGACCATGTTACTCTAAATTTTCCAAAGATACAGGAGGCAACATTCTGAAAATGGTTTAACTTTGACTCATCATGTTCCATCTCTTGGAAAGGAGTGAAAAGTAGATGATGAGGAGTAAAATGAATGGTTTCTTTGCCTCGAAACTATCCCATCCTTCTCTCACAGTGAAGGCATGCATGACTAACAACATAAAAGAGATCAGGGTTTAATATGTAACAAGGAAGAGAGCAGGAACATTTAAAAAGCTAACCTTTCACATAGATTGGGCATGACAGTGGAAAGCTCAATGCATTTCATTCATCAAAGTTGATAGCAAGATAAATACTCAGGACTTACTCTTCCAGCAAAAGTATTTCCTTTTTATTCACAGTGGGCAAGGGCATTCATATTTGTGGTCAAAGCAGCTTTTGCCATCTGTCTCAGTGGACTGAGGATGAGGTCTACTGAGTCATCTTAATGGCAATTGAGTCTATGAGAGCATAGAAAGCCTAACCATTGGGCTCTCCAAATCAGGTATTAAAAGCTGGTTTATACAGGGAGAAAACTCAACAAGTCAAATATGAGTAACTGGTCAACCATGAAAAGGCTGAGATGTTGGTCCTAAAGAAAGCCTGAGAGAGGAGACACACTGAAAACCTGGGAACACTTCAAAGTTGGCTTGAAAGGCTCAGCCTTGCTGTTGCCAAAAGCTCTGATTCGTTGAAGGTACAATGCTTTGAGAAAAGATTTCCAGAAATATTTGCATTGTTTTTCTATCAGTTCATGCCTGTTTCATGCCAGTTCTCAGGCTTCAACCATTCCAAATTTGCAAAGCAGGGGATCTCTAAACTACAGTCATTACAAAAATGTTGTCACGCAGAGGAGAAGCAGGAAGGCTCAAGGACCATTCAGACTTTTGCAGATAACTAAGAAAGAGTGACATTTTCCAAATTACTCTCAAGTTAGATACTTATAAATACTTCACAAATTAAGACAAGACTCATGTTATTAAAAATGAACTTGGGTGCAGTCAGCTGAAGATCTGTAGGACTGACTTTTATTTAAATCATTGCATGGTACAATAAAATTTTTTGTCTTCACTTGTGCTTACACCACAAACATTGATCATAAAAAGTGCAAAATACACTTCTGTTTAATAACAGAGAAAGCCCTATGAAAAGTCCATTAAGAATTCCAGTTTTTACTGCAGCCTCCTACTTCTGCCTCAGGAGTGTAAAGTCTTAGAAGACCAAAGCATCAAAGAGTTTTGAAAGAGAACTAATGGGAAAGCAATACCAGGAGAGCACCAATCCCATGTTACCAATGTAGAGAAACAGAAACAGCAGAGTTTAAAGGACCAGCATCAGTTCATACCAGAAGCTTGTGACAGAATGGAAAACGCTACCCATTTCCTGAGTCAGAGACTCGTGGCTCACCCACGAGATCAGCATTCTGCCCTATAGATACTTTCCCCTTATCTCCTGAGGATAGGGTGTGTTTAAGTGGACAGAATTACATTTTTACTCTTCTGCTTTTTCAGATGCTCTCCATGAAGCAAGATGACTATGTGTTGGAGGAATGGTCACATTGCTTAATGAAGTCAACAGCAGAACTTCTGGTGATTTTGGTGATGCTCTGTCACACATTTAACATTGCCAGGCAGCTCCTTTTGCACAATATGTGGAGAAAAACTTTCTCCCCTTCACCTCAATTTCCCACTCTATACCTTGAGAGAAAGCAGTGTTTTCTTATAGAGCACATTCAGATTTTAGGAGTAAAATATTAGAAATAGGTAGAAATTTGAATCTGTGATTAACATTCCTATGAGTTTGTTACCATTAGACTTGGGGAGGGGATGGTTTGAATTATATTGAAATGTGGGAGAGTTTTACTGAAAATTGATTAAATCAACCACAACCTCATGGTGTACCAATCTCTGTTGGGGGAGAGCTATGTCCTGGCTCTGGATATCTCCTAGGAAGAATGAAGAGGGTTGAAAAGAGCCCCCATAGAAGTAAGGATGACAAGCTCATAGCATCCCTGACTTCTCCTCACTTTCTCCTAAAATGTATGCACTGTATTTTATGCAACCATAAAAGTAAATTCCTATGGAGCTAAACATAGGTATCCTAGCCTGAACAGGATTGCAAACAGATTAATTGGAAGAAACAAAATACTGTCCTAGTGCAAATGTGTATGCTCACAGGACTGGATTTTCCCTAGGTGTCTTCTAGCCACGAGAACAGGAGAGCTTTGCCCAGAGGGACAGAGCTGCAGGGCTCTCCCACCTCCTCTTGGGGGCTGCCCATCTCCTTCACTGATGAAAAAAGGTGTGTACGTCGACTTGTAAAAGAAAATGTCCCCATTATCTAAAGTTCAGTTTTATGAACAACCCCATCATAGCATCAAACTGATTTGCAAAAGGGAGAGATGGTTCCTTTTTTGTGATGGAATATCAGCCACAACATTATGGTCTGCATAAATAATGCCTTAGTGCCTTCCATCTTCAGGCAGGATGAGAATGATTTTAAATTCTGAAAAACACCTGAACACAAAACCCATCATATGGAGTCACAAAAAGGAGGGTTTGCACACAAACAGCTCCTGTTCCCTTTGTATAAACCCTAGAAAGCCTGGTTAATGTAGGCTGCACTTGCCACTTTGCAAGCAGCTAAGACAAGCAATGCAAAGCAGGCTGAGAACAGCTGTGCTTGCCCAATTGTCAGCTGCTGTATGGCCCTAACCAGTGGATCAACAGAAACCAACGACTCTGTGTGTGTATAGAGAAATCACTACACAAAATCCTCCATGTTTTGGATTTGTTTTGTGAAACTGGAGTCTTGGTCTGTAGCCACCCTTACTGAGGCCACTGTCTCCCTCTGTCCCACACGGCCACGCAAATATGTACCCCTGTAAGCTAGGCATTGATTGCCAAGAACTCTCTTACTGGACATGTTCCAGCAAAAGAATAAACCTTTAGAAGAAAAAAAATTGGGTTTTCTCTTTCCCACACTCCACTCCTGATTTTTGGGGAAGGCAGGAGGTAAATAAGTGACCTATGCTTGTGTTGCTGCCAGTTTCTTTGACAGATTAGTTTGTGTTTGCTCTTTGTTTCAGTGCTGTGTTGTGTAACATGAGCAAGCAGAAAGCCAACTACACACCAGCAGGAAGGCTTGGAGTAGTGTAATTTTTGGCACAAAGTGATGTATTGTGAGCTGGGTTTTAAGTATCTGACAGTTAGTCCTTGGAATTGGGAGGACTACGCTAGAGACCAGTACTCTGAATAACCAAATGCCCAGAGTACAGCTGGGACCAAGCACTGAGTTCATTCATCCTCCGTGCACATGTGCTCGACTCACTGAGTGTTCAGGACTTGCCTGAGTGCTTGTCCTGTGCTCGAGGGCAGCTCTGCACTCTGCCCTTAGGATATGCTGCAGAGCTGAGACAGGTACTTCCACACAGAAAGACATTGTGCCACATGGACATTAGAAATGACTGACAGATGGCAAGGACTTACTTGTACCTTCACCCTGCTCCACAGATATGCACACACACCCCACAGCACAGAAAACAAAACACTACAGTGTTTCAAGTGTGTTTAGGGTAAAAATTTTGGAAGAACAAAACTGAGGAAAAATAATCTGAGACCTCTTGACTCTGCTGGCCAATCATATGTCTCTGTGATAGTGCCCTAAAGGTATAATATTGCTCTTTTCTTACCAAGCATATGCAACTTTGCTCCTGTATGTTCACTTCACCTCCACTGTGACCCCAATGCCTTGGGCTCAGCCCTATCTTTGGTTACAGGCCCAAAGGCTGGTAGGAAGGAAGAGCTTGGGACCCATTTCCTTCATAGGGTATGAATATATTTAAGGGTATTTACCAGCCTAAACAAACCAGCCTAGCAGACACATATGAAAATAACTTGTGTGTTTCTCTGCATCATTAGAAGTCAAGATGTCAGCTCCTCATTGATAACAGAGACCAGTAGGATTTCTTTACTTTCCAGGAACCTTGTGAGGAGCTCAGAGGCTGTGTGGTAACAGGGTATCTTAGATGATAGATTGACATATTGTCTTTGGGGGGGAAGAGCACAGGGCAGCTCTGAGCCATAGGGTCTGTTTCTCAGCTGATTTACTCCCTTTCTGTTGATGCAGTTCTGCTGAGGTCCATGCTATGACCCAAACAACCAGCCATGAAACAGAGCTTTGTTGCATAGGATTTCACCAGTTACCTTTCCACTGTGTCAGGGATAACAGGTGCTGCACTCTGGGAGATGCTCAGACCACGCCTTTTGATTCTTGTGTCAGGGAAACAGTCCTGCACAGAAAAGGCTTAGATACGTTTTTTTTACATGGTATGCAGAGAGAAGGGGTCTTGAAGTCAAAAGCTGTCAATGCTTTCCAAATGAGGGCTCAAGTACTTGCTTCAGGACACCCAAATAGAGCTCATCTAATCAGATACCTGGTCCTGAACTATAGTATCCTCCATGCAACTGAGAGGCCTTGTGCAGCTGTAGCTCTCACCCAGTTGAGTGTCCAAAAGCACATGTGCTGTCTGGGATATGGTGGGCTCAGGAACATCAGCTCACCCAGCTCTGGATGACTGCATACACCATTCCCTTCCTAACTGAAGAACCAGACTGTGTTTATACAACTGTAACCACACTGCACGAAAAGAGTTAGCTCAGTGAAACCAACTGCAAAATTTGGTCTTTTAAGTCCATTTCATCCTTTCAAATGCATGTTGCGACATAGTCATAATTAGTAGAGCTTTAGTCATCAGATCATAACAGAGAATGGAGCTGAATTATGGTCGGAGGTTCACTATTTAGCATTTTAAATGCTCCACAGCCAGATGTGCTCTGTGCAGGCTCTGGGTTTTTTTTGGGGAAGTTTTGCAACCTTATTTAACATGGAGAAGCTCTGTCAGTTCCTGCAGGGACTCCTGATGATCTCTGCTTGTCACTGGCAAAGCCCGTGTAACTGCATTAGTCTGGTTTGCTTTTCAATTAGCTGTCAGTCTGCAACCAGCAGAAGCCTTGAAAGAATCGATTGAAAGCCTCACAGTCAAACAGTATCAATCTGGAACCAAGGAGGAGATATTTTAATTCAAGACCCACAGAAATAGAGATCAGAATGGAAGAAAAAAAAATCCAGCACCACGAGTTAAAGGTAATTGAAAAGGATGTTAAACTTTGATAGATTGATTCAAGCAACAGGATCTGTGGTTGCAGTTCTCTACATGTTTCACTCCTGCCAGGAGGCAAAAGGGTGAACTCATCTAGTAGAAATACATATTGAATTGTGCATTCAGTAACTAATTTTGCATTTCTTAAAAGAAAATAAACTTCCTAAGATAAATATTATTTAAAGAAAACTATTGCAAAATACTAAAGGATATAATAAAGTCTTTATTAATATTTAACAAGGGACAGACTCAAGGCAAAACCTTGCATCCATTTCCCCCTCACTGCTGTAGTCTGGCAGTCTTTAATGTTGTTACACAACCACCCCATGAGGAACAAAAGAAAGACTATTCTTCATTTTATTCATGAACAAAAGTAGAAGTGACTCCCTTTCAAACAGAGAGGGTGAAGCTGTATGCTGTAGTTCTTGCTCTTCTCTCTCCCAAAACTGTCTCCCCTTCCTTTGACAGATCTGATGATCATCAGACTCTTTCCAGAACCAATTCAGCTCATGAAACCAGCAGAGAACTAACCTGGAAAAAATAAACGTGGATACTTTTCTGCTGGTTTTATGAGTTGAAATGGCTCAGCCAAATTTGGGCTGAGTACCAAAGTATATCAAGGAAGGAGGAAAGCCCCATATGCAGGGAGTGGAGCTATGAAAGGAGGGAATGGGTCTTCTATTTTTCAGCAGCAGTGAGCTGATGGATCAGCTCAGCTGTAATAAGTCAATAACTTCATTCAGAGACCACAACAGAAGAGGGAACTGAATCTGGTTCATGCCCTCAACATGCATCCATCCTGCATTTCATATTAGTTATGGCCAGGGCATAACCTCCCATGGTCTGAGAAGGATATTTTATGATCTGAGCTCACAGGCTTTGACTGGTAGCTGGAAGATTCATGGGCACTACTCCTTCATGCGGGGCGGGGGATGTGTGCATAAGAGAAGATCCTAGCAGTCCTAAGGAAAAGGGAATTATGCATTCCTGAGCAGATCAGGGAAATTTAGTCAAACACTTAAAGCTACTCAGCAGCTACTCACTGTCAATGGCTATTTTACACTTCAGATAAAAATGAAGCCCTTTTTTAAAAGCTTAGTTCCTTCCTTAAGGTTTTAGAGTGGCAATACTCTGAGGATGCAATTATCTTAAACATGGGAGAAGCTTAACTTGATTTTTTTTTTGAGCATTATTCCAGTGAGGCACATTATTGTGTGACCCCCCAAGTCACCTTTGTTGGTACAAGTGACATTGTGGCAAACAACCACCCAGCGGCCACCCCTTTAATCTGACTTTTCCAAAGTAGCCAACATATCATGTAATGACACAGAAAGAAAATCACACAGAAAAACCAAACGTATCCCAAACGAAGTCAAGCAAAGGTAAGAGGAAACTGGACTTCACTATCCCACTGTTTAACATAATACATTTGGGGAAACCTTACCAAATTGTTCAAATAATCTTAAATTGTTACAAAGCAGAAAAAAAAACAAAACACAACCCAGTGTTATCCATCCAAATCACCTTTAAAAAAAACATTCAATGAAATGCAATTTTCCTGCCCAAAACTGCACAGTGAAAGGATTGTTTCAGTTTTCCCCACGGTATCAGACTTATGTCTTGAAGGCTGGTTTTCTAGTCTATTGTGTCTTGCCTGCAGCATAACAGCACTTCCAGCCCAAACCATTCTATGATTCTATGATTCACTGCTTTCTATTATGTTTCCTCCTGGCTTCTGCATCAAAACAGCTGTACATTACAGCTTCAAAATTGCTGGTCTTCTGCCCTTTCAGACTTCCATTTCCTGTTCCACAGTGCTGTGCACAGTTCCCCCAGAGCTCCTGCCTGGCTGCAGAATTCAAGTCCATGGTCCTTCCTTGGGGTTTAGAAGCCCTCTGTGAAAGTGGAGCAGAGGGAGCAGAAGGAGAATACAAGGTTCAAAACCCTCCTGTGTTACCAGGGTACTCTGGTCAGTGCAAAGCACTTCCCAGTTTATACCTGCACTAAACCAAGTTGTCCATGGCAGCCAGATCCCTTCTCCATCAAACCAGGCATTGCTAGAAGGCACACCATGCATGGTGCTACCAAGGAGCTTTTGCCAGCTGTATGCAAACTAGGATCTCTCACACCCTTTCAGGGACTCATCTAATTTACTGAAACAAAACTTTACCTCCTTGCTGTCGGCAAACAATCTCAAAGGAGGTTTAGTCAATGTCTGGCTCTAAAACCTTTTGGATCTAGTCCTGCTTCCATAGTCTTGATGGAGTCCACTCTACTACTGTGCAACAACTGCTTGCTTGGATGAAATCCAGAAGCTGCAGGGTTTTTTTGCCCACAGGGAGAAGCCTAGGCAATATGCTCCATTAAGATCTATTCATTTCCATCTTGACTGGAGTCATGGAGATTGAGTCTCATCTCACATGGAGTCCCATAAAACAGGAGCAACTTCAGTAAGGCCAGTGGAGTATCTTTACATGGCCAAGCACTTTTCCTTCTAACACAGCAAGGCAATGAAAGCCCTTTAAGGCAGCAGGGGATCATCTTACAAGGAAATAATACTCAACCAGACAGAAATGGATTTTTACAGCTTTTCTTTTGCACCTATAGAGTCATGCAGAACACTCACAATGGGTCATAGTTCTGCCCTGCACTTCTCTGGCTATTTATTTGCTAAATAAAAGATGTCCAAGGAGTATTCTGTCATTGTGTGGCCAAGCAGCACAGTGGCCACACCTGTACTATATAGCACTTTGCCCTCTCTAGCCCTAAAATGTAAATGTCATTTTTCAGGGGTTTGCTGTTGTGGGTTTTTTTCCGGCTTGCAGTGCACGAACTAATGTAACACGTTCATAACATGAAACTAAGAACACGTGTTACCTTCTTCCAGTGCAACATGAGAGTCTGCAGGTGCAAAGTCAACTGTGTAGGGGTGTATAGGGATCCAAATGCAGGGCAGTCTTGTCTGTGCTGCCTATTGGAACATACGGAGCATATGCCATCCCCTGGGCATTGCCTGAGATAATGCTACTTGGCACATTTCCAGATCATGGCAGACACAGTGCTAGCAGTTAAACAGTACTGAGCAACTATCCCATGCTGTCCCTTCCCTAGCCATTTTTTATCCACTAGTAGCTCAGGTCCACTTGATTTTAACAGAAGCATTGAACTAGTAACAGAGCACAACGTGACCATCTGTATTTTACTTGCTGACTGAAGGACAATTGGTGAAGAGCTTTGAGAGTCATAGAGGAAAGATGCTCTGTATGGTGCAAATGGCATGAGTGTACCCTGTTCATCAGTCTTTGACAAGCTATGACTCAAATGCATACGTCAAATGGTAAACTGAGTGAAAAGATGCCTCCTTTTCCCATGGTTTCTTTTTCCTTCTAATAAATGATAGCTACACTTCACTATTTAAAGTGCTTATGCCGCTGTTCAAAATTAAAACCACAGTAGCAGCTGAAGGACTTAATATGCTAATATAAATGTCCCTATTTTTTGCAGTCTGTATTCCCCTTCTGTGCAGAATATAACCTGCAAGAGGGTGAACTTTTTAGGCTTTATTATGATGGCAGACAGGTGCAGCATCACTGTGCCCTGCTCACAAGTGTCAGCAGCCAAACAGGACAGAGAAACAGAACAAAAGGCAAAATTAGATCATAAATGTAACCATAAAAAATTCTAAGACAGGAAATTAAAAATTGTGTTAAGGTATTTGAGTTACTTGACAGATGTTGATATGTTTCACACTATTTATTAAAATATGTCTCTTCCTTCCCTTTCTTCCCACCATTCTGATAGTGCTGCAGCCACTCAGTCCCACAGCAACACAATTTAGATAGAAGTCACCTCTATGAGCCCCACAACTGCTGCCTCCCCACATGGGCCCTTCACAGGCACTAAATGAATCATCTCCCATGGATGAGAGACAAGAAGTCAGTTCAAATGAATGGACCAAACAGGAACAAAGTAATATCAGCCTGACAGGCAAAAGTAGCAGTGTATCAGATATCAAATTGCTCTTGGAAGCTTTGTAGGTGTTACAGAGGAGTGTAGGTGTTCACACTGGCTGTTGTGTGACATTTTAAAGAGAGGGACTCACATCCCTTTCTCAGAGCAACAGGACATGTTTTAGCAGAAAGATCTGTCTCCTATCTGCCAGCTCCATCCACCAGCCTCCTGAGATAGATTTAGCTATCAATTCCTTTAAGGGCCTTATCCCTGTTTCCCGCAATATCTTTAGTAACTGATTCTTTCTTCCTACCAAATATCTCCCTGTCCCAACAACCCAAATCACTATAGAGCTTTATCAACCTTGCAGGACAACACTGAGGGAAGTCACAGGCTTTCTGAGTCTTTTCCATATTTATATGGAAAATACATGACATTTTATTACATTTTTATTATGTAGATAAAATAAATTCTATTTTGTTTCTGGAAAAAAAGATCTTTTACACATTTGGAGAAAGACTACTGACCCCATCACCTGATATGGCCAGCAAACATCCCCTTGGCCTTTCTGGCACATTCATCCTTTTAGCAGCAAACCGCTTGGAACATGACCCCAAGGAGTTTGCTGAGTCCTAATATCTCCTGAGGAGAGTCTTGAGAAGCTGCCATCTCTTCAGTCATTGCTCAGGACTCTTAGCACCATCCATTATCATGGTTGAATGAGAAATATCCCTATCTCCATTTTATTCCCTTTTGCACATAGGTATGAGGGAAGATAAAAGCCAGTGCTCTTCACATGCTGTGCTTTTTATGCTCATTGCGCCAGGAAAGACTCAAAGACCTTTCATAACCCAAGACAGACACTTGCTAAGACACTGTGGCTTTGATTTGTTACTTTCCAGTCTAATTTCAGAGTACTCAATAACGACCCCAAGGGGAACTCTACCTTTGAACATCCCCTATTTAGCACTTTTTATGCCAACTGTATTTCACAAAATCACGTGTTTTTCTTGGGCAACAAGATTTTCTTCCCCTGCAGGTACTCTAATGTGATAAACTTTTTTATGTCAACAATTAATTTAGCCCAGTATATCTGACCATTTATTAACTACTTGGTCCTCTTTCTCACCTTCAGATCAATTCATTTCACTGATTATGAAAGAGTAATTTCCCTAATGATACCATTTTACCCTGGTTGCCCACAACACACCTCCAGAGTTTGGCAATTAGTACAAAGTGGAGAGTACAGATGAATCACCAACATGTTCAATCGCTGCCTGACATTCTTCATCTGACTTGCAAGAGAGGCTTTTTTTTGCTCATACCACAATACCAGACCTGCAAAGTGCTCTTCAGCACAAGCACTGCTCCCTGCAATGCTCAGTTTCCCCATCAGACCACGGGCAGTGGAGTCTCATTTGTGTAGGCTGTCCCCGTGTTCACCTTGGGCTGCACACTGCACGAGAATAGAAAACATGAGTCAGAAAGGTTAAGGGTTAAACTGTTAAAAACAAAAGAGGAGAAAATTCATTCAGAAAACTGTGGTTTGTAATGAGTGAGAGGAAGTACTGTACGATTTCTTGTAAAGTCACAATGGCCAGCTCATCAAAGGAAACCCCTCCTATCAGAGGCTTGCACAATACCTCCTGAAGTCTGAATGCCTGCCAAGCCATGACCATGCAGTTAAGGGAGTGCAACAAAGAACATCAAATCAAGAGCATATTTCCATCTTCCTGTCCAGCTAACTCCCAATCTTCTTTTATCTTTTATTTTCCTTCCCCTTGCATTAATTATTTTATAACAACATAAGCTTTCTTAGTGATTTTCCTTTTTATTATTATTATTTCTTAGCCTTTCTTACAAGCTGCAACAAGAGCTTCCCTACATGGAAGCAAAGCCATGGTTTCATGGTTTTCCTGAGACATGCTGAGCCAACCTAATCACTCACTGATTTGGAATGAGGGGTCCTGCAGCAGCAGCCCCATTCTCCCAGCTTAACTGCAAGCTTTTACTGCTTACTTTGAGGCTGGCACTCACCAAACCCCTCCTCCATGACCTCACTAGTCTGCTCAAAAATATACCAGCATAAAACCCAGCAGCTTTTTGCTGTGTCAGCCCACAGAGATGGCACTGAACAGCAGAACCAACACGGGGCTGGGGTGGGACCATGTGGCTGTAGGCCAGAGATGGATGGCCACCAAACCTCTCCCTTTTGGTTGTGAAAAACCAGAAATTCCACTCAGCTCTTTAGGAAACCACAGCTTCAGCATGTCTGTGATAGATGCTTCTCCTAGATTACAGTCTGCTAAGGTCAGCACACTGTTTATATACATGCATTTAGTGACTTTGTGGGCACAGAGATGGGAACTTTCCTGGGATATTTACCTTGGTAGAATCTGTGGAATAATTGTTTCAAACTGGTTCGTTCTTCAGACCTATCACATCTTCTCTTTCAACTTCCCCTTGAAACTATTTTCTTCCACAGAGCTTCCAAAAAAATAAATGTTGTTTTCTCTTGACAGTAATTTGCCCTAAATGACCAAAGAGTTGCATAGCTTTGCCTGACTTAACTCATGTTGGCTGCTCATTGGCTTTTTTTACTACTGTAAAATCTTTGCAGTAAGAATGGTCACTTCCAAATGATATGCATGTTATCCCAAAGATTTACATACTTTAATATGAAAAATCAAGTCCCAGAAAAGAAGTTACATGGCATCTTCATACCCTTTCTCCAAAGCCTGTTTTCATCACTTGGTTGTTTAAATATATTCAGAGAAGATGTTACTATAGCCTCTCTTATTCATCTCACTCATCCATTCCAAGCCCTAGTCTGACCATGAGACTGTCCCAACAACCAGTGTATGAAATGTTCAGCTTAATTTTCTGTTCCTGAATTTGTGCCAACCAGCTCTTGTCCTGTCTTCCACAGACATGGAAAATACAATTTCTTTCCTCCTTGTTACAGCCTCTACATAACTGAAGACTGTCATATTACATCTCAGTTTTCTATTACTTAGGTTTAAAGCCCCAGTTGTCTCAAACTTCCCTCTTGCAAGTTCATGTTTTCTAGGTCTTTGGCTGTGAATAATGAATATTTTTCACAGCTTTCCTCTGGAAGTTTGTCAATTAGTCTACCACTTTCTGAATATGCTGTCAAGATGGACACAGCACTTCTGCAGTTATCTGAAAGTTCAGTAGATAGAATAATTATTACAGATCCTAATGAGAACTATGAACCATTTCTTTTTTCCCCCAACAAAAGGACATTGTCATCTCACGTGTAGTTGAGGATGCAGCCTAGCTCCAAGGTATTTTTTTCAGAATTGCTGCCTGATTAGCTATTCTCCTCAATGCTTGTACATATTTCTATATGACTGTTCCTGAGGGATTACTCCAAAATGCAAAACTCAGCACTTCTCCATTTTAAATAGCACCCTATTTACTTTTGAACTTCATTCTTATTCTCCATCATACATACATACACTTCTAGCTAGTGATTAGAGATTTAGTAAGTATATTTATTGCAGAAGATGTACATGTCAACAGTACAAGGTTGAGAATAGCTCCTTGTAGAACCACACTTATGACAGCCTTCCAGTTAGAAATCAATCACAAATGTTTCCTGAAAAGTTTTCCAGATAGTTTTGCTTACATCTTACTATAGTTTTATCTTGACTTATCTATATAGTATCTATCTTCTATTTTTCTTGTCCTCTCTCACTTACAGAAAAAGCATATGAGTAAAATAAAAAGAATAAAAAGCCTTACTAGAAAATCAGAATATTTACTGCTTCATTCTTATTCCCAAATTGCCTTACTCTGAGATGGAAGAAATTCAAAAGGGTTTGATAACTTTTGTCCAGTTTTATTTCCCTTTCAGTTCCTGCAAGACATAGCACAGTTAATTCCCAAGGGGAAATATAAGTGTCCCCAAACTGCCTGAAGGATGTACAGCAATATCAATACACTCAATGAGTGCTTTTCATGAGACTCTTTTACACGTTCACAAGCATATTCAAATGAAGAAGAAAGCCATATAACATTGTGTGCTGACAAGACTTCCATGTTTTCCCATGACTCATCCTGAAGCTAACTTATTGGACAGCCCTTTGCTGAGTTATTTTTAGCTTTTTTCAACCCATGCAATTTCTTACTGCAAGCTGAGCAAATTTTCACAAAGTCTCCTCAGAGCAGAGGTTGCAAATATAAAGACAAAAAAAAAGAAAAAGCAAAAAAAAAGAAAAAAAAAGATAAAAGGAAGAGTCAAAGATTGCATAGCAGCAGCGAGTGGTGTGGGGATGTCAAGAGATGCCTTGTGTTATATGTTATGCCAAGTGGTTTTAGGGGTAACAGCTCAGTTGCTGAGCTGTCTTGGTTTATTTTTTTTAATTTCCAATAGAAATCAGTGGGATTTGGGGGATAGTTCAATGGTGGGCAACAGTCCAAATTAATGAGTCCAAGTCTGCTCTTCATTTAGAAAATCAAACCAAGATCCTGATAAGATTCTGAGCATCTTTTGCAACAAAATAATTTTCACTGGTTTCACTGATTTGAACTATGATGATTGACATCAAGGAGCAGTTGCTCAGGGAGTAATGTACAACAATAATTGAAATAGTGAAGTGATTTTATAGGCCTTGACATTGATTACCTTCATGATATTGGATAAATACCTTTGATTCTTAGGCTTTCCAGCTGTAACACCAATACTCCTTTTTTGCAGTCTTAGGCTATTTCATTTCTAAGATCTTTTGAAGCAAGGATTATAACTCTTCATCAGAATAGAGTAGTTCAGGGAAGGGAATTACAACATGTAGTCCAGCTGCCTGACCACTGCAAGGCTGACCAAAAGTTTAACCATGTTATTAAGGGCATTGTCCAAACACCTCTTTAAACACTGACAGGCTTGAGGCACCAACCACCTCTCTAGGAAGCCTGTTCCAGGGTTTGCCCACCCTCTTGGTACAGAAATGTTTCCTAATGCCAGCCTAAACCTCCCCTGGGGCAGTTTTGAACCATTCTCACACATCCTATCACCAGACACCAGGGCGTGTGTGGTGGGCTGACCCCGACTGTATGCCAGGTGTCCACCAAAGCTGCTCCATCAATCCCATCCTCAGCTGGACAGAGGAGAGAAAACATGATGAAAGACTCAGGGGTTGAGGTAAGGACAAAGAGGCCACTGACGAACTATCACCATGGGCCAAACCTACTTGACTTGGGAAAATTAGTTTCATTTATTACCAATCTAACCAGTGTAGGATATTGAGAAATAAAACCAAATCTTAAAGCACCTTCCTCTCACCCCTCCTTCCTTCCAGGGCTCAACATCACTCCCAGATTTCTTTACCTCCTGCCCCACAGTGAGGGACAAGGAGCACAATTTGTGATCAGTTCATCACGTTGTCTCTGTCACTCCTTCCTCCACACACTCCTAGCGTGCTCCAGGGTAGGTTCCCTCCCATGAGAGACAGCCCGCCACAAACTTCTCCAACACGGGTCCTTCTCACAGGCTGCAGTTCTTCAAAAACTGCTCTAGTGTGGGTCCTTTCCATTAGTCCTTTCCATGGGGTGCAGTCCTTCAGGAACAGACTGATCCAGCGTGGGTTTCCCACAGGGTCACAAGTCCTGTCAGCAAACCTGCTCCAGCATGGGCTCCTCTGTCCATGGGTTCACAGGTCCTGACAGGAGCCTGCTCCAGCATGGACACTCCACAGAATGACTGCATCCTTCGGGAGAATCCACCTGCTCCAGCATGGGGTTCTCCATGGGCTGTCGTGTGGATATCTGCTCTGCCTCTGCCTGCCTTACCATGGTCTTCACCATGGGCTGTCAGGGAATTTATTTAAGGGAATTTTGCCCCCTCCCTGGAAATGTTCAAGGCCAGGTTGGATGGGGCTTTGAGCAACCTGATCAAGTGGAAGGTGTCCCTGCCCACACAGGAGGGCTGGAACTAGATGATCTTAAAGGTCCCTTCCAACCCTAGCCATTATATGATTCTATGAATCTGCTGCAGCACCTGGATAACCTCCTTCCCTTCTTCACTGACGTTGGTGTCTGTGGAGTTGTTTCTCTCACATCTTCTCCTCTCTCCCACTGCAGTTGCTGTTGTGCAACAGGTTCTTCTCCCTCTTTTAAAATATATTATCACAGAGGCACTACCACCATCGCTGATGGGCTCAGCCCTGGCCGGTGGTGGGTCAGTCTTGGAGCCAGCTGGCATTGGCTCTATTGGACATGAGGGATGCTTCCAGCAGCTTCTGACAGAAACTGTCCCTGTAACCCCTTCACTACCAAAAACTTGCCATGCAAACCCAATAGACAGGGAGAAGAGCTCAGCACCTCTCTCTCCACTCCCCCTTATCAGAAGCTGTAGCGAGCAATGAAATCACCTCTCAGCTTCCCTTTCTCCAAACTAGGCAAACCCAAAGAATTTAGTGGCTCCTGATATGACATACCTTCCAGCTCTGTCACCAGATTTGTTGCCCTCCTCTGGATGCATTCAAGGACCTTCACATCCTTCTTAAATTGTGGGGCCCAGAACTACACACAGTGCTCAAGGTGAGGCTTCACCAACTCTGAACACAGTGGGACAATCACCTCTTTGACCTAGTGGTGATGCTGTGTTTGATGGCTCCCAGGTTTGCCCTCCTGGCTGCCAGGGCACATGGCTGACCCAGACTGAGCCTGCTGCCCACCAGCACCCCCAGATCCCTTTCTGCAGGGCTGCTCTCCAGCCACTCCTCTTCCAATCTATACTTGTGCCTGGCGATACTGCGTCCTAGGTGCAGAATCCAGCATTTAGTCTTGTTAAATTCCATGCCATTATGTGTGCCACTTGCTCACACAGAAGGTTCACACTGTTCCATGTTTCTGTGGTATAACTGTTCAGCAGTGGCCTAAGCACTCATCAGATTTGGGAGGGCCAGGGGCTGAATGCAGGTGAGCTCTGCAGCCACACAGATCGCTGCTGGTGGTTCAGGGGAGCAGGATGCACCCACAGGATGTCGAAAGAGGAAGAGTATCTGCCTTGTTTACTAACCTCACGGTGACTGCAGGTGATGCTGCAAGGTCAATTCCAAGTGTCTGACGTGCAACAAACACCTTCTGCTTAAGCTGTACGTTTGTGGAGGTTTGTGCTGAGATGGGATCTTTGCAGTTTGCCTATGAGTGATGAGGATAGTAAATACCAGCCCAAGGAAAAAGCACAGTACAGCAAAAACTAGGTCCCACGCTCATCTTCTCAGGGTTCAGTTGTAGCAGAGAAAGAGGAAGTGGTGCTGATGTTATTGATACAAAGATGTGAGCCAATATTTGCTTACTTGCCAGAGCTCCTCACTGAAAGGTTCTCAGCAGTCCCACAGTTTCAGCCTTTTAGCTTCAGGACTTGGCTGCACTCCTCCCAAACCCAAACTGATGTCAGTATGAGCCATCATCTCCATCACCAAACACCTTCTGTCTGAGCATCTCATCTTGTCAAGAGGGATCATTCCTAGATTCAGATCAGGACTGCTTTACCCCCTTGTCCCCACTTGATATGTCAGGTGGCTCTTTGATGAGCTAATCATGGGTAATAATGAACCATTTCCCTATGCATGGAAACCCGAAGATCTAAGGAAATCTGAAGTGGTGTCTCCAGAGTTTGCTTCATACAGGTAGAATATATTCAAGCCAGCTAAAATCAAGCTGCCTTGGAGCAGGGCTCACTCTCTGGTGCAGCACACCAAGATTATTTGAAGGTATCTTCTCTGTTTCTGGTTCTCCTATCAACAAGCTTTCCTTGCAGCCCCAGCAGACAGTGTCTGGGGAAGGAGACTGAGCTGGGCATATGCTAAAGGCATATTGAAGGGGTTAGCACCCAATATCACTGCCACCCTTAATAGTTGAAAATCTGATTGTTCTGTAACTGGCTGCTGAGCACAGAAAAATGGGGGTCTTCACACAAATGGTTGAGTCCTTTGAAAAGTGCATTTCATGAATTTACTTTGACAAAACTTGGTCTGACACTGGGACACAGGAAGTGAAGAAAAAGTAAGCATATGGATCAATGCTTGCTTACACAGTCTAACCAACTACTGTGTATTTGAGAGGTTCATTTTTCTGTCTGGTAAGTTAATTAACATGGAGAAGAAAAATATAGCTAGATTCATTGCACCAGTCATGCTCCTGCCAACAGCAATACCTCTTTTATACTAGATAGGAACAATATTTTGTTCTAAAAACTTTCCCTGTAGAGTCAGAAACCATCTTTTTCCTGTTCTTGGGCAATGTAGTTCTGAGTGCCTCATGTCTTCACTTAAAATTCAAGAGAGCCATAAAAACTATCATGTAAACACCTTTCTATTATTTATAGTGCATGTTTTAGGCATGACTTTGAGAAGTACTGAACATTGGTTTGTTTTCATTACCAGAAGCTAATGGAGCTTCTCGTGGATCATGTAAGTGTATGCTACTGTTTAACATAATTCAGGACAGGGGGGAGGGCGTTTTACTTGTTTTGTTGGTTGGATTTTTTGTGAAGATACTCACTTGTGCTTCTGCCCTTAACAACTGACCCATAAACCTGAGTTCCACAGATGGATATGATACATGTGTATGGTTATGAACAGATGGAGACCATTGCTCAAGTAAGCAGTTCCACATGTGGAAGCAACAGAACCACTTGAGTGCTTAATGCTCCACATTTGCTTAGGTGAAACAAGTACCAAAGAACCCATGTGACTTCAGCTCATCAATTGTTCCACTTACTGAGATAATACTATTTAATATGTTGATAAAATGTATTCTAGAAACTCTTTGTTTCACTGATCTGATTCTTCACTGTTTCAATGCTAATGTGGCTACATGGAAAGATGTGAAAATGAGTATTAACTACGGTTTGTGTTTTCTCTGGATTTTACATGAGACAGTAATTGCTAGGCTAAGTTGACAGGTTTGGGTGTTCAGAGACTCCTGACAAGCCTAATCTGAGTATGGGTTTTAAGGTCGGTAGCAGCATACATCTGACTACACCTGGATTTTATATTGATCCCAAAACAATCAGGGTGTTCCCACATAGGCTAACCCTAACTAAAATGGAATTGATCTTGGAGGGCCTGTTAGATGCGGGGTTAATCCAAGTCCAGCTGCCAAATGGTCAAGATTTCCAACAGTAATCTGGTTGGTTATGACTTGGAAAGACTGCTCTTGGTGTCACAAGAAGACACAGTCACAAGTACTGGGATCTCAGGCAACATGGAGAAGAAACTCAAGGACAAGTGAAGGTCAAGGAAACATTTCTCTGAGAAAGAAAGAATCAGCTCCTGTACTTAATCTCTGACTTTCATGTATATGACTAAAACACCTCAGTAATATTAAAAACTGTGTTCAGTGTGATGTATAGCTGAACAGTGTCTTTAATCAGTAGAAGCTAGACTTAAATAAATTTTAGTTCATGGATTATTGCTGGACCATGTAAGTTGAAAAGATAGGTTTTCTGCTGCCAAGATTTATGACTCATCCAAAGCCAGCAGAATAGATAAATTGATGTATGCCTTATCTACCACAAAGAAAGTGATTGGGATGAATTCCCAAGCAGGTGGTTATGTGAACGACGCATCAGCCAAGATGTACGTACACGCTGAAGGGAGAGCAGGTGGGTTTTGGCCCAGATTCACTGAAGCCCCTCCCACGAGTAAAAAGTAGTTACTATGAAACAGATGCAGTGATGGGAAATTAGAGCAATTACCTGGAATTCAGCCCAACTCGTTTTTGTCTGTTTTGATATTCTACATGTACCAGGACTGTAATGGAAGTGACATGTGATAACACTTTATCTCAGCCTCAGTCAGCTGGGGCCCGTGCACACAAATAAGGAGCGGAAAAGGGTGAAGCACGAACATATTTATTCTTTTTTTTTTTTTTTCAGATCAACCACAGGAGTCCGTAGGTGTCAAACCTCATGGTTTTTCAAACAACCTGATATTCTCATTATTTTTTTTTTCCATTTGAGAATAGAAACACTCTGTTAGTTTCAAAAGGTAAATGTACTCATTTGCATTGTTGAAGCAGCATGTACTACTAAGTATTTTCAGTACATTTTCATAGAAAAAAAAAGTACAATGAGGAGAAAAAGAATCCTTTCCCATCATAGACTAATTTATTAATATTTTGCGTAAATAGCATCAAACAAGATAATCCATTATGGCCAGATTCTGAAATGGCATATATCACATTCAGTTTAAGCAATTGATACTAAAGGTTTTTTGTATGTAATTACATGCAGATATTATTTAACTTCAGTGCTCATACAAGAGGGCTAGGGTGAGGCTGCAAACCCTAACATTTTCTCACAACCAGGGAGAAATCATTAATATGAATTTATAAAAATAACTGAACAAATTCAGTCCCCATAGGAGCTGGGTATCATTGGACCAATGGGAACTACTGGAGAATGCATCAAAAGGGAGGGCTCTGATCTGGGTCATTTCTTGTATCAGCCAATTCCTATTAAAGCTTCCTTGCTTTCTTATGTCACGCTGTCATTTGTACCACACAACCTGATTTTTCACAGGATGCCAAGGAGCAGAATTCCCCACAGATCTTGGCAATACTTCAAGGTTACTTGAGCCAAAATGTAGTTTTGCTCTCCAAATAAAACAGTTAGTAACTCATTGTCCATCCAAGAGGTATTACCCAATTAGTCCCATCAACATGACATGTTGCCTCTACATGAAGCAGCAGGCCTCTGCCTTGGCCAGAGATGCAGGACTACACAGCAGGGAGAACCTGAAATTTGCTGCCTTATTTTGTGATGTCTCTGCTGCAAACTCCCACCCTCTCATGCAAAACTTCCTGCATGCCCTCCACTATAGATATCTGGCTTTGCTTCCAGCTTTCCAGATGAGCACAGCCCCAGAGCATGATTTGGGTACATCAGAAAGCTGCACAGAGGGACACAGAAGGCAAAGCAGTGCAATTCAGCTCTTCTTATGGCCTCTTCAAGAAAGGCAGCATATTCCTACTACCTCTGCATTTGCTGCATGCATGTCATGACTCTCCATGTCACCCTTCCTCACTCCTAAGGGGAAGGTGTCTACAGGTCATATCACAACATATTTTTCTGGAGCCTCCTAGCCTTCCACTGCAGCTACACCAACCCAGCCCATCTAAGCCAGGGAATGCACCCCACTATACCTGTTGATGAAGTTAGTGCAATTTGAGGCCTCTTGCTATGCAATGTCTTCCTTGTAATTCACCTTGATGGAGGATTCTAGCTATTAAATTAACAGGTGTAAATAGCACAGCAAGACCAGGAAAAGGAAAGGCAGAGCTGTTGCGACATTAAATGCAAATTATTGTAATTTAAATGCATTTTCTTTGCAGGACATTGCATAGTTTCTTGCTGTGTTTTATAGGAAACAATTTAACATAAAACTGAAAACCAAGATTCTAGCACTTACAGAAGAAAAGGTATACAGGGAAACTGGTTATATCTGAAAAGTATAAATGTACTTGATCTCCTATAACTCATTAACAGCAGGGTCGTACTGTTTATTTTTTATTGCAGTTGTGATTTTTAGGATTAGGCCTATCAATATTTATTCACGTTTGACAGAATGCAAACATCCGGTCAGTCCTGGCAAATGCTATCCACTGAATGGCAATTTCATTGTGCTTTAGTCACAGAACAAACAAAGGTTTGGTTTCTAATGAGAAGGTGAAAGTACAACAGGGGGATAGTTGGTAACAACTGTGGCTAATGCCATCCTAATTCATCTATTGCAAAAGACACATGAAATTCTTACGAGATCCCAGCTATCTCCTGTCCATGTCAGGGGCAAAATATCTGTTCCTTGCATGGAGTCAGACTGAACTGTTCCTAGAAAGGAGGACTGGATGTGGGACTGCTGCTTCATAGGTCAGGCAAAAACATAGAAACCAGCGGCGATTATTCTGCAAACTGCAATTTCTAGGTGAGATCTCTCTTTCAGATAACTCATCTTGGCATTGCTCAGTGGGATTGAATAGCTGAGAAGTAACTTTGATCTCTTCAGCTGCATTTCTCTGGAAGTCTGTGCAGGAAAGTCTCTTGTGCTTTTCTGTCTACTGCCAGAGCTGCTCAGGACTGCTCGTATCTCTGTAGGGTCCAATATCCAGTGCTAAGGGCCTCTGACCTAATCAGCAGCTCTAACTATGACTACATATTTAAAAATAGCAAAACTAAACAGCATGTATACCAGGTGGAGCCTGCTGGCTCCAAGGAAGATGTGGGGGGTGCTCTGTGACCTCAGCAGTATGTGCAATTCTCTGTTGTTACATATCTTCATAGTATTTGAGAGATTGCCAGTGAGTGTACCCTCAGAGCACCCCAGGTTGTGGCAAAGAGCTACCAGCCCCCGTTAGAGCTGGGGAAAGGGAGGAGGTTAAACAACCTGGCCAGAGAAGCTGCACAGTTACACAGCACATGCTACTTGAACCTTTCTGCATTCTTGGTAGCACCCCACCTTACCACCCCAACCAACAGGCCTTTCATAACTCAGCCTCATCACAGGTAAATGCAAAGAAAGTTATCCTTGTCTGAAATATTTAGGGACAGGTGATTTCATGTAAATTACTGCAAAAATAATAAAGGAATTTCTAGGAAAACCTTCCCTGCCAAGCAACATAAGCATATGTTGGAGTAAGGCTAGTCTGACTTCAGGGGTTTAGAGAGGCTTCATATGATAGATTTTCATAATTCATAAACAGTAGCAAACAAAGTACAAAGCACTAATAAAACAATTTAAAAAAATCATTAATCCATTTTTGGGATTTCCCAATACTGTTTCTCTGTCTTATATAAACTGTACATTAAGCAGGGCAGATGCTACTTGGAGTCTGTTGCAATGAAAAAGAAAATTCATGTCTTCACTTCCTATTCTGACCATCAAAAATAATTAGGGAGGAGACAATAATGTGAGAACTGATATTAGAGTGAGGAAAAAAATAAGTTTAACATAAATTTATTTTTATCTGGGGATGATTTTTGACCACAGCAAAGCATTTTCCAATGACAGATGAACTGCATTGCTGCTCATGTTAAGATACAGTTGCTTAATGGTTATTTTTTTAGTATTCATTTTAACACTGCTAATCTTTACCTAGCAGGACATTAATAACACCAAAATATTTATCAAAGAGGAAATGGCTAATGAAATCTGCTTCATCTGTCAATTGACGTTTATGTTTCAAGGCTGCAGTTGATTGTTTATGCAGGATTTACAGGCAAATGGTAGTGTTTTGTTAGTGACTAATAATAAGAGGGACGTTAAATGGCAATTAGTATGGATTTTTATCACTATTATTATTTATATTACATTAGGACTCCCTCAAGCTTCAGATCAATGCCTGAAGCAGCTCAATTGTTGCTGAAAGACATAAGTAAAAATGTATTTGATAGCAATGAGGAGGACACAGGACTGGGAGCCAGAATTGCCCAGCTCTGCAAATAAGCTGACTCACTGCCTACTGCTCCTGTGGTGAACCCTCCTGCAAGTAGCCCTTTGGCTCTGACACATCTCTTTTAAATGGATGGAGTTCCTACAATTTCTGTATATTCTTATATTCAACAGTTACTGAGTCTACTAGTTTCATGTTTTTAGAAATACTCTGCTCATCCTTAATAAGTGGTGACCCACTGGCTGCTTCAAATTGGATACAAATGTCACAATTTTTCAGCTTACATATATATAGCTTCTGCAGATCTCTGCCACCTCTGAACTGGACCCCATGGTTTGAACACCAGTGGATTTGAGGGATTTCCTTTTGAAAAGCACAAATGCTTTTGCAATTTCTTAAAGGGATTCGTAAATTATTTTCCTTCTTCCTTTGCAAGTCTGAGTTCATTATTTGAGGTTTTCCTTCCTTTCTTGCAAAAAGCTCAAAATGGTACATCCTTGTTGCAAGGACATGTGAGAGCTGCCAGATTGCATCACAACGGGGACAGGCATGAGTGCAGAAGTGAAATCCCAGAGGAGCTGGGGAGCTGCACTGGTCTTTGGCCGTTCTTTGCCAACCCTAGGCTTGTTCTTCATGAACAAGGACAAGTATTAACACCTCCCACTGATACAGTGCATAGTTTTTGGTCAGTATATATGTATCTATGTGTGGAATTTGGCCCAGCACGCCACTGACCAATGTCTAATGATTTACCCTTTTCTCTTTTTATATGGTAAAAACCAGATTGAAATCACCAGAACATTGAGTCACTTTGGGTACGTGAATTTCATCAAAAGGAAAGTGTACAGTCATAGCAAAATATTTCCTTTGTTAGTTATTGCTAAAGAATGAAATGCAAATTCCAAAGGCAGTTCCATTCCTTCCTTTTCCCTTCCCCATAAATCCGTGGGAGCACAAAACTTAATTCAGAAATGCCAAATCCAACCACTGCTGCACCCCTGCAACTACCTCCAAAGTCAATAGGAGTCATGGGTGCACAAGGAACTGAGTGCCCCATCAACACACTGCAATTTTTAGCCATCATTAAATGTAAATCTCTCTAGCATCAATATTTATTCCTGCTAAATATGAAGAATGTTTAGGCTTATGAGTCACCAGTTCTTTTCCAGTTAGCACTTGCTCTACCACTTCCACCCTTGAACAGAACTAAAGATTTAGACACGATATCAGCAAACAAAGTCAACTGTTAGGAAGAGACAAACACAGAATAACAACTGGGGCAATAACAATGTCCATCTGTCAGAGCCAGCGTGCTCCACTGTTGTCATTTCTCTGCTGTTGGTTTTGCAGCAGGCTCAAGTGGCAAATGACAAAGACCATGAATAAGTACAGCAGGATTTGCTCACAGTTTGTTCCATGCAAGCTCCAGGTTGCCATGGGAGACAGGAATCATTTTTCAGGCACTCCCACAGCAATAAACTGTTGCCACTTTATTAACGAGTAGCAGCACGCCGTGTTTTGTTTCCCAGCAGGCCTATGAGCTGACCAGCAACAATGCTGGAGGTGGATAGAAAGTTTTTTCTCCTCCTTCCACTTCTTTAGATGCAACTCAGGGTCCTGCTAAAGAGGGCAATCTGCTGTTTGCTGTAAGGCAGTAGATTTAGCCTAGTTTCCAGTGGATGCAAGGTCTGCATAATAAAAACCCACATTGCAAGGTGCCAGAGAAGTCCTAAGGCTATAAAGGTGTTAAGGAGACACTTGAGAGGGAGCAGAAATCCAAAAGTCAGTTCCTGTTCTTCACATATGCTATTTAGGGAGAGACTTCACATAGAAAAAAGAATTCTTTCAATCTGATTATAGCATAGATCAATGGCTGCCAGCCCAAAGTGAAGGTCTGCTGTGCTAAAAGGTCTTCTTCAGTTTGGGAAACGGGAATGGGTGGTCCCTGGAGAAGATGGGCTGGTGTTCCTGTTTTCCACCACAGTGTTTGTGCAACTTCGGGTGGTGACTGCACCGAGGTCCAGAGAACCCTTCCTTGATCACTGAAGATACTTTGCTTCAGAAGGCACCACTGTAATCCTGTTCTTCTGGGATAACCATGTGAGAAGTGACTAATCACTGGCTAAACAGAAGCAAGTAGCAAGAATTGCTGGCTATCTTTACTGAAGGCCTGAGCAACAGAGCTGAAGAACTGCACAGTGGAAACAAGAGAGAGGCATGCTTTTAGATACCTTAAGAAACCTGTTTTTTTATCTCAAAGATCAGGCCTTGTAAAGGCACTGTGAAATCTGAATAGAAAGGTACAGTTCCCCAAGCCAGAGGGACAGAAATAGAAGTCCTGCATCTCCCATGAATCTCTGACTTCCTGAAGTGGTCCCCAAAGGTAGGAATAAATGCTCACAAGCAGGAAATCTCCTATTGGTATTGTCTTTATACAGACAAAGGCATCACTTTCCTGGGTCAAGATATTATACCTTAAAGAAATAAAGTACCTTCCCTCACATTATCTTTTTAATAGTCCTCTTCCTTTTCTGTACTCCTCCCTGAATTGCCAAACATTTTTCTTGCCTGATGGTTTGGCTTGAGGGTCCATGTATTCTGACATGTCCTCTGCTGATAAAACAGGGTACACCTGCCCTAAAGGAATGCTCTTACCTGGGTATACCAATACATGGAAAATGCTCTTGCAGGCAACTGATTAACATAATTCATTGCTCAGCCCTGACTATGTTGCTTTATAATGAGTAAATGCAAAAACCTGTTTTTAAGGGCATGTCTGTTTTGAGTGGTCTTTCCACAAAAGTGAGAGGAAATCATAGGCTAACTGTATCCTTCCTTCGCAAAACAGAATCAGAGAGTAATATAGGAAAGGAAAATTATACCAGGTATTTATTTTTTTGGATCTACCAATCCTAGAAATTAAGCAGAACATAATTTGATTTACACCTGGATACTTTAAATCAATTGAACTTCTTCTGGTGAAAAGACTTAATGAATGAGAACATCCTTAGAGCTAATTAACCTGTCAAATGCAACATCAGAACAACAGCAGAACAGTGCCCTGGAGATAACACATCAACTGGATGTGTTGTCTACTTAGAGCACACAGATACAAAATTAGATGAAAAGTTTTGTGCTTTCCATCCTATTCCTTATTCACACTTACATGCCAACAGGCGCTGCATTGCCTTCTCCCAGGTGATATATTCCCAGAAGATAACAGCACCAGGATCCAAATTTCTGCTTCTACTTATCATGGCAGTCACAGCAGCTCTGGATTTCAGGGAGATCCCTGCTGATTAGCTGCTGTTGAGCACAGCTCAGTACTCTCTGTCAAATCCTTCATTACAACCCTAACCAAGATTTCACGAAATGAAATGTTGTAAGGAGAAGGAAACTTCAAAATCCTCTCTAAGATTTTCAACCCTCTTGTGTTAGAAACCTTCCAAATCTTTCCCCAGGGAGACACTGACTTCTAGGTAGAGACTTTTTTCATCTCTGAAAAGAGTTGTTCTTCAGAGTTATCCTTGATTTAGCCTGTGGACACAACCTAAAAACCTCTGTCCTGCTCTAAAAATGGAGAAATCACTCTGATGTTGCCCAAGAGTGTCACAGAGCTGGGGAAAACCCTGTCGCTGAGTCCCTTGTGCTAAACATCCCATCACATTCAGCAGTCACTGCAGTTCCCTTGCTCCATCTGCACATCTGCTTCCGACTGAGAAATGTCAGTTCAAGATGCATTTGGAAAATAAAATAACCCTTCTTCTTTGTGCACCACATTAGAGGCTTTTTTTATCATCAGCAAGAAGAGGTTGTTCCTTCCAGTTTACCAACAGAGCTGGTGGGCTGTAGATTGCAGTTAATATGCTCTGACTGCTTTAACTGTGTGGGAGCACACAGCAGCATGCTGCCCTCCTGTATGGTGATTTTAACTCAGTGAGGCCAAGAATAAATGTTTAGACAGTGCTGACTTCGAGAGATTTTTGGTGTTTCATTTTTGTTTTGAGGAAGAAAGTAAACCAGCACCAAAGGCAGTAACATGTTTAGTCAATTAAAGGCACTAGGATGAGAGTTTGCTTTTCCAGAATCCATGAGAAATCTCATGAAAATGAGACCACAAGAAATGAAGAATCTTCAGAAAATAATCAATATGGTACAACTGAACTGAATGGAAGGACAAAGCAAAGCCAGCTAGGTTCAGGTGTATGACTGCTCATGAGGCTGCAAGAGGCGTGTCACTAACCCCTTGGGTCAGTGGAGAGAAACCTTTCCCATGTTCAAACAGAACATGAAGAGAGGAGGGACATACTGTCCTCTCAAGGTGCCTCTGTCACTGGAGAGGCAGTCTGTAGGACCAGCTTAGATTAGTCACTCTGGTTTAGCTTAAGTTCACATTTTACAGTTTATTTGGCTTAAACTTTTATTTATTGCTTTATAACATAATTAAGGTCCATCTGATATTTTCTTTTCTTTTCCTTCTCCTCTGTATCAGGGACAAAACCTGTTTTGCTCTTCTGACAGGATATGCAGAAATTTCAGGGAATCCATTACTGAACCATTGTATTTTTTCACTCAAGAAATCCAATGCCTGACAGTGACTAGTCCTGTTCCACAGCTTTCCACCAATTCCATAAATTGCATCAAACTTTCATCATTTCCTAATTCAGGTTTTCTCAGAAACATTACTCATCATTGAAGAATGTTCTGGTCATTAAGAAGGTTAAGAGATAATATTTTCTTACATTTTTGTGGCTGTTTTCTCTTTTGGAGAGAAAACATGGGAGAGGAAGCTTCCCTGCTGATTGTAGTTGCTCAGTTTTCCTGTCTCTCTCCACTTTTTTCTACTACACTTTTTCGAATTCAAAATTTAACATGAGTTGCTTACAAAACAAAACAAAAGAAAAAAAAAGAACAAAAAACCTTGAAGCTGCAAAAATATTTTACTAAGAAATACCATTGGAAAGCCTAAAGGGAGAAACCCTCCTTTGCTCCTTTGTCCTTTCTATATTTAAAGTCAAATGAAGAGGCAGAAGGGTGGTGGAAGATTGTGAGTAATGCTCTGAGGTCCTTCCATGGGTTTTGAAAGAAGAACATGCTATATAATCTGAACCCCTGCTGACCCAGGAAAGAGGGAGAAGTTACAGGCGGAAATGATCCACGCTGGCCTGCAGCAGCAGGATAGCAGGGAGGAACACTGTTATGCAGCTTATTTATCTGAGAAAGCTGTGGAGCTCACCCGCTGTCAGGAGTTTTCTTTCTTCTCCAACTTACACTGCTAGTCTTTTCCTCAATAATTACCATAACAGAAGAAAAATCTCCCCTCAAGCTTTCCCTCCCTCCCATCATGCCAAGTTCTTAGCCTTGCTCCTTTTGCTTTTGCTTCTTTTGCTGGCTCTTCTCCCATGCCTTGCAGCCAGCAACTTTGAAGAAAAAATCATTCTCCTCCACCTCCCTGGTTCCCCTGGCTGTTCCTCCTGCTGTATAATGGTGCCCTCACCCCAAGATCTGCTCTCCTTCAGTGAACTTTGGTTGTCCTCATGTACCCTCACTATCCTGGGCCTCCATTCAGTCATCTTTTTCCAGTTGCAACGTTTGCTCCACGTGAGGAATGTGGGCTGTGTTCATGTAAGCAGATGTCACTGAGCCTGAATGCAAAGCAGGGTGTGATACAGACTTTGGCTCAGCAGCTTTCTCCTTATGAACCTCAAGGAGCTTGTCCAGCTCTAAAGCTGCCGTAACTCCCATCAGAATTGCTGTTGATGTGTGACACTAAGACTCAATATTGCTGTTGACTGAGCTCAGCACACTGACTCCTGAGACTCCTGCAAGCTCTTTCCTGCTCTATCAAATGTCTTTTGCAGTCTCTCACCCCATGTCTCCACATGGGCCCTGTTCATCTCCTCATTGCCATCCAGGTTGTCCATACATGTCCTTACCTCTGCCACTGTCTCCTGCTCTCTCTCCTCTGTCCTTGTGACAGGTTTTTTTCATGTGCTTCTCATGCTACACCGGCCCGAGCCAGGCATAGTAGGGCTCCTGTCCCCTCTCCCACTTGTCTTCTGCTCCCACTTCCATATGTCCTCTCAGTTTCTATCCCATATTCCTCTTACAGCCTCCGAGTCTGACTTCAAATGACCTCCAGCCAGACTTTGCCTCACACAGCACAGTTACACCAACCCTCTACTTCTTCTTCCATTCTCTGTCATTCCCTGTGTGACCCTGGTCATCCTTCTACTTTGTCTCTAAGACCTTCTATCTCTATCCCAACCTGTCATCCCTCTCCTACACACTGCTACAACTTCCCCACTCCCTCTTGTTGTATGTTTTTTTTTATTTTCTTAGGAGTCAAGAATACAGGCATTGTTCCTCGGTAGTTTGTAACATGGTTAGCACTAACATGGTAAAGCAGCTTTAGAAAGGGGAAGAAGGAAGTTTATTAAACTTAGAGCATAACGGAAGTCAGGACCTTGGTTTTTCTCTGAATCAGGCTTTTCCAGGGTTCTGATTTGTACCCATTTTGACAAGGCTGTACCTACTGATGCTAGAGAATCTCTTGACATTTTGGAGTGGAAAATTACTGTGCTAAAGTCAGACAAAACTCTGTGAATTATCTATGTTTTATGCAGTGTCCTAGGCATCTGAGTGGGAAGCAGAAGATCAGTTAGCACCTCAATGGCTGTCTAGTGGGAAAATACATGAGTCCCCTCTTCAATCCCTAAAGAACAAACCCATAAAAAGACCCACCTTAGTTCTCAAGTGTATTCAACAGCTCTGGCATCAGCTTTGGCACTGTGCATGATCAGAAGGTGTCCCCCCCTCTTTAGTCCCTGTGGGTAATACCATTGCTAAAACATTATGGCACCAGGAATCTCAGCAGTAGAGCTCAGCAGTTGCCTTCATCTTAATTCAGAAATGAAGGAATAGGGGGTATTGCTCCCCTGTTCTACGATGGCTTCCTTTTTGCTTTCCAAGGAGAGGGCCATTTGCACGCATCCCTCAGGTCCTCCATGGAGCCCCCATATCCACTTTTTCTAGCTTCTCAGGTGGCACAGGTGTATGCCAAGTTTTAAATACTTAAGATCAGGGAATTCAGCACTGTTGGTGCCAAATGGTAAAAAGAAAAGATTAAGGGCTCATTCAGCAAGATAACTGTCTGTAAAACTCAAGCACTTCTGAGATCTGCAGGTGTGTTAGCTTCACATTTTCACTGGAGATTTTTTTCAAAAACACTTTGTTCCTGGAGCTGAGACTATAAAACATGCTTCAAACTTTATTTATGGTAGGAGTTATCTACCTGAATGTTTCCCTTGGAAAGGATAAAATTAATCTGGAAAGGACCTCAAGTGTCAGAACAGTCCTTCTATCTTAGTGCAAGATCACCTTTAGCCAGGTTGTAAGGATGAAATTTTTCACCCAAGCTAAGATATGTACAACAAAGATGCTCTAAAGGGCAAAATGCTCCGATGTCTAAGCCAACACTTTTTCAAAAATCTTTATTTGTTGCTAAGGGTCCTCATATTCATTCTATGCAATTCACATCAGCACTTCATTCCTTTCACCTATTTCTTTTAGTTTCCACCCCAAATCCCTCAGATTCTAGTATTCCTCTTCCAGTGGAAGTCTATCAGTCCATTTCCAAACCATTACAAACACAGGAAACCAAACACAACCTCCCTCCCCACAGCAGTCTTTTTTCATATTTAAACCTGTAAAATCAAAACTATAACTAAGTAGAATTTGTGCTATTTTAAAAATTGGTCACTTAAATGCATGTGTCGTCATCTAATATAAAACTGCTAGATCTGGCCTGAAAGCACTGTTGTTATTTTTGCTATTTTTATTATTGTTATTGTTATTATTATTGTATGGATATTTCAATTCTAATATGAAAAAAAAATAAATGGAGAAAAATAAGCTAAAAACATTGGAAAGTAATTTCCAACTTCAAGATACACAGTGTGTGCAGAATCACATTACTCTGCAAAAAAAAATGTTTCCAAGAATCCCGTATTTCTGTACTAAAGGCTTTAAGAAAATTATGAAGATTTCATAAATCTGTCCAATGACATTTCTAACAAAAGAGTCAGCACCATAAAATTGTCAGCAACAGCTTCTGTTCATAGAATCATAGAATCATAGGGGTTGGAAGGGATCTCTGAAGATCATCAAGTCCAACCCCCCTGCTTCAGCAGGAACACCTAGGGAAGATCACAGAGGAACGCATCCAGACGGGTCTTGAAAGTCTCCAGAGAAGGAGACTCCACAACCTCTCTGGGCAGCCTGTTCCAGTGCTGCGTCACCCTCACAGCAAAGAAGTTCTTCCTCATGTTGAGGTGGAACTTCCCGAGTTGTAACTTGGTGCCATTTCCCCTCGTCCTATCACAGGGCACCACTGAAAAGAGATTGGCCCATTCCTGACATCCACCCTTCAGATACTTGTAGACATTAATACGGTCCCCTCTTAGTCTTCTCTTCTTAAGGCTAAACAGCCCCAGGTCTCTCAGCCTTTCTTCATATGACAGATGTTCCAGTCCCTTAATCATCCTTGTAGCCCTCCGTTGGACTCCTTCCAGCATATCCCTGTCCCTCTTGAACTGGGGAGCCCAGAACTGGACACAATACTCCGATTTGGTCTTACTAGGGTAGCGTAGAGGGGGAGGAGAACCTCCCTTGACCTGCTGGCCACACTGTTCTTAATACATCCCAGTATACTATTGGGTCTCTTGGCCACAAGGGCATATTGCTGTCCCATGAATAACTTGTTGTCCACCAAGACCCCAAGGTCCTTCTCCATGGGGCTGCTTTCTAGCAGGTCAACCCCTTATCTATACCAGTGCATCGTGTTTTCTCCCCAGGTGTAGGACTCTATGCTTACTCTTGTAGAACCTCATTAGGTTCGTCTTTGCCCAGCTCTCCAGTCTGTTTAGATCTCACTGAATGGCTGCACAACCTTCAGGTGTATCAGCCAATCCTCCCAGCTTCATATCCTCAGCAAACTTGCTGAGGATACAGTCCATCCCCTCATCCAGGTCATTGATAAAGATGCTGAATAAGACTGGGCCCAGTACTGACCCCTGGGGAACACCACTAGTCACAAGTCTCCAACTGGACCCTGCACTGTTGATCACAACTCCCTGGGCTCTATTGTTTAGCCAGTTCTCAATCCATCTCACTGTCTACTCTTCTAACTCACACTTCCTGAGTTTATCCACAAGGATGTTATGGGAGACAGTGTCAAAAGCCTTGCTAAAGTCGAGGAAGTCAACATCCACTGTTCTCCCTGCATCTACCCATTCTGTCACACCATCATAGAAGGCTATCAGATTAGTCAGACATGATTTCCCCTTGGTGAATCCATGCTGGCCACTCCTGATAACCTTCTTTTCTTCCGTATGCTTAGAGATGATCCCCAGAATGAGCTGCTCCATCATCTTTCCAGGGATAGCGGTGAGGCTGACCAGTCCGTAGTTACCTGGATCCTGTTTTTTGCCCTTCTTGAAGACTGAAGTGACATTAGCTATCCTCCAGTCCTCAGGCACCTCTCACATTTTCCAGGATTTTTCAAAGATGATGAAGAGTGGTGCAGTGATAACTTCTGCCAGCTCCCTCAGCACACCAGGGCCCATGGATTTGTAGATGTCCAGTTTCCTTTATTGATCTTTAACCCAATCTTCTTCAATCAAGGTGAAGTCTTCCTCATTCCTGACTTTTTCTGTGGTCTGGAAGGTTTGGGAGTCCTGAGGGTCAGCCTTAGCAGTAAAGACCGAGGCAAAGAAGGCATTAAGTTACTCCACCTTCTCCATGTCCTCCATCACCAGGGCACCCATTTCATTCAGCAGCAAGCCCACACTTCCTCTGGTCTTCCTTTTACCTCCAATATACTTGAAGAAGTCTTTCTTGTTGTCTTTGACTTCCCTTGCCAGTTCTAATTCTAAAGAGGCCTTAGCTTTCCTTGTTGCATCCCTACACTCTCTGACCACAGAATCACAGAATCTTAGGGGTTGGAAGGGACCTCGAAAGATCATCTAGTCCAACCCCCCTGCCAGAGCAGGATCACCTAGAGTACATCACACAGGAATGTGTCTAGGTGAGTTTTTAATATCTCCAGTGAAGGAGACTCCACAACCTCTCTGGGCAGCCTGTTCCAGTGCTCTGTCACCCTCACAGTAAAGTTTTTCCTCACATTTACATGGAACCTCCTATGCTCCAATTTGCACCCATTGTCCCTTGTCCTATCACTGGACATCACTGAGAAGAGCCTGGCTCTGTCCTCCTGACACTCGCCCTTAATGTATTTATAAACAATACGTTCTTGTATTCTTCCCAAATGGTCAACCCCTTCTTTCATGATCTATAAACTTCTTTCTTCCACTTAAGTTTTTTCAAAAGTTCCCTGCTCAACCATGCAGGTCTCCTGGCTCTCTTACTTGATTTCCTACTCTTCGGGACACTCAGATCTTGAGCTTGGATGAGGTGGTGCTTGAATATTAACCAACTCTCTTGGGCCCCCTTTCCTTCCAGTACCCTATCCCATTAGATTTCTCCAAGCAGTTGCTTGAAAAAAACAAAATTAGCTCTTCTGAAATCCAGGGTTTTGACCCTGCTAGATGCTCAGTACCTGCTGCACATGATTCTGAACTCTACCATCTCATGGTCACTACAACCAAGGCTGCCCTCAACTTTAGTGTCTTCTACCAGTACTTCTTTGTTTGTCAATACTGGCCTAGTAGTACACCTCTCCTTGTTGGCTTCTCCACCACCTGAGTCAAAAAGTTATCATCAGTGCACTGGAGAACCTCCTGGACTGTACCTGCCTGGCTGTGTGGTATCCCCAGCAGATATCAGGGTGATTGAAGTCCCCCATGAAGACCAAGGCCTGTGATTGTGAGGTGACTCTCAGCTGTCTCTAGAAGGCCTCATCAACATCCCCATCCTGATACGGTGGCCTGTAGTAAACACCCACAACAGTGTCCCTCATATTAGCCTGCCCCTTAACCTTTACCCATAGGCTCTCAACCTGCTCTTCATCTGCCTCCAGGGACAGGTCAATACATTCCAGTTGCTCTCTCACATAGAGAGCAATTCCACCACCTCACCTTGCTAGCCCATCTTTCCTAAAAAGGATGTACCCATCCATGACAACATTCCCGTCATGTGAGCTATCCCACCATGTCTCAGTGATTGCAATGAGATCATAGCTGTGTGACTGCACACAGTTCTCTAGTTCTTCCTGTTTATTCCCCATGCTGTGTGCATTCTTAGTGTATAAGCATTTCAAAGAGGGAAAAATACTACCATGCTGTCCCACAAGTGCTGAGCCACAACACCCAGGAACCTCTCTAGCAAGCCCAGTTGTATATGCATCCCCCTTTGAATCTGGTTTAAAGCTCTCTGGATGAGCCCTGGTAACTCTTGTCCTCTTGTTGCCCCCAGGCTCATTTCCAGTGGGCCTGGTTTTATCCCCTACCCCCCTTCAAGCCTAGTTTAAAGCCCTCTCAATGAGCCCCGCTAACTCCTGGCCAAGAATCCTTTTCCCCCTTGTTGATAGTTCTATACCATGTTTTGCTAGCAGACCCAGTGCTGTGTAAACATCTCCATGATAGGAAAACCCAAAGTTCATCTGATGGCACCAGCCTCTAAGCCATTCATTAATCAGCCATGTTTTCCTAATCCTTTCAGCTTTTCCTGCCACTGAAGGAACTGAGGAAAAGACAACCTGTGCTCCTGATCCCGCAAGCATTTGGCCAAGTTCTCTGAAATCCCTCTTCATCGCCTTAGGACTTGCCTTGGCAACCTCATCAGTGCCCACCTGCATGACCACTAGTGGGTAGTAAGCAGAGGGCCACACCAGGCCTGGGAGTTTCTTGGTGACATCGCTAACCCAGGTCCCAGGGAGGCAGCAGACCTTCCTGTGGGATGGGTCTGGCCGGCATACGGGGCCCTCAGTTCCCTTCAAAACAGAATCTCCCACAACAAGGACCTTTTACTCTTAACAGAGGCAGCCCTAATGCATGGGGCTGACTGCCTCGGCAGCTCCCTGGATGGACCTTTGTCAGTACCCTCAGTTACCTGGTTTTCCAGATCCGGGGACACACACTTGTTCTGTAAGGGCACCTGTGAAGGTGGGGGAGGCTGGGAGTGGGTTTGCCTGCTGCCCCAAGCAGGGACCCACTTCCAGTTCCCCTTTTCTCTGATGTCCCCTACCTCTGCCTGGTGACAAGAGGGCAGAGGATCCTCTACTTCTCGCGAAGCCTCCTCCTTGAGGCTTTTTCTCAAGGATGGTAGGGTGTTACTCCACCAATCTATTTCTCTTTTCACATTCCCAGATACTCCTTAATCTTTCCACCTTCTCTTTCAGCTCAGCCACTAGGCTGAGTAAGTCATTCACCTGGTCACAGCATACACAGGTGTTGTGTCTGCTGACCTCCAATATGAGTGACAGGCTCAGGCATTGCCTGCAGCCAGAGACCTGGACAGCCACATCTTTGAGAGGGACCTCTGTCTGGGTCACCTCTGTCCTCCTGGCAATGGTTTTCACCCAAGTGGATACCATGGCTAGGTTTTCCTCTTCCTGACTGAGCTATTCTTGAGCCCTGTACCTTAGACTAAACTTTAACTCCTTCCTTATCTTCTGTCACAGAAATTATGAAGTAAAGAAGGATTACTGTGTACATGGGGTTTTGCCAGCTTCTCCAAACAGATGTTGCTTGGCCCAGGAAAACTTAAACTAGTGAAAGCAATGTTTTTAGACCTATGCATATATTTATATTACTTTTTAAAACTTTGACATTTATTTCTTCAATTTCTTGTATAGACACCTATAGAGATTTTTATGCACCAATAATGCATTATCTCCTAAAGTACTATATATTATGAATATTAAAATTGCCTTTAAAAACCTATACCACTCTCACTTCTGTTATTGACTATAATTCAATTTAATCATTCTGAAATCTTTTGTATGTAATTTTAATCCATTGATTTCTCCTTTTCTTAAGTTTTTGTTCTTCTCAGCATTTAGCTATGAATTTAGCCATGAGTCAGTTTTATCCTGATCCTTTTTTATTTTCCAATCCTTTTCCCTTAAACTTGCTATTTATCAGGACAACATTGCACTAGCTGAACTTATATTATCTGGGGAGGTATTTACCTGGACATGTTTTTTTGCATGAAAACCACCCCTTTCAAACATTGGCAAACCATGGTATTTCTCCGCATTTGAGGCCATATTTACCCTGAGGTACTAACCCTTTAAATTTAGCCCATTTTGTTTTGGTCTTCTCATTTTTTTTCAATGTTAAAATGAATGATATCCAGCAAATAATATAAAAAGATTTTCAATAAGTGCCTTCACCACAAACACTGCCAAAGGAAAGACACGTATAGAAATAAATGATCTATTTAAAACGAATTATCTATTTCCCACTGCTAATATATATTTGGTTCCATTTTGTGAGGAGGCAGCATACACATTGCCTGTGAAAGCCAATTAAATTTCAGCAAACAGAAGGTTTCCAGAATCAGGCACATATGCTCTACACTGATACTTGGAACATCAAACTGGATTGTCTGCATCCCTTTTACCTGAGCAATCCAGTTGGATTATACAGGAAAATTGCAACCAGATCACTTGCAAAGGAGAATCGATCCAAATGCTGCTTTGCTTTTTTTGCAGTACCATAACCATTCTGCTTTCATTTTTCTAGCCTTCTCTTTTGAAGCCTGCAGGGCATTGTTGTTATGGGAACAGCTGGATTAGGTCTATGTTTAGGAAAGCATTTAAACATATGCCTAATCTAAAAAAAATGCAAGTATTCTCCTTGAAATCACTGGCTCTGCTTCTATAATTAAAGTTAAGCATCTGCTTAAATATTTCTTGGCCTGAACCTGCAATCTGTAACACAGATGGACTAACAGTGGTAGTGAGTTTCAAGATGTCATAATGACAAAAAAGCCTCCATTATATTGTTAATCTATCGATATTTATATGGCATCCATCTCTATAAAAATTGCAGTACCTATCTTAAAGTAGCCAAGAGTGAGGTCATATTATTTCCCTAAATCTAGACTAATTACTGGCTCTTCATTACTGGCCTTCCAGGGCAGTTACCTGAGCCACCCTGAACACACTGCATCCACTGCAAAAACACAGCTGAGCCCACAGCTGCTGGCTGCTTAACACACCCTCACTGGTCTTGAGCTGAAGAGAGGACAGTTTGTCAAAGGCACGTTTGCTGCTCAGCTAAGGACAGCTTCCAGATGAGGGGCAACAACAAAGAGCTGGGGCCGAGACCTTCTTAAAGCACTCCAGCCACAAGAGGCTGTCTCAGTCAGTCCTGCATGCTACATCCCTCCAAAGCAATGAACACGTTTCCTGAAAAGTTCCCCCTGTTCCCACCTCCAGAGTCTGTTGCCTATAAATCATTCCATAGATTGTTAGTTATCTGGCTTCACATCCATAACACAACAAATATTTCCCCTCCAGCAGCAAGTTGTTCAGGCTCCATGGGGGATAATTCCTGAAGTAAAGCAGTGATCTTCAAGACAGAGGTTGCTTTCCATTCCACAAAGGAGAAGAGTTTGTTAATCATGCAACTATTTAAAAGTCCCTCCCAAGATGTGCACCTGAGCTCAGAGCCTATAATTCATAATGTCCCCACCCACACACGTACACTGCAATCAGATCACTGTTCCCACAGAAAATAAACGTGCTGAAACACAAGACCTAGCACTGTTCCAAGCAGTGATAAAACATTTACAGGAAAGATACAAGACAGTTTCATAAAGTCTCTGGGTAGCATAGGGCACGGGCAAAGGTACCCTTCACCTGCTGCAGAGGATTAAATTTCAAATGCACAGATGTACAAGTAGAGACACTTTCCTTTGATCTCATCTCACGTTCTTTACAAATCAGGCCTCGATATCATGGAAGCATAGTTCCTGATGCCAAAAAACAATGAGTGGTTTACAAAAGCACTTCATTAAAGGGTTGAAGGTTACTCAAAAAACCCTGAAAAATTAACTCCTCTACATGCCATTTTCCCACCAGATATTACCTCTAAAATCAAGCAGATCTAAAGGGGAGGAAACCAACACCAAACAAGCCAATAAATATTTTGGTGGAACTTTCTAACAAGAATCTCAAAATACTTCCTTTGGAATTAATCTTAATGCCCACATTCAGTGGAATGACAGAAGAGCTTCATGGTAACCATAGATCTTGGTCATTTATAGTCATGCTCTTCCACATAAGCTTGTCTAGCACTGAGCTACACCTCCCAGGAGGCACTAGTACTTTCCCTTAGAAGAGTGTAGTACATCATTTAGCAGCCAGTTGTATAATGTGCAGCTAATTCAACTTTTTATCTCTCTTCAGGATGAAGACAAGTGCTGATGGACCAGCATTTTTCAAAAGGCAGTTATTCCATTTTTTCAACTAATTTCAAACAAGACGCTGCCAACTTCCTGCCAGCATTCTGGTGTGTGTCCTTACCAAAATAACCATGAACTCGAGTGTCCTCTAGCAGGGTAGGTACTATAAAGGTTCCTGGCACTGGAGTACCCAAGCACATCATAAATATTAATGGAGTTATCCTTCCAACACTGCTATAAGGCTTTATTACCACCATTTTGCAAACAGAGAATTGCATTTCAAAGTCACTTGCCCAAGGCAGCACATGAATTTTGTACTGGTGCCAGGACTAAGCCCACATTTCTTCAGTCCTCATCCAAAGCATCTTTTCTCTTTTACCTTCTTGTGCAAGTCACAAAAGCAATTTTTGTGCCTCAATATTTTCTGTTGGCCTGGTTCTGAGCTATTTTTTCCACATGTGATCATAAAAGATGCCAAGGTGAGCTCTTTATTTGGGATAGGAGATAGTGCTTCCATACAAGGGACCAGGATTTAATTGCAATCTTGCTCTCTCTTTTGCTGTCAGTAAGCACAGCCCCTGCAGAAATAAAGGAGTGCTCTGTATTGCACAACCTACAATGATTGCTCTGGATGATTAAGAAATTGTATTAATACATTCCATGGATGAACTATCCAATCTTCCTTAGCCTGAGGGATAGAAACTAAAATCCTGGGCCTAGCTGGAAAATTCAAGAGAGTTGAGGAGCGTTCCTAGAGGAAAAAAAAAAAAGAAAAAAAGTAGTGGCTTGCATTTCTTTGGCCTTTTCTTTGAGAGCACTGACCAAATATGTAAAAACATACCAAATTCCTTGTAAGCAGGAAAAAATAAGCAAATCTCACCCAAAGACCCTTGCATACATGATGTTGTCAGTTTGCTTAGGTTTACATCTCCCAGGTTTTGCTCTGAATTTATTGCACTTGAGTGCATGTCAAAACCTACCCAGAACTGCTGTATTCTACTTGAAGTAGGACCCAATATTCTGATTTTCATCCTATACTGTAACTCTGGCTAGATTTGTTCAAAATTTACTCCAGAATTCAGGCAAGACTTCTAACCTCCCCAGAAGAAACTGAGATTTGCCATTCTAGGCACTATCAGGAACCTGAGCTGGAAGAACATACAGATCTCCTAGGTGACACCACAGTCCTCACACTGCTGATGGGCTCTTAAGCATCTAATGCACAAAATAGTAAAATATTTATGTCAACATTGTAAAACACAGTAATAAATTATGCATTTAAGACCCCTTCAGCTGAATATGCACATCTTAATAATAAACTGGTGCTTTAGGAAATATTGAAGCAACTTGATAAAAAGATTTAAAAGCAAGATTCCATGGTTCTCACTTTTGGTGGGGGGCATGATGCAAATCAGATGTGTTTGAGACCAAAAATAGCCTGCAAATGTTTGCAGTGACATCTAGCTTTCACCTTCTAGATACTCAGCAGAGTGTCATCCCCACTGTTTTCATGACTGGACAACTTAAAAAAAACATGCATAGTCTTGTGACTTCCAAGTCCATGACATGTCCTGGATCAGCTAAACATTAAATGCACAAGAAAAGTATTTCCTAAACTCTAACTTTACTAACAGCTTCTACCCTAATGAGATAGAACTTTCTGTTTTATTAATTTGAAGCTATGAAAAGGTAAAATTTTTTTAATATTTCTTGTTGTTTTTTTCAGCCAGGACATCCACATACCCTGACACAAACATCTTGGTACTTCTCGGCTGATGTTCAGATCAGATTTTCTGCACTGGGATTCAGTGTGACCCATTACAGTGATGGAAACCATTTGTTAAGCTAGGGTGTAAAATGAATAATCACAGAATCACAGAATCACAAAATTACCAAGGATGGAAAAGACCTTTAAGATCATCAAGTCCAGCCTAATCTTCAGTACTTGACGATACTTTTGTCCTTGAACACTATTTGGTTTCAGGTCTTCTCTCCAGTAGTTCAAATCACCCTTAGAGAAAAATAAAAACAGTTAGAAATAAACTTTGCACACACTTTCAAATCCTACAGAAACTGGGAAGTGTTCTTTACACTAGCATTAGACAGAGTCTGTAGGGCACAACCTACTCCATAATGCTTAGGTCATGTGGGGATATTTCTTTGTATACCTATTAATTAAGGTGTCATGAATTAATTAGGCACAATGCCACTAAAAAGCTATGATAAGTGGTGCATCTTATATGCTAATAGTATGGGCGTCTCATACATAAGTGAATCATTCCTATTTCCCAAATCAGCAATTACACTGTGCCCTGTGGGTAAATGCCTTTCATAGAAACTAGTCCCAGAACTTCTTCAGAGAACATCTGAGACAGCACTGGAACATCATAAATTTATCTTTCCTCACCTATGTCAGAGCCCTTTTGGCCAATAATTCTTGCACTCACATCCCCACCCCAGGTGTGAGGTCCTACTCCTACTTTTGAATTGTCTTTGAGACTGCTCTTGATGGTGGCTTTGTAGCTATGCCCAAAAGGCAGTGCTCTGCTCTCAGAGAAACCCTCCTGTTTGCAGAAAGACTACCTGTGAAGGGGCACAACTTAAGATGAACTTGAGTACCCATCACTCTCAAAGATGTTTTCTGAGGAGATGAAATGGCAAGCTGTGATGATAAAAAACTCCAACTTCTAAGAAAGGTACATAGTAAAGAAAACCACATCCGAGTGAGAGAAAAATGCCTAAAATGTAACAAGGTTAAATACAAAAGCCTCTTACAAAGCCAGAGGGGTTAAACTGTCAAGTTCTGTCAGATATTTCAGGGAGTGAAAATGCTGCCTGTAACTACATCAGCCAGACAGGACAAACCATACTCCTATTCCAGGCTGTAGGTACCAGCTGGGTGGCAAGTGCTCACCATCTCCGAAAATGAAGGTGTCATGGAGGCAGACTGAGGAGGCTGCCTCAGCCCTGCAAGTTTTGCCCCAGTTTGTTGGTTTTTTTTTTTCCATGAGGGACTAATGAAATGACAGTAAGGTAAAAGGCTGCCATGTTTCAGTTACTGTCCTGCTATTCTATACCACCCCCAAGTCCAGGCAAAGTCACTTACACCTCTCTCAGGGAACTGAATGTTCCTTTGAGTTACCTGATGTTATGTATCATCAGCATCTCCAGAGGCTTGGAATAAGCTCAGCTCTCCTTTTATTGAAAGGCACCCGTGGACATCTAGAGCACAAGCACGTGGAACCTGAGGCACTTTGGCAAGCCCATGCTTAAAAAACTAGGCATCTCTGTGACAGCACTTTAAAAAAATCAATCAATCAATCAATCAATCAATCAATCTATCTATCTTTAATATATATATCTCACTCTGGGGGATTTGGGCACCTCAAATCTGCCTCAACTGGAACGTGAGCACTTAAGTAACTTTGTAGCTCCCACACAAAATAATTTGCCTGAGATTGCAGAGGAGAACTGTGAAAATGAACTCTAAGCCTCTCAAACTGCAGTTAAAGCCCCACCACTAACCCATCATTTCCTCATTTATAGCTACCTTAACCTCACTAGATGGACACTGCTTAGCTAGGAATGATGGTGGTGTAAATTACTGCAATAAGGCCACTCAAGATGCTGCACCCAGTACATTTTTACTCTCCTCACTAAGACATCAAAGCAGAGAGACAGAAGATACCAAGAACACCATTAGCATTGACCTAACAGCTTTACCTAACGCGCATCTGCAGCAAAGCAATGTGGTCTAGGATGTTAAAGAGCTGCATACATCGCCTTCCTCCAAAGCCAAACTCAGTGTGGTCTGCAGGAATCTCTCTTGATTTAAATAAGATTTGTATCAGACCTCCATACTGAATGGTTAAGAGCTGGTGGGCCAAGTGAGCTGTCAAGGAAAGGATGTTCTTACAACTGCATTTTGACGAAAAAGGGAAAACCGGCTTCCCAAGGTACAGAATGTTTTTGCTGTTACCGGGATGCTTTCTAAGCCCTCCTGTTCCCTCTCTGCTGTAATTCCTTTGTTACAAAAACCACAAACACCTTCCGGGCCAGGAAATCCAATATCTCTGCAAGTAATTATCTTTACACACAATAGGCACAGAAAGCATTGTCACTGCTTGAGAAGCGCATCTGGCTAAAAGGTTTATATGTAGATATTCCTGGGCCAACAGTGAAGAGTGAAGCACACTAATGAAAGAGCTGTAAGAAAGAATGAGGTAGAAGCTTTTATAAACAACATATTTTTCAGCCTGATTTTTAGTTCTGTCATTAAATTACAATTATAGTAACCAAACCAAATTAACAGATCAGCTGGATCCAGCCAAGTCCAATCATGGAAGTGAGGCAGAGCCAGAATAGAAACCAGTAATCCTGCCCACTCCATCTGTGAGTGATTAATCAGACTCTCCGTTCTGTAACACTTTTCCACGCCCCAGTTCTCAAAACACTGTTTAAAGAAAAGCCATGAATCACTGCTGCAGGAGAAGCAAGCAGCTAAGTCATGCTGAAGATCGATGTCAGAGTAAACTATAATCCTAAATCAGTATTCAGGGGCCTTTACTGTTCCTGACTGTGCCTCTTCATAATACCAAAAATTATGCATATAATTTCTAAGATTATAAAATTAAGAAAACCAAAAGGCATGGTAATTAGTAAATAACCCAAATCCAACTTTTGCTTCTCTGACTATCGTTAGATGCTACCTTAATGCTTGAAATAAGAGCTGTGCAATAGCAAATTGTCATTCAAGAGGAGCAATCTCTGCACCTCTGTTCAGATCATCTTTTAACAGCATGTATGTTCCTCAAACCTGAATGGCCCCTGGTCTTCTGGTATGGTCTTCTGAAGCATAAGCTGGCTACTTCATGGATGATTGCAAGGACATAAAACTTGTCTCCGTATATCCTTTTCTACAGAGCTGGAGTTTCCAAGGTGCTTATGTTTGGAGACAGCTTTAGGGGATGCTCTCCCCAGCTTTGGGACCTTGGAGCTTTCAGACTGCCACCAGCCTGGCAGCCTTGGGAGGCCACAATCTTCTGCTTTTGGGTTTTGGGTGCCAGTGCTACTAAAGAAAAACAGAGGTTCTGACAAGTTGAACTTTTTTCAGAGACATTAAGGGCATCTGTAGAGAGGAGACCATTCTCCAGGACTAATGGGAAACTAGGAACATAGAAGCTCATTATTAAATCAAGAAGTTCAGTTTACATATGCTTTTTTTCCCCCTCAAACATTTCAATTCTTTAAAAAAGAGCATGAAAACTGTCATTTTGGTTTTTAGCTTTCTAGTCCATAAAAAATACACAACATGTATTTTTGTTTTGAATAGCAAGGGTTTTCCTCATTCCCAACTCTAACTCATGCCCAGGGCTATGTTATGCTAAAAGGCTATTAATTTAGTGGATAGACTCAGCCACATCTTTCTTTTTTTTTCAAACATGAGGTCACTGCAAGGGCTTGAAAACTGCAACATGGCAATGGAGTGGCAAGTGGCTGGAGTACAAAAAAACTTAAAAAAAAAAAAAGCCCCAGAGAGTAGCAGCTAGTACCAGTTTTTGTCTTTGAACAATACTCCTTACCCAGGTCTAAACACTGACACTATTCCTAACTTAGGCAACCCCTGAGCCACCAGTCCCTGAAAGCTGGTCGAAGGGAGGGATCACTGCATATTTACCCTGTTCCTACTCCCTACTGTTGCCTAATCTCTTTCTATGTTTCTCCCATCCAACCTCAGAGACAGGATGCTGGACTGGAGAGCCCTTTGGGCTGACCCTGTACAGCTGCTCTGATGCCCTTCTACCTATGCTGCATTTCAGAGGAAGTGATTTTCTCTTATTCCCAACCATTGTCAACAGCAAACCCCTCCAAAGCCATTTTTGACAGAGTCAGCCTAAGCACTTGCATTCAAGGATTAGTCACACGCTGCTGGAGTGAAAACAAAGAAAATGTAAACAGCTCATGCTTTTGCCAGAAGTATGCAAGAGTCTGTGTGGGAAAGGATATGATATAAGAGCTTGTGTGATCATACATTCTTTTATTAAAATAAAACCTTTCACAGCAATTCCTAACATGATTTTTTTTTTTCCCAACTATCACCATTCATTAAACAAAGCTTGCCTGTGCAATTATCAAATATGTAAGGCTTGTGATATCAGGTAGTTCCCGCTATGGGTGTATTTCAAATTGCCGTTGTTTAATTATTAACTGACTCCATCGTGGTTTTCTTCTATTTGTGTTCTTTATTTCAGGAATACATCCTGCAATATTAAATGGAAAGATAAGCTCAGTCAAGAATCTGAGGAACAAGATGAAAATCGGCTTGTGTGTGTTTTCTCATGTTCCCTTTCTCAGCTATCTTAAATTATCCCACAGCTAAGACAGAGACAAGAAAGAACATTCTCTATGGAGAGTTACACTGGGCTTCAGGTCAGAAGACATCCCTTCACACACCTCTTTCTCATCCCTTCCTTAGTGATCTCACAGGTATGAACCAAAAAAAAGGTTGTGCCACGAAGGTGTAAAGAAAACACCACCTTGGAACTGACCACTACCACAGATATTGGCAAAGTTTATTCTGATTTACAGGGTTTTTTTCAGGCAGTTGTTTATTTGTCCCAACACATAGTTCAGGTGATCCCTTCATAAAGTGCAGAAGTCTGATAAATAGAAAAGTTAAAGAATGGTTTCCTAAGTGTTAAAAAGGTTTGTTCTGACATTGCTATATCGGACTGTTTTGGCTCAGAGTGAGGTGGAGAAACAAAGAGACACAGGGGCTGTTCTCCAAACTACCCACATGGTGAGGCATACTGTTGTGGTGTCTCCACAGAAGGTAGCCCACTGCAGTGCAAAAGACACATGTTCACTCTGCTCAGAGTTTACCTGAATCAAAGGCTTTTTCTTTCTCAGAAGAGGTGCTGACTGAGAAGTCTACCACTCTTTCTGAAGCGGGACTCTCTTAAGTTTGAAAAGTCACTAGAAGAGCAACTGGAGCCCACCAGTGCTCTTCTCCAGGTGAGTGCCCTTATGGCACAGTCTTGAATATAAGTGTAAATGTACATGACTGTGAATGAATACTTAGAGACTGGTATAAAAACAGTAAAACTCTAATGCATAAAATGAGATATCAGATTTAAAATCCCCACCTCATTTGAGGTAAAAAAGGCATTTAAACCTCTTTAAAATATCCTAAGTGAGGGTTTTAAAGAAAAATATAGAGGTACTTTGTGTGAATTTTTATTATCTTCCTTCCCAGAAAAATTGTTCCACAAGAAGAAAAATATTTATTTAGTCCTAACTTTGCTTTACCAAAGGTTAAAAAGAAAACAGTTTCAGATGGACCTAGAATTTTGGGGTGTTCTTGGCATTAAGTCTTCTGGGAGATGACTAAGTCAAGAAAATCCATAGGGAGTCTGTTTTCCCTTTCTCTGTACCTCCTGTCTCAGCAATACAACATGAACAGGGGGCTCTGATGTAGTCCAGACTGCCTCCAAAGCAGACAACTTGCAGATGGAGCACTTGGGCTCTGGAGCTGAAAGAGACCTCAAAATGAATGAAGAATGGCTTCATCCCATCATAAGGAAACTTTCTAGGCAAGGGAGACTTGCTGCCCAAAGAAACAAACTTGTGCTTAATAGTAGATACAATCTGCACTTACCCAACTTAGCAACTAAGCTTTCTAGATGTGGAAGAAGGGCAGCTGAGCAGCTTCAGTTCCACAGACCAATACCTCCTCATCAATGAGATAAAATGCTTTTTCTTTTGTCTTGCAAACATTTTTTCCAGACCATCTTCCTCCTTTCTCAACAAACTCAAATCATTCCTCACATGCTCAAAGCCGCCATGCACTGAACGTTCCCCTCTGTCCCTTCTGCCTTATCAGGTTTCCGATTCCTAATTAAATATATAAATTCTGAAAGTACATTTTAACCACTGGCAATTGATTCCCTTTGGAACAAAAAAGCCTCCCTCTAGAGCAAGTTACATGAAAACACTTGACTCAACAAGCTAAACTAACTTCCTGTTGCCTAACCCAACCTTTTAATGACTGGCAATGCTCCAGCACCTCTGATTAAGGGAAAAGATGCTGAAGGGCCAGATTTTTGAAGGTGCTGAGCACCCACAGCACATGCCGATTTAAGCTGATGCTGCAGATGCTGGGGCTCTGTATCATCCTGCCCCACGACATCTTCAAATCACTTTCTTTTGGTGTGATGGTGTATCACTCACTTCTTTTTCTGTTCTTTGCTTGGACTATCAAAGTTCAATTCCACAGAACAGTGATGTTTATCTCTTTCTGTGCTGAGCTGCAGAACAGTATTTGCATTTGAAACATCAGCTTTGAGTTTGCACCTGTATTTTCCATTGCTGCTTTGATTTATTCCAGCTAAAAGGAAAAATGAAAACTAAAGGTTTTTTTATTTCAAGTACTGGACTCATCCTCTGAACAGTTGGGTTCAGACTTTGGCTCTGCCATTCATTCCTCGTGCAGCCCTCACACATGGGCAATGCATCTGTGAAATGGAGATGATGTGGTTTCCTTTCTCCTGCCCTTTCACTCTTTCTCTTAATTAGTTGGGGAACAAGGTCTACAGGAATACCAACCCAACAGCCCCAGCAAAGCAAAGCTGTTACTGGGTACTCAGTCATGTTGCTGTCATACATAGGCAGACCACGGCTATGGGGAGAAGAAAGATCATGTGCAGAAGAAGAGTAAAACAGAAAGAATCTACTTACCAAGGGCCAGAGAGACTAAGCGTCCCTGAATGACTTACTGCTCGCTACTGGCTGAATCATCTCCCACTGGAGAAGCAGAAGATCTCAGAGCTAAGACAGTGAAAGGCTTTGTCACAACCCACTGTTCTTACATGTTTTATGGAAAGTCCATTACAGGATTTAGTTTTCACATTACAAAAATGATGCAAAAAAACCCAAACAACAGTGACGCTGAAAAAGCAAGTGATAATTCCTTAGAAATCACTGAGAGTGCCTCACTGAAAGCCACAGGGTCGGAAGGAAACACTGAACATTCACGTCTTCCTGTGCTTCAAAGTAATTTTCTTTCCATTTGGCTTTAGCGACGTCGTTTTGGCTGGCTCCGTGGCTCTTGCATCAAGAAAAACAGTGTGCTTTTCACAATGGCTCTGTGCAGACACACACCTGAAAGCTACAGGGGAGCAAACGGGGAGCAGAAACAAAGCTTTAATTCAGAAGAAAATCAAAGGAAGATTTTTTTAGCATATTCTTTTTTTTTTTTTTTTTCCCTTTTCTTATTGATGATAGGAGCTAAGGGAGAAAGGAGGTTGGAGTGATTGATTTTCAGAGGAAAAAACAAATAAACTTAGCAATGTTAGCTATAGGAGCACAAATACCTGGGAGGAAAAATATTAATGCTCAGTGTTGCATACTCCTCCTATAACATAATTGTTTTCTATGGTATAATTAGAAGTCACAGATAATAACTTTCAGGTAAAGGTCAACGCATAGGAACAATGTCAATATTGCAGCAACATTTGACAACACTCTCAGTACCTTTAAATCTGAGGTACACCAGTATTCAGTGTAAAAAGTGCTGATGTTCTTACTTAGAAGTGACAATTTTCTAAGGTCAGTATTTCGTATTTTAATTTAAGTGAATAATATCAGTGTAGGATCACAAAGGGATGGAGATGACTGCTTTATTTTTGCATCCAAAAGTCCACAGGAGCCAACAGTCAGGCAACAAGAGTGGCTTGACCAGGCTAACTATAGATTATCTTGTGCTGGGTAAATATATGTTTTTCAGATGAGAGGAACTCGGAATGGGTTTTTGATGTGACCCAAAGCTTACAATGAAGTTCTTGAAGTTCTGCTTCCCCATTGCTCTGAGAGATTTCCACTTGTCCACCTATCCTGTAAGAATAAATGAATCCTCTACCAAAAAAAAAAAAAAAAAAGTAGCTTGTAATTGGATACAAAATATTTCAAAATACAAAGAGGGAGAAATATTCCGTGCCTAGTTTTATTTAAATAAGCAAATCCAGAAATCTTGGGTGGCATTTATCTACTTCTTGCCGGCTGCCTCACAGGTTACATGCAATGTTAGTGTAAGTCAGGAGATGGCGACGTTGTAGACGGTAGATGTGGGTGGTGGCTGTGCGGGGAATGCTCCTCTCTAAACCGCGGTGCGGGTCTGCCAGACTCTAACCCTCAGGCTGCCTACGTCCCTCCTGGTCCCAGTGTACTTTCAGCTAAAGTTGCTGCACTCAGGTTGCATTGCTGCAACCAAAGAAAACCTACTTTGCTGCGAACTAGCAAGTGTGGGAAGATGGATGCAATTCGTCATGTGCTGGGACTCTGCTCCAGGGGTGATTTATTTGGGGATAAAGATAAAATAACATGTCAACTTGCTACCTGAGAGAACTGAGAAACTTCTGAGCTGCTTACACTGTCAGAGAGGAAAAGGTTAAAAATGGACATTGATTCTCTTTGATGTGTTGTAATGTTATCTTCCAGGAGTTCATTGAGGTTGGGCTGTTCTGCATCTAGCCTTGCAAAGGAGACTGGGGAAAGGGGAGATGGGGCCACAGCTTCCTGCGTGGTGATGAGGTTACACAGGTGGCTGTAGGTCTCAAAGCAACAGCCCACCTCACTTGTCAGCCTTTTCCAAGATTGTAGGAAGAAGATAGGTGGCCAAACACCTAATTCGGCATCACCACAGAGGTCTGGATGGAGATTTGACATTCATCTCCCTCAGAGAAGGCCCTCCTAGGCACACGTGGGGATCTCAGATGGGAGCTCAGGAACTGTCAGCTTAAACTGGCAGATCCCTCTAAGGCTAGACAGTCACATTACTGTTTGCAGCTTGCTGGGCTTTGTGTAGCCAGTTTGGGCTGGAGTTAAACTGACTCAGCCCTATCCATGGCCATTAGGGATTTGAGGGAGAAAGAAGAAAATATTATACTCCTCACTGCATACAGAGTATTTGGGGAAGGAACAGCCAATGCTTGCACAGATTCCCAGATGCTCATGAATGTCACTGCAATAACAAAATACGAGTTAACTCCCACTAGATTTTACAAAATTTACACTTTCATTTGCACATGACTGACCTTTGTGCTGAGATTTTGGGATTGTTTGAACTTCAGCCTCAAAGTGAAACCTGTGGGTGAGCTAGCCTGGTTCATAACTAACTGAGGAGAAAGTTCATGCAGCACTCTGGGAAGGAGAAGTGCCACGTTTCACACTTCCCTGTCTCTAGCACAAAAAAAACAAAAACAAAAACAAAACAACACAAAACCAAACCAAAACAAAAAAAAAACACACAGCAAAAAACCTTATAAAAGGGGAATTATCAGATAACAGGACACAAAAGTGTTCTTCAAACCATGGCTCATGAACCTTTTGACAAACATGCTTAGAGATGTAAACTTGAATTACAAGCACAAATCAGTAAATTTTTTCATTATTCCTGTCATCGTCTTGCCAAATTTCCTGACAGCTTGGAAGAGCCCTCTGCTTTTGTCTGGCCCAAGGATTCTCCCCCCGGGGATTACAAGCAGTTGGCAGATGACTCTCATCACACTGCCTCTCCTCCTCTCAGAATTCACCTCCACTGAAGAAATCCTGCAGTAGCAGGTGGGAATTTTTTTGTTAGCTCATCTACCAGAGAAATCATGTGCTTAGACCCCTGAAGGTCTGTCTTATAAACAGAGGCCTCAATGCAGCCAGAAATACGACTCAAGACAGGAGGGTGTACCAAACTGACCAAAGCCAGTTGTGGCGTGAAGGCACCTCTACCCATTCCTTTTCTTTCCACATTGGTACCCTCTAAGAATGTGGCCCTTCTCTCACTCTCCACCTCTTGTAACACATCCTAAAGATGTACCCTGCCCAGATACTTCTCTGCAAGGGTGACCATCTCTGGACCAGAAACATTTTATCATCAGCTGAAATGCTTACCATGGAGTTGTCCATCCTGTGCTGCTGCCTCAGTGGCAGGAACACGCACGTCCAGCAGAGGAGCAAGGAGGGTAGTCAGGTACTCTAACTCTTTAGTTGTCCCATGGGAATATGATGCTATGTCAAAGCCTCTAGCCAGATAAACCTAATTTTCAAAAGCATCAGGGTGCCTTTAAGGTTGTCTGCATCTTATAGTATTTTAACATTTTTATTAGTCTCTATTCTGCATCTCTAATAGGGGATAATAACACTCTTCTCATTTACTGGGATGCTGGGGAAATAAATATTTATGAAAGATGCTGTAATGGTGGGATTCCACAGGATGTAGGGTCCAGATAAGTACCATAAGTAGACTGCAAATACATTGTGCAAAACGAAGGAAGGGTTTCCATTGCCTCCAGCCTAGCATGAGGAATCAAAATTTCTTCAGCCTTCAGTGCTCTATAGCATCTTGTGAGATCAGGCAATTTTTAATTTATTTGTGTGTGTGTGTAAAGTTTATGGAAGTACCACAAAACCAAATCTTGTCATGATCTTTCATTCGCTCCTACTTCCAGCCCCAGCCAAAAGGAGGAAGTTTAGAGGAGCATACAAAAGCATACAAACCAAATGCAACTGAGCATTTGTGTGTCTATTAAAAGACTTTTTGGGCACCAGCACGGAGGATATGGTTGGGGAAAGGTTTTGATTTCACCCTTGCTGGCTCCCACGCCCCTAATTAGAACTGAGCTCTTTGTAGGTAAATAACATTTAAGTGGAACTATTTCTGACCACTGGGGTCCTGCACTCTGCTGTGCAGTGCCCTTTCATTAGGAATTAGATGACCTGATGCTGAATAAACACATTGTGTGTTTTGCAAGAGCTCTGATGTGGTCTCTCTTAATTACTCTCTTTAACCTATTGCAATCATGTGCTGCTTAGCCACACACACCACAGGACTGCTTGGGAAGGGAAAGATTATGGGGGATGCACAGAGAAATTCTTAAAGGGAGAGACAGCATAAAGACATGCTACAAAGTCTGTTTGAACTGGTGTCAGATACAATAATGAGTGGGTAGGAATAATAATAGATACACAGCACTTCAGGAACACTTCACATTCTCTAAGTGCCATGCCAACATCAAGTAATTAATTATATGACCAGGACCTCTCTCTCACCAACACCCTCTTGACTCCAGTGAAGAGACCAGCCTGGCTTGCTCATTTGCTGTTTTTTCTGCACTGCCCTTGGCAGTGGTTTGTACTTCGAACCTCTCCCCTTCACCCTTAAATTACACTCCCATTCATATCATCCTATTCAAAGGGTGCTTAGATGCATGCTTTATGCTTTATTGCTGAGCTTTTCTCAGAGGTGCCTAAGGGCTTTCATCACTGGAACAATAAACTTAAGAGTCCACCATCCTCCTATTCCTCAGGTCCCTGTTCCAGACCTCCACCTTCTATCAGGTTTGCAGAGAGGCAGCCTTCAGTCACCAATGCAGGGGACACTCACTGTTCCAAGGAGAGATATGTATTAGTAACCACTACCCTATTTTCATTACCAGCCACTTTAATACAATCCTACTTTAGCTCTACAAAGTTAAGTTTATAATTCTGAAATTTGTTCCATCTGAATAGCTTCACTGGAGCACATGAATGATCTGAATCTCTGAAAGTTGGGCTATTTTTGGCCCATACTCCAATGGGAAAAGCAGGCAGAAACCTGTGGGGTTTTGACATTAGTGATAGTAGGCCAGTAAAACAACTCCCTTGTTTAGTACTGGAGAAGTCTGTCTTCACTGGGTGTCTTCACCAATGCAATTAAACTGTAATTACAGCAACACCAAGTCCTGTCATCTAAACAGGCCCCAACTTCAGATACCCTCATTTAAACACTCAGTAGCTTTTCTGTACCTCAATTCCCACAGTGATACAGCAGGAGGCATTATTATTAACACTATTAATTATTAATATAACTATTAATATGTGCAAAGCTCTAAGGCTTCCAAACGAAAGGTATTGGATAATTGTAAGGTGTTCTCCACACAGCCACGGGCTGTTAGCAACTAACTCAAATCAAGAAAGATTATCAAATACACACATTTAAAGAGATTGGGCTGATCAAGTAAAATATTGCCACGGGATAATGGGCTCCTACTGCTACAGAAATTCTGAAGCGTTAATCTCCAATAAGTAATCACAAATGATCTGAGGTTTTTCTCTGTAAAGAGGGAGGCATTCACCTTGTCATAAACAATGTTTTAGGGCTGTGACACTGTTATGCAAAATCACTTGCTGAAATAGAGTAATTTCATGCAATGGATGTGTGCAAAGCAGAGTTGCAGTTAGTATCTGGCTATTGTAGAACTCCTTCCCATCAGCCTGCCAGAAACCCTGTGGAAATGCTGACAGTTTCAAATTCATTTTTTCTTGAATATTTCAGTCTGGGTATAGTTCTCAGTCTATGTCTGCTGGGAATAAGTTGCTATGAATCTGTCTAAACTATAAATAAATGTATGTAGTGCTCTCTTTGTGGGAACACTCTTGGGGTGCAGAGATAAGGTATGACCCAAGTGGCCTTCCAGCCCTGTTTTCAGTGATACCAAGAGGTGGTACACATTCAACCTCACAATTAGATTGTAGGTCTCTATAGTCAGTGGAGAGAGACAGGCATTTCCAAAGGCCATGTTAGCTCACAACTATGATGACTTGCTCTCTGTAGGTACCTACATTTCCTGGGCTGTTTTCATATACCGTATGCTGGGATGCTCAAACACCTAGCCCCGAACCATTTAAGTCTTGATGCATAAAGAAAGCTTATAATTTATGTGCTCACAAGAGGGTGGGATACATCTTGTACTCATTTTCCATGCTGAAATATGTACAGCTGGACTGTGGCAAAGGGAACTTGCCGGAGATAACACTGGAGTTCCCTTGCAGGCAAAAGCAACACCAGGATCTGTTATGACACTGATTTCCAGCCTGCACAAGCTGGTTGTGACATAATGAGTACAATTTGTATTAGGTTTAACTGCTCTCAAGACTTTCCAACCACTCTCCTACTCTCGTGGGTTAACCTTGGATAATGGTCAGACTCTCACCCAGCCTCTTGCTCATTCCGTCTTGTCAGCAGGACAGAGGTAAGAAATATGACATAAAAGCTCATGGGTCAAGATACAGACAGGGAGGTAATGACCAGATACTGTCACAGGCAAAATTTACTTGATTTGCGGAAAAATAATGTTGAACTTATTGTCAGTTAAAATAGATTTGGGTACTGAAAAAGAGAGAGAAAAAATAGTACATTCTTCCCCCCTCACCTTTCCCAATGTCCATCATCACCCCTTCACCCCCAACTCCTCTCCCCCCAGGGGCGCAGGGCTGGGACGGGGGCTGCGGTCAGTCCATCCCAGCCCCTCTCGGCCGCTCCTCCCTCCTCACACCTCTCCCTGCTCCAGCGCGGGCCCTTCCCCGGGCTGCAGTCCTTCAGGGACAACCTGCTCCCGCCTGGGCTCTCCAGGGCCGCAGCTCCTGCAGGAAAGATCCCCCTGCTGCGGCCTGGGGCCCTCCCCGGGCTGCAGGGTGGGTCTCTGCTCCAGCGGGGTCTCTGCAGGGCTGCAGGGGATCCCTGCTCCGGGCCTGCAGCACCTCCTGCCCTCCTGCTCCTGCGCCCTCCCTCGGGCTCCCTCTGCTGCTGCTCCCTCCTTGGCTTCCTCCTCCTCTGCCTCTGCCGCCTTTGGCCCTTTGGGAAACCTGTTTCCCCCCTTCCCCCGGCGCCCCCAGCTTGGCTGAGGGGCTCAGCTGTGTCCTGCGCTGGGGCCGTTGGAGCCGGCTGGGACCGGCTGGAACCGGCTGTGTCCGGCACGGGGCAGCCCCGGCCTCTCCTCACAGAGGGCCCTGCAGTCCTTGGCAGTGATGAGGCACCAACAGCCTGTATACTCACTGTCTGCCTTGCTGACACACAAGTAAACTTTAATAGTGATCCTTGTCCAGAGCTCTGGATTTAGTTCAGAAATTAAGAACCTGCACTGCAAGCTGTGGTCCTTTAGGATGGGACCAGCTATTCCTGAACATCTCCAGAAAGCTTCACCATAATGGTCAGAAATGCTTCTCATGTTCTGTAACTTAGGAGAGACAAATTTCTACCTGATCCAAGGTCCCCCTAAGCACAACATGGTCCTTGCGCAGGCAGACTTGTCCAGCTAACGTGACACTGAGGATAGAAAGCTCTTCAAGACCATTTTCGATATTGTAATTTAAGTACACCTTAAAAGTCAGGTGGGATGGTCCCATAAATGACAACCTCATCTAAGCTGCTGTGCACATGCACAGTGTCCTTTGCATGGCATATTTAAGCCATTTTACCTTGCCATCTGTCCACTCTGCTTTTACTACAGATTATTGAAAAACAACTCTCAGACTCCTGGAAGGAAGTGGTGGCTTTACAAAGAGATCGAAACACTCTGGTCAGGGTTTGCATTCTGGAACAAATGGTGTGCACTAACCTTTTAAGTAGGACCTGAAGCCTGCATATATGCATTTCTGCTTTTTGGACTGGTGGAACTAAATGCCCACAGCTCTAGCCTAGAAAACCAGACAGCTGGAACCATCAAGGACTCTTCTGCCCAAATCAATTAAGTAAATGAATTAAGCAATCAGACACAAAGGAGTGGATGTGCAGCAATTGCCTATAATTTTAAATGCAAGGCACAAGGAATTGATTGTGCAGTTATCAAACCACACAACATACGTACACATCCCCTGCTCTTGTTTGTAACTTTGCAATGTGGGAAAAAATAATTGCAAGACACAGATAATATTTTTTCTTGTGCTGTGTGGTAACAACACCCATAGCCATTATTCTAAACTCTTCCTTCAAAATCTGCTGGGCACTTCAACAATAAAGTAATTCCTTGCCTGAAGGGCTCACAATCTGTGCTGGGTTCTGCCCCAGTGAATAACACCTAGCTTCATCATTGGGGTTTAATGTAAGCAAAGCAGTCAAATAAAAAAAAAGAACAGAAGTGAAAACAAGACAAGCAGAAAGAGTACTTGGTTATTCTCTATATGCTACCTGTTTTCTTTTTTTATAGGTTATGTCTTAAATATATTGATGCTGGCAGGTGAGGAAGCACAGCAAAGCAAAAAGGAGGTGACAATGATGGTTGTGGCAATCTGGCCATTGGGATTTGATGACTGGCATTATTGACAGAGGAGACTGCAAGGGTCCCCATGGAAAGAGACAATGGAATACACTGAATAAATAAGGCATGCTGAGATAAAGTTATGAGGCTATATATCTTGGTTTACACACAGCAGCCTCCAACCCAGTTCTTAGAAGCTTTCCACTAGCTTTACGGAAGCTGGATGGAGACAAGGATATTTGTGCAGAGGTCAAGTTCTTTCTCATACATCATTTTTGTTTAAAAGCATTTTCTTTATGGAAAACAGTAGCTTAGGTTTCCAGTTAAAAGAAGCAGAATTCTCTGAATACACAGAAACGCTACTTCAATGTGTAGCTTCATAGAAAAACAGAAACATAAGTAGGGACTGAAATCATGTCAATTTGCACATAAAGCCATAATTTTGTAAGGGCAACAGGCCCTTAGTCAGATGCCATAAAGCTGCATTCTCTTACTCTTACATTATCTCAGACAAAAATAATCAAGAAAGGTTGTCCAAATATCCGAACAGCTTTGGCAGAGCACCTTTCTGTGAATGAAATTTTTGGATTTTGTTTTCTCCTATCAAAATGCCATTTCATTCACACTATCTGCAGTAATGTCTAAAGTCCAGTGTAGAAGTGGGGTTCATTTCTGAGATAAAAGACAATCTTTAACCCCAAAACTTAAAACATTAATAAAAAAGGTAGATTAAGTATGAAAAGAGTATTGTCATTTTGTATGTATTGTACCCTGAGGCCCCAACAATGATATATATCATGACCAGCAAGTCAATTTAGGATAAACGGTGGGGACTGAGAACTGCTCAGGAGAAGTCCTCCATTTCAGTCCTACTGTTTTCTTTGTTCTACCCGCCTGCACTGAGTGTGACTTGATGTTTTGACACACAGCCTTTGAAAAGAGTAAGGGGAAATGACCTGGCCATTTTGGTGCAAGTTGGTGTGTGTATGGGAAGGAACAGGACAGTAAGTTTGTGTAGGACAGAATGCATTTGTGCTCTGCAGGCCTTGTCTAGACAGGTGGGATGGGAGGGATTTGATGGGAGCAATTTGATTTTAGATAGGAAACATCCAAGTTCTTATGTGAAGGTTGAGAACTTCAGCTCAAAGACTTCAGGAGCCTGGGGCTTAGGTTTGGTTATGGATTTCCTTCATTTGCATTTTCTTAAACTCTTTGATATTTGGCCAAACTTAAACAAGAAACTCAAACATCCTTTGCCTTGCTGAGATTTCCTATGTATGTATGTGTGTACGTATGTGTGTTCATATATAGATGTGTGACTTTTTATCTCAGAGATGCAAATGCCTGTGGGATGGGGAGGTCTCTGCTGCAGCTGGTGATCCAGCATAGTTTGTCATCCACCACTGGGAGACAGACTGGGATGAGAATGGAGCTGTGCTTGCCTTCCACAGTGCAAGAAGAAACTGCTGTGACCTCAGGTTAAAACAGAAAGGAAAAGCATGTATTTCTTAAGATGAGGAGAGAAACTGAGTTTTCAAGCCCATTTTGAGGGGCAAAATTGTGCCCACCTTGCCAGAAATTAAAGGTAAATCATTGCAATATCCTGTCTCCCATAAATACACGTACTGATAACACAGGGTGGCCTCCAACCAGTTCAGCCTGCACAGTTGGAACCTTTGTTTTTAGGGTTCGGTCAAAAGTGGAGTAAATATTTGCAAGAGAGTATTTTCCAAATAGGGACACTCTCAAAAGTACATTTGCTGGAAAGAACTCTGCCATCATCCTCTTTTATAGTACAGTCCTGCAAGCCCAGGGCAGGCAGGGACAGAGAAATAAATTAAGTGCTCTGAACCTGCATGTTCAGCCTTTACAGCAAACCCATGTAAGAGTGGGTCAAATGGGAAAGTGCTGATAAGGTGACCTGACTTCACAGAATTTTGAAGAGCTATCCTTTGAACTTTGAAAGCCTCATTTGTAAAAGATAAGATTTAAGGCCCTAAAAAAGGCAGGAAAGAGCTTACAAACTGTTGTCACCTGGGGAAGCTTTCCTGATAATTTTTCTTTCCAGTTCCAAGAACAGAGTATTTTAGAAACAAGAGTGGACAATAACCTTTTTGCTGAGTAAATTTGACTTCGATTCCAGTCAATTTGACATTTTAGGCTTTACTTAAGTAACTTTGATGTACTTTTAAAGATTAAGTCCTGATAGCAAAAGAACCTATGCACTTCAGATGATTTGTCTTTGTTCAGATGGTATAAAAACAAAGGGGGAAAAAAACATCTGCACACTTTTGAAACCAGCTGTGTCACACAAGGAGTAGGAGGCACAGAGCTTAGGTGATCTGCCCAAGGCCAGAGAGCAGGAGACAAGTCCATGTATTGATCACGGTACTTTGAAAGCAGCATCTTAATCATAAAAAAGCCTACACCTCTGGCAGTGGCCTCAAGATTTTCCCTAATATAAATAAATATATTAACTGGAAAATGCCTCAAAAATAAATATTCATTCAAATTATCAGTTTCCTCTTTCATAAAAATAATTAAAATTATTATTAATACTTGTTACTTTTCCTGAGAACGTTCACAGGAATACTTTTTTCCTTTCACGGGATATCAAATATATTTATCACACAAAAGCTAATGTAGTTATGCTGAAGTCTGTTTCTCATCTACTATATATAATAGTTTCAGCTATACACATATATAACCAGTCATGTCTCTGGAGTAGAGCTGGAGCTGTGTGATACACTCCTGCCCTAAAAAATGACAAAAAGTAAAAATCTTCAAAATTTTCATAATTATTGATTTCCTTAAACGTTATTTCATTTTCATTTACTGAATTTTTGAAGTGAAAAATTGTCATGTTGCAAAGAACAGAAATGTTCCCTTCAGAAAGCAACAATTTGGAGTAAATTAACGTTTTCTTTTCTCTAACTGTTGTAGATTCTTTAAAACAACTCAATATCATGAGGTTTTATCTCTGGGTTGTTTTTTTTTCCTTTTTCCAAGGGATAAATGCACACAAAGAGAAGAATGATGACAGCAGATCAGAGCAAAGGTCTGTCTGACTCAGTATGAAGTCCCTGACGGTGTCTGTTTTTCACTACAAAATGCCAACTAGATTGAACAAGGAAACTGAACAGCCAGAGACACAGTTGGCACAGATAGCCTGTGCACAGCAAATAGATTGAAATATTCATGCATAAAATATGCAACAAACAGTTCCAAAGTTGTAAACTACACAGCAAACAGAGTGGAAATGAAATTAATGAAATAAATTATTTGCTATAAATACTTTGGCTCATTCTGATGAATGTGATTTCTGCTCCAAGAAAGAGAAAGATAGTTTCTGAACAATATTTATGCAACAGAATCCAATTCAGCATTTGACAGTTTGAGAGTTTGAAATTGTGTCATAATAGGAAGGAGTTCAAAGCTTAGGAAAAAAAATGAAAATTTGTTGCATGAGCATTGGAGTATGGAAAAGACTTTGCTAGAGCACCCTATCCAGCTTTGGTGCGCACACTTTAAAAAAACATATATAAAGAAAAGGTATGGAGGGTAAAGAGAAGAGCCAGCAAAATTATGTGAAAATTACAGAAAATGTGCTGCTGTGAGGCACTGAAAGATCTGTGCTTGCTTAGCTGCTGCTTCAAACAGAAAATGAACAGAGAAGGACCTGACCAGTAGAAAGTTTAACCCTTGGAAGGCACTCCAAAGGGAAAAGACAGATTATCTCTTTCTTGATTTCTTCTGGTCAATGTATGCGGCATTAGTGAAACACAAATTAGTTAACTCAGTGCAGAGTTGTGCAATATGGGAAGACAAGCCAGATGTTGCAGATATTTGTGAGGAAGTTAGTATTTGTTTGGTCAATAAAAAGAGACTAAACAGGCTTCTCCTTGCTGATCAAGACGTTTGGGTATCCAGCAGTCAGGATGCCTACAAGCCTGACAGAAAGAGGATCTTATGTTGGAGAAGCCCGGTTTTTTTGCATGGGAGAAGGCTTGTTACAGACTTAGGCTCCAGAAAGTTCACTGTCCTGCTGTACTGGAGTTTCTTCTACTTCTAAACAGGCTTCAGCCATAGGTGAATTTGCAGTAAGCAGGCAGCTGATCACAGGGAACTTTGTTCTGTGTTGACATCAGAAATACTCTTTGTGCCAGTGACCTAGAGAGCAAAGAACCCCAAAAGTGGCAAAACTGCCAGATCACTCCACCTCAGTCCCATTAGAAAAGGCCAGGAGCACACAGACTATTCACATCTCCAATGATCTGTTTGTCCTCGGAAGGCCAAACCTATGGATTGCCTAAATAAACTCTGTCCTTTAAAAAACAAAACCAAAGTCAAACCAGGCTACATGGTCCTCCACAAAACTACTCGGTAAAAGCATCGAGTTCCTTAGTAGATTTGGTGCTTCTCACACATTCATTACTCAGCACTTCCACCTGTCTGAGAGGACTTGCCTTTCCCCCCTCATGTAAGGTGTCATCAGGACCAGGCTCACAGGGATCTAAAGACAGCACTGTTACTCCAAACACACCTGTGGAAACACATTGGAAAGGAAAGTAATTAAAAGCCATTTGTCTACTGGAAGGAGGAAAGAAGCAAAAAAGACTAGAGAGAAAAGAGAGGAGAGAAGGGATGGTTCTCTGGGTCACTGCTCAGTTTAGGGCACTGAAGTAGGGAAAGAAAGGTGAATTCACTTTCCAGTTCCCATTTTCATTCAGACATTTAGTACAGAGAAAAGCAACTGAAACCACCCTAAGGTCATGTTAACTGCAGCTTAATCATGTGCTGAGATTGACCACTAGATTGTGACCTTCAAGACAGATCTGCAGGGAACACTTTGTAAATTTTCTGGGGATCAGGCAAAGAAACCTTTAGCTTATGAGGTTCTTAGGATGCCTTTCTTCAAATCTTTATTCAGATAGCTGCTTGAGTTTTCACAGCCAAAGCTCAGGTTAGTTACCTAGATGCTGTAGACACTTCTAGGTGTAGTTGATTGTCGTGGTTTGGGCCTAACATGACAGCAAAGAAACAGCCACGTGGCCACTCACTCAACTCCCCCCCCACCATGCACTGGAGTGGGGAGGACAAAGGCCAATTAGAAGCTCATGGTTCAAGACAAAGGTCAAGGAGGGTTCTTCACCAATTTAAGTCTTGGGCAAAACAGACTCAACTTGAGGAAAAATAGTAATTTAATTTCACACTAATGAAATGCACACAGGACACAGACAAGACAAAGAGCAGTGCCCACATACGTTACCCCACCCCTCCCTTCTTCCCAGGCTCAAATTACTTTGTTCCCAGTTTCTCTCCCTACTTCCCCCCAGTGGCACAGGGGGACAGGGGTTGGGGTTTAGAGTCAGTTCACAGTCTGGTGGTTTCTGATGCTCCTTCCTCCTCACAAAGAAGGATTCCTTACAGTCCTCCCCTGCTTCTCCACAGAGTCCCTCCCATGGGAGAGTCCTCCAAGAACCTCTCCTTCATAAGTCCTTGCCACAAGGACCAGAGCAAGCTGCTCCATCATGGGCTTCCCACAAAGTCACGGGCTGCTTCGGGAGCAGTCAACTCCCCTGGTGTGGGGTCCTCCACAGCTGCAGATCCAAGTCCATGGGCTGCAAGTCCACATTTGCCCCTCCTGGCACCTTGAGGGAATGTTCCACCATGTTCCTCCATGAATTCTGGGGGACAGCTGCCATCTCCCCATGGGCTGCAGGGAAACTTCTGCTTGGGCACCTTCTTGCCCCTTCTTCCTCACCAACCTCGGGATCTTCACCCGCAGCACTGTTCCCACTTCTCCAGCACAGCTCCTTCTGCTTGCTCTCTGCTCAAGTCTTACAGCAGTTCGTTCATGTGTTAATCACAGAGGCGCATCTATTGTCTCTCTAATGGCTCTGGCCTTGGCCACCTGAGCTGGGAAAGCTTTTTAGTAGCTTCTTACAGGAGCCACCCCTGGGGCCCTTCCTCCACTACCGACAACATGCCAGAACCAAAACAGCACATTGGTAGCAGAGCAGGTCTCCTAGGGATCTGAATTTTGGACTTGGGCATTAGAAGAGGGAGTCGGGGGACAGCTGAGCTTTATAGATCTCCTACATTATCTATTGCACACTTTGTTAAAGTATGCAATAAATAATATTGCCTTAAAGAGCTTCAGCCTTTCATTCTTATTTTATTAAATGGTCCTCCCATTCCATCACTTCATGGTTAAAGCTAACAGTAAGTTGTCTTACATTTCTTGATCCATTTGAGTGTCTATTTTGCTGAACTTGAATTGTTCACAATGCTTCACCTCCAATACAAAACTGCCTTAATGTCTTCTTTTTTTTCCATCATTCCTTTCAGAATTCTTTTTGTCCCCTTGTTTTTACACTTCTCTGTAAAATATTCTTCCACATTGACCTTCTAGATGTCAGAAGCAATTTTAAAAGCAAATACAGCTGAAGCTAATATGTTGAAATTATTTTGCTTGATGTAGGAGTACACTGATAACAGTCTTCCTACACATATTCACCTAAACTAGTAGGAAGTTGTTCCTCAGCAGTCACATATCTGAAATCCTAATGAAGTCACCTTGCAGAGGACAAGAAGAGTTGAACTAAAGGAAGTTTTCTGTTCTATGTGAAACCTCAAAGTCCTGATCCTTGTAACTATTGGAAATAAAGATTTAAAACTTTGAAGTTGTCAATATATGTTGCAGAATAAAAGTGATATTTAAAGTATTAATACTAAAATGTCATGATACTTCTTTTTAGATGTGTCCCACCACCTCTGCTTCCACAATTATAGCATAGCGTAACTTTGTCCTCCTCTGTGGTCTGGCCAGATTTCACCTCCATTTGCTTCCCACAGGCATAGGATCCCACGTTACTCAGAAAAAATTCAAGCATACAGAAGACAGGATCCAGCCATAGCATGAAATACTTACCTTTGCCTGTCCTACCTCTTAGTTTCTTTTTTCCATCTACTCTGTGTGTTCAACCCAAAAATTGGAATTCTTCAGGGCATTGTCTGTTTTATAACTGACTTGTATGCTGTTCAAAAAAAACAGAGCAAAGTTAACTATAAATGAAATAATGACTCACATAGCTACATAAGCTAAGGAAATCATTCTGTTGAAAACAATTCCTGCAACCTTTCTTTCCTGGAGCAAAGTAGTGAAGGCTCTAAAGCAACTTATTCTCCCCAAATGCCAGGATAATATATCAATGTTGCTTAGCTTATCTACTCTGCCAAGTTGCTCTACCAAGTTATTCCTTTTTAAGGAATTTTTATTTAACATTTATATTAATTTTCATGTAAATGTTCCACAAGTATCAAGGTAGCAACAATCCTGGAGTTAATTCACCGTGGTGTGAACCTGTGTTCAGCCTCAACTTAAAAGCTGCAAATGACATAGTATCTCTACAGCTACACGCCACCTTTGTGAAGAACAGTAGCAGCTCTCCATCCTCTAGTGTCATTCCTTCTTCTCTGTTATCTATGAAAGCCATAATTTATAGTAAAAAATAGCCATTTTATTCTGCTATCCAAGAGGCAGAGAAAACACCATCTCAGGTTTCTTTTTAAAAGGAATTTAACTTGTCTCCTCTGAAGTGAGCCATCTGTAACATGGATGTCTGCATCTGAATCAGCTACCTAAGCTTCTTCCATAGGCATTGGAAAGAAACTGGCAACTACAGTGTGTGAGATTAATCTTTTTCACACATCCACCTGGATCATCTATTAATGCCTGTTTTTCCTCTCTGGTTGTGAAGAGATTTAATAGGCCTAGTTCAGACAGACTGTGTTGGAAATATTTACAGTGAGACAATATGGAACTGCTCAATACAACAAGGTTTTCCTACTTTATCAGGAAAATGTTAAGTCATAAATAGTGAAAATGTAATTTTGAACCCGTGTTGGATTCAGAACATGTTCTAAACTACTGACGGTGATTTGGATACTTGAAACTCTCAGTTTCCTTAGCGTTTTGTAAATGAAACCAGTCTGATATATGGCTCTGAAAATACATCAAGCCTGAAGTTTACATTTTGAAAAATGCCATATTTATTTTTTTCTTAAAAATAAAAATTTGCATTGCTCTCAAGCATTATTTGAGACATGTGAATTAAAGGCTAGGGACCATAGTATTGGATGGCACAGTCTGAAGCACTACTGTGTGTCTGTCTAGGAAAAATACTGATTAAAATCTAGACCAAAATATCCATGAACCATGCAAAGTGGCTCCCTCTCAGTACTCCTTCTGTGTGCTGTTAATGTGATGATCATCCTGAAAAATCTCCTGTTGGGGACCTTCCTCCTCACTCCAAAATAGAAAAAAAGCACAGGGGATAACTATTAACCTGGTCACTCTTACAGCAAGGATATTGGTTAACTTCAGTCATTTGTTTCCAAGATGTTGATGCTATTGTCAGTGAGGGTAATTTGCATCTTAAAGTAACCCCGAATTCCCACTTTTTCAGGATGAGGCATGCAAATATCTCTTGAACAAATCAAATGAGAATCAAGTTTAGTAAAGAAACTTTGGGCTCGATGCTGCAAAATTTCCCCTCCAAAATCAAGAAGTGTTTAGAACTCAATGGGCAATGGTCATTAGCACTATTTCCAAAGGAAACAATGATGTACATATATCGCAGTTCCTTACCAGTAGCACATCTGTATGGCAGGATTCAAGCTTTATAGTTAACAGGTGTAATTAAAGCCAGCACTGCATCTCTAAGAGGCAGTACAGTCTACTAGAGACCTGAGTTTTAGCCTAGGCTGTCCCACTGATCTGCCGTCCTGACTGGGTCACTTCATCCCATTTGTCATCTTCCTCCTCCTTGTTTCGTCAAGAATGCTTGTTTCTTCTATGAATGCTATGGCAGGACAGGGCTAAGAAACCTGTTAGGGGAATTAACCCACAGTTTGGGTTGCTGATGGCCATGTAGCTTCCTCAGGAATGAGCAAGGAGCAGTCTGTAAGATGAACCAGTTGTTCTGGTAGCAGCAGTCTTCTCTCTGGGATGCTGCAGCTGCTACCTGACGTGTGCAGGGACACCACTGGGCATAGGAGGGGCACAGGCTATGGGGCATGGTCATGAAAGCCACTAGAAGGCAGGTGGCCCACCTGGCTTATGCTTTGTCTTATTCTGTGCCACTTATTTGGACTCCTGGTTTTCAAATATGTGGTAGTTTATGAACAAAGTATCTGGAAAATGCTGAACCTTCCCTGTAGGAAATGTTTTACTCCAGCCTCAGGACACTTGAACTGATTCCTCTGCTACGCATGGCCCATGTACCTCCAATTACATGCTTGTCTTGTTCCTAAGCTGAATTCTGTATTTAATCAGTCATGTAAATCATATTGATTTCCATGTATCGATACTTACACATGATCAAACTTGTGATGAAGGATTATGTTGGAAAGAAGACTATTGTTGAAGATAGATGTAAAAGTTCAGAACTTACCTCTCTAAATGTAAATGTCAGGAAAGGACAGACTAGGCTGAGCAGAAAGGGCTAGTTTAGCTCCAAGAAGTCAGTAGTCCAACATATGTTAGAATATCCATTCACAGGAAATCCCAGCATATCAAAAATAATACTATGCTCTTAGTATAGAGGAGACAGTTACAAGCCCTGCAAAATGAATAAAATAAATAAATATGTTATTGTCTTAAATAGTTTCTTGAAAACATCACCAAAACACATGGAAGAAATAAAAAAAAATAATTTATAACAACTGCAATGCTAATATATATGTTGAATATTATATATGGTTATATGTAATTATATGCTTATTTTTAGAGATATATGTAAACATAATAAATAACATAACCTCTGAGTTTAACATAGTCACATTGAAGGAAATTGTTTTGAAGGTACTGAAGAAAAATTAAAAAGTAGAAATTGCTCTTTTCTCTTGTTTCTCATTTCGTTTTTATCAAAAAGCCAGCTGTTACATTGAAAACATTTTGTTCAGCTCTGGACTTGAAACCTTCTATTCTTGACTGGCAAGTTTTTCCTAGAAGCATCAAATCATTTTTCCTGGCTTCTCTGTGCAGATAAGCCACTGTATAAACATTAACTAATTCTTTTTGCCTAGCTGTTGTTCCATCACAAGTGTTGGAAGGCAAAGGATACTTTTTCCTTCAGCACAATGGATCTGGCAGGACATCATTAACCTGGACGGGAGCATCAAGCCAACTTGTACCACCGCAAAGCAAATTCACAGCCAACACATTGTGCTAAACTGACTGGAGAAATTCTGTGCAGCTACACTGATCTGACAGTATTTGTTTACTATTTTTCAATAGTTGCCTGCAAACATCAACAATAAGGAGAGAGGTCAGTTTGGATGTACAGGGAGAAAAACACCTCAAAAGCAATCCGTGGCTGCTGAAGGAGATTGTTCTTAGGTTACTTGAAAAAAACATTTAAACCTCTGGATTACAAGATTTACTCTTTTTGATAAAAACATGCAACAGCTTCATAAAAGCCATATTTTTATTTCCTCTCATTCAATTCTCAATTAAAATGTTACATGCACAAACCTGAGTATGTGCACAGGTTTTCTCTCATGCATTTTGAAAGCCTGTGGGTGTATGGCTAACAGGCCACACAGAGCAATCAGCAGGGTTCTTCCTACCTCTCTATCTTTCCCTCTCTTATGGTTAGAGAAGGAATAGACGGAAGAAAATCGTTCATAAAAGGACAAAGTTGGAAAATTCTTCTTTATTGCCCAGAAAAAGATCACTTTATTTATAGCCTCAGCTGACTTCATCTGAATTAACAATTACTTGGTCTCCTGCCCACGATGGGGTAGTGCCTCAGTACTACCCAGTGCCAGCCCAGTGCATTGCCCTGATTGCTTCCATTACAAACACAGCGTGCCTGCAAAATGCAAACACTGGACATCACAGAATGAACAGTGGCCATTTGCAGGTCATGTAAAATTACATGAAGAACCCTCATGTGGAAGAAAGGCACAACATTGGCTTTTATGAGAACACAGTCAAGGCCCACATAGCCTTAGAAGAGATCCAATGCATAAACCATAAACTGCACTTAAATACTATGGAAGAACTGACAGCTCCTTTATTATGAAGGTTTAGAGTCAGGTCTGGCAACGGAACTGTGCTCTCATCATTATGGAGGTGCATAATGTTCTAACACTGTTCCTAAACCTGGAAAAGATCAATTGTAATGCCCTTCACATAGTCTTATTTCATTAATAAGCACAGATGCTAAAATCCTGGCCCAGATAATGGCAGCTAGATTAACTAAATTACTCCACGCCTAGCAGCTTTTAGACCAAGTGGGATTTTTATGTGGGAGTTGAGCTCAGGAGACTATTTAGCCTTCTGTATATACACGAAGTATTAGAGAAAGTCAGATTTAACAGGGCAAATGGAGAGCAAGAAAAAGCATTTAGCAATGTGCAATGGCTTTCCTCATCACAGCATTAAAAAAATCAACTTTGGAAGACAATTTATTGCCTAAATTAAAACTCTTTATACCTCGCTGATAGGTAGTGCTTAAAGGATGTATGTAATTCATTCTCCTCATTCAGTGCAGACTGGGAAAATGAAGTAAAGTTGTCAATTAGTCAGTATAGTTCAATTGGATGGTCCCCCATTTTTTCAACAGCACCCTGTGTAGAGTCTGGCATCAAGGAAAAACCAGTATCATGAAGAGTCACTAAGAGGTTTGATGTCTTTTAGATTTGAATTCCTTGAGAAATCTATGCCTGGAATTTATGAATAAGGAAATGCAGGGGCAGTCTAGCTGTAAGAGTATTAGGGAGTGTATTCAGCCACATGTGTCACTATTTCACAGAATCACAGAATCACAGAATCTTAGGCGTTGGAAGGGACCTTGAAAGATCATCTAGTCCATCCCCCCTGCCAGAGCAGGATCACCTAAAGTACATCACACAGGAACTTGTCCAGGCGGGTTTTGAATGTCTTCAGTGAAGGAGACTCCACAACCTCTCTGGACAACCTGTTCCAGTGCTCTGTCACTCTCACAGTAAAGAAGTTTTTCTGATGTTTAGGTGGAACCTCCTATGCTCCAGTTTGCACCCATTGCCCATTGTCTTATTACTGAACATCACTGAAAAAAGCCTGGCTCCGTTCTCCTGACAATCGCCTTTAACGTATTTATAAACATTGATGAGGTCGCCCCTCAGTCTCCTCTTCTCCAAGCTAAAGAGACCCAGCTCCATCAGCCTTTCCACATAAGGGAGGTGTTCCATTTAGCTTTCTGTGCTCCTTAAGGAGTTCTTGGAAAAGCAAAATAAGAAAATTCAGGACACAACGATGTTTATTATTGCGTGTTACCCTGAAATATCTATGGAATTAAGACCAATGTCTGAGTCTAATAATCCTGTATGACATACACTGAGACACAGTCATTGCTCCAGTGAGTTCACTTTCTAACTAGAGAACAGAGTTGTTAGAAAGGGAGCAGACAACAGAGGAACTTAGTTGCCCCAAAACTCTCAAGTCACCAGCATCAAAGCTGAAGCTAAAACACAAATCCTAAGTCCCAAGCCAAGTCTGCTGTAACTCCTGGGTACACACAGGTTCATGCCTATGTTCTGGGCATCACTGGGCCATCACTACATCATCCCCTAGTTTTCTTCCAAATATGTAGATCTGTCGCAATCAGTTTTTACAAGTCTGCACAGTCACTGCAGGCTGCAAGCAGGGATATTGAAATGAGTGACTGCTACACCTGAGGGTTGCAGTGCCGTTCAGAGGGGCCTCAACAGTCTGGAGCAATGGGCCAACAGGAACCTCATGAAGTTTAACAAGGGCAATTACAAAGTCCTGCACCCTATGCGTAGAAGTTTTTCTAAGTTGCTAATGGAAGAGCAAGAAACAAAGGCTCAATCTGAATGAAATTAACTCTGGGTGCAAAGGATGGTGTTAACAGTTATGGTAACAAGTAGCATTTTAGTTACCCCAGCAACTGTCACTGTTTACATCCATCAATACTCTACAGCTGCTGGTAGAGAGTGGTACGTGGAAATCATTGTTCTACTCCTCCATCATCCCCCAGCACTGAAAGGACCTCATGCTGTGGAGGTGTGAGCTGATGTAGTACCAGGAAAGTGGACAAGGCTTGGTTACACTTGCTGAATACTCAGCCCATCCTCTTCCCAACTGTTGAAATATTGCTAGAGCCTCACCCTAGAAGAAGGCCTGTAGGGCAGATACAACACAGAAAGCTGATACAACGTGGTACCTTCAGTCCTGTCATCTCCAAGATGTCACTTCAACCATCCTGGAATGCACAGGCAGTATGCTGGACATTAAAGCTCCTTGCTGCAGGTGGCACATGTTCTGAGCATGTCTGACATTCCACTGACTAGAGCAGAGGACAACAGCCTGTCTCTACATGAGTTTGTATCCCCTTATCCACAGTCTGCAGTTAGGCACTGTCAGCCAGAGTAACACAGCCAGACACTCAATTCCCTCAGTCCCCACTGAAATCAATAGCAGCTGGGGGGGGCTCAATGATTTTTTGGAGTGGAGGATGAACCCCCGTCCAGGATTATATACCTCATCTTTTACCCTTCTACAGTCTCCTCAGTCTTCACTAAGATTATCCCATCCAGTCCAGGAGAAAATCAGTTCAAGAGAAATTTTCACTCACTGCTTAGAAATATTATTTGTCCGAGACTGTAAAGTGTCTGTGATAACAGTAGCTATATTATTCACTAATCTAGGTATCTGAGAAATACTTCTGAAAAAGAAAAGCTCTTGTGAGAGGCAAAGCACAAAATGTTCACTTTGATTACATGTAAAACGTGGTTTAAACTTTCAACAGTAAATCCTGTTCCACAAAGATTTGAGGGAAATGGAACTGAAGGCCTGAACTCACATTCTTATCAGTGAATGTACAGAACATGCTAGAAAATGGACATAATATTTTGGTTTCTAATAAACAAAAGATCTTTCTAATAAGACAACCCATATGGAAGAGAGGGGAAGAAACATCTAGTGAAATGTCATTTACCTGAAATGCCAGTTAATCCAGTTAGAGGTTTACGAAAATGTTTCTTACATTGGTAAGTGAAAAAGATTATAAACACATTTCATTTTTATTAAATTCCAGTTAGAACTGTAAAGGAATGCATTATTATTATTATTATTATTAATTTTATTTTTTTTATTATTATTGTTATTTTACATCTCCAATAGATTTCTAAGTGTTTAATGATAATTATTTTATTTTAAAAATGCTAGAAGTGGAAATTCAAATGAAATGTTTTAACCCAAAATTATTTCTGACTCTGAGTTAAATATTTTCTTAAAACATGAGCAACAAAATAAATGAATGGGACTAGGAAAAAAAAAAGCAAAATTGCAGCACTTAATGAAAAATATAAATTCTGAGATCTGTCTATGTATGGTTGTTTGTTTGTTTGTTTTTAGTTTGGAAGAAATGTGCAGTCCATACAATGCAAAGTTAGTGTCTGCAAGATCCCAGTGGCAGAGGAAGACAGGGACCTGCCTGTGGTTCATGGCCTGCCCAGCTGGGAGCTAACCTTGAGCTCTGCTAAACCTCTGACCATCTAGGGCAGAGAGGAACTGCAAATGAAGCAAACTCCAAAGCTGTTGCTTAGTCTGCTTAGGCTGCACAGCCCCAGCTGGGAGCACATCTGGCAAGGACTTGTGAGAAGTATTGACTCCATTTGCCCTCTGTGGGTGCACCTCCATAGGCAGCATAGTGTGGATTTGAGTTCTCTTGCTCTGTTTGCATGTAGGCACACACTCCATGTGGATGCAAGCCAAAGTCCAGAGTGCAGTAGAGTAAGAGCCAAGAGGAAGAGCCAAGTGGGACTGAAACGAGTGGGCAGCAGTACATGGAGACACCTTTTCCTCAGCTCTTCTCAAGTGCCAGAGAGAAGGCTCTGAGACTGAGCTGTAGGGTCAGAAGCAGCAGCTGGAAAGAGTAATCAGGAGTGAAGTTCACCTCTGTAGTGGATGCACTGTTTGCCCTTATACTGCAGAATAAGTGTGGTCTTGTTGGTGCAAGTCACAAGGACAAGGACAAGAGGGTAATCACAAACATTTAGCATGGATTTACCAAGGGCAGATCATGCCTGTCCAACCTGATTGTCTCCAGTGATGAAATGTCTTCTTATGCTGATGAGGAGAGAGTGGTGGATAAAGTATACTTGATTTCACTAAGACTTCTGACCAATCTCCACAGTCATCTCATCTGGACGCTGGGCATTTATGACCCACTAGATGTCATGAAAGCTGCCTGGACTGTCCATCTCAAGGGCAATGTCTTAACAAGCAGGTGGTGGCCAGTAATAAATAACATTAATGATCTGGGTAATAAGACAGAATGAACCCTCAGCAATCTTAAAGATGCTAGGAAATAAGGAGTAATTGCCACATTGAAAGGCAGAGCCTCACCCCTGATGGACCTTGATAAACCTGAAGATAAGGCTAGCAAAAAATGTTATGAATATCAACAAATGAAAGTGTCATGTTCTGCACTTGGCTGGGACAACCCCAAGCATCAGTACACTGACTGCCTGGGAGAAGCCTGGTGAAAAGGATGAGTAGACACCAGACAGAACATGAGCTGGAGAGATCCCTGCAAATAAGGCAAACCACATACTGGGCAGCACTAGGAGGAGCATGTCCAGCAGATCAAATTATAGTCTTCCTCTGCACACCTGGAATACTGTGTCCTAATGTGGACACCTCCCACCGCCAAGTTCAAGAGAGATGTGCAGAAACTGGAACTGATCCAGCAGAGAGCAACCAAAATAGTCCAGGGGATAGAGGAAATAACATACAAGAAATTGAAAGAACTGACCTTGTTTTGTCTGATGAAGAGGAGGCCATGGAGTGAATACTGGTACCATGCAACAATTTGAAAGGTAACAAAGAGGTAACAAAGACAATGTAGGCAAACTCTTCCCAGTAGCAGTAGATGGTATAATGATGGGCAAAGGTCACAAAATGCAGCTTGGGAGGTTCAGATTAGACATAAGGAAAAGCTTTACTAGGAAAATAGCACTGGAGCAGGTACTCAGAGATGCTGCATAATCACCCTGCTTGGGAATTCTCGTGACTTGACTAGACAAAGCCACAGCTGAGAGCAGATGTTGGCAATAGCCCTGTATGAGAGAGAGGCTGGTCCCAATTAACTCCAAGCGGTTTCTCTGTGATTCTGTGAAACCTATTATAAACTCAAATTAATTTCATTCTGTAATAATTGCCAATAAAGAAAACCCACTGATTGGTGACTTTACATTGCTATTTATAGAAAATGTAATTGCCGTATTTGTTTAGCTTTCTTTTGTCTAATGATAATTTAAGCTATTTATTTTGCTGCTCCACATACTTCCAGTTCAATTGATAAGTGTATATGACTATATTTAGCAAAGACTGTGACTGTATTAACAGCTTTATCCACTTGACAGGTTATCGTTCATGAGACAGCACATCGTGGTCCTGATGACTCATTGCCATTGAAGATATTTCTGTCCAAATTACTTCTGCCATTTCATATGGTTACTGAATGAGCCTTCATCTCTCCTCATAAAGTGTCACACACAGCTATTGTTTTCATATGTATTACAAGCTGCAGAGAGTGGTCCCCATTTGAACAGAAATCGCATTAACAGGAAGCAAAATAGTCTGTGGAAATAGAAAGTGGGAGGAGACGCAGAAAGGCAAAGGAACAAAACCACACATATGGACATCTGCTCATGTTTCCTGATGTTTGCTGAGTCCCAACAGAGAGTTCCTTCTCCACAAGACCATGTAATCACTGATGATGCTGATGTGAAGTAAGTGGTATATTTCTCTCCTGAGCTGTCTTTCTCTCAGCAGAGGATGAATTTTTGTGCAGTCTGTTACAAGCATAAAACAGTTTGGGATTCTCTGGAAGGCAAAGAGTAAAATTCATTATAAATTTGGAAACACGACTTGAGTGCTGAAGCACTTACTATGACCTGATTCAGATCTAAAGAATCTCTCCAACAAAGGAGGCTCTTCTGCCAGTGAAGCACAATTTAAGAGTCATAGCTTGTATACACAGGGAAAATTACCAGCATAATTATGCCAGTATAATTACACCAGCTTAGCTGTGCCAATAAAATTCTCCCTCTATGGACACTGCTGTCCCAATATAAAAATACTTCTTTACTACGGAGATCATCTCAAAATTATTTAAATCAGGACATTTATCTTAAGATAAGAAGAGTATGGGAAGCTTAACTGGCAGGATATACTGGGACAACCATTCCAGTACAGTTAGCCATTTCCATATAGGCAGCTTTCAGTTGTTCACAGGAGCATGAGATTGTGTCTTCTTGATGCAAGCTCTGAGTTTAAGTGTTTTCACATTGCTTCATCTACTGAAGTCAGAATAAATAATTATAAAAGAGAATCAGCTCAGTAATAGGATCTGATAAGCGTGGATCTCTGCTCAGCAAATTGCTGTGCTTGCCTCATTAGGATTAACCACCCTGCAGACAAAGAAGCCAAGTCACAGCTTCTAAGGATGCAGCGCCAGATGGAAGTTCCTATTCAAAAAATGTCTCAGGAGATGTCTTGGCATCTATTATTGAAGAATGTTATGAGTAAAACATTAAGAACCAACCCTAAAAAGGGGCAAACAGATGCCTCACTTGAGCTGGTGAAGCTTTTGTGAGAGTCCCTCAAAGAAATTCTAGAAGTTCATATTTTTTAGCTGAGCTGTTGCATTTCAAATGTATGTGTTATGCAGCCCCATAGCCTGATGAAAATCTGTTTAGCTGGATCTTCATGAGAAAAGCCTTCAGAGTCTTGCTGTTAAGGCTTTGTTGGCTCAACTCTGCTCCGTAGTTAAGCCACAGAGACTCACAGCTCTTTACAATCAATCATGTTAAGAATTTTATTAGGAACTGAGAATCACTCCTGTAATGTTTGAGAGAAATAAGCAGGAAGGACGCTGACCCACTGGGCTTTCCCCTACCACTTTTGTAGAAAACACTCCAATACAAGCCTGAAGGTGTCATGACATTCACCATTCCCTGATTTCTACCCTAACAAACAATTCTGGGGAAGGACTTCTGAGAAATGCAACTCCATTTGCTCTCTGTGGGTGCCCCTACACAGGCAGCATAGTGTGGATTTGAGTCTAATCTCAAGTTCTGGCTCCTTTCATTAGTACACACTCAGGTATGGACTTAAGCCAAGGTCTAGAGTGCAGTAGGGCAAGGGCCAAGGAAACACCTTTTCCTCAGCTTTTCTAAAGTGCTAGTGAGGGCTCTGAGCCTGGGCTGCAGCAGGACTACCATCTTTCAAAGCAGGAGGGAAAGAGAAGCCCATGGGGTTGAGCATATTTTAAATCCACTCTCCACTTAATCCTTTTGTGTCAGACACAGCCTGTGAGAAATGGAAGAATTAAAAACAAGGCACTGAATATGCAACCAAAGCCTATCTCCAGCCCTTCTGAAGTGGTATGGTTAGTCTCCAAACAGTACGACTGATGGATCTTGCTTAAAGGCCCAGCTGACTAAGAGGGAAGCACTCAAATTTACTTGCCTGAGTTTGAGAAAATAGTATCACATTTTCTTCAGCATTATCAGTGTAGGGACTGACCTACAGAAGTGAATCATTGGCTTACCAGAAGCTCCCCATGGAGGGCAGCCCAACTTTCAGGACATGTTAAATTCCTCACCAGATGAGGCATCCCTAGTCCCTTTTGTAATTAATGATCTAAGACTCCTCCATTCAGGACTGCTCAGCCACTAGATGTCTCTGCCTACTACAGGGCAAAGCAGAGAAGATGAACTTCAGACCAAATCCAAGGAACGCTGAGAGTAAGCAGCATGGAAGCCTCCCTGTTTGTCAGATTTCTGCCTGGCTGATGTAGCAATGGAATTATTTTCAGTTGCTGATAGACTGCGCAGTTGTGAACATACCTCAAGGAACGTGTTCTTTGCATGTCCTGGCTTGATTTATTGAGCTGGAAGTTGGGAAAATCCACAGAAAAAGTTGGAAGAAAAAACCTGTCCTCTTATATCTCTGAAGGTGCAAATCTGCACTCCAGTTTCTTCGAAATAAGCTTTCCTAAGCTAACCACCTTCATCATTCAGAGTGGAAGGAAAGTCTACAGCAAAGGCTCTTATCTATTCTTTCCATTGGATAGGTTGTAAAAGGACAGCAAGCATTCCCTCAGATCCTTTCCCTGTGTTAGTTTTGCCATGTGTACTCATATACACTGTTATGTTCTAACAGCATTGTTGTGTTCAGGACTTGTATTTAGCTCATCAGCACTTCGGGGCATGTAAGGTCAACAGCTATAAAAATAGGTTGTGCAAATCTGATGGGGTCTGCAACAAATGCCAGCCTGTGACCTGACTGCAGAGGTAGAAATCAATAGATGAGGAATGTGTTCGAGTGGCTGCAGGCATCTTTTATGTTTTGCCTGATAAACAACCTATTTGGCTTGTGAGAGCAAGGCTTGAACTACCACACAAGTGCTGGGGACCCCGCACATGAGCATAAACTTAGGGGGGAAAAAACAAACTTCTTTTTTTTTTCCTCCTCTGAAACACAAACATTGTACTGTAGACCCAGCTCCACAAGTTGATGACATCAGAACTAGACTGGCAAACTGTGCTAATCCAGAGAGTGAAGAGCTGCAGTACCCAGACACAACTGTGGACATCAGCTTGGAAATGCTCTTTTAAAGGACATAATTTTTAGAAGATTGGAGCAAGATTGTCAAACTGGACACCCATGGAAGGAAAGCTAAAGGAAAGCTAAGTAAATCACACTTTTGAGAAGCTTACCCAGAGACCTCATTCACATTTTATGTTCCTATTCCCAGCTTGCTTGTAAGCACACAAGGCAGCACATGATGGGCCTGATCTGCAAAAAACAATGTATTATATTCACAAACAGAATTTCTCTGATGGTATTAGGACCACCACACTATTTCATAGAAAGCTTTACATGTGTCAGTGAAGGGATTAAAGTGTCAAATAAAAAGCTGGTACTTTAAAGGAGATTTCCAATAGTATATCTAATTACTCATCACTGACTCAGCTTGATAATGTAAAGTCAATGAGAGAAGTTGCCAGCATTCCTTTGTGCTATAATCATGAAAGAGCAACCGCCAGTGTTCCCACACTTTCAACTTTTGCAAAATTGTTGCTCTTTGCCCTTTACCACATCTGTGTTTGCATAACCAAGTGGTGTACAGCTTGTCAACACCTCTATGACTTACCTTCCTCCCTCCAGGGTTTTGTTTATGTGTCATCAGAGCAAATCCACTTCTGAGGATTTGAACCTCCTTTTCCATAGTGTACAAAAGGGATCGATAATTGCCGTATTAATTCTCAAGCATGAGTGCTGAAGGAATGAAAAAAGCCTGTACAATCAAATCCAATTTTAGGAGAAGCAACTCAGCTAATTGCCTCCTCCCCTGGACTGTGGGGCTTCTTTTCTGGTTATGTTCAGTGTCAAGGAAAACCTTCCAGTATGTAGGCAGGCAAGCAGAAGACACCAGTGCTTAACCTCCAGCTAGGGTCACTGCAAGTCCAACATCGGTTCCATCATCTCCATTAACATGTGTGTTACAGTGCCTGAGGGCTCAAGTCACAGAGTGTAGAAACATGCCGCCACTGCCAGCCAGAGAATTTTGACCATGTCTGTCTTTGGTGGAATTTGGGTGCCTAGGGCTATGTCCAGTCACCTCCTTTGTGCCCAAGTCCCTGTACTCTCCCATTGGCATCCGTCAGTAGCTCCCTTCTCTGTGCCTGTTTATATTCACTGAGTCACTTCTCACCAAGTAGGTGCAGGGATTACAATTAATTTAGGCCATCTTCTAAAACAATCTCTAGGTCCAAAGTGATGGTCTGGTCTGGTATTCAGAACTGTGAGATACTGGAGCTAGAGAAAAATCTCTTCAGCTTCTAGTGCTCAGAGTCCTTGAGATGCTTCAATCTTTTCTCCTACAAGTGCTCAGGAGCAGCCAGGTTTTCTCTAATAGGTGTTTAAATTGTTGCAGCTCAGAGGCAGACAATGAGGCTCTGACATGCTACCTCAGAGAGGCCAGATTTATTAGATGTGCTGAGACTACGGCTAATACTCACAGCATCAAAACAACACTCACTCTTCTGACTCCTGCATACATCAGGACATTTAAAGACCAGACTCCGGTGCCTGTCCAGACATATACCTTTGCCTCCTGTTTCCCAGAAGTTAGCCAGATGTCCACTCAATGTCTTTCAGAAATGAATCACGCCTATAAATGTACAGTAAACTCACTATATTGGCAATGAAGAGCAATACACTCCTCTGTTGAGCACCTAAATTGTCCACTACCTGTGTGGGGAAACCTAGGTGCCCAGCTTAGTTGGCATAAATCACCCTGATGGATCAGTTACCTGCTAACTTTATCATACTTAAATTTGATGTCTATGGTAAAGCACTTTGAACATGGATTTTATGCCTTATTCAACTTGCAGCAGCTTGTTCAAGCACTGGAAATTCTGCATTCAGTCCTTGGTAAGTAACTACATGAAAGTTGGGATGGTTTCCTTGAACCTCAAACTCTGAACAACTTTTAGGGAAAACTTTCCTTGACAGCTCAACTACAGCAACTGTTCAGCAGTACTACCTGCTTCAACAGCAAGCAGACATTTTCTGGACTTGATTTCTAAATGCTATTCTACCTCCTCTCTAAATTTCCTTTTTTGATGTTACGTAGGATATTTGCATAAAATTGAGGAACCTAAGCCAAATTCTTCTCTTACCACTTCAAAGCTACTGACCTCCATGAAGCTGGACTGCTGTAAATGAGGAGAAAATCTGATGCAATAGGGTAGTTCAGTATAATTATATATCCACTGTCCAATACCACCAGAAACCAACTAGCTGCAGTTGTGTCTGCCCAAGCCCAAGGTAAGCTTGGACTCAGCACCATACTAACAGTGTCAGGCATCTTCTGGATCACAGCTGATTCATGCCCTGCTGGCTAGAAGCATAGCCAGAACTTGCTTTCATCTGTCTACAATAGACTCTAGTAGATGTTTCCTAAAGATGGAGTTTAGACAAGATTTTAATACAAAGGAAACCACAGTATGTTTCTTACACTTTTACATCCAAGCTGCTGGGAATCCTACTTACTCCAGCACACACTGGTGGCTCATGTAGAACTTCTCACCTACTACCACCCCCAAGTCCTTTTCCTCAGGACTGCTCTCTAGCCATTCTCCCCCCAGACTGTATTTGTGCCTGGGGTTGTGCTGAATCGGGTGCAGAACCTTGGACTTGGCCTTGTTGAACTTCATGAGGTTGGCACTGGTCCACCTCTCCAGCCTGTCAAGGTCCCTCTGGATGGCATCCCTCCCCTCTAGGGTGTCAACTGCTCCACACAGCTTGGTATCATCAGCAAACATGCTGAGGATACACTCAATCCCACTGTCCATGTCTCCAACAAAGATGTTGAACAACATTGGTCCCAATACTGACCCCTGAGGAACACCACTCGTCACTTGCCTCCACTTGGACATTGAGTCACTGACCACAACTCTCTGGGTGTGACCGTCCAGCCAATTACTTATCCACCAAGTGGTCCATCTGTCCAATCCATATCTTGTCAGTTTGGAGACCAGGATGTCATGTGGGACAGTGTCAAATGCCTTGCACAAATCCAGGTAGATTACTTCAGTTGCTCTGCCACCATCCACCATCTCTGTAGCCTTGTCATAGAAGGCCACCAAATTGGTCAGGCATGATTTGCTCTTAGTGAAGCCACGTTGGCTGTCACAAATCACCTCCTTATTTTCCACGTACCTTAGCAGATTTTCCAGGAGGATCTGTGCCATGGTCTTGCCTGGCACAGAGGTGAGACTGACTGGCCTGTAGTTCCCTGGGTCTTCCTTTTTCCCCTTTTTAAAAATAAGGGCCATGTTCTCTTTTTTACAATCAGCGGGAACCTCACCAGACCACCATGACCTCTCAAATATGATGGACAGAGGCTTAGCAACTGCATCTGCCAGCTCCCTCAGGACCCATGAATGGACCACATCAGGTCCCATAGACTTTGCACTTTCAGGTTCTTTAGATAGTCACAAACCTGTTCTTCTCCTACATTGGGGGGTGCTTCATTCTCCCAGTCCCTGCTTTCACCTGCTGAGGCCTTTGCGATGATGCTGGAGCGCTTGCCAGAGAAGACTGATGCAAAGAAGTCATTGAGAACCTCAGTCTTCTCAATATCCTGTGTAGCTAGGTCTCCTGTTTCTGTCAGAAGAGGGCCTACATTTTCATTATTTGTCCTTTTATCCCCAACATACCTATGGAAGCTTTTCTTATTGCTCTTTACATCCCTGGCAAGATTTAATTCCATCTGGGATTTGGCTCTCCTTACCTGATCCCTAGCTGCTTGGACAACCCCTCTGTAATCCTCCCAGGATACCTGCCTTAGCTTCCACCCTCTGTATGCTTCTTCTTAAAGAGTGATATTATTCACAGTGACACTATCAAATATGCTACAGCAAAATATGGATCTGGGGAAAGGAGAGCTCACACTATGAGGACATGTAATTATTTCAGAGAGCAAACTGCTGCAGGCACAGCCTGATATATTTTCTTTAACCATGAGCATGTGTACCCTGCATGTTATCCACTGCTCAGGAATGAGGCTTTCTTGAAGGAAGACATGCAGCCTAGTGGCTGGAGGAATGGACCAGGTTTGGTTTTGAGTTCTCCACTTACAGTGACCTCATGCAACCCTTTTTCATTCACTCTGGTAACAGTGAAATAGTGACAGAGAATAACTAAGCTGTCCTTTCAGGAAGCATTAGCACGATTAACTCATTAATATCAATAGTGCCTGTAAGGTTTTGGAACATAACAAGTTATTTAAGGAATAACAACAGGGATGTCAGGGAGCACCAGTAGTAGGACTGGCCCACAAGGAAGGATGAGCTAGAAGATGAGGCTGAGCTTGGCACAGGTTGTGCTCCCACCCACAACATCTAAACATAGTCGGCAGAGCCAAGTGCTCCTAACCTTATCAATTAATAGTCCTACACAAGGCAAAGAACAAACCAGACTCAGAGTCTAACCAGAAATCAAGTCAGGAGCAAAGGGAAATACAACTGCAAGATATGCCCAATGTCTATCTAGGTACACCTATGATATAGCTTTGGTGAGTATTGGAGGCCCAGACCTGAACTGAAATAGAGCTCTGGGCTCAGTTGGCAGAGGTGATGGGTGAAGGTGAATCTGGGCCAATTAAGGCCTTTTAGTGTAATTAGGGCCCTAACAGGGACCTCTTGGATAATAAAAAGTAATCCTGGTATCACAATGAGCCACACACAGAAATTTTCTCTGCAAACGCTGGCTTGAAATGTTAAAAGATTTTGCTCTTGCTGTTCATAACGTGAAACTGTCCTAAAGTCCTGAAGTTAGGCAACTTCTTTGTCAAGCTGAATTTTTACCGGTCATCAGCGGATGGCCCTTCATTCTCATGCCAAAAATTGCCCTTATTTGAAGCTTCTCTCTTTAAACATTCTGTTGTTCCCACTCCTGGTTTGTTTTGTGTTGGGTTCTCTCTTTCTTTTTTTTTTTTTTTATATTGAGAACAATGGTACCAGTAATTTTTATCACTGCTCAAAATACCTTATCTGCTATATGGCATTTGCTCTTTTACAGCCCCATCACAGCAGCAATACCTAATTAGCCTCTAATTGACCAGTGCACACTTACTGTTTTCTGTCCTTTTCAATACATGCAACCACAGTTTATAGTGGAAATTCTTGTGATTATTCGCTAAGCACATGAACTGGCACCTCATATAGTTACACACACATCCATTTCTATTAGCTCACTCATCAAAATTCTTCATTGTCTCCTGTGTTCTCATCCTCTGCTGTATTGATGGTTACTCTCAGCTTTGTGTCAACAGCTAATTTCACTTGTACACTCTTCCTGTTTATGTAAAAGTCACTAATGAAAAGCTTGGCAATGTGTGTCAAGAGCAATCCCTGATGTTTTGTATTAGTGCTCTCTTCTCATAGAGTCAGTTGATATATTCACAGAAGAATTCAGGTTGGAAGAGATCTCTAGAGATTCATTACTCCTTAGTTCAAACCAGTGCTAATATCAAGGTCACACCATGTTGCTCAGCCCATTAAATCCCTTTTCAACATGTCTACATTTGTTTCACCGTTGCCTAATTTCTTGTGAATCCTGAAACTTTAAAAAAAACTTTTTGTCGTCTTTTTAATATTAAAACAATTCTCATTTGGCACTATATTTAGATGTTTATTGAATTCCAACAACTATAGCTCTGTGCCACTTCATTTCTCTGGAAGTTAAATATTTTTATTTACTTCTCTTTTTGCTACTAATTCTGAATACCTAAAATGGGGTTTTGGCCTGTCAGTGGTATGGAGGTTTCTTTCATATTCCTGTTTTCTCTGAGGATTACTAGAATTCTGGAAATTGAAAGGATGGCCTTTGAGACCTCAGACTAGCACGATTTCTTCCCTCAGTCAGATCATATGACATAAACGTTTAACTCATATTCCTGTCTTAATTATTATTCACCCTCCTTCCTGCAAATGCTCCAGTCATGCAATCTGTCCTTAAATGAAACTTCTATTGCCATGCTGGAGACCAGCTTTTCCATTCTTGAGATTCTTTGTAGGTCAGCTGGAACCTACTAGGAACTTAACACCCACATGCAACAGTCTTATCCAAATATACCATTTCTCAAACTTCTCTGAAGTTTGATATTTTGGCAGGGTATCATGTACCTATTTCAGCAATACAGGGCTATTTGGGAGAAAACATACATGTTCAAAATAAAATAATAAATAAAATGAAATGAAATGAAATGAAATGAAATGAAATAAAATAAAATAAAATAAAATAAAATAAAATAAAATAAAATAAAATAAAATAAAATAAAATAAAATAAAATAAAATATAAAAGGGCCTTCCTGACCATTATCAAACAGAGTCAGTGGATAATGAGGTTTCTAGTTGGGACTGTGCATACTGCTGACCACTGAAACACTGAAACATTTGCCATTGCATCAGGCCAGTTCTACCACTAGAGTAAACCACCACAGCTAGACTGTTTCTGCCTATCAGCAGCCAGCAAAAGGTGCCATAAATGTGGGCCAAATTGTAATTGCTGTGTACAGCTAGTGAGGGTTCAGACAGCTTGAAAGAACTGCAGTGAGGCCAGAAGACTTTAATCTCTATGTCACTGATGCAACTAGAGGTAGAATAGATCAATGATGATCAAAGTCTTCTGAAAGTGCCTAATAACAAAGTGGTACCAGCTGCAATGCTTTGCTTGAAGTTGCAAAGCCAAAGTTATAGTGACAGAAGCTGGCCAGATTTAATCTTCCTTAGTGACATCAGGAGTAGGAGTCTTTAAGGTAGAGATAATAAACTACGTGCAAAGTAGGAATAATAATGTATATTAAATGGTATGAAAACATGACTTTCTCCTCTCAGATGTTTATCTCAAATTTTTAAGAGATGTGGATTTGAACTTGACACCAAACGCAGATTTTACAGATCATTCAGAAAACTCATATTTGCCAGTATTATCCCTATTGATGCTAGTCTTCTGCTTTTGGGATTCTGATGCCAGACTTTCAGATTTCCATTTTTCGAACATCTGAACAGTGGATCACAATCCCTTGGAGCCACCAGAGCCAGCAGAGATTGTTGATGCCCAAATCCCACAGCAGTACAAATTTAGAAGGAGCTGAGAACCAAGAGAAACAGGAATTTTGACTCTGTCATAGAGCTGGGGTGGAACAGAAATATCTCCCAGCATAGAGGTAGGAAGTAAGCTCGTCCATACTTGCTAAATTGTCTGCTTGTTTAATGCCAAAAATGGGGAGGCAGGCAAAGCTCTATAACAATGATAGCAGGTAATGTGGAAAAACTACTACAAATGCAATAAAAACTAATACAACTTGGATGCAATCACTGACATGGAAGCAATGATCTGTTTGACCAGACAGTATTTTTGCCTCAGTAATGAGCACACTGGAAAAACAATTCTCTTGCTGTTTTCTGCAGGTACAGCTAGTACACAGCTAGAGACACCCATGCACAAGCAGGCACAAAATAGGATCTATGAATCCATTTAGCCACCAGGCAGGAGTGAAAGGTTATTCAAACACTAGAGCTTGGGGTAAGCAAACAGGTGCAACATCAGGCTATGTCGGACATTTCTTCAATGGATATTTTGTTCTAAATCAAAGCATGCTGCCAACTAATAAGGTAAATACTACATAGTTCAGTTAGGAAAGAAGTAGGTTAAACCAACTCTTCATTTACTTTCTCAGTGTCAGAAGCAGGAACTCAGCAAGTTCCTTGAACTCGGCATTCTCTTTTCTTTCAGCTTTATATACATGCCTTCACAATCTCCTGCTATGTTTCTTTTTTTTTCCCCCGCATACTGCAGGCAATAACTGTGAAACTCTTTAATTTAACAATATGTTCTTTGTCCTGCAACTGTTCCTGTTTTGCAACCACATAGATTATATGTATGGGCCTGTAGGAATAGTCAAACGGTTAATAAGGGTAGGGTTTGGCATGCTTTCACTATGTACAAATTCTACAATCAAGTCCTGACAGGAAAGGACTGTATCTCCTGTGGTTCCCAGTCCTGACTAAAATATGCAAAATATCACTACTGGGAATGATACTTATTTCCCAGAGAGCTGTAATACCAGTTTTTTCTTATCAATGCATCATTGAAAGGTATTTTGTTTACAGTTTATGCCATTTATTTTCCCAGGCATATTAGGTTTTCAAAAGAGACCCGTGGTCCATTGTGCCTGTCAAAGGTACAGAGGTGCTATTTTGAATTTCATTACAACCTTAGTACACTATGAATGGAAAAGCTGAAGAGAGACCTGTACCAAATAAGTGTGTTCATCCTTGAATTTAAATATCCATCTGCATGATTCCTTGGATCTTCTACTTCTGCCACAGGCCCCTCTGTTGGGTGGGGCGTACGAGAAAGCAGAAAGGCTCCGTACAAAGGGCACCTCAGCACAGAGGTACCAAAGCCAGGATGAGAAGAGCAAGGGTTTACTCTGCAAAGCAACTGTACAAACTCAATTACTGGTCCTGCCAATGAGAAGGGAACCAGACTGAAATCCAGCGTGTTCCTCTAGAGGCATAACAAGAGCAGCAGGAATACAAGGAGGAGAACACAGTAAACAAAAACCACTTTATTTGTATCTAATAAACAGCCATCAGTGTAAACATGTTTAGAGCCCTGATCTGGAAGGCAAGGAAATAGTATCTTTGCATAATCCTTTTTCAGACAAAAAAAGGTTTTTCAAACCCTTCATGTGGGCTTGGGCCTTGAACCTGAAGACTTACTGAAGCAGAATCTGAAGGCAGAATTCAAATGTGAATTTTCTCCTCTTTAAAAATTGCCTTTTAGAGGTGGAACCTCAAAAGGCTTGGAATTCTTGCTCTGACCTCAAAAGACTTAAAAAAAAAAAATGGTTACTTACTTAAACCACTGGAATGCACAGGAGCAAGTCATCTCATGAGGTTCACAGTCAGCTCAAAACCAGAAGGTAAGAAAACCCAGTCAAACATTTCAGAGCTCTACAAGGCAGAGATTTAACTTTTAAAGAAATGTAAGAAATATCTTGTTTGGTTATGTTTTTGCTCCTATTTTAAATTGGAACACAGTTCAGAGACCCTCACATCCTCTGTCAAGGTCCATCCAATTTGCTAAACAGGATGAGATGTGGCCTTTTAATGGGAGAAAGTGCTCTCCTATGATACGGTGGCCTCTAATCCTGGCAGAGCTTGGAAGAACACCCTCACTGATTTTCTCCATTAGCATTCATTTAGCTTTACCTTCATTGCAGCTCATTAAATTTCCTGGCTATTTTTCCATGCCTACAGGACCATCCACCCTGAAAATCATAAGCACTGAAGAGCACAGAATAATTCACTTTTCGTTCAGCTTTCGAAATAGCTTTCTAAAGCAAACACTCTAAGGAGAAGCAGTGAGAAAAGAGGAGCAGTCTAGAGAAAAAAGAAAAAAAAAAACACAACACAAGGGTTAAAGTAGGTGGGAGCAAGAGAGAGACACCCCACCACCCAGCTCATGAGCCACCAGAAATTATTGGGCAATGCTGGTCTGCCCTCCAACCAAGGAGAAGGAGCAAAGCTCTCTTCTTTATAGCAGCAATGGGAAAGCCAAGCTCTCCCACTTTTGCTTTAAGGACAAGTCCTGCTCACCATAAAAGTTTTCTCCAGGAGCTTACCAAGTCAGCACAGCTTTGGCAGTTTTGCTGTAGGAGGGAGGAAGAGGACAACTCGGGGTATGGTGTATGCTGTATTCAACAGGTTCTCTGCCCTCAGAAATGCAAAAGGGTGGACAGGAGTAATCAGCTCACCTCTCTCCCTGTGATTTGAGTGTGTGTGTCTGGTAGGGGACTTGCACAGATGCCATGTAGCTCCTGAATTTTTGCCACCTGTGAGGAGAACAAGTCTCCACCCCTGTGCTAAGCCCTTTCCCCTTGGGGCTTGGCAAAGGACATGTATTTTTCTCATAACAAGTCCCTGAGAACTCAGAAAAGCAGCACTCTGTGCAGTGCCGTATCTCCCAGCTTCCCTAGACCTACTGCCTGATTAAACCTGCTTCACTCCTATGCCCCAGGTAGTCTAGGGTCATTAAGCCAGAGCCAGCTGCTGTTCTTGCCAAAAATGCATGCATCCATCCTTTTCCTGCTCTTTCTTTAGATTCCTTCACGCCAGGGGACACAGACAGTAGTAGAAAGTTACACCTCATGGCTAATCCAGCATTTTAATCAGTATGGACTATTGTTTCTGGCTCAGTGGTGTTTAAAGAGTTAGCTTTCCTCTCACCAGACCTTATTTTCCTCTGGATAGATCTGTTACACAGATGAGCATATTTGCCCAAAGCACCACAAGAGGCAGATGGATATTTTTACTCTTCTTTCAAACTCACAGCCATCACTGGAGATGAGTTGTCCTGCAGAACTGCTACTTAGCCTGCTGTGCAGAAAGATTGTAGCAATACAGGATGACACACAATCATCCATGATTCCTTTAAAAGCAACGTATCAAGGGTATTTGTATACATTGACTTCAGTCACCCAAAGGTCCCAGTCATAGGAGTTATGCAGGCACTTTCCTTAGTGATTTCCTCTGAAAGGCAAATCAAAAGGACCTAAGCAAATTACAAACATAAACACAGAGCTTATCTGCTTATATCACTTGGCTGTCTTCCAAGTGCTTAGACTTAATATTCCTGACAGTTAGGAATATTGTTATCTGTAAAGTGCCATGGACATTTATGGTGCTATATAAATGTATATTATTAATTAATAACTACAATACTTAGTGCCAGTATTTTAAACAATTATATGAGCAGCTTCATGAACATGGGGGTTTTTTAAGCTCACAATACAATCAGCAACACCAGCGGACAACAACTAAGGCCTTCTTTGGACCTGTCACAGTCTGGGAGATAGCTTTCCCTCTCTCCACATCTCTCCCCAGCCTGCACCCCTTCAACCATCATGCTTTGAGCCACTGCTGCTCTTGGTGCTTGACAGCTGAGCCCCAGTTGTAGGCCGTGCTCAGCGCCAATATCTGACCCAGGGCCAGCACCCGTGGTTCCTCCCTGAAGCAAGTGATGATCAGTGGTGTATGCAGTGATCAGAAACCCATTTAAGCAAACTATTGTTTATTTAGCACTAGGAACAAAAGTTTAGAGACAAAAAGAGTTTGAGAACAACATGTCTATCTTGCTTAAAAATCTATCCCCCAAAGGTACTGCAAAGTAGACCTCACAACTCTAGAAACTTGCTCTTCATCCAACCAATAATCCTCATGGGAGCCAGTCTCCTAAGGGAGCATTTAGTCTGAGCCATATCCTTAGACTCTCATCCTTAGAATTCAGAGCAAAGCACTTCAGTCTGCAGGTGTATCAGTAATAATCAACAATCCATTGTATTGATGTGTTAATGCATTAGTGGAATTTGATCCTGCCTGGTGGAGTCAGTGGTGAAATGCTGAATTCATGTGAGTGTGTTATTGACTGGCTGCAGATTTGCAGTCTGAAGAATATTGCACACAGCTACAGTGTACAAATTCATCTCCTAGATTTCAGACTATTTACTTTTCCTACCACTCACCTTCACTTGAGCTGAATCATGCAACATAGTTCCCCCCACTGCCACTGCCTCTGCATCTTCATCTATTTTATAAACTGAGTAGCAAAAAATCATCCACCAAAATCTCACTGCATATGAAGTCCTAGGTAAGAAATCCTACACTAAGCAAGACAGTGAGGAAGACCATGCTGAGAGGTATTCCTTACATATAGAGGTTCAAAATTATATATCTTAGCTAAGTGACCCCACTCTGCCTAGAGGCATACAACACAGGTCCCTTCTGAGTACTGACTCCCCATTTTTCCAGGCTACTCATCCTGCTCCCACCCCAGCTTTCCTCACAACACATGGAAAAGCCCCTCACTGAACAGAGCTTCTTTACAAATAGCCTTTTCAATCTCTGCAACAGCCCACCAGGGAGGCCCTCATGATACAGCAGGCAGTTTAAGCAAAGCCTCCGAGAAGATTTTTAACTGCCATCAAGGAATTTGGCCACAGGACCAATAAAAGGTTGAGCAGGAAGAGGGAAATTTGGAGAGAAGTTCAGAGGTGTGTAATGAAGTGGGAAAAAGAGACTGCTGAGAGAAGCGGAGTTCTCACCTAGGGCTAGGCTGCAACATTTTGACTTTGCCTTTGCTTGCTGACTTTACCAGCCCTGCAGTATCTCCCTGCATTGTGGGGAGACTGTGCAGACCCTTTCCTTCCTTTTCCATCAAGTTCTGTGGCCTTTTCCATGTCTCTGGTTGCTCTACATCTCCTCTTCGACACTACTCCTCTTGCATGGTTTTGTGCATGCCTGAGGCCCCAAAATCTCAGCATCTTAGTAATGACTTCATACCCTTTGCATCATCAAGCACTACCTGTTTAAGCAGAGAAGAAATGGGAGGGAAAGTAAGAGATGTATAATGAATCACAATGAACTTGCAGGATTTTGATTGTGTAAATAAGAGGCGTGTTTAGTCAAGTTATGATACCATGGCAAATTGAAGAGAATGGATCTATCTTTGCTTAATTCCAGTGTAACCTAGATTTATTCTGGAGCAAAATGTCTCCCTAGCATTGTGAGCTCAAGGTAATATTTGTAAAGTCATGAAGTGTCTTGCAGTTTGCATGATGAAGTTGCATAAGATGACTTTCATGGAGTCAGCTTTTTCTGAGGTGTTATACATATATGTCAGATTAATTTGAGCTAGATGAAAGGTAGATTTTTAAAAGCTGTTGCCTCCTGTAATGGTAAATGTTAACAAGTAAGAGACTTATCATTAATAAGATATAATTATATATAATAATGGAGTTATATAAATACTGCATAAAAAATGCTGGGGAAACCTGGGGGAAGGGCAAGCCAGAATCCCACAGACATAAGACTGATGTACACAAGCAGATACACAAGCATAGTGCAGTGCATTGAAACGATCTTGGGGTAGAAGGACATCCATTTTTAGGTAAGCATGAAACATGCCTAATTTTAAGAGACTCCCTGCAGACACTATGGCTTTTTTTTCCTCTACCAAAATATGTAGTTTTTTTCATATAACAGCATTTGTGGGAAAACAAGATTTTACAGTAAATCTTCATTAGACGAACCATAAGAAAAATAAAAAGCTGCTTCTCCCAGAAGGAAACAAATAAAAATAGGAAACTCAAATGGTCAGAAAAGGTACTGAGTTCCAGACATACCTTGCAATGCATGTCAGATTGTGAGCTGCACGCTGTAACCACAAGGCAGAGTGGCTTAAGGAGTGGTTTTGCCAGGATCTCTTAGGGTGTGTTTAGATGGCATAATGTGATTCCAACACATTTCTCAGATGCCTGAGCATACTTTCCTCACCTCTGTATGCTAATCACCTGTGTATTCACTATAGGTCCTCAGCCCAAACTATAGATATGGCAACTCCAGCCTACACTTCTCTTGAAAGCAGACAAGATTCTTTTAATATGCATGATGCCTGCCTCTGACTGTCATCAGCAAAATGTTCTAGAGACTAGTCAGCAAATATTCTGGAGACTGCATTCAGAGAAGAAGAAAATTCCCCTTGGGTTAGTATTCAAAACTCAGCCTATGCCTTGGAAAGAAGGCAAAGAAAACAAGGGAAACAAGGGAAGAGAGCAAGCAAGCAAAAGCAAGAAAAAAAAAGAAAAGGGAGGAAGGGAGGGAGGGAGGGAGGGAAGAAAAAATCCCTATATCTGGAGAGAAAGAAGTGTTTTAATCCCTTTCTAGCTGCAGCATTAATAATTTCATCATCAATCTCATATGTATAGAAGTTTTAGAAGTTTATCGCTGTTTCACTCAAACAGTTTTGATGATACTCTGAAAAGGGAGACAAATGCTCTTTTTGGAGGTTTCCAAAAATGGCTTACTTTCAGGCTCATTATTGCAGTACCTCAGGTCAGCATCCTTTTTAATCCCCAGGCTCTTGTGTAGTTTACCCATATACCTCGAAGATACTATACCTCAAAAATAAATCCTGGAGTATTTGCATCCAGAGATATCCCTCACAAAATTAGTTATGGAGCAGTGCCACAGTGACAAAGAGAGGAGCAAGATCAGATTGAGTGGGCAAAGGGAGTCAGAGATAGGACAACTACCCAGAGATAGGACAACAACACTTGGCCCTGGTGAGACCTCACTTGGAGTATTGTGTCCAGTTCTGGGCTCCCCAGTTCAAGAGGGACAGGGATCTACTTGAGAGAGTCCAACGAAGGCTACGAGGAGGATTAAGGGACTGGAACACCTGCTTTATGAGGAAAGGCTAAGAGACCTGGGGCTTTTCAGTCTAGAGAGGAGGAGACTGAGGTGGGATCTAATTAATATCTATAAATACATGAGAGATGGACATCAAGAAGGTGGGGACAACTTCTTTTCACTTGTGCCCCATGATAGGATGAGAGGCAATGGATTCAAACTCGAGCACACGAAGTTCCACCTCAACATGAGGAAGAACTTCTTTACTGTGAGGGTTACAGAGCACTGGAACAGGCTCCCCAGAGAGGTTGTGGAGTGTCCTTCTCTGGAAACTTTCAAGAACTGTCTGGATGCCTTTCTGAGTGATCTGCCCTAGTTTTTGGTCCTGCTCTGGCAGGGGGTTGGACTCAATGGTCTTCAGAGGTGCCTTCCAACCCCTGGCATTCTGTGATTCTGTGATACCAGCATAGGGGTCAGAAAGAGGAAGGCTGTCAGACACAGAGGCATTTTAGGGTAAACTTAGTTTATTACTCTCACACCTATTACATATGCTGCTGCTGACCTAAAGAAGGACTTCTGGTTTGATTGGTTTTATTTAGCTACTACAGATAGCCCAACATTCTACATGTGGAAATACCATCATTCTTCAATTTCTTCTGTGGGAAGTGTTGTCCTAAGTGCTCCTAGACTGATGGTTTGAGAACATTAGATGCATCTATAGATATGTGTAAAGCTCTGTACAGCCTTTCTAGGCCTTCTTTACTGGGACAGTCATGTTGATAGTGGATTGGCTGTCTATAACCTACCTTTTGACTTCTCCCAAGTAAGTGTGTTATCCCTACTACATAGCCTGCATGTTTTTGTTAGCTTATTCTAGGCTAGATTTTCTCTCTTGCCCAGAGCCTTTGTCTAAACTTCTGCTTCTCTACCCCAAATCAAACTGTCATCTCGATAAATGTTTACACTCTATATCCAGAGAAAATTATGTCATGGTTTCTAATAAAACATTTCAGCATGCAAACAGTGTCCCAAAGACATGTTGTCTTCCAAAAGCATAAATATGTGCTCTTTTCTTCCAATTCTCTCTACTGGAATATCCACCTAGGAAAATAATTTTTATCACAAAAATACACACATCTCTCTTTGTCTTCAACAGAAAATATTTCCATCTTACATGCCTGTGTAGTGGCAGAGGATTTTAGCTTTTATTTTTACCAAATGTCTTAACAAATCTATCTCTATATCTCTCCTTTTCTAGCTTTAGGGTAGAAGAAAGCAGCCTTGTGGTAAACTCTCTCAGATTATACCCCATGGAGAGAATCTCCATCCTCTGAAATATGTCCTCAGGCATGTCTTGAAGGACCTTAGTCTTCCTTTCTTCCACAAAACACCTTCTTCAGGAAAGTAAAAGCTTGACATACTTCTAAGCCAATACTTGATTCCACACCACAAATGAAGTGTTGCAATTTCCAGGGTATTATTTTTCCTACACACAAAATGCAAATATATGCTGCAATAAAGATTAACACTTAGTTTTCACCACAATGCCTCCTGTTTTAATGCCAGTCTTTTCAGCAACATCACAACTCATGTACTGGCATCTAATGTAAAGTTAATAAAGGGGACTTGCCTTAGGTAGACAGCCCTGATGTCTTCTGCTACAGTGAGGTCTGTTAGCTCTGTGAAAGGTTCATTCAAACTAGAGTTGCTGTCACTGCCATTTGCACCCAAAATCCTGTCTAGTAATATCTTCTGTGTATCCTTTCTTGGGTACTGAGTTTATTTATGGTGGTGAACTGATTGTCACAGCATGAGGAATGCCTGGAGCTGGTCTCCTCTCAGCCAAAGTTCACACTCTTTTGTGCCCCTGAACACTTCAGAGCTATTTTGCTGCATTCTCTATCAGGTCCAGGCTACCAAATCACCATCTGGCCACGACAAAAGTCACTGTGGACTCAGATTTCATTTGGCTGACAAATTCAAAACAGCGTTGTTGAGTTAATTCTGGATCTCTTATTAGTCTCTGTCAAAGTTTTATTTTGAGTTTCAGTATAGCCTGTTCTCTCACAAAGAGATACACTGAAGTTTCCCCTTAAACTGCTCTTCAGCATTAGATCAAAGTCACAATCTCTTCTACAATTAAACTTTGTGAGCCTAATACTAAAAAATTATCTTTGTTGTGTTCCAGCTTGTCAGAATTTTTAAAATTCTATACACTTTAAATTTTTGTTGTGCAATTTCATACATACCTTCCTCCACTTGAACTAACTGAAGACTGTTGAAGGTAACAATGATACTCAGGCCTGATCTTGTGAGAAAAAAAGCTTCCTTTCTGCTTGAACCTCTTTTCTTTGGCCCTTTGCTTATGGAGAGAGTTAAGTATCATCTAAACCTTTCTAATTGTCTTCTATAATTCCAATGAGATTCCATTTCAGTGACAAGTTAATCAATTCTGCCATTAGGGTTATTTCTTCCAATATGCCTTTCCTCCTCAGCATGATCTTTCGAGGTCCCTTCCAACCCCTAGGATTCTATGATTCTATGATTTAATGTCCAGCCACCTTTGCTTCTTCTTGTGACCTAATTGAAATTGCTTCCTCTTAAGACAAGATAATTTCTACCAAGCTTCTCCCTCCAACTCCCTGTGTATGGGACCACAAAGCACTTTAAAGATACAAATCCCAACCCAGTAGCAGTCACTCAAACCTGATGTTCATGGTTTTGAAGTTTGCTCATTAACTTTTGCTAATCCCACACTAGCTCCTGTCAAGAGTTTACCTAGAGAACAAGGGTTCCCATCTGCAATACCACATTGTGTTTATTGTGTTTGGGAATTAAGAGGTTTTTGTTTAACACTCAAATTGTTACAGGGTGAAAGAGGCAGTCTTTGGGCAGCAGTCTTAGGAAGTAATTATGAGACTGGCTGTCAACAAGATAAAAATAGTCTCAGACAATTTTTGTATATCCAGACAGAAGTCGATTTAAATGAACAAACAGATTAAACATCATAAACTTGCACAGGCCATGAGCATGAGCACTGCTGCTTTATCACAACAGAAACAGGGAAGAGGCCTTAGGAGTCAACCAATCCAAAACTGCTTCAGGCAATGCATTTGGAGCCAAAGTTACATGAGGTCCCACTCCTGAACGGTGGTATTTTTCTGTGTTTGTTTGTTTAAACAAATAATTGCCAAATTTTAGCCCTGCCAGAGAACAGCATGCAAAAGAACCCTCCCAAACCCAGCTCCAAAGTGCAGGCTAGATTTCAATCTATCACCATATCCCCAACAGTCAGTGATGTTCATGTAACACGCTCCCTTCCTGCTAGTCTCTGTTTGATGTTTTTCAAGCTGCTCATAGCACTTGGATCATTTTTGGAACCACGGGGTGTTTACTGTACCAACCGCGGGAATATATTTCTTTATTAATTTCCCTGCCCATTTATAGAAAATATGTATACTGTCTGTTCTTGTAGCTTTAACAGGCTTCCTTAATAAATTAAAAAATAAATGTAGAAAAACAAAGCATTATCCTTCAATGACTTAATAAGGTTTTGCATCATCATCACCATTATTATTATTATTATTATTATTAAAGTATCCCAGCAACAGAATAATAAAATTACACTGATGTGAGCAATTCACACACCTTTGATTAAGGATGTGTCAGCACTTTCCCGAATGAATCCTTCTTTTTCATGGAATGAGAAGGAGTGGGAAAGAGATAAAAATCACCTGCTGTAATTCTTTGTGGGCTGCTCTCTGGCAGATGATGTTTTAACAGAGGAGCCGCTTCTTTATTAACCCAGCTTTACAGAATAAATTAACCTGAAACATTTATGATCCTGATTTTTAGGACTGTCTTTGCTTTTAATTTGCAGGCCCCAGTGACTGCCTAATGGATCAGTCAGCTTGGTAGCTACTAGTCTGAGGGCACGTTTACTGATGTTGTGTGTGAAGTTGTGGAAAACAGCATACTTTACAAATGTGACCAGGGTTCACACACAGCCTTGTTTGCTCATGTGCATCCAAATCCAGGACAGAATGAATCCTTCAGAGCAGAGTTTGCCAGTTTAAAACACTGGTGCTCTAATGCAGGTTTAAACAAAAACCTGTATGGGTCAAAGTTAAAGCCTGGAGTGGGACCTAAGTTATACCATCCATCTTCATGTGCCTGACTTATCTCCTCTGGTGTCTAAGAAGCAGGTAGCTGACCCTAGTAGAATAGGTCAGACACCCATACTTCCTAATACAAGCAAAAATGAGATCAGACATCTCCCGAGGGCAATTCAGGAGTCCTAGGAGCTAAGCCAGGAGTTTTCTTGAGCTCTTGGGTAGGAAACTGTTCCAGTGAGGACAGAAGGAGGCAGACAAAAGCTTCATCCTTCTGTGGCCTTAACCCAGACCACACAATGAAAGCACTTGAGCATGAAGGCCTCTTCAAAGAGTAGTGTCCTTGAAAAACAAAACCATAACCAAAACCGCTGGAAGAGGGGACTCCATCCACTTTTTGGACAGCAGCCTAATGGTTGAAGTACACTCTTGGGAGTGGAGGGTCCCAGGCCCTCCTCAGCCTGAGGGGTTTCTCATCTCTCCAAGGCACAGTCTAAACACCAGCAGAACATATGGTGACTTCCTTCACTTCTTCTGTCCACACTGACCAAGTTGGCATATCCAAAACCGTAACATGAAGATAAGCAAGAAAGAGCGTGTGTGTCCCTTCAGCAGTGTGGGTGAAGCATGTGATTGGGAGAAGAAAAACCTGATTTGAGATTACTACATTCTGGCTCACCTATACTTTTTCTACTAGATAGTTTGTCAATAAAACCCATGAGTAATCCAGGCTGGGAGTCAGAGCTACTCCTGTTGATTGACGACCCAGTTTACTGCTCATGGAATAAGGTATATTGCAAGGCAAGTAAGGGAACCAGTAGCTTGTCTGTTAGCATTTAGCATTTCTGTTAACTTCTAGTGGTAATGGATAAAAAGCCTGTTGATGCCAGCAAATTTAACAGTTCCACAGAGCATTTCAGGGCACCAGAAGTCCATCATCTCTACTATTTAATTGTGGAATGGCTTCTGGCACATTTCTGGCCTGTGACAAGTAACACATTCCTAAACAATTCCCCTGGAGCTTGCACAACCCACTGCCCACTCCCAACAGGCAGCCTGGATGCAGCCACCCCCTATTTTAGAGAGAAAAAGAGTTTAATAACAGGGGATCTGTGCCAGAGAAAGGCCATAGGCATGTTTTTAGTGCTTGAGGTGTTTCCAGTAGGAGTTTCAGTGTGCAAGGCACTGGACAAACAATTAAGAGATTGTCTCTGAAGAGAAAGAGACTCTGTCCTGAACAGTCTCCAGTTCAGCTGTATTCTGGTACTTCCTAACTTACAGATGGCTATTCAAAATAAATTCCATGTGCTGAATTTCAGTAATTCTTTGTGCTTGTGAAACAGTCGTGCAGTGGCAAGAGCTGATGAAAAAGAGACAAATGCAATGCGTCTGTTCAAAAGGAAAATGGTGAAATTTTCAGATAAACGGGGGTTTCCTCAGAAGAACATAATTCCAGAGGCTGCCCCACATGCAACACTGCCAGTAAGGATGGACAGTTTAAAACCACATTCTGAATTATTCTCTGTACTGAGTGGTGTGATTATTACATTTGCAACAGTTTGTGGGCAACACAGAGGAATCCTGGAAGTATTTTAAGCAGTGGTTTTCAGAATTTATAGCTGTGATAGATACAGAGCTAATGAACAACACAGGGAAAGTGACCTTGTTAACTCTTTCATAGATGTTTATCCAAGGCTTCTTTGGTAGAAAGAGGAGTCTTTTTCCTAAGCCTTTATGTAGGTTTGAGTTGAACTCAGTTCATAGGGATAACAACAAAACCAAAAATATTTATTTTTAATTTGCATATGGGAAGGGAAGCATTAACAAATACTTAAAGTCCAGGACTGGGTTCTCAGTAAGAAACAGCAGCCAGTAGTTTAATATACCTATACTCCTTACTTTGGCAGGTATTTACATGTTCTGATTTTCAAGAGGGCTACCACTGGCCCGCAGAGGAAAACTCTGGTTTATAGAGCTGATGATTTGGTCCATCACAGCTTCCTAGAGGACTGTGGGTATTTCAAGGAATCCCAGAGCTCAGAGACTGCAAGCAGACACACTCAGCTTACATGTGATAAAGCACAATACACTTCCTTCTAAAGGGTATCATTGAGGCATTAGACATAAATAATTGGGTACACAAGTGGAAGCAGTGAGGAGAAGATGAAGCACAGAGCTTGGGAGCTGGCAAGGAGGGAGGCGTGAGCCTGTGGAGAGACTGCAAAACATTGTTGGATTGCTTGCCCCAGACATCAGGGATGTCTCAAATCTATTTTCTTGTATGAAGGTTCTACGTGTTATGTTTCAAAAGCGAGCACAATTTGTAGTTGTATTCCTCTGAACTGCATAAAATGTGAAGTGGAAAGCACACAGCAATGCAGGCATTTTTCCCGTTGGCTTGTGATCTTAGTCTCAGCCTATTAACTAACAAGTCAGCCTCTCACTTCTAACATCCATTGATAGCTCAGCTATAGTATTTTCATCTGTAAAGCAAGGGTTTCCAGCCACAGATGTTGATCTACTTTATTTAATATTAGTAGCAAACATAGAAAGAGTTTATGGATTTGAAACTCTTTCTGAATGTGGCTGACTGAGCCCAGGATACCTCCCTAAATGAAAAAGATGAATGTCCTGAAGCGTATGATAGACTGACTTCCCAGGCTGGGAAGATGTAATCTTCACTCAAAGAGGAAAGGATTTTGTTTTCTTTGTTATTGCTCCAAGTGACATAGTAACATCTACCTGAATGCAGACAGTAATTGCGACTGATACCTATCAGGATAAGTAACATTATACAACAGGATTTGACATAGCACATAGGGAAGAGTCATTTTGTTAAGAGCTGGGTGGTTACCAAAAATGCATACAATAATTTAGGGTCAGGATTCTTGTCTGAGTGTATGTCCTTCCAGATAACTGTGTTACAGAACAGTTAATTGCACTGAGATCTGTGCAAACTGTGGAAACTGTGGACCTTTCAATTCAAAAGCTGAATTTAATGTTTTGCACAATTGTCTCATATTAGCCCTAAACATATTTGCCTGTGTAATTGCTTAATAAAATCAAATTGCTAAGTATCACTGGAAGGAGGAGTGTTGTACAGCTAAGATGGCTTGTTCTACCTGATACAAAACTTTTTACTTCATTTTACTAATATTTTACTTACATTTTATTTCGTGCTCTTAGTTTTCAATTTATTTCTAATTCTTCTAGTTTTCTGTTTCTTTTAACCAGAAAAATTCAAAGGTTCTAATTTTCTATAAATCTCTCTGTTTTCTTATTCATCTGAAACTAATCCACAGATTCAGTTTTAATTTCAAAATAATTTCTGCAACTCCCCAGCAAACTATGCTTTTTCGAGACAGATCCACCAGCCATCGTACACAGCCTTACCCATGGCCCTGAGGGTTCCCGAGGTGGCACAGTCTCACAGGACCTGAGATAGATGGAAGGTGAGAAGGCCTTCGAGAGGCTGGTAGCTCCCCATCACTGCCTAGACCATGAAGAAGCAACCCCCAGGTATCATCATGGCTTGCTGCAGCCATCAGGCTTGCTCTCCCCACAGCAAGGGCAGCTGGCCAGACTCATCCCTGTTACAATGTTTGGGAAAATTCCCCTTTCTGAGGAAAGAGCGTGATGATACATGTTTCTTTCCTCTCCTGGCAGTGGCTGTTATAAATGCCTACATTTTGCAATAAGTTCTGCATTATCTTCTAAAATTATACATGGCATCTCCCATCTGGCACTGATGTCAGCGTGGCATATGTTTACCACAGGAACCTGAAGAACACTCTGAACTTCTACAAGGGGAAAAAAAATCAGCTTATTTCACTTTTAATGTGAAACCCGCAGCAATGCAAGTTCTGCAAGTGGCAGCCAGACAAAACAGCTGCTGATCCATCTCCCACAGGTTTGGATGCAACTTCCAAAGCTTCACCAGGACCCAATCACTTGGGGCAATCCAAGAAGTATCCAAATCTCCCAAGGCTTTCTTTGTAGCCCATCACTGAGCCCACCTACTGCCTGAAACTCCCTGGGGAGTGAAGAGGCAAGCCCAGACCATCCTCTGCCTCTTCCTCCTGTCAGTCTTCCTGAACCAGCAGGGAAATCTGCTAAAAATCTCAAATATAGATCAACATTTTTACCCCAGTTGTCACAAGCCCTAAGCAGGCTACAAAAAGGGCTTTGATAGTCTCCACACAGAAACAGCATCCTTTGAAATAAAACCATAAAAAACCCTAGGTAGTAATTTTGACATTTCACAGCCATTTCAGTCATCTGTTCTGCATTAATTTTTTACTTCAGCTAGCTAGAAGTAGATGGTCCTGACAGACGGTGACGGTTCCTGAGACAAACTGGTCCCTTGAGTATTTTGTGCATTGCTCTATGATTCTGCCTGACTTCTGGGACATCCAAATACTTAAATGAACAAGGAAAAAGCTGGTTTGGCATTTGCTTTTAACCTATTTCCTTGAAACAATTTTTTCAAGGGCAGGAACAGGTCCCTTTGTTCTGCGTTTATAAAACACCTGTTTTGGTGGTGCTACATACATGAGATGGTTCCACTTACTAATGGCTTCATTTACTATTTGAGCTTGTTAAAGTCATCATCTTTCAATGAATTTAACATACCTTGATATGGACTACACTGTTCTATTATCATGTACTACTCCACCCATGCAATATCATCTCATTTAAATAGGACTTTCTTAACCAAAGGGAGCTAGCATTTTAATGCAGAAATAGGGGATTAACTACATGACAGAGAAAACAAAGTTTAAAGTACCAAAAGATCATTATAGACAATTTTAGGACTGCCTGAAGTTAAGAACATCATAATATTAGTAGGTGGAAACACTCATCCTTTTATGTTATGCAGTCACTCATGTAGAAACCAAAAACATGTACCTAAACATAGTAAATAATCCTTCAGTAGGTCCCCAGTCCTGCAAACTGGCAAACATCTCCAGCACCCTCACATTCACAAGTTACATGTGTTTCTGTTCCTCACCAGAACTGACTTGGTATGTTCAAAATCATGAAGAAAAAGGAATAAAATAAAGCAACAATATTCTAGATTTCATGCTTTGAAAAAATTGTAGATTTTAGATTTTAAGAACCCAAGAGTCTATCTGCAGTCACCTGAACATATCCGATGCATACCACAGTCTTCTCTGGACTAATTCCTGCTTAGGGTCTAGTCATGGAAGTAAAGCTACTCACAGTTGTTTTAAATCTGCCTTACTATCATTTGCAAATCACTTGAAAGTTCCCAGAAGTCTTTCCCTAGGTACAATAAATTTAGACCTACTTGTAGATCAGCTTTTCTGCAATGTTTTTGAAGCAGCCCATGTATCTACAGCAGTCCTCCAAACACAGGCTGAAAACCAATAAACTAGATGATCTTCTATTTTATTTGAAAGCTGCCTAATGATGGACAGCCCACAACAATCTTAGGAAGTTGTTCTGTTGTTGAAATACCATCACTGCTAAAAATGTCTGTGGTTTTCAGTCCAGATTTGGCTAGATTCAATATTTAGGCTTCAAATCCCATTAGACTTTGGCATGCTGGATTGAAAAGCCCTCTGTTTTCAAATAACTGCTCCCTGTGCTGGTCACCATGGTATATATATGTGATCAAATCATACTGTAACCTTCCATGAATAAATAGATTAAGTGCTCAAGACAAAAAATGTGCTCAACATCCACTGATCACCCATTGCTAAAAGAGGTTTTCAAGCAAAAACTAAACACAAATCAGTCAAAACCTTCACTGAATCCTGTGCTCCATTGCTTGGTAATTTGCCAGGAATGTGTTAACATACCTGCTCCCATATGAGCAATAACTCCTGTGATGGGAGTGTTTGAAATGTTCTGACAGGAAAGCTTGAACTATGGCCAAAGGAAGCTTTCACTTCCAAAAGGCTGGGATTTGTGAGCTCCTGTGTTGGATTTAGTCACACACTGAACGACGAGCTGTTCAGACTTGTCACCCATCAGATAATGAAAGCAAATGAGGAGTTTCAATCACTGCTGGGGCCAACCACTGACATTTGGAGAAGTTTCTGATCTCCCCTCAGATTTCTGATAGGACTGGAGGCAGGCAGCAGGTCCACAGCAAAGGTGTCAATTGGAAGCCCACTTCTAAGTTGGACCTCATTCTTTGAAGCTACCAGGAAATGCAAATAGGCACGAAGCAAAGCAACGTGATTTGTGTTACAGTCAACATTTGCATAACACAGTTACGCACGTCTGGGTGTATGGGTGTATAGCAAGCACGTCTAATACTCTGTAATTATGCCTTGGAAAATACACACACCAAGGAATTTCCAAAGAGTCTGACCTGGCAGAAAACGCAATCCCAGGAAACCTGCAGCAGTTTGCTGAGAAGAACCCAACATACACTGGAGCTGCATGGCTAAGAATTGGGTTGATCAAATAAATCAGATGGAACTCTGCCTTTTTCCTGATTTAACCTGTGTGCAATAACCTCTTGGCACAAGTACAAATTTTAAATTTGGTTTCTTCAGATATGCCCATGTGCAACATCGACACTGGCTTTCAAAAATATCTCTGGCAGTGAAAATCAGTTTCTAAAATATTCCTGGAAAGTAAACATAAAGTGGCACAATCCTTGAACAAAAGAGAATTGATTATTGATGATGCTCTCCTTTACACAAAATGCTGAGATGCTCTCACAAATAATTCAAAGTTTTATTAAGTCTCTTGAAGTTTTCTCAGCTTTTCAATGTGAGAAGAAAAGCTGATTTTGTGTTTCTATGTGTCTGCATTCTTTCTGAAAAACATGCTAATAATCATGATTTCTGCTCTGTGCAAGTCCTCAGGTCATACAGGAATTTAAAAATGTGCAGAATTAGTCCCTTTCTGCTGATATTGAAAAAGGATCTCAGTTAGAAGAAGGAAAACAATACTATCCTTCAATCTGTGTTTTTTGGTTTCTTATTCCATTTCAGAACTTTGATGCAGAATGATTCCCAGTCCCGTTGTTTGCCCTAAGTTGTCTCCACACAGCTGTCTTTCCCTCATGCTTTCCAGAAAGACAGGTTTTACTTCCACCGTAACTTTCTGTGATTTTTCAAGCCTTCTTCAATTTGAGGGAATTTCTTTTTCCTGATTGCTTTATTTATGATATTTCATCCCAGATAGAAGTGAATTTGCTGTAAAAGAACATGTATTTTATGGATTCCTCTACTTCTGAGAATAAGTGGCCACCTTGAATGATATTTTTCACCCTGGAAATTACAGGTATTGAGATATCTCTAGGGTAGGTAAACCAAGGGACCTGGTAGAGGAAGCAAGGAGCTTGTTCTGCTCTTTAAAGTGCAGCAATGTTGCAGCAAATGTTTTTCAATATGGGAATGTGAAGAGACAGGACACACACACACACACAAACTACCCCACAATTAGTGATGTGCATAATGTAGGAGGGAGATCTCAGCTCTCTGAAGGATGGGGTGTTAGTTGGGGGGCTGAAGACCAGTGATTTGATCCAGGCCAGCAGTTGTCATCATTATCTGTGGGCTCCTCCTTTACTGCAACTGGCTTCGAGGCAGTCACGACCTCTGTGTACCAAAATGATGGATGAGAGAAGACCCCAGCTCCCTTTCCCTGGACAAATGGGTTGAAGCAATTTGCATTGTGCCACCAGCTAATGAGGAGAGAATAAGTGCTTTGAACCATTAAACAAAAAGATTATGGCTGACTTTATAGTATCTGAGTTTTTAGGAGAAAAAAAGCCAAACACAATCAGCATTGGTGTTCTGCCTCTGTATTGGAAACATCACATTTCTGTTCACTGGAATTGTCTCTCTTTTCTTTTTTTTTCCAGGACAGGGTACAAAGTATTTTTCTGATGCTTTACACATTACAGACAGACAGATTTTTCCAGATTGTCCTCACAAGGACTACTAAGACCCCTTCTTTTGCAGTTTAATTTTGTCACCTGTACCACTACTGTCTGCTTGTTTGTCCTTTCCCAACTTTTCAGTGTTGTCAAACTTCTGTGTGAGTCTGCAAAATTTTCCTGTCTGATGAAGGCTGAGTTACTTATGTTATTTTGATGTTAAACTCATTCAATTTGCAGAGAAAGTGATTGTGGAAATAAGCATCCTTTTGTTTAATGAGTCAACACTAGACCTTTCTATATTTAGGTGCTATGTGTTTAAAGATGATGAAAGAGAAGTGTATCGTGATAGACTATGTTGACTTCTGTAGGGATAGAGGGCTCTGAAAGATTAATTTGATACAATGTGATATAATCTCATTTGATTCATCACAGAATGAACTGCACCTTTTCAGACTTTGACTTGGCAAAGTTGGAGAAATTTATTTTCATAGAAAATCTTTATTATATATCTTGTCTAAGGCTTAACACTGAATACCAGTTCCTTCCCATGACACTCACATAGGACTAGTTAAACACAACAGAAATATACAGAAATACATACACAAATACACAGAAAATAAATGGAGGAACAGTTGTTTACACTGGTAATGTAATCTCTTACTTCATGATGTGATAAGAAGACATGCTGCTTGGCTCACTGTATTTCTCTCATTGTGGAGTTAATTGTTTTTACTGTGGGTCTTGTGAATCAACAATACTGATTGGCATGTAAACCAAATGGCACTTTTTATTGTGAAGTCTATTTTTGTTGAGACTAGACACCTTTTGTGCAAGCTCAGGTAAGCTTCAGCATGAGGAGGAATTCCCAGAGTGGAGTGCACTTCACCAGATCAAAAAACACAAAAACCTTTGGCTTGTCTGGTACACTTGGCACACAGACAGAAATAGAAGAAGCCATTTGCAAAGAAGGCAGCCCATTGCCTGCAAAGGTTTGTTAGCACATTTCAAGTCAGCATGAAGCTCTGATTCACCTTCATTAGCTTGTGCCTAGAGGGGAACTCGGCACTGTGGAGCAGCAGTGGTGTTATCCATGTAGGGATATATGTCTACATTGCACAAAGGTGTGACTTGCTAGACTAGAAACCACAGGCTTTGACAGGCTAAACTCTCAGGTTATATCTCATTCTAATCAAAAGTATGATGGAAGTGCATGTAGACATACCCAACTGAGCTTTCAGCACTTCCGTCTGCCTTCAGAAGAAGATCCGGCCTTTCCCTCTAAAGTCTCAAAAGCAAGATTTTTCCAGTAAAACTTACAGTGGGAGGTTCAATAGCTCTTCTCTGGAAAGTCTCCGGCCAAAATTTTCAACTCAAAAGATTAAAGATCACAGATAGGCTCACGGATGCAAATATGAACCTCTCAAAAATGTAACGCTGCTCCTAATAAGTTCAGACTCACCTCTAGTTGAGATGAAAGCTTCACCTCAGGGTGTTTATCCAAATTAAGTTCCAGTGACAGTTACTCAATGTCATAAGAGTTTTGCATTTACCTTTTATATTAAAAAAATGAGCAAACTTCTTTTTTGCATATACTTTTTATGTCAGAAAAGATCTTCAAGATAACACTGCTAACCATTGCAGCACCAGTTCAAGGCCCAGCTGAGAGGCTACAAACACAGAAGAGCTGCAGCCTTTTGAAAATAAATGGTAATGTAAACAGACAAGGCAAACATAATTGTGGGAGGAGAGCATTTGCAAAGATGTGACCTGCAGGGCCATGCTGGACACATCAGGAACAAAGACATTAAGACTCTTAGAACAAAATCCATTAAAGTCAAAGAGTTTTACCAATGGAGTTCAATAAATTCAGGATTTCAGCCCAGATGGAGCTAAAAGAGATGCAGTGTCCTGTGTTTATTCCACTCTTTCAAAGCTGTGAACTGTAATGTTGTAAGAATTTGTTCTTCATGCTTCAGTAGTCAAAGGCAAAAACAGAAGATATGTCAGTGAGTGATACTAAAAGAGACAACAAGCCAGTTGGTGTACAGCAAATTATGCAAGTCAATGTATTTCTGTTGATTCCGACTTTGTTACCCACGACTGTACCTTTCCAGAATCTCAGTCCATAACGCCAGCAATTCAGTGTTCAGCATTACAAGCCTAAAATTATAACTCTCTTAGCTCCAACAGCATTTGAGGTCCTTTTGTCTTGCCATTGTATTTGAAGTTTTAGGATGGATTTGAGCTACATTTTCAACATCTTGGCTCGGTTAATGAGAGAAGAAACCATAACAAAAAACCAAACCAAAACAAAACCAAACAAAAAACAAAAACAAAACAAACAAAAAAACACACAAACCCCAAAAAAACAAACAGTTTTTGTAAACTTGGGACACTTACCTCCTGCAGAATTTCAGCATCTTGGTCTCAAAGTTGAAGTGTCACAAAGTGGAGAAATGGCAAATGCATTGGTGAGACAGAAGAGTACAGGAAAGCATTAATAGCAGTGGAGGTTTCTGCATAGAAATAGTGCAGGGAGATCACAGGTTGGGTTTTGGCACCAAGAGCTATTCAAAAGTTCTCATCATGAAGAATCATGTCCTAAGGCTGAATGAGCTGCCCATGTGAGCAACAAATTCCTTCTGCCCAAATGCCTTCCCTGATCTTCTTTCTTTGTTGATATGCTTGAATTGTTTCAAGTTTTCTAAGAAAACTGGAAACAACTTCACATACAATTTACAGATTTTGGCTTTTCCTGATTTCTCAGCGAAACAAGGCTTATGTGAACTTTTTGGTGCATTTTTTCCAGCTTCACCCAAATATGATAGCAAGATAGTGCTCTTCATGGAAACAGGTTCTTACAAGAGGCCTGTATAAAACATGTATTGAGGTTGTGTGTCTCCAGGAAAGCCACTTTTTCAGCCCACCAATATCAAAGGGACATAGCATTTATTTCAGCTTGTTTCTTACAGAAGAATTGTTGACTGTCCAGTCACCCATGCAGGTCTGGACCATCTTCAATGTCTTTCATTTGTTGCAGGTCAAACAAAAAGGAGAAGGAAGTACCATGGCTCAATCAAAAGGCTGCTCCATTGATCTGCTGCTCATGGGACTATTTACTTAAATCACTAATTCCAAACATCTTTGGTGTTAGGCTCCATGTTTTATTTTACTGGTAGAGTATGTTCTTTCCCAGCTATGCCTCATATTTCTCCCTGGTAACTACTGCCTTTGAGCTACCATCTTCCATGTATTGCAGTCAGCAGAATACTGATATGTCCAGCTGTGAGACACACAACTTTTCCATAACTATTTGAGTTCACTTGCAGAGTGAAATAAAAAAATGAGTATCTCCATGAGCCCTCTGAGACCTAAGATACATAAACAGTAAAAAAGACCATCACATGGTAACAGAAATGGAGTATTTGTCTGTTCAGAAATCACTATTCTACAATGCAGCAATTTCACTCAGGATCAGGTGCTCCAGGCTATTGTGGTTGCTGTGTAAAAAGCAACTCCACCTACCTTATGAAAGCATGTAACCCCATATGACAAATGGGAAATTATTACACAATAATTATATGCCCTTGCAAGACCTGATTGCTGGTACCTATCATTCCAAAATATATCTTCTAAGATTGCTACCAGGTGGCTCACACCGCAACAGTCTCTCAATTTATGCCCTCCCTCTATAATCTGCAATGTGAAGATTTTTACAGCTCCTCATCCACAGACTATCTTTGAAGGATCTCAAAGCACCTGCAGAAGAGCCTAGTACCTGCAGAGATGGCCACAGCTGAGGCTTCAGAGATCTACCTCCATACCTTCTCTTTCCTTTCTAACAGTGAAATAATTCTGTTTGAGCTTTCTTAGCTAGGTCTGTCCTTCAGGACAAAGAAATTACTTTTTAAAACCACATTCCCAGTCCCTAGTGCAATAGTGTCTTAAACTCAGTCATATATATAGTCTTTATTGTCTTATCAGTAAAGACTAGTAACAACCCTAATGCTACTTGGAGCTGCAGCTACTTATGTCAAAGGGCCTCATCATCACTAGCCGATTAAAATGGGTTGCTAGTAATCAGAGGCAAGCAATGAAGTTGTTGAGGGGGAAGTGCTGACATAGGAAAAGAAAGTGATTAAGTATCATTAGCCATCTTTTATGATATCAGAACAGGTTCTCTGTCTGAGCCAGGTTAACTCCCACTTTCTCACTGATGCACTAAAGGGTATTTTCTTAAGGATTCACCCATATGGCTTTCATTCATTACAACTCTTTCTCCTTGTGTGAGCACTTCTCTTATGAGTCTGATATATCTAGCCAAGACATGCAGAAGCAACTGGCACAATTTCCCCATGCACAGTCTATTTCAAAATACTTGAAAGTATTTGCATTCTTATTAATTTCCTGGGGATTTTTTGTTGGTTTGGTTTTGGGTTTCTTTTTTTGAATGAGGTGGGCTTAGTCTGATCTTCCAAAGGTCATGGAAAGAGTCACACTTGGAGCATTTGCCATTATTACATTCTAGAATTTTATTAGAGAGATCTTTTAAGAAACATACACTACAGCTCAAAGGATCCAACCAGAGTCAGGGCCCCATTGTACTAGACACCATATACACAGAGTGAAATACAGTCTCCATCCTTTGAAAATGGCAATGGAGGACCAAGAAAAAGAAAAAAAATCACGAGAGGGAAGAGACCTAGTACAGTAATGAGCATTTTGTAGTTATCCAGCACCTCAGAGGCCTAATCCAAAACAAATCCATGTTTTGAACAGAACAGAGCTTTCTCAGTTCATCCTGTGTCCAACGACAGGATGGCATTTCTCATGTCAAAACCAACTTTATGCCACTTATAGGTGTCAGAGCAGGGAACATCTGGGTTCCAACAGAATGCCAGGCTGGTGGCACTTGGAACAGTTTGCAACAGGGCTTGTGGGCAGACCACTCTCTTTTTCAGATTGTGATTTTGATAAAGGGTGTTGCTTAGCCGTTACCTCTGCGCTTCTTCTTGTTGGTAGCTGACAACACAGAACCCAGAGTTATTTCATCCAGCAGGATCTGAGACTGTATATACTCTAGGTATTCAATGGAATAGGTGCTACATTTAACAGAGTCACATGTGATGCTGAAGTTCCTATTTGCTTGGTCCCTACATTATTCATTTCTTTTCAATCTGTATCGGATCTTATGTTGAAAGAGCATGATAGTTGGGAGCAATAAAATCTCACCAAGGAGAGCAAGTTAGCAGTAAATAAGAAGCCAAGACAGGAGCTGAAGACAGTGATTAATTTTGGCAATGTCATGAAATGGCACTGAATTAAAGGAGCCCGTAAACACATTCTGAGATTTTCCAGCCTCATTCCCTTGTGATTTCTTTTCTCATTTGGCAGAATATTTTCTAAATGCTGAAATGTATCCTGCTAGAGTTAGTGTCCTCTCAGCTATTGTTATCAGAAGTCTGACAGGGTTTTTTTAATTTGTATTCATCAGATATTGGCATCTAATGGATAGTGTGGACACAAATGGACAAATCCTCACTGAAATCAGGTAAGCTTTAATAAAGGCAGAGAAGCTCTGCAGGTTTACATCAGCTGATAATCAGAGACAATGAGTTCACATGGACTTCAAATCATAAAGAAACTGTGGCAGCCCTTTCCAAAGAGTTGCCTGGTCCAGCTGTCTTCACATTGTGATGTGGCATGATATTTTCTTCATGCACAGCAAGTGATTTCATAGAATACAAATTAATCTTCCACATTCCCCTTTCAGCACTGGGTTGCACGGAAGATCAAAAGTAGGTTAAGCTTTAAATAAGAGCACATTTTGCCTGTATAGGGTAAGAGTCCACTCTTACATGAGGTTAGGGTGTGTAAGGACACCAAAAATAAATGCAGAACAGCATAATTAATCCCTCTCCATCTCATGCTGTACCAGACAGCACCATTTTTATTTTTAATATTTTTAGACAAGCCAGAACTCTAATAATAGATGCTACAAGAAGTGCTGGAACATGAACTCCCTATACAACCTCTGTCTTCATGCCCTGTCTTCAAGCTTTCTCCCAGCTCAGCCGTGATGCTTTTAAAACCCTCTGTCCCACTAGGCAGAGAGATTGACTTATTACTCCTCTGATTTGCACACATGGGTTCATGTATGTGAAAACATGTCCTTGCCACTATTAATTGATCTGCCCTCCACCTTCCACTCCTGTTTCATCCACTTGCTTTTCAGATTAAAAGTGTTTTGGGGGAAGGGAAAATATTATCTCTCAGGGGCAGATTGATGGGGGAAGGAGCCCAAGGATGCTGCAGCCCCACCCCAGACAGCCTGGGGGAGGAACCCTATCCATTCTAACCTTGAAGCTGAAAGCTACTCTCACCCTCCCAATCTAATCCTTCTGTTTTAACTGTCTGTATGGCCTGTTCTAATGGTGGAGATCTGGCATCAGAATGTTAACACATAATGATTTTTCTTTTCTCTTTTATTATTTTTTTTTTTGGGGGGTGGGGTGTGGTATTTAGTAGCCAGGAATAATTACAGTGATGGTTCTGAAAATATTTATAGTTCTAGCTATAGCCTACACTGTCACAGTGGATTTTTTATGACACTTATGACACTTCCTTAGCTAAGCCAAAGACTTGTGAGACTGTTATGGCCCTTGACCAAGCAGACATCATCCTGGATTTGTGTTTTTGTTTGTCACGTATTGTTGAGAATCATCCCTTACAGTAGCAAGGCAGTACAAAGACCACAGCAGTGATGATGATGCTTTTTTGGTAAAACACTGCTTGTGTCACAGGTGTCACTGCTGGAAGAATTATATATTTAAAATCTCTGAAAGATCTGTCATTTATTTTAAGTAGCTGGGATTCTTCGAGATGCAGCATGGGCATTGTGTCTGAATCTTTCATCAGCAGAGGTGTGCCCTCAGGCTTGGGGCAAACAGTCGTAGAATCATAGAATATTCAAATTTATTTGGTTGGAAGGGATCTATAAAGGTTATCTAGTCCAATCCCCCTACAATAAACAGGGACATCTCACACTAGAACAGATTGCTCAGAGCCCCATCAAGCCTGACCTTGAATGTCAGGGATGGAGCATCCACCACCTCTCGAAGCAACCTCTTCAAGTGATCCACCACCCTCATATAAAGAACTTTTTCCTAATGTCCAACCTAAATCTACCCTTCTCTGGCTTGAAACCATTGCCCCTTGTCCTACTGTTACATGCTCTTGTGAACAGTTCTCCCCCAGTCTTCATCAAGAGGACCGTGCATTGCCATCCATCCAGGGAAAATGCTCACAGAGACTATTAAAGCAGCCAGACCACATCAGATCAGACACATCTTTTCAGCAGTGACCAGCACCAAAGATGTTCCACAAATACTTCCACACTCTGACAACTTGCACCAAGGAAATCGTTCAAACTGTCTTTGGTAGAGCCAGGATGGCTCACAGGGCTGCTGTGAAATGTACTCCATGTGACACAAAACTCCAACAACACTTTTTATCTCCTAATTCTATACAAGCTTGAAATTGAGACACGGATTTCCAGCAGTTACAATAAAATCCTCTCAGATTTTCAAAGCATTTCTACCTACTACCTACCACTGTCAATTCTGTTTGTGCTGGAACTTCCATAGGTTTGAAATTTTCTTCACTTGAGTGAAATTTGGAGCTTTTGATTCAGCTTGGCACCATAAAAACGAGTATTTGAGTTAAATAAACCTCCCCCAAGGTGAAATTAAAAATCAAGTTAACACAGTATAATAAGTTTCCAAGTGTCAGCTGAACCACAGTAACTGCCCACATATTCAATCACAGCCTTGGGCAAAGGTGCAGCCACTTATTAAAACAGAGGAACTTGAACTGTATGGTCTAAGCCCACAGTAAACCTTCAGAGGAAAACAACAGTGTGAGACAAGACTATCAGTGCAAACCTGAGTGATTAGTCAGTGGAGGTACACATGATTTTAACAGAGAAATTACATACCCTCCAGCCTTTTTTGTTTTTATTTTTTTCTCAGGAGAGGATTATATTAGGGTGGATTAAAAAATGAGATGTAGAACCACAAACATTTTATTTTTACCATCAGCATTCATATTACATTATAGTTGTCCACATCTATAGATACTACAGTGTATGCTGTACATAAACAGGCAAAAAAAAAAAAAAGCCACAGTCCTTCCTCTGAACCATTTACAGTTCGATGTGAGGAACAGCAGCCAACCCAAATCTGCATCTTTTCTGGCAAGCACTTCAGAAAGCTGTAACAGGAAAAGGAAAGGGAAAATAGCGTTAACAAAGCTTCCAAAATCCAACACCAACTTCCTCTCTGTATTTGAGACACTCCTGATCAAGCCAAACCAGCTGCAGCCAAGCACAGCACAGAGATGACTCTCTGGAAGGTTTGGAGGGATATTTAGCTGCTGGCTGGCGGGGAGGGGAGAGTAGGGAATCTGTATTACATCTTGGTTATTCAAAGCAAGTAACTTTGACACCACAGGTTATTCCATCCTGTGGTATGCAGAGGAGAGGAAAGGGTGCCTGTGACTGCTGTCATTGGAGTTTGGGAAATAATTTAGAAATAAAAGCCTTTAATTAATCATGCTTACTTTATCATTTTTCAGCTCACCTCCTCCCCTCCTCTGGCTTTCAATGCATTACAGTGGCAACAAGGAGCAACTCCAGAGCCCTAACCCTGGAAGCACCAGGCCCTCAGAAAACAAGGCTCCTTTTCATAGAGTTTGCAACAAGAAGGGAAGTTTTATTGATGTTCAGTTTCAAACAGGTCATGTCATGACACGTCCAGGTCATTTGATGACTTATCTCAATGAAACTCATTGACAGATCCAAGGTCTGGACTCAGTCTGACAAGAGGCTTCCTCGGTGCTGTTCTCCATGGATGAGGCCCAGTGTTCAAAACAACACATTGTCCACATGACTTCTTGTCTCAGCAGTTCCTCAGCTGCCCATGTCTACTTTTTCTTATGATCTGAAATAGATGGATAAATCCATCTAATCTGTCTATTGTATTTTTAATGTACCCATTACTGAAGGATTTATTCTAGGCACTATGTCTTGTCTATCTATGTGGTATTATCTGATCTAACATCCAGAGGCAAAAGTTTTATGAGTCTGAGTATAGCCAAGACTGAGCACATCGTGATTTCACTCAACTGGCTCTTTTCCTCTGGAATGTATTTGCTATGACATTTCCTTTCTTATCGTCATCAAGGAAAGCCCTACTATTTAAAAAAGCCTATAAAAAGTATTGGAGTATAATTATTGAAGGTCACCCCAGGACTATATGCAGGTGACAAAAAGCATCATGGCTTTTGCATCATTTCTTGTGAACCAAGCTTCCTATGCTGACCATGGGAGTGCAGTTCCTGCATCCTTGGACACAGAGAGAGGGCAGATTACTTGCCTCAATAGGTCAGAGACTTCTTCTGATTTGGATGTGTTGTTGAGTTTTCAAAGGGATGTGGAGGGAAAGTCTTCTGTCTGCCTATCTGGTCCTGGGATATGACACATCTTGCACAGCTACAAATAGTCATTCATAAAACTTCCCAGTGTTGGCCTTGTGCTCAGGTTGTTAGACTTTATTGTTCAAAAATCTGTAAATCCAGGGAGGCCTCCCCTTATCAAACACATAAACTACTTCCACAGCCTCTTTGGAGACCTACAGCAAAAATGAATGGAATTCATCTGGAGAGAACAGAGGGGATAGGATATGAAGTGTTCATCCATCAAAGAGGGCTAAGGTGTGGAAACACAGACTGAAGTTGATACTAGAGACACAGACAGCTCGTTGGGGATTTCCAGAATGTTGCTAGATTGAGGACAGCTATATTCAGCTCTCCAGCACCGAGGTGGCAACTGGGATGTCTTTACACAAAATTGCATTATTTGCCAAATAAGCCCTCTGTCTCCTCCTCTTCCTCATGTAACAAGAGAATCCTGAGCTGGTGCCAATTTCTTCTTGAATTCATAACAGAAACAAAGCAGTTCTGAGGCTGAATTCCTAGTAGTTGTGTGACTCCTCTGCTGGCAAATCATTACATGATAATATAGCAGGGATCACGTTTAGCCTAGCAAGGATTCCTTCTTACATATTCATACCCTTTTTCAGGACTTGAAATATGTCCATTAATCTGACCCCAATATTTAAACAGTCTTAAAACTTATTACACACCAATCTTAGATTTTTGCTTTGGGTGGCTGTCAGTTTATCCAAGATGGAGGTGCAATGCACTTGCATCTTAGACCACTTACCACAATATCCTCCAAAACAGACCTGTTCTCACCCCCAGCTTCTGAGAACTTTCTGCTTAGCGCTTTCAAGACTGAGCCTAAGGTTCATCTGCTTTTTGTCAGATCCAAAATCATGGGAAGGAGGTTTCAATGTGATTGCTTTCTGTGGAGTTCAAAAATTCTGCAGAGTCACTTCAAAGTCCTTGGCAAAGAGCAGATTGTACAGACAGAGTAAATAATTTAAATATCCCCTCTGGTTTTAAGATCTGTATGTATAAAAAGTTTTCAAAAGTTAAATACCATTACAGAACTGTTCAGGTGAAGATTAAAAGTGAGTTTGTAGGCCATCATAGTAGACAAATCAAGGGTTTATATAAACTAATACCAATTGCAAATCCATCCCAGGAGGTGGCCAACTGCATGACCTGACAGAGAACACCTCAGGTGATGTGCTGGCCTGTCGCTCTTTCTGTCTAATAGTGAATTTAACCCAAAAAGTAGTCACCAGTATGAACAGTGTGTAAAACAAGCAAGCTGTATAGAGTTGTTGTTAAAATAAATGCATGAGATAGTAGTTCCATGCTATAGAATGAAAGGAAACATACATATAAGGTTTCTGCCCTGTTACTTTGAGTTAAGCTATATTTAAAACAACTGGTGACACTATTCACAATCAGGAAGAATCAGGAGATGGGCTAATGCAGGAAATTAATGTCCATAAGGCAAAGGCCAGTGGTTTCCTTTTGCTTAAGCACAGCTGAGAAAATATCGTGATAATGTTATCTTTCATGCAAGCAAAAAAGCTCGGAAAGTCGCCACCTCTTCAGAAACCAGCTGCCCATGGAAGCTATCTGTCTGTCTGCAGGATTTTTATGGACTCTTTCACCACAGCATTTAAGCACTTCCCCATGTAAATTAAGGATGCTAGAGTCATTATCAAAAACTGAAAAAAAGCCTTTGTTTTTCAACAAAATAAATTACGGAAAGAGCTACACTATTTTCATTTGTAGGAATTAAAATCACAGAATCACACAATCATAGAATCACAGAGTGGTGGGGGTTGGAAGAGACCTCTGGAGATCATCTGGTCCAACCCTCTTGCTAGAGCAGGATCCCTGAGAGCAGATTACACAGGAACACACCCAGGTGGGTTTTGAATGTCTCCAGGGATGGTGACTTCACAGCCTCCCTGGGCAGCTTGTTCCAGTGCTGTCACCCTTAGAGTAAAGAAGTATTTTCTTATATTTAAGTTAAACCTCCTGTGTACCATTTTGTGACCATTACCACTTGTTCTGTCACTGGACACCACTGAGAAAAGTCTGGCTCTATCCTCCTGACACCCACCCTTTGGATATTTATAAGCATTGATGAGATCCCCCCTCAGCCTGCTTTTCTCCAAGCTAAACAGACCCAGCTCTACCAGCCTTTCCTCACAGGGCAGATGCTTCAGTCCTTTTATCATCTTAGTAGCCCTGTGCTGGACTCTCTCCAGTAGTTCTTTGACCTTCTTGAACTAGGGAGCACAGAACTAGAATATAAAATATTACAGCTCTGAATGGTGATTTTCCTAGGTCCCATGATAGGCAGGTTTACTCTACTGAGAAAAGGGCAGGTTTCCTTGGCTGAATCTCACACTCAAAGGATAAAGACACCAAAATAAGTCCTACCAGAATCAGCCATAACTGTCACAGGAGTAGAGAAGACATGCAGTAGTTGCTACAGAGGGTGTTTTGCCTAAAGATTTTTAGGCACAGGAAGATAATCCTTGTGGAAAACATCTCTCTTGGAAACAAACAGTCAAAAACAAGATAGCCATGAAAATAATATTGCCTTTGACTGTGCTAATTTGCAAATGCTGGTTAAAAAAAAAATCTGTTTTCAGGAAAGGGAGGTGACAAAAGAAGGGCATGGAAAACATTTCATGTGAAAAGAGATTGAAATGACCACGTGCATGAGAAAAGAAAAGAACAAAGAGCACTCAAGTAAATTAAAAGGTAGGATATGCAAAACCACTCAGGGAACTGCCTCTTTTCATACCATGTGCAAGCAGACTGTGGGATCCAAGCTTGCAGGTGTTCCTTGAGACCTATAACTCAAAGGCCCAACTTGATTGGACATTTATATGAGTAACAATAACAATTGGACTTACATAATATTGAAGAGTAGCAAATTTTGGAAAGACTATTAAACACCCTATTTTGAGGATGAAGCTAATATCTTCTTTAAGAGCAGAGAAGTTCTTTGTGTCTTCATTTGTGTGGCATGGGTTGACAGTGTAGATTATTTCACATAAACCTACGGCAAGGATTTTTCATAGCTTCATTGAGTGTAAATACCACCCAAAAAATTTCATTTAAAAGTCACATTTTCTTAGTTCACTATCTTCTGCAAGCCAGAGAAATGGAGGGAAACTGGGGAACAGTTTGGCACTTCCCAACTCATGTTTTTTCCCCAGACTTATTGCTAGGTGGAGAAAAGATCTAGCAAAACCTTGCATCTGGTCCCAGATTTGAACACCTGCATCTCAGTCCATCTGTAAGAAGCCTTGGAAAAGCTACATGAGCTTAAAAATATGAAAAGAAAAAAAAAAATGCATGAATCAGGAACATCACAGATCTCTGCCCTGTGTCTGTACTGGATAACTCATCATCCAATCTCCTCCTAGCACTTATTCACTGAAGAACTACTTTTTCTGTGCCATATGCAACCTCTCCAGACTGACTTGGAGATGACATCTGAAATGTCAAAGTTCAGCTTATTGGCATCCTGCAATTTCAGAGGGACTTAGTTGGTTGCTTAGTTACTTGGTTTCTTAGTTGGTTGGTTTTTAACCAAGATCAATCCCCCAGTGAGAGCAGCCCTGTGGAAAAAGACCTGGAGGTACTAGTGGATCAAAAGCTGGACATGAGCCACCAATGTGCAACTGCAGTCCAGAGGGCCAACCACATCCTGGGCTGTATCAAAAGAAGTATAGCCAGTAGATCGAGAGAGGTGATTCTGCTCCTCTTCTCTGCCCTGGTGAGACCTCACCTGGAGTACTGTGTCCAGCTCTGGAGCCTCCAACACAAGAAGGATGTGGGACCTGTTGAAGTGTGTCCAGAGGAGGGCAATGAAAATGATCTGAGGGCTGGAGCACCTCTCTTGTGAAGACAGGCTGACAGAGTTGGGGTTGTTCAGCCTGAAGAATAGGAGACTCTGGGGAGACCACAGTGACCTTCCAATACCTGAAGGAGCTGGGGAAGACCTGTTCACTAGGGCATGTAACAACAGGGCAAGGGGTACTGGTTTTAAGCTAAAGAAGGGTAGATTTAGGTTGGACATTAGGAAAAAGTTATCTAATATGAGGGTGGAGGATCACTGGAACAGGTTGCCTGGAGAGGTGGTGGAGGCTCCGTCCCTGGAGACATTCAAGGTCAGGCTTGATGGGGCTCTGAGCAATCTGTTCTAGTGTGAGATGTCCCTGCTTATTGTAGGGGGTTGGACTAGGTGACCTTCATACATCCCTTCCGACCCAAGATATTCTATGATTCTACCATTTCAAGCCTCTAGGAAAAGCACTGTGGAAAATGGCATTAGGACTGTACAAAGTTAGGTCAGATTTTCAGGACTAGCATCTTCTGTGCCAATGGTGTTCACCATACATTAAGCTGAGTCCATTAAAATTGTAAAAAAAACAGAACGCCTCTAGCGCTACAACTTTCTTCCACATTGTTTCAAATGTTGTTGGTGCAGAAGAGAGACTAGTGTCTCCATGCCTAAAATGTTAAGCAGCACCCTATAACCCCAAGCCTGTGCATCCAACCTGCCTTCACAATTCTTTATTTGCTGAGGTCCAGTGCCCATTTGCAAAAACATTTTTAAACAATTCATTCAGTATCTAAGACAGAAAAGAAAACTAACACATCTGCTAGTGCTGGATGAATTGTATCATTTTTTCTGATTCTTATTTCCTAAACAGAACATAAATCAGAATTCCACAGTAGATTTTTCTGCTTCATGTCTTACCCTGAGTTGGTATTGAGTTTTGGCACCCAGTAGAATACCTTCTAACAGTATCCACAAAAAATAGCAGCTTTACAAAATAGCACTTTACAAAATAAACAAAAAGTTATTATTTCCTTCAATGAGATGTTACTGTATGTATGTATTTGTACATACATATCAACACAGGCTCACACACATTTGTATAACAATCTTCCTTCAGAAAAAAATAAACCATTTCCTTTCATATGCTAAACAAAAACTAGGTGAAACAAGTTAGCCACTACCTGCCAGACACACAAGGGCTGGTTCCCACTGCTCTTCCTCAATTAAAATTATGCACATTATCAGTTCTCAGGTTATAAAAGGGTCTTTTTGCATTTCTACGGGCCAGCTCTCCTTGCTATCCCAACAAAGACATGCAGGTGATAAACTTATTGCCACCAGCTGTGGAAAGGACTTTTTTCCTCTGCTTTATCTAGCCAGCAAACTCTTTGCCTCCTTCATACAGCAGCTGAGCACATCCCCGACCCATGGAGGCCCCTCAGCAGTGCTGCAGGGCCAACAAGGGAGCCAAGATGTGAGCAGAAGGGAACTGAATAGATATGGTGTGCAAAGACCATTTAACTGCCCATTTTGTTCATACGTCCTTTGAGGTAGGCAGGAATGGTTTTGCACAAGATCAGGAACATTTGAGGCATCTAGTGACAAATAATGACAGTTTTAATAATTTCAGAAAACTTGCAACGTCAGGCTATTTTTTCCTAGATTTATTTTCTTTCTTAAAAAGTAGATATTTAGGATTAGTCCTAGGTCTAGTCTCTGTAGTAGTCAAAAGGACAAACATCTGATGATTGCTCTTAGGTAATCATTATAATTCTCTGAACATTAAATGCATTGGTTCAACCCAATAATAAAATTAAATTCAATGTGTCACCAAAATACACCTTTAAAAATAAACAACAGGGTTGAAGATTTAATGTACCCTTTACAGTAATGAACACTAATGACTTTAGAGATTTAACTATTATTTTTGGACACCTTAAAAACATAGAAGCATTGAGTGGGAAGGAAAAAAGCAGCTATCATTACCTCTTTGGAATCACACCTGAAAATCTGAGGTTTTCCACCTCAAGTCTTGAACACTGAACACGTAAAAGTTTTCCAAGTACCAAAGAGGCTTTTGGAAATGGCTGATCTCATGGCAGAGACCACAGCTTTGGAAACAGCTGGAGCTCTTTGTGGTATAAAAGTGCCAGCTGTTCATGACCCCATATAACTGGAGCTCTCACCCCACAGCAGAGCCACCAGAAGATGTGGGATGAACACCACCCTCAGCCAGCAGAATCCACTGAGTCCCCCAGCAGCAGTTCTTGCTGAACCAACCAAGTGCTCGCCAAAGAGAGGAGTGCTCATGAAAAGAGTATGGATGCAGAAAGCAGAAGGCACCAACCACACCAGCTGCAGGCCCGTGGAGACATTGCAGTGTAGCCTACCTCACTCACATGTTCCTGAAAAGAATATCCTAATGGCTCCTAGAAAATGAATTAAGGTGCTTCCTGATAGCATCGCTTCCCCCATTTCAAAACTGGCCCTGAGGCATGCATTACAGTTAATTATGGATGTGTGATGTTTTTGCTTTTACAAAAAGCAGCTGTGCAACCAGACTTCTGCTTTGGAAGAGGCATTTGGCTGCTGTCACCAGATTACAGCTAATTTGTGCGTGGTGAGGGCAGTAAAAGTGTGATACAGAATAGGTTTATGATGGCATTAACGTGGTGGAAAGGCATGATGCACAATGGAAGTTGTTTCTTTTGAAGTCTTGTACGGATGCCAGTGTATAAATTCAGCTGTTAGTATAATCTGAATTTAAGTATGGAAGACATACTTTGTTCCTTTTTACTTGTTCATTTCCTTTGGTTGCATAAAATACATGTCATTAAGGCCACAATTGCTCTTGGTGATGTCAGTTAAAGCATTGGTGTGTCATTGCTTCTAAATATATATTTTATTAACCAGGTATCAGACATACTGGATCAATTTGAGGGCCAGCTCCCAAAGCTCTACCCATCCTCCTCATGGATCAGAACATGGGTATGCCGGGTGGACGAGACATCACTCCCAGTACCAAAACTGGATGCAGTTCAGGACAATGTACAAGAGGAAGCCTAACCCAAGGAGGTACTTTATCAGGAGATGTGCACATCATGATTCTCAGAAAATATATTGATTGGCAGCTATTTCTGCAAGGCTTCAGCTGAAAGATAGTAGAGCAAGATTTGTAGGTACAAGAGAGGAAGAGAAAAAACAAGATAAACCAACATTACAGATGGTGTTTTCAAGCATGTAAAGATTCTTTGTGAAGTCTGGATACCTCAAAACAATGCTATTTAGCTATGTAGGCACTATTAGGCATATTTCTTTTATATAACTTTTTTGGGGAGTGGGTTTAAGTAGCTTAAGTCATACTTTAATTTTAATATATTTTCTGTAAGAACTTCTATTGTATTTTTACTTGTTTTCTGTATCAGTTAGACTCGAGGTGATGAAAAATTACAAACTCTGTTAAGAAATTTACTCAGTTCCAGAGCTAAGTTCAGTGCTCAGCTCAGTTATGTCTGTACTGTGTGATCAACAAAGGCAGCATTCAGATCCTCTGGTATTTAAAGGATATTTCATCTGCCAGTGCAGGAAGGCAAAAATAAATAATATCTTAATTTTTAACAAGCTTTTTCATTCTCACTCCACCTGATTCATCACCTTGGTGTACCATGCTTAATATTGAGACTATTTTCTTTAGGAAAGAGCATTATTTTTTTTCCAAAACCCAGTGACTTTTTTTTTTTATTACAAAGGCTTCAGCTTTCCATTTTAAACATCTCTGCACAGAGCAGATATCTGTTATAATTCACCATAACACCAGATAATTCCTCTTCAGCACATGCAATTTATTGCTACAAGATCTGACAGCCTGCTGGACTAGGAAGAAGCCAAACTAAACCCAGCAGAAGTTGTGCAAATTGTTAACTTGTGGGACTGTATGTGTCCCAGGGACCATTTTCTCCTCTACTCTGCCCTTTTTAGTTATTGCTTTTTTTGTTGTGACTTGCCCTCATTATTATTGTAAGCTCCTTAAGGCAGGGATCAAGTCTTCCTCGTAGTCAGCACAGGGCCTGACCCATCAACACCCAGACTCCCCATGAGTCTATTCAGTGCTATCAAAATCAAGGAGCTGTAATACTACTGCCCTGCCATGTAAGTAGTGTATGTTTCAAAAGGAACAAATTATGTTACTGATGTGAGGAACAGGCCACAGAAAAATGCCACAGACTGCCCAGTAGAGCCGGGCTTGCAACACACTGCTGCTGAAATGTGCATGAGCCATAGAGCCCCGTTTGCCCCCTGCAAGAAGATAACGGCAGCAATTCATGCCGAAGACACTGAGAGGGCAAGAATCACTTCCAAGCAAGTCCACAGGCACCACCTTGATTGGATTCACTGGCTGCCACCCATGACTGCTTTTGCTAGAGGTACTGGATGAGGGCATGTTTTCCACTCCTACAAGTAGCTCTGACTCATCACGGGCATCAAAACATGCTGAGTAACATTAAAAAAAGAACACAAAGACTAGATTTACATGTATTGCACTCAGTGAACTGTGCTCTTTTTTTTTCTGCAGTAGACACAAGTGCAAAGGGACCATCTATCACAGAAGGGCAAATCCCAGTCAAGCCCAGCAGAGCAGTGATCCAGCAGTTGCTGTGAGTGCAGAGAAAATGAAAACTCTTGGCTGATTTTCCAGAACCTTATTTTGGTAGACTATCAAAGCATCTGTTCAAAAAATATCGACCTGTCCTGTCTCAGTGCTCTGGAACAATACATCTCCAGTCTTTTTTTAAAGATTTGTAGCATGTAGGTAATTTTTCTTTGTTCTGTCCTGATGCTTTTAATAAGACTCATAGTGCCCCATTTCCAAAGAAAAACAAAACAGAGAGTGTTTTAATGGACCTTAAAGGAAACTTTTTGCAAAATTCCCCTAACAAAAATTTCAAAATACTCAGTTTTACTGAGCATTCTCCTATTTAAAATGAAACAAACCCTGTGGATCATTTATTTCTGAGCACAGTGTACATCACTCCAGTTACTTAGGAGTCACTTTCTCACAGGGCATGAATTCACACTTTGGTTTTCTGCGTCTCTTCCAGCCATCAGAAGAATTACAGCCACATGTCCACACAACACCAGGCAGCTGTTCAGAAAGAGAAAAAAAATAGTGGTGCTTAACTGATATACAGATATAATAAAATTGATGGACTATCAGAAGCCAGTTAAATTGTTTTGTATTAACACCTCTGCTTTCTCTCTAATCACCATTAATGATTACGCTTGGTCCCAGCTCCAGTCCTGCATCTCTCTGTAGGACAGCACTTCCAGTAACATGCCAGATTTCCCTCTTCAATAGCTCTGGAAAGCTGGGATGCAGGCAGTCCTTGGGGCTCTTTAATTGAGCAGAAACAAAGCTTGCATGCTTTGAATAGATCACAACAGTCAGCCAGTGACATTTTTTTCTTGTATGTTATGTTTTGAGCCTGGCAAATTACCTTACATGCAATAGGGAAAAATGCTATCCGGAGATAATTCACTTTTGGCTACTGTAGGTTGTGGAAATTACACACTGTGTTAAAAGCTGCCTAGTGAAAATGATCATCAGAATTATTTTAAATAGATTAATGTATTGCTGATCACTCATTCTCTCTGAATTGAACAAAGCTTCAGTAACTGTCTAAAAGAGCAAAAGACTTCAAAATTGTCCATCTTTTCCTTGAGTGACTTAAATAAAATCTGAGCTGGAAGGTAAGGATGTTACAAAGAGACACCTCTTTGCACAAGCAGAAAAGACTTGAATGGGTTAAGACATATCTGGCTGAGTCCCAACAGACATAAAAATCACCTGTGCCTGCTCTGAAATAAATCAGTGTCCTTTTCTGCTGCTGCCGTTGTCTGGAAATAATGCAAATGCAATGGGCCTGCAGTGACATTGTGCCGCTCTCGAAGGATACACATAATAAATTGTCCCCTAATACTGTTAAAGAGACATTTTCGTCTTACTCAGTAGCTTTTGAGGTTGAACTGTGCTACTTACTAGTTGAGGACTGTGATATGGTGTCATGCCATTCTGCTCTATTATTCATTTAGCCTCTTATTGCTTATATGCACATTTGATTCTTGAGTCTCAAAACGTGGTTGCTGTTTACACTCAATGGTAGCGCGTTTGCTGGCATGCAGGAAAAAAGCAAGGAGTTTTCTTTCCACTTTGTTGCTGTTGTTTTAATCATCTCCCTTCAATAGCAGCTGGAACAGATCGTAGATTCATATGATTTGGTTCTACTGCATTCATCACTGGGAAAAATAAATGGCTGTTTTAAAGGAGGACAGAAAGAATTTGTCTGCCCAGCAGGAAGCTATTGCTGTTCCATAATTGTTTGCTAAAAGGAAGCTGGAATAAAAATGGAGCTAAATGGGTATCTGTGTCAATCCAATCCATCAAAATGAGTTTAACTGACTGGGGAATCACAGCTTAGGAGCTGGATGTGAAAGCTGGCAAACCCAACATTAAATGAAGTAATTAATTACTAATTTTAAATATTTTAAACCTTAAAAATTATATCTGATTGCATCATCTGCTGCACACACAAAAAGCTAGTAGAACTACCACCAAGGCATTTCCTAATACCAAGGGAGTAAAGTCAAGCAAGCAAAACCATATAAGGACAGTGAGAAGCGTTTAAACTGAAGAACATAGTTGCATTTTTTTGGTTTATTTGTTTGTTTGTTTTTCTTCATGCATCATTAAATTACTCAAATGCCCAGTCCTGTCCTAAAATTGCCCTCTATCTTGTACCAAGTGAAGTAGGCAAATATTTATATTTGCTACAGAGAAACAGCTCAGGGAACTGACACTGCTAGAAAATGATGCAGTAAAAGAAAAAAGAAAACAAAAAATCCAAATTACTTTCCTCTGGGCTGAATGCCCAGTCCTTTTCCTGCTTTTGCCAGAAGAGGATGGCATGGGGCTGAGAACAAGTGCCTGTGTGGAGCAGATCCCTTAGTATTGCAACCATCACCTACTCAGCTCTCAGTATCCAGGATATTTTAAATGAATAAAAAGCCTATATTGGTGCCTTTCTGCCTCATTTTCATGTGTGAACACAATAGACAAAACAGAGACAATGAAAACCACTGAACCAGAGTAGTAACAGAAAGGATTTGGCTTCAGGCATCAGTGCTCAAAAATTTGTAAGGAATATGGTTAATCCCATTAGTCATCTTCTGTACGTGTGTGCTTCACAGGGTAGGGAGTGACAGCTGAGTAAGGACTAATCATAGAATCATAGAATCACAGAATCAGTAAGGTTGGAAAAGACCTTCAAGATCATCAAGTCCAACCATCAGCTCTACACCCCCATGACCACTAAACCAGCTCCCGAAGCACCAAGTCTACCATTGTTTTTAACATTGTCAGGGATGGTGCCTCCACCACCTCCCTGGGCCACCTATTCCAGTGCCTCACCACTCTTTCAGTGAAGAAATTTTTCCTAATATCCTAATATCCAATCTGAACCTCCCCTGGCAGAACTTGACCCCATTTCCTCTTGTCCTATCGCTAATCAAATGCCTCAATGGTCCTCACATGTAGCTACGTTTTGGGCTGAGATTCCTAGATTACAAAGCTAGAGGAAACCCCTGGCAATCACTTCATCTGACCACTTGTACACCGCAGACCATACGATTTGCTTGGCTAACTCCTGCTTCAAGTCCCTGATTTAGGATTGAATCATAGTTTTTCAATCTGTGGCACATGGGCCTTGGAGAATTATGTCCGTAGAAAGTACTAAATTTGTTATTAGAAAAGGACTTTAAATACACTGTACAAAGTTGTGTCATTCCCTTTGGGAAATCCTCAGGGGTTTGCATATCAAAGACAGCCTGAGACCACTTACTACAGCACAAATCTTTTAGAACATCTCCCAATATTGACCTAAAATTTTGCACTTCAACATGAAGGAGTCACTTAATGTTACCTTGCTTTTAATTGCCGTATTTCTAGTCCAATTATACCTCACTTCAACTGGCAGCCATTCAATTGCTATAACTTTGTCTGCCAGGTTGAAGAACCCTCTGTAATCATGTTTCTGCTCTCCAAGTAGGTGCTCACAGACCAGCAAAATCACCCTTTAAGTCCTCAGTAAGCTAATCAGAGTGTGCTTCTTGAATCTTTCACAAAAAGGCATGTTTCATGGTTCTCCAAAGCTTCTCAGTTCTCTTCTCTGACGACTTGTTAATTTCTCAGTCATTCCTGAAATGCAGAGCTGGACATAGCGTTGCTGTGGATGCTGCATCATTCAAGTACAGGGGAAACAGACACTCTCAGCTTCATGCTGAGACATTGATATTCATATTTACAGGTCTGTATTAGCAGCTAATTTTCATTTCAGCTAAGTGGTTGTAGCTCATGTTCAATTGATGATCTGATATGACCCACAAGTCTTTTCAAGACCTACACTTTCCCAGGACAGAGTCCTCATGCTGCAGAAATTATCTATGTTCTAAGTTCTTCATTGTATGACACAGCATCTGGTTGTTCTGGAAATTATGCTCTTTGCTTCCACCCCTATTACGAAGTCATTCCCATTAAGAACCCACTCTGGCTTTAATGTATAGTCATAGAAGCTGTACGAAAGCTAAAGCTTCACATGTACAACCTCTCCAGATACCTCCAGCAGCATTCACTTCATGGTCTCCTCAGCATTGCAACTGCTTAACATATCTCCAATCTTTCTGGAAACAATTCATGTGTTATATTTAGTAGAGCACAGATACTGATCTACTGTGGGTAGGCCTGATGTAATTTACAGAAAATCTCCTAAACTTTATTAAATAAATATATTTTCCTTCAGACCTTGAACCAACCTTGATTTCACAAAAAAAATCTGGCAAATAAGAAAAGGATCAATATTATATATGGTTACCTGGGTTTAAAAAAAAGAATCTTTTAATTTATATCTTTCAAGGATACTCACATTTTAAAATGAAAATACTTTGGAAGTTCTCTTACTTCCCACATGGCTTTACCTGTATGCCCCCAAGATGCAAGACCTGAAAGACAAAGAGAAGCCCTAACTCTGTTCCTTGTGGGGTTTTTTCTGTGTTAAGGGAGCAGCAATAATAGCAAGCTGGCTTATGGTTCCCAAGGTCCAAAAAAATTTAGCCTGTGGCTCAGAGTAAGATCTTTTGATAACATTTCATGTTAATTTTGAAAGGACTGGAACACGACAGGGGCCACACACTTCATCAGGCTTGCCAAGGCACCTTGCTTATGTACTGCAATTCTGCAATGCATGATCCTTGCTCATTTGTTCTCAGATTAAGCTGGTTATTTCTGGACCATTCCAAACCCACAGCCTTCTACAGGACTGTTTGTTTTCACACAGGACTGCAGGAGGATTAGTGCTGTCACATACAGAAAAGAATTACCCCCAGAAAAGCACTTTCCTGGTCAGTTTGAAATTTTATCTCTAGATATTTTGACCACAAGGCCATTGCAAATATTTCTGTGCAATGCTCTGTTATTTGATATCTCTTTTTGTTCCCTGAAAATGGCAGAAGTGGTTTTATTCTTTACATTTTTCTGTGCTGTGCTGGTGAGATTAAAATTCCCATGGTAAATTCAGTGTCTGTCACACAAATACTTTTGAACATCCTCTGCCATGGGAGTGTTTTCAGAAGATGATAAACGGAAAAGAGTAGAATACACTAGCAGCTGAATCTTCAGTAATTTCAGCAACTCTCAACACAAACCCCTGAAATAAAGAACCATCTTTTACACTAAAACTAACTCCTATCAACATAAACACTGAGAAATTTGTATCCAAAATTACCATGAAAACATAGAAGCTTCAAATTGAGGTACATAAAATGAACGTATGTTGTTCTCCCTCTAGAAGATGTTCCCATTGAGAACTCTTCCAGTCAGTTTGTGTTCCTGCACCTGAGTACATGGAGGCAGATCCTGCTGCTAACAGGGAGTCCCATAGCAGATCTGTGGTTTCTTCTGAGCAAAAGTGTCTCTGTCCACCTGAAACCTTTTCCATGACTGAGATCTCCATGAGTTTGAAGGCTTCCCTGTAAATTAGATTGCATTTCCCAGAGATGTTCCATCTACAACCTCCAAAGTGTAAATACAGATTGACAACATCAGCAAATGAGGAATGCAGCCTTGAGAGTGATCCAACAGGTAACACAAGTGACAACCATGTATTTCTCTAGCCTTGGGCCTGTAAATGACAGGGAATGTGGGCCTCACACAGCCCACAACATCATTTCACAGAGTTTGCAGGCACCTTACTTCTTTCTGCATTATTATGAGGTAGTACTATGGTGCATTCAAAAGTCAGCCAAGCACATTTTCAAAGACTGGTTTAGTCCTCTGCTGAAATAATCACAGACTCAGAATGGTTAGGATTAAAAGGGACTTAAAGATCATCTAGTTCCAGCCTCCAAATCTCTGCTAATGACCTACTTTGTGATGACACTCTAAGATTTAGGGCTAATTAATAACCCTTTCTATAAGGAACCATCACATAAAATGCAATCACCAAATAACTATGCCAAGGAATCATTTTGCCAGCTAGATAAATAATAAATCTTGCTGTACATTATTATTTTTAAATACACAAGCTTATAATGTAATTGCCAGTTGCATTTCTGGCTTTACACCTTTCTGAGGAAAACCAGCAAGGAACCAGTATTTCAGGCTGCAAACCCATGGAGACAGAGCCTGAGGAGACACTATCAAGAAGCAAGGGTACCGCAGTCACACACACGCAGGCACAACAGAGCTGAGGAAGGATTTTTGATCTTCAGTCCAAGCTGGCCCATGGCCAAGAACTTTCTGCTTTTCTAGAGGAGGTGATGAGTCTCCCTTCAATACAAAAAAAAACACCACCCTCACAATCCGCCCTCATATCGCAGCTTCTTGAAAAAGGCAACACTCCACCCTCATTTCTCTTGCTTTAATCCACCCTCTTTGAAAACCCAACACTTGCACTACTGTCATTTCTTAATCATGGTACCATTTATCTTCTCAGCCTTCATTTCACCAGAGTAAGGTCTACACCACTTTCTAGCACTGAGCCCACACTCAAAGTCAAGGTCAGATTAAGGCACTGATGTCCAGCAATATCCACATGTATGTGCAGAAAGCCTGAGGCAATGGCCCAGAAGGGGTGAAACTTATGTCCAATGATGTGGAATCCTGGGCATCCTCTTCTCTGGAAGTCCAGCTAACAGCATTTTCCAGAATACTTGTACTTTGACTAATTATCTCCTAATTTTACTCCTAAGTAATAATTCTCTGGGGGAATGAAGACATTTCTGCTGCTTTCTCCCAAAAGCAAACTTCTCCAGGTAGGAGAAAGCTCCTCAGGAAAATAATCTTGCTTTATCACTGTTTCTGCAGATTTCTGGAATGGAATAGAAGCAGACAAAGACCCATGGGCTAAAAGAGTGCTGTGACATGACAGGAACACCAGGTATCTTTTCCTGATGCTTGGCTAAATTTGTCACTGACTCTAAAGCCAAAACTTTGAACCAGAATATCACTGAGGTCACTGAAACATGTCATCTTCATAGTCCCTGTTCCAAATCAATGGCAACAGCTGGACTTTCCAAAACAATATTTTATCCTGAGAATTATTAAAAATTTAAAATCCATTTTCCAAACTTTAAAATATTTATTTGTGACTCATAGAGAATGTGGAAAGTGCTCAGCTGAGCAGCATCAGGGCAATATATACTAATCTGAAGATAAACAAAGAGAAAGGAATAGGTGGCCAGGAAAAAATAATAATAATAATAATAAACCAAACCCTGTAAATTCTGAACAAACTGGACTTTGCAGCAAATATTCAGGAGTTTGTAAAACCCAGTTGTCAGCTGTCTCTAAGGCAAGCTCAGACTAGAACATGAGTCCAAGACTGCATTCACAGAGCTGGAATGGGTCCACTCTTGAACACAGAGAGACCTCACCTCCAGGTTTTAGCGCTGGCCTAACTTCATTATTTCTGAAATCAATGGGAGCATCAAGGAAAGCTTTAAAATGTTCCTGGTTGCTGTCTACACTGGAAGCCTTCAGGAAGACATTGAAGGGATAGCTCTACAGCTTTTTACAGGCAGATATAAGCTTACTCTCTTAAATGTACAAGCTGACTCTTGGTTGTATTAACTCAGTGCAGAGTCAGTATATGCAGACTCTAAGATGACTTAGTTTCAGAAACATGACAACTAGAGTTACAGGGCTTCCAGTTTGCTAACAGTATGGTCAGAGCAAGCTTACACTGGAAATACTACAGGGACTACTTCAAGAGAGGATGCAGCAACAACTGAGGACCCATGCAGTTGCACCTGTAAACCTTATTCTTTCTCCCCCAAAACATAGCTATAGTGGCAGAAATGCAATTCTGATTTGTCACAGTAAAGGCACTCATGAACTTACAGGTGATGATAGAAGACCTCATGAATCAGATATTAGTCATACAAAATACATGGGTTTATGCACCATGAGTGTTCCCAGCAATTCTAATTGCAATTTCAGTATGTTTGCAGAACATCTGTGCTTCAGAATTCAGGAAAAAAGAGTTTGTCACAATGCCATGGGTGGCCATTTCTTGCCTCTTTTTGTTGTTGTTGCTGCTGTCTCCAATAATCTATATGGAAGATGATAAAATATTTTTATCATAAGTGAAAAACAGAAAATCAAGTCAACCATTATACTAAGACAATAAAAAAAGAACACATAAGGTTGAATTGCAAAAAAAAGAAACTAAGTTTCTAGTGCAAAAAGAAAAATACATCTGTATTAAATATTTAGGAGTAGATGGGCCTAAGCAGGATTAAAGGCAAAAAAGAATTAGTAGACAACTTATTTTTTGGTGAAAAATAACATGAAATCTAACTCATTTTAATATGTTCTCACTTCCAATTGGGCTCAGTTTGTTTCATCAACAACTCGGCATGAACCAAATACCTGCATGTGAGCCCTTGGTTAAGGTCAAATATCTATATTACACTGCCCTTCAAGCAATATTGAATCAGTAAAGTATCTTTTCAGCTACAGTTATATTAGACATAGCTATTGACTTCCTTCTTTTTTATTGCACTATAAAACATGCTGTAGTGAAAATAAAGGTTTACTTTGCAACAGAGAATTCACAGACATCTATTACTGCTGAGTCTTCAAATCCTTGGACATGTGTCTTGCTGCCTGTGTTGATTGAGATAGTCTGAAAACCAATTAACTGTCCTTCAATCAGCCTCTGACTGGTGTAATTAGTGCAGTGTGTTTCATGTATCTGTGTACAGTAGATGCTGAAATATTTGTGTGTTTCTTTGTGTATAATCAAACTATTTATAAAATGTTAGGTTTCTTTCTTTCCTGTTTTCAGAAAACAGGCAGAAAGCTTCCATCCTCACAGCAGCTTCAGGAGTTGGCTGCCTCCTTTTGATTTTAAAGATAATAGTGTCTCATCTTGATTCATCCCCCTCTAACAACTGAAGATCTAAGTGTTCTTTTGCCAAATACTGAGGTAGCTTTTAGACGTACCATTAGGAACTAGCAGTTATATTCACTTTCATAAGCCTCAGGTGGAAGGTTTGACAAAAGAAATGTTCTGTGATCCTCACGCAAATAGTCAGTGGCAAAAATGGGTTCAAATTTTAAAATTCCACCTTGTTCCTAAAGTGCTCTACAAAATAAATCATCTAAGGCTATTTTAGAGTTATGTTTTTCAGACACCTGAAAGATGCCTAAAATGCAGAACACTCAGCCATCTCATCTGTTTTCAACATCCCAACACTGTGATGCAGACTCCCCTGAGAGAATCTCTCGCTAAATTAAAAACAAATCGCAATTAATAAAAGCCAGTACTACTACCAAGGGGATATACAAGGAAGAAAGATGTTCCATAGTATTTAGCCTCTGAAAACATTCACACACAGGCAGGTCAGACAAGCAGGCAGGACAGACAATGATTTCTCCAGGGGCATTTTCTTGCCTGGGTGCTGCAGATCCAGGCGGCATCTCAAATCACTGTGAAAATAGAGTTCTATGGTATTTATGTATCTAGATCACAAATGGCTTTCATTGCTTTGCTGTCATGGAAGAACCTACAGGCATGATGACAAAGATCAAGTATGACAGAAGTACATATTGATGATTCCTATCAGGGAAGGAGACATTAGATTCGCTTCTCTGCTGAGTGATATCTGCTGAGGTCTATCCACAAAATACAAAGAACCTCCCAGTAGTCTTGTTGTCTTCTGGGGTCACTGAAGAGCCAGGAACACTGATGCAGACAACCAGGCCTAATTGCAGGAGACTCCCTAATAGCAATTAAGGAAACAACATAGGAAATGGGAAACCTGAAACATGCTCCCAGTGTATCCCTAGGGCAAAGGAACAGAAGGAAATGTAACCATTTTAGACCTAAGACTTCATCAACAGATGGGCCTGTCTGGCCTCCAGCAAAGTCAGAGTTAGAACTGGTCGAGAGGACATTGATATAAAAGTGTCCAAGTTGTATAGGCGATTGAACCTATGCATACTTCTAACGTTTTACTGAAGAGTTCTCCTTCAGTTAAAAGCAGGACAAGGAGATGTGAAGAACTAGGGTATGGTCTCATCCTTGGTAGTAATTCTAGCAATCATGAAGCAGCTCTGAAATGAGGTCTCCTAAAATTGCCATATTTTGCTTACAGGACAGGTGCAGAAGGTTCAGTAGCAATAGGAGCTCCTGGGTCAACTCTCCTGGGGCAGCAATCCTCACACTCTGTCCTCATTTATGAAGACAGTCATTGGAAACCACCCAAAAGAAGAGCCAGACTGTAGTATTGCACAAACATCACAGTCAAGCAATCCCCAAGACCTTGCAGTATAAACAAGTAGCACAGTTGCAGGGGCAAGGATAAGACACACAAGTAGAGCAAATGACATAATAACAGCAAATAGCTGCTCTTAGTTTCACAGTTTGATCCCACTTATTTTATTTCTATTCCTTTTTTTGAGGATGGGAGGGTGTTCAAAGAAATTATTGAAAAGAATGGGAGGAGGCTGAGATGGAGGAAAGCTTGGAAGAAATTTCATGCTGGAATTACTAAATCAGACTGTAACCATCCTTTCATGATATGGCTAAGCTCATCAGGAATCACAGCAAACACCACTGCAGTTCACATCAGCCCCAAAAGCTGCAGTGATGAAGTCTGGGCAGGGAGAGAGAAGGTAAGAGTGGGATATTTTAATTAAGAGCTAAAGGCATGTGTGGGACCAAATCTCAACCCTTCCACAGAACTAATGATTGAACTGGGCAGGTTCATGTATTTGCCTTTCTGTCCTCTGGACTTTCTGTTTGAAATCAGACAGATGCTTCTTCTCCATATGTGTGTTTGTGTGTGTGTGTGTGCTGGTACACACAGCGACTCTTCCAGTTTTGCAAAAATTACATAATTTAGCCATAGAATAACTATTAATTTACAGGAAACTATAAAGTTAAAACAGGCAGGGTAAGTAATCTTTCAAATACTGTCTCTCATGTGTTGAAGTTCCTGGGATCAGACAGCATCCTTGCCCTGATGAGAGGCAGGTATAAGAGGTATTACTATGTACTCCCAAGAAGTCCCTCCATCCTTACAGTGGGCCCCACTCTCAGATCCAAACCCTTGCCTGATGAATGGTGCTCCAGAGAGGAAATGTTTGTGTGAGAGGGGAACTGATACTGCAAAACAGCCTGAAACTAGACTGGCATTTGTGTTTTGACAAGGCTTTGAGAACCTCATTGTATGGGGAAATTATAGCCTGGTGAAATAGAGTGAGGAGAGAGGGAGAGAAATGCTAAAGTTGACACATACTATGATCCTTCCACAGCTAAGTTTGCTGTTTGAGTCTGTCACAATTTGCATCTACATTTGCACTTTAATTGTTCTATGAAAACCTTTGCATTGGAACAAATCCAGAAGGAGAATACACGAAGCATGCATCTACACACGGATACAGGTCTTGGGTGGATGCCTAATCTTCCCCAGTGGGAAGAGCTTGCTTTAGGCAGAGTCTCTGAAGATGAAACTGTCTCTTTCTCCACTCACCTCAAATGAGTCAAGAGGGCTTTTGCGGTAGGAACTGCAGATGAGCACTCACCTGCTTAGGAAACCAAACAACTTATATCTATCAAAGATATCTAAGTAGGGATTTAGGGGCCTTAATTCAGGTATCCACCTTTAAAAGTACATAATTACATATTTCCAGTTGAACTATAGCAATGCCAAAAGGCCCCAGTGTAGATCAGCAACCTCTCCTGCCAAGCGCTGTGTTAACAAGAGAGTCAGGTCTAGCCCCAAACAGTTTATAAGACAGGCAAAGTAAATAATCACCATCTTGTTTTTCTGGCATAAAACTGAGGCCTAAGGCCCAAGGCCAAACAGAAGAGCTGACAACTGAAGCAAGATTGCCTATTAAAATTAAATGCCAGGCCAACAACTCAAATCAAGGCACTCTCCTTCATTGAACATCAACTCACTGATTATCTGTTGAAATCCATGCTCAGTTTTCATTTTTGAAAAAAAGAAGCTTCATTCAATACAGTTTATGTGGGAGATTTATCAGACTGAAGGCTGGAATTGAAAACCCTGTCTCCTTTCCCTCAGCATCTTCATCAGGGCACGCTGATTGCCTCTGTACTAGGCACAATCATCTCCACGAGAAGGTTGTTTATTGTGTATTGACACCAACCATATGAAATGCTACAATTAAGAGAAGCTTTTACAAAAGGAACTGCTTTGGGATGTACAGCCTTGTTGCAGTGTTCAGTCCTGGGCAGTGGCACTTCAGGTACAGCTACACTATGGGAACAGCATCCTGGAGATTGGTTTTGCCTCCCAAGCCAGACCACAGTGGCAGTAAGTCAACCTGGAGCCACTCTGTTCAATAGAAATTCCATCTAGCCTGAGTATGGGAGAATTGAGACCGATGGAAGATAATGATTTTTGCTTCAGTGAAACAGTGTTGACTTGCAGTTTGCTTAGTGGGTATGAATTTAATTGCTGACAAACACAAAGGGATGTTTTACCAAGTCATAAGCCAATAAACTCTGATTTACAGCCTCCTAATTCTCACGTTGCAAAACAGCTTAAGGGGGGCCCTTTAACAAAAAACAAACAAACAAACAAAAAGATCCCCTAGTCTGTAGGTATTCCTGTCCACCAAGAGTGTCTTTGAGCTGAATAAGATTCCTGGGACTCTGCAAGTTTCACTCAGTAATCCAGATGTGTAGAATTATTCCAATAATAATTCCAAAGAGAAAAAGTCTTTAAAAAAAAGAATAACCTCATTAAAAAAAAAAAAAGAAAAGTAAAAGGCCTGGGGGGGGTGGGGGTGGGGAGGAGTTTTGCTTTTTAACTCAGATTCCTTACTGAAGTGTGTGAGAAGTTATCAGACAAATGGTTAAACCTGCAAAACCAAATTGGAGACAACCTTCACAAAAAGCAGGGTGGGAAGGCCCAGCAGGGAGATAGCTTCATTTGGCTCAGCACTTTTCAGAGCAGTTCATCTGATCATGCCTTTAGCAAAAGAAGTGGGAGTGTTGTTTTTTTTAAATGCCTGTGGGACCTATTTGGAAGCTTGTATTCTTAACATACTTGAAAAACACTTGAGTCTTTAAAATACCACCCAGCCAGACTGAAAAAGTCAAAATCAAGTAACTGTGGACAGAGAACAGAACCACCCCCATTAACAAGGTTATTACCTTCCTTTAGGAAGAGGAGGGAAAAAATGGGAAGAGAAATTTGTGAAAAACTCAGGTTTTAAAATTCAGGGCTACATCATCAGACAGGAAGAACTCCAGAAATTAGAAACCCAGCATCAATTTAAGCCTTTGTGTATCTCTAAATAAGGTATCTCTTCCTAGCCATGTTGATTGGCACCAATCAGTTACTTAGCAGAAAGATTTCTGTGTTTCTATTCCATACACCTCACCTCCACAGCAGGAGGTAAAGGGTTAAATGATACAGGACACAGTTTCCTTTTTTATATGATAACTAAGAGCTGCAATGTAATTGCCTGATCTGCTCTATTTCATTAAGGCTCCTTTTCCTTCTACTTCAAAAGGTTAATGCCACTCATATTTCCTTTTTTTTATTGGCTGGCTTCACGTAATGCCATGGGACAAGACAAAATAAGCAGTTGCCTCAACAAACTATAATTCATCACAGCAGAACAACGACCAGCTGTAATTCAGTCTATTTTTAAATCCAACACGTAATGAAAATCACTAAAAATAATACATTTCCCAGAGCCAAGACAATAGACCTAAAATGTGTAATAATTAGCGCTCTGGCCCAAGTGCTTCAGGCTCTAAACTGTTTTATGAGTGGGAGATCTGTTCTTAGCAATCAGCCCAGTCCATTGGTACCCACTTAACATCTTTATTATTAACATGTGTTTCTTGTACCATCTATGTTTAACCACAAGCTCAAAGCACCATATGCCCGCTTAGCAAAATCTGTGCCTCCCAACTCCCTCCCCACCAGTTCAGGACACTCAGTGGTAACATAAAAAAATTAATTGTCTAAAAAGGGAAAGCCAAGCAAAAAAAAAAAAAAAAAAAAGGCAAGGAAACTGCCTTGGCATGGTGTGATATATAATCATATTTATGTACCAAAGGAAGCAGGTCGTAGATCAAAAAATATATAAAAAACATCCACCCTGGCCTGTTGCCTCCCCTCTCTGATATGGAGTGGCACACAACGATTGATCTCCACTCCCTCTCTTTTACAGTAACATTTAGTGATCTTCAGCAAGACCCTCTGTGCTGCATAAGTTCAAAGTGTGTGTTAGGGCATAATAAATACACAAAAAACCATGCTGAATGATCCCTGACAGGCTGCCAAAAAATCCTGCTACTGTAGCAGTGCTTTTTCTTAATCCACATATGCTTTTTCCTTTAATTATTAGCTCACACAATGATCTGACACCTGCCAAATTTTTTAGTACCCACAGTTTTGCATCTTTGGGGCTGAATGCATCATTTGGAATCCAACATATTCTAAAATAAACCAGCCATTTTTCCTAGTGCATTAGAGTGAGTTTCAATGCTGCTGCAATCGGCTGGGTCTAAAATTCATTCAGACCTTTGCTTTGATGGGCAAACATGATTTCTTTTCCAACCTCTTAGCTTAATTGAGTTAGCATGAAAGGATTGAAAAGACCTGACAAAGACTTAAAACGCAGCCAGTTAACATGCTTCTTCACTCCTAGCTATTCTTTATAGCCCAGTACTGCTGAAAGTCCCCAGGCCAAGCCCCTCTGCCCTCAATACTGTACAAAAACAGAGTGAAAGGTCCCAGCCCTAGCCTAGAAAATCTTGATGAGGAATTTCAGTTGCATTGGCAAACACGCAGCAGTTGATACTTCAGGGTTACTTTTGCCTGTCAGGATCTGGCTGGAGGCTGGGAGTGCCCATGGCATTTTAAGTTCCAGGAACCTCTTTGCTTTGGCTGAGCAGTGTCCAGCGCCAAACCAAGCCTAAGCACTTGCCCCTAGCAGCACCACTGCCACTGTAAGATTAACGCAGGCATTTGCCACCTCCTTACACTCAGATACAATTCTCATCAGCTTATGTGATTGGTTTAGACGAGTAAAGAGCTTTGAGAATCCATATTGACAACCTGAATGCCCTTGTTTTGGATGAGAGGGAGAAGAGCAGCACAAATGCTTGAAACGAGGTGAGTCTTGAGGCATGCAAAATGCCCACTGAGGTGGTGCGTTGCCTCTGTAAGAGCATTAACTTCAAGTCCATTTAGAGAATAAAACAGATACAGAAAAATAAGAACAGGGCAGAAATCAATGGAGTTTCCCTTCAGTGCATCATTCCAATGACATTCATTTCAGCTTACTAGTTTATGCCTCTCACCACAAAGAATTTCATCAGTGTTATATCTGGCATGGACACCACCATGGCTGTGACAGCACAAGGGCACTTCACGCTGGTCAGCTTTAGTCCTCACATCCCTCACTCCTCGGTGAGGAAGCAAAATACAACTATTGCTTCCTCAAAATACAACTACTGTTATGCTCAGGCAGACAGGTATGAGGCCCTAGAGCTCAAAGGCTCTTAAATGCCGGGCTCCCAACTATTAGTGAGAGTCAAGCATCTTAATCTTCATGAGGATCTGCGCTTGCACCATGCACACAAGGTCAGGACACTGAACCTGTCTCGGCTGAGCCCCAGCCAGCCCTCCAGCTACAACCCAGCCACATATTTTGAGGTTGGCATTTGCACAGAGGTGTCTATGCAGCTTAAGAGTTATTTGTATCCAGATTATTGCAAAACATCCCTGGAGCTTCATACAAGTGAAATAAACTTTCCGCCTAATCTGAGCTTGACCACAGCAGTTGGGCTTTAATGTCCAGCCAAATTCACAACTGTTTCCAACATGCTGTCACCAAACCCTGACATCAAGGCTATGGCCATGTTCAGACCTCCTAAACACTACACTAAAACTTTGTCATGTCAACCCTTATAGGCCATTGACCAAGACTGCAAGTCCAGAGGCTAAGACTGAGATGAATTCCTTTCTCCTCACAGCATGTTGTCTGCTGCATCCCTATGAGCTGAGAAACATGAGGAATCAGCTCATACGAATCTCAGCTCTCCTACTCTTGACCTCTTCCCACCTGTCTCCTCCCTGTCCTCAGAGCCAGCTGTGGAAACAAAAACCAGACTTGATTCCTAGAGAAGGGATCGATTGCTGGTCTGGGAAGTACAACATTGCTGGTACAACAGAGAGGATGGGTAGCTCAGGTGTCTCTGGTTGGGTAAGGATTACCTTCAGGGTAAGCACCAGTGTATCAGCATGCCCTCAATACACAGTAAAAATTCTGAGGGCCTCATTGAGCAGTGAGGGTAGAGAGAACCCAAGGAGGGTAAGGCAAAGTGCTGAGCAGCTGGTCATTAAAGGAGATGGATTACCTTGAACACTCAGCAAGGTGTGTCCCAGGGGAGAAACAGTTAAAGGCTGTTACTGACATGAAGTGGGTGAACTTAAACTATTCAAGCAATTCTAGAGGCTGTTAACCCAAAATGACATTGAAAATGTTGTCCTCTTCCCAAAAGACAGCTTGTCCAGAAATATGGCAGTTCTTGCTCTACCTGCTCATGGGTATGAGCTTTATAGGAAAAGGAAAAAGGCTCATAATTAATATTGCTTCTGTGATAAAGCCAAACTGAACTTGCATTTCAACAGGTACAGGGTCAAGTATGGGATTGATACAGAACGTTTACTGGGTTATGACTTTGGGGCTGAAATTAAAAACTACAAGATAAGATTCTTTATTTTTCCAGTTGTAAGTAGGGCTACTCAAGCATATGGTAAAAGGGGTTTTGGCATTTATATCAGATTTAAAGTCATTAAGACTTTGTACTTTGGGTTCTGCCAGCAGCAAACCTCAGCTTGACAAAAAAGGATTTTTAAATCAGTGAGTGCCAAGTGATGATTTCCTCTCTGTGGAGCTGCATAAACAAGATGATGTATGAAATGGTGAAGCAGAGCTTGGCTACCTTGAGATTGAATGAGTATTGCTAATTGATTGGTTTTACCCCTTCAAGCTTTTATGTTTGTCCAGTGATAAAAAGTTGCTTTTCAATATTTTGTCTGTTACGTCATAATGCCAAGTAAACATTGTTTTTTGATAGAATACATTTAGAGATGAACATGGATTATTCTGCTTTTTCATTACTTGCCTCTGATGATCTGTAGTCTTAAGAAAATAATCCTCTCTATACTCGAGTCTCAGACCTGGCTTTTCTCCTGTGAACAGAAAGAATTTGTTTGCAGTTTGTTTAAACAGTTAAGTGAGCACTGAAAAAGAAAAGACAAAAAAGAACAAGCTGAAAAAGGAAAATTAAGCAGTAAACACAACTCTCCCACTCCATAACTAATATTTCAACAGCAATGAAAAACAGAAGTGATGTCATTTTTTAGGAAATCCGTCTGGGAAGCTGAAAAACAAGACTGATTTCCTATATGACCTTGGCCAGTTATTTAGGGCCACGTTCAGGCCATCAACCAGAAGGGCCTAAAATTAGGCATCATGAATCCTATGACATTTGAGCAGTTCGGGCCACCTGTTGCATACCAAAGACTCCCAAAATGACAGATGGAGAGAAGCAGTCACATCACCTAGGTTAGGCAGCTGTAACCACAGTAGGAAGCATCAGGGTAGTGCACCCACCTCGGGTGCTGTGATCTCTCCTTGTGAATCTAGGCAGGAGCTGTGGTGTAGCAATGAGAAGTTGACACCTTCTTTCCTTCAACGCAGCCAAGACAACTTTTCCTATGCATTTTAGGCACTATAAAGATAAAAGTTCTGGAAGTTTGGTGTCTGGGTGTCAGCGACAAAGGTCAGGTAAATACTTGGGCAGCATGGGTTCTGAGTTGAGGCAGTATCTTTCATTAGATGAATCACTAGAGATAAGTAACTGTACAGATAGCAGGCCATGGGACCATGAAGATCCCAGAGCCTCCCGTATTCCACTTGCTCTCACTCTCAGACATGGAATTGTATAACCAAGCAGATAGCGAGGAAGTCACAAACAAAAGAAAATGTCTATTTTGCCATCTATGATCCCTGCTCCTTGTGCAAACAACCAGAGTTGTGTGCTTAAAAATTCTGCTCAAAATGCCAATAGAGGGTAGGATTGTCACCTTGTACAGATAAAAAGGCACTCTGTGCTTTCAGTTCTCCTGTTTGAAGTGCTTCCTAACCTCAGCAGCTATAGAAAAGGCGAAAAGAGTAGAGGGATCTACTCCATTAGCTCAAACCTGGACCTCTCCACAGAGCTCACAGCATGGTGCTGGATCACTCTGCTTGTTAGCTAGGTCTTTTGTTTATTAATAATTGCATACATTTTAAGTCCTAGGCTGCTTGTTAGCTGTGTGCAGCAGCACTAAAGAGTTCCGTTCTGCAGTAAAGCAATTCTATTTCTCTATTTAAATGGTATTTTTGGTGTTGTAGAGCCAGAGTGATTGTCCATATAATAGTCAGATTTCTCCCAAGCCCTTTACCTTGCTCTCCAAATTGTGTCACTGAGGAGAACTGCTCAGACAGCTTTCTTTGCACTGCCACTGAAGACCTGCAGCACATCTGAGATAAAACACACCCACTGACTGTGGGGGTTTGTTTCATTTTTGCCTGGTGTGTCCCTTTCCCAGCAAGGCTGTAATAACCAAGGCTGCCTCCTTAAAAGTGTGATACTTTCTGATGTGTCCAGTGGAAATATTATCCAGGGGAAAGGCCTAGGGGAGCCATAGCCCACCTTTCATCAGAGTCAGTGGTGCTGGCTGGTACCTGAAGCTGCATGTCATGCAATGGGGAGCAGCCACCTTCCCCCATCAGCCAGACTGTCCCTGTTCCTGACCCTGGTGTTGCTGAGCATCTGTCTGCACACATTTCACCCCTCATGATTTTTCTGTGACAGCAGCTTTCTCGTACACTTTCATCTGAAACTTTTGCTTCTCAGGGTCAAGACGATGTTGGCATCATGTGTGATTTTGTCTGGCTGGAAAGCCTGAGATGCCCAACATCAATCAAACACCTTCTCGGGCCAGGCACTGTAACAGGACTGAGAAGTCTTTTCGAATGCACAAGACACAGACTAAGGGATAAACATAATGTAGCAAAATCAGCATTTTCAGCTTTCTCAGCAAGGCAATAACTAAGCCAGCAACAGAACAGGTCTTGTCAGACTAACACCTGACCCCCAGACCAGCCAACAACAGCTCATAACATAATACAGGGAAGCGGCTTTAGATTCCCAATTAGCCCTGTAAGAATGACTTGACAAGCACTACAGAGTACCAACAAACAGCATTCTTATGGAGGCATTTATTTACTTTAATCGAGCAAACTGTTTAATTAGCTTTTCCTCACACATCAGATAAATAACATTTTGCTCTGTCCTGTTCTGTATCTTGCAAGTGATTCTTAGATGTGGTTTCCCCAAAGTCATTCCTTAAATTGGAATGATTAACCACAGCCAGGGTATATTTGCTCATATACTAAATGTCAAACTAGAGGCAAAAATAAAATTAAAATTATAATGTCATTTTCTGCTGGCTTCAAATTCAACCAGTTGGAATAATCTCAACACCCATGAATGCAACCATTTGTCTCTTCAGTCAGTCATAGCAGATGTCTTCATCTGCTTTGCTTGTAAGCACAGAAGCAGAGGGCTGTGCTGTACACTATAGCTCCTGAAGCCTCCAACCTCTCCCATCGTGAGCCATGGAGCACAGTACTCTAAGTCCCTCAGGACATATCACTGATCAGAAAGATCAAATTGTACATAGCAGAACAAAATGAAAGAGATGTAATTCACTTCAAGAGCCACACTGGCTTCCTGCACTTCCTCCCTTTGTGCCTCATTGAGCCTTGGGGAGAAAGGAATTAGGAAGCAAGCAGAGCAATTGCTGAGAGATAAAAGCATCGAGGCCAAAAATTAGGGATTGATTTAGACCTATGGAGATGCCAAGCTTTTTCCCTTCATTGAATCAGCCCCTTTAGGATCACTTATAAGGACAGGGAATCTCTGTTTTTGCATTTGCCACTTCATAGCACCAAAAGGGAGAGGAACAGTGTCTGATTTCAACGGGAGGTGCTCAGCACTGCATGGCAATGTCAAATCCCATGCATGAGCAATGGGGCTGGTACGACAGCATGTGCAGGTGAAGGAGAAGAAATCTCCCTCATGGGGCAGCTTGGGCACCCAGCAGTTTAATTTGCCCTCTTTACCCACACAATTCAAGGAAGAAGGAGCAACCCTTGACCAATCATCCCCTTCCCCCATCCATGTGTGCAGTCTTCTGGCAGTAATGCAAGTTAAGCAGCAGCTCTCCAATGAAGCAGAATCCACAGAAGAGGCTCTGTTAGTGTCAGCTTTTCTGGAAACTGGCTTTTGATAATTCCTATAACCCAAAAATTTAAATTACTTCTTTTATGTCAATCTCATGTTCAATGGCACTAGATAACTATGCAAAGCAGAGACAGATTTTTTTACTATCTTGCCAGTACAAATTGACTCCTAGCCTGGTATTGAGAAAGCTAGTAGAAGTTTTTATGCATCAAATCAGTTCCAGGGACTGGAAAGCTAGAAAATAAATTTGGTGAGATGCTGGAACAGGTTGCCCAGGGAGGTTGTGGATTCCCCCTCCCTGGAGGTGTTCAAGGCCAGATTGGATGAGTCTTTAAGCAACCTGGTCTAGTGGAAGGTGTCGCTGCCCATGCAGGGGGGTTGGAACTAGATGATCTTTAAGATCCCTTTCAACCCAAACCATTCTATGATTCTATGCTTCTATTATTAAAAAAATAATCCAAAACTCAACAGATATGGCAGCAGCATGTAAACAGTACATGTAAAATAATTGGAAACAAAACATTTTTATCAAATGTAAAGTTGCAAGACTCAGAGAAGAACTTCTGACCTCCTCTACTTTTTATGTTATAATAATGCTGTAAAATTATAAATAACATGCATCAATGATTGGGGCTCTTTATCACACTCAGAAAGGTGGGACAAAATAGTACCTCAACAAAAAATCCTGACTTAGTCATGTCTGAAAGTTTTTGTCATTTTAGATGCCCCAAGGTATATTCCAAGATATATGTTTGTCTTTAATCTTTAGCTAAGGCAGTTTGGTATGGAGAGTAAAGCTGAGGAGCCAAAATACAACACAGATAGTCTGGGACATAAAACCCCTTTCCGTGTTTCTTGAACTAATCTACTGCCAGAGCAAATCACCTGCCGGTTAGTTATGTTCTGAAAATAAGAACAGACATCCTGGAATAACCACCCACTCAAGAGTGAAGAGATCTGAGGAAGAGTCTGTATGCCTGAAAGTTTATTTGAGATATGATTTCCCCAATATATCAGATGATGTAGTAAGGACAGCACTTACACTTAGAGGCTTCCTCTCATATACTTGGCCCGTAATAACTGCAACCATCATTTCTATTTCAATAAGAGGCATAACTCTGATCATTAGAACTGACTTTTCACATTTTGAATGCTGAGTAGCATTTTTAGCCAGTAAAAGTCATACTTTTCTCTGGAACCCTTTCAAATTTGTGTTCTTTCACTTTAAACAAATTTATTTTTCTTATCTGCTGCTTGCTATTCAAAGACAGTTTAAGGCAGGACACTCCAAGACAGGTCAGAATCTGAACTTTCCCACTGACATTTAAATCCTAACCATAAAATTATTGCCATTTTTCAGATGTTCTCAACAATTCAACTCACATTTCTCTCAGTACCTATTGTATTATTTCATTATTCAAAACACAAATGGGTCCTCATTTTATGAATCAGTAGCCCAGTGACATACATCACTTTTATGATGAAATGAGAAATTTTCAGCACCACAATCTGACAGCTGGAACACAGTAATCTGTCATGGAAGCTGCAGAAAAAAGAATTCTGCTCAAAAAGCATGGGTGTGTAGCCATCATCTTGTGTCAGCAGAACAAGTCAGTTTTACTACATGGGATAGTATTAGGACCCTACAGTATCCTGTAGCCTTGGGACAGAACTGTCAGCATTTTACTTAGAAGTTCCTATCACTATGTCATTTAAATATTAGGAACAATATTGGTGCTAGGGAACAATTGACATATATATATGAAATAAGGCATGTTGCATTAAAAAAAATACCAGCTAGTCATACACAAAAACATTAAAAAATTATTTATTTCCATTAAAAAAATATCCCTTTCTTTCAATGAAGACTTCAGCTCAATACACAGCTACAGGAAATAAAAAAAGAGGGTTGTTTTTTTTTTTAAATGTTGACTAGACATTGCAAGGATGTGGAACAGCATGAAGAGTAGTTTAAGACACTTGATGCATAATAAAACAATTGCATAGCCATTCCTGGAACAGGGTATGCAGCATTTGTTACAGCACTTCAAAAAGGGACTCTGAAATTGTAGGGATCAAAGGAGGATAACAAAATACAGATTTGATAAAGACAGGGATTGCTTATCTTTAAGAGGGTAAATCGGAGGGGGATGTGAGTCAAGTATAGAGTAATGGATAGTCTAAAGAAAGTAGATGAAGAGTTGCAGGTTTTTCCCAGGGCTACTTGTGTGCTATAACAGTTCAGAAAGGTGACCCAATATCTGCTCCAGCCCTGAAATGAGCTGTGACCCTCTAGTTCATGTGCTATTGGCCTGTAAGAGCTCTGATATATCTCTATCTACCTCAGAAATAAAAGAAAATTCAAAGACAGAGGATTTTTTTTAAATTAACAAGAACACTCAAAATTATAAAAACCAGAACAGAATTAACCTGGGAGTATATAAGAAACTCTACTCCAGGCTTCAAGACAACCACTACTTGGAAGGCATTGGGATGAAGAATGAAATTATAGATTACTTTATGACCTGTACCCTTGGTTGATACCATGTGTGAGCATCGCTTCTTTCTCCATTATTTTGCCAAAACACAGAAGGTGCAGCTCTGTGGCCACTAAGGTGTGTGTGGATTCCCTGCTTGCTCAAGAGCATCCTTCCTCAGAGGTGAGCATGAGTTCACCTCTCCAAGAACTGACTTCATTATTCAAAAAAAAAACAACCCACTCCTCTCAGCTGGGGAAAGCCTCCTTAAGTTTCCCTTTTGATTGGGCAGAAAGGAGAGGTTCCTTGAAGGACAATACAGAGCAAAAGCCTGAACTGAGAGCTTTGAACAGCTCCTAAAGCAGGTTATTAACTACAGAGGCATCCTAAGGAGATTGACTTGGGAGGCTGGATGCTAAGAGGGTAGCGAGAATCTATCCAGTGTCTACACACTACGATCATACTCAGGGTAATTTTTATTTTAATAGGTTTCTTAAAACCTTCATACAAAGTTCTAATCACCTTTGTACCTGAAATTGGGAATTTCCATCTGCAAGTTGATAACAACTTTAAAAGTGGTACAATAAAGCTTATACTTCAAAAAATAATTCAGGGCAATGATTAACAGGATTAATCCCACCAACATGAAACTAAACAGACAGCAGCATGCTGTAAAGTCCTGTAGATGAAACTTCTTGAGCAGAAATGAATAAACTGAAAAATAAACTTCCAGGGCTTAGTTATTCTCTTATTTACAAATATATAATTCAGCAGTAACACAAATCATGCCAGCAGAGTAATGCAGGAATTGAACACATGGACACCAGACCACAGACCACAACAATGTATGGAGCATTAAAAGAAAAAATATAATAATGGCAAAGCCACAAAAGCAAAAGTGAACATGTGATAGAGAAATATTTTGCACATTTTGTGGATGAGCATTTTGTGGATGCCTCCTCCCTGGAAGTGTTCAAGGTCAGGTTGGATGGGGCTTTGAGCAACCTGGTCTAGTGGGAGGTGTCCCTGCCCATGCAGGGGGGGTTGGAACTAGATGATCTTTAAGGTCTCTTCCAACTCGAACCATCCTATGATTCTATGATATGTTTTTCATGAGTAAATACTAACAGACTGGAGGAGTACTGCTTACAGAAGTGCAGACCTGTGTACCCTCACAAAAGACCTTACAGATTCAGATGTGTTTGATGGATCTCCTCCATATCATGTACATTCCATTATTTTTTCTCTATTAAAAATCTCCAATAAACAATACCCCCTGAGTTGATGGGAACAACACAAAAGGAGCAAATTGCCACAGATGACACCGAGACAGAATTGATCTAGACAGATTTATTCCCACGTTTAGGAAGAAATTCACAATTACTGCAAAAAAGGAAGGAGAGAAAAATTACTTTTGCTTGGGGCAGTTCATGGCTACTGCACTACCCTTGCCTCTTAATCACTCGCTGCAGTGAAGGAACAATCAATACAGTGTAAAAGAGATCACAGAGAGCCTGAACCAGGTCTCACTAAAATCAGTGGCAGGGAAAAAAAGCCTTCTCCAGGGGAAGTTCTCCGAGACCCCCAGCACAGGACCTGCAGCCCAAGAGCCAAGACCAAGGTGACTTTGAACCACAGCCTGCTGTCTAATTAGGGCTGCTTCAGAGTGCTGAGACAGGTCCTTAGGGAATGCATCCAAGTCAGGACAACATCCCCAGGCTACAGCAGAAGAATAGCACTGCAAGTCTTGCTTTAGCCTTGCCTCATCATTTCCTGACTGTCCTCCCTGCACCAGGTGCCATAGAGAGTGCTCAGAAGACAACCATGGGGCACCCTTCCATGGTGCTTCCATAGCAGGGCAGATAAAAGACCAAAGGCATCTGAGGCTGCGTGCTGCTGGGTCTCAGCCCCAGCCTAGCAGATGCGGAGCAGAGACAGAAAACTTCACACTCTTCAGAGACAGTCGAAGGTTATTGGAGGGAAGAGGGCTGATCCAGGATTACAGCGTTATTTCTGAGGGCCTTCAGTGATTATTTCTTTGCCATGGGATCTCTGTGTAACCTAGTGACAGTTATTTTGTTTCTCTGTGCCTCACTTCTACAGAAAGTGTGCTGCTACATCATTGTCTTCAGGGAGTGGAGGGGTGGAAGAGTTTGACCACTAGTTGTCTTAAACTGTGATCTCCTACGATTGCACTATGAAAAGAATCTCAGGTTTCTATGGAAATTACAGGTCAGACACACTGAAAATTTTGTCTTTATTATTTTATTGAATTTTTTTTTTTAAATGAGACTTTTTTCCCTAAAATTGTGTCACTAGACCAAACTAAAGTATGTACTTTGGCTTCTCTCCAATGCTGATTACAAACCTGCATCTACAATATAATTCAAAAATGAAATAATTACAAGGCTTAAAGGTGAAGAAAGGATTTTTAATGTTCCACACCCAGCTTTGCTCCTGATCCCTCACTGACCTCAGGCAACAAACCAAAACCAGCCTACACTCCATCTAGAGTTTCACATCTGGAGGCATCAATTCATTAGGAGTATTCTTGTAGTCAGACTAAAGGTCCCTCTAATCCAATATTGTACTTCCAACCATGGTCAGGTGCCCAGGGGAAGGGTGTAAGAACTAAGCAAGCATGTACACTATATTTAGCTCTCTATAGCTCAGTCTCTAACAGTCTGTGGTTCATAAACTTGCCAGCAGTGGAAGTACCTTTGCATGTAGTGACCTTCAGTGCATCTTTCATAAATTTATCAAATAGTTTTTTAAGCCTACGTAAACATATAGTTCCCACAACCTCTTCTGCCATTTGGCTTTTTAGGTACTGCTTAAAGAAAAGCCACTTTGTAGTTCTGACCAGCCCCATTGTCCAGTCTTTCCTTGGTTTCCAGTTCTATTGTATCATTTTAGTGATGGGAATATCAAAAACACGCTTTGTTCTCATGAGGCTCCCTACACCACACAGAATACTTTCTTCTCTGTTCTCCTCCAAAAATTTTTAACATACAACTTCGGCTTCTAATGAACATTGAGTTGACTTTTTCAGAGTTCGTGGAAATTTTGCTCCCAAGTTCTTTGTTATAAACGAAATATCTCATTCCTGATGAGCAACATCTACTCCATAGCTCTTTCTTCATAAGTTTTTCTCCAAGTGTGTTATTTTATATTTGTTCTTTCTTGTCCAATATCACAAGAGTTCTCCTAAATTCTTTACAATGAGCTTTGATTCTACAGGTTCTAATAGAAAAACTTTGTCATTTTATTATTTACATCCTTTCCTAACCCAGCTATGAAAATGCTGAACTATGCCTGCAGACCATGAATGTCTATGGGACACCAGTGGGGCTTTCCACCATTGACAAAACTGACACGTTAATCCTACCCTTTTTCCTTGTGCCTTTTAAACACTCTTTCATCTATGGCAAGGACCTTTCCTTTTATCCTGTTGCAGCTCAGTTTCTTTGAAAGTCTTTGATGAGAAACCTCGTCAAGGCCCTTCTAGAAACCCAAGTATCACCTGGATCTCCCTAGTCTGCTTGGTTATTGACTCCATCAAAGGACAGATTTATGATGCACAACTCTATAAATGCCACAGGGACTCTTCCCCAATATATCATATTTACCCACACGCCTACTAATGTTACACTTTATTATAGTTTCTATCATCTTGCCTAGTGTGAATGTTTGATTTACTGGCTGTAGTTCCCCAGGTTTTCCCTCACATCTTCCACCTTCCATTCCACTGACACCAAAATATTTTTATGCCCAAGGTTCCACTAATAACCAGTCACAAGGTGTCAGGCAGAATCATAGAATAACTCAAGTTGGAAAGGACCCATAAGGATCACTGAGTCCCATTCCCTGCTCATCTTAGAACTTAGAGCAGAGCAGATCTATCAGGGACGCTTTGAACATATTCCAAAAACTCAAAATTCTATCGAGACAAAGGTGTATCTAATGAATAAAGTTATTCCTCACATTTAACTAATTTTATTTCATCCATCTCAGTAAGATAAAGTAATTTTGTGGAAAAGAAACAAGTTTTTTAAATATATAGGAACAAAAACAAAACAGCATGGAAGCAAACATCCTTTTTTTTTTTTTTCATGTTGATACTGATGTGATTCCCAGTGAAACCAGCACAAAAATCAGCAGTGATCACACTGGTGCAGAATCCACCCCTAACTGCTGGCACATGGACACACTCACTGCAGACAGTGCCCCCAGCTCAAGAGGCTGTGCACCTTCCTACATGTGCAGGCCAAATTTAGTTCCTGAAGTCAGTGCCTACTTTGAACCTAAATGAAAGTGTCTCTGTCTTGAGATCAGTAACCAGCTGCACCTACAGCTCTGTCTCACATTCTCTGACTAAACAGCTGTGGTGGTTTAGGATATTCTTACTCCTCAGCTGTTTGTCACTGCCCTGTACAGAGCCACGGGAACACGTGCCCTGCACCTCTGCCACTGCTGCCCAGCACCCAGGACTTGAATGCAAACCCACTTTTTCAGTTTGCTAAGCTCATACAAGAGAGCATGAGTTGGAGAGCTGAAGCATGGTAGGCTTTCTCTTGCTATCATGGGGACAACGACATGCAGAGAAGGTGGAGATGTTGTGGGGCGGTTAACAGCTTCTTAAAACAACTACAGCAAGCTTTTCCAGAAGTCATCTTGCAGGTGCTCTCAGTGCTGAAAAAATCAGTCCTCCTGGGCTCTTCTACTGAAATAAAGATCCTGGTGCCTGTCCTAATGGTGCATAAACTGCACAGTAGGACAAGGGAAAGTTTGCCGTAGTGTTGCGTGTGCTACACTTCCTGGGAAGGCAACAGTGCCTACAGGAGAGTCAAGGCTGGCAGGTTTGGGAGAAGCAAGAGAAAGAATTGTATTATGAACTTATGTTATGAACTCCATGTGCTGTGCTTGTCCCTGAATTTGAAAGGGATGACACTGCTCTACCCACACTGTAAAGGCAGAAAAGCCACTTCCCTTCACATCTACTCTGAGATGATTTTTATGTACTATTCACTGTGGTATTGCTATTTCCTTCTTCTACAAACTCCATTGATGGATACCCAGAAGCACTTACAAAAACATCTTTGCCTCCTAGCAGCATTTAAGCATGTTTATAAACCAACAGACTCCAGCATAAACCAGGTATTTTTACACTTGATTTTCAGTCTCTCTTTACTCTGCAGAAACAGAATTGTTACTACACCTCTACAAGACCTCTAGAACCAATACATCAACAGAAATGTAAATTATTTTTTTCATAACAATGTCTTTGTTGGATTTCTTTGCAAGGAAATAGCAGTCTGCAAGTTTTCAGGAAAGTTCTGTTCTTCAGAAAAAAAAGGGGGTGAGGGGTTATTTCCAAATGGGACTTACGGAACAATTGAGAATTATGAAAACTATTTTTTTAAGTGGACCTGCTTAGAGGCACTGATGAGAACTATAAATCCAATGCCAGCCCACCCTATTGAAAATCAGACTGGGAGTGTATGTCTAGAAGATCGTCTCCTAGGGTGTTTAATGGATTTTGCTGCTTTCTGCTACGACAGATAGCATACTAAACAGACCCGAAATGTTCTTCACTGCAACACTGGAGCATTCTTTTTAATGGAGGGTATAATCTCATTACAAGCTCTGGTAATCATCTAGATTACAATCTTAATTGCCAAAGTAGGTAAAATAGATAAAACATATTTCATCTGTCCCCTCCTCCTCCTTTTTAAAGGTTCAGCAAAAGAAAAGTGGATTTTTTTCTCTCCCTCATGAGCTTTTAAGCAGCAGAAAGGTTTCTTTGTCTTTGTTATCCTCCACACAGACCCTTTGTGAGATTACATTTCAAATTTCGAATTTATGATTATAAAGCCAGATTCCTGTGACAATCTTCCATCAGGCACTGAGAGCTGTCAGCATCTCACAGGAGGTGTTCAACACCTTGTTGGCTTCACTTCTCATTACACTGAGTCCTGGAGCACATCTCTTGGTAGTTCAAAAGGTATAGTTTCCTGAATAGAAATCTCATTAACTCCATCATCCCCCTCAGCCTGTAGTAACTTACACCATAAGCTGTCTACAATTGCAAAGAGCTGTATAAACACTCCTACACTCCTAAATCAGCCTTACATCACCCTAGTAAGGGAGATAATGTCTTCTTGCTAAACTTAGTTCATGTATGAGGAAAATGAAGCAGCACGATATGAAAGTCTTGAGATGGGAGGACAAGGAAATGTTGATGCCCTGGCAGTTGTCTGCTGCCATAACCCTGCTGATGCCCTCAAGAGGTTGTGCATTTAAACAAGTGTCCCAGGTCTTTATCTCAGTGCAACTGAGCTTCCAGCTGTGACCAGATCTGAAGCTGTGCCACACCAGCACTGAAACGAGGTGTTCAAGCAGAAAGAGGAGCTGCTGAGAAAACACAGGTTCAGAAGCCTATCAAACAGCTGGAGGAAAGGGTCTCTCTCCAGCCAAACACTGCAGTTCTGCAGTTTCTTCAGGATGGTTCCACTCAAGTACCTCAAATCCCAGAGTAAATTATGCCACTGATGACATTCAGCACTAAAACCTACTTTCCAAATCAGCCTTCTGGGAGACATTTTGTATCTTGGTGATAAAGTTGCCTGTTGCTGAGCTACTCCATCACAAGAAAGGCCACCTGACAAGTTTTCTAAATCCTGACTTCAAGCTGCTCAAAAACCTGATTCAAATGGCACTAGCCCAGAACATTCTGCAAAGAATCTGGAAAGCGCTCAGTTTTTACGGCCATATGGAGGAAAACTGACCCTTTGAAACGTTCAGACTGAAGAGGTACTCAGACTGAGATCTTGCTATGACATTTATTCCAGAGAAAAAGGACACCAGGGTGAGCCACAATGAGTTCTCTGCTTCCTTCACTTCCCTTGAGAAAATGGCTTAGCTCTGTTTTCCGAACAGAAGGTCCAGCCAAGGCCAGATCTGGGCAAAGACCTTCATTGTTGAGTCACTTTCCCCAGCAACACTATGCTCCTGCAGCATCCTGGCCAGGGAAAGGGAGGTGTAGGATAACCTTTCTCTCCGTTACAAAAAAGTGGGTTGTGAAAAATGGGTACTTTTTCTCCACTTCACACTTACAATAAAAGACAAGTGGCTCAGCTCCATTTTCGGAGTAACTCAACCTGTGAGCACCATTGTCGACTTTTCCTCTGCAACCAGCTCATGCTTAATACGACCTTCCCCCTGCTGTCCCACTCCAGAATGTCATGCAAGATCTGAACTCTTCATGTGCACATTTGTGGTCCCTCTGGATTCATGTGTGTATTAGTTAAAATGCTGGTGTCAGCACAGTTAAGACAAGAGAGCAAACTTGATACACTTAAATGCTACTCACCAAAAATTAGGTGATATATGAGATTCATTTACAGCTTTTTCACTTGTTTCTTCTTGCTGCAGTTAAACGTGGGATTGGCATGTGCAAATGACAAGTTATTCTTCTGGGAAGGTGTACCTTAAGAATTATGTTTAAAAATTTAAAGGAAAATAACCAACAAAACAGGGAAATGCCTTTCAGCAGTCAGAAACAGCATCTCCCTTTGCAATTAAAATTTAAACAAAAATGCTTCTAAAATGCATTTATTAAAGGGAACACATTGCTCTTAATTGGCTCAAACACCAGCATAGAAAAGTATTTAAAAACTTAGTAATTAATGGTATCTCACAATTATAGTCTGCATCACAACTTTGACAAGAGTCCTGCACAACCTCAAAAGCGTATGTTGTGTCTATATTTGAATATAGACCCATATCTATGTTTTTCATAGAAAATAATTCCATCAAATTTCCAAGCTAGCAGTGGCAAGAGTTACAGAGGCAGAAATTTGGATGATTCTCATTTTCCTTTTAAGTCACTACATGCATAAGCCACTTTCTCTGTGGGATGTTGATTGCTCATGCTCTCTCATATAGCAACAGGACAAGAAAGTGTGTATGTTTTACAAGGCTGGACTTAAGGGCAGAATTGTTTTGCCAGACTGTAGCTAACCCGGATTTCAGAAAATTATTTCCATTTGTGATTTTTCTCTTTCACACCATGCTGTTTAGCCTGTCCTTCATGCAGCATGTAAAGGTCACAAGAAGGTACAGGCTTCGCAGCACTGGAGGCTTTACGAGCACGTTGTGAGTGGTGATAGTTCTTACTCTAAAGAGCTTTCAGTCTAATTGCTGAGAAGTCTATGCAGATCTGCTGTACCATCTGCCACTTTTCTTCTTCCAGATAACTATTTTCCATGTAATTTCTTATTCTCAAGGATTTGACATAGATGTGTTTCCCCAGTATTGTCTGAGAATTTTCCACATGAAGGTCAGTAGTTTCTTACCTTGGAGTCCTCCAACGAAGACTGGAAAATGTGTCTTAAGATGAAATATTATCATCCACACCTATGTAGTAAGTTTTTCCTAATGGTCCATTCCACCATTGAACATATACTACTGGATTCACTTTCAGTTTAAGGCCAAACTATGCCTATAAGTGACAGCCCCTTGGACAGAACACTAAGTTGTCTCTCTTCAGCAAGGACTGCAGTACCCCAGCTGCAGGTTTTTAGGAAACCACACTTTGATCCTGTGCCAGAAAGCCTATACGGAGTGTATCCCCCACTTAGGAATCACCTGGAAAGGTCTTAGACCTGCCTTGATCCTTAGTCTGAAGCACTGACGTTAGATTTACACTCATACTGTGCCCACAGAGTGCCTTGGATTGCAGTTCTGCATCCACTGTGCCCAGAGTGCCTTGGATTGCAGTTCTGCATCCAAGCAGGATGGATGCAGTACACTCCCAGGGTACTCCCAGTACCCTCCCTCAAGAACCTGCTCTTGGACCTGTGCATTTCAAGAATGTGCAAAGCTGGAACTGGGCTCTGGGAGGTACTGACTAAAGTTCACAAGCTTTATTAAAAACTAGAGCAAGAACTTAAAATGAAGATTGTGCAACATTTACATGTAAAAGAAAAAAAAAGGCATCTCTGTCCCTTTAAATAATTACAAGTCACCAGTCATTTAGTTTATCTGTATTCTCACTACAAAAGGATTAGGAGCAAGCTGGAATACAATTTTCATGTATAACACAAAAAACCTGCACATCCATCCTGGTGCATATACATATATGTGCTTGCACACATGATCAAAGGGGGGCTAACAATTCTGCAAGAGATCTGCTTCATTTCTCATTCTGACATGATCCTCCAGAATTCAAATGCAATGCAAACAGGACTTAATAGGAAGCAGTTTCTAATTAAATGCTCGGATCAGTTTGTCAGTCAGAAGCTGCAAATCTCAGTCAGCACTAAAGATCAGTGCCTGCCAAAAGGGGTGGTGGTTTTTTTTCATACAGTAAATTCCAGAGAGATACAGCAGTCCTAAATAGATCTATTGCTTTCTAAGAATATAGTGCAGTGTGCCTGCTAGGCAACTTGCCTAGAAATTCTTTTCCAATGAAGTACTGGAAGAGACAATTTCATTTGCTCTGCTCCCAGTTCTTTGAGTGGCAATAGCTCCAGTGCACTGCTTCAGTTACCCATATGAAGGCATTGTGTATCTAGAAATCACTGTCTTAATCTGAAGGTGGCATCAAGGCTAAAGGACAAACTCTGCCAACCATAATCCAACAGAAATCACTTCAGGTAATCTTGTTAAAAACCAAATTATATCATTATCTGTGATTTAATTCAAACCCTTCAGATATCTGTGGGAAACACTGATTAGCACTGATAGACTTTAAAGTGGCCTGGCCAGCAATGTGGAAAAGAGAGGATATGGACCATCTTGTGGTCTTGTGCAGAGAAAGTCAGGAATGACAACACATAAATATGGATATGTTTGAGTTAACTCTTTGAGGGCTTTTCCCAAATCACCAAGGCCAAAAGCAGAAACAAATATTTCCTAGCACAGCACTACACATGGTAGCACAACTCAACGTTGCATGTGATCTGCAAGACCTCCTGCAGATTGGCTTGAGACCATCAAACCCCAGTCTCAGATCTGGACCCCAGGTTTACAAAACCCCGATCCAGGTGGTTCCATACAACAGGAGAAACAGATTTTCCTCATCACACATGTTGGGAAGTTATATCATGTCTCCTCATGTCTCTCCATAGCTCCACCGAGCCCCAAGGACTCACACTACTCATCATCTCTCTTCATTATAGCAGCAGACTACACAAAGAGGGTGGTGGCATCTGAAAGCTTCCAAATTCAAGACTTAAGCTTGGAGAAAACCACTTTGACAACTACAGATTTTCAAAGCAAGGTGGGCAACAGATGTACCACACACTGGATACTCCTGAGGGGAAGAAATCAGGCTTTCTGTAAAAGCACAAATTGCTCATAGGTAATGTTGTGTGACATATGTACAGTCCTCAGAGGAAAATAAGTCACAAGAAAGGGCTACTGTCACACCTCATTTCTACCCTGCTGCCAAGACAGCTTCTTACCAAGATTGCAGATTCACTTCAAGACTGAGAAAGAAAAAAATAAAAGTGTACATCCAGTTTAGGTTTCAGCAGCTTTCACATCATCTCTCTCACAAAGTTTTCTGCCTTCCATTTCACTCTAGTAGGATACACCCAGGACAACAGTTCCTAGTTTCTGGAGTGGAAAATCGCAAAGAAGATGAAAGCACAGATTGCAAAACCAATTCCAACAGCCCAAAGTGTCTGAGAAAATCTCCCTGGAATGCCTGCTTAGGAATTCCCCTTTCACTCCTGGGTGGCATGGTGCCAGGTACTGCTGGAAGCTACAGCTTTCTCATCAGCCAGGAGAAGGGGCTTCAGATCCCACTCAAACAGACCGTGTTGCCCACAGTCAGACAGGTAAAAAGTAGAGCTATAGTCACAGTCTCTTAATCATTCCAGGGAATTACCCTGGTATTTTTTTGTTCTTTATCCTGAGCTACAGCCAGGACAATTCAGAGTCCTTGCCATGACAATTCAGAGTCCTTGCCATGACCTTTTTCTCCAAATAAAGCTTGCATAGTGGTGACGACTAATGGGAGGGAAGAATTGTAATTCCACTGTAGTAGCTCACAAGAATAAAGACATACCAGCTGACAAGTGACAATAATTCTTGCAGAACGTCCAGGCTGGATACTGCCCAGCTTACACTTTTGCAATTCTAGTGCTAAAACCATCTTCAGATTGTGCATTATCCTGACTTGGTGGAATGTCCAGCCAACTCATAGTAATGCAATCTTGGGGAATTATGCAATGCTGTTTTAAGTTCAATACTCAGTGCCAGAAAGTAACACCCCATAATATGTTAAAGATACCACAAGCAATGTAAAAATACTGCTCTCACTTCAAGGAGGGCTGAGCCCCACAGACTCCTGAGGATCAAAGCCACAGCCATCAATTACAAGAATCAGTCCACAACGAAAGCAAAGGGCCTTACTTATTCTCCACCACTGGCAGCAGTGCTGCTCAGCTGGCAGGAGGCTCATGGCACTGGTACAGCTGCAGGAGAGCAGACTTGCAGGGAAAATTCTGATTAAAACAGCAGGCTTCATTTTTTGTTTTTAGTGTTGCCAATCATCAGCTACCATGTCATGCGATGTTGATCTTTGTATATGCAGCCCACAGCCATGCCAGCTCCTAGTGGTATATGTTGCCTGGTGGAGAACATCAGAAAAAAAGGATCAGCTTCTTCTTTTTTTTTTTTTTTTTAAGATTTTTTGGGGGGGTGTTTAATGCACTGAAAACTCCTCACAAAATTTTGCAGGAATTCAAGACCCATGAGCCAGGCAGGATCAGATGGCTGGCTGTTGAGTTCATTAGGAGATGGTAAGAAAGCAGCTCTACAAAGTGGAGGATGGGCTTGTGGTTAAATTGCTGGCTTGAGCATACAGGCACCTGGATCCAGCTCCCCCATAGATTTCTTCAGGCAAGTCCAGTGGGATTAGCTGAGCCATAAAAGTGCATACCCACACTTACTCTGTCCATGCCCTGGTCTGGACTCTTTTTATGCCTCTCAGCTGGGCTTATTCACTCAGCTGATGTGTGGTGCCCATCAAGCCACTCAGCCTTTGAACTGAAGCTGCCACATGTCTGTGCATGAAGCAAAACTTTCTTGCACCTGTCTACACCCAGGTGGTTAGTCACAACCTCCATGTCTTCTCAACGTCTCCCCAGGACTACCATTCACCCTCCTGTCTCTGCTTTGCTGTAAGATGGGCAGCAGGGGAGACAAACAATATTTTTACACATACCTATCTCTTTGGGGTTCAATATTAAAGTACATGGTATCCCTAATATGGAAGGTATCTGCTTAAGAGAGACTGTCATGAGCAACCCACCTGGTTACCTTTCCAAAATCAGGGTAGGATTTTTTTTTCATTAGCACCAGCAGTTGAGTCCAGCCTGGAATCTTTCTAGCCATTTTAACTCCACAACCTTTCACAGCAGCTTGTTCCATTGCCTAATTGTTTGAGCAGCTGAAACACATCTCCCACATATGTAGCCGGAATTTTCCTTTCTGCAGCTTAAATCAGTTTCTGCTGCTTCTTTCCTCTCTGGCTAATGAGAATAACTGGCTCCTGTTCCCTTTATCACATCTTTCATGTATTTGCAGACACCTATTATGTCTTCCTCCAGTCTTCTGTGCAGACTGAACATGCCTGTCTCTCTCAGCTGCTTCTCATAAGTTTGATTTTCTAAATATTTTATAATTTTTTTTATTCTCCTTTGAGCTTTCTCCAGTTTGTCAGTGTCTTTTCTTAAAGAGCAATGTCCAAAACAGATTTCATTACACCAGCTGAGGCTTTCACCAGTGCCAAGTGGAGCAGAAAAGGAACCCTGCTTGGTTTATATATGACGTGTTCCTTATTTACACAATCCAGAATATTTAGTTGGAAAACATCAATTGGCTAAATATGAGAATATAGGGATGGGGGACAGCTGAGATGAGAAGAAATGTCTACAAGGCTTTGAAAGGTGTAAATGTCAAAAAAAGAGGATTGTTTAGGTGGGTTTGAGAGGAAGGAGGAGGCTAAGAATAATGGGATGAAATTAAATTGTATGCTGGATATCAGTAAAAACATCGTAACAGTTCAGACCGTGGAAAAGTCTCTCCCTGGGGAGGTGGAGCAGACTCCATAAGTTGAGTCATTAAGAACTAGACTAGACAAAGCAATACAAACTGTAGAGCAAGATGACTTAAAGTATTATTGGGGTAGGGGCTAGATGGGCCAATGAACTTGGCATTTCTAAATTTCTTGTCCAATAGCCCTCTTAAATAACGGAACTGAAGTTCTCAAATGTTAATATTCACTTCTTGTTCCCACCAGCATCTTCATGTGTTCTCTATTGGACCCGTATGTGACAGCAAAGCTAATTTAGAAAGGTTTTGAGAATTCCTGGAACAGTTTGGGGGAATTTACCATTTCCCCTGTCTCTGTATCCATGGGCCCCATGTATAAAAGGGGTTTGCCAGGTTCCAGTCTCAGACAACTAAACACTAACAGATGGCACATGGTACAAATGGAGAAAGCCAACACATCTAGCAGAGAATATTATCCATGCCTAAAACTGACAGAACTCTACCACCACCACTAGCACCATGTCCTACCTATGCAAGGGGTCACATTGGTGCAGCAACACCAATGGCTGGCAGCCAATGGCAGTAATCAGGACAAATCCCGTGTCTAGACAAAGCTTTAGATATCATGAGCAAAAGTCTGCAGTCTCTGGGTCTAGTTTTCCTTCCACTAACACAAGTCTCATACTGGTGAAACTCTGTAAACTTCAACAGAATTGCTCCTGAATCACACTCCCACAAGCACGAGCAAGATCAGATCCCTGCAGGATTTCCCTTGGCTGAGCAGTGCAAAGCTAAATTATATTTCTTTAACTGCCTGGTGATAAGAGGACAAATTCTAAATATGACCTTTACTGGTTTGTCTCTGGATATCACAACTATAAGGTCCAGTGGCCTGGGGGAGACCAGAGTTAGAAGGTTGTGTCTCCACTACTGGATGTTCAGAATCTCCTTTTTTTGGTGTCAGAGTTGCTTAGCTCTAGTCTTGTTGGCTACACTAAACAGAGTCTCAGGTTGAGATACTTCACCAAAGCCAGAATAATAGCAAGAATAAATGTAAAATTCAGGTGAAGAAATGCAAGTCAAAATGGAAAAAGACATTTCTCCACTGTGTACTACATCTTAGAAGATGACAGCTATTTACAACTGCTCTACATGGTTCAACAACTGAATCATTCCAAGCAGAAATCTAACACCTACATTCACTTAGAAAAAACCCTGGAAATTTATATTAAGTTTTAATATTATTGTGTCAAAGTGGCCGATGCCATAGAAGCCTTCAAACCAGGTCTTTTACAACAGGATGGTCCAATTATGAAAGTCAGAACTTTTACAAAATAATGGTCTTTGTTCCAGCGAGTCTACAGTTAGGACTGGCAGGCTAATAAAAGGAAACCAGAGAACTATGTTAAACAGTGAGATGAGCAGCATTATTGCAACATGGGGAAGGCTTTTCCACCATCAAATGTTTCATAGCTGCCAGAGCGAACGAGAGACTCAGAGATGTGAACAAAACATGACCTTGAAGAGCTCTGAAAAGCCAGGCTGAGGTTAAACGACAAATTAGCACTCAAAGAGAGGTCTGGTGTGCTTAGCTCTGTTAGTTGGTGAGTGCTAGAACCACTGGCTTACAATGCCAAGAAACAGCTGTTACATTAGTGAGATTATAGTAATTTAGTTGGTGCTGTTGTGTAACACTCTGAGGTGTCTAAACTCAGCAAAACTTTCGTCTGGCAGGAAATTCTCTCCTTATAACAGCTGACCAGCTCAGTAGCAGGAGTCCTGAATGCACTTACTGCATCTAGCGCCAGCATGTAGCACTGGCACAGCTCTCTAGGAATGAGTCTTTTACCTCTTCTCTGTCATACTACTTGACAACTTCACTGGCAGGGCACAGAGACCTGTCAGTGAGAGGAAAGCCAGGGAAGAGAGAAATGTAGGTTACTGCAAGGACCAAATGAACATTCTGCAACCATCTGCTGAACCACCACTGAAGAACGTCAGCACTCAACTGCCACAGCCAGATGGAGGAAGCACTGACATTGAGGAGGGCAACAAAGATGATTGGGGCATTGTAGCATCTCTGTTACCAGGAAAGGCTGAGAGAGCTGGGACTCTTTAGCTTGGAGAAGAGAAGGCTGAGAGGAGAACTTATTAATGCCTACAAGTATTTAAAGGGTGGGTGCAGGGAGGAAACTACTTTTCAGTATTTCTCTGTGACAAGACAAGTGGCAATGGGCACAAGCTGGAACATAGGAAGTGCCATTTAAATATGAGGAAAAACTTCTTTACGGTGAGGGTGACAGAGAACTGGAACAGGCTGCCCAGGGAGGTTGTGGAGTCCCCTTCTCTGGAGATATTCAAGACCCACCTGGATGCAGTCCTGAGTAATGTGCTCCAGGAGATCCTGCTTCAGTGGAGGAGTTGAACTAGATGATCTCTAGAGGTCCCTTCCAACTCTGACAATTCTGTGAGTGATTTGTACCTTCTATGTCAGAAATTAATCCCAAGGTTTGCGAAACACTCCAACCAGAGGACCCTTTGGCTCATGGGTAGATATTCTGAAACTTCTCTTGCACAAGTGGCTATTTGTTGGCATTTGCACATGGACTTGGAGCATTCAGAATCTCCCAGGTCCATAGTTAGGAGAAAAAGAGAAGTTGATCTAAAAGGAAGAGTAGTTCTTCTAAAAGTAGAAGTTGTAGGGGTTGTTTTATTATTCTCTGTGTGTATGCCTTGTACACTATGACATTCTGCCAGACTCTGAAAGTCAAATCTACCTTAAACACTCTGGAACGTCTTAAACAGTCAGGATAGAAGTACAGCATTTCATTCCTTTGTCTAAGTACTCATAACAAGATTTTTCAAAGTATGAAGCATCTGATTTGCCTTTACTCTTTGTACTCTGCAAGAAGCGTTTTCCTTTGTACTATCACATCCTCCCTCTATGAAGCATTCATCAGAGACAAGAATTGCCCAAGAGTAGCAGTAATGTAGTAACACATACATTGTTTGTTGAGAGGCTTGCATAGGTTCCAAGATATACAATAAAAGACCTAACGTCAGACTTTGGCCTTTTGTACTCACTGCTTATAGTTTATCATAGAGTTGGGAGGTGTTTTGAACTTGAACAGCTCCTGACTTCTGAATTAAACAATTCAGCATTGCTTCCACTCGCAGAAGTTTGAACTTGATGACCCCACGTATCCTGTTCCAGGCCTTTATTTTTAGTCTAAAAGCCTTTGCTAAGCAAAAGTCTTGGAGATGCTCTCTAGACAGCTAGGAATTTCTGTATGTTATGGTAATCTTTTACACCAAGGGCCATGCAAACCACAGAGTGCAGATGTAGCAAAAGGTGTTTCTCTTAAATGCATAGTCCACACTAAAAATCGTTCCTATCTGTGCACTAAAGCAGGTAATCCTGTAACTTGTACTGTAAGTACTCATGGTCTAAGAAAAGAGTCTTGAGGTACAGTCTTGTTCATGACTCAAGGAGAGATCAGATCGATATTCTCTGACCCCAACTCTCAAAACACAAAGAAAACAGAACAATTCAGACTTCAAGCATTCATTACTCAAAGTGTGCAGCAAATTATCACTCGCTGGGTTTTTTGCTTCCAGCAAATGTTTCATCTGTGCATTCACTGCCAACATGCTGCCTCCACCATATTTCAGGTTCCTCTGTTTAGATGGCCTGTGGCTCAAGGAAGAGTTTTGCATTCACCAAGGCATTGCAAAATCCTTGTCCTGAAGTGGAAGTCCCTAATTTTGTCAGCTCGAGGGAACTGAATCAGTCCTTTATTCCATTTGAAACCATAACAAACAAAACTGTTTAACACACCGTGACAAGTTCTTATAATATCTGCCTAAAAGATTTCAATTGAAATTCAATAACAAAAGTCTTTGTGCATTTGAATTCTATTGCCATTAATGCTAACTGATAGAGTGACAACAAGTGGGATACAACAAGCATAACAGTAGGTAGAGAAAACACCAATGAAAACTAATGTTGAGTTTAGGGTTCAATTTTATTTAAAAAAAACAAAACAAAACACTTTTGCTGCAATCAAGCCAAACAATGCAATTTGCAGTATAACGAGCATCTGCAAAGTTTGTGGAACTCCTGCTCTGAACCTTCCTGGAATTTTATTCATAAGATTTCAAAACTATTTAGTCAAGATTTTTTCAAACTTATCACCTGCCTCTTAATAAATAATTAATTCTCCCCCCTAATGGGGCTTCACGCTGCTCTTGCGTTTCTGTTTGCTGCCTTCACCTGCCTGCTGAGGAACAGCATGCTGGGAGATGGCCCCCAGGAATTTCTGATACCCATTTGCTCATACACATAGAGGTGGCATTTTACTTGCTTACCAGGACTTTCTGTTTGCCTATTGAAGTCAGGGCCTTCTGGGTTTAGACTTTCAAATCTTTCACCCCTACAACTATTGCTGGAAGGTTATTTCTCTGCAGCTAATATATTTAGGGAATTACTATTCACACAATGACTGACTGTAGCCATTTAAAGTTTCCAAAGATTATTTACAGTGTACACTCTTAGGCCCTTGGCTTGCTTGCCAAGTAGGGAACATCATTGAGAGGGAAATAAGCGGGTGTTGGTGTACAGAAAACATGTTCCTAACACCATATCTTTAACACCCTGAAGACAAGCATATTAGTCTCAGTTTCAAAGAGCACTGAGGTCTGCTGTCCTTAAAATGAGTGACCTGTGGGATAAAGCTTGCAGAGCATGCATCCTGATCATTATAGAGCTCTCCTGAAGGCCAAGTGGAAATCAGCCAAGAATCAAGGGATGCAGGTAATGAACAAACAGCTCATTATCATGTAACACTTGTTTACTCAACAGCATAATGTCATATGCAACTTGCAAGGCATCAAAATTAAGGCAATTCTACTGCTCCATAAGATATCCAGAAGTAAAATCATACTAGTAGGATGACTCTGCTTATGCCTCTATGGTGCTTATGTGTCTGTGGATTTACCTCCTGGTGTAAATCTTTAATCAGAAAGACCTAAGGATTTCTCAACAGATTCCTGAGGGCTGTGGCCTGGAAAAAGGGTTCTGCTCTGCCAGACATGGAGATTTAATGTGTGGAAAAATAGTACAGCTGGTTATAAATCCTGGATGCAAGTCTCGCCCTGGTTCGCATTGTCACCTGCCCCACCCTCCCTCTGATGGCCAGCACTGACTTGGCCTTCCTTACTCATCCTTCCCTTCGCCTCCTTTTCACTTTTGCACCTCATCTGGCAGTCCTGATTCCCTATGTACATGCACATGGCCATGACTTGTCTCCCCTTCCCTGTCCCTGCTCCATCAGGTAAATTCATTAGCAATTAAGCAGTTAATCCTGGAATGTAAAACACCAGCTTTAAACAAAAGCCTGACGGTAGCGAAAGGGTGAGTTTGTGCCCCTTCCATTTCTGCAGTATCTCCTCTATCTCTGTCTGCAGCCTTGTAAACACTGGCAGGTCCCTGTCCCCACCAGAAGGGCTCAGTGCAGGATAACCCCGCAGACCCTTGAAGGTTGGTGGGTTACCATCTCAGCTAGGAAGGCTCTGACTGCTCCTTAGGGAGCTGCAATCACGCTCTGGTTTGAGGAGAGTTTTGAGCGTAATAGCACTAATAGCTTTAATTAAAGCACAGACAGACCCACCCAGAGCCACGCAGTGGGTGTGCCACAGAGATGTTCCCCCACCATACTGCCAGGACAGGAGGCCCTCAGAGGGATGCTGGGATGGGGGCAAAGAAGAAAGAGGCTGCATTCTCCTGGACTGATAGGGCTCCTCTACCCCTTCATGCCCAGAGAAGAGGCGGGGAGGGGGACAGAAAGCCACCTTGCTCAGATGTAGGGACAGACAGAGTAGGGACAGAAGCTAAAACTGGCTTCAAGTGACAGAGAGGATCCCTCTCCCACTCCTGGAAAAGTCTCTGCTCCCCATCCCCTGGGCTGCCCTGGTCCCTCTGCAGGGTCTTACCACTCAGCCCTGCAACCTGGAGCCCCTGCCCTGAGCTGCAGTGACTGACAGGAAACCTCACCTTACTGCCCACCAGCTGCAGATTCAACTCCTCATCCCACATAGGCCATGCCCAGTGTCTGGGTGGCCATATGGTCCCCTACCTCCTACATAAGCAGTGCCCCCGTGGTTCTTTGCAGGAAGAGGCAGCTGCAGAGCTACTGCGGTTTCTGTGTCACCACAGGGATGGGCTGCAGAGATAAATGCCCTTGGTTTGTCCCAGTGTGCAGTGCTGCCCAGCCAGTTCTTCCTCCAAAAGTCTGAGATTTGTAATAGATTGAGTCTGCAAATCAGTCTCTTTTGTCAACCTGACTCTCACAACCACAGCAAACATGGAAAATCATCTTTCTGTTTCCAATCCACATTAAGACCCTCTTTTAGGGTATCGGCTATTTGAAGGGGAAAAGTTGGGGCACAAAGACAAGGAAAAACACAAAGTCATTATCCCACTAGACCAACAAAAGCCATAGTGCTCTGCCAATCTTGTAAGGTTCTCATATGGTCTCTGGACGCTGCAGTACCACCACACCTTCGGGTCAGTTATATCACCTTTCACTCCGTGCCACACTCATACATAATCTCACCAACTTCTCACTCCTGCAGTCCACTCTCCCATCCAACACACAATGTCCCATGGCAACTGGCAACCCCCTCTGCTGCAGTACTCAGCCAGGGACTCTTCCAAGCTGGTCTCTGACCTGCTCCCTTTTTTGTTTCGCCTTATGGTAGGAAAAGAAATCCAGTGGAAATTCTACTTGGGGTCTCTGTGTTCTCCATTTGTCAAGTCTTTTTCATTTTCAGGTCTTTGAAAAGCTCCTGAGGCAATTATACAAATGTCTTACTCCATTTTCAATCTGTCTTCTGCATCAGAGGAATTTGCCTTTAAAACAGGCTTTGTAATTTCCAGCTTTCCTACATTCCTTTATCCCTGAGTTTATTTTCCTCAGAGACCTTACTTACCAGTTCCCCAAGTTTGCTGAAGTCTACTTTTTTGGAGTCATTATCCATATTCAGCTGGTCTAGCTTTTTCCTTTGGAATAATGAACTTACCATTTCATGCTTGCTTTCATCCAAATTACCACACAACCTTTAGATTCTCAAGCTGTTCTTCTCTGATAGTCAGAAAGAGTTGAAAGTAGCTGTTCCCCTGCCTCTTTTCTCCCAGCTTCTGAAACAGCATCATCTTCATTGCAACCAGGAAGATAACAGCCCATCTATATCTGGCCATGTTGCTTTTGGTGGAGATACCTAAGAAATTAACGTCTTGCTATTAAAAAGGGGTGTCCTACTGATGTGTCTTCCTGTTGCTCAGAAAAAAAACTATCCACTACCTGTCCTAATTAGTTGACCAACAGCAGGTTCAAAGCCCACTCTTTCTTTACCAGAACTGTTTAACTAGTTTCTCTCCTGGTCCTTCCTGAAAACCAGCACTTTGTACTTAGCACCTCCCTTCTTCTCCCATTCCTTCCATGCCATTCCTAAAGTCCCGTGGTGTGCCCCACCAGATTGCCATCATGGCTTGCAGGTCGTCCATTATGTGTTATTGGTTTTATTTTCTTTTAGCATTAAAATGGATTAATTATTAATAGACCTAAATTATACAAAGAAGCATATTTTGTAAGACATGGAGGATGCAGGAAGGGCTAACTCTCCCAAATGCTGCATGTGAGATAGATGGAAGAATCATACACATACAGAGACTAAAAAAATTAAAAAATAATAATAAAACGTTTGGCATGCAGGGTGCTGAAAAGCTGGAAATCCTGTATTGCAACAGACAAAGCCACTATAAAATTTCTTGGACAGACCCCCACATACAGGCTTTCTCCTGGGTTAAACATCAAGTGATTTAACAGCAGCTTGACTGTGGAATCCCCTTGTATATTAGAGGGAAGGAGCGGGCTAAAGGGCACTAGCTCCTCAATGACGATATGAGGAAAACCTCAATTTTCATAACACGTTTTTCCCATGAAAGGGAAGAATAAAAGCCAACAGATGCTTTCTTCATGAGAACTCTGTTTCCTTACTGTTTCTGTTCAGAAGTCAAGCGTGCAATTCCTTCTGGCCAGACAGACATTTCACATGCAGTATAAGTCTACCGCATCTTTTGGAAGAGGGATTGGAAGCCTTAATAGCAGGGAAAATATCTACAGCAGTTCCCACTGGATTAAATTCACTCCTGTTCTCCATTTCAATAGATTAAGGTGATCCACACAGCCTGTAGCTTCTATGGGTTTTCTAGATGCAGTTGTTTCCACGGACTTTTATGGATGCTCACTTTTCCTGTGAGAGCTTTGGCCCTGTGTCTTTAGATGTATTTAATCTGCTTCTCCTGTGCTCCACCCCAGAAGTGGCTGCATTGAACGGGGTGCTGATTGTAGTTATGTGTGAAGTACTTGATCTCAGAGGATAAAAGGTGCAATTAGAATGCAAAACACTTTGAAAGCTTCCCACTTCTAATAGTTTTGCTTTCCCACGCTTGAAAATATCTAGGATGTTCATTTCCATTTTTCGTTTCCACTTCTGTGGTGCATACCAAACAGGAATGCATGTCATCTGAGTGAGGGGAAGGGCTATCTGAGCCTCAGCACAGACTCCAATTTGCCAGGTAACTCCTTGTCTGAAAAATGGTGCTGACCAAATTCCCAATTCTGAATAAATCCAGCCTTAGAGGGTGTGACAATTGACATCCAAACTTTGTAGTGTGTAGGGCTAGGAGGAATGTCAGCAAGTTATCTAGTCCAGCCCCTTAACCTAAGGCAAAATATCACCTCCTCTCTGACTGTTTCTCCCATCTGCTCTTACCCATCAGCAGTCTTTCTCTGGGATCTTAGATCATTAGTAGATTCTCCCTTTAAAAAAAAAAATATGTCCCCAAGTAAACCAAGTCCATATTCACAGTGTCGTGCCTTTTGCAAATACCACTTGAGTTTGCTATAGACACTTAATGTTTTGGGGTGACTTACCCAACACCCACCACACCCAGACAAATCACATATAGTGCAGTGAGACCCAGGCTGCCTGGGCAGCCCTCATGGAGACCTGTGCATCCAAGCAGACACTGCTCATCATGTGGAAAGGAGCAACTGCTGCTCAAAGTAACTGCTGGCACTTGGAGCCAGCCTGGTGCTGTGGTGGGACAGGTACAATCTCACAGTGCAGTTTCAAGTCATGCTGATGAGTGGGCAAAGGTGTACAGGGCAGTCCCCTGCCGAGCTGGGCTGTGCTCAGTATCCTGCTGCCCCAGTACTATGGCTCCCTCTTCTTGGTGGCTCCCACATCACCTGGGTTTTGGATTCTGTCTTGGATTACTTGGCATGTAATGATCTTTACTCACAGCCAGCCAAAGCTGCTCTCAGTTTATTTAATTTGCCTGCCTGTAGCTCTGCAGTAAAATACATATGTTTTCTCATTTTGTTCCACTGCAAGAGCCTCGGACAGGGCCGGGTGCTCTGAGTTTTGATGTGTGTTTTTTTTAACTGCATGAGAACTAAATATAGTTTCAGTTCACTTGCAGTGTCAGGCTTGCCTGTCGTGGCCCTCTGCCTTTACCTTGGCAATGTTACAAGATCCAATTATGGTTTAAAAATCTGGCTGCAGAGAAGCAAAACTGTTGGCTTTTTATTCATTACTAAACAAGGACCTTCTGTTGTCCACAACACGTGCCTGACGTGAAACCTTTTAGAGGGCCCTTGAAGAGGCAGTTTTGCTGCTGTCCCGCCTTCATGATCTCTTGAAGTCCTGAAAGTCTTTCCTGCTATAAAACACCAGGAAGCTGAGTTCTCCCTTGCTGTTCTCCTTTCACTTCTAGTCTGACCTGTCAGGCAGAAAACCTACGTTACTTTAAAAAAAAAAAAAAATGGAAGTGGGAATACTTGTTTGAAGCATAACCTATTACAGACTCATCAACTTACCCTATCTGCTGTCTTGTTGTACTCTGTCTTAAAGCCAACATAATGAATCAATATTTTTAAGAGAATATTAAGGGACTTCTTTTTCTTGGTTTTCCAGTACCATTTACAGTACCTTTTATGTTACCTTGGTTAACAGTCAGCTTCTGGCTAACACATATCCAATTAATCTGCAAAGCAAAACATTTTCTTTTGTGACAGTGGATGTGAAGAATATGTTTGTTCTAAAGTGACTGTCTTGTTAATACGTTTAATTGAATTATACACCCCATGAAGAAATACTGTCCCATTATTAATATATACTAAGGCAATATCCAGGAAAAACTTCTGGAGGAAATAACACAGTGAAAAGACAACTGTACTTTGCATCTCTTTTTTTAGCCAATGCTTTATTTTTCCGTGAACATAATGGAGATGTTGTCAGCCCACAATTTTAAGAGATTGACTTTCCTGATCAAAATAAAAAGAAAGGAATTTATGCTGTTTTCTCCTTGAAAACAAATGGTTTCAGAGTATTTTAAGCTGTCATCATGCTGGTCGGATTGAAATCCACTACCAATGGCTTGCAATAAAACTTTTGTCATTCACTTGACAAATAATCATTGTAGAAGAAACTTACAAGTGAAACTGGCATCTAACAAAGTTACAAATTCACCTGTCAAGAGCCTTGTTTAGGGCCAAGAGCAAGTCAAGCTCTGATGCCGTTTTCATCCAGGTGGCCATCCCCATGTCACCTCCACCAAGCAGACTATGGAGCAGCACTCCCTGGTCACTGCACCACTGAAGCATATGGGGACATTGGGGATGATTGGATACTCCCCCAGCTCCCCCAGGCCTGGCTTACATGTTGAAATTACCAGCCTTTTATGTGAATGTTCAAATTGGTTGATGAGCGCTTTATGCTGATTTAGCTTAATTTGGGAACAAACTCAATTAAGCTGCATCAATGTTAGGTACTAAAGGGGTTGCACTGATTTAACTAAATTAATTTAAAAACCAATTTAGTTAAATTGGAATAATTTGTGTATGTAGACAAAACTCCATTTAGCACACACTCCCTCACTGACTTAATTTGAAAGAATGAAATCCCTCGCAGATCATGCTGCCTTCTACACCAACATAAGGCACTGCATTTTAAAGGCAGTTGGAGTGGACAGATGTGTGTGCACATGTGGACATACATGTGCATGCACTTTCTCACATGCTGTTTCTTACAGAGTCTTCCTTCAGTCAAAATTATCTAAATTTTGCCTAAAACCCATCGAAGTTGACTGACCTTGGCAGTTTAAAGAAATGTATTTGCTTAAATCCATGTTTATGCTCATGAATGCTGTGTGTTTTTATTTTGATTCACACTTCATGTGTAAAGCAACTGCAGATGATCTGTTTTCCCTTTTTTTTTCCATCTCTTCTCCTGCAGCACAGCTGAAGCCATGTGCAGACCATGCGGGGCCCATGGGTGCTGTGGTCCCCAGCTGCTCTCATCTCTGATGGAGGATGTCCCAGTATGCACAGGGTGGGATCAGGGCCTCAGCACTCTCAGCTCCTCAGGACAGAAGCCACAGCACTTCAGACAAAGAACAGCCACAGGCAAAAGTGATAAGATTAGTCCTTGCCACACTGGATGGCACTGCTGCTCATCTATCTGAGGTGGGGTGAGGACCTACTCACCATATCCTCCTCCCTGGGTCTGGTCAGAGGTGGGGTTGGGCACAGCATTGTTCTCCTCCCTCATTAGATGGGGATGGGACTTCTTATAACAGCATGTAGCAAATACTACAAGGGGTAATGGTTTTAAACTGGAAAAAGATAGATTTAAGTTAGACATTGAGAAGAAATTCTTTAATGTGAGGATTGCGAGTCACTGAAACAGGTTGCCCAGGAATGTTGTGGATGCCCCCTCCCTGGAGTGTTCAAGGCCAGGTTGGATGGGGCTTGGAGCAACCTCATCTAGTGGGAGGGCAGGGTGGTTGGAACTAGATGGTCCCTTCCAACCCAAACCATTCTATGATTCTGTGGGCTGGTGGGGAAGAGGAGGAGCAGACGCCCTTCTGTCACCCCTGGTAGCATTTCAGGCAGGTAACAGGGCAGATCTGAAGGCTGACAAGTTCAGCAAGAGCATTGGCATGAAAATACTTGAAGTCCAAGTCTCTCTCTGCACTGCTCATTTGTGCAAAAGCAGCAGATCTCAAGTCCCATTCAGATGGATGAGTTTGTTCCTCCCTGCCGTGTCCATGTCAAATACACAGGAAGTTATGGAGAACAACTGCCTACGCTGTGAAGCCCCAGAAGTTTCATAAGGCAGAAAATTACTCTGGTGGCATAGTGGCCAATGCATCATCCCTTCTTCCTCCTCAAAAACCAAACTTGTTTCAATACTGTCCATGAGATCTCTCCCTAAGATGACATAAAAGTGCTACTAATCAAATAAGTTTAAATATAAATCCCAGCCTTTCTTTTTGTTTCCTGGTTTATTGCACTAGGATACTGAAATGTGAAATGGAAATGTGGCCCTTGGTCTCTTTTTATTCTGCTGAGGCAGAAGCCTGGGCAAGCATCTCTCCATCACCCACGGCTGCCTACCTGTCGCACCCACTCTTTGATACAGCTGGGTGCTGATAAAATTGCAGTTAGCAGGAGCAATATCCCTGTCCCCTTCTCTGTGATTTCAGCTTCCCAAGGATTAAAGTGGTTTCTCTGAAGGAACCTCAGTACATATCGCAACACCAAAGCTTGGCAAGGACAGAAACTTCCTTTGTTGTGCAAAGTTATGACAGGAAATAATGCTGGGTTGGACTGATAAGCTTTTCACATTCACCTGCTGCATATCAAATGTTTGGGAAAGGTGTGTAGCAGGACATTCGAAGTCAGCTATTCACCACCAGAGCTTTATAGCAGCTTTGTAGCTAGCAGACTTCTGGGTGCAAATAAATTTATTTCTCTTTCACAAAGGAAGTTTGAAAAGTGTATTGATAATGCCTGGGTAAAATGACTGCCTCACTGGCATTAGCATTAAAACTGCTTCCATTCCTGCCAAAAACAGGCCTATGATGAAACAAACACCACTTCATTTTTCATACCACAGCAGCTCTCTGTCGAAATATTCCTGCAGATGGCCAGACACCAGTGCTCAGAGCCTGTTGGATGACAGAGGTTTCTAACCGGCCCATCAGTATTTACATAGTGTGAGCGTCTTGTATTTCACATGGGATTAAGTATAATCAAAATTCATGTTACCCTTTGCAAGCTAGCATCAGAGGAAGGCATGCATATTTCAGCTAATTCATTAACAGGAGGATGGATGGGTTAACTTGAGCCTCTTGAGACTCAGGTTAATAACCCACTAAGGGTCGTATTTGCAAGTGGCAAAGCTTCTGTGGTTATACAGTGAGCCATAAATTAGGGGTGAGGCCATTTTCTTTTCCAGTCCTGACTCTCTAGGTACAGGGGGCTGTTACGTCTCTGCTTTCATAGGAGGGCAAAGATTGACTTTTTTCCTTGTTTTACTCCTAATACTTTCTATGCAACTCATTAAAATCCTCTGAGTGGCACTGATCACAGTGTGAGGAAACACAAGGGTCTCTTTTTCACCCACCCAGAGGAGGCATGGGGGCCATGTAGTCTTCATTATCTAATGTTTCCCTGGTGTTTTTCAGTCAGGGATTGAAATTAATTTGCAAGCATCACACCAGCAATGCCTCCATCACTGCAAAGAAACAGCAAAATGTTATGCCGTGGAGAGACATTACTTTTGTGAAAGACTGTTGCTGAAGACTGTTCCTGCTGGAGGTCACCTTCCCACCTCTGCTGCAGTAAGTCAGTCAGCATCTTAACCTATAGAGAAAGAGACAGCCTGGCTTGATGAAGGGCTCTCCCAACACCTCTTACAAGATGAGCTGTGGGAATGGCAACCAGCCAAGCTGGTGGCACCCACCTGTAGCCTCCCTAGACACACAGGTGGGGATTATGAACATAAGGCCAAAAATTAGGTTCAGCTACAATTAGACTAGAAGCCTCTGTCTGCATCACCTCTCCACACTCCCTGCTCTGTAGAGCATTTTGTCAAATCTTCAAGACTTTGTAAAACCCCCACAAGCCAAGATTTTTAGTGTCTCTAGAGAGAAGCTGGTGAATACCAAGATAAGATCAGAGCAGACTCCTCTCTACTTTCCTACACATAATGCCCAGCAAGAACCCATGAAAAAGGCCAAACCTCCACAAAAAGCAAGGAGCTTGCACATCCTTTAAATTATAAAGATGGTGCAAAAAAAATCCTGACAGGGCTACATGCTAGCTCTCCTTCCTCGTGTGCTAGGGGATGGCTTGGCAGGGGTTGTGCACACAGATCCCCTGCTGCAGAGCCATGGATGACACTCAAGTCCAGAGGGTGAGGGGTGACCAGAGCACCTGGTGAGGGGTGCCAGGACCTTTTCAGGAAATCTGCCTCAACAGTGGTCTACAAGGGAAAGGAAAGCTGGAAAATGGAGAAAGCAGAAAATTTTTGATCGGGCTCTTGCTACACCCTTCTCCTAAAACAGCACAGTAGGCACAGAGCAGAGCCACGAGCTTGAACCACATCCCTCCCTGTGCTGTTGGGTTTGGAGCTGCATTGTCAGCTTTGTCCTGCAGTGGGGTTGGCAGGGCCAAGTGTGTTCCCCACTTGGCTGGCTCGTAAAGAATAGTCTTGGGAAGGGATCAGCAAAGCCCCAACTCCTTCATAACAGGGCTGAAGGGATCCTACAGGTACAGACAGCTCCACGCTGGCTGAGCTGTGAAACAGGACTGCCTTATCACCACCTCTCGTTGCAGGGATCCTCCAGGCTTGCACACACCCTGGCTGTGTGGGAGATGGGGTATTCAGGATGTCAGGTTTCACAGGCTTCTCACTCCTCCAGCCCAGACCTCTCCACCAGAAGACTCTTATTATTTGGGGAAGTTGCAAATCCGTGGTGTAACCTCTGCAATGACAACACAGGGGGAGGGAACAACAGAGGAAGCTCCAACATATAATCTCAGGTGTTCATTTCAGTTAGGGATGAGCACCATTACTCCTCATGTTTTATAGCTACTGTAGCTCTCAGCTCCTATGAAGGGTGAGAGTACATGGGAGATGACTGAAAAATCTGATGGAAAGAGTGGGTGAAACTGCACAATGCATTCATCAATGAAGTGCCCAGGGTCAGAGTTTATTTGGACAGGTCACTGGCTACAAACAAGAGGCTTATGGATCTTGCCCTGAGGAACAGAGCAAGTTAAAATGCCACTGAACAAATCTTCCCCACAGCATTTAATTCCTGCTTAGTCCTGTTTGGAGCTGGTGAGTTAATGGCCTAATCACTTTCAACAAAATGGGCCAGCTTAAGCACCAGAGAGAGTGGGAAATCATAGTGTTTATTGTGCTGAGCTGGCATTTTTCTGTATAAATAGGAGCAGGCTGGGTTACAAAGACATGTCTGAATTGAAAATCGAGGGAAATCAGAGCTTAATCTTCTCATTTACCTACACTTATGAGCTGTAACCACAAAGGTATTTTTCTGTCCCTCCGTGGCACATGTATGCACATCTGCCTTAAGACGTGTGTTGCACAGGTGTCAGACCAGCTCTCCAGTCTCCTACAGGATCCTGGGGAGCCTGGAGATGCAGAACATATGTAAGCAAATAAATCCCAATACTGCAGTTAAATCCCATGGTCACTGTCCTTCCCTTTCATGCCCATCACCACTTGCAGGGCAGTTCACATTTGCAGTTCAGTGGATCACTTACTTGCCAAATCACTCTGACCTCTGTTTCCTTCTCCCACCAGGATCTCACCAGAACCTCAAAGGAACAGGCACTGTTGAAGCATCCCTCCAACAACACATGCTCAAGAGCTTTCACCAAACGTCCTTCATGTGCTTCAAAATGCAGATGGTGTGTCCAGCTGCAGCCTGGAAAAGCTGTAAACCCCTGACTAGTTTCTCAGAAGGTGGCATTTAGAGACCCCTATCTCAGAAAACACTTGTAATAAGGAGCTGGACATCCACCAGCCTTACTGAGGAGACTGTCAACTCATTATCAGTCTCTTTCCATGTCCTGAAGTTACTAATCCTCCAGATCTAGCAGTACATCTATGCAAGAGTTGCTCCCTAGAAACTCACAGGGTTGCCTCATCTGCTCACATCTGTAACCATGTGCTGGCACAAATGATCGTGCTCCTTCCTCTTCCTCTCTCCCCCAAGTGCACAGTCCAGTCCTTTCCTCCAGCAGTTCTGGTGCTCATCTAGCCCTTCTGGGGAGCTGATTCAGCTCATTCACTTAGCAAAAAGTTTATGCATGGATATGACAAGCACCTGATACTAGTACAAGAGAAACAATAGGCCAAGTGAGTGACAAAAGTGGGACTGTCTTCGCTTGGTGACAGTAAATTAGTGAAATCCATCTCAGCAATCTACTGCTGTAGCACAGCCTTAGAATGCTAGAATCCTAGAATAGTTTGGGTTGGAAGGGATACTAAAGGTCATCTATTTTCAACCCCATACATGGGCAGGGACACCTCCCACTAGACCAGGTTGCCCAAAGCTCCATCCAACCTGGCCTTCACCACTTCTAAGGAGGAGACATCCACAACTTCTCTGGGCAACCTGTTCCAGTGTCTCACCGCCCTCACAGGAAAGAATTTCTTCCTCATATCTAATCTAAATCTACGCTCTTTCAGCTTAAAACTGTTACCCTTAGCCCTCTAACTCCATGCTCTGTAAAAAGTCCCTTTCCAGCTTTCCTGTAGACCCCTTCAGGTACTGGAAGGCTGCTGTAAGCTCTCACTGAAGCCTTCTCTCCTCCAGACTGAACAATCCCAACTCTCTCAGTCTGTCTTCATAGCAGAGGTGCTCCAGCCCTCTGATCATCTTTGTGGCCCTCCTCTGGACTTGCTCCAACAGCTCCATGTCTTTCTTATGGTGGGGGGACCCAGAACTGGGCAGAGTACTCCAGGTGGAGTCTCACAAGAGTACAGTGCGGGGGGGAGAAACCTTAACCTACCTCTTCCAAAAGCACCCAGTTCAGAAAAACAATTAATCAATCAATCAATAGATAAATAAACAAATAAATGTTGTTTCTACTATTAAGTTAAAACCACATCATTGGTGGAGGAAAGAAACTTGGTGTCAGAAGGTACTACATGAGCTGTTATTTCAGGAGGTAAATGGATGGGAGTACCCAGAGCAGTGAGGATGATCATGACAAGAAGAGGGCAATATCCTCTTACCCTGGCTCAATTCTTTCTGGAATAACATGTCTGATCGCAGCCTGAGACCACAAATGAAGAGCTAGAGGTATGAGTTTACCTACCCCACACATCAGTCATCATGCCTGGCCACACTGCTGCAGCACACCTCTGAGAAACCACTCTAACCATGCTGCATCTGTGGTTTCACAGACTTGAATTCATAATTGCAGGCTCAGCATTCACTCTTTGAAAGTTGGCCTCTTGTATCTAATTTCAGGCAGTGCCCTGCCTAACAGTCATGAGCAAGGTGCCAGCTACAGCTATGTGATGAGGCTACTATTGTTATAGATAAAGAAGAAGGGGCATTGCAAGGAAAAGACCTTGGCAGCCCAGATGGAGGACTACAGAGACATGCATGGGTATGCACATCCTGCAAATAATTGTTCTTACTACTAGTAGCCTAGCTTCACTGAACTCCTGCTGGAGCAGTGGAGGCTCTGCAAGCGAGTCAGACCTTTGTGAGCCTGCCATGTTTGCAAGCTGGCACAGAAAATGAGCTCCTCTTTCTGCTATATTTTTCCACTTGTTAGCATGATGCAGAAGAATCTCAGATCTCCACCACCAACTGATTAAAAGGGTACAGTCCCCACTTCATTTGCCTATCATTTAATTAGCACACAGGAGTTCCGTGCTGTTGATAAAGTTTTTTCTTCAGTTTCTTCCCTTTGATTGGGTTACTGGGGTCTCAAAAGCAGGTCTTGAAGATAGATATCTTATCCTGAAAGAAATAAGAAATTACAGCCCCTTTTGTCCCCCATTGCAAAACAGCTCTTTCAGTGAGACTGGGGAATTTGCAGCCACATGGATATTAAAGAAGGAAAAAAAAAATAGTCTTCCACCTATTTCATAGTTGGCTGTGAAGAACAAGTACCATCTTAATGGTGATTGCAGCTTTAATAGTAGAGGGTATCAAAGATCCCAAGCAGGTTTAGAAAGAACCAAGTGTGTGATTCAGTGGCTCTGGCAAAAATCCAGGTGCCTAATTTCCATCTGCCCCTCTGCTATCCTAGTGCCATCGGCTCGATAAAAGACTCCAAGTTATCTTGAAGTGCCGCAGCACAACGTGTGAAAGCAGCTTCCTTCCAACCTGGAAACAAAACATTTTGGTGACTAATGCCTAGGGGGGTTATTTATTTATTTATTTTATGTATATATGCCACTGGCATTTAGCTGGATGCATGTGGGTCCTGCTGCCTGGATGGGCCCCTGCTGTTTAATGGATTTCTGTGCAAGCGTGAAAGACTTTCCACACAGATCAGATTCCTTGACAAGGGCCTAAATATAGCATAAACTCTGCACAGATACAGGACTCATCATTTGTGAAGAACTCCAAGCTGTCTGAAAGGGCAATGCATCATGCTAGTTACTCAGTCTAATTCTGGTTGTTCTCTCAGTGCTGTACTGTCACCAACATCACTGGAGTTAAATCACTGAAAATAAGGCCAGAATAGGCTTGATATTTTTATTTTACTTAGTTGAAGCTGATCAGCAGGTTTGGGTGCCCATCACTGACCTTAATGGCAGTGTTTATGCTTCTAAAATATACAAGAGGTACCAAATTACACGTGTGCACATGCCACGAAGTGGAGGCTTAGTAATTATCAAGGTAACATCCACAGGTTTTGTGAACCAGAGTCCTCTTAAGCTGTGCAAGGCACAACCAAGAATCAGGTCCCACAGTGAATAGCTAATGTATTATAAGTTTCAAATTCATCAGATAAAGGAAGCACTGAGAGACTATAAACAAACAGTGGTCTGAGGGACAGGAGACCTAGCTCGTCAGCTGCTTAATGCTAACATGACGCACGAATCTAAAAAATTAATGTCTCCAGAGGGATAACTGTCCCACCCTACACAAGGTGTATGCATCCATATGCAGCAAATCAAACAACATAGGATCAATGCTGCTTAATGACAGGTGCCACCTGCCAAATGAGAGAAAAACCAGGTGGGCATGGTGAGAGCTCCAAGAAGAACTACAGCTGCACAAACAGTTGGCCAGGTGGAGCCTGAGAGATCTCTGCAAATCGCAAGAAGATTATGCAACTCTGCTGCGAATGTTTTGGAAACAGCATTCATTTTTTTTTCTGTTCACTCAGCAGGGATTACAGGCATAGTAACTTCATCTATCATTTTCACAAGAAGATAAGGGCAAGGAAGGTGTAGCTCAGATAAAGCATCTCTCCTTTCCCCGTCCTCTCACTTCCTCCAGTGCAAACTTAAAAGCCACACAACGCAGCTCACGTGAGCATCTCTTATCTAGTTAACACAAGGTAGGAGAACATATAATTCATTTATTGCTTCCTGCAGCTGTACCACCTGAAGCTCTGATCTATCTCATCAAATATCATAAATGGCTGTAAAGGTGGACAGACGTGGTCCTGTCTTGCAGAAAGGGATCTTTAAAGAACATGCAACCAGCACGGGGGGCTCTGTAGTCAGAGGCATTTTGCTGCCACCTTCCAGAGGCCACAAGATTCAACATCCAGCAAGGACTTAAACAGACTGTCTGTTAGGAAAATACTTTGGCTAGTTTATCCCTTTTCTCACAGACCAAGGTAGGGAACATATTCACATTTATTCAAGGAACATTTGTCAGAAACACATCTCAGGCCTCTGAGTAGCTTCACCTAGTCTGAGAAATATTTAATTCTTTGCACTACACAGAGCAAATAGAGACCTGCAGAGTACGTTAGAACCCTAACGTTACCTAATTTTTAATCCCCTACTTAAGCAATTCCTAAACTATATAGTCAACAAAGAGAAGGGCTCTTTGTTTAGAGATTCTGCTAATCAGTCTCCCACCTGACTCTGTGCCCTGATGTAATTTAAATAAACTAACATGTCCCCTAGTCTCTTAGAGGGGAGGGTGCTTTGCCTTGGAAAACATGACTCTGTATATCTCAAATTTACAATTTCTGAGCCAGTTATAGAAAAGGCCACTGAGATACATGATGTTGTTACATGCAATACAAGTGTAAATTATTATAAATGCAAAGTGAAATCAGGTCATCAATTGCTTATTGAAAAACCTCTAATCCTTCTACAGTGCTGATAAAAAGCATGTGGTGAACATGCGTTTTTTTTTTAAATGGGCTATGTTTTCTTGAACAGCACTTTGTTTATACATTATTTTGTTGATTCCCTCCCCCATCCCCAGAGGCTCTTCACTGAGGGTGTTTGAGGAACACACAATGTATGAGCCATTGACAATATTTACTGAGACAATCTGGAAGCAATCAAGTAACCTATATGTCTGCTTCTCATTATTAAATATTCCAGACTTTTATTGAGATTATTAGAACCTATTTAATGGCTCGTTGAACTTAGAAACCATACAATTTTCCTATTAGCCATTTTCATCTCAATATTTATGATAGCACTTCATACATGAAATAACAAAAGGCACCAAAAAATGAGGAAAAGTAAGGAATTTCCTCAGCTGCCTGGGAGCAAGATCTCTCTGTACCTCTAGCATAAACCAGTGCTGCAACTTCAAGGAAGCTAACTGAGAGACACAAAGTAAATCTGTTCATGATGAAAGGAGAACTTGGCCATGTCTTTAACGGAGTCTGCATAAATTTGGATACAAGACTCTTTTCCATGATTAAAGAGAATATTTATAACTACTCTTTTTATTTCTTTTGGGTGTGGTGAAGAGTCTTTCAGCTGAATCACTACCTCGTATAAACAGATTTCTCTATTTCTAACTAGAATAGAAGCCAAAATTCCAACACATTTTCCACCTGCATACTTGGGGTCTCCAATTCTAAATGGACAGTGAAGGAGGCAAAAAGCCATTATGGTTTCTTCTTTAGATGGTGTATTGATGGAATGCCAAAAGAGCCCCCAAAAGGAAGACTTAGTTTGAGGAAAACATAGTCATGAACTCTTGGGAATAAATTGATGTAACCTCTATCTCCAGATACTCTAAACTCGTTATATTTTTCAATACTCTGGAGTCTGAGATACCTACAGAGCAGAAATGCAGAAGACAGGACCATTCTTTTTATCTGATTGCAAGAAAAGACAGTCCTGTTGCCAGGATCTCTTCATTTGGGTTATTTGGGCTTAGTTGTCTGTGCCAGTGCAAGCAAAATAAATGCAGGGCAACGCTCTCAGACTAACATGAAGAAGAACCAGACTGTCAGGGTGGATGCCCACCATCTCGGTTGTGTTCCATGAAAACAGACTTGTTTTAGTCCAGTTGCATTAGCATGGCACTAAGCCTGAGTTAGAATGCCTTGTCACTTAAACAGGAAAGATTGGCCCAGGGTAATACTATGATGCAGAGCTTCTAGACAGGATCTGGCTTGCGCCCAGCTGGCTTGCAGTACTGGGAAAAAGGACATGAAAACTTTCTGACCCTTCCACAAAGAGACACTGATGTTCAAGGGCATAATCTTCAAAACTGCTGCCTCATTGTACAAACACCTCTAGTTTTCAGCTTAAGGTTGTGTCGGCTCTTAATGTTCTGCTTGAGGGCCCTGTAGGCGTGTTACACAATACCAAGAAGAGTGAAACTTGGCATCTAGTTCACTCCTAAACCTGACCACGAATGTCAAAAGCCAGCAGTTTTTCATTTTGCAAAAGAGAAAAGGTAATAAAGATGCATACAACCTACCATTGTTAGAAAGGTGAATCAACAACAACACAAAATGATGGGAGATTGAGTGAGTTTTCCTTTGCTCCAAGGATAAAAAATTGGAGCAAAATAGGGAGTAATTCCACCCAAACTGCTGTGAAAGCTGATGTGCATCTGGTTATGTGCACTATACGTTGGTATGACCAGGAATCTAAACATAGGAGGGAAAAATCACGAGGCCTGGGAATTCCCCACTGACGTAGCCATTGTGACGCTGAAGAAGAACATGGTTGCATTAAATTAGGTCATGAGATATTAGCACCTTTCTCTTTATGGTCTCTTTTCATAAGGAAATAAAATAACACAGGACCAACAGATAATAAGATTACAAAACCAGCAATTTGAAAGACATATAATGAACTGAAGTAATATAAGTGCCTCCTCATACCATCCACATATATACATCTAAGGGACACTCCTTTTCCAGGAAGTTAAATCACCAAAATGAGTTCTGAGAAATTCTGTCATGGCAATGTAAGAAATAACAAACCTCCAGCTGTCTTATCCTCTCTTCTGATCAAATATGCAGCTCCCAGAGTAAAACCACTGGAAAATGCACCTGTTTTCACAGAAAACATAGTGTCCTTGGTGGGATCTGCTCTAAGTCAAAATGCTAAGCCTTGCAGAAAAATGGCAGGACATGAGCATTTGTTTATTTCTGTGGTCTCTTGCTAAAGTGGGAAGGTGTAGATATATCTGGTAGCAGGCAGCAGGATAAGGTACTCTAGGGTATGCAGTGACATATGTGCACTTGTCTAAGATTGTGGGCCTGAGGAAACCTGATCTTTCCAGACAGGAATCTAAGGCAGGGAGAGTGAACTAGTGACCAAACTAATGTACTTTGTGTTCCTTGACCTACACTCTCCATTAATACTGCCAGATATAGGACATCAGTAATTAGTTACCTACAAAATTCAAACTGATTGGCTGCATGCATAGAGCAGTTGATGAAAGAAACTCATCCCACTTCCCCACTTGACCTCAGCTGCCTAATATCACAGGAAAGGACTTTGCAGTGTGTGGTGATACCTCCACTGAGCCAGCACCTCCCCAGCTATAACCCTTGCAGGCTAGGGTCCAGGGGCTGCAACATAGGAAGGCAGGGGCTTCAGACCTGAGTGTGGAATGCTCAATAGGGAGCATATAGGCCCTGAACTGACCTCAGAAGAAGGTCTGTAATGTCAGGAAACAAAGCCTCTCTGTGTGGAACAGACCCTTCTCTTTTACACCCAAAAATCTCTATTGACCTGTAAAGAGGACACCACAGTAACTCAGGATGGGGCCTGTTTCCATAAGGCTTCCCTTCTTCAGTCCATGTGTTGTCTAATTGCCCTTCTTCTAAATCAACTCAGTAATGCAGAATTTGTCATCATCTACTTTCTTTTGAAAGTACAGCAAAGCTGATGCAAGAGCATCATCTTCCCATTTTTGTTTATGACAAACAACCAGCTTGAATGACAAACTACAGTATAAATAAAAGCAGGGAATCATAAGCAGCATGCTGAATAGCTACAGAAGAGTATTGGTTTTTCAGGCTATCCCTTTATCAGATAGTAAATTAGATATAAACCCATTTAGTTGAAAGATAATAAGGTTTATGCAGCTAATAAGTCAATCTTGTAAGGAATATTGCTGACTTCATTGTCTGTGTTAAGCCAATCTCTACTTGTTAAACCTCTGACCCTCCTCTGGGTCTCATTTTGTATCCTATGAAGAGTGACTAGACTTTAAACTACCTCCTCCTCTCCAGTACATTTTGAAAACAGAGGGAGGTAGCATAACAAAACACAAGAACATAAGAGCAGCCACACTAGGTCAGACCAAAAGTCCATCTAGCCCTTGATCCTGTTCCTGGCAGGGGCTAAGAACAAGCAGAAAGAAAAACAGTGAAGAACAAGGTGAGCATATGGGGATACCTTCCCAGAGTAGCCCTGCAGCAAGAAGATTCATATCTCAGAAATTTTCAGACTAAAAATTATCACATATTGTTCAGAACTGGCCTGCTTCAGCACTTCTGCTCTTCTCATCTTCATTATGATTGTACTGCCCTGCCATGCTCTGGGCTACTTCTGCTCAGTCCTGTGCACACATGTGACAAACAGAAAACTGACCATCTAGCTAGGCAAGAGACTAGGGACAAGAAGACAGTCAGGACCACTGGGAGATCTGGGAGGAGAACCACATCTCCTGACTCCCAATCCCACAATACACAGTCCTGCCCAGCATCCTCAGTCCCTCCATGCTTTTGCAGAAGCTGGTCAGCCAACATGTGCTTCCCCTCATTTTCTCAAGTGTCTCTGCAACTTGACATCTTCAAGACAAACATGGTAAAATTTTGCTAACAGATTCAGTGAGTAGGACTGATTCCTTGTGCAATTCCACTGAAATCTAGGCAAAGTGTTATCAATGTTGATGGAGTTTCATCTTCTGATGGCTTAGTGCAGGTACAGATAGAGCCCAGCTTTGCCACAAGAGATTGGTTCTTCCACACCTACCTTTCATTGCTTTCTGGGTGTAGAAGGAGAAGAGGAAAATTCCACATCTATCATAAGAGAGGAGAGACCAAGAGATAAGTTGCATTATTCTTGTATGAACACCAAAGCTCCTGGAGCTGCAGCAGAAGAATAGAGGACAGCAGACAATACAAGTGTCTGAAGTCCTCTGAAGACCTCATTCCATGGCATACACCTACACAGGGCTGTATCTGTGTGTGTCCAAAATCAGAACAGTGACCACAGTTTAAACTGTGGCATTTTTGGTCACTGATGTTCAGGACATGGTTCTGATGGGCTTGGAAACTGCATCATGGCATGGTAACGTTCCTCTGCAAGTCTGATTGAGCAGTCTTCTGATTTCAAATGTGACTGGGCTTTCAAATCAGATATTGACTTGAGAGTTTGGGAGCTATACATTACAACTGGAAATCAGAAACTACCTTCTCTGACCCCTTTTCCACTTCTTTGTCCTGAAGGAAGCAGCAGGTTTTCCCAGGCATCTTATGATTACACAGATTAGAAATGCAACGGTCGGTGCAACTTCTGCTATTTTCATCTCTCTCTTTTTTTCTCTTCTAGAACATGTTAAGTAGATTCCAATAAAAAAAATAAAATTGCAATAATTAAATTGAATTGGATAATATAGTACAGCATCATATGAGACAAAACTCCGGAAATCACGGGAAACACAAACACATGGCAGTTATAGTCAATGCATAATGTTTAAGTGTACAGCAGAGAGCAAAGTTTGTATCTCTTAGATTCAGTTTCCTTGCTGCCACTGAAGAAAGTTTGCTTAATAGTCACAGTTAAGACCTCAGTCTTTGAAATCACTATTTTCATCTGAAGAAGAACAGGAGGCAGACCAGTGTACTTCAGGATACAGCTTAACTGAGGGGCACATATATGAGTTCTCTGGGATGTAATTTTAGTGGTGTCAAAACTGCCAAATAGAGAAAGGAACTTAAAGGAAAAATACATACATCTGCAAATGAGTTCCATCTTTTCAGTTGACAAGCACTGGAATTAAAAAAGGAATACAGGAAAGCAAAATAGAAAAGCACACTCACCCATTCATTCCTAACTCTTCAGAAAACTGACCATGTGAGAAAATAATATCAAGGACAGGAGACAGCTTCTCTCTCTGAGCAGGCTGGCTATGAGATGAGCCACAGTGCCACTTGCCTTGGTGCACAAGTCTTCCCAGACCCTTTTTACAGGGGTCCTTGTTGGTAAAATGGGACCTTGCAGCACATTCTGCACCCTGGGATGTCATTGTGTTATTGCTAATATTATTTGTATTGGGGTAGCTTCCCAAAGGTGTCCCTTTCCAGGTCGAGGACCTCATTGTGTTTGGCATAGCAGAGACAGAAAATCCATCCCCAGAGACCTGACACTTTAAACAGAAAGTACTAGCAGGAGTGATAACCCAAATCAAAATTTCAGAGTTATTCATTTCTTCATGTCATCAAATCACTTGACTATGAGTAGGACAGGATTTGAGATGAAAAAACAAAACTAAACAAAAAAACTCAAAACATACTCAGAGATCTATTATATATAATTTATTACATAATTAAATGCTTGTGTGTCAGGTATCCTTAGATGTGGGTCTTCCAGCAACCACTAAAACAGGAGTCCACTGTAAAAACAAATAGGTTAGCACCTAAAGGCTGTAATCTGCACTAAAACAATCACTTAAATTAGTAGCATTTTTCATTTTGTTTTGCTTGTTTAGATTCATTTTTTAGAGCTAAATTGGCCATGAATGATGAAGATATTATACTTCGATTTCATATCAGATGTAATTGGGCCAACAGGTCATAATTTTTTGTGTCACTGTAAACAGCACTGCAGAAATGAAACATAGGAGGGAACTGAGATTTTTAAGCTTGAGAAGATGCTGAGCTGAGAAATACATGTCTATGTGGATCCTGGAGCTTGAAAGAGGTTCATGTCCAGTGTGACATTTCATGTACACAACTAACACATACTCCTTAGTACTCACTGGATAAAATCTGTTCAAATGCATTAAGTTTCTCAATGTTTTTATTAAAGCTCAGGCATGGACAGGCTGAAAGGTTAACTCTGTCCTCTGGGTGAAGGGGGACAGGGAATAGCATCATCTAATGCTGCAGTTCCTGGGGATCAGACAGTTCAGCTGCTTGAGGAAATGTAGCATCTCTACTTAAAATTCAGAAAGGTTTAAAGGGACACACTTAAAGATGTAATGTGCAGTATTCTATACTGAAATATAGAATCATAGACTTACGGAATGCATAAGGTTGGAAGGGACCTGAAAGATCATCCAACCTCTCAGTTATGAGCAGGGACACCTCACACTAGACCAGACTGCACAAAGCCTCATCCAACCTGGCCTTGAACACCTCCAGGGAGGGAGCATCCACGGGTTCTCTGGGCAACCTGTTCCAGTGCCTTACTACCCTCATGGTGAAGAATTCTTCCTAATATCTAACCTAAATCTATCCTCTTTCAGTTTAAAACCATTACCCCTTGTCCTATCACTACACTCTGGTGAAAAGTCTCTCCCCAGCTTTCCAGTAGGCTCCCGTTAATTATGGGAAAGCCACTGTGAAGTGCCCCCAGAGCCCTCTCTTCTCCAGGCTGAATAGCCCCAACTCTCTCAGCCTGTCTTCATAGCAGAGGTGCTCCAGCCCTTTGATCATCTTCATGGCCCTTCTCTGGACCCTCTCCAACAGCTCCATGTCTTTCCTGTGGTCAGGTCCACAACTCTCTGGGTGCAGCCATCCAGCCAATTACTTATCCACCAAGTGGTCTATTTGTCAAATCCATGTCTTGTCAATTTGCAGATCAGGATGTTGTGTGGGACAGTGTCAAATGCCTTGCACAAATCCAGGTATGTGATGTCAGTTGCTCCTCCACTATCCATCCATCCATCTCAAATAGTGCTGGATTATTTGTAATTCCTCCTTTTCTCTACAATTCCCTGTCTTGTGGCAGCCATGCCCTTAACATTACAAGAGCAAACAAGAACATACCACAGTAGTAAGAGACTCCAGCAAGAGTGCATCTACCAGAACCAAAAACTGTTGCTTATTTTTTTAAGATTTGTACTGCGTCACTGATGTGCTGAGAGCAAAGAGCTCAGATTTGAAATGAGATATTGATGAAGTCTTCATTGCTCATCCTCCTTTGTCTAAAAGCAGAAAAACATCCAATGGCTCCAAATATGGTTCTTTTTCACTGACAAGTACAGTTTCCTGGACCTGGTTCTTCCCTCCCATGGAAATCCTCCCCGGCTTTGCCAAGTGCACTTCATGAAGGTAACTGCAGCTCCATGACCTTCTCAGCAGCCAACACCAGCAAGTAAGGGCACTTAGATCCCCGAAGTCCCATCCAGTATTTTACTTTCCTTCCTTTGTTGCCCACACATTTCTAGACATCAGAAAAGGCCCTTCATGACAGATGATGTAGTAAATGGCAGGTAACTTTCCATGAACCTTCTGCAACAATTTCTTTCAGAAAACGAGCAGACCTAGAATTAGTAGCACTGTATTTTAAACCCAGGTACCTCTCATTAGGTATCTGAACAGATGCATTGATTCTTAGGCTTTCTGAGCACCAGTTTTCCATTGGTAGGTTATATTTTTGCAGTTTACTATTCAGAGTAGATGTCCCAGATAAGATGTAGTCCTCAGGAAACAACAAAGGAGCATAAATCAAAGATAAATCTCCTAATAATATTTTTTTTTTCAGCTAGCTAGTCGCAAACTTGTGTCTTTAAAACTAAATTTCTATTTTTGTCTCTTGTTTAGGGTGAAGTCTGGCTGTATCTTTAATTTTTTTTCTAACTGAATTTTGTCATTCTATAAACTCTCATTGCCTTGGATGTGATATGAGTTTGGAAGTCCTGGCCTTCCTTTCCAGTCATGGGTTACAGCAGAGTTAAACTAAAGACTAAACTCAGCAAATTCTCGCTACTAATACCCCAGACATGACTTCAAATAAAAAAGCAGATTGCAGAAATGTTCTTAGGAGGTATTCAATTTAGATTATTTGGATTACAATGTTGATTGAAGAACCAGGCACAATCTCTGTAGAATCTTGCATTTACCCTTGGGAACATCAAAATCCAGGTCTTCTTCAGTCACTGCAGGACCGCAGTATTTCAGGTAATTTAAAACACAATTTTGAATCAGAATACTCTGGGCATTGTGAGAGGGACTTTGGAGGTCCCAGGATCTTTAAGCTCTGCACAGTCCAGTAAAAGGTGTGAAAATACCAAGGAAGGAAAATGGCAATGTTGTCTTCAGCAAACTGTGTTGAGATCTACAGATGAAAAGCACTAGATAAGAGTGAGCTGCTATCTATGCCAACACTCAAAGCAGACGGCCTCGTGTACAATCTGTTTATTTTTATAAGGAAGTATATTAGACTGCCAAAAGGACACTTCATCATCTATAATAAATATTCATCTCCATGTATCATGCTCTTGAGCTGCATAAACGATGAGATCAGAGCACAGAAATGAATGAGAAACTCATAAGATAAATGTCACCTTTCAGTGTTGTTGTTGGGGATAAATTGCAGACAGATATAAACAAAGTCAATTATTTCATGCAAGTGTTCCTTGACTCAACATAAGCTCTTCCTCATGCCTAGCCTAAAAATCCTAAACTTCATCATCTATCTTTCATCAGAGAATAGCAAGAACAGTATGGAATGCCATTAACTGAAAATAATTATGTACAGTACCACACAAACTTTATCACATATATTTTCCCAGAAATAAGAGGTCACATGCTAAGGTGTAGAACGAATCCTCATCTGTGCTTACTTAAATAGCTCCATTAACTGTAAAGAAATATTTTGATTACTAGCACTAGTAGAGATCAGTAGCAGAGACTATGGCATACAAATTGAATTTCCACATGTAGTTATCACCCAGCAATGACTCTGAAGCATAGCAAAATACAATTTCTATGACTGAAGTCTGGTAAAAAGGGAAAATAATTTTTTTTTTAAAAATTCACTTTGATGATTTCTTTTGAGTATACAGAGTTTGGATTTGCTGGTTTTGGGTATGTGAACATATGTTCTCATTTTTTTTATTGTTATCCTTTCTTCTTAGTGGAGGAAATATTTTTCCTGGAACAGTCTTTTATTTGGTTTTAAACTGTACTAGTAGTCCATGAATATGCAACAACTGCTTTAAATGCGCAACATGAAGAAAAGTAGACGCAAGAACTGTAATTTATAATATGCCCAAAGAGGCAAAGTTACACAGTCAGGGAGGCCTTGTTTCCTTTGCTCTGTCATCTGCAAATAAAACAAAACAGAAAGAAATTGTCTTGAAGAAGCAGTTTTAAGATTCAATAACTTGTGAGCATTAATTCTAAAAATGTGTTTTATGCTAATAGGAAGCCACAGACAGCGATGTTCTAGCATTGTTGCCTCCATTACAAGTCACTGGTTTTAAAAGGTATGTCTGACCATTCCAATAATCATTTGGATGTTTTTTTCTCTTCCGAATAGAACTTTGATGTCATTTTTATCATTAAAACCCGAACAGCATCTGAAGGTTCAGTCATATGATTAAACTCAATCACGCTGTGGCTGCTTAGCAAGTTAACTGTGACTGCCCTCCTGCCCACGCAGAGATAACCACCTCTGCATCACACTTGGTCCACACAACCCTAGTCACGAGGCTATACACATTAATTCATCTCAGGTAAGGCAGTTCAATTTACTTCGTCTCACAGCCAAGGCAGCATAAAATCAGGGCACGGTCACTCGCTCGACCAGCTTCAGCCCCACACTTGCCACACATCCAGTATATCCCGGAAACATTCAAGGCCAGATTGGAGCTCTGGGCAACCTGATCTAGTTGAAGATGTCCCTGCTCATTGCTGGGGGGTTGGACTAGGTGACTTTTAAGGCCCCTTCCAGCCCCAACCATTCTATGATTCTATGAAATATTTCTCTCTCACGCTGTCCAACAGCAAGACCCAAAAATCCACCAAAGCCAACTATATCACTTGAATTAATGGGGGGTTGGGCTTTAAATATTCCTTGTTTCCTAAGCGTGCAAGGAGCCCATTCTGCCAGCACTTACTGAGTCCAGCAGCAGATGTGTTGCGTGTGTTGCCTTGGGGGCTGCAGCTCACCACTCTGTGAGTAAGTGTTTGCGAGCTCTGGTGCTGGGTTTTCCAACTCATGCCTCCACACCAAGAGCTGGCCAGGCTTGCCTGCACTTTTATTGAATTGTGGGTTAATGAAATATAGGAGAATAAACAGAGATGCTGTTCTCTTGAAAGCCACTACATCTGAAATTTGGCAGGCTGCAGTACATTATACCACCAACCACAGGGTCATAATGTCTAAATACATCACATATAGATAATAGTTACCGAAAAGTACGTATAGTCAGCATTTGTAATAAATAATAGCTAATAAATAGTGAAAGCATTACATTCTAGGATGTAGAGTCCTATGTCTTCCATTATTTAGTAATTTATTATATGAAATCCATTGACCTTTCCAAGCTTTCCTTTTTCCTGTTCTTTTTTGGTGAAGTAAGAGTGTTAATTATGCTTTAGCTTTTTTTATTGAGCAACATTAGCATACAAATAGGCCATCAATAACCAATTACAATCTCCATCTCAGAAGGAAGAGAGTTACAATATTAAGTGTGGCTACTCACACATCCACACAAACCTTTTTAAAAAAACACAGAGCAACTCGCAGTTGAATAAAACAGGAATGCACTGGAAAAACAGACAATGATGGATGGATAAATACCAGACTAGCTCTGAGGCAGGGAATTCAAAAAGGTCCTTCTCATTCATCGGCCAAAAATAAGTCTATCAAAATAACTCTAGTTTTCCCCACACTGCCCTGCCAGTGGCTCCAGAGATTAAAAATACGTTCAGATCTAATGCTGGTAACGTTTATGAATTTTACTCAAGTGGAAACTATCAATTGTGTCAAAAGGCACTGACTTACGGCTTAGGCAACATTTGACTTACTGCCAGTGAAACACTAAATCTGCTTGCTTCTTTTTTATAGTGGGGGAACTATATGGGAGGAAGGGTTATTTGTTGTATTTATCACAATAAGAGTAGGTTTATGCTAAAGATTAATAATAAAACAATCACTGTAATATTTTCTCTCTGTGAGTATAATACATTGCTGCTGTGTCTTTCATCTAAGGCCTGGTTTAAACCTGAACCTGCACTGATTTAACTAAAGATGCTATTTTAAACCTTTTTAGTGGAACCAGTTTCACTTCATACTAATGCCCTAAAATTTACTTCAAATGCAAATAGAGGGTAAAATAATTTTCAAGTGTCGACACAAGATATTCCCACATCTTTACCTAACATTCAAATCCATTTAAAACCAGTTATGTCTAAACATATGGCAAATCAGTCAAGGCAGTTATAAAGTCACTGACCCTCAGCTGAAATGCAGTAAATAACGAGATGCTGGTTCATAGACCATTGTAAAAAATGTAAATAGCTTACTTTAAAACCATCTTTGGTTGAAGGGTGACCTCTTACACCATCATGCCTTGACCCATTGCAAGCTTCTTGTCTGAAATGGTTTATGCCTATTCTGTTAGGGGAGTGGATGGTCTATGGAATAATATTAAGTAAACACTTTGAATTAATGAAGTCAAAGCCTACTGGAGAAAAACCTGATTACAGCTTTCATGCAAGTTATCTTGACCCCCTGCCCTAGATTTTTTCCATCAAAATACAAAATGCAAAATGTACTGATGGCTTTTTTTGGTGGTGTTAGTACATGGGTTTATGACACTTCCAAGGACCATAAAAAGAAATTTTCCATACCTTGATATCAGCACTGTGAAAGAGCATGGGGAAGACTTGATGGCAAATGTTCAAAGGAGCAAGTTCTAGGGTGCAGTCCTATGAGATGGGGTAAGTAGACCTAAGAAGTCATTGTCAATACCTTGGTGTTGACATTGTGGTTCTCCCCATCTTCCCTCTCCTCCCCACGCCACTCACCCACCCCCCTACTCTTGTCTTGGGCTGGTTCTAATGTCTTTTTAGCCACTCCTTTTTGCCAGTTCTCTTCACTAATCCAGCAGAAATTATGCTGCAGGCTGGGAGGCAGAGATCAGATAGAAGTTTCTGCAGGCTTAGTGAGCTGGAAGTGCTAGCAGGAAGGAGACTGAAGGAGCAAAGTCAGCGAGAGGGAGGAATGAGGCTGTATAACCAAGGTGAGGGGTGTGACACTCACCATTCATGGAAAGGGCAAGTCACTTGAAACCAAACCTTATACTAGTTTCACCTAAGATGTTTCCAGTCATTCTCAAGGAGATCCTTGCTCTTTTGGTTTTTCAAGTGTCCAAATGGTACTGTCCAGGAAGTGCTACAGGCAGGACAATCTGGTATTGTGAAGGAACACTTAATACACAGACTTCTCTGATTGTCTTCATGGATTCAGAAAATAACAAAGAATAAGGTTGTAAAAAGACAAAAGTGTCTCAAAGTCTTGTTCTTTGATATAGTATTCAATTAGATTATTCACAATGTTCTAACAGATTATTTGCCCATAATAGCACAAGACTGGACTTACAAGAAGGAATGGGACTTTTCGAGCCCATATCTCCAACAACTTGTTTTGGATTTCTGGATACTAAATGTGAGTAATCTGAAATGTGAAAATTCACTTTTAAATGTTGCCGTTTAGTTAGTTCAAAAATCAATGCATGCCTTTAGATCTTCTCTATTTAAAGTAAAAAACATAATCAAAATTAGCATTTTCCTGAAAAAGAAAACTATAAGAATTCTAACTTGGCAGGAAATCTTTTTTCTAGAAAACATGAGCTCTCCCTCTTATTAGGTACATTTTTAGCACTCTATAACATTGCAGAAGCCTATGCCAAGGCAAAGCTTTTGAACGTAATTATATTGCAACTCACTTTCAAGATATTTCAAATCAGCAGCCCAGCCCAAAGACATCCATTCCAATTGTTCTCTGGCTTTAGGATTCATACTTAATCGTAAACACAGACTGTAGAACCGCAGCTGTTATTAAAATGGAGATAAGATAAATCATAATTAACTGCTTGTACATCTGTAAACAAATAAACTGATCATATCTCACTGAATTGCAAGGGACAGCTTTGCATCAACCTGAGGAGAAGAGATTTTTTTAAATTTCTTAATGATTATGAATTACTGTAATGGAAAGTGAAGTGTACAGTATGAAAACAATAGCTTTTAACAGCTATTTAAAATTTATCTCTACTATTTAAATTGAGAAAGAAGGGAGGGAATGCACATTCTTATGACCGTCTTCCTAAAACTGAGACATTAGTTGGGCTACTAAGTGACAACTCATTTATTGGGGCAAGTCCACTAACTTCTTTAATGTTGCTACCATTTCTCTGAGAAATAAAGTAAAATGGAAAACTTGGGTTCACAGTTCTGATGCTATCTTGTCTTTGCTGGTGACCACTTTCAGATATCTCCATCATTATTTTGTCATTGGTAAATTCTGACATGATCTATGCCAGTGGTTCAAAAGCTTTCCAGTCTTCAGTAAATGCTTACCTATTACAACTCAATAAAAACAGAATTCCACATCGATATTGCTGGCAGGTTACCTAGGATTATTTCAATTACATTTTTATGCCTATTATTGCTAAGTCAGTAGGGGGAATCTTTTTTTTTTAATTTACTTTTAAGTTTATTGACATTTATCTGTCCCATGATGTCTCATCAACTCCACCAAAGTCACCAACTGATTCTACACAAGCCACTGAAAAAAACAGCCAATTATATAAATTTCTGAGTTTCTCTTGCTTTGGCTTCATTCATTTGACCAAGCTAAGGCAAGAGGTTATAACATGTTATTGCTCATGGTCCCACAAGATTTGGAAGTGTGGATTTTATCTGATTAATCTAATGGTATTTCTGAAATTACTAATGGCTACTCACCAAACAAAAGTTTATATCACTAGATCATTTTTGATCGTATTATGTCCAATGGGGGAAAAAAATGTGGCCATTTTAAATGCAATGGAATTCCATTCAGCCTAGAAGTTTTTTCACTGTGATGAAGCTGAACTGCTTTCATAGAAGAGGTCAAAAAATACCCTGAAAACAGTCTTGTGTGAAAAATTGTTTTTTAAAATAATTTACTTCAATTTCTAATTTCCTCAATAAATGTTGTCTTCTTTAAACATAAAACTGTTTAAAAAAATATTCCTTTGGTTTGGTTTGGTTTGGTTTGGTTTGGTTTGGTTGGGTTGGGTTGGGTTTGGTTTGGTTTGGCTTGGTTTGGTTTTGAGAGGGGAACAGAAAAAGACTCAGTGAAAGCATTTCTAGAGAAATTTTACAGTCTTTATTTCACCAGTATTTTCAAACAGAAAATCTTGCTACTATCTCCATTTTTCATTCTTCATGCTGTGTCTTTGAATATGCAGTAGAAATCTACATAAAGGCATTCTGATATTCCTTAAGATATAAAAATATTGACATAAATAGACTTTTCCAGAAAAGATTAAATTACTGGCTAAACGTTAACTAAAATATTGAAGCAAGATTAGAGCAGAGGATATTTGTACTTCTCTTAAGATATGAGGTTCTAATCTTACATGGATAATTTCACTCAGGATTTTTTAATTGCTGAAATGAGAGCTTGAGGTATAATTTTGCCTTTGTAACTCACTGGCTGTTTCTGGCTGTTTAATGACATCAAGGAAAGAAAATCTGCCAAGCTTTCCAGTGAGATGCAGTTGTAAGTATTTGTCTTTTTTATGTGTTTTATTACAATCTTTACAAATTTTATAAAACAGCCAATAGATTCAAGAAATGAACAAAAGTTAACAGGGGGGACACATTAGTAGGAAATTCTTATTAATGTGCAAAATCAGCCACCTACATCTGTCATATATACATGCCCAGGGAAAAAATATTCCTAGATTAAGTTTGAAAAGGTTACTGATAAAATTATAAAATTAGCCTATTCTGCCTAAACCAAGACAAATAATCCTGGACTGAATGTCTCTCTCTCTTTTCTCCTCACAAAATGAATACTGAAATGGGGAGAAAAAACCTAAAGTATCAAATAAAACCAAAGGTAAATATATTGGGAAACAAATTATATTTCTAAACTATACATTTAAAGAGGTATTTGGATGAAAGACTTGAGATAAAGCTACTTATTCTTTCTCAGTTTCTCCCCCTCTTTTCTATTTGGCTTCACTACAAAGCAGTAAGCACCATCTGCCTTGGATTTTTGTGCTGCTTTGCCCATGGTGCTTCTATGAAATTTCCCTTGGGCCAGAATGTGCTGAGCAATCTTATCTTCCCAGAAGATAGTGTTTTTAGGAGGGATTCAGCACCTTGAAATCTCAAATTCCAATCACAAGCTTTGTGCCTGTGTATGTCTGGGTCCCACTGACTTGCTCTCTTCCCAGAGGGCTACGCAAAGAACATCATTGTTCTGCATTTTACACCAAGGATGAGCACATCCAGAGCTTGGGTCCTCACCCACCATTCATTGTCTTTCTCTCTCCCTCCCTTCTTCTCCCAAATGAGGTAGGTAGGATTGAGTTTCACAGGTTTTTCCCCTGCCATGAGAAGGAAACTTGCTTTTACAGGGTCCTCACAAATCATTGCCTTCAGCCTTTGGCTGAGACAAAGACATGGAGTGGACCTCTGAGGCCAGCTTGCAAATCAGACCAAATCCTCTCTGACCACAGGCTCCCACACCAACAATGTGCTCCCACCATCCTCCTGCAGCAGACCTAGAGGACCTGAGGCTGCAAGGTGAGACAGTTTGCCTTGCCGATCAGATGGAAAAAAATCCCCTGGTTGTCTGAACTGTGATCTGAGCTTGCTCATCCAGGAGCCTCAAGCACCAGATGTCAGACACAGGGTGGGCAGAAAGGCCACATACAGTTGGAGGCTCAAGGTGCAGGACTGCTCTTGGTAGGAGAATGTGGTTACACTGATAACGAGTAATATGAAAATGTACTGTAGGTAATGTGTCCTCTGCAAAAGATTTCCTGGGGGACAGCACATCCCAGAAACACTTTGTCGAGTATCTAACTGGAGATTTTCTCTCTATATTAACTTCAATAGAGCATTAGCAGAGAAAAAAGAGCTAGAGCTGCCCTTCCTGCAGGGTAACACAGACCCCCCTCAGTCCTGGACTAAATGTTACAGGAGTGTCTGTGTTGCCTTTATCTAATATATAAATTAACTCAAATGATCTGGCAATCAGCTAATTTTGGAAGAAAATTTCTCATCTGCACATGCCCTCAGCAAAGATCAAATTTCTTATTTTGTCTCATCTCACTCTCTTTTCACTCTTTTAACTCCCCCATGCGAAACTGTATCCCTCTGTAGCTGTTCCCCAGCACACAGCCTGCTGCTGGCATGCAACCAGTGAAACTCCAACCCATAACAACATCAAGAAACAATTGCTGCTCCTGCTATCACAAGAATCCTGTTCTGCTTTGGGGGTGGGCGGCTCAATTGCAACCTTCCTAACAGATCATCCAGGCCAATGAACAATTCACATTTGAAGCCATGGATTAAGAAATCACAGGGGGATACAAAATGCCACCCAAATATCTCTGAGGAATTATTTTCATATTGTGGAGATTTATTTGTAATATTGTTAAAGAGATTACTCTTTATAAGTATCTTCTTATGTTTAAAATGTTTCTAACCAATATGTATTGGCAGCTTCCTCACACGCACACCACCATTATCTCTTGGGTTTAATATATTATCAGCTGTGGAAGACTGTGGGGATACTTAAAACATCAAGCAAGCTATTAATTTTGTGATTATGGAAATGACTAGACAGCAGTTTGTTTCCTAGCACAGCTTCTCCTAGGGGAGCTGAACACAGTTCTTGGAAAAGCTTGTTTTTTTTAAAAAAAAAGAAAAACAAGAAGCCACAAATTGTTATTCACTGAGTGACCAAAGCAACAAATCTCTAAATAGCATTCCAGACATTTGAATATGTACAGAACAGGCAAAAAGGTTTAAAAATCCACAGATATATAAAAAAAATTTACTCTGGAGGTGGAATTCAGTTAACCTGATGATTATCTATCAAAGTATGTGTCTGTATGTGGGCAGGTCACCTGAAGAGGTCTTTATAGTCAGCAGAGAATTAGACAAACAAATTAATGAAGATGGTGACACAATTAATCTCATTAGTTTCCTACATTCTTAATTGCATCTTACCAGTTCTATTAGCTGCTTTGACTAGATCTCCCTTGGCTATAATAGAAGTTCATGATGTGGAGATCTAAAAATAATGGACCTCACCCTAAACTGCCAGGTGTTCTCAGCTCTCCAACACCAGTGGACCTTCACTGGGGCCCATACAGAATAAAGTTCACCTTCACATCTATATTTAATCTGAATCTTTCCCCACTGGAAACCTGTATTGAAACCCCCAGCTGAGGCCCTTCTAATGCATGTGTCACCACTTGAGAGCCAGTGAGTACAGATCTGTGAACACTATCCACTTTGGAGGTCACATTGGGTATAATGCCTAAATAAGATTCACATGCCTGAAAATTCTTTATTAAAAATGTGATGTAGGGGTACATGACACATACTGACACAGGCCAGCTTGATCATTACCACTCTAACTGCTCATAAATCACCTCTTCAAAAATGAACCAGAAGAACACAGGAAGAATTTAATTGCAAATACCCAATGGCCCAGATTATACAAATTCCACACTGGCAGAATATAAATACATTTAAGAGATAAATTATTTTCCTCCATCCCATAGTTTAGGTGTAAGAGAGCTGAGGAAAATAAAAACAAACAAACAAAACCACCCTTGTGATACCATGTGTATATCGTATAACAGAAATCTTACTGTTGCCCTAATCTGTAGGACAGACAGACAAATGGGTACATGGCACATCCAAATGCCCCTGGCAAAAGAGCAGCTGCTGGTGACAGAGGAAATGGTCACTCTGTCTAGAACTGCCCATAGAAAGGTCCCAAAGTCCACAGAAAGCCCAAACTGGGAATGACCATGGCGCTGAGCCATCAGTACAGGGATTAACCTCCTCACTTTTGCAACACCTCTTACTTTTGATTTGAGTGTGAACTTTGTCTCCCTTCTCAAGGCACAAGCCATGCCTTTCTTTATCAGCATGGGGTTAGTGGCCCCCACAAACAACTCCCTCAATCGTGCACATTGAGGGTTGCATAAGAGAGCAATAAATCACGGTGCTGTTGAACAGTGGCCGCACGTTTTACCCATACTTACCTGAAACAAAGGTGCAGGAACTTCAGAGACGTAAATAAAACTGAGATTCAGAAGTTGGATCTTCAGGATTTGGTACCTGGTTCAAATAATGGCTTTCCACAGACTTCCTATGCCCTTTTGGGTGTGTGGCCAAGCCTCTTTGTGCCTTATCCTCCTCTCCTCACCAGCAAAGCAAGGAGAGCAGCACTTCCCTGTCTAAGGTTGAATACATCAAAGATTGTGATGTACCCGCATATTTTGGCAATAAAGTTGTAGCAGTATCTCAGATAGATAAAATCTCCTGCAAACAAAATACTGGATTCTTTTAAAAGAATATTTTTTTCAATTCAATCAAGCTAAAAGAACAATATGCATTATACAAACAGGTTTTCTGATTTAATTACCAGGGTTTCAAAGTCCCCTCCTGTACTTAACACTCAGAGTTATGGAACTTGTTGCCAAGCAATTACCCCTTACATTTGCTTTAATCCATGCCGATCATTTCCCAGAGCTGATCATTACTGCAGACTTTAATTGCTTTTGTTGGCTCATATGTTGCTGGAGTTCAAACAGAAGAGATTAACAGGAGCCAACCACAAAACTCTTTGAAAAAAAGGCGGGAAGCCGAGTTAAAAACCTCACAGTGTACTTTATTTCAAGGACTTCCCAGAAATTGTGGTTCACACCTATATTAACCTCAGAATAGTTCTGCAGGAGTTAGGTCCTGATCTCTCTGCTATCAGTTTTATATCGGTACCGGCCATCTGTGTCAGATGGAGTTGCAGGCATGAAAGTCGGTACGGAATTGGAAAAACAATGACTGAATCACAGCAGAAAGAAGGATTAGAACATTATCTCCAGATAGTCAACCGAGATACTGAGTGCATGTAAATCTCAAGCCCACGTCAATAGGAGAGACAGTCCCACACTGTCAGTCCTTATGTGGTTTGGGTTTACAGGTCCTTGGGAGAGGAACAAGAAGCTGCTCTAATTCCTACCCTGAATACACAGCCTGGTTCCCATCCCTAAGAGTCATGTCGTTTATCTTAAGGAAGCTGCCAGGTGCAGCAGGAAGCTGGATTGCATCCATGATAAAAGAGATCTTTTCCTTCAATAACATGGTTTATCTGTTAAATGAAACTGCTTTTAGAAGAGGCTCAGGATGTTTGCAACATCCCCCCTGGTAATGAGGTTAATGCATCCAATGTGGTTGATACTGTGGAGCATTTGTCAGGAGCATCTTCCTCTAAATCCCAGATATATTTGCAGCCATTCAGCACTTTTCCCTCTAACCTAAACTCACCCATTTCTCTGTTTTTCAGTTTATTTCCCACACGAACAACAAAAGCCCCCACTACACTTCCCTACTCCTAACACGGACTCCAGCTAAATATAAAAAGGAGGGAAGTTTTGTCCACACACTGCATTTTTCTTCCCTCCCACACTGTCATTACCTCTTTTCCTTTGTAGCTCAGTAACACCTAGAAGCTTTGGCAGCCTAACAGGGGTTTCACCAGTACAACACTGTAGAGCTACATGGCAGTCTCAGGCTCTAACCAGATGATATCACAAAACCTCAGCGAAGGAGTGACAAAGTATATACATGCAATATGCTTGGGAATGGCTAAAATCTGGGAAGACGAAAGGGAAGGAAACCAAACGAACAACACATACAAATATGATGGGGGATAATTGGATCTACAATGAGTTAGGGGTGGCATACTGTCATGATAGAGTGACTAAGTTATGTTTACTTTGTTTCCATGGGAGGGACACGTCGGTAGGTGCTACGGCTACCAAATGATTCTCAGTCATATCACAGAATCAATCCTATGTTTACACACAGCTGTGCCATGACAAGAGCAGAATGTATCAGGATGGAAAGAAAAAGAGATAAGTTCATGGGAAATTTATGTTGCTGTGCCCACCAAGAATAACAGGAGACTAAAGAAGTCCTAATATTTAGATCAGGACTCCTGAGGAATACCTTTTTACAGCTTCCAGTAGAGGTACCCACCATGATCTCAGGATAAAGGCCCAGAGCAAGAGCCATGTCATATTTGTGAAAGCAAAAGGCTGCATTCAGCATGCAGAGACCACAAGCACCAGTGCTCCAAAGTCCTTCTCTTTCCTTCTTCCTTGACTCTTGTCTAGCTAAACAGATATTCTCTATCTATTCATTCAAACAGGTATGTTCAACAAAGAAGTTCAATTGTGCTGTGATACTCTCCAGCTCAACGGGTAACATTTAGCACGTAGCTGTAACTTGGGATTTGTTACCTTGAAAATTATTTAACTGAACAAAACATGAAATAAAAGATTAGTTTTTATACACCTTCATAGTTCTTTGGGGAGAAAACAAGAGACTTGGTAAGTAGGAAATCTGAGAAACACAAAGAAATTGGACATCACCAACCTCAAGACAGAATAATTTAACCTAGCAACTGATGATGGAGAGATGGGAGACACTGTTTACACTGTGTGGCACAAGACTATCTAACAAGGAGAACAGAAGCACATGAATAATAGAGATGGATTGGAATGGAAAAGTACTCAATTCAAGGTAGCACATCTGGGAATTAACACCACCACTATTTATCATGAATAAGGACTTAGGAAAGAGAGGCAGAAAAAATTGGGTATACAGCCAACAGCAAACTATATGCCACCACTATGTTACAAATGTCAAAAAGGAGAATGCAATCCTAAACTGTTGTGGGGTGCAATACTTCAAGAAAAAATGAAGCGGGATTAAAGACACCACACAAAACTATGAGAATTATGTGTACAATACCAGCCACACATTTTCAAAACAGATTAAAATAGGAATGGGTAGTAAAAAAATTTACTAAAATAAACCATCTTGTCAAACAAGAAATATTTTTCCTGCTTGATCCTTCAAAACACAGTCAGGAACACAGATTTTGTTTCCCTGTAACTGTAGGGATTCAACTAGGGATTGAAAAAAGATATTTAAACTGAAGGACTTTGTTGACTCTAGAGGGAATCAAGTACCCACCAGCTATGAATACAGTCAGCCTGAAAATTGGAAGAAAAATTCTATCAGAGTAATTAATCTCTAGAAGTTTCCAGAGGAAAAACCCCAAAGCATAAATAGAGTTATGGTAGAACTTGATATATTTACTAAAGGCATTTTTATTATGTATTTGCCTCCAACAGAATGAGAACAGATTTAGTGAACCAGGAGATCATTTCCCAGTCTATGTCTAAAGAAAATTCACCCTTTGCACAAAAAAGCAAAACTCAAATTTTAAATATCCTTGAGCCTACAGTTTGAACATTTACAGGAGGTTTAAATAGTTCTAAAATTTTAAAGTTTCACCCATAGAACATAACTTGTATATCATACATCTGTTTGGCTCTTAGGCTTTTATGTGCAGCTTAGAGAAACATTTTTTCCTGTGTTTGTGGGATCTCCCAAAAAAAAAAATAGATTAAAAGCATTTGCATCAAACCCATCTTAGACATGACTGCCAACATTTAGTTCTTCCCTCACCATAGAACAGGGTTTTGTTGGGCTCCCTCAGCTAGGTGGCATTTTTACATCTGGGAACAGGAGCCGAGAAAAGCTTAGGGAAGATATAACAAGAAAAAATAATACTCATTCTGGCTGAAGGAAAGTGCCAGACCTTGCTTCATAAAATGGCTAGTTTAGTGCTTATGTAGGCTTTTCCTGACCTATTTAAAGGCACAAGTCTTAGAAAAGTGTGCTCTGGGAAACATTTCTGCAGAAATAAAGCAAAAAGTTTACAGAGGAGGAAAGACAGAGACAGTTATTCTGGCAGGCACACACCACATTTTCTCTTCAGACAATATACATCAATGAATTTGAACTAAATTGCTGAAACTGTGCTTGCCAGGGTACACAAAACTCAGGTGCTCACCTGTGTGTGGGGCTTGCCTTGATTTTCTGTCAGTTTGGTGGTACCAGAGACTGTTCTAATGGATTTAAAGTCACCATGATTAGACACTCATAGGAAGCAGGGAAATTCACAGTTGGATTGGATCCCTTCAGCTCACCTTCATTTGCTATTTTATTAAACCCAGATCTTCTCAGAAGACCTAACCTCAGGGCCCTGATGTCTATGTACTTAGGTAAGGACAGGGACAGAGATGTTATATACCTTTTTTTGCTTCATACTTTATCAGCATAAACATCAGTACTCTTGAGAGCTGCTTTCTGAGGTATCTGCACCTTGTGGCTGTCTCTCCTTGTTACCCATGACACCAGCCATGGGTGAAACTCTTCCCATAACTGAGGAGCCTGCAGGAGCCCTCTCCAGGATGGATTCTCTACTTCCTGTCCCACAGCCAAGCGCATGTGCAGAATCACTTCTCTTATTGGACTGATAATTTTCACTAAACTTAGGAGAACCTAGTTAGGTTTGCAGTTTTGTTCTCTTCTACTCAATAAGAGCCAGCAAACAGGTTCAAAATGTACCTTTAGCATGAGACATATGGACATACTTCAACAGTCTGTCATAACATAAGCCTGTTTTTCTTTGAAAAGAAGGTTTAAAATTCTGTCTTAAAATCTAGAAAATAAGTTAAAATACACAAGAGTATTGATGTTTCCTTTGAAGACTTAGGACACAAAAGCCTTCCTACCACTCTGTGGACTCCTCAGCTAGCTGATGGACACAGGAGTATTAATTCCTGCACTCACAGAAGCAGCAGAGTTTGGATTCATCCCATCTCAGACTCCCTCTATACCCAGTGGAGATGGAAAAAATCAGAATAGCCTCCTCACGACACTTTCCTCAATGTGTTGGTCTCAGAGGAAGCCCAGAGTGACTATGGTCCTTGTAACTTCAAGTGCTGACTCTGGCTAGAGCACTGTGTTCATCCCACCAGGGCATTTCCGCTGGCACAAATTGTTCTGGAAAAGCTGCAAAAGCCTCTGAGCAAAAACTTGATCCAGGGCCCGTAATCCCTGCAGAGCACACTGGCTCTCTGAAATGGAGGGGAGTGGTGAGAAGGTTTGTGTTACAGGGACTCTAAATATGGGCAGCAACTATATCATTTATGCTGATGGTACCAGTTTACCTCCTTTATAGCTCTGGCATAAGAAAAACATTTATTGCCCACTTTTCAGTGATTTGCTATTTTTACTGTGCTAAAGCAAGGTTTCATAAGTGTTCTCTGTCTTTGCACATTAAATCCAGGGAGTGTAAGGTGAAAAGAATGTGGGGCTGGTGGAAAAAAAATGCATAGGATTTCTTAAGGAAATTTTTCATTGTGTTGCAGAGACAAGAGAACCAAAGGGTCTTTTATCTGTAAAAGCACAGAATTTGAGAAGCAAATTTTAGTCAGGAAAGCCTAATGTTTTTTCTACTTCCTTTGGCCTCAGGAAATGGAGAATTACTTTAAAGATGAATTGTGGGAGAGCGCTTGAATATATTTTCCCATTTCAGTTCAAATGGGTGCCCACCCTTAGATATTTCAAATAAAAGCAACACTTTTGAGCAGCACTTGGTCAAAGAAATCAAGGGTTGACTCAAAGATGAAGGTTAAACCAGTAGTTAGAAGATTAGCACAGGATTTACAAAACCTGTTGCAGAACAGGGAGCTGAATACAAGCCTCCGATATGACCTTAAATTACATTGCCTTTTTTTGCCTTACCTTTCTTTTCCACATATATTTTGAGGTGTTCCCATACTAGAGCAAAAGTAGGCACTGGACAGAGAGATGGATTGAACAAAGGAAATTTCAAAACCAAGCACAAAAACAACTCATTTGTTGTGTTGAGGATTAATTAAAAAAAACAACAACAACAAAACAAAAACCACAAATAACCTAGATTCTTTCAAGTTTCAGATCCTGTTACAAATATTTTGCATCAGTCTCTGAATTATTGTCTTGTACTTTAAAAACATTTTGGGAGCTAGCCATTATCTAATGGGACAAGGTCCTCTTCAGTGAGAACAGTTTCTTGGAGAAAATGAATGCAAAGGTCTTAGGTGAGAGGAAAAAAACATCTAAGGTGCATTGTCAGACCAACTCTACCAGGTTGGATGTTTAAGTCTCATAGCAAACATCTGGTGCATGTCCAAATATCCCTGTAACCCTGCACCATCAAAGCCTACTGAATCAACTTTGTCACCTTTACATTTCACAAATAAACATTAATATAACAAATGCCAGGCTTGACTACATGTGCCTGTAACCTTCTCTAATTAGAAATCTGTGACTTGGTTCCAGCTAATCTACCTATCTTTTTTTCCTTCCTCAATTTGTGCTACCTAGATGTTAGCTACAAAAGCCCCTTCCTGACAAACTTGAAGTCCTTTATGCTTTTAGTCATATGTTCCTGTATGAAAAAGATATTCAAAACATCAGTCACAAAAGAACTATCCCTCCAGAAAAAGTATCATCATCTGGCACTGCATAAAGTGCATGTCAATTGCTCTTAACTTTCAGTCATTTTAGGCTTTTAATTTCTGAATGTATTTGTAAAAATGAAAGCTTTGCTCCCACATCAAGCTTTTTTAATCACATGGTTAAAATCAGACAAATAAATGTCAGCAACAAGCCCAGCTCAGCTTGGCCATCGTTACCGTGTTCACCCAGTGACTGAACACATTTCCTCCTTTCCACAGGATGCAAGAATGGGAAATTTTTAAAAAATGTAGTAAGTGGTGTTTCATTGTCTTAATCTTGATTTGTTTTAGTAGTCTACTGTTTATTTCTCCTTGCACTGGCAAATCAGGAAAGCAATATATATGTATTTATTTACATTAACCTTAAATATCTCAAAAAAAGCTTTTTCCTCTCAATATACCTTTAGTAAATATATTTTTCCATCAACATTTGCTTTGGCCTTTACTGGAGACACCACCCTCTGATATGATGTAATACACTGCATTCAGACGTTCATTTCCAGTCCCAGCTCATGCCACTGTAATGAGTGCCTTAGGAAGACAGACAGGCAGACACCAAAATTTGAGTTTGCACTCAGATTTTTTTGCCACCAATATCCCATAATCCTGCCTGCTTCCCTGTGTTAGTTACCCATTGTCATATCACAGCTAAATGCAGGGCCTGACCATACAACCTCATCTGGTCAGATGGATTCCTGCATCTCTCTGGAGCTTGACACCTCAGTTTGGCTCCTTGTTGGTGTGAAGATTTGTTTACAGTGTGTAAAAGCCAGATTAGGGCTGATGTGGAGGATCTACACAAGGTATTCATTCTGTCCAACAATAAAACCTCAGGCATGTGCACAGAGCCAAGCAAGTTCATGAATAGTCTGAAACAGCAGGGACTCACCCGCAAATTCATTTTCCAAAACAGTAATGTGTCAGATCTGTGGATTGCACTGATGCCACCAATACTTTCATCACTGGGCATTAAGATTTCTTCTTGTTTCCTTTAATCTTCGAAGATACAACTTTCCATCTGATAAAAATCAGCAAAGTATGTTGATAAGCACATAATCAGCTACGCCTTTAGATTGGGTTAGATTTGATTTGACATTATTAATTATTCTGCTTTCCAATGAGTAATTCAGCCATGTGATTGCCTACCCAAGCCATAGCAGAACATCCCCATGTATTGTGTAACCTGCAACTGCACTAACCTGAATAATTCCTCAGAGTATAAAGGTCCAGAAAGAAAACTTGATTAACTAGGTAGGAATTTCTTCAATAGCTAGTCATCTCTAGGCAAACAACTGGACATCACATCCAGCTGGAAAGATAGGATGTACAAGAACCAAAGCAGAAGTAGAAGTACTAAATAACCCTCAGAACATTTTCACAACAGTAGCCTTCATCCTTTCTGGGCCATAAGACATTTGAGGCTGAAGTGTCAGACTAGGGGAAGCAAGCACCTAAAGCTGAGAACAAGGAGACAGTTTCCCAACTAATATAAAGAGCTCCATTGAAGCAAGAAGACAAGGAAATGCTGTCAAAGGAACTACAAAGCTTTATTCCAAACAGGGGTGCAGTCAAGAGTGTCTTATAAGCACACTGAGAACACCAAATATTTCTTCATAAATTTAAAGCCAGACAGGCCCATTAAAAGCTTAAGCTTAGTTCTTGTGTGGCATCCTCAATCAAACCACATACTACACTCCTGGGCTGAGTGTAGAAGTTTAGGTTTGACTAAAGCTCATCTTGCAGAAATGCATACAGTCCTGATTTGAAAACGTCAAGAAATGGAAGATCCAGTCATTTCCTTCAGGCCTCTACCCCTGATTAAAAATAATAATAATAAAAATGACAAACCAAACAAACCAAACAAACAAAAAACAAACAAACAAACAAACAAAACTATCTTAGAAAAAAACACTTGAATTCAGGTTCAAGCCCTTTTTTCTGATTATGCCTTCCCCTGCTAGACTTAAGAATGATCAAAATCCAGTATTTTCTTTCCTGGAAGTATTTCTGTTTCACAATCAAGTCATCCTTTTATCTTTCTTCCTAAATTAGACAGATGAGTATCCTTAGGTTTCTCTCTGTTACTTCTGCTTTGAAGAAGGGAGCTTGCTAACTAGACTGAAATTACGGCTAATTATTACAATTTACTCCTAAAAAGAAGGGAAATAAACAAGTTAATCAGTAAAACTGACAATTTTTTTAAGACTAAAAGTGGCAAAGAAGAGAGAAAACAAATTCTGATAAAAGCATCAACCCAGATATACAATAGGGTGTTTCCTTGTGGTCTGGTACTTACCCATTGGATGTCCCATTGGGATAGGGCACTGGCTCAGCAAACAAAAGGCACCAAGCATCAACTCAAGCTGAGCAGAAGCCTGTGGGTTGGTTGCTGTCACTGTGTGTGTGTGTTCTTCTTGTCCACACTTGCTTAAGGGCAATGATGATTTTCTGAATGATGACAATAACTGAATGGTTCCAGAGGGAAGACTCCCAAGGCTGAATCTCTTATGAAAAAACTCATTCAGGATCTTATTTAAACAGCCACAGGTTGAACCCTAGTTATTAATCTCAGTGGTGCCTGTACAAAGAAGCAAGGTTGGAGTAGCCAACAGACACCAAGTTATTGATGGATATTTATTTACACACAGATCAGATCTAATTATTTGGTTCTCCTGCACTCATAGTCAAATTGCCTTTACCCACCAGAGTGACACATTACTTTAGAAATCAAACAAGGCAAGACCACAGCTTCAGTTGTTGGAAATTAAAATCGGTTTATTACCACGTTAGTCTCAAACACAAGTGAGATGGCAGGAGTAGTTACTGCTCGCAGAGGTTGCCACCCCTGCCAGGGGGTCAGCCCAACAAAATGCCCCAAAACCACTGCTGTTTACAGGAAGGCAAGTGAAAGTAAACTGTGGTTTGGGGTTTCAGCCATGGTAGTTCAATATCAGCTTCACAAGTATTTCAACAGGATGATAACCACCAGGAGAGAAATGGGGAGGGCAGGTAGGAGCAGTAACTGCCTTGGTCATCTCAGTTCAATCTGCCCTTGTTCATTAGTGACCTTAACCCTTTAGTCACAAACATAAATACCTTCTATGAGATTTTTAGTTGAACTGCAAGTGCTTGAGAGTAATCGTTTTACCTTTATTTATCTATTATTTCAGTTAGCTGAATGCTGAACTTGCAAACCCCATTCCTCTACTGAACAATGCCACTTTTCTGCTTATTGTGAGCAAAGCATTGCAATGTTCTAACCGGTATTTACTCCTTTGTCCACCAAATCATTTCATTTATTAACACAAGAACAAGTAGATGATCCTTTTTAACCCTACTAATTTTCAGTGTTTCCTATGCTTCCACAGGTTACTCACAAAAAATAAAAAAAAAATAAAAATTAAAAAATCATGAAAGAATGCAGTGATGGCTAAAGGAACATTTCTAGATTTACTTAATCAACACACTGGAACATGGAGACACTCCCCTTTTCATTAACCTGGAAGCCAGCTTGGAGATGGCACAGGGAGTTTCACAACACTTCCTTTCTGCACAGATGAAAGGGTGCAGATTATTCAGTAGTGAAGGTGAGCCAGGGAAGACAGGAACATCCAGGATGACAAGGCTGTCCACACCCATTAGCAATTTTTAACCAGAGGACTGATGCACAAGCAAATAGTGCCAGCTATCTCTGTAAAACTATTTCTTTTAAATGGTTCAAGGACAACACCGCAAAGACTTCAGAGGGGAATTTGTCAGAAATCCATGTGAATAGCTGCCACCAACAGGCTGGCACTTCAATAGAGATGTGGATGGGGTTGGCCCAAGTATCTTCAGCTGGAGTTGAGTCAAGACCCTGCACACTTAAGGAAAAGTTCCTTGAGACATTTGACAACACTGCATTTTTCTATGTCTTTCATGCTCTGCAAGACATCAGTGGCAGTATATGCTTTACTTGGGAAAAAACATTAATTTAATGGGAATAATGACTAGAAAGTCAAAAATGCACTCACTCTACCACACATGTCTCTCACTCCCTCATATGAACCCACAGCACTACATGCTCTTCCTTTCTTCCCCATCCATCTTTCTCTCCTCTGGCGACAACAGGTACTTAGTCCGGCAGCTCTGCAGCAGTCACTTTCACAGACATACTTGGCTCATCCTGCAGGTGGTTAACCAAGCCATCAATAAACTACTCAGCAGAGGACTCCAGAGATTTAGCTCTGCTGAGTTCTCCCTTGTGGTTGGATTCCAGCAACATGAAGCCACTTTCTGGCCCTGGGTCTGCTAGGAGATGGCCAGAGCCCCGGACCCCGATCTCTGGCTCCCTGCAGGCTGCACACAGAAGTTTTGGCTCTGGGGCTCCAGAACATGTTGCCTCCTCATTTGCTTTGGCCACTCTGGGACAGCTGGCCTGAATCTTCCCCTGTCACTTTTGCAATGATGGTTTGAAGACCACAGGGTCAAGGCAGGCCAGGAGGCCTGGAGGGTTCTGGCTGGAATAATAAGGGATTTGTTCAGCCAACAGCAGGCAGCAGGTTTGACTCTTTTCCAGGACCACGGCCATGCTAGAAAAGGTCTGAGGTTTTGACTTCAGGGCTACAGTTAGCAATTCAAAACCTCCTCGTGTAGATTTACTTTTTATAGGCCAAAACAAGCCCATATAAAAGAAGTTTCTGCCAGGTCCCCAAGCCGAATAAATATATTATTTTTGTGAGGGGTAAGGCCATGCTCACAACAGCTTGGATCAGTCTAGGAATGTTGCCTAAGATCCCAGAGCCCTACATGGTGTTTGGTAGATTGGCAGAAACTCCTTGGGTGGACCAATCCAGAGGTCATTTCAGTGAAATACTCATCACTTTTTATTCGGCGGCTCAGGACTGAGAGTTAAATCAGCTCTCAGAGGACCCTCCTAGAAAGTCATGAAGGGTTTCAGTAGCTGGAGTGTGATAAACTTGACCTTGAAATAAGATGCAGTTTCCTGGGGGTAAGGAAGATTAAACACTGCAACAGTTTGCCAAGTAAGAAGAAGATTCACTTTGCTTAGATCCTTTACAACAAGATTAGATCTCTTTATCAAACCTATGACTTAATCCCATTTCTGGGGAGAAGTTCTACAGTCTAAGTAAGCCAGAGAGCAGAAGAACATTTGCTAATCACTGCCTTCTTCTTGACCTGGAGTCCATCTGTCTCTGAACATACTATAACTAATGACAGTTGTGGTGCAACAAGATCAGAAATATTTACTCTGTCCTCCAGCACACCCTGCCTCAAAAAAAGGGAGATGAAGAGAGTGCTGGAGGACCTATGGATTTCTGTTTTTTCTAACCCTATCTGTGAGATTTCACAAGTCAGATAATTTGACAAGCAGCACTGGAAGAGAGTCTCTTCCATCAACTCTCCTATAGATGTGAGGTAACCCTTGAGTGCATGTACTCTCTGGTTTCCAAACACTGCATCTCCTAATCCTGGTACAGAAAGCTTTCCCCAGTAAGCTACACTGGCCCCTGAGGTCCCACAGCAAGAATGAGGTCAGGTCACCCTCCTGCCAGTGTCTGGGATGAGGCATGAGGTGAGCAAGTGAGAGACTCTCCCAGATAATACATGAGATGTGACAAGTCTGAATGTAGCCAAGTAGGTTTTTGACCTTCCAGGGATTCCCTTCAAGTAGTTGATTTCCATCAAAGGTGACACAGCTAATCTCTTCTCCCCTGTGCCCTTCGGGGAAGAGGAGAGGAGCAGAAACAGAATCTGGCCTACATGGCTAACAGCAGGTTCCTACTGCGTTTGGCCTCTCTGTCCTATGCCTGGCCTTCACACTCTCCTTTGCCAGAAGCACATCAGCTCATCCTTCAAACAAGACAGAAAATAAAGGAGAAAAGTGGCAAATTAGATATTTCATAACCAGCAATCCCTGCAAGAAATACGCTCTTTCAGCCAGTGTAAAATATTCTGAAACTCTAAGACTTATAAGATATTGGACCACTAGACACTTATTCTTGTGGGATTGATTGTTACAGCATCCATACCAGCACTAATCTCACTATGTATGGTTCACAGATTTTAAGGTCAGATGTTTAAGATCATCCCGGCAGTATAACACAAACTGCTGAATTTCAGCCAGAATTTCACCCACATCAATCCCATATATTCAGTTTGGCAGATTGCTTAGGCAACACCTTCTTTCAGCTCAGTGAGATCTTTTATTTGTATACAGGTGGTTCCTTTCCATTTCCTTTTCAAATGACTGCTAAAGTTAGAGGAAAACAGGAGACAACAACAACAAAACCATCTCCCTCAATGCACCTCCCTCCCCACCCCAGAAAGTTAGCAAGGAATTTGCACCAGAGGCACTCACATTTTATGCAAACTGCTGTAAGGTGGAAAATACCAGGTGACAGCTCCATTCTGGAGATGCTGCAACCCTCAGTGGGCTTGTATAAAAAGCCATAATACACATAAAAGTCTAATGTGCCTTCAAAATTACCTCATATTTTATTTAGAGGTTATTTCACCCTTGTCTTCTTTTATCGCTCTTTATATGAGTGAAGTGGGGTAGCTGGGACAAAATTGAGGCAATTTAGGTTACTATGTGGAACTAGAGTTTATGGTCAAAGTTAGGCTCTGGAGGAAGAATTCCCAGTTGCCAACTCCATAGTCAACCCACCTCTGTTGGAGTCAGCTTTATTTAAGTGTTTCTTCCCACCTCCAGCCTCCGCCCTCTGCCTGGTGATAAGGCTGTCTACTAAAAGAGGAAAATACAAACAGAAAACTACAGAGGGCAGCTGGATGAGGGATAAAAATAGCAGAGGGGCTTTTTGTAGTGATGTCCTTTGTACCATTAGAGTGAAAATTCTGGCAGCATTTCTATTTCGTGGGGTCAGTATCTCCAAGGGGTGGCGACACACACACTTCCCTGCCCCTCACTCCCCACCCCCCCCCCAAAAAAAAAAAAAAGGCTATTGGCTAATTTTTGGCCTTGTCAGTGATGTGAGTTAGAAATCAGCTTGAACTATGTAACGACAACACCCAGGAAAACAGTGGAAAACCCCTCCTGGAACAGAGCATGATGGAGGATGCAGGACAGAAGTCAGTTCTGCTGCTCCCAGCTCCAACCTGCTTGGCAGCCTGAACTCACATTTCTTTCCCCAATCTTTGTGTTGTCTTCCTTCCACACCTTAACTATTTTAAGGCTATTTGGAGCAGGCTGCTCTCTCTGCACAGCACCTAGAAGACTGATTATGATCTCTAGGCTCTACCATAACAGCAGAGTTAAACAGAATCCAGTTGGCTCCAAGGTCCACATATCTCACTGACTAGTAAGTTTAAAGTTCCTACTTGGGAAAAAAAAAAAAAAAGGGGGAGCTATGAATTTTAAAATTAGCAGTAGCAGTAGATCTGCAGCTAATATTTTCCCATTTAAAACAGAAATAGTGCTCAAGAGCAAGATGGAGTAATCGAGGAAAAAAATACCAATTTTTTTTTTCCTTCCTCACCAGAAAATTCTTTATATTCCCAGATAACTCCCTATACTTGCTCGTATAAATTATCCCTACATCTTTGAGAGTTAAGAGAACATTTTCACAGAGATTGATCATGTCCTAACGGTCTGCTGCAGTCTTCCAGTGAAGCTGCTAATACTGGGTATCTTCCAAGAGCAGATCCCAGTCCCTTGTCTGCAGTTCTCACTCTGCTCCAGCATTTCGATTGCATTCTGTTCCTCTGAAGGCCTTTTCCAACAACTGTTATAATCTGCCGGTGATATCACTGATGTACCCCCCTCATCTGGCCAGATTTGGAAAACTTTCTGCAAGCTGCTGAGCAAGCAGGCTTTGCTGGCTCCTGTCTCTTAAACTGCTAAAAAAAAAAGCTCCAGATCCAAGCTCTGACTTTCAGGAGAACTGAATTATGCAGTGAATTCAAACTCTGAAATTTCCATTCAGATGTAATTTAAATGCCAACCTGTGGCTTTCAAACTTACGACACACCTAAGTGGCACCAAATCAAATGTTTTCTGATGTTGACTAAGAACTGCATTAGTCCCTTCAGGTAGATATTCTTCTGTCTGCCTTAGAGGATGACACAGATGTACCTTAACTCAGTAGCTAATCAATAATTTAATTTTGATCCCTAACTAAATGAAGCTTGATAAATATCAGACAGTTTTAAATTGGGTTTAATTAGTGTTTATGCATATATTTGAGGGCTCTGATTCACAAACTGTGGTAACTCCATGCTGAAGCAATGTAACCTTGTATTTCTGCTAGCAGCTAGTGCCCCATGCCCATTTCAGAGGCAGCAGATGGTCCTCAGACATGCAGGGTTTGGGTGCCCTCATCCTAATGGGAAGTAATGTTGTAAACCTTATCACGATATCCATGTTCAAAGGGAGCAATGCCAGTGAAGTGGAGGGGGAGAAAGGGACATGAAAGAGGCAGCTGGGGAGGGGCCCAGCTTCGAATTGCCAAGTGTGGGTGAGAGGTGGTTCAGGAACAGCTGATGAGAGTGATGAGTGGCGCAGAAAGACGTCAGTGAAGAGAGAGATTGAAGAGATTGCATCTGTTTCCTCTGGAGACTATGCAAACAAGGAGTGACATAATGCAAGCATGTAAAAGAATTAATGGTCTAGAGAAGTTATGGCTACCTACCATGTCTCCCAACACACAAGAGCTTCTAGAAAACCAGTGATTGCACTTCAGCAAATGGATATTTTAAGGGTAAAAACATCTGCAGATCCCATTCCCATTATCAGTCACTACCAGAAAAACACTGAAAATTAAGCATAGCCACAGGGATGGCTCCTGGTTGACCTTATAGAGAAGACTACACTGCTCTAGGGAGAAGGAGGGTTTAATTCCCTGAGCACAAGCCATGCCATGCCTCTTGCCCTCCAGGCTGGAGCAGGCCCTGGCCTGCTTTGTGTGCCAGCACAGACATGGCCTGTCAGGTGGAGGAATTCACCAGAATTCAAAAGGTGCAAGATCCTTATCAGAACCCAACACTGCACTCAACGGAGTAGGAAAACACAAAGGCAAACGTTAACCACGTGTTGGTGGAGATTACAAAGAAACACACTCTAGGGACATATGATTCCTGACACTCTATTCCTCTTTGGAAATCAGCAATATCAAAGTTTGGTAAACTGTTGGGCTGACACTGTGGTTCTCAGGCCTCAGTACTCCAGAACTGAAGCTAACAACAACCACGTCCCCATGGAAATTATCACAATCCTACCAGCTAACTAGCCCCATCACCTTATGGCTTTCCTAGATGTAGCACACACGTCCATAACACACACTGGACCGGTGTGGGAAAGCCACATCCCATGGGCAAAGGAAGATACGGTCCTAAATGTGCAGTTTTGCCAGCATAACCACATTGGCCCTTAGGAGCTCTGCCTGGAAAGCTGAAATACTGGAAGTCCATGCCTCCTCATGCCCTGACATAATGAGCGTGTGCTTTTAACTATCATACTCCATTTTAAACAAATATCAATATTTTGTCCTCTGGGCTCTCCTTTCTCATTTTGTCTGGACTGATGTTTGTATCAATCACAGCCAACACTATGAAGCAAAATCAGAGGCAAGTAAATACACTAGAGAGGTGGCAGCACCTAAAGAGATGTGATGGCTGCCCACATGAGCTCAAACATCTTTCTCCCTGAAGTCTGACTCTAGGTGGAAATTGGAGAAGCCTGACGGGACATAAAAAGAAGTACTATCCTGTTGACCCAGTTTTCATAGAGAGCAGTGTGTATAATTATTATGGCCACCTGCAGTTGATAAGCCAATCCCATGTGAGGTTAAAAATTACCCAGGCATTAACTGGTGACACAGCATTATGGTAGAAACCTGCACAGCAAACCTGCTCAGCCACAGCTATGCTGGAGGCAGGTGTGGTGAGGCATGACCTAGCACCGAGATAGCTCTTCTGGCAGATGTCCTCAGCACAGAGAAAGCTCTGCAGGTTTCTGCCTAGGTGATTTATTTTGTTTAAGAATTGTAAAATAAGGGATATAAAAAATACCTTATTTTGCAATAAGGTAGAAGCTGCACAAGGTTCAGCTCTACGGTGCTGCAGCCTACAGGAATACCAGTATTTTTCAGCAGTAAATAAAGTAATCATGGAGCTGCTGCATTGCTGCAGGAAAAACACTCCCCTTGGGAAAAGTTATAGTACTAAAAGTGCACTTTTTTTTTCTATAAATAGCATGAGTGCAAAGGATTTCTGCCAGAAAATCTGTGACACAGAGTACCCCTTCTTCAGGCCCCAGCAGATGCTGTTGTGCCAGCAGAAGTCCACAGCAGAGACTAGGAGGAATTTGCTGAGATAGCATCCTCGGTGATCCTGCTTGCATCACCGGCACCATGGATTGCAGTGCTGAGCTCCAGCAGTTTAAGTTCACACAACATGTTTTCCTCACGGATGAGTCTGGTGCTCCCAGGCAGCAGGGCAGCATGGCTTAGGCAGCCAGGTGTGAACACGACCTCCAGATGTTCAGTGGGTTCTGCAGCGCCGGGAAAAAGGTTTCCGAAAGAAATGCAGCATGGTGCAAATGCAGGCTTTCACAAACCACTGCATTGCCAGGCCAGTTTTTTCATTCCTCACACAACCTCACCATCCCTTCCCTCACTTCTCAGATTTTCACCTTATTTCTTCAAAGGTTGAAAAATACTAGAAGATGACAATTTACATATCTATATAATTTTGGTTTTACGTAGAGTGCAGAACATGTTTAGACAACCCAGCTGGGGTGTGAGAGATAAGGATTTATATGTTTTCATTTTTTCACAACTAAAAGGTGGGGATTTTTTTGTATTTGATATGCTGCAGAGCCTCAGTGAATCCTCCGAAATAAATAGTGATAAACCTATTACTAATTCTCCTAAAATTAAGCAACGAACTTGTGAAAGCATTTTCCCTGTAACTTAAGACAAGAGCACAAATGGATATAATTATATAGGTATAACCTTCTATTCTGTCTTGGTTTTGTTTTTGTCATTTGGGGAGGGATTTAAGTTCAGCTAAACATTCCAATTTCTACTGGGGAAAAAAAAAAGGTGAGATACTTAAGATAAATGATAGTTAAACTACACAGTCTAATACATTGGTATTAATGGTAATGGTATAATGCACCATATAAAAAACATGATTTCCGTATCTTCCATTACAGCTTATATCCTGATTTCATGCAAAATTGGAGTAAGCTATTAATAAAGATTTACTCTAAATTAAAACATCTTCATCTGCTTTTAGTGCGCAAACTGCAAATACTACTCTAACACAAACACAACTGAACTGTAAGCCAGCTCATTACTTCTCTGATCTGTGCTAAGAAATAAGCATTTAGGTTGGAACAGACCCTTAAGATCATGGTGTCCCATTGTTAACCCAGCACTGCCAAGTCCACCACTAAACCATGTCCCTAAGCACCACATCTACACATCTTTTAAATAGCCCCAGGGATGGTGACTCAATACTTCCCTGGGCAGTCTGTTCAGGTGATTTACAGCCCTTTCGCTGAATAAATTTTTCCTAATATCCAATTTAAACCTCCTCTGGCACAACTTGAGGCCATTTCCTCTCATCCTATCACTTGTTACTTATTGTGCACTACATTAAAACATCAGTACAAGCAAGTTTTCTTTTAACAAGATTCCCTCAAGACTGACCACCAAATGAACAGTGTTTAGTCATTATACTGAACCATTTTCCAGGAAATATTGAGATTAGAAATGAGGTACAGAAACATAAAATCACAGAATCACAGAATGGTAGGGGCTGGAAGGGACCTCTGGAGATCATCTAGTCCAACGCCCCTGCTAAAGCAGGATCACCTAGAGCAGGTGGCACAGGAACACGTCCAGGTGTGTTTTGACTATCTCCAGAGAAGGAGACCTCTCTGACATAACATCAGACATAAGTCCCATGTGTACACACAGTTCATCAGGTCTTTGTGGTTCATATCCTGGTGAGGTAGAATCATAGAATGTCTTAGGTTGGAAAGGACCTATAAAGGCCATCTAGTCCAACACCTCTAAATAAGCAGGGACATCTCACACTAGAACAGATTGCTCAGAGCCTCATCAAGCCTCACCTTGAATGTCTCCAGGGATGGGGTCTCCACCACCTCTCCAGGCAACCTGTTCCAGTGATCCACCACCCTCATATTAAAGAACTTTCCCCTAGTGTCCAACCTAAATCTACCCTTCTTTAGTTTGAAATCATTACCCCCTGTCCATGCTCTTGTGAACAGGTCTTCCCCAGCCTTCTTATAGACTCCCTTCTGGTATTGGAAGGTCACTATAAGGTCCTGCCCGGAGCCTTCTCTTCTTCAAGCTGAACAACCCCAGCTCCCTCAGCCTGTCTTCATCAGAGAGGTGCTCCAGCCCTTGGATCATTTTCGTGGCCCTCCTCTGGACATACTCCAACAGGTCCCACATAGTTCTTATGTTGGAGGCTCCAGAGCTGGATGCAGTACTCCAGGTGAGGTCTTACCAGGGCAGAGTAGAGGAGCAGAATCACCTCTCTCAATCTGCTGGCCAGACTTCTTTTGATGCAGCCCAGGATGTGGTTGGCCCTCTGGACTGCAGTTGCACATTGGTGGCTCATGTCCAGCTTTGGATCCACTAGCACCCACAGGTCTTTTTCCACAGGGCTGCTCTCTAGCATGTCTTCCCTCAGCCTGTATTCATATCTCCAGTTGCCTCAGCCCAGGTGCAGGACCCTGCACTTGGTCTTGTTGAACTTCATGAGGTTCACCTGGGCCCAATTCTCCAGCTTGTCCAGGTCCCTCTGGATGGCATCCCATCCTTCTGGCACATCAACCGCACAACCCAGCTCAGTGTCATTGACAAACTTGCTGAGGATGCTCTCAATGCCACTGTCAGTATCATTGATGAAGATAGTAAACAACACTGGTCACAGTATGGACCCCTGAGGGACATCACTTGTCATTATTTTCCATTGGGACATCAAGCCATTGACCACTGAACTCTGGATGTGACCATCCAGCCAATTCCTTATCCACTGAACAGTCCACCCATCAAACCCATACCTCTTCAACTTAGAGAGAAGGATGTTGTGGGGGATCATGTCAAATGCCTTGCAGAAGTCCAGATAGATGACATCCCTAGGTCTTTCCTTGTCCACTGATGCAGTCACTCTGTTGTAGAAAGCCACTATGTTGGTCAGGCAGGATTTGCCCCTAGTAAAGCCATGCTGGCTCTCCTGAATCACCTCCATGTGCCTTAGCATATCTTCTAGAAGGATCTGATCCATGATCTTCCCAGGCAAAGAGGTGAGGCTGACAGGTCGGTAGTTCCCAGGGTCCTCCTTTCTACCCTTTTAAAAAATGGGCATAATGTTTCCTTTCTCCCAGTCACCAGGGCCTTCACCTTACTGCCATGACTTTTTAGTACCATGTTTATAACATCTCTACTATAGTCATATCTGCTGGGGAAACCTAACCTATGCTCCATGTGATACTGCCTGGTGACAATACGGTCATGAGGACATTTCTGCTCAGCAAGCTCTGCACAACACAGGTCCTCTGCTGGGAAGAAAATGTTTTCCCTACCCCCAAAGCTAAGCAGAGATTATTGTCCTGTGGCCCTTGTTTGCTCAATGACAGTCTGCTTGTGGAGGCCAGACCCAAACACAACCCAAACTGAAACTTCCCTGATGGCTAAAGCACTGCCAAGGGGCCCAGATTGCTGCACTGCTGGGACTGCTGTGTCCTGGTGGCACTCAGATGCCACCCATTGCCACCTTGGTGTTGATAGCCACCCTGTACTGTGGGAAGTGCTATGGGTGGGACAGGCGGGTCCCAGCTCCTACTTTGCTGGTGCTTTCATCCTGCAGAGATTGTGCTTTTCACAGCTCAGTTATCTAGGCAGATGGCTGCCTGCAGAGCCCAAGGCAAATGGACAGATGGGCTCCCCTCCTCTCAAAACTGCGAGCAAGAACTTGCTGACCTTGCCAGTTTTCTTGGCTGGAATCAGTCAAAAAAACTTTACAGAATCACAGAATTACCAAGGCTGGAAAAGACCTTTAAGATCATCAAGTCCAGCCTATGACCAACACCACCACACCGTCAAGACTATGGCACTAAGTGCCACATCCAGCCTTTCCTTGAACACATCCAGGGACGGTGCCTCCACCACTTCCCTGGGCAGTCCATTCCAATGTTTAATCACCCTCTCCATGAGGAAGTACTTCCTAATATCCAACCTAAACGTCCCTTGGAGCAGTTTGATGCTATGCCCTCTTGTCTTGTTGCTAGTTGCCTGGAAAAAGAGCCCAGCCCCCACCTGACTACAACCTCCCTTCAGGTAGTTGAAGAGAGTGATAAAGTCCCCCCTGAGTCTCCTCTTCTCCAGGCTAAACAACCCCAACATCCTCAACCTCTCCCTATACGACTTTCCCTCTAATCCTTTCACCAGCCTTGTTGCTCTCCTCTGGACCTGCTCCAGCATCTCAACGTCCTTCTTGAAGTGAGGGGCCCAGAGCTGCACACAGTACTCAAGGTGAGGCCTCACCAGTGCTGAATACAGGGGGAGAATCACATCCCTGCTCCTGCTGGCCACACTATTCCTGATACAAGCCAGGATGCCATTGGCCTTCCGGGCCACCTGGGCACACTGCTGGCTCATGTTCAACCGGCTGTCCACCAGCACTCCCAGGTCCCTCTCTGCCAGGCTGCTCTCCAGCCACTCTTCCCCCAGCCTGTAGCGCTGCCTGGGGTTATTGTGGCCAAAGTGCAGGACCCTGCACTTGGTCTTGTTGAATTTCATGCCATTGGCCTCGGCCCACCGATCCAGCCTGTCCAGGTCCTCCTGCAGCCTCTTCCTACCCTCTGGCAGATCAACACTCCCCCCCAGCTTGGTGTCATCTGCGAATTTACTGAGGGTGGACTCAATCCCCACATCCAGGTCGTCAATAAAGATATTGAATAGGACTGGGCCCAGTACTGATCCCTGGGAGACACCACTGGTCACCAGACGCCAGCTGGATGCCGCTCCATTCACCATCACTCTCTGGGCCTGGTCATCCAACAAGTTTTTGACCCAGTGAAGGGTGCACCTGTCGAAGCCATGGATTGCTAGCTTCTCCAGGAGGATGCCGTGGGAGACTGTGTCAAAGGCCTTGCTGAAGTCAAGGTAGACCACATCCACAGCCTTCCCCTCATCCACTAGGCGGGTCATCCAGTCATAGAAGGAGATGAGATTAGTCAGGCAGGACCTCCCTTTCCTAAACTCATGTTGGCTGGACCTGATCCCCTGGTTGTCTTCCACATGTTGCTTGATGGCACTCAGGATGATTTGTTCCATAACCTTGCCAAGCACTGAGGTCAGTCTGACAAGCCTATAGTTCCCCGGATCCTCCTTCCGGCCCTTCTTGTGGATGGGCGTCACATTGGCCAACCTCCAGTCATCTGGGACCTCCCCAGTCAGCCAGGACTGGTGATAAATGATTGAGAGTGGCTTAGCCAGTTATTCCGCCAGCTCCCTCAGCACCCTAGGATGAATCCCATCTGGACCCATGGACTTATTGTACTACTTACTGTAGCTTCCATTCCTGCTTCCACTTGGGGTAAACTGAGAGTGATGCAAATCTTAGTTTTCATTGTCTGCCTGCAGAGACCCAACACCAGGTTGGACTTGCCACTCAGAGATGAACCTTAACTATGCCTAAACTCAATGGTGCTTTATCTCCTTTTGAACTCAAATTGCTCCCCTGCTGCATTTGTTCCAGATCTGATTAGGCAAGGAAACATTCAGCACTTCACCTCTATAAACTCCAAGCAGCACATTACCTTTGTTCATATTAATGATTACATGCACTTATGATACCATAAATGCTTAGAAGAGGCTTCAGGATCCATGTGGCTTGGGAGGAGAAAAGAAGAGATAGTAGAGAATATAAAAGAAAAATTGATATGGGAACACATTGACCTCAGAACAAGTTTAAACTAATGTCAGTACAAGCTCACACATGGAAATAACTCTGACCCATCACCTGGTGACCAGCTCTATCTGATGCTGTTTTCCTGGAGGTAGATGTGAGAAACTACAGAGGGAGGAAAAAACAGAGGTAACACAACCAGTGCTGCAAAGCACTGAGAAATTTCAACCCTCAACTTCCAAAGACAAGATGGGAATAGCTGTGTGGAAAGACAACATGCAGAAGTTTAGGGAGGGATAGGAGACTTACGGCCATCTCTTCTGACCTAAACTTTTCTGTGATTCAACTCATGAAAGAAAGACGGGGGCAGCAGGGGGGAAATCCCAAAATATCGTTCATGGTGAGAGCTAAAAGAATCAGTCTGGTCCATTTGCAACCTATACAACCCCTTCTCCAATCTCTACAACACAATGTCAGACATCAATGCTGTGGGAGCCACAGCCAAAGCAAGGAGAAAAGCAGGTAGTTGGTGGACCATTGAGGACTTTGCCTGTGGCCCAGAAAGTGGTGCAACAATCCGAAAATTGCACTAGAGCTACTGAAAAGAAACTGCCTGTAGAAATGTACTGAATATGACAGGCATTCCCCAAAGGCTGGTTAGCTTTAGCAAACCCCCAAAACAGTCTGGTTTGAAATAGTATTTTGTGACACAATTCCAAGTCAGTATCTTTACTGTAAACATTTTACACTGAAGTTAATCTGTTTTGCTTCCCTCTTTTAATGTAGCATTGCTTTGTGTTCTCTCCTTTCCCAAAAATCTGTTCTTTGCATTGCTTTGTTGTCCCACAGCTTTTCACTCAAAGACATCAAAACATCAAAAAAGCAAGGAATATTGCATCCAGCAGAAACAGGAATGGTGGACACAGGGGATCCCAAGCAGTGTAACTGCCCAGCAATACATTTTAGTGTCAGGAAGCTGATACTATGATTTCTCAGTAACAACAGGGCAGAACTGCTGAACCAAAGAGGAAAACTGCTGGGTTTTAACTCACAGAGCTCTTGACTCAGTGCTGAGCAAAAATCCCTTACCTACTTGCTAAAGTAAATCCTGCATCACTCCAGCTACAGGAATCATAGAAGTGGCCCATGACTGAGGGAAAGTTCTTTTCCAACTGCCTATTTTGTCTCCATACCAGAAGATAGTAGGTGAAAATGGAATGCAGCCTTGCCTACAGGGCTTGCCCTAAAGAAGGGATTAGTCAGGGAGTGGAAATCCAGCACAGAGATTGGAAATTCAAGAACCTCGCTTTAGCTCCCCATCAAGAGTGGGATCAGCAAGTTGGATCCACAATGACATCACTGTCCTTGCAGAGCTTACAAGCACCCTCAGGCATGCCTCTGAGCTCCCAGCTACCCTTGCTTCCATTGTATTCCCAGCAGACTCCACCTAAGGCAATGAGAGAGCACCAAAGTCTGCCCTCAGGAAGAATAGCACTCTATTTCCAGGCCCTAAACTTTTCCCTTCCCACTCCACTTTGGACACTGGCCTAGCCCACAGTCTTTCACCCTGCAACATATTTTTGTCCTCCCTCCAGAGGAAGCAGCATTTACACCTGTCCAAACCCACCAGCTCTCCCGTGTGGAGGCTGCTGGCCTCTATTTACACACCACCAAAGCTTTCATTTGGCAGGCACTATGGAAAATGCCAGAGTGCTACATTAACCCGCGTTTCTTTCTTCATTCACCATTCTTAATCAGTGTTTGGGAATATATTAACATGGGGCTAAGCCACAAAGTTTGCATCCAGGCTTTTCTCATGTTTGGAGGAGCTGAGCTAGAGACAAAGCCCAGTGAAGACTCACCTCTTCCTCACGTAGCACCTGAAAGCCAGTGTATAGCAGTGACTCCCTGCCACAGAGTTCCCTCTTCTGCTGGAATATACAGTCATTATGATTTTTTTTCTCCTGCTTTCTGAACTCTAAGCCACCAGTCATTTGGTCCAGATACTGAAGAAAATACCAGCATTTCTAGCTTAACCAAAGTCTTTGCCTTCAGGCAATGACATAACAAAAAGAGAGCAGTAATAGTGGATGAGTTAAACAACATTAAATCTCCCTGTAGCCACTTTAGGAATTAATATATGAGCTCGTTATTACTGAGTTTCATGTATATGTGTGATAGATAGAGTCTTAAGTTTGCAGCAAGATAGCTATTCTGATACCACAAGCTTTGAAATAGCTGCAAAGTCAAAGAGATGTGGCAGAAGAGACAAGGTGACTTCCATTTCTCTTCCTCAGGTAGCCCATCTGAGCATCAATGTGCAAGAAGGCAAGCTGAAGTCTGAACTTCCAGTGTGTTTGTTTCCATGGTGCAGTCTCTCCTACACATTGCTATGCTTGGGAGACAGGTATGCTCATTAACTTCTGTGGTTATGAAGGTCTAAAGGGAAGGGCTCCTGAGTTTCCTGAGGCAGCTGGAAGGGACACTGAGAAATCCATCCTCACCACTGCCCTCTCCCATGGTCTTTGCGTGGCCACCAAAACACACTGACCCCCCAATGGCACAGGGAAACCTGCAAGTAACAGTCAGCATTGCCAAGAGAATGACCCTGCTGCAAAGGCAGGGACAGAAGTTACTCAGACAAACTATCAGCACACAACTGTAGATGACCACCCCTTGTAGATGACCAGATTTTTCCCTTAGGTTTTCAGCAGTACCAACACATTCGGCAGTGCAGCTAGGTCTGTGCTGCAGCTTTTGTGGAAAGGAGTAATGCAGTGATGGACTGACATATCTGAAGCATCTCAGAGCTACCCAGCTGATGGTACAGGCCCTCCTCCACTAACTCCTGATCTCAGAAGAAGCTGTAAAACCTGTATGGGTAAAGTGAGGTAAGGGAATTTTTTCCAAGCTCTGAGTTGCTGTGGGACTCCAGGTACTGAGGTTTGCTGGTTTTAAGCTGCTCAGTATCTGTCTTGACCATAATATTGCAGGCGAGTAACACACCTACACCCCTTTGGCTGTATCAAACCCTACAAATGGGTTGTCCCATTTTCCAAGCACAGACAAGCTAAGGAAAGTCAGAAATCCTCATCATACAAAATAAACTGGGAAATTTCCCATTTTTGAACTTCTGGAGAACCCTATCTATTCAGTGTTTAGCAGCCAGCATCCTCTGGGGGACTTGTATAACACCTCTCACATTGCCAGCAATGCAGGAGAGAATAGTTGATGTCCTGGTTTGGCTTTATCCTGGCTCAAACCAGGACAGTTGAGCATGTAAATATAAAATGTAAGGATGACTTTGCACCTTCCAACTAGAAATATCACTACTAAAGTTCACTGTGCGCACACACACACACAAACAAAGACTTTGGCTTCAAAAATGTAATGTAATCAGGGATCATGGCCTTTTTTTGGGGGGGGTGGAGGGGGGTGGAAATAACAAAAGAAGCTGAGAAAACCATAAGCTGAAGGCAGAGATAGCCCCTGGTTAAACATCAGAGCAACAGCATAATTAACAACATATTAGTTGTAGGTATTAATGCATTGTTGGGTTGGGGGTGGCTACATACCTACCTAAACTTCTAATCAGATACGTAGGTAGAATTTTATATTCTGAATCATTCAGTAGTCTACTTTTATCTTATATAATTTTTGTGGTGGTCTATTAAAAGAAAAATCAGTCCTTAATTAGGGGTACAACTAGACGGTCCTAAAGTGATATATTTTTATTTTTCATTTATTTTCTTACCAAAAGTAAGATCCATCTCTCATCACCCATTGCCATTACACTAATGGGAGGGTACCAATGTGCAACTGCAGCCCAGAAGGCCAACCACATCCTGGGCTGCATCAAAAGAAGCGTGGCCAGCAGATTGAGAGAGGTGATTCTGTCCCTCTATTCTGTCCTGGTGAGACCTCACCTGGAGTACTGCACCCAGCTCTGGAGGCCCCAGCACAAGAAGGATGTGGACCTGTTGGAGTGTGTCCAGAGAAGGGCAACAAAAATGATCAGAGGATTGGAGCACCTCCCTCATGAAGACAGGCTGAGGGAGTTGGGGTTGTTCAGCCTGAAGAAGAGAAGACTCTGGGGGGACCTTATAGTGACCTTCCAATACTGGAAGGCAACCTATAAGAAGGCTGGGGAAGACCTGTTCACTAGAGCATGTAACAATAGGAGAAGAAGTAATGGTTTCAAGCTAGAGAAGGGTAGATTTAGGTTGGACATTAGGAAAAAGTTATTTAATATGAGGGTGGTGGATCACTGGAACAGGTTGCCTGGAGAGGTGGTGGAGGCCCCATCCCTGGAGACATTCAAGGTCAGGCTTGATGAGGCTCTGAGCAATCTGTTCTACTGTGAGATGTCCCTGCTTATTGTAAGGGGGTTGGACTAGATGAACTTTAGAGGTCCCTTCCAACCCAAGATACTCTATGATTCTATGATTCTACACCTACACTAGAAGAGTTAGACCAGAGATATTGGTATAGGTGTGTTATCCTAGATCCTTTAGGTGGTATGGTTTGGATCTGCAGATAAGCCCTAATGGAAGTAAGTAGGAAGCAGAGATGTTCCATGTTTCCCAAACACACAGGGCATGATAGGTTAGAGAAAATCTGGGGTTTTCCAGGTCCCCTTGCTCCATTCCTGTATGCAGTGCTGGACAATGTACTTTGGTCCTCTAAATCTCCCTCCCTACTCCCCAGAACACATATGTCAAGCCCTTTCAGATCTAAGGCAGGCAGTATGGTCAGTAAAACATACTTGGCCCTACAAGATGGGGTCTGAGCATGGTTAGTTGCCTTTGCAATACACATGATAACAGTAACAATAATGGTTGTAGCTCACTCAGGACCTCTTCTTCCCTTTCTAAAGCTGGGTGCAAATAATGTTCTTATCTTCTAAGAAATACCTCTGGCATCTCTCACTAGGTGATAAGTAGAAAGAAGAGAGACACTCTTAACTGCTGATCAAGAGGGAGGAATCACAGAATCACCACCACCACCAAGGCTGGAAAAGACCTTTAAGATCATCAAGTCCAGCCTATGAGAGTGATTAGCATCCTCTAGGGAACACCTTGTTGATGATGGCTGCTTTGCATTGTTGAGGGTGTAAGAAGCACCTAAATGCCTCCTCCACAGAGTTCTCAGCTGCTGATGAAGTCAGTTCTGCACTAATCCCTCAGTATACTCCTTGTCAGGCCAATTTCTGATCAAAGCTTTTCTTGCCACTGCAGTCATAATTGCAACCCTCTGTAACCCTCAGATGGAGAAAGGCACATAGTAAGAGCAAGGACTGGACTTGGGCAACACCAAGAATCTTCTGAAGCAAGAAAATAAACAAAAAACACCCTGCAGAGGGACCAGTTAATAGCAAGGTTGAATCAATTTTTGAAGTTTTCACATTGAGGGTCGTGGCCCTAGTTCCCTGATAGCTGGGTTTGGTAGGTTGGGTCTCAGCAGTCCACTGGAACTGCCCATCAGTGCACAGCCACTTCTGGAGATTTAGCCCAGTTTCTGCCAGGCACAAACTTAACCAAGGCAAGGAGAAACAGGCACAATGAAGCAGAACTGCTCCTACAAGGTCAAAATCTGGAGTAGCAGCCAAGCCTTCTGAAGCTCAGACTTAATCTTGAGGAGTGGATCAATGAAGATATGTGGGGTACAACCCACTGCATTGATTTGCGTTGGTGAGTACCGATAGACCCAGGCTCTCTCTGTCCTCATCACCCTCAACAGTGGAATTAATTAAATGGCATTCCTGTGGCTCTGTGCCCACGCTGGGATCCCGTATTGACAGTCTGGCTCAGCAGTCAGACTCGAGATGGTTAGTCTGGGTAGTGCTGCAATGCACTCTGACATCTTCTTGCTGAGGCAGCCCCTGCCTGGGCAACCCAACACAGATGCATACAAGCATTCAGGCTCTTTCTGCACTGCATGATTAAATTGTGTTTTAAACATCTCAAAACAGCTGTGACAGAAGGTCCTTCCCTCCAAGCATGCTTGCACTACTGGCAAAGGTATGTCCCAACGTTGGGTGGGCCTGGTTGCACAATATGAAAAAAATGCAAAGCAGACCAGAAATGCATCTGTTCCTAGCAGCAAGCTGCGTTTGCTACTGTAGGAAGAAAATACAATCTTGCACTTTTACTTACAGCCCACCTCTTAAATTAGGCAATTCTAGCCCATAGCAGTGACAACCTTTATCCCTTCTTTTTACACTTTTTATCTCCCCATATTACTGCTTACACAAAACATCAATTTTCTAAGTATGGTATTTCTCTTTCTAAAAAAATGCAGCAGGAAGTTCCACAGGTTAATTATAAATTGGTTTAAAAAGCCTTTACCAAGAAGTGCTTTAAATCCATTTCCCTTAATTTCATTTGATGCAGCATATGTCTTGCAGTGCAAAGGGCTTTATTGCCACTATCTGCCAGATGAACATGTTCATCATCAACGGTGCAGGGATTGATAAGTCCTTTATCTGATACAGAGAGACAAAACACTCCCTCTTTCTTATCAACAAATTGAATTATCAGCCAAGCCAAGTAGTTTTTCAGTAGCCTTTCTGAATGCATTTTGCTTTTAAATCCATGGTGGCAGCAAATGTTCATGGATGCATTTCCCTCTCTTATGCTCATTTCAAAATGCAGCAGCAGCCACAGATAATGCTTCATGTCCCCAAGATGTCTGGTGTAAGTGCTGTTAAACAGTTCTGAATTTGCTCTGATTGCTGGTAAACTAAACTACACTGAAAATAACAAAACTGATGCTAAAAAAGTCAAGCAAAGAGTTTGGAAGAACACAGAGGCTCTAACACTGCATGACTGAAGCCTGCTGACATGACTTTCACTGATGGCTACCCCAGTGTTGGCTAGCTCTGTGCTAGCCCATACTTCTGGGTGCCCACCCTGAGACAATCAGAGCTCACAAACCTTGTAAAGTGCACGCTCTGGTCTAGCCAAGGTAACACTTTTGCTACACCTGGCTGTGTATGCCCAAATCTGTTCAGAATTAAAGGGGCTGTGTAATATAACTAGAGAGGAGTTAGGGTTATCAGCCACGTGACACTCTTAGGAGATTGTAACAGCTGAATGCATGAAGAGGTTTCCAGGTGGGAAGAGTTAGAAACTATCTGATGTCCTTTAGGACTCAGTTTGATGGTATGTTCCTCTTGGTGTGAGCAGCTACTCAGAAAGGCTTTGTGCAGAGAGCTACCTGTGAGAAAGGTATCAGCATCACACTAACAGAGGATGAATGTGTTGTGGCAGCACCACACCAACCTGAGCAGAGAAAAAATGCACACAGTTTTTAGTTTGTATTTCACAGTGCTGGAGTTAGTGCCATTTTGGTTAAGTGCAGCTGGTAAGTTAAATTAATTGGCATAGAACTGAAAAAGATTTGTCCTGGCCTGCAGAGGCCAACTGAGTTCAGTCCCAGCTCACCAATGTAATTTTTAGATGTGACTGTTCTCTTCCACAAACCAGCCCCAAGAAGACATGACTAGTGGAGGACAGACACCCTACATCAGAAGTGTTTCTTGTTAATACCTACAGACTCTCGGCTACAAGCTCATCTTCCTCCCTCCCATAAAGACATGGTCAAACAGGAGCTCTAGGATTAATGTAGGAGGTGATGATAAGAACATCATCATTTCACTGCTGATCAAGACAAGCAAAAGTCATTAGTGTTCCTGAGCTTGCTCAGCACAGTGCAGGACAAGGGAGTTCAGACAATCTTCACCAGCAGCTTGAACCAGAGCTCTGGACTTTGTATTTATTTAGATTAGTAGATTGCATACATCCTTCCATCTCCCCCCCAAAAATCAAATACAACCACATAAGAGCTGCAACAAGATCAGTAACACCTTGAATTTCCACGGTTTTCCAAAGCCCATATATTTTTACTTTTTCAGAGATTCTCCTTCTACAGGGCTGCTTCTTTTCCCAGAATGTTTTCCTGGGGCTGAACCTGTTAATTTGCTAGCAATCAGTTGCCTCACCTTTAAATCAGTTATTTTGCAACCAGCTGCATTATTCCTGGAAGGATGATGTACTCTCACCTGTTTGTAGACAGGACAAGATTGTTGGATATTAATTTTTGAAGAGACAAGAGATAATTATAATAATGGCCCAGCTGACAATAGTTTCAATAGTTTCCAGCCTCCCTGACAGCTGACACATTCTTTCCTCCAGATAATATCAGACACACTCAGGTATTTCTGAAGCTGTGCCTCCACAGAACATGCCATAAGAACTACAGTGAGCTCTATGCTCCTCTGCTTTCATACCAAACCTGCAAGGAAGTTGGTACAGGAGGGGTTGTTTATTTTTCTTGAACATAAATAAAAAACCTGCTTAATAACTTCCAATTGATCCCTCCCTTCCAGCTGCTCTGGTGCTCTGGAGCTGCTTCAGCCTGAATGTACAAGCTCTGCAGATCCCTCACACTGAGCTAAGGGGCACTTCTGCACTTGCAGGTGGAACATGAAAGTGGCTCCACATGCATGGAGCCACTCATTCCTGCTGCCCTATCTGGGATATTCAGTTCTGCACAGGGAATGGGGAGCCTCATTCAGAAACTCTCACCCTCCAACACTGAAGGGCTAGAGCAAGGCGGTGGGAGAGGCTCTGATCCCATCTCAGCTCTCACGTTGAAGGCTTTTAAAATTAAAGTAAGTCTTGACAGTGTTGGTACCTGAAAGGTTCTTTAAGTAGTTGTAAATAGGCTTAATACTTTAAAGAGGACTTAATCAAGCGGAGTTGGGACATCTTGACAATCTGATAATTGCAGCATAAAATTCAGAGAATGCAGAGGTGGTGGGGATGCATGACTGGCCTTTAGGGGCTGATTGTTCTGAGACAGCTCTACTTTTTCTTTTTGAGGAGAAATTTAAATTACCCAGATTTTCAAAAATAAGTGTTTATCTTTCACAAGAGCCTTAAAGATCTTCTCATCTATCATGCACTTAAATCAGTGCAGATTTCCTGTAATTCTCCTGTAATCCACAGCTGGACAAAATGCTCTTCTATCAAGGAATGCCAAAACTACTGGTGTTAGCTCTGTCCCTCCCAGTTACCCATGTCAAGAGGTGTTAATTTGTGTAGGAAGGGCTGATTCAAAATCTACTGGTACTTCTGGAGGTTGCTTCAAAGAGACTTCGATTAGTTTACAGGCAATTTATTAAACAACAAAAATAGCTAGCACTACCTAGCTGCTACTGAGATTTTTAAACAGTTGTATACACATCTGAATATTTTTATTTTGTATAGCTAAGAATAAACTAAACAAGGGCTGCCCTGTTTGAAAGCAAACAAAAAAAATTGATACCCAAATAACTGTGACGATTTGAAAGAGCTGCAGAGTGAAACTGTTTGTAAACAAAGTTAAATTAATAGCTATGGTAATTTTGCCCTGAAGTCAAAAAGGTAAAGGCTGGACAGGATGGAAAGACCAAATCTAGTGAAAAGGATTTTATGCTCTGTATTAAAAAAAAAGTTAGTTACAATGAAGATATTTTCCCATGTTTCACTCCTGATGCCATCTTCTATTTTACAGTGGCATAGAGTAGGATTAAGTAGGACAAGTATATATGGATACAGATCTGTGTGATGCTAGACTGCCTGTAAAAACAGCTGATGTTTCAGTTTCACTAAAGACTTGATTTCATATGTGCTGTCAGATTAAAAAATCAGCAATGAAACAGGCTTAACATACAAAATGTTTAGTTTTAACAATCAAAAAATGAAAAATAAGACTCATAACTCTGGATCCTGGCCAGGACTGTTTCGAATCTCCTCTGGTTTGGGTTGAAGACTGGTGTTTGCAGCCCAAGTCAGAGGAGAAGTTCAGGCTCTATTCTAATTCTCTTGTTGAGAAAACTTACTTTTCTGTGATTTCACTGGGTTTCTGTGAGGTACCCCCTAGTGGGGGGTAATGTAAAATCTACATAATACTTTATTTTCCCAGCCCTCTTCCCATTTAGTTTTCTTCTGTTTCCTTCTGTGTGTTACCCTCTTCCTGTTGGGAGTAAATGGTCTGAATTTTTCCCCAGTGAGGATCGCAGGCTGGCAAATTATGAGAAGCATGGTGCAGAGGAAGAAGCTGCCATGTTTGCTGCAAGTAGTCTTGGACACACCGCTGAAAGTATGTGGGAAAGTAAAATAAATAAATGACACCAGATGCCACTTCCACTGGCCCCGTGACATGGCAGTCTGGAGGTAGACATCCACAAGGTGATGAGGAAAACAGATGAGAGTTTAGTACTTGAAATGCACTACTTCTGGTTCAAAACTATAACCTTTTTTATTTTATTTTATTAGATACTGTTGTGATCCTCTCATTCGTATTTACTGATGACAAATCATCTGCAAAACCCATTGCTTTCTTCTGCAGACTCTATTATCATTATAAAGACTTGTACCAGATGGCTGGGGCTGCCATATTGGTCCAGCAATGATGGGAACTGCAGTGGTGCTGGTCCCTCTACTTCTTCAGCAGGAGGTATATTTCAGTCACTGTTTTCACCACAGACAAGTGACAGTGGCCCTCCCAGACAGCTTCATTTCTCCTTCACACTAGGGAGGTCTGTTGAGAAGGTACTTGTTAGTGCAGCATATGAGTCTTGCTGAGCCTGGAAGAGGGAGGTAGGAAGAAGTTATTAATTTAGTCAATGCTGTGCAGATTGCAGAAACACTGTCAGCTTCTGCCTACACACATCTCACCTCCTATCGTTAAAGAAATTACAGCTGCTGAAAGAGATGAAAAAGTAACACATTTCTTTTCTGGCTTTTATGGTATTAGGGCAAATCTGACTCTTCTTGACTCTGTAGTGTGGGCCTGCCTTTTGGAGTAGGGCCTTTTAGGACAGCAGTGGAGACGTGATGCCCTCACAGGTGCTATCAGATACGCAAAGGCTCTGAGTGCAAAGACCACATTTGTTTGGGGAAATTTCTCATACAAGGAGTTAAAACTTTCCGGGACCAATTAATATCTAGTTAGTACTTTGCTGTTTCTCACCAGTGGAAGACCAACAATCTGCAAAGCTGTGAAGAGATGAAGTGAAAATTTCAGCAGAAATTTCTGAAGACAGATATGAGTTCATGGTGACCCTACAACTAATACATGCCTCCTGAAAATAGAACATGCAGTAGGTGGCACAGGCATGCGTAACGTTACGACTTGTTTCAGGGGTTTCCAGACGCTGAGAAGTGTGACAGCTTTTTCTACTATCTCCACTTCTCTCTCAGGTTTTGCTTTCGATTTTGCTTCTCACAGGTTCCCACTCTGCCATCACACATAAATTCCACCCAGGCTTCCAGCTCATCCCCCTCCCATTTCCTATTTATCACTAAATCCACTGTGTCAAAACAATCATGTTGACTCTGCTGTCTCCTTAGCGTTAACTTCTGTATTTACTCTTTCCATATAACAGCTATTTTGTCAAAATAGCGTTTTTACTGGAGATTTATACTCACTAATTTCTTACCTTGGCTGTGTTATTTTACAGCTGGGGCCGGACATAAGAAATCAGAGCAAAATGTCTTTCTTAAACCATGCTAAAACTGCCACCTAAGAGCTGGGCTGGTACATCTCAGAGCTGGCTCCACAAGAAAAAGCATCTGTATGAGACCTAAAGAAGTCCTGTAAAATACTTTAAAGACTGTTTCCTCTGAAGGCTGTATTGTTTCAATAGCCCATTTCTTCCAATCCTCCTTTCCTGTTTTTCCATTCATGTGAACATGGGGTATTTTAAGAGTCCATCTGCTCATGTTACTTATTCCTCACTTGAAGTCATAATCCTCTGTGATACTACAGCTAATTGCTCTGCCTATGATTATATTGCAGTCATGAATGGGGCTATGATTTTCAACACTATCTGTACTGGATTAATTTCCAAATATTTCTACTGTTACCAGCTCTGGCTGAACTTCAATGGCTTTTAGAATTTTGAGGACATTTATTGTGTATCTGGCTATCCTGATGCTGTTCTTAAATAGATGAAAGCGTCCACACCACGTTTTACACTAGTTGTAAACAGATTCATTTGGATCTTGCACCTTTCTGGCTGAGTTCAGGCCAGTCTTTAGGCATGTTGTTCCCATTCACAGCAGTAAGGTCTACTATAGACAGGGAGTGATGCTTTTTAAAAACAGCACCGTGTATTTTAAGCCATCTCAAAGCAAGGGTAAATCTGATTCTGAAAATGTCAGTAGGTGAAGCATCTACATCATGGCTATACAACGGCTGTTGGTTGTTTTATCACTCTTTCTGTGTAATACTGCCCCTTTTTAACCCCATGGGACAGGAGAATTGGTCCAAATTTCCCTTGTAGCCCTCTACTCCGTGAGGAGCGTGATGTTTGCAAATACTCCGCTTGGCCAAACGCTGCTTAGCAGAAATAGTTGCCAAAAAAAAAAAAAAAAAAAAAAAAAAAAAAAAGGGAGGGGAGATTATTGGGGGGGGAGGTTCAGTCCAGGTCGCGGCTGGGGGGCCTGGGGAGCCGCAGGTGCCGGGCGGGGCCGGGGGGGCCACAGGTGCAGGGCGGGGGCTCCGTGCGGCCGGGAGGGGGCGCGATGGCCCCGCGGTAGCGGCTGCGGCCGTGGGAACCCGGGGCTGCCCCCCCGCGCTCCCGGCCGGGGGTGGGGAGGGGGCTCCTCCCGCCTCGTGGGGCGGCTACACATCAGACACACCGCCCCCCCGCCCCCCCCCCCTCCTCCTCCCAGGGCTTGTGCTTAGAAAACAGCTGGGGAAGGGGAATAAATCTACATGCAGGAATAAAAGAAATCCCGCGGGGGTGCCTGCGGTGGGGACGGGACAGCCGCCTGGAAGCGTTTTGGGGGGTACCTTGGGGTGTCCCGGTATCTCCTGCGGTGCAGAGTGGAGCGCAGGGCGCGGGAGAGGGAAGAGGGAAGAGGGGGCAGGATGCACGGGAAGCAGCTTAGCGGGGGTAGGGGGGGCGGGGGAACCGCAGGTGCGTAAGACCGCGCCTGCCCAGGCGACTGGAAGGGGCCGGAGCTGTCCGTGCGGGGCGCCGGCAGCTAACGGTTTGGCGGGGACGCGGCCCCGGTGGGACCCGCCGCGATGTGGGGTGGAGCGTCCCGTCGCGACTCGGCAGCAGCCGCGGCTCCAAGCCCCCCTGGGATGGCCGAAAGGAGGGGGATCACCCCAGAGCGGGGAAGGGGCCGCCGGTGGCGGTCAGAGTAGGGACGGGCGAAGGCCGGGGCGGGGGCACACCCTTGAAACCGTCAAAAAGAGCATGGCTCCAAGGTGACCCCCCGTGGGGCTTTGCCTCCGCCCCGCCTTCTCCCGATTTAATCCTCTGCAGGCGCCGGCAGAGGCAGGATAGTCAAGCGGCGACCGGGGCGGGGGTGCCTGAGCCACACACGCTCCTTTGTGCCGGGAGCCAGCGCCTCCCCTGCCGCCCCTCGGCCACCCCCCTTCCCCTGCGCCGCCGCCCGCCCTAGATGCGCGACGAAACCGTTCTGAGGGTGATAGAGGAGAGGGTGAAGCCCCTTCCCCTGCCGCCGCCAGCGGGAGGCATCGCGCTCTGCCTGTTGGAAAGCCGGCGGAAGAAGGGGAAAGGCGAGGAGCTGCCTTTTAATCCCTACTAGTATATTTTTTTTTTTACTATGTTTACTTCCGACCTCTCCTTGCCCGGCTCGTAGTAAAAAGCCAAAATAAATAAATAAATAAAAAGGGCCGCGGAACGCTGGATTGCCTCCCTCCCGCCAGAGGCTGACCGAAAAGCGCCGGCGTGGATCTCTCCGCAGTCGGGCGGGGGTGGGGGGACCGGGGGGGGGGGGGGGGAGGGGGAAGGGGGGGGGAGTGGGCAGAGGCGCGGAACGGCAGGGAGCAGCGCAGCCGCCCCGTCGCGGCTTGCACTCCCCTTAGCGGCAGCGGGCAGCCTGCGCGGCTGCGAGGGGTGGGCGGGAGCGTGGACGGCGATGCTCAGGGCCCCGCGGTGCTGCCCCCGCCCCGCAGCAGCTCCCGCCCGCTCCTCGCTGGCGCTTTAAAGGAGGAAAAGCAACTAAACTTGTATTGTACCGGACAGAGCGCGTTGCGCTGCCTTGGACCCTACAATCTACTGCACGCCGGGAAGGCGGCTTTTCTCCGCTGCTCCGTGTGTTGTTCTTTTAAATCGTGGTGGGAGGAAGAGATCTACATTCTCCCGGCGGTTTTTGTGTTTTTTTTGGTTGTGTTGTTTTTTTTTTTCCCCGTCTTTTCTGGCGGTTCTTTTTAATTATTTTTTCTTATATTTTTTTCCTTTGTTTTCTGGTTTCCCGCACCGCTCGCAATAATTGCCTCGCTACGTTTCACAGCTGGCGCGTTGGAGAAGCCGGTGAGTTGCGGGGCTCTGCTTTTTCCCATCGCTCGTTCTCCAGTGGTGGTGGCGTTTGGACTGACACGGGCTAGTGACACCCGGGCTGCCGGCGGGGCTGTGCTTCGCGGACGTGGATATCGACAGTCCCTCCCGTGGGACGCTCTTCTCCGCTGGGGCATCGGCGTTCCCCATCCTGTCTTACTCTCGGATTTTAATTTTTTTTTTTTTTTTTGGGGGGGAGGGAAGCATTTATTTATCCCGCGGATGTGCGGCAGGTTATGGTTATTGCATGTATCGCTTATATGCATGTATATATGCGTGTATATATAGAGATATATAATGAGATTTCGCAAAGTTTGCCAAGGTACCTGCCCGTCCCCGTGCATTGCCAGCACGCTCAGGTGGGCGGCAGGGGAGCAGCTTGGCTCTCGGGTGGAAGCTTGCCGGGCGTTCGCCACCCCTTCCCGCCCGGCTCCCGGGACACGGAAAGCGGGATGGGAACGGCGCTGCGGTCCCGGGTGGCAAGAGGCTGCGGAGGGGTGCCCCTTGTGAGCGCGTAGAGGCGGCGGGCGGCCGAGCTGCGGGAACCCCTCTGGGGGAGCCCCTGTCGCGGGGAGGGTGGTCCGGGGGCCGTCAGTCGACCTCTCGGTAGATTAGGTCGTGCCGCCCGGTTATTCCTGCCGAGCTTGCAAGGCGGTGACGGGAGGTCGTGCATTTATTTTTTTCTTATTATTGCATTTTTTTCATTGCTAAATGCGACTGCGCATTTCCCCGCCAGCACGGCGTGGGGAGACGGGAGGGAGCGCTCCTCGCCTGAGGGGCTGGCGGCCCCGCTGGGGCCGGGGGGCGCCGATCCCTGGAGCGCAGCTCACCCGAGTGTCCCTCTTCCTCCTCCCGCCTTCAGGCACTATCCACCGCGATGCCGCTCAGCGCCGGCTTCCCCAGCAAGAACTACGACTATGACTACGACGCGGTGCAGCCCTATTTCTACTTCGAGGAGGAGGAGGAGAACTTCTACCTGGCGGCGCAGCAGCGGGGCAGCGAGCTGCAGCCTCCCGCCCCGTCTGAGGACATCTGGAAGAAGTTTGAATTACTGCCCACGCCGCCCCTCTCCCCCAGCCGCCGCTCAAGCCTGGCCGCCGCCTCCTGCTTCCCTTCCATCGCCGACCAGCTGGAGATGGTGACCGAACTCCTCGGGGGAGACATGGTCAACCAGAGCTTCATCTGCGACCCGGACGACGAGTCGTTCGTCAAGTCCATCATCATCCAGGACTGCATGTGGAGCGGCTTCTCCGCCGCCGCCAAGCTGGAGAAGGTGGTCTCCGAGAAGCTGGCCTCCTACCAGGCAGCCCGGCGGGAGGGGGGTCCAGCTGCCCGGCCCGGCCCACCGCCCGCCGGGCCGCCGCCGCCGCCCGGCCTCGCCCCCTCCACCGCTGCCTCAGCCGGTCTGTACCTGCACGATCTCGGGGCCGCCGCCGCCGACTGCATCGACCCCTCGGTGGTCTTCCCCTACCCGCTCAGCGAGCGGGCCCCGCGGGCCGGGCAGCCCGGCGCCAGCCCCGCGTCCCTGCTGGGCGACGACACGCCGCCCTCCACCAGCAGCGACTCAGGTGAGTGGGACCCACGCGTGCTCGGGGGGAGCGGGTGGGGTGTGTGTAAATCCGCCCGGTGCCGAGTGCCCCCGGGGGAGCGGGGCCCCCAGCCCCACTCCCCCCCCCCTCTTTCCCTCTTTTCCCCTCCCTCCCCGCGTGGGCTTTTTTAAATGCCACGTTAGCGAGGCACGGAGAGACTCCCAGAGAGTTTATTTCCTGGAGAACCGGCCCAGTTTTCCCTCCAGGGGTGTAGAGAGGAAAGGGTAAAGAAAAGCGAGGAGGGAGCGAGGGGGAGAAACTTTCATAACGGGGTCAGAGTCGGTCTCCAGCGCTGTGTCCCAGGAAAACTGGCTGCCGGTGCCACCCGTGGGCCGGGAAGGAGTTAACTCCCGTCCGAGAGCCCCGGGGGGAATGTACAGCGAGGGAGGTGGTAGTGAAAGTGACTGCAGAGGAGTGAATGGGGCTGGGAAAGTTTTAGAAATGCTTCCTTAGGTATTTGACAGCGTGTTCCGCTCCCTCCTAGATTTGGTTTGCAAGTGAGTTTCTACGCAAAGCGCTACAGCCTTCCCTCTTTCCCGCCCCCCTTGGGTTTTCCACAAATTAGCAGATCAAGAGAGATTCAGAAAATGTCTCTGAATACACATGTGTGTTAAGTAAGCTTTCTTTTGAGGCGTAGCCAGAGCCTTCTAAATCCTTAATTAAGGGCAGCTTGAGTCTGGGAGCTTTATAGCGCAATAAACGCTGACAACCGAGGTTAAACTTTCCTGCTATCTTTCATGCACAATTACGCAAGATCTTTGCAACTTTTGAAATCGGGGAGCTGGGGTTTGGAGCGCGGTCTGTGAGTCCTATTGCACTTGAAACGTTCCTTCCTTAAAGGAAAGGCTCTTGGGGAAACTGAAGTCCAGCAGCATCAAATGGGTTTAAGAAGTGTTTGTCAATGGGTATTTTCACTGTTTAGCTCAGAGCAACCTTCTCTTATAAATACTGTGGTCTTGAGAGTACTTGCACAGGTGACCTTATATATATGGGGTTTTTTTCCTCCATGCAGAAGAAGAACAAGAGGAAGATGAGGAAGTTGATGTTGTTACATTAGTTGAAGCGAATGAATCCGAATCCAGCACAGAGTCCAGCACAGAGTCCAGTACAGACACATCAGAAGAGCACAATAAGCCACACCACAGCCCGCTGGTTCTCAAACGGTGTCACGTCAACATCCATCAGCACAATTATGCCGCTCCTCCCTCCACCAAGGTTGAATACCCAGCTGCAAAAAGGCTAAAGTTGGACAGTGGCAGAGTTCTCAAACAGATCAGCAACAACCGAAAATGCTCAAGTCCCCGCACGTCAGATTCGGAAGAGAATGACAAGAGGCGAACGCACAATGTCTTGGAGCGCCAGAGGAGAAACGAGCTGAAGCTGAGTTTCTTTGCCTTGCGTGACCAGATACCTGAGGTGGCCAACAATGAAAAGGCGCCCAAGGTTGTCATCCTGAAAAAAGCAACGGAGTACGTTCTGTCCATCCAGTCGGACGAGCACAGACTGATTGCAGAGAAAGAGCAGTTGAGGCGGAGGAGAGAACAGTTGAAACACAAACTCGAGCAGCTAAGGAACTCTTGTGCATAGGAACTCTTGGGCATCACTTAGCATAACCCAAACTAGACTGAAGCTATGATAAAATAGTAATGTTTCTAATATCACTCATGAACTACACCAGTCCGTTGAGATGGAACTATTGCAACTGCATGCTGTGCGATTTAACTTGAGACTACACAACCTTGGCTGAATCTCTCAAGGGTTTGGCCAGAACCTCAAAACTGCCTCATAATTGATACTTTGGGCATAAGGGATGATGGGACATTCTTCATGCTTGGGGATGAACTCTTCAACTTTTTTTCTTTTAAACTTTTGTATTTAAGGCATTTTTTCATATGAAAATCAAAAAAAAAAAGTCATCCCCAAATTGCTGTATATATTTACACATCTTATTGCCATGTAAATACCTTTAATAAAGTCTTTATAGAAAAATGTGCAACATTAATACACAACAGTTGTGGCAACTGGATTTATACTTGTCTTGAACTTCTGTGCCATAACATTTCACAATTTTGTTTTTTATTTAAATACATTTTTTCTTTTAAAAAGGATTTGTTTTTAGATAAATAAATATTTGCCCAGAATATAATTAGCTAAATCCTGTGTAAAGACTTTGCTTTGTCTCCCATTGTTATCAGCAGATGCTTATTTCCATGACATCCCTCTCCCTGTCATTGTGACAGTGACCTGACTAAAGTAAAAAGAGAGTTAATTCAGGGAGCTGAGTTTCTTCCTCCCCCCTTTTAATTCGAGTAGACAAAATCGTTGGTCTAATGTGCTTTGTTGGTTCAGCCTGTGGTACCACCAGTGCCTCTGTGCAGGTGGCAGTAGCAATGTCTGAGATAGGCATGGTCATCTGCCTGCTGAAAGTGAAGTTGAGGTGTTGTCTTTTTACACCAGTCACCCTAGCATATAGGCTCTGCATTCCTTCCACATACATTCAACTACATTTTTGGGGCATGACCTTCATTCTGCACTAGGGACCCAACTATGTATTTTGAGGGCTGCTTTGTAGTGGGCTCACCTTAATTGCTTCCTGTTTGATTTTGAACAGAAGTTAAATGGGATAAGAAAATAAACTGAGATGGTGAGTGTTGGAAGTGGTTAAAACAACAGCGGTTTCCCTTTTTAAGTGCTGAAATCTGCAGAGCCAACCTGCATGGGCAAACACTTTAACACTTAATGTGGATAGTTACTGGGGATTTCAGGAAATACTGAGTTCAAGGACACGCAAAACCACTATAAACCAAGGGAAAATAAGAGCTTGTCACCTAGAGAATATTCTCAGCCAGATTCCTAATGTTTGCCAGACATTAAATCATATTTACATTCACAAACTGTCTCATGATCAGCTTTGGATGAGCCATAAAATACTTGCTTGACACAGCTCCTAAGATTAGATGTGATCTTTTTCTATCCTTCTTTCACCCACTTAGCTCCACATTGGTCAGAACTTCAGCAACAAATCAATGAGCCTTTTGATGTGGGGGAAGAAAGTGCTTTTCAAAAAGTTGAACCTTGTACCTCTAGATTTTTATAATTCCCATTGAATACATATTTGCTTGGCTTCTAACTATTTGAGGAGCAGTGCTGCCAGATAACCCCAGTGTCAGCAACCAAACCGGGACTGAGGGTTTGGGTTTTCTATTGCTTTTGATTTTGGAGCGAGAAGAAGCGTTGAGCGTGGGTGTATATGGAAATGGGAGAGGTAACACTTTATAGACAGAGTAGATTCCATAGGTCTGTGCCCTGCAAAGCCTAGAGTAAACATCCCAACATTTTGCACATGGGGCTTCCAAAGGAAGGTGTCTAAATCCCATCTGATGAAGTGCTTTAAGTGCTGGGCTAAGGGTTTCTTGGGGAGGAAAATAATTCTGCTAGAAAACCAGGAGAAAGCAGGGCTTTTTTCTTCAGTTTGTCTGCTGCACCCGCTTGTAACTGGCTTTATAGAAGTGGTCTGCAGTTGCTTTTTTCAGCATGTGATTCAGATATTCACTTACAAGGAGAAAGAATTATGTGAAATGAAACTGTATCTGAATTGTAAAGCAGGACATCTTCCAGCTCTGAATCATAGAAAAGTTCTACCTTTTATTAGACAGGATAACTTTTGCCTTTTCGCACGCACTCTATTTTAGATACTGCTTTGGAACAGAAGCAAGCTGTTGTTCAAGAATTTCTGACTGCATCTCCATCCTCCAAAACAGAGGTGTAGGTCTATGAACTATGAAAAATATCTGTCACCCTTGGGTCCCAGTTTCATGTGTTAGCAAAACCCCCACTCTTCTTCCCGTTAAATGAGGTTAGCCCAAGTGATTAATAAACCTCTCCTTATTTGTCAGCTTAAATAATTTGGAGAATAGTTTCGGTTTTTTTCTTCTATCTACAGAAGGTCCTCAGTCTTTTGACGAATAGGATATATGCAGTTGTTTGATTTCTTACTCTCATATTTTAATTGAGCATCAGTTCCACTTGCCAGTTTTCTACTGGAAGAGCACACCCCTTCATAAACATGATCCCAAATTGCCACTCTGAAAGAGCATCATTTTATGGGATGACACTTCATATTTATGACATTTCTTACTTTGTTGACGGATTGCAAAGTACCTAAATAATGTAGTAAAAAAAATAATTAATTTAAAACAGCCTGTGGGTGCAGGGGTAAGAAATCTCTCCTGGTCATTAAACTGCCACTACAATAAAGAGGAATATGGCTTCCCCTTTCCAACTCAGCATGAGAGGTTAGGACGTTCGAAAGACACAGACACCCCACAGGAGCTTCCAGACTGGATTCAGTTACTAATGCATTGTATAAGGATATGGAAGTGTTGGCTTTTGCTGTTGTTTTGGAGCAATAAAGGAGATAAGCTTATGAAAGAAGCCTCTGAGCCTTGAAATAAAATGCAGTAAGTATTTACAGTGCTTGCCAAACAGCTGTACCAGAACAGTGTTTGAAATACAAGGATCATTTTTAACTTCATCTCTCTGCTCCTTTACTCTCACAGAAGATTTCAAGCTACTTCTCTTCCAGAAAAACATTAGGCAAAATATGACACCAAAGAAAACTAGAGACAAACCATCACAGTGAAAATAAAATTGCCTTTATCATACATCCTCCTTATTTTAATTTAACTGATTTTTAGGGTTCCAGCTTAATTTTTTTTCTTGTGTATGAGTTTTGTCTTTTCAGCCAACTAATAATCTAAATTACTTCAATGTATCAATACAGAATACACTGGGGGAGCAATGGGATGTATAAAAGTGCCTCCGTCTGCTTAATTCGTGTCCCATTGGAGACTGTGGAAATTCCATGTTTCTTCCAGGGAAACAGATTTGTGCCAGTGGAGGATACTCTTGAAAATTTTATCACTGTCTATAAAGAAATCCGTCTACTTGCCCCTGCTATAACCACGCTTGCTTCTGCAGCACTTTGCAACCATTGCAAGCAGTTGAGAAATTACAAACATCAGAGTTGCATTAAAAGGAGAATTTCAGGTAAGTGGAATAGAATTACTGTAAATTGGAAATAAGCCAGACCCCTTCAGTTAAAACCTGAGTTTATTCAAAGCAGAAGGTAGAGGTGCTTGTTTCACCTACAGAGATGAGCCATCTTCTATTACGCTGGAGGTTTTAAACTTTTTTCTTTTTTAATTGATCTGCGTTAGAGCCAATGAATTATCAGAAAAAAAAAAAATATATAGGGGATTCTAACTCAAGCAGACAGCTTAGAAGGAAACTCTGGATTAACTTCCCAGCTTACGGGTTTGCTATTTCCTCATTTTAAAAGGACATCTTGGGGAGCTTCTGAAAAAAAAAAGGCTTTGCTAAGTAAAAACTAACCTCTGGTTTCCCCTTGAGGTTTCCATGTAGATGAGGCCTAAACCTGCTTAGAATAAAAAAAAAAATCAAGAAATGAGATGAGCCGCAAAAGCCAGATTTCATTTCTAGTACAAAACATTTGACGCTTGGCAGGTTTTACTTGCCTCTGTGCCATTTACTCATCTCAGGCGTAGCTGTAGAGTCAGTGGGGTCAGGCAATGGTGAGAACAGTATCCATGATTCACAATTACAGCTGGGAAGTCAAAGGGGTTTTTTATTCCTAATTCTGCCATTCACCTTCTGCAGACATCTTGAGCGAAGGGAGGGTGCTGGTGTTTGGAGCATATGGCTGATGGCAGTGGAGTCTGTGGTGTGGGTAATGCACAGCATGGAAGAGTTGCAGTTGACATGCATCCAGGTGGGAACAGGTGTGGGTGAGACACTGGCCACGCAGTGACAATGCCACATCTTAATTGGTTCTTGACTATACAACAGGGTATTTTTTCACATCTCTAGAGAGGCCAAGGACTTTGTCTCTAAGGGTGCCCAGACTCCATCTTCCTAGGAAATGAGGAAATAAGTTCATTTTCCTGATAATGAAAAGTGCTTGGGTGCTAAATATTACTGCATGTGAAAAAATTTCATTTGCCACTTGCCCAAACTCTTTACTGTTTGTGGTTACTGAGCAAACCTTGCTTCAAATTGCCACTGCTGCATGGGAGCCCGAGCTATGAGGCACATCTGCACAGTCGTGCTTGAAGCTGTGAGACACAAGGGAGAAGTCACTGGCTGAGAGAGGAGGTGCAAAACTCTGTCTGGCTTTGATGGCAAAGTATCTTGTTCCCACAAGCACAGTTTCCAGTTTCCAGCTTGATATGTGAATTGCAGAGCTATTCCTTGTCCTACACATGTCTTGTGAGAATGCAGCAAGGTAGGTTAGTTCCTGAAATTATGTATTATGGTGATTGCATTTTGTTGCTAAACTTACCCTTCATGTATGTCTCTACAGATCTTGATATGGCTAGTGTTCTGTTGAATACATTTCCATTCAAGGCAAAACTTTTATTGCAACCATGTGTAATTTCCATCACAAGCTTCTATGTCCCAATTATGTGGAATTATGTTTTCCCTATAGGATCAAAAAGAGAAAAAAAAAAAAAAGAGAGAGATATAAAGGATTAGGTGCAATGAATGAAGAGGTTTTAAAATATAAGCTGCAAAATGGAGCAAACTGACTGAGTAACAAAGAGTTCCAAGCAAAGAAATTAACACTGCTTGGAATTAATTAGCCCCATCAGCTTCTTTCATGCTAATGTATCCATGATGAAAGAGGAGAGGAATAGCAGGAAGAAGCAACAACAACAGAACGTAAAGGAATTGTGCTGAATATACAACTACTGTGAGTAGGCAAACTCCCCAAAATTCTGCAGGCCAAAGTGCAAGTGTAAGGGATCAAATGCAAAGCTGCTCCTGCAGCCACGTCCCTTCGGACATCCCTCGGGATCGCTGCAGGTTGCAGTTGCACAGCAGCGCTCCAGTTTCCCAGCACATTTTTCTTCCAGGCGCCACGTGTGTGCAAGGGGCTGCTCATAGGGACACAGCTGCCGGAGTGAGAGCTTCTTTCCACTCCTTTTTCTCCCATTAATCTGCTCCGTGACGACAGCAGAACCAAACAAAGCCTCTCGGTGCAGGTAGTTCCTCTGATCTAGTGCCCGGCCGAGTGTCTGACAAAGCCCTTGTTTGGCTTGTGACCAAGGCTGTGCTGAGCTACGGTTCAATTAGTGGAAGAGAGATCAGCTTTGCAACTGTCCAGATAAAGCAAATGTGAGCTAGACATTTGCAAGCTTCCCCACGGTACAAAAATACCTCTGCTGTTCTTCCCTGGAAGAAAGTGGTGCCTGCAATACCAGGTGGGCTGTAATTACTGCTACCAGAACAAGGCTTTCCAATGAGAGTGCTTTTCGAAAGCCAGTGTCAAAGTATCTAAGTATCTAAGAACACATAAAAAAATAAGACAATATAGCAAGGATGCTGGATCAGACAGCAAAGATGGCCTTTCCACCCCCAGTTTCTATCAGTTTTTTTTTCACTATTTCACACTTTACTAATTTACTTTTAGGCTACATGTGAAATGTAGCGGAGTAACCACAATCTATATTAAAAGGATATAACAAGGTATATTGCAAGCATTATGCTATGGTTCTTGTTCCAAGCACATACAAATTTCAGAGAGAAATCAAATATGATCCATTAGTTTCTGAGGCACCTGAATGCAGATACTTCTGCCTTGTACTTGAGTGGGTTTTCAATAGTAAGGAGTATTGCTATAGAGCAGCTGCAACCTAGCTTTCAAATATTAGTCTTTTTATATTGTATAGATGTGATGGGCAGGAGTGCAAAAGGGAGGGTTTTATTATTTTTTTTTTTACCTTTATCATCCAAGTATTTTTCATAAACAGAGATTTTACAAAAAAATACATCAGACTTCAATACTTCACCATGTATTGGCTGCAGACATGGTGATTCACAAAGGATTGAGAGAAGAAAAGCCATATTATTTTGATAAATGTTACTGTTTTGTAATATTAATTTGATCTGCAAAATTCCTCTCATCTGGGGTAAAGCAGATTTTTCTTTGGGCACAAGTAAAATCTTATTATGTGTTCTCATTATCGTTCATCATTATGGTAAAGAGTAAGATAATATTGTATTGTGCCTAGACTTCCACACTTTGAGGGAATGTAAAAGGCTATATGAATATCTTATGAAGTGATTGCAAAATAAAATTGACATCAAAGTGATTCAACTATGTTACATATTATTCCCTCCCTGGATTCTTACTGAAAAAAGCTTTTTGCACTTGTGAAAGAGAGGGGAAAAATTAGTCTCCTGCCCTTATGGAACAGTACAGCATTTTCCCATGTTTTACATGGGCAAAAGTATTCATCAACATCAGTGCTTTTATTTGAAATTTAATTTTTGGTGCTTGATTAAAATTAATCCCCCCCTTCCCCATTCATTTCAGCATGTTGCCCTAAAACTGAGGCCTGTGTGTGACATCTAAAAGAGTGAACACAAACTGTGACAGCATTAATGGTACTCTGAGGAGCAAAAATAATCACCAGATAGTTATGACCTGCTTATTTAATTAATATTAATATTAATGTCATGCACTACTGCATGGGAATGCTATGTGTCAGAAATTTTTAAGCTCAGTTGATGTTTCCGCGAGGTTCCTCTGTAAATGTCCTACTGCAGAGTGCCAGCTCCTGGAACATATACACTGCATCCACACGATGCAAAGCTCTGATCTGGTGTGAACTCACTTTGCCGGTTCAAATCTGTTTTAAACACTTTGAATAGTAATCTTTGTCCTGCCAGACGTTAAAGCAAATCTGGTATAGTCCATCATACCACAGCTAGTCTGAAGCCATCATAAACATCCTATAGTGTGCAGATCAGTGATGTTGATCCAAGTCATATTTATCCTGCTGGATATTCCATTCATGCATGGTTTCAATTTTGTGACTATGAAGCCACCACAACTTTTTTATTCCCTAATTGAATTAATTCTTTATAAATTAGCTTTCAGTTCTTACCTTCCTTTATCTTGGTATGTGTTGGGAGCAAAATCTTGGCCTCTTCACGAAGCACCACACAAACCTCAAAACACTCACTGACTCCAGTAAGGCCAGGATTACAACCTTAATTTTGGAATCTTTCTTTAATCTTCTCTTAATTAATTTAATTCTGATATCATTGTCTAGATTGCCCCATTCATTTAGCATCACAGCATCTATCTCTTCATTCTCACTGGAAGGCTTTGGTAACTTTGCAAATGTTCAAGCTCTTATCTCCCATTCCTACCTTTTGATCTTTACTAACAGCCCTCCTTTAATGTCTGCTGAGCTCAGCCTTTTATCAGCTTTTTATCACTCCACCCTCCCTGGTAGAGATGGGCACTGCTCTGATCAACGTAGGCATGAGGAGCTGAATTTCTACTGTCTGCCACTCCAGGTGATCCTCCTGGCCTGTCCTGGCTCTCAAGCCAGTTTCAAAACCGGTTGAGCTGAATCCAATTTAAAACTGAAGGGCAGACAGGATTTCATAAAGCTTTGCTGCCCACTCCAGTTTAAACTAATTTCAGGGCCTGCATTGTTTCCTCTGGTAATCGCCTCAGGTGGACAATTCTGGTGTGGGTGGGAAAAGGCAGTAACCTATAGCTTGCAGCAGGCAGTTTAGCTTGAAAAGTATATAATCCATACAGCAGTGTTGTTCCATTTCCTTTGGTTTCTGAAATAAGCTCAGCCTTATTTTTTTTTTTGCTTAGCCTCATAAAAATACCATGCTGCTGCCATATGTACAGTTAATCTTAATGGTATCACCTAAGTGTAGACAAACTGTCCTCTCTTCTCCTTGGCCTCAGTGTGAATGTGGCTCAGCTGGTGTGAAGCAGGGATCCAGCAGAGTCCAGGCAGTGCAGCCAGGTCAGGCAAGAGAAGCACAGGGGTCAGGGTTCAGACTGGCAGGATTTGCACCAGGACCCCCCCCACTAACCCCATATCGCAGAAATAAAAATGGTCATTCTGGTATAAACTCTCTCTAGGTGGAAAAATATATATATATTAGCATGACTGTGCCCATACTGAATTATTGTAACTCAGTGGATTTTTAAAAGTGTAAATCTTGGGATAACAAGAGCATGAAAATGCTAAAGGCAAACCAGGCCACGGAGCTGCACAGTGATTTCCACTGTGCTGTACAGGATCCAGCCCTTTGGTCCCCACAATGAACTCTTGGTGATTTATCTTTATACTGAGCTACCTCCTGCCACGGTGATACAGCTGGTGTGCTGGACAGCCTCATGCCCTTCCCTCTCCATCACAGAATCACAGATGGGTTGAGGTTGAAATAGACCTTGTGAGGCGATCTGATCCAGCCCACCTGCACAAGCAGGGCCACCTTGAGCAGGCTGCCCAGGACCATGACTATGACCAAGGCTTTTGAATATCTCCAAGGATGGAGACTCCATAACCTCCCTGAGTAACCTGTGCCAGTGCTCAGTGACCAACACCCTGGTTATGACTGCTTTGCAGGGTGGGTCTGGTTGATATACACGATTTAACACAGAGTATGTCAATTTTCAGAGGTGCTGAGCAGGTCTCCTTGCCTCCAGCCACAGTTGGGCATGCTCATTGCTTTTAAAGGTCAGGCAAGAAAATCTGCTACAAATTTCCTCTCCTGAGCAACAGTGATTTCTAGATGAAAAGATAAGAGAGAGGATAAATTTGGGGTAGAGACAGATACAAGTGCCACTGCCTGCCCTCTGCCATTTTTTGCTTGGTAACTTTAAACTCTGATGCACTCTGGCTCTCAGGCGAGGCATGTTTTCAGAAGCTCTCACATGTCAGTGGATGCAAAGCTCAGCTGAAACCGAGCACAAATGGAAAATCCTGTCCTTTGCTCTCTCCTGGCACGTTAAGGATTTGCTTTGACCTCTTTAAAACTTACCCGCTCTGCCCTAATTTTCTCACTTTCATTCACTTGTACCTATCAGGATCATATGGCTGTAAGACAAACCATCCAAACAGATCAGCATGGCTTCACTGCCACAAGCTGAGGGAAAAAAAAATGACATCCCTAAAACCTGAGGGCAGAGACTGGACACTGGCAGGAAGGCAAACAACAGCACGCAGTATCTGTGTGGTGCTGGCTTGCTGCAGCAATAGTCTATTTATGTAATGCTTTTCATACAACACATGCTTTCTCTGCCCATCACTGCCGAGGTAAAGCTATCCAGCACAACAACAAAGTAAGTCACTCTGCCTAGTAGTGGAAAGGTCTCTTCCCAGCACATTCTACGGTTTGCTTAGATGGGTGGTTAAAAATGGTGTGTTGATTTTAACGAAGATTGATAGTCAACATGAATATGCTGCCTGCCTCGCTTCTCTGCTGGACGCTCAGCAGAGAGCCCAGCAAACCTTAAACAATGGGATCGCCTGTTGATTTGAGGATTAAAAGCTGTCTGTGGAAGAGCACGCTGAGAAAATGTGCTGAGAGCTTCTGTTGAATTCATAGTCTAGTCAAGTAGCTTCATAACTGCGTCTATCATGAAAATTTGTTATCAGCATACTGTTTGAATCACAGATCAATGCACACTGATTTTGGTAAATCTAATTAGATTTGATGGGGAAGAATATGTTTGCATTTTTTGTGCTCCGTAGTTCCCATCTCTTTGTGTGTAATTTAATTTTTTATTTGTTTAACAGCAATTAAGGGTTGTGAATAATGGTACTGCAGAGATGTCAGCCACGGCTGTCCCACTCACTTAGCCAACCCCATCTGTCACCCAATGCTGAGAATGGGAGACTGCGAGTCAGGGCTCCAGTGCCTCACAGTCATACCAGCCAGAAGTCAATGTGCACTCCCTGTATGGCCACAGGCAAGGTATTTTACATACCTGCATCTCAGTTTACGTATCTGTTAACTTGGATTAGCACATAAGACTTCATTGGTCACCACTGCTTCTAAAATGTTCCCATTTCTTCTGCTTCCAAGGCACAACACAAAACTAATTACCATCATTTGAGATGCGGAAAGGGCACAGCCTGGTGCTTATATACCTTTTTGGGTCCTGTGGCTGCTCTGATTTCAATTTTTGCCTGTAATATGCAATTGCTTAAAAGTCTTCTTGGTACAGCAAGGATACCAGATGTACAGGTGTCCATCACGAGGTCAGAGCTTCAATGGGACACTTGCTGGGACTAAACCGGTGAGCTGGTGAGCCTCTCAGGACAGATGCACACAACAGATACTTCTCCCTTCCTCCTTAGGTCTTTTCTCCACTGCTTGTGTAGTTTATTTAGCAGCTGTAAACCAGTTTGCCTTTATTAGTATCTCCATCCCAAGGGGAATCTTCTGCCCTGTAGTGTAGAAGCAGCCGCATCGTGGCTATGAAATGGGTTCTAAATCTCAGAACAGTGTCCTGCTCCAGTGAACAGCTTTACCTCTGACATGGGAGATGGGAAGAAAGGGGCTAGCACAGGCTAAATGCTGAGACAGCTCATTGCACCCAGGGTGCAGCCACTTTCAGGTGACAGAGATGTAAAGGAGCGTGTTGAACCAGGTCTGTCACTTCTTAGGGTGGTGCTGGGTTGTTGTATGAAACGTGGGCAGTGGTGCTTCCATCACCAGCTGTGCTAAAAAGAGCACAAACCTCCCAACTGTCTTTGTGGAAGATCCCAGCCCTGCAGCCACAAACCAGCCTGGCCGAGACCCCAGAGTACCCAGCCCCAAAACTTGCCCCACATCTGCATCTAGAAGGGGAGTCTGGGGCATGTCCAGAAACAAGCACTTAGGGAAGGTAAACTTTAAACATGAGTGCATAGACAGCAACCAGGCTTGAGAGGAAAGGGACTGCAGATCCAGCGTGGGTTTCACATGTGGTTTTTCCCCTGCTCTCATCCTGCTGCTGGAGGAGCACCATACATTGACCTCGAGCACAAGTCGTGGCTTGACTGTGTCAACATGCCTGTTGTGACACTTCATGTGGTGCCAGTGTCACTCCCTCTTGAAAATTGCTCACATGAATGTTGTGTATTTGTTATAGATGGAGAGATTAGCATAAAGGCTAAAAAAAGAAAGTAAACAGAAAGGGAAAGGACCCTGGGGATATCGCAGTGGTGTATGCCAGCTTGGCTGGTCCGACCTGTTTATAATGTCTAACACAATCACAGGTGCCAAAAAATAACCGACATGTTAAATAGTTTCCTCTTTGCAATTTAGCAACAGGATCTTTGTGTGAGGAGGGCTGAGCCTCTGCTGTTTTCCCAGGAGTGGAGTCCTTCAGAAACAGGGTAGCAGACACCAGGCTCTCTCTCCTCTGGAGGCTGGAGGCATTTTACCTGCTTTGTGTGTGTCCTCTGCTGCTGTTGAGACATACAGTCCTCATGTGGGCACAGGGGTCTCCTGTGACCAGGCACACGACCCTTATCTCTCTTCTGAGGACAGATGTCTTCACGTCCTGGGTTTTCCATCCCTGCTGAAAGCACCACTTTCCACTTCCTCTCCCAGGCTTGCAATTTCTGTGATGATCTTTCACCCGTTGTGCAAAACAAACAAACTCGACTCCTTCACCCCAAGGACTCAGTCAGTCCCTTTCTCAGGGGCTTCCTTGGGAAATCTGGCTGGGACCTGAGAGGTGTTGCCTCCCTCTCTCTTGAATTCTCTTCTTTTGCTCACAACTTTTATTTTTTTCACTGCTGATGTGAAACCTTTGGCTCACAGTTTTGTTAACATGGCCTCAATCAAGCATGCTCATCTCTGGATCTACTTTCCATTCCGTCAGTCCAACACAGATATAGTCAGGCACACATTTGCTTTCACTTTACTGAACTTCTTTCTTGTTTCTTGAATCACATTTAAGCTAGTTATCTTAAATGCTCTCCATAGTCTCAAATGGAGGTCTTGCACCTCTCTGCCCTACTAGATCAGGCTTGCTGCACACTCAGAAAGGCATCACTTGAAAATGTCCTCTTTCTTTTTTTTTTTTTTTTAATTCCACAAACTTGGGGAGTATATGGAGCATATGAGTCCCAACATGTTCCCATAGTTGGGACATCAGTCTGTTATTTCTGTGCTTCATTTCAATCCTACATAACCTACATATCCTACATAATCTCTACTCTGGAGTCACAGCTAAACTATGCTGAATTAGAGCCTTAAGAGATCTCCCACTCCTTGGAATATGCTCCCAATTATTTGCCAAACATCCTCCAGACAGTCTTGCAGAGAAAAATGCATCATGTAGTTTTGGGGTCCTAGTAATATGGAGCTCAGCTTCATTAACATAGCTGTGTTACAAAATGAATAATCTCTTGTTTCCTTTACCCATGATGTTCCTCTATGCTCAGTACAGCCATCAAGAGAGGCACCAGCCTACATTTATGGATAATCTGTCTGAAGAAAGGGACAGGCAGAAATTTAGTGACATAATTATACTGGGAAAAAAATTGCATACATTCTGGCGAGTGGAACTGGCAACGATGATGTAATCTACTTCCACAACTCTGGTTGGGGATATTTCTTATACATCTGTGTAGCCACCAAACTACTGTAAGACCTTCCTTTTCTCTAGTCTTCATCTTACATTCAACACTAAGAGCACACGGAAGGCAGTGGAAGTCTTTCCAGCAGCTTCAGAAAGTTTCCAGTCTTCACTTCTTCTCTATTATTGCCACTTGTTCCTGGCTCATAGAGCTTCGTTCCCACCAAAATCACAGGAGAGTCACCATTGCCTAGAGATGGATCACTGTTTGGGGACAGGAGTGCATTTTCTTTAGATCAATGCAAGAACTTAAATTAAAAGACTGAGGAGCAGAAATAAATTATGACAAGCACCACTGCCTTATACCATTATTTTATCATGGAATGAACTTGGGAGGTATTTATAAGGGTGAGGAGAACTGCCGGTTGTGTCAAATCATAACACATGCTGCAGATGTGATGGGTGTACACTGGCTTTGAATACATTCAGGATGGAAATTAGGTGGTTTCTAACCTTCACAGAAGAAAAGTTCCAAGATAATATCCAAGAAGGTTAAGTAAGGACAAGAAACTGATGTTCAACTCAACACCTTTATGGGAAGGCTGATGTGAAATGTTGGCTTCTATTAGAAGAAGAGCAGATACAATGGCCCAACCCTTTCTTCTGAGTGTCTGAGATGACTTAGGTTCTTGGACAGTCCCAGAATTAACCTGGAACGAGCTTAATCCCTGGATGAGGGAAGGTATAATTATTGCTTATTATTATGCATTCACCACTGTTTTTTCTGCCATGTCTCTCCAAGCCCCATGTTTGTGGGGGATGTGTGTTGGTTTGCCCAAGCCTCTGCTGCACCTACCTGCCCTGGCTGAGGACACTTCACTTTCCAGCTGCTTGTGGTCACCAGCTGAAAGCTGTCACCTCCATGCTGTGCTAATCACAAGGAACACGTCACAGCCCTCATTGTCTTCACCTAAGGTGGCCAGCTTTGCCCGACACAGATTAAGAAGCACTCATGTGATCTCTGCAGCCAGCAAAGCTGGTGGGGCCGTAGACAGAGAAGCAAGAGCAGAGCGCTGGAAGGCAGCAACCTTCAGCTGGCACAGCCTTGCTGCAGCCTGACCCCTGATCTTTGCCTCAGATCTTCTTTTGGCCTTGAAGGAGCATGCTGAGTCATTTGGCCTTGACTTTGCCGTGTTTAACTTGTAGGGGTGAACTTAGAGCAATGCAATTGCCTCGTGTAAGTGTGCTAAGCTGTTCTACAGATGATTATACTCTAGTGTTTTATTGATACAGACTGCATATATTCAGGTCAAAATACTAGATTATTTTTAGAGTACAACTGCTAGAAAGGTGGCAGGGCTGAGCAATACGAACACAAGACATTCTACATGACTGTGGAAAAAGGGTCTTTTTGCTACCCCCTGCAATGACAGATCCTGGGTGTGGTGGAAGTAGAGGGTCCCCCTGTGACTGCTGAGGCTCAAGCTGTGCCTTCACTCAGTGGTCACCTGCCACCCTCCTGCCAGACTCCCCAGAAAGGGGTATGGGATGAAGGATGGTTTGTGCATTTTTATGGGGTCTGGAGCCTGACTTCTAAACCTGCCACAGATTACAGAGGTCCCTCCTGGATCCGCTTCTGGACAAGCTCATGTGATAGTGGTACAACTTCTCTGTGTGTAAACAGGCAGGCAAACACTTTCACCTGCTTATTCATGTGTTTTCCTGGCTTTGTCATGTTGGGAATTGTACCCGGAGACACCTATTTCTCATCATGGCTATGTTCAGGGCTGTGTTGCTGGTGCTGATAATGCATAGGCAAGTCTGTGGCATTGGGAAAAAGAGTATTAATTTGAGCTGATGTTTAATAGCAGGTTCTGTGTGATTTTCTGAGGAAGGAAGGAGTCCTAGGGAGAAAATAATAAAAACTCAATTTTCGGGGCTATTGGAGTCCTATTTCTTTCCTGCTCTGGCAGCTGCGAGCTGTGAGGAGCCATCAGGGCCCCATTTAAGGGCAATACCCACGTGAAGCCAGAGTAATAGCTCTATGCCACTACTGCTCCCAAACGCTGGTGATGGAATGAGCTTGGAATAAATGTGTGTCAGGCTGCTTCAGTGCTCGGGCTCTTTTCAGCTGACAAAATGATCCTTTGGTCTCAGGAGTAACCACAGATTTTGGTCTTTCTCCAAGGTTCACTGACCTCAGGAGGTCATTTATTTAGGACTTGGACCCCAGCCAGCTGTAGGAGGGTGGCCCAAAGGGATCTCCTCCACCCCTCCTCTGCTGCAGCAGGTTGCTGAAGGTATGGCACAAAGACCTTCAACCTGCCCCGTCAGGAGGGCTCTCCTCTCTCTTACTGTGAGCATGCAAACCCATTTTTTCCAGCCCAGTGCTGTATCTTGCTTAAACTGCAGGACCACAGAACTGCAGTTTGTATAAAGCAACATTTTATACCATAATTCTGAACCTTTTGCACCAGCATTTGCTTCTCCTGTAATGGCTGGGTTGTTCTTGCAGATCAGCTTTTCATTGCAATACTCAAGGCATTGTAGGGAAGTTGGGAGCGTATTTACTAATTATATGAAGCAGCATGTGCTGTCCACACTGCTTTGCAAATCTCACTATGCTGGATATAGACTAGACTTACTCTGTGCAGAGGCTAATGAGCTGTATGAGGCAGTGGCAGCTCCCAGATCAGGTACCACGACCCATGCTAGTGCTAACACTTTGTGACCATGGCAGAGAAGAGACACTGCAGCTCCCAGGTGCTGGCACAGCAAGTAGGGTTTTCTGTTCCCTTGTGGATAGAGCAAAAATAGTATGGGGAAAAAAATTATGTGGCATTGAAGCTTCTGCTTCATTTCAGTTCCAGCCTGGAATTGAGGAGGTTATATTTTGTTTTCTCTTTCTTTGTTTAAAAAATAGTAATTTAAAAGGAGGGATTTTTTTACAAGGGCATGTAGAAATAGGAAAAGTGGTAATGGATTAAAACTGGAAGAGGGGAGATTTAGGTTGGACATTAGGAAGAAATTCTTTAGTGTGAGGGTGGTGAGACACTGGAACAGGTTGCCCAGAGAAGTTGTGGAAGCCCCATCCCTGACAGTGTTCAAGGGCAGGTTGGATGGGTCTTTGAGCAACCTGGTCTAGTGGGAGGTGTCCCCGCCCATACAGGGGGGTTGGAACTAGATGATTTTAAGTCACCTCCAACTCAGACAATTACATAGTTCTAATTTTATCCATATACTGGAGGTTTGCATGTGTTTTACTGTTTCACCAGCCTCGTTGATATTTTTGATGTTTTTTTTCCCACTACTTGAGGGACTGGAAGCCGCTTTCTCGACTTGTATGTGGATGCTTGTATCCTTCTGTGATTATTTGGAGACATCCATGATATTTCAGCACTCGACCTCGGGGAGAATGGGCTATTTTTTCTTTTTTACCCCGTGATTTCTCTTAGCCACCAAACTCGTGACGTTCAGGAGCAATGGGCCTAAAGGCAGCTTTCCAGGTTAGAAGCAGCAGGAGACCAGCAGTGAAGGCTCCCATGGTTCCCATTTGCTTCTGTGGAAGCCGATCGCGTTTTTCCGCGGCGTGTGCCGGCCGGAGCCAGCCGGCCCGCACGGCACCGGGGCTCCGCACCCTCCCCCCGCACTCTGCGCGCTTCAGCGCCGGCTGCCCCCGCACCTGCGGAGCGCCGCCGCCGCACGCGAGGCTTAATTTTATTCATTGATTAATTTTTTTTTAAATGGGGGGGAACGGCTCGATGCGGGGCTGGCGGCTGCGGCGGCCCGGGCCTGGTCGGCTCCGCGGGGCAGAGCGCGGGGGCGGGCACTGCGCGGTGCCCCGGGCTGCGGCCGGCGGCGGGGGGCGGTGACGTCGCAGAGCCGCTCGCCAGCACAACGTTCCATTGAGGCGAGCGCGTGCTCGGGCGAGCACATGGGCAGCGGGGCCCGCGCTGCTCCGCGCCGCTCAGCGCCGCCTCGGCCCTGCCTTGGCCCCGGTTGCTGCCCTGCGGACCCCTTCCCGGGGAGTGGGGGGCACGGTGAGTACCGGGGCTGTAGTTAACGGCAGTGGGGTGAGGGGAGGTTGTTTGCATGCTTATTTATTTATTTATTTATTTAAGTGCCCCCCCCCCCCCCCCTTTTTTTTTTTTTTTAAATCTGACCCCTTTGCTTTATTATATATGTGTGTGTCTCCGGTGGGGCTTGCAGGTCACGACGGAGTTTACAGCTTAGGCGCGGGGGGTTGTGTAGATGGAGGGGGAGGGGGTAGGGGGAGACTGCGTGTCAATTTATTTATTTATTTTTTTTAATAAAACCGCTGGATTCGACGGTGGGCTAAAAATAGCAATCTCAAAGCCGAAATCTGTGCGGATGGGGAGGCGAAGGGCTCGGGATGACTTCCCACGGCAATAAATGGCCGCGATAAGGGCCGGCGGTGTTTGGGGTCTCGCTTCGCTCCGAAATGACACGGCGTGATGTGCCCATCCCCCGCGCAGTCCCCCCCGCCCCAGGGCCCGCCTCGGCCGGAGGGGGAGAGGAGGCAGTGGGTGCCCACCCATCCCTCCTTGGCTCGGGGAGAAACTCCGGGCGGGGAGGTGATGGTGGGGTCCTGGAGGATCGGGGGGGCGGGGATGTGGGGTGTTTGTGTGCACCCCGTGCAGCTGCGCGGAAAATGCGCTGGCATGGGCGCGGAGGTGCGTGCGGACCCGGCCTGCTGCTCCCTGCTGCTGCCTGCAAGGGTTTGCGGGATTAATTAAGCTTTTAATCTGAGGAGATGAATTGTTTTGCTCTGGCCGTCGGTAATATGGACATTCTGATTTAAGCTGGGGAGCACCAGGGACCGAAGAATAAAAAAGGAAGATTCTTTGAAGGCTCCAAAGATCCACTTTTACAAAGGTTTTTTTTTTAGGCCATCTTTTCCTAAAAAAAAAACACCATGGATTTTTTCAGTACAACTTTTAACAGGCCGCACTCTATTCATATATATAAATAATACTAAAAATGTTTTCGTTGACAGGGTGCTTCAGGACTTCGGTCTTGAACTATTAAGCTGTTGGTTGCTGCATCTTAAAATGCCGTGTGGAAAAATCCCAGCAGAACCGATCATTGTATCTGAAGGATGCTGGAGGCCTTCAGTGAGATCTTTCTAGTTGACAAGTTTAGACATGTTGGCCTGTCCACTTATCTGGTCAGACACAGTGAGTTAGGAACCCCACACTAGTTCCTTTTTACTAATACGTTCAAAAATTTGCAATATTTAAGTAATTGATTTGAAACAAAAGAGCTTTTCTGGGGGTATATTAGATTATATTAGCCATTTATAAATACGAAGAGCACAATATGTGATGTACACGTTGTGGCTGTATGAAATGGAAGTGTTTATTTCTTCATCAAGTAGAAATACAGTCTCACTAGTGTCAGTTTGTACAACTGATCTGGATTATCGTAGTAGATGTGTTGTTGTAAAATACAAAGATATAAAAAATCTAGCTCTGAAGCATTGACATCACTGTAAAAAATGAGGATACGGTGATATTTAGTTGTTCTCATAAACATACAGTTTGCTTTGTATTGTGATTTTAAAAATAATAAATATGTATATTTTCCAAGCACGTGGACCAGTCAGATGCTCTTTTGTGCTGCATCTCTCTGATTAATGCCAGTTCGGACCCCAGGGAGTTTCAAGGGATCTCACACATACTTTGCATCATTTTAGAAATGCAACTCTTTATTTTTTTTCCCCTCTCTTTCTCTTCTGTCTCATGATATGAAGTCACAAGTCTGGCTTACAGCTAGCTTAGCATCATTATAATTCCGATCGATCTGACCATGCCTTTGTGTATTTTAAGTTGTATGAAGGTAATTAATTGTACAGGTGCAGTTTGTCAGCCAATGGGAATGCCTCTGGAGCTGTTAGGAGTAAAATATACTGTGCATCTGTATGTGAGGCATCCCTGGGAGAGGGGCTGTGCCACTCTGACTGCACGGGGACAGCCAGAGCAATGCCAGCGATGAGAGCAGTGCCAGCTCTCTGCTCAGCAAGGCCTGAGGGATTTCGCATCCTCTGCAATCTGCACGTTGGTGGCCACACAACGTCAGAGCAATTCTGCAATAGCGAAAATAAGGAAGGGCTCAGGCCTGCCACCGGTGGAAGGCCCATCTGTTGCAGAAATGAGTGGTGTGTTTGAATTAGTTTGTAAAATGGAATATTGGCTCCCTGGGTTGAAGGAGCATGCTTGGGATATCACCTCGGTGGGAGCTGGCAGCTTTCAGAGACAATGGTGAGTTGTGTCTCCTGACAGCACAGTGTATTTGTGCAGCTCTGCAGTCGTGGTGTTCTCTCTCTGTGCCCCTGCTGAACCAAAGCATAGATTTAATTTAAGGACTATCAGTTAAAATTTGAGCTTATGCTTGATTCTTTGCAAGGTTTGAAGTGCATCTTCCTGTTTTTAATCAGAATGCTTTGCAAAGGCAGCTTATGCTTCCTGGCTGTACATATTTCATTAACTTTTATATGAGGAATTGCTGGCAGGGGAAGCTGCCTGTAGTGCCGATTATGAGGAGCAAGGCTAGGGAAAAAAAAAAATCTATATAATTTTAAGATATCGGTGCATCTTGTGTTCCTTTGTCACCTTTCAGCTGAAGATGTTCAGTGGGTTATTACAGTATCGCTATTTTTCTTTGGGCCTCTTTTTTCTGTAATTATGCTGGTGCAGCTGTACTAGGAATTGCAAGGATCACAAGTATGACATCTAGTATACATATTTTTTCCATAGTGGTCTATGCAGACAGTAGTAGGCGGGCCATGGGAAGGGGAAATGCTGGCTTTGTCACCTGGGAGGTGTTTCTGCTGCATTCAGGAATACTGAGGGGTTCATCTTTTGCTCCCAGTGCATGAATTTAGCAACGACTGGTGTCAGGTACCCGTGGTGCAGTGCACTGCAGCTGTTTATCCATCAGTTAAGCAATTCAAGTGGGTCCCTCCGTGCAGGCTCCATGCTGATCCCAGTGCATTTTTGCTGGAGAGGACGAGGTGGTGGGAATGCTGCTCGTATCCCTTGCTGCTGGCCTGGGGGACAGAGCTGTGGTCTGGGGGTCCAGCTCTGTGAGCCAGGTAGGGGGTCAGAGCTGCAGACTGAACTGGCAGAGAGGAAAATGCCTACCCTGTCATCAGGAAGCTTTTGCCTGTTTGCAGCAAGGTGATACAGATCTTATTTTGAAGCACAGCATGTTATTTTCAGTCTCCTCACTGGTGGTAGCTTTAGTACTGAACACCTGCATAGTTCCTGGAGAGATTTATCAAGAGTTAGGAGGGAATAAAGGCATAATCCGACTCTTGGACCCATTAGTGCTGTGTATGGGGCACATTTTCCCTTGTCACAGCTGCATCTGTTCCTGAGCCAGTCTGTCTACTTAGGTAGCAAAGTGTTAGTGCCCTGGCAAGCAATACTGCTGTATATCTGCACATGGTTTGTACCTGGAGATGCAGCGCTGCCATTTGCTTGCCTGGTTGGTACAGTTCAGTGGAGGACAGCATTTTTTGGAGTTATCAGAGTTGTGATAATGAGGTGTTCCTGAGTCTTTCCTCATTTCTGTCTCTGGCAAGTGCCAGAGGTTGTTTAGGACAGGACTTGCTGGTGATGCTCTTTTCCCTGTCACTTCAGGGATGACAGAGAAGCAGTGAGATGGTTACCTGGTGCATCAGCTCTGCTCAGCTGCAGACAGCAGTCTGTCTGCAAGGTAACACATGGGGACCTGTTGTGCGTAAGGAGCAGTCTCAATGGTTTGCAAGCATCGAGATCTGTATGATCTAAATGCCTTCTAATGCATCCCTGGGTGGTATTGTTCTTTATGTGAATTCAAAGAATGGATGTGAGTATTGATTTGGAACTGTGTCCTGCAAAATCACAGGCAGGTTGAGTATCACCGGGGGTTTCAAGGCAGGTTTCCCATCCAGTCCGATGCCTGTGCTGTCACTGCTGTTGATACCTTATATTTGTCAGCAGATACTATGGTTGCCTCCCCCATCATCTTGAAGGAAAAATGATCCATGAGTTCCTGCTGGCATAGTACATGAGGCAGTAAAGGTCCCTCGGATGCAGCAGTGACAGGCAGAGCTAGAACAAGTGTCTGGTAGATAACTCAAATTAAAAATTATGGCACAGGTCTTTCATGGTGAGGGTTATTAGCCACTGGAACAAATTGCCAAGAGAAAGGGAAGATTCTCTCTTTCAGTCATTTCTACCTTAAAACCTGAGTCAGAAAAAGCAGTAGAAGAGGTTTGGTACAAAAATTATTGCGTAGGTTCCAGCAAATCAGCTCATTAGAAGATCCCTTGAAGGGAGAAGGGATGTTTGACCATATCCCCCCAGTAGGAAATTGGGTTGTGTGGGTATTGGGAGCTGACCTGTGCTGCTGGAGAGTGGGCTGAGCTGAGATGGGGCTTGTGGAGCACACTCATGAGAAATAGCAGGACTGTGTTTGCATGGGAGGGTGTCCTTGTACAGGAGAGTGCCATTGCCATGTTTTGGAAGGCAGCATTTTGTCACCTCTTTTCCATGCCTCGGTCAGGATGGCCAAGACTTTGAGAGCTTCCTGAGCGAGAGGATGTCATCACCATGGTTCTCACCTACAAGCTGGGGGCTCGTCCAAGCACAGGACTCAGCTTCTTTCCTGGGAGTAAGAAGGAATGGCAGAGAAGCCTAAAAGAGGGCACAAAAGACTGTCCCTGTTTTGGGGAGAGGAGATCCCTACCACGAGTGCCCAGAGCTGTAGGCTGCTTCCATAGGGGCAGGTGGAGAGCAGAAGTCGGTGAGAGAGGCAAAACCACATCCTGTCACGCAGTTTATTAAGCAGCTTGTGGAAGACCTTAGCACAATGCAGCTTGTGCTGGAAACCCCCAGGCTCTGAAGCAGGCCAGTGGAGGGATTTTAAAGTGGAAAACTCTGTTCCAGTCCTTCTACCCACCCATTATCATCTTTCTTCTGTCCAGCCAGTGTGGTCCAGTTCACTTCTCCCTGGTTTTCTCTGAACGCCCTTTCTGTGCTCCCTGGTTTCTCTGGATAAGTGCTGGTAGGATGTCTGGTCTGCATTTTAGCTTTACCAGTGTGGTTGAGCTGGTTGAAGGTTATGTCATGCTGGTAATGCCTTTGGTATGGACGCAGCGTCCCAATTCTTCGCGCTTTTAGAAGCCATCATGTTAAGAGCTGTAAGCTCTTCTGCATCAGAGAATTTTTGCAAGGTAGCAAAGCCTAGAGGTTTAAAGTCATCCAGAAGCAGGTACAGGTCGGCCCCTCTGCTGCCCGCATATGGCTTGCCTTTGGTCTCAGGACATTTTGTGCTGAGACTTCATTTTCCTGAAGTCCCAACAGCTGGACTAAGAGGTTGCTTGCCTTGCTTTTTTTCATCCAGTCAGGAGAACTAAAACTTTTTGATCTTTTCACTGGTGCTGCAGAGGCATCTTGTGAGGTCCTGTATGAATCCCAGCTGGGGTTGGGGATCTATTGTCAGTAACTGAGAAAGGAGAAGAATACCAATTACAAGTATTTTTGTTTGAAACAACCTGCAACTCTTGCTAACGCTTTGTATTTTGAGGCCTAGATTTGATCATACTGCAACTATCTCTTCTTGAAAACCCCAGCCAAAGTAAAATGCATTGCATTGCCTTGCAGAGTTCCCTGCCCAGGTGGGTGGTGAACTCTCAATGCACAAGTGGAAGGGGTTTGCAGATTGTGCATGGAATGAGGGGTGCAAGAGGCTGGAATGTTACTGCCTATGTAGCTTCAGGAAAAGTAGCTTTTCCTGGTCATCTTTCAGCCAAGTGCTTTATCCTTGAAGCTTGTTATTGGACTGGGTATTGCTGTCCCTGGCAGTCGAGCATTGTTGACATACATGTGATGTTGTGTGTGCTGGTTCACATGGGGGAAACAGCAGCCATGGGCTCATGCCTGAGTGTGTGGGATGTGGAGCAATGACTAAAAGCCCAGGCTGTGCTCAGACCCTTTATGTTACAACTCCTTTGCATGGAGAAAGGTCTAGCGTGGGTCTCTCTTTGCTACTACAAAGTTTGGTGGAATTATCATCATCATCATCATCATCATCATCATCATCATTATCATCATTATTATGATATTAGCTGTGTTGCAGACATGAGTAGTCATGCCATAGCAGTCCCTAGACATGATGTTCCAAAGTCCCTATGTCCTTCAGCTGATGTTGTACATAGGTAGACACACCTATGTGTGCAATGACCTGTAATTTAGCTCAGAGAGCAAATAGCTACCATACATCCTTTTGGAAATACTTAGTAATGCTTCAAGCCCTATTTAAATAATAATGGGATGCTTATATTTCTCCCTCCTTCATTAAGAGTAGGGAAGTCTGAAATAAACTTTCCCAGAAATGATCACGGGGGGAGCAAAGGCCAAGAGCTCCGTGCTGCGGCACAGGCAATTGGGATGCTGCTCTGGAGGGTTAGACAATGATGTTTACTATGTGAATTGCTGGATCATTTGATTAGCAACTATCTCATATCTGGCTCTGGTTCTGCCCACTTTGGTTCTGGAGGTGGGGTGGGTAAAGCTTTTATGTTTTTTTCTTAAATGTTAAAAAGGCTGTTACTAGATTATATAAAAATACTAACAAAAAAGTACACATATTTGATATTACAAAGGAAAATAATCAGTCTTGTTTATGAGCTGGGAGGTTGGACTGGAGACCCCAGAGGGTTTTTTCTACCAGCATTTCTGTTTCTGTCATTACTGAGGAAAAAACTGAAAAGCTGAGCTTCAGGTCTCCATTTGTGGAAAGGGGTGGAAGTAGACCCAACTGTCATGAATGCACAAGATTAGTAAACAAAAGCAATTAAGATGAGCATGTTCAGAGGGGAAGGAAGATGCTGCTCTTTGCAGTTCAAGAAGCTGAAGCAGTGAAAAGTTGAAATGTTTTCCTTATCTTGGGTAGTTAGTGTTAGGACCCACCAGGCCTGATAGTTAAAAGTAGCTTGGATAGATGATGAGGGGTGCCCAGTACTCGGCCATGGGGTTTGCCCTCAGCAAGGCATTTCTTCTTTCTCCCCTTCTACTCTTCCCCTTGTCTTTTTCATCTGTGAGCATGTTGGGGCAGACATTGCCTTTTCTGTAGTTACTCCCAGCATAGGACAGTAGAGCCCTGATAACAGCTGGACCCTCAGAACTTCATGGAAACAGTTAAGGTCCTGTAATTCTGCTTGACATGGTCAGAAATGGCAGTGGTGACTTCCATAGGCTGCCACCTTGGAGGAGGAGATCTGGTGGCTACAACCAATGCAGCTGGACAGGAAAATAAGCTTTTGAAATCTTGTCACCAAGTAGCTATATGGGATCCTGAAAGTGTTGAAGAACTTCAAAGAAAACCTTCCTTAGCTCCTAGCTTAGTGTTACAGGTAAATATGAGTATTGGCTTTTCATCTTCATAGCATCATTGATGGCCATTCTTCATATGGGAGAGCAACAGGAGGAGAAGAGGAAGGCAAGAGAGGTTTGCAGTAATTTTATAGTTTAAATTTTAAAGACAATAGCATCAAGTACAATTTACGCACTGCTGGGTGGTAACCATCTTTCAGACAGGTAGTAGTAGCCTGTTCAGAGGTCAGGATGTTGTCCATTAGCATGAAGTATAACATTATAGTGCTTGATGGTGTAGACTGTAAACTACTGTTGGTACCCAGTGTCCCTGCTTTCCTTATAAATCTTGATGACCCAAGAGACTTTTAGCCAAGACCTTGTTTTGCAGGATGTTCTCAGTACCCTCTAGAGAATATTCTTCTGGGGTACTTTTGTGAGATAGAAAACAGTAAATATAATTTCAATTCTGTGCATCCCTCTGTTAATGAACTACTAACTCTGCCTCAAGGAGCAAGGTGGTATGGGAGAAGAATGTATGGGAGAGATTAAGCTACCTGCAGTCAGTTGTGCTGATCCATCATGACTTGGAAAGCTTACGGTTGGGTCTTGCTAATGCATTTCACATCTTTATAGTAATACTAGAAGTGCTAATACTCATAGTGACAAATACCAGTATCTTGTTCTGCTTAGAAAATCGGGATGTTGAACAGGTGAAAAAACAGTTGTCTCCACTGTGGCAGCAGAAAGACAGCTAGAAACTCATGAAGGTACAAGCTTACCATCAGGGACAGGGTAGGTGTGTGGCATCCTGGGAGCCATGCACTCTTGAAAGTCTTGAAGCCTGGGATAAATCTATTTTAGGCCTCCCTGAGGCATGACAGGTGCTGCCTGGGAGCTGAGTTCTTGGTCAGCATTGGCTCATGGGTGAGGAGCAGCTCTCTGAAGCTGAACTCCAGCACTGCAGAAGAGCTTATTGGCTTGAGGAAGGTGTTGGAGAGTCTGCCATTGCCATGCTGGCTCTGTTGGCTGTCGGTACAAGTCTGCAGCTGGTCAGTTGAGATGTTGGGTTAGGAGCACTCTTTAATTTCTTCTGGTGATAAAGCCTTCTCTAGCAGTGCCAGTGTTTCTGTCATGTCTGTCTGATTAAGAGGTGCAGCCCCATCTTCCTGAGGAGAGTCCTGGTCTTGGTCTTGACATCCATTACATCTTGGCTTGATAACAGCAATGATGTACCTGGGTAAGGAGCCTGCAAGTGAAGGAACCTTCAGCTGCCCCAGAAAGCTGCAGCCTATTTCCTCCACTGAGTGGGCAGCTTGTGATGTCTTTGTCTGCTGGCTTCCATTGGAAATACATATAGTAATGAGGTCTGTTGAAAGTTTTGAGGTGTTTTGTTCTCTTTTTAGGTTGTTCTCTGTATTGCCTCAGGTATCAGAAAGACTGCTTAAAGCTTTGTGCCAAGGACCGTAGGAGCTTTCTGCAAGGAAATGAAGTTCTTTTCTCTTGGGTCTCTCATTTCATAGAAGATAAGGACCACCACAAACCTCATCATACTCTGCTCCAAGTGCAAGGTATGTTCAATTGAAGGTCTGGTTTTCTAAATATGTAGCAAGATTTTGTATAATGTTTAAAGACAGTTGAGGAACACAGAAAGCAAAACAAGACCCTCCATCTCTGGGTTGGGAGAAAGAAGTAACGTGTATCAGATGTTAGTTGGTCACTTAATACAGTACCCGAAAGATAATCTGGTGATGTCTGCAGTGTTTAAACTGAGCGTTGAGGAAGATACATTTGAGTTTAATCCCAGTTGCCTGCAGTGATTTGTGCCTCTTCAGAATATAAAAAAAAAATAGGAAACAGCATAATTGAGGTGTGTGCTCAGACATACTTAACTCTGCTCTCCCTTTCCACTCTTTGCCCCTTTCAAACTAGGGCTAATGACCAGGAATTTTCTGCAGAGAAAAGATTAGGTTGTAACACCCTGTCATATTAACTGGTCAAAACAAACTGATCTAGCTGATGTATGAAATTTTTTGTTTGTTTGTTTGTTTGTTTGTTTTACGTTGCCTCTTTTATCAACTTGTGGATGGGCTCATAGATTCCAAGTTAAATCATAGATTGCTCTTGGTCCCCATCTGGTTTACATATCCCAAAATGTGACATTTAAACGAAGAAGTGTGCAGTAGAGGAACTGTAAAGTCAAGATCATGATGGACATTGTGGCCATGTTAGCTAGGGGTTTTTTCTGTGGTTTGATGGATGTGGTGGTTCTCGTGTGGGTTACTACTTGCTGCTGGTTGTTCAGTAATGGGACATCTTTATAGCATCTCCATGGTGGTTTAAGTGGGATTTTGGAGAAAAGGGAATGGATGGGTCTTTGCTAGTGCTCTGTTGTGGTTGACCCCATCCTGGCTTTCTGTCTAAAGAAGGACTGTTAGTTATGCCCATCCAGGATTGCCATGTATGGTGAGATAGATGATGGTATCTCTTTTGGCATGTCTTTTGTTCCACTCTGGTCAGCCTGCCTTATTTGATTGTACTTTCTATCTATATCTTGGTTTTACCTTAGGTCATTGGGTCTCTGGGACAGAGACTGGCTTTTCTATTCTATTTTTATGTAACATCCAGTGCAGACACATTTGGTATCTCAAGCTCTTGGTGGTGCTATATGTAATGCCAGTAACTAATAGCAGTGGTATTCCTCCTGCGAATCTGTGGCTATCTGTGCACACGATAGAGATGTGGTGGCCATAAATGTGCTGCTGTAGTGTGAATTTTCTTACATGGCTTCTGTGTTGTTTTACCTCTGAGTAGCAGTAAACGTGGGAGCTGGCTTGGTACAAGAAGCGCACAGGAAGTGTCCCCGGGCAGGTGAAAGCTGTGCTGACCTGTCGGAGCCAGTGGCCGCTGGTGAAGTCTTTGCTTTTATTCAGGGCAGTGTAGGTAAAACATGGCACATGCTTGTGTGTGTATGTATGTATACCCACGTGTGTGTGTGTGTGTATGTAATGTATGTATGACCGCAAACCTATGTGTGAAGGCATCATTGCCTGTTTAACTTTTCTTCCTCCTCCCAGTTTCCCTCAGCTTCTCTTTTTCTGTTCCACTTCATTTTTGAGTTTTATGCCTGTGGTGTTTTTCATAGGCATATTTCCCTTTTTTCTTACCTTCTTTCCTCTTTCTTTCCTGTTCTGGCTTTTAATTCTTTACCTTCTTGTCCACATGTTTCTGCTCCAAGTTGTTTTATAATTTATTTTGTGAATGGCTTCTTTCTCTTCCTGAGGCAGGTCAGCCAAGCACCCTGTTAATGTCTCTGCACACCCTGAGAGTTGGTGGCTTGAGGAGCAGCCACAGCTGTGCCCCTTATTTCTTGAAAAAAAGGAATAAGGGAATCAGAGCTGCTCTCATTTCCCTTCTCTCTAAATGAATGTCAGCCTGACAGTTTTGGCTTCTTTTGCCCACTCCAGATTGCAGCTGGGATGGCCGAGTAGATGTTTCTGAGATCAGATGGTAAGGATAAAACTGTGATTGATTGCCATAGTGCTTCTCCCCTGAACCTCGGGCTGGGTGATGCTGAGAGGTGGCCTGTGATGCACTTTGTTCCTCGGTGGTTGCAATGGTCACCTCAAGCCTTGGCTCTGCATTCCTGCTGTTACCTCTCTGACCTCTCTTCTGCTAATTTTAGTAGCTTTCTGGCTTGCTGCAAGCCCAGGGATTTCCCATCTGGTTTCAGCCCTGTTTCTTTCCCCCAGAGGGATGTGGCCCCAGTTCCTGGAGGTCCTGCAAGGACTGTCATGACCTGATTGCAAAGGGCTTTTGGGCACATGAGCAGTTGAGCAGGTGGGTTTGTCCATGTGTTGGTGATGGCTCAACTTGGGCAATCCCCATCCCTGTAAGAAAATGCTGCCTAGGGAGTGCAGGTGGACAGTGCTCTCGGAGCAGGAAGGATTTTAAGTGACATTGGGGACACATCCCACACAGCGCTTCCCACTCGAGTGCAAGCAGTGGGTGCTGTGAAGCACAGCGTGTTGTAGACAATAAAGTTGAGTGTTTTGACTGTTCCGATTATAGAAATGGAGGGGTCTGAAATGAGGAAACTATTTGATGTTGGCGATCTGAAGAGCACGCTCAGTATCACTTGACAGCAGACGTTTTATTCCTGGCCACATCAGCCTTGCAGTGAGTGATTCAATTGGGAAGCTTTGCTTGCGCAGCTGGTTTTTCCTCCCCCAAAAAAATTTCAGGACTCAGCACTGCGTTTCCCATGCTGGAAAGCCGATGCTTCCCAGGCCTGGTTTGTGGTGTTGGTTTCTTCGATGGGTGGCAATTCCTGAACGTGCCCAGCCCGCGCTCTGCCGAGGTCAGGTCGGGTGAGCTCTGCCGAGCTGCAGCAGAGCTTTCCTTCGGGTAGATGGAAACTGTACTCTAGACCTTCCCCTTCGTGTTGCTGATAATACCTGAGCTTCTTAAATGAAATGTATACACTCAGTGTCATCTTTCATTCAGGATGACTTCATTTTTATTTTCTTTTTCTTTTTTTTTTTTTCTTCCCTTTTTTTTCCCTTCTGCAGACTGCTTTCTCAAATGGTGCAAGTGTCCTGTGCCATCCACCCCTTCACCCCCACAGCCCCCCTTGGACAAAGGGCTATTTTAGGCCGTGTTCATAACTTGATCTTGCTGGTGGCCCTTGCACCCAAGGATCATTTAGTGCCAATTGTTAGGGTGCTTTGCTGTTTTTAAGACACTTAGGCCCTATCCTATTTCCCTTGCACGCCCAAATGGGATTTTTTTCCCCTGATTTAGTTTGGCTCAGGAATGGGCTGTTTATGTACTCAGAAGTTTGGTGCTGTCAGTCTACTGCCATGACGATAGCACCTGAACTCCTGTAGTAGCTGCAGCGTTTGGGAGGGGGCACTGCATGACACTGGTTGAGTTGGAGGATGCAGAGGACCTTGCCTTGGGAAGGATGAGGAGCAGGTTGTAGCTGAGGTAGCCTGGCAGCCAGGTTGAAAAAACTATTTTTAAAAGCCAGGTCTGCTTCATGCAGAGCTGTCATTGTGCAGGTTGTCCCCAGTTCAGTGGCAAGGCTCGTGCTGCTGCTGACCCTGTGTTTTTGAGTTGAAGTATTGTAGACTTGCTGTACCAGGGCAGATGCTCATGTTTTTCTTAGACAGTATCCTGTCTCTGGCCCTGGTCAAAGGCAGCTGTTTCAGAGAAAAAAAGAAGAAAAAAAAAGTAGGTGAAAGTGAAATAGATGGCTAAAAAACTAGCCAGATCATATGAGCAGTTTTCTACCAAAGCATTTCAAGCTTGGGTTGGCTTGTGCCCAAGTCATGCCTGGGCACTGGAAGGCTTGGTGTTGAGTTGGAGGTGGCAGATTTCAGCTAGTTTACAGCATCTAAACAAATCTTTTTTCTTCCTCCCCCCCTAATATCTAAGTGTGTGGCCTTTTCTACTTGAGTGTCTCTTTTAAGCATCTAAAAAGTTTTCTTAAGTGAAAAATGCTTCTATGCCGCAGTTGAGAGATAAAAATAGCCGGTGAATTGAAAGAAGGCCATAGTATGTGTTACGTTGCCTTACCCAGTATTTTTTTTTTCCTCTTCTTGTGGTGATTCTGTGCTGACTTGAAATGGAAAACCTCCTGAAAGATGTTATTTTTCCTGTTGAAAGAAATTACATACCAGAATGCCATTCTCTGCCTTAAGCTGCAAGCAATGAGAGATTAAATCCCCCACCCCTCTTCTTCAGCCCAGCGCCGTGTGTTTGGAAAGCAGCTGAGCCAGCTCTAATAATAATAATTCGGGTTGAGGAGAGCAGAGCAGCCTGTGATTAGCAAAATAGTTATTGCGCAGTATATAAATGGAGAGGTGGGATGTGACACGGCGAGGGGAAGGCACGCTGCAGCTGCCTGGGCAGGCAGTCGGCTCCTCTCGCCCTGTTGACGTTCTCCCTGTAAAGATGGGTGCAGGAACCACACGGAACAAAACATACTTGTAAAATGATGATTGCTTTTGAGTGTTTCCAGTAAATTCTGCTGATGAAAGAGCAGCCAGAAAACTTGTAAATAGGAGTTTTACACTGGGCTGTGCTCCCCAGGGTAATACATTTTTTTTAAAGTTTGGATGTGGTTGTTGGATATGTTCTCTCTGCTTGCCAGGAGACCAAACTTTGACTAACTGTTGGCTCTAGGACCTTAAAAAATGGACTAGGAAACCTTCCAAAGCTTCTCCTCCCCTGGTTCAGTTCCGAGTCCGTGGGATTAAGAGAGACATCTCTATTAAGTGATGCTTCTCTGACACGTATAAAGCCAAGTTCGCAGGCTCTTAGCTGAGGACTTGTGTCCTTAAAGTCTCATCTGCCGTGCTGCACAACAGCAAGCAGGGCGTTTTACACATGGTTTCTCCTCCGTGCTTCATCAGTAAGGACAGGGATTCCCCCTGACAGCAGGCAGGTGGCTGTGCTGGAGCTGCCTGCACGGGCAAGTTGGGAGGTGGCACCATGCACATGGATGCCATTGGGTGTCACCGGTGCAAGGCTTCGGGGCAGAGCTCACCCTGGGCATATGCACAGGGCAGACCTGGGGTGTGGGCCTTTTTGGAACTGATGGAGCCCAAAAAAAATGAGCAGAGCTTGGGAAATGCTTCCTAAGGATGGTGCTGGGACAGGCATCCCCGGACTGTGGTCCTGCCTCCACCTGGGCTGCTGCCAGCCTGCCTACTCCTCCCCTTTTTAAAAATATTTTTTCTGCATATAAATATTGTACCCATAGAAAAAAGTATTTAAAACAAATAGGTTTAAGCTAAAATGAATATAGGGTACTCTTAAGGCTTGGTATGATTTTAACTGAAGCCTAATAGACTGTAGATCTCTTCCAGACTGCCTTAAGTATTTGCATAGGCCTTGTACAAATATGGCCCTGATTTTCCCTTGTGATGCTTACTACCATAATAGACAAATAATTTTTTACAAAGGGCCTTAATTAGACTTGTTTTACTTGAGGCAAGCAGGTGGAGTGCATCCTTTGATCTTTTCCAACCTTTGTTGTGATTTTGTGTTTTTCTTTCCTATGTCTCTTTTGTTAAGAATAATCAAAAGTATGCGTGTGTTTGTGCATGTATGTGCATGTGTGGATACACATACCACACATTCGCACACACATACCTGCTCTTTTTCTGTATTATAAAATACACACATTTTTTTCCCCTGTGTCAAAGACAACTGGTATTGCCTGTATGCAATTAAACAAGTCATTGAGTTAAAACCACCATGTACAGTTCAGGAAAGCCTAGTGAACCTTTTTCTAATAAGAGGATATTCTGGTCCTCTTGATAATTGGCCCCTCATTGTAAACTCATTTTGAGTCACAGGTTTAAATCTTTGTTCCAGTGGAAAAGATTTTTATGGGCAGCCCAAACAGGCATTAAATCCTGTTGTTTTTCTTTAACAGAGTTGCTTAAAATAGTACAGATTCTGAATCAGAAGAGTGACTCCAAGGGAAAAGAGAAAAGTTGAAACAATACAAATCATGTTTTGGTGGCACAAACCTTTTGTCGCACCCCAGCCCCTGACAGAAATTTGGCAGAGGCAGCAGGCTGGGTTTCCTCAGTGTGAGACACTCACTGTGTGCTTGTGATTGGTCTGTGCAGTTGGGTTTCCATCTTCCCTGCTGGTCATCACCCCTCTTTTATTTTAGGGATGCCAGAAAATTACTTCAGAAGTCAAAACTATTTCAATTTTATGCAAATTTATTCCCCTGCTTCCTGCACCCCTCCTGTATTTGCAAGGAAAAGGCTTTTCTGGAAAATGCCAGCATTTTGGAAACACAGTATCCGCATGATTTTGTTTTGACTTCTTTTCTTTTCCCATCTTCCATACTGCGAGTAGAACATTCCCAAACAGGCCTGTAGCTCTTCGCACTGGACATGCACAGATTATCAGTCACCTTTGTTTTCAGTGCCTGGGATTGTTACTCAGTTTGTTATTTCAGATTGTTCTCAGTCTCACAGGATTATTATTTTGTCATGACAAAGCATCATGTCAAGTCAGTCCACACCTCGGGCAGGGTATACCAGTGAAGTGGCAGATGGCTCAGAGGATTCTGTGCCCAGGTCAGTGTGAGCTGCGAAACCTGTCCTGATTTTCTGGTACTGTAGAGGATGCTCCTGGGTGCATGGTGGGTTTTGCAGGCAGCATTGCAGCAGTAAAGCTCTGAGTATCTTTTTGCTCTTTGTTCCTGAGAAATCCAGTATTGAAAGGTGGTCTGCATAATTTTCTCCTTGTCCAGATGCTGGCCTCAGTGCAGGCATGGCAGCTGGGTACCCCTCAGAGGTGGCATTGCCTTTGTGCCTGCTGTGCTGCTGGTGATGGATGCACTGCCTCTGGTGCTGCACCTTTCTTATCCTCTGTTCCTTGGTGGGGGACCTTCACCTGGCTGGTGGGAAGGGCTCTCCTCTGAACTGGCCCTAGGCATCTCGGTGCATACCTGTGCTTGTACACATTTTGCTTGAGTAACTGAGGATTGCACTGTCGTTGCTGCTTTATTGCACAGGAGTGGCAGCTGTGGCATAGGGAGCTTTTACGCCAGGAAGGGTGTGCATGTGCTTGGATTTCCATTCCTCAATCTCAGGTACTTCCTTTGTTCTCCTGACTCTGATACTGAAGCATCTTTCCAAAATTAGAAAGTGTCAGTGATCTTAGTCTTTTCCTTAAGACAGTCCCTGAGCAGGGAGGAATGGTGAGGGTAGCATTGGTGCTTATGTATTTATTATTGATGATGCCTTTAAATGATTAAACAACTTTTCCTTGTATTATTTAGGGGAATTATGATATTCATCATTAATGGAAAGATGTCTGGGGAAGTGTGTGATTCACACTCATAAATACCTTCTCTCCTTTCTTTATTTGCTGCCTGTCTTCTCCCAGCTCTTGCTTGTCCTTTTGGAGTCAGTGTTCATCCTTCCATCAATACCTCCTGCTGCCTTCACCTTGGTGTAGGTGACCTGTGGCTGTGGAAGGGTGAGGTGTCTTTTCTTCTAGGCAGGTAACTTTAACTTGCAGTGTCACCAGCTCTTATATAAGTTATGTTGTAATCCACGTAAGGAAATCAGGTTTAGAAACTCCTAAGTACATTTGAGAGCTCTTTGTAGCAGATGTCGTTTGGATTAATGTTGTTTATTTTACTTTCAAAGGATGACCGGAAGCATGAACAACCCTGGCATTAGGTGTGCTTGTCTTCCCAATGAGATGATGTAATATTGCAGCTGAATCTTATTGCAAAATGAGACAATGTTAACTGATAATTTGGTTGTGACAGGGTAGGCTTCCCTCTGCAGAAGATGAGAGTCTCCCTGTGCCAGTTAGTTTTACTGGATCCTTAAGTCATTAAAGCACATTTTTTTTCCTTGCAGCAAAAAGACTGTTTCCAGGGTGCAGCTTTAAACATAAAAATGCATCTCTTGGTTTACCAGCTGCCCTACAGTACATCATCCATTGGGGGAGCTAGGGTTGACCTCCATGTGGTAAATTCAGTCTTTGAAGTTAGTTGTCTTAAACCATTAATCTAAAAGGTATTTTTTAAAGAAGAGAGTATTTAGATGGAATCATAATTGTTGTTATTCATTATTTTGGCTGAAACTGTATCCCTGACTCATGCAGAGACTGGCCTGGGGAGGTGAGTGGGACAGGGGGAATGTGAGGTGCCTCCATGCTGGGTTAGGAGATACAAAGCTCAGTTTCAGAGAGGTATGTGGGAAGGTTAAAAACTGCACTTTGAGACAGTGGCTTCCTTGGGAGCATGCAGAACAGAAATACCATTAAGTAAAAAAAAGATTGATCTGGATAGGAGATGCCCTCCTTCCCTGCCTTTACTAATGTTTGTTTCTGGCTTTCAGACTCAAAAATTTCTTCTATAGGAACCTGGAAAAGGATTAATGCTGTTGTAACTTATCCCCATACAGCTCTATAAGGGAAAACAATTATTTTGCTACTTCTTCATGCAGTTGTGTTGAAGTCTTGCTTGCCCAGCTTCTTCTGGTGGATAAGGTGAGGTGCTTCTCATCTGGCATCTCCAGTTTGCTTGACTGTCTTTACATGGTCTTTCTAGGAAGAGTGGGGTAGCACGAGCAGGGACCTCACAGATGTGTGGCAACTTGGGAACGGTGATTTTGGGAGTGGACTCGGGGAAAGGTTTCTTAGATATTTCTTTAACTCCGTGTTTTGCAGCCCTCATCCTTTGGGCAAGCTGTTGAACACCAAGGCACTTGGTTATGCAGAGCACCTTGGTGGTATCAGGGGAAAGGAGGCCCTGCTCCTCCCTGGCTTTCACTGCCAATCTGTTCAAGTCCAAGAACATAAGGATTTATTAGGTTTTTTTATTCCATGTAATCTTTCTACAGAGGCTCTGTTTAATGTCTTACCCTTGTTTGAAAAGTGGAATTTATTTGCTGCTATTATTATCCAAAAGCAAAGGGGCCATAAGACTTTTTGTTTGGTTCAGCCCAGCCTGAATCGCTTCGTGCTCAGGGTTAACTGTGGGATGGGGCTGCCCAGGCTGTCTCCTCTGCAGAATAATGTTTTTTCCTTCTTCTACAGCGGCGTGTCCTGCAACAACAGCTCCTTTGCCTCTAAAAATCATGAGCAGGGTGGCAGGCTGGGTGGGGTATTTCTGGTGGTCTCATTACCCCCAGTGAGGTGTCCTTCACCACCTGTGATGCTGAAGGTGCACAAGAGGCAGAGGATGGTGTCCTTAGCTAGAAACCCCACGTGGCCCCGTTGTCCTACTTCTGGATTCCTTCCCAGCAAACTAACCCGTCCCAGGTCCTTTCCCGATAGGCACCACTGCTGAGTGAGATGCTTCTTGTTGCCGGCAAGCGAAGTTATATCCCCCTCTCGTTGTTTTCCTCTGCTCCCCCAGGAAGCTCCTTGCAGCCAGCCATCCCGCGTGCTGTGGATAATGTCCCATTTATTTCCCTCTTGGGCTGGGCCTGCTCCCGGCTGGTCAGGCGGCTCCCACGGGGCTGTTCCAGCTTTGCCAGTGCTGAGCATCCATGGGGGTGTGTGATCCGGGTGTGCAGCGCTCGCCCCCTCCAGCCCCTGCTGCCGTGCGGAAGGAGAGGAAAAAAACCCCTGAATTCCTTACTGATGACTGCAAAGGGCAGTTATTTCGTGGGATTTTTGGCAGAGGGGGCCCCAAATGGTGAGGCTGCTCTGAATCTGAGCCACGAGATTGCATCGGGTGAATCACGAGGGGGAGGAAAAAAAAAATCTCTGAGTAATAATCCCTAATACTACAGAGCAGATTTGCTTTGGCCTTCTTTTTTTTTCTGGTGTTCCTGCATGCTGACTAACGTGCAGAGGAGCAGTGAGAACCCTTTCTCTGCTGTTTCATCCATGAAGAATGCAGCCCTGTCTCCCCACTCATCGTCTCCACGGCTTACCGGAGCATGCCATGCCGCCCCCGCCACCTCCCAGCCGAGCCTGAGCCCTGCAACCCCGCCTCCTCAAAACCCCCCAAATGCCAATGGTGCCAGGGTGGGTGCTGGGGAGGGGACATACAGGGACCACATACCGGCAGCTGTTTGTGCTTCTGCAGCTCTACCACCACTGGGCAGTGGGGCAGGTGGAGGGTGTCCTTAAAATACCCTTATTTTGCAACCAGCACCTGCACTTTTAGCATCTCAAAATGATTTATGAAGGGGGTTTAATATGGTGATAGCCACCCAGCACCCACAGCTTGGTGATACAAGTATGCTGAAGTGAACTAGCTGTCATCTCCCTGGAGATGTTCCTACAGCTGAGTCTAAGACGCCAAGGAACTTGAAATATCCATTTTTTTACATCTGATTTTTGGGATTTTGTTCTGTCAGTCAGGTCTCATTTTCGAGAACTCTCAGCTTTTAGATTCAGACTGCATTATGAATCCTTTCTCTGTTAAATTCCTTTTAATTAGATCTCCCTCCCCAAAAGATGTACTTAATATCAGTACTCATTTAATAAAATGCACCTGCCCCAGCCCTGTGCTTGCAACATAGTAGGGCCAGGGATGGAATATCAAAGTAAGTTCCTTGGACTGGTCCTGTTCACAGAGGCAGCAGCATTAAGAGGCAGTGGATGTCCCCAAAGATGTGACCAAGAGACCGTGGTGGCCAGAGTGGGTTAAGTCACACAGAGCTGGTCCTCCCAGAAAAGGGCAGCTTCTGCCTTGGGAGCCAAGTTTTGGCTGTCGTGTTATTTTAACTGATTAGATTATTTTCCTGAATTTATTAAGTGGCATTATTTATATTACTAATATGAGCTGCTGGTTTAGACTCTGCTTTTAAAAATATTTTTTAGTATTTCCTTTGCTGAAAGCATGCAGAATTGAAAACTTAATGCAAGAATCCACACCCATACTTGCACACACACAGAAAAGCTGTGAGAGTGATTTAAATTACAGTGAGCGAACTGTTTTGTTGGGATATGAGATTGTTCTTTTTTTCTTTACAATCTTCTTAATTAATATTTCATTATTACAGGTGTTGGTGATAGGTTAAATGTTCCTCCCATCCCCAGGGAAAAGCTGGTAGCATCCCAGTCCAGGAGTGGCAGCTTCAGTTCCTGGTGTTGGATCCAACCTTCCCTGCCCTTTGGGTTACCTACACCTAAAACTGCTTGGATGGAGTGATGATCCACACTATGAAGTTTATAGGTTGTTTTGGTTTTTGTTCCCCTTGTGTAAGGTTATTTTTCAGTTCCTGGGTGCCATTCACTGTCTCCCTGTAGGAAAAGAGGAGAAAGCATTTGGGGAGGGCAACGCATTGTTTGGGTGATGCAGATGTCACCTACGATGGGTGAGGGTATCCACTCCCCTCTGCAGTCTACAGCTCTTCTACTGGGCAGTCGAAACCAGGTCCCAGAAAAAAAAAAAAAAGCTTCTTCAGCAAAAAAAAAAAAAAAAAAAAAAAAGCTTTTTTTCTAGTTTTCCTTCCTTGCTGCCTCCATAGAGCTATTTCTAAATCGATTGCATTTTGTCAGCATAACTGCACTGGTTGGGGCTGTGGGTGTATTCTGAATTTTCTTTTAATGTTCTTTTATCATTTTACCAGTTTGTGGCATATCTTAAGTACAGATCAAGCCAAGGCAAATGTGAGATGCCTTGGTTTCTTGTCTGCAGAAAGGAGCTAATATGCTTTTGGATGTGAGGAGGGGGAATTTACAACTCTGTGGATATAGATTATTTTTTTTTCTTCCCCTGTGTGTGTGTGAGATTTAAGGAGGAAAGGCAGTCTTTTCATAGTAAAGTGAAATTTGTATTTTTAAAATACTGAAGCATTTGTCTTTATGAAAAATCTTCACAGATTTGATACTTAATTCTTTTTTTTTTTTTAATCCATGTTACCTGTATTGATGCAGGTGTTGGAGTAAGTGCTCTTACTCTGCTTTGCTGACCTGGAATGCAGACAGACCTTTTTCCTAGTCAAATCCAGCAGCGTAACATAGGATCACTCCCCCAGCCTGCCTGATTGCTGCCTTCAGTCACTGTCTCAGCCAACCTGCTTAGGCCAGCCTTGCCTGCTGGCATGATGTGTGACCTGTGATGCTGGGATGCCAGCATCCCCTGGAGTATGAGAAGGCAGGGAGGGTGGTAATGCTTTAAATAAATATCCATCCAGCTGAGCCTGGCCAAGGGTCTGAAATGAGAAGTGGATCCCCTTTGCAAACATCCCCTCCTCTTAAATTGAATCTAAATAAGATGGAGGTACTAATGAAATTCATGCACTCCTGGCATATAGAGGAGGATAAAGATGAGAGCATTAAAGCAGGTGACACAATCGCAGCAGCTTTTCTGGGGGGAACACATTACTGCTGCAGGGCTTTGATAGAATGAGGGCAAACTTGTATGAGATGCCGACGTTTCCTCTTCGCTTTGTATTTGCATAATTCCCTGCGCTTTCACAGGGCTCCTGGATTGTGGATGGTTGTCCAAACGTTAAGTAATCCTCAGCAGCTTGGGGCTGTTGGTGGGTGTAGTTTCTTGTCGAAGAGTAGGGAGGCTTTATTCTAGATGAGGTTTTGCTGAAGGTGGAGCTTCTCCAAAAGATTGGCACCTGGCTGTCATCTGCTAGAACAGCCTGATGGTAAACAGCAAGATCTAAGATCAGGCTTCTTGTATTCCAGGGTAAACTTTGGGTGCTACCTTAGTCTGGATCAAAAGTAAAACTCCTGGTTATTCCTAAGCAGCTACAGCTGGAACATTTTAAAGGATGTACCCTGTGGTTTATTATGGGGTGGCATCGGGTCTATTCCTAGCTGGTTGCCCCCACGCATTCTGAAGACTGGAGAGCCTTTTTTCAGGTTTCTCCCTGTGTCCTCAGTGCCAGTAAGATATATTTCAGCCTAGGTGAAGCCTGAGCTGCAGCCGTGCCTGTATGCAGCCAGGCTTTCCTGTTCACTTGGCTGAAAGTTTGAAGGCAAGCCTGGGATTCCAAGGTCACTGCATGCCATGGAGCCCATGGGACTGCTCAGCAGATGTGCAAGTAGAGACCTCCCAGCCTTGCAGGCAGATGGGACTGTCCTGGCTGGTACAAAGCTGCCAGCATCGTGAAAACCCTCACAGCTCCCAAGTCAAACCCTACGTTAGAAGGCAGTGGAATACAAGAAATGAATCCGTTCGCGTATTCCGGTAGTTGTATTGGAGCCACTGGGGATGTCCAGAAGGAAATGGTGTCACGTGTTGGCAAGGCAGCAGCCGCATTTACTGGCTTAACTGAGATTTGGTCATTGAAAATCTGCAGCTGAAAGGCTAAACTATGAATCTTTGACTTGAAAGTAATTTTTATCTAAACAAATGGATCTGAAAGCTGGAAACTTATCAAAGGTACAGGCAAAGTATCTGAGTGCCTTTGAAAACAAATGGCTTAGGAGAACACTGAGCAGTAATCTCAAAAGACATCCCAAGAAAGTGTTGGAAGTACTAGAGGGAGAAGAAACCAGAGTTCCTGCTGTAGCAGGGGGGCTGCTTTGCAGTGGGATGGAGACACACTGGGAGGTGTCAGGGACAACCCCTCTCTAGAAACTGTCAGAGAAGATCATGTGGGATTTATCATAGCATGCTTGTGAAAAACATTCAGTTATAGATAGGGGTGGTGGAGCCTTGCTTGTAATTTAAGTACTGGTGAAGTGTAACGAAAATCAGGCAGAACAAGCTCACTTTAAAGCTTTGGGAGCTCTTGTCTTTGGAGGAGTGGGGTAATCCCTACAATATGGCACTCTCTGTCATGGTGTGGCTTTGTCCTTGCTGGTAGTTGTGTGGATTTAGGCTTGATGAGTAACTCATGTTGGTCATACATGGCCCAGTGCTGAGAAGTGGTTCCCTGTGGTGTGGGAGTAGGTTCCTTCTGTTCTCATTGCTGCACCTGTGAAATGGGATAAATAATAACTTTTCTGTGGTAGCTTTTTAAAGTCCTGTGTTTCCACAGCATCCAGTTACATGTCCAGAATGAGTTCCCATCATAGGGGATGGTTGTGGTGTCTAGGTAGTAGAGGATAGGCAGCAGCCAATTAAGAAATGCTGCTAATGAGAGGAGGAACACAAGAGTAGTGCCTAATGCTGCTGGTATCAGGAGGGTCTCTTCCTTACCCTCACAAGCAGCCAAAGGGGTATAATCTGATTAATACTTACCAAGCTGCATCTTGAGACTGATTGGGCTGCTGGAAGGCATCCAGAGCCAGGCATGGACACTGGCCTTCTTGCTCCAGTCTGGGGTTATTCACAGCCAGCTGATTCTCATTTGTTCTTGTGCCAATGTTGTCGTTTAGCTTAAATCACACTTTCCGTGATGCAGACAGCAGTCTCATCCCCTCTGAGCCATGCAGGTCCAACACAGGCAGATCACTCTGTCCTCTCATCTAAAGGGTTCATCGTTCCCCTCTTGCTCCTGGCACCTCGCTTCTCTAATGGGCTCTGTTCAGATGCATCCTTCCTGAACATAAGCTCCCAGATGGGACACAGCATCTTGAAGGCAGGTCCTGCTGTTACTGGTGTAGCCTTACATCTTCTTTAGATCTACCAGAGATGCTTTGCTCTCTGGCATTCACCAGAGTGATGTTGGCCTTGAAGCCCTGCTATGCCAATGTTCTTGGCTCTCATCTCCCTCTCTTCAGCACTCAGCCGTGGGGCTGTGCTCTTGGTCATCCTACTTCTGATGCCTTATGCTTGGAGAAATGGGGGTTTTGATGCCAGCCCACCTGCAGAGAGTGATGAAATTTCTAGTGGGACCAACCTTAACAAAAGCTGACCTTTGCCCAGCTTGGCATCTTTGCAGAACGTGTGCAGGATGTAGAGGAAGCACCAAAGAAAGCTGATTGTTTTTCATTATTGGGTCTTCTTTACCCTGATTGGCAATATAGGGTATAAAATGTAAATGCAGTACAATGGCGTAGTTATTTTTGGTTATAATTGTGGCAGTAATGGCTAAGAAGATACCGTTGTAATTCTGTGCTGGATTTGTTCAAAATAGATTTTCTGCTGCCATGATGAAATTTCTACCTCCAGTTTTCTGCACACTTTGAGTGCTTCAATTCTTTCTTCGAACTATTTGCATCTTTTTAAATGGGAGCCTCAGGAGATGAAGTGAAACACCAAAGCTTTTAAACAATGCTGTGGTTCACCTGGCTCTCAGCAGGTCCTCCTGTGCACTGTGTGTTTATTGCAACTCCAGCTATTCATGCAATAAAGTCAGGACAAGTGCCTGCTGAAGATGGGCAAAGATGCTTTTTACAGCAGTGCAGTCTGAAGTAGAGGTGTACTCTGCTGTAAATAAGGGCTTTATCTCTCAAAGAGGTTTATCTATCCAGTTGTACGTGTGGTGATTGTAATTTGAGGTCCATCTCCCTGGCTGGCCCTTACAAGTGAACAGTCAGTGCAGAACAGACGCTGACAAGGCCCTTGCTTTCCATGCTTCATTTCATTTGTGTGGAAGAGAAGGGGAAAAAAGAGAAAAGCCAGCAAAAACAGAAGCAGAATTTCTGCTGCAGCTGTTTGAAACAATAAATGAACCACAATGTGATGGTGTGGGTGTTTATTTTTCTCCTCATTTCCTCATCCAGCTTTTACAATTTCTCAGTCTTGGCAATAGGAAGGACCATTCTCAAGGCCTGTTGCTTTGCCTCAGTGACTCCCTAAAACCAGGCATACCCCTGTTTACTGAAGTGCAGAACCTGCTCATGCTTGCCATTTTCTGATGTGCTGGGTGACTCTGCCTTTATAAAGGGCTACAGGTACAAGATGATGATGAAGACTCATCTCTGTAGAGCCAGTACCTGAGCTACCAAATCAGAGTGTCTGCGGTGGGGGTAAGGTCATGATGCTACGTAACCACAGTGACATAATACATGAGGTTTTGACTTGCAGGAGGTTCAACTGGGATGTCTGAAGTACTTGCAGACACAGCCACCCATGCTGCCCTTCTACTGGAGTTTGTCTTGGGGATGTGTGGGAATGGAGACCACCATGGGAAAAAGCTCAGGCGTTGTCATACCTTGTAACCTGGCACATTGAAGTCACTTGAAATGGGTTGCTGGTGGTGCTCTGTGATCTCCTCGAAGAGGAGCAGTGAAGTGGAGAGTGGTGGGTAGCAAGCGCCTGAGCTGTCTCACTTCAGCTCACCTGGGCTAAGGGACTCAGCACATTTCTCTGCTGCCAGATGTGAAGTTATACTCTGGTGAGATTCAGAATAAATCTGATGGGGCAAAAACTCAAGAAGAAAGCTATTTGAGGTGAAAAAAATATATATCTGTGGAAATACATGCTTGGTTTAAGCAATGACCCTGTGGTCAAATGGACCTTTAGAGGTTGTGGCAGGTGGTCTGCCAGTGATGAAACTGCCATGGTAGATGTTGTCATCTCTGTCAGCTGTCTGCTCTGCTTCCTGGAAACTGCAGCACTTGCCATGGGTGGCAGAAGGGGAACCATGTCAGCTCCTCAGCTGCTATCAGTCGCAGATGAGAAATTAGTTTAAACTGTTGATTTAATTAAGCTGGAGAATGCAGCAAGTTATTTGTGCATGCCAGTGATGGATGCTGGCCAAGGAGAGTCCTCTCATGCCTGCCAGCTGCGTGGATCTGCTCTCCAAAAAGTCTGTGGTTGGAGACCGGATGCTGAGCAAGGGTGGTGGTTGGTTTTGATCCATCTGGTGATTCCTGTGTCACTGTGTTTTAACGCTATCCCTTTCACTAGAAGGCTCATCACATGGTCTCTGAAGGATTCACATTCTTCAGAGTTATTTCCGGGCCCTTTAGATATGCAGAGCTGTGATCTTGAGGTATTTTGGCCAAAGCTTCAGGGCATCCTAATGAATAGGCTTTCATTAATGGAACCGAACCACTTAAAATAATATACAATAAGCTACTGCAGGCTTCCAGGTTGTGTGCGTCCATAGGAATGCTTGAGGGTTTGAATTTAGAAGGCAGTTTCACAGGGATCCCTTTCTGGGGGGTACATAGAGGAGGAGGATGGCAGGAAGTGGTGATGTTAAGGCAGCTGAGGATCATAAGGTCTTGCTTTCCCTGGTGTCCCAGGAGTGGGACTATTTACACTGCTCTGTTACACTGTGTTAGGGTGGGAGAATGGATTCCCACCATTCCTCCCAGTGCCATGTGCAGTCTTCAGTGGCTTTATGCTGTTGTGAATGCTCATGACAGGAAGATAGGAAGCCCTCCTATTTGCTTGGATGCATTCATGCAGACATCTGCCAGCGTCACTCATTTGATTCAGGGAAAACCAACAATTTATCTCGTTTTTGGGTCTTCACGAGTAGTGGTGCAGGTACACAAACTGCATGGGGAGCCTTATGGCAGCTGTGCATGGTCCCAAACCTGGCTGAGAGTACCCAGATCTCCTCAAATAATGTACAGATGTGCTCAAAATTGCTGTACATACTTATATCTTGCTTGCAACAAGCCCTTTGCATAGCCAGGTGGACTGAGGTTGGCAGCTGTAGAGAATACTGCCCTGAGAGAATGAGTTCTTAAACAGATTTGGCTCATGTTGGTGAGAATAAGTTACCAGCTTTACTGGGCTTTGTCAACTCAAGGCCAAAACTTTGTTGTACCTGTGGAAAGAGCAAGCTGGCTTTGGCATGTCTGGATATCAACATGATGCATTTCCTGGTGGTAGGTGGTGGGAAAGCCTGCATCTGCTGTGAAACGAGCACTGCTTTCCTTGGAAAAGCACTTACCGAGATAACGGTGATGGACAAGTCTCTCCAGATAAATGTGACTTCATGGATCGAGTTTTCAGCCTCGTGGAAAAAAACGGAAAATGTATCTAATGTGTTGAACTATTTAAAGGACAAGTCTGGAGATTTGAAGGTAATGCATTCTAAAAATAAACATTAAAAATGGTTCTTGAGCTTGGGCCAGGTTATTTCAAGATCAAAATCAAGGCCAAGGCACTCCAGTATAGGTTTCCAGGTCATTTTTATCGGCTTTGTTAATCCATACTGCTTTTGAGGTAGGAAAAAATGATAGTATCTACCAGGATCTTTCCAGTCTGTTTGTGAAAGTATATTCCTAAAGAGTCCTGACTCTTCTGGCAGTCTTACGTTTTCAGCCCTGTTGCTGTATTGGTGTGAGGCTCTTTCTCCTTTGATGTGTCCATGGGCTCATTAGGAAGAAGACTTGGTTTTGTGCTTTTTTGTACAATCATCCTGGTGCTTTTTTTTGCGGGGCTTATTGTGATGTCTATATCGTGGATGACTTGCAAGGGGTGTAGAAGGACTTCAGAAAGATAGATAGATAAATAAATAAATAAGTAAGTTTAAAATTGTCGTAAGTGTGAATGCAGATAGGCAGACTAAAAATGTAGCAACTAACAGCTAACATAACTGCTTGAGTTTTCTGATGTCTCACTCATTGCCTTCAGCATTTCTGATAGCTCAAAAGTGCACCCTGTAAGCACATCAGCTTCGCTGGAACCAGACTTGTCTGCTGAGCTGGAATCAGCCTTGCAGTGCCTGCAGTGCCCAGGATGCTGCACAGCAGCCAGAGGAGCCAAGCACCAGAGCCACCTGGGCACTGGGGAGGACACAGAGGAGAGCAAAGCTGAGTTAGAACCAGGCATGAACAGCCTGGTCTAGCACAGGAGGCAGTGAGAGTGTTTTGATGGAACCAACATCAGATCAGGATATAAACATCCTCTTCATGGTTGTTTCTGGCACATTTCTGTTGAATTGATGCAATTCTGGTGTCTTTTTCCTCTGTGAGTCTTCCTAAGCTGCATCTCCCACATCTCTTTCCCTGAGTCCCATGTGTTTTGCTGCGAGGCCAGAGAGCTAGGGATATAGAGCTGGAGAAGCCATTGAGGCTTTTCTATGGGCACCTCCAGTGATGTCCTTGCAGGGCCTCGTGGCTCTTTTTGGGAAGGGAGCATCAGCCTTTGGCTTGAAGCTTTTGCCAGGGCTTTTGCCTATACCGTAGTGTGGGGGCAGCGTCCGCGGGGGGATATAGAGGCCTGAGCACTGGTAGGACCCACTGGGAATGAGAACAGGCTTGGGAATGGGCTCCCTTTTCCTGTGATAGCCTGTTCTGATACCCCTGACCTGGGGGATAGCTTTGACCATGGGGTCCCTCCTCGCCATCCTTAGCTCCCCGTGTCCTACAAGGACACAGCTCTGATCCCGGGACCTGTTGCAGCAAACAGCCGTGACAGGACTTGTTTTTCCAAGATAATCTTTTATCAGGAAAGTGGCTTGGCAGATGTAGGTGAAAGGTGATGCTGGCACGCTGCTGGCACAGGTCAGCCACTGCTTTCCCACCTACGTCCTCGGCTTTTTATAGCCTTGCTGCATCATGCTGCAGCTGCCACCCGCCTCCCGGTGGCTCTGAGATCACGGGGCAGCGTTGGGATCATGTTGGCTGCAGGAGCCAGTAGCTGAGTGTGCTGCAGCCTTTGGCTTGCTGGGTTGCATCAGCTACAAACCCATCCGTCTAATCCCATATCCAGATAAACAGCGTTGGATGGGTCAGAGGACGGCAGGATGTGTCATCTTTAGAAAAAAACTGATTAAGTTTAATCTCGTATAATTTTTTTTCCCATTTGTTAGCCCTGAATCATGGTCAGTTGTTAGTCAGGCACTTACTGTGACATTCTTAATGTGTTTAAGTGTCCCCTGCTTCCTTTCTTTAACCATGGGAGCTTCCTTCACCAAATACATCCTGCAGGCTGATTATGTTCCCTGTGTATCAGTTTTCCATTTGCTCTCTTAAATAAATGGGGAAATGGGTCTGGAAGGGCCACTGACTTCTGCTCCATCACCATCCCTAAGAGAAATGAATACAGACTGGGAAGGAGATTGGCAAAAAGGGTGTCTTGATGAGCAGTCTTCAGAAGGAAGTTCAGGTATTTCAGCCAAACAGCCCTGAGGACTTACAGATTGGGGCTAACACCCTTTCAGTTAAGGAAAGATAGTATCACCTGTAGTAATCTCCCTAGTTCTTTGTGACAAAGGATAGATATCTACATGAAAACGATCTGTCCCCCTGCCCTGTCCCTGGAGCTGATCATGACTGTGAGAGAGAAATCCTGACTCCATTGAAATTAATGGAGAGGCTGAAGTGGGACTGTTTGCTGCTGGCAAGGGTCAGTCAGATGCTTACGAAAGGCTGATCAGGGAGAGGGCAGCAGCAGCTTTGTGTGGGGCACAGCTCGGGTGCTTCAGGCTTATGGTGACAGGGGGATCTGCTTTTGGTGTTAATGTGTTTGCACAGCAGGTAAGGGACATCCTTGACTTGACATGTGAGTTTGGCAGAAGTGCTGGTGGGCCTTTGTCCTGCCAAGAAGCCTGGAGAGCCATGGGAGCACTGGATGGTCAGTGCTGCAGGAGCAGTTGTACACGCTCCAAGCGTTTTCCCTCCCTATCCATTGAGCTCAAATTGGTGTTTGGACAGCTTAATCCAGCCCTATATCTATCCTTCCTGCCTTCCTGCCTTCTCCCTTCCTCTTCCCCTTCCCCTTCCCCTTCCCTCAGTGCAGCAGGGGCAGTTCTGCCAGTGATGGGGCCACAGCAAAGAGCAAAGGGGGCAGTGATGCCCAACTGTGGGATGTGTTGGCAGACTGAACCCTACACCTGGACTGGAAACATTCAAGCCAGGGTGGATGGGGCTCTGAGCAGCTCAGTCTGGTTGAAGGTGTCCCTGCTCACTTCAGCGGCTTTGGACTAGATGGCCTTTAAAGGTCCCTTTCAACTTGAACCATACTGTGATTCTGTGACTGTAAATTCTGCTGAGACTCAGGGAGCAGGCCTTGTATGTAAATACAGTATTTAACTGCATTCACATACTGCAAGCAGTATTTGGCTAGGAATTCTTTTGATGCCTTTAGATGCTAATGTAGTGATAAAATAATCATCTTTTTTTTTTTTTTCCTTTTTTTTTCCTCTTATTTTTGTCGAAGCATGCAAGCGTTTCAGAAAACCTGGTCAGTAAGCATTTAAGAGTCTGGACATGACTAAAATAAAAATACTAGTAGCAATAAATTAGTGAGAAATGGTACAGTACATAGGAATAAAGGTAGTCTTGGAATAAAAATTTTAAAAGCTCATATTTTGGTTGCATGGAGGTTAGTTGGTTTTGTGTGCACATTTAGGTATCAAAATGATGAATATGCCAACCTGGGGAGGTCATCCATCCATCTGCCCAGCTGAGCTGGAGCCTGACCACTACCCTGTTCCTGGGAGCTGCAGGGCTGATGGAAAGCATCTCCATGGGTGAGAAACAAACAGCTGGCTCCCTGGAGTTCCCTGCAGGTTTTTATATTTATTTGGCCAACACAGAGAGGGTTATACAGAAGCCAAACATGTTTTCAGTGCTCTTGGATTGTTATGTTTCTGTTTTTTAACTCCTGATGTGGCTGCAATAATCTTCAGAAAGGATGGAGAATGAAGACAATGTAGGCAAAAACAGAGTGATGGGAATGAAGACTTGGTGGGACTGACTTGGTTTGGATGAGGAAGATGAAAACTGTGGTGCATGGTAAGGAGGAGGGCTCTGCAGGTACAAGGCGGTGAGCAAAACATCCTTTCACAAACACATGGGACAGGGCAGGCAGAGATGGAGCCTAGTCCTTGGTGGGAGTCTTAGCATCAGCAGAAAAGGGATTCACTATTGGGTATCAGCAGAAAAATGAGTCCTGGGCTGTAACTTCATAGTGTAACCGTATGATGATGATGCAATAAATAAAACTTTTCCATGCTGGATTTAGTTAAACCAATGCAACATCTATGTTGGGATGAAACCTAATCCTGCGCTGTTAGGAAATCTTTCCTAATAATATTTTCTTTCACCTCAAGAAGGTCCTGGGCTCATGCCCGTTGACTTCACTGAGCTGCACATTATAGCTGCCTCTAGCAGCGGGGCAGGCGTTTATCTGGATTTTCCAGCTGAAATGAGTAAAATTATTCCATGGGCTTTGGTTTAATGGCATACACATTCTGTTATTATTTACAGAATATTGAACATGTGCCCTTATTAAGTGGGAGCTTTAAAAAAAGTAGCAGGAAGACAGAGCCTGATCTGCCAGAATGTCTCTGTGCTGCTATTCTCAGAGATGTTTTGAAATCTTCACCTCAGTTGCCTTGGCGGAGCTGTGTGCCAGCTCTGGAGCATGTGGGGTTTCTCCTGGACTCTGTGGGGATGCTCAGACCTCAAGCCAATCGTGACAGTGCACAGGGAAAGTCATTACCACTGGGCGCTCATCTGCTTCTTGGAGGAGCAGGAAGCCTCTGAGGATTCATCTTTAAAAGAAGCTAAATATGAAGTTTGAAACACATCAGCTGTGCAAGGGGTGATGCACACTCATTACAAAATTACTCTTTCCTTCTGGCCCTTGCTCCCTCCCTGCTTCCTAACTACCTTTGGTCTGGTTTGCTTACCCACATAAAGCACTCTCAACAAGATGAATGTATTGTTTCCTTTGGGTTGATGGGTTGTGCTGGTCTGGAGGAGCATGGAGAGGAGCAGTGGGCTCAAAAGTGTCCTTTTTTGGCCTTGTTGCACCAAATCAATTTGGTGTTTGTAGAGCTGGAGCTGTGTTGGTCCAACGCTGCAGTGATCAAACTTCACCAGCACTGGGGTCTTCTGTTGAGTCTTCAGAGGATCAACCCCAGCATCCCAGCTCTGGTGGCTGGCACATCTACCTGCTTGGAGTTAAAGCAGAGATAGTATGGATGGTTTAACAGGAATAACTGCAAATCCAGTTTAATAGAGGTATTTCAGGAGGCTGTGGTGGTGGGGGGTTGAAAGCAAATGTAAATTGTGAAGGAGATGCCTTGAGTTGATTGATTTTATCTTTACAAACTTAGAGGCTGATGGCTTCTGTTATTATTTTGATAGCATCTAATAAATCTCACTGTTAATCCACTTCTATAATTTTAGCACAGCTCCTTTACCTCTGGAGTGGTGTAGTGTTGTGAGAATTTCACCATTTGTTTGACTGTAAAGCATGTTTTTAGCCTTCATGGTGACAGCCTAGATCCTGAAGGCTTAAAGAATAGGTCTAAGATAAAAAAAACCCCTCAAAACGTAATGAAGCAGGAGGATTATTTTTGTAGCTGGCTTACAGATTTTTTTTCGTTTTTATCATAACTTACTAACTAATGCTGTAGACTAAAAGTTATAAATAAAACTTAGCAAAAAGTGTTTGCAAGCTTCAGACCAAGCCCTGCTCTGTGAAGCCAGGATGGTTTGCAGTGAGCAAGCTGGGCGTAGAAGCCATGGTTCACTTTGACTAGGGCAAGAAGCAAGTTTGCAGCAAAGTTTCCTGATTTCCCAGGAATCCCACAGCAGTGCCCAGCAAAGGGGCCTGGGACTGGGCTGTGGGTGGGGATGCAGCTGAGCAGCTCTGGAAATGGAGCAGCAACTTCAGCTTGTACCTGTGAGAGCTCTTGCAGGTTGCTGAGGCTAGACGTGGGCCTGTGGGAGGGCTAGTGGTTTCCCTGCTGCCATCTTCCTGCGTATGGGACATGGTTTCCCCTGTGTGCGTGTAAGACCAGAGTGAGTTGGAAGAACCCAGGAAAAAGTAGAGACGAAGTGTGAGGCTGCACACACCAAAGTCCTGAAGGATAAGGACTAACGTACCATTAAGTATTGCAGTCCTTGTCCCTGCTCTGTTGGCAATGGGCACTGCTCTCCTTGGTGGATTTTCAGAGGGGTGTTGCAAAACGTGCTGACTCTCACTCCTAAAACTAAATGAGATGGGATGAGTTGTGTGAGGCGCCTGACGTGGCCTTTTCCACTGCCTCCGTCCTCCAGCACCACACACCCTGCACCTGGTTACGTGCCCTCCTTCATCTCTCAGGGTCTATGTGAAGCAGATGATGAGATGTAGCTCAGACCAGTGTGGCTCTGCTTCCTCCAGAGGTGACCCATCTGTCCCTCCTTCCCAGCCAATGGAGAGGGACAAAAGCCCCTCTGTGTGTGTGAAGCCTGTAAAGTGTGAAGATAGAGCCGAAGGATCCGCAGTTGCTCCTGCAGCCTGGCCAGGTTCTGTCGTGGGGGGTGACATTGGTCCTCTCTGGGCTGACTGATGTGCATCACTTAACAAAACTGTCAGGAAGGGTCCTTCCTCCACCCATATACAGGAACCTGCCTTTCATTTTCTTGCACGGATCTTGACTTTTCTTTTGGTGGTTGAAATTGATAAGTAGGTAAGACTGATTTAAATGACAGCCTATTTAAAAAAGGCAAGCAAACAAGCAAAACAAAAATCCATTTACTTCTCCACTTGAAGGGGCAGTTTATCTCTGAAAGCTTAGCCTGGAGGCCAGCATTTCTGTAAAACAGCTTTTTTTCCACAGTCCTGGAGAGCAGGAGGCATGAAAGTGCTGTCCCTGCCTTTACATAGGATCTGCAAGTCTGATTTTCCCTTCATGCACATCCTATGCCAGCAATGTTTGGGAACTGAGATCAGCACTGGGCTCCCCTGGGAAGGTGCAGGGATCACAGCTCTTCTGGTCTCACCTGCACCCAGCTAAAGTTAGAATTACAAGACAGGGGCAGTTGTTGCTGGGGTCTTGCACAGGTGTTCTGAAATGAAAGGATTTTAAAAAAAGGCTAGGCTTTTTTAAATGAGTCAGCTCATTATTGAGTGACTCACACTCTTGGAGCATCACTGTGGTTAGGTGGATGTGCCTCCTACACCAGGAACCTGATTGCATCTCAGAGGGAGCATATCCATTGTCTGAGCTGGAAGTGGTTCAGGCTGAAATAGTCATTCTTGATAGATTTGTTTTTTCTGTGACCTTTCAGTTTTTCCCAATGAGGCAACTCGGTATCTCTTGAGAATGACACTCTTAATTCATTGTGAGGCATCTTATGCAAGGAGGAGGATGTATGGAATGATCTTTCCATGTTAGAGGTGATTTCAATAACATGAAATAAAAGCGTTTGTCTTGTGACTGTCACATACTAAGTTGAAGAGCCTTCCTGTCTTGAATAGTGTAAAAAGGTTAGTTGATATTTACCCTACAATATGTTCCTTTGGTCTTTTCTATGCAACAGTCTTCCATTTATTTGGAGAGTGTCTCTCCCCCCTTACCTCATTAGGGAGCATTTTTAAGTTTCTCTTAGTATAACTGTGTCAGTTGGTGCAGATGGAGCATGAGGTTTTTAAATCCTACTTTGAAAGTGGCCAGCGGTGACATTAGGTGCTTAAAACGTCAGATTGTGGGACATGTGCGTAAAATGTTGCTTTAAGTCTTCAAAACAAAAAGGGTTAGAAGAACGGGATTCATTATAAGGTATCTTAGCAATATTTTAAATAATAGCATTCCTCATTTGGAATAATTTTGTAAGCACAAAATACTATAATTATGACCTGTCTTGTGTGTGAGAACTTGAGCTGTAAACATGCAGCTCCTTAATCTCTTTTGGTTGCTGGTTCAGGTTGGTTGACAGATCCATCCTGTGTGTGGATGAGGAGTCCAGGATGGATGCAAGGGAGATTTTGTGTGATTATACCTTCAATGGAATATCTAGGCTTAGATTTTAGAAAATGCACTTTCTTGTGGAACTGTTACAAGAGTCAGAAGTTCTTGGAAGTGTTTTTGTGTTGCACTTCATGCACTATCAAACAACTTGTCTTTCGGTGGAGTTTTAGCTGGAGTTCCCAATCTACTGAACAATCCTTCCGTGCTTTTCTGTCTACTTCAAACATCTTTTGATTGGAGTTTGCAGGAAGGAATTGACATTTAGGATAAAAAACAGTAGGTTGGGCCATGATAAATGGTTCTTGCCTCCACCTTGTTTTCCCAGAATACTCTATAATACAAACAGTGGGTTGTGTTACAGAGGATGTCTCAGACTGATGCAAGTTTACCAACCCTTGAGAGTTAATGAGCAAACTGTAATGGTCTCCTCCTGATTTGCACTGCTAATTGGGTCTATATGTGTCTTCACCTGGTCACAGACTGGTGGAGCATCTGTGAAGTGCCCCTCTCATTAATCGTTTCCCAGCCATAGCTGCTTTTTCTGACCTAAGAGCAAAAGCCCTACTAGTGCTAGAGACTCCCTGGGATGTGGCTGTTGGCCAGGCTTGCAAAGCCTTCAAAAGCAGTCAGGTTACTCCAAGAGCTTGGTGTTGCTCAGAGGAAAAGGAGCAGCAGCAGCCTCTAGTTTGTTTTGGGTTTTTTTTGGTTGTTGTTGATTTTTTTTTAAGAAAAAAAATAAATTAAAATATTTTGGTTTTAGGTTTTTGTTTGTTTCTCTGTTGTAAGGATGAAAATATGGTAGGCAAATGGTAGGAGGTACACCACTGTTACTGTTGTCCTTCTATGACTATAATGAAGTAAACAAGTTCGTGCTTCCTCACTGATACAAAGCACAAGTCCTGTTGACCTGAAAATCCCAAATTTTGCCACTCTGATTCTATGCCAGGTTCAGTCTACAGCTCTTTTAAAATTACATGCCTAGGGGTTTTACATAGGGGAGGAATTACATAGGGAAGTAACAGCCAAGGAGAGGTTTTGGAGGTGGCTTGAGCTGATTCACTGGCTGGATGTTATTGCAGGAGACAGTCTGGGCTTCATCCTGCCCTCTTCCTTCCACGGGGGCTGGTGCTGAGCCTGCTTTGGCTCACTAAACCAGGAGAAAAAACATTTCCCTGTGGTAACTGAGATACCCACTATAGTGAACTGCTGCCTTTCAGAAAATACACCTGCAACTCTTAATTTAAAACTATCTGGAGAATTTATAGAAAAATAGAAAAGTTGGGGGGTTTACTTTAATTTTTTACTTCCTCTGCTAAGTAGCATTGACTTTGGTAAGCATTCTTTGCACCTAGAAATGCTCTTCTGCATGGGTATGTAACAAAACCATTTTGGGATGTTCACCTTGTGTTCAGGAGGGTATTTTGGTGTTGGTGGACAGGGTGCCTGGTGGATGGAGCAGTGGAGGTGAACACCCCGGGTTCATTCTTGCCCATTATAAAGTCACTGCTGCAGCTTATAATACAGCGCATCGTGAGGTTTAACAGGTCCCTTACTGTGCTTAACTCGCACGGCTGGGTTGTAATGAACATACTGAAGTGGAAAAACAGCCCTTTCCTTAAAACTAAAAACGCAGGCACAAAAAACACCCTTTGTTTTTTAAAGTGAGCCATTGCACTTGGGACTCTTTAATGGTCAATATTTAACAGGTGGAACTCCTTATTGCTCTCTTTCCCCTTGTATTTCTTAACTAATTAGCAAGGAGTCTCTCTAACTTTTTTTCATGTGGCTATTAATCATCTGGGGGCTCTCCATAGCAGTGCATGCTTTGCTGGCTGCTGGTTTCTTTCAGCTCATGTTGACTTGTTCTTGCTGCCCTTGGAGAGGAGCCATGGGCTCAGTGCTGCTTTCCGTATTAAGGCCGGTGCCTCATTTGCTTGGAGCTGAACGCGTGCTTGGTGTGTTGTGTTTCTTCATGTGGGTGATTGAACCCTCGTTGTGTAGGAGTAACAGAGTTATTCCTCATCAAGGGATGGGGAGGATGAATGTGTTTGTGAAAGGATGGGGAGGATAAATGTGTTTTTCAAGTGCTGGCTCATGACTTGCAAAATCTGGATGTTCTTAAGGGCTTTGCTGCCAGTCTACCTCATTGACCTTCAGTAAGTAATTTAGAGCAAGACCTAAACTGTCACTGTTGGACAATAATTGTAGGCAGTCTGCAAGGAAGACCCTCCAGTTTAAGGGTGAAGCAGAAGGCTGCTGAGAACTTGGACTTCAGTGAGCAAGAGCTGGAAATAGGATCTTCATAGCAGGCAGAATGCTTAGCCTTAATTTCCTGGCACATTTTTTAAGAGTCCAGAGGAACTGGAAGATTGACTTTTCAGGCATCTTTTTTTGAGCACACGAGTTTGAGTTTCATCTGCACCCTGAACTGGGAAGCATTTAGATGGTATCTTCTCCTTATATCTGGGGGTAGAAGGTTGTGAGGATCCTCCATACTATGAAGGAAGGTGCTCAAAACCTTAAGAGTGGCTGGAAGGCTGTCCAGCAGAAAGGGACCTGGGGGTTCTGATTGATAGGTGGCTGAATATGAGCCAGCAGTGTGCCCAGGTGGCCAAGATGACCAATGGCATCCTGGCAAGCAGGACCAGGGAGGTTGGTCGTCCCTCTGTACTGGGCATTGGTGAGGCCCCACCTTGAATACTGTGTCCAGTTTTGGGCACCTCACTACAAGAAGGACATGGAGGTGCTGGAACGTGTCCAAAGAAGGGCAATGAAGCTGGTGAAGGGCCTTGAGAACAAGTCTTATGAAGAGCAGCTGAGGGAACTGGGGCTATTTAGTCTGAAGAAAAGGAGGCTGAGGGGAGACCTCATCTTCCTCTACATATACCTGAAAGGACATTGTAAAGAGGTAGGGGCTGGTCTCTTCTCACAAGTAACTGGTGATAGAACAAGAAGAAATGGCCTCAAGTGCACCAGGGGAGGTTTAGACTAGACATTAGGAAGAACTTTTTCACTGAAAGGGTTGTCAGACATTGGAACATGCTGTCCAGGGAGGTGGGTGGGTGTTTAAAAGTCATCTAGATGTGGCACTTAGGCATTTGGCTTAGTGCTGGACTTAGTAGAGTAGGGTTAATGGTCAGACTTGATGATCTTGAAGGTGGATGGTGAGTGGTGCGGTGTGTATGAGGGAAGGGGGGAGAAGTAAAAGGAAGAAAACAAGAAAATGACATTTTTGCTGATTGGACAGTGAGGACTGTTGGGGTTGTCTCCCAGGAGAACTAAGCAAAGTACATATTGACATATCCGTGGTGGAGCTGGGACAAAAAGCCCGTCTACTGCTCCGGGCACAGCACAACGAGGGACTGGGTCTGTGGGGCAAGTCTGTCTTCTCTGGTGGCAGGGATTTATCTCTGTTTGAATGCTCATATTTTACAGGTAATTGGTTTATAGAGAGAACCATTAGCTCAAGGATTTTAGGCAGGTGTTCTTGCAGTAGAGAAATAGGTTTTACAGGCATTTTGAGTGTCATATATAGTCATCAAAGTCACTGAGGTTCGCTGTGTAATTGGTGTGATGGGAGTTATTTTGGGGGACTTGAGTCCTTTCCCAAAATGTTTTCATCAGCTCAGGTGTTTGGGTCAGACCTTCTCCAGCTTTGATTCATTTATTGAGGGGGAGGTTAGGGAATATTTCATTTTCTATCTCTCCCCATCACTGGAAAAAAAACTAGAAGCAAGGGTAAGGCAATGCAGGTTTCTTTTTCTATGAATTAGCAGACTTCAGCTGCAGCTCTGTTTTTGAGCCTGTCTACAGGCTGATGGTTGCTTTGCACTGAGTGGCATGCTGGGTTTTGCAGCTAACAACCCAAACACATTGCAAAGACACCGCATTTTCATGGGTTATGGTGTCATCCAGTCCCTTGAGTGGCATCATGACCCAAGTTAGCCTGGGTTGCGGTAAGGCTGCATCTTTACTGCAGAGAAGGCAATTTTTGTTGTTTTCCCCAGGGAGGAAGAGGTTTTGATTCAAAGCAGGTTGCATACTTGAGGTGATTTAAACGTGATCAAAGTCAATGGAATTTTATTTAAAATAAATGTGTGATACTTCTAATCAACCCTAGAAGAAAGCATCTGGGGGAAAATGATGGGGTTTTGTACGTTTAATTATTCACTTGATTTTTGTGCGTGTGTGATAACGTTTCTGCTGTTTGAGAGTAGATAGGACTTTATTGACACAATTAGCAAAACAAATGATTATCACACCTTTTATTTAACCCTGTGCTGTTTGATCTATTTGCTTGCACATTCATTACTCCTTTGCTTGGTTACGTTACACAATGATATCACCTTCTTGTGCGCTGCAGCTAAAACAAAGGAAAAAAAAAATACAACAAAACCCTTTTGGCTCTCAGCTGCTCTCTGCTGTTTTTATTACAGATGAACTAGAAAGCAATGTTGGGCAAAGAGTTATTTGAGTTTCCTTTCAGTGCTTGCTAGGCATTATTTCCGGGCCTGGCAATCGCCTGTGTTTGTGCGGCAGTTTTCGTATCTTAAAACAACAAACAAAAATCCCAGCAACTCTATTCCCGTCACAATTAGTAAAATCAGATTAAGGAGCAACAACAACAAAAAACCCAACCAAAAAACCCCCAGATTATGATGGCTTTATATACATCAAATACTAGAATCTTTATGACTAATTCCCTGGGTATTTTGAGCCACTTGGCCAGGATGTTTATTTTCATTGACTGTAGAGGTGGGAAGTGTGGCTCTGCCTGGTAGGAGGTCAAAAAGGGTTGTTGTACTCAAGAGCTGAGTGTTTCTGAGATGTCAGGGATAGAATCCCACTGATGGATTGGGCCAGACTTCAGCACCGGCTCCTGATGATGGGATGCTCCTGATGGTGGATGGACATTTTCCTCTGAAATCAGGAAGGCAAGCTGACCTGCTGCCCTACAACCCTTTCTGTCCTTCTCTTCCCTGGTGGAGAAAACACCTCGTTAGGTTTAGAAGGGTTGGGTAAAAAAGGAGAGAGAAGGAACGCTGTCTCCTTTCCTCTGACAACAACAAAAAAAAAAAAAAAAGAGGCTTTTGGAAAGATCTATTGTTTGGGTAATAACTTTTTTTTAATTGCTGGCTTGTTGTCCTCCTCCTTTCATATCACCTGGCACCTGTGAGGAGACATCTGGAGGTTGTGGCCCCATGGTGTGCTTATGGTCAGTGTGACATTTGTTTAAATAAACTACACAAATCGGAAAAAAAAAAAAAAGGAAAATAAAAAACTGTAAAAACTTCCTACTGTGCAAAAATAAAGAAAAAGATAGGAGTTTGTGTGGGAATAAGCCTCATCTGATGTGGTAAGAGCTGTCAAGTAACACCTGTCCCTTTCGTCTCTCTGAAGGTCCCAGCCCTTGCTTCCCACTGGTCCGGAGTAATGTTTGGAGGAGCCTGGCAGCATGGTCCTTTTGGTAACTCCCAAGGATTTTTAGGATCATGGGATGTATGGACTCTCTGGAGAAAGTTGGCTGCGGATAAAAGCATCTGGAAGTTCCTACTATCTTTTTACCATTTTTTCATGGGTCACGCATGTCATTTGGGAAGGAAGCCTCTCTGTCCTGAGGATTATAGCAAACTGGCCACTTACTGGAATACCTCCCCTTGTGTTTTCTCAAGATGGAGCCATTGCTTTAGCCAGCAGAAGGATTTTTTTTTTTTCTCCCAGAGCTTTTCCAGTGCAGCAGCGTTCATGTCCAACAGGTAGGTAGGTGATTTTCTCATTCTCTAGCTAGTTTGCTTTCCTGATCCTCAGGAGTTGATTAATTTTGTTTCCTTACTAGCTTCTGCTAGAGGTGCGACCCTCCAAATTCCTTGGTGTCATGCTCAGAAGGTGTCCTTTCCTCCTTAGGACAGAGGCCAAATTTGAGATGTAGGTTTGTGTGGAGCAGTGGGGGGTCAGCTTCTCCTGAAGGTTTTGATGCCCAACCTGAGCCTCGCATTTGAGAAGGTGGGTGGAGGTGCTCATAGCTGCTTCTGCTGCTGCTGCTTCCTCCTCTGGGATCTCCCCAGCCTCTTGGGCAGCTGCCCACTGTGCTTGTAACCCTGAGCACCAGCCATGTGTGGATCAGCTTATTGGGCTTTGTCATCTGGTTTCAAAGGAGATGACATGAGTGTTTAATTCATTTTTCCTCTTCTTAATTTAACAGTGTTTCTGCTCAAGAATGTCGTTTTGAGGATGATTTATCCCATAAAAAAGGAGATGTCTTTAAATCTTAAAATTAGAACTATACCTACTCAATACAGACATGGATAACTCAATAGCTGTGATGATAACAACCAAATTTTCATTTTTTATAGTAATTTACAATGAGTTAGATGTTCTTGTGAAGTTGATGAGTCTTTTTTCCATTTTCTTCAATACTGGAACCGGATCATTGTGTTGGTCTCTGTGTATCAATTTGCTGTGAAAATCATCCTTTTTGGCAGTTGGGCTGGTTTGGGTTAGATCATCTCATGTGTGCTGGCAAACAGATTGCTCCTTCTATGGTGTAGAGGAGAAGTTAGCTCTTTGAATCTAGCTGAACTTACTTATTTTTACTAGACAAAGAGGAGTTGCTGAAGGGAAGAGGCTGAAAATGCTTTGCTATACATTTATTTTGCATTCCCATCAGCATTTGTGAGGCATTGAAAGTTTCATCTTCTTGCTTCGTAAGCACGATTGTGCATCAGATTAAAGGAAGGAAATGGAGGGTAGAGTGGGGGGGGAGGAAAACAAAATTGGTCGCCTTGCTCTTGAATTTGACTGTGATCTGTAGGCCAACTGGAGATGGTAGACAAAGATTGAGGATAAAAAGGTTCTTTTCTTTAACTAGCAGGAAAGTCAAGTGCTTGCTATTCCTGTGAGAGAGGCTAGAATTAACCATGGGGATGTGGGCATGGTAGGTGAAAAGCAGCATTGTGCCAGGTTGGTAGAGATGGTCAGTGGTCAACCCCTGTGCAACATAGTCATGTGCTGAGATAGGACGTTCTCCAGGAAGACTGCCTGGAGGTTCATCCCAGCAATGTCTGCAAGATCCCACCCCTCAGGGATGGTGGAGAGCCCCGGCATTGCTTGCGTGGGATTTGTGCTCTGCCTCAGAGGCGTCCGCTGGGACCAGGTCTTTTAGCATTTGGCTTGCCCACACTGAATGGTGCTCCTGCTTTGCTCACTTGGCATGTTGTAGTCTGGCTCAAATGACATAGAAAATGCACTGAATGATTATTGTATTCCCTCTGCATGATGCCTCTTCTGTACATTTGAAGGCTTTCTCTGATGGCCAAGAGAGAAAAGAAGGGCAGTTAGGAAATCTGTATTGTGCTGCTGACTCCTCCAGTGACTCCATCTGTACCTCTGGTCAAGTCACCAAATCTGTTTGCTTGGGTCCATGTGAAAGATGTAACATTACATGCAGTGGTCTGTTTTCACGTCTCCCTTAGTTTTTTGTCCTTCAGCACACAAAGAATTTACTAAACTCAAATAAACGCTGCTGAGATTCACCTGGGCTCACCAATCCAAGCGCCTCTCTCGTTTAGATCTGCTGAAAAATGCTGTTTTGCAACTCAGGTTTGGTACATCGCCTGGCTGGGCTGCCCAATAGCTTGGGCATCCCAGGGTCCCAGTGTCCTCATAGCCTTGCTGGGTCTTCTGCTGGTAGAGCCAGAGGGAAGGCTTGGCTAGTTAGTGCAGGGTCTGGCCCAGGTGACCAGACCAGTGGGTACCACCGTAGAGCAGCCCCATCGAGGGCATTGCTCAGACCCTCCTGATCCTGTTCCCCAAATTAAGAAATGGCTGAAACCCCAGGATTTGGTTTGGGTCTCAGCGCTTTATAGCGCTGAGATAAGAGTTTTCCTTGTTTAACAGGAATTAACTTTCATGGGTGGTCAGGCTGCGCTACGTGGGTTGATCAGGAAAGATGTTCAGCCCTCGTTTCTCTCTCAGGACCATAGAACACAGCTTTCCCATCACCAAAGTTCCTGGTGTTTTATTAACAAGCTCCTAACAACTTCTGAGGCACCTAAGAAAGAAGGATCACTGGCAGTGCGAGCTTTTTATCTACAATTAAAGCAAACATAATTGATATCTGAAGTCCTGGCTTTTTTTTTTTCCAGCCAGCTGTTTGGTATAGACATTGCAAATCAAATTTCCACTCGTTCCTTTAAGATGTGAAAAGGTCCTTTGTCAGCAGTGCATTGTGGTGGAATGAGCTTTATCTTTTGTATGTAACTAGGAGCTTGGGCTTTCCTCCTTGCAGGCAAAGAGAAATGTAGTTAAAGCCTTGAACACCTCTAGAAGACTTGGAGCATATGTGCAAAATGTGTTTATTGGTCTCCTCCTAGTCCTTGTTGCTCAGCCTTTTAGGAAGAGCGTATCTGGTGATGCGAGGGAGTTCCTTGGGTTTCCTCTTGTTTAGGGAGCCAGAAGAGGTGTAATCACCCCTTGTACACAGATGTCTTCATGCATCTGGAGCATGAGAAGAGGCATTGTCTGCAGTTCTGGAGTTACCCGTTGCAAATTTATAGCTGTCTTTTACGGGGAATAAAAATAATCTCAGGTTTTGTTCAGAGTTGGTCTCATCCTGCGCAGACGTGGGGCAGCTTCAAAGGGAGTGTAATTTAAGGGCTTTCCCCTCGGTCAGCACGAGCATCTGGGCTGGGGGGCTGCCAGGTGCGTCCCTGGTGCTAGTTAAAAGATGAACTCCATCAGCATTTAAAGTGCTTGCTGGTAACATACCAAAGCCTTTGAGTCAGGGTGCAGAGTGTCAGGTCAAAATGACCTTTAGGGGGTAGGTCTATGGACAGATGCATGTTATTAATAAAAAAACCAACAAATCCCCCCCCCAAAAAATACAGAAAGCTTCAGTTTGACTGCTTGTGAGAGTCCTTTATTTCGGCGTGTGTTTCAGACGCACATAACTGATTATAAAAATCACAAATGGGCTAAGTCCGTATTAACAATGGTTGGATGACAGTGAAAAGCAGCCCTGGCACATTGCAGGGATGTTCTTGGCATGACTAACCCCTCACTCTCACCCGAGAGGAATTTTTTGGTGCCCAGCACAGACAAGTACTGAAAATTCAGGTTTGCTGAAGTTTTCAAATCTCTCCCCAGCTGGCAGCAAATAAAGGAATTGCAAGTATTTATTGGTTTAGGGGGAAAAAGTAACCTAAAAGCTATAAAACAGATTTGACAATTAAGCTTTTTTTTAGGGAGTCTTTATGGTTTTGTGAGTCTTAACGTATTGATGCCTGGCAAAGGAAGAGGATTTAATCTACATATGCTGTTTCTTGCTTGATGGTTTCCTGCTTCTAAAATTACTCACAGTTCTCTGGAATTGGGGCTGGAACTAGTTTCAGTTTTCAGTCTGTGGGCAACCTACCTTACCACTTCAACAGGCCGGATTTGCCTGCTGCACTGGGGGCAGCGGAAGCAAACAAGAGCTTTTAAAGGTACTTAACCTTGGCTGCCAAAAGTCCATTTGCCACTTTTAAAATATTTACAGCTGAATCTTTGGATTTGCTTCTTCCTCTGCTTGGGCAAAAGGCTGAAGCCACTGATGCTGAAATTTTTGCTTAGATCTTTCTTTACCGTCCCATCAGGCCAGAGGGGTTTTGGGGGAGAGCACACTCAGGGCAAGGGGTACTGATGGACCTGTGCTCATCCTGCTGATGTTGACTCCAGGACAATGGTTTGGAGGACATGAGATTTTGCTCACTAGGCAGCAGCGACAGTCAACCTAAGCAAAGTGAATTATTTGTGGATCTCAATCCTTAGGTTATGATGCTAAAGCCTTCAGGCCCTTCTGCATTTCGCTCCTTAGAGTCTGTCCCTCTCTCGGGGTGCTCATTAACAGCGTGTGCCATTTATGCCCAAACTCCATGCCCTCATTGGAGGTCATCTAGTTGTGGATACACAAGGCCATATTTGTTTTTATTTCTATTTCTTTAATAAAGAAATATTTATATATTTTTAAAGGTCTGAAATAATGCTGCTAGAATGTGTTGAATGGTCCTCTATCCCTCAGTGTATTTATATTGAGTAAAGCATCATAGTCATTACTTTTAGAAGACCTTTCTTACTGTGTGGTCTTTGTTTTTTCCAAGAACACCTGCATCTGCGGATGCTGACTTGCTATGCACAATAAACACTTAGGTGTCTTCTGACTTACTGTGCTGCTTCAGGTTGCAAAGAAACAGTGAACTATCACAAGATGTATCATTGCTAAAGCCAGCAAAGCAAGAGGATCTGCTCATCTCCTGGATCCTTTGCATTGCATCAAGGGGCTCTGCAGAGCCGAAGGTGTCGACAGGCTGTTTTCTTGGGCTCCCATCTGCTGAGCAGCACGCTGTGGATTAATATTGAGGAACTCATAGTGAAATTTGTCTCATGCCACGAAAATGTAAAGCCTCCAAAGCTGGCTGGCATCCCAAAGCTGTGAGAGGCCCTTGGAGGGGCCCTTGGTGAAGGTGGCAGGATTTGTACAGTCTCAAAGCCATGAATGGGACATGATCTGAAGAGTTTGTAATTAAGTTTTAATTGTCTTCATGCTGGTCTGGTTGCTGATTTTGGGCAGCAGACAAAAACTGCCACAGGACCAGCCTGCCAACAAGAGGGGGCATCTGCCCAATCTTCTGGTCCTGTGGTGTGGAGCCTAGTTCAGAAACACAAAATACTGTTTTGGGTAATTTTATATCCTGAGGGTGTTTCTTGAGCTGGAAGTGAATCTTGCCCCCATCCTCCTGTTTTTTTTCCCTTGCAATGTTTTGGGGATCCTGTGGTTTTGGCAGCTCTGATTTTGCAGGAGACCATCGTGCTGCCTTCTTCTTACCTTTGCACTGTCAAAGCCAGGAGGTTGAACTGGAGGCCCAAGGCTCCAACAGCAAAAAGGGGACCTGAGTGTGTGCTCTGCTGCTGTGCAAAAAACCCTATATATATTTTTATATAGGTTATGGTGTGTATACAACTTGAAAGATGAGGCCCTGTCCACGGTCTGGCTCCAGCCCAGGCTCAACAGCCACTGCGGCTTCCCTGGCAAAAGGGGAGTGCTGGGGGCATTCACAGGGGTGCTGAGCAATGGTGGGACTCCCGCCCTGTCCCGGCTCCCTCTGGGCTACAAAGACTTCTGCTGCCTTTCAGCTCAGCCACTTCCACAGTGTGGATGTGCCCTCCTGCCGGCTGACAGCATCCTGCAGCAAATGGATGCTGAGGTGCCATCGCCCTCACTGCTGGCACCGTTGCTTGTTTTTCATTAACCTTTTTGCAAGGAGCAACTCTCTTCTGCTGGGGTCCCTAAGCAGTTATATTCAGGGCTGCATTTACGTTAGAATCAGGTGGTTTTAAATTGACCTTTGCCCTGCTTAAAAAATTAAATACCGAGGTACTAGGAAGAGAAGCAGTCTCCCAGATAAGCATTTTTTCCCTGCTCTTCTGTGATTCACGGGGGAGCTGGCTTACCCTGCCTGTGCATGACTAAAGAGGAAATTCTTTTTTGGTTAGGATAATGCTGAAAGTTCACTGGAATTTTTTTTATCATGGGTTTATCACTTCCTCCCTTCAAATTCCTAACTCTTACTGTGTAAGGCAGGAAAAAAAATAATGGTAACTGCAAGTTGTAGAATTTGCTTTCTGTTGGTAAGATGCTGAACAGCTAAATGGTGCTCTCAGGTTTGCCATGGTTTGCGTGGGGTATTTCCTCCATATCCAGGTACACAAACAGACTGGGTAAGAGTCATGAATATTCTAGCAGCTACTGTCTTTCAAATGTGGTGGGTTTTTTTTAATGTTGTAGTTAATTAATGCTCATACCTCTTGCATATAGGTGAGTGTAAGCCTGCTTATCTTACAGATGGGGAGGAGGTTTGGATTTATTGCAGGTCTCTGAGAGATGGCAGGGTCAAAGTCAAGTTTGTGTGTGAAGAGTTTCTGGTTCATCTTGTTAATCTCCATACCTCCCTTTTTTTTTTATAGAGGGAATCTGGATGTGTGTCTCTAGAGAACACAGATGGAGCTTGGCCAGAGGCCCTGCCTTTTGGTTAAACGTGTTTATTCTTGAGGTGTTTGCTTCCTGGTGGTGTGATGGTGGTTGCACTGTTGATCCTTCTGCAAAGGCTTGACAGTGCTGCTGAAAAGCTTTGACTCTGCAAAGCATTGTTTACTTGTAAAAGTGTTATTAATAGTTTGACTATCTATTATTCATTTCTTGTGCTAAAAGTGACATTATATCATAAAGTTGCTCTTAGATTTCAGAGCTTTGAGGAAAAGCTGGTTTTTTTTGTCCCTGGCTCCCTGTGATAGTGCCGGGAAGTGCTTTACCCTTTGTATCTCTCTAGTCCCCTTTTATGAATTGTGAGTGACAGCTGGAAAGCATAAAAGAGCACAGAGGAGCTGGTTTTGATGTTCATAAAAGGCTTTGATAAAAGATGCAGCACGTAGACTTGATATTATTTCATATTTTTAACTTAAGAGCATAAAGCGCTCAGATCTAATATTTATGTAAAAAGGGGAAGGGGGGGAGGCTGTGTTTCTTCTTTTTTTTTCTTCTTTATTTTTCTTTTCTAGGACCAGGTGAATTAAAATAGAAAAGTGTCTCTCTTCTGTGTCCCAGAAAAATTTTACTTTCTTCATGAAGCATCTATGTCTGTCATCCATGAAGCATCGGTAAAGTCAGCCTCATGGCCTGGATGATGCTGGAAGAGATGAGCTGCAATTTTGAAGGCTTCTTGGTTGTAGGCTTGTGCCTTAAACCCCTCGGTGACTGGCTCCAGTGGACCTAACAGCTGTGGTGATGTGCATGCAACATCATGTCTCTGTCCAGGAGTGCTTAAATACATCCTTTTCTTCAGGAAAAAAGAAAGGAGGAATAGGTATTCAAAACCTACATGCCAGCTGAGCTGGTGAGCAAGTGCCTCTCCCCAGAAACCTGGAGAAATAAAACATGAGAAAGCCAGGGCTGCTCCTCTCCTTTCTCTGAAAGTCATATCACAGTAAAGGCATCTGTAAATGAGTAGCTTTCTTGCTCCATAGAGATGAGAGGCTGTGTGCAGGCTGGGTAATTGGGGTTTTACTGATAGAAGTACTTGTCATTATTGCCAGCCTCCATGTTGCCGTCTCCTCTTTAATCTCTGCAAGCATGGCTTGCTTCCGGTGGGCCTGTGTACTCATGCATATTCATGTCCATGTACATATGAACACATCCATAAACTTCATCAGGTGGTTTCCTGTGTGCGTGTGTGTAGGCACGCCTGGACAGAAAATATGTGCGAGGATGAGTGTAGATAGTGCATGCACGTGTGGCATTGGCACGGCCATTTGCACAACTGGGTTCTTCATCTGTGCAAGGGCCTTCACGCTAGATATCGAGACTCCCAATGATGGCAGCATGCAAACCTGACAAAAGTCCTCTTGCTCAGCACCACATTTTCTATTTTACTGGGGAACAATGCCTTGGAACACCCTGTGCAGGGAAGGACAGGTCCTGTTATTTGTCCAGAGAACCCCAGGACAGAGCTACGTTGCCAAGTCTCACCCTACTGCAGTGGTGATAAGGAGTTCATCTTGATGGGATGAGCACACCAATGCACTCATCCAAGGGGCCTTTCAAATCGGGTGCTGGATTTGAAGTAGCTGGACTTTGGCAAAGACATCCCAAGCTTTCACCAATCTGAGGTGAATAAGTACGTTCTGTTCATTTCCTCACTCTGGAACTTTTGTGTGAAACCATAAAAAAGAAGGGAATTAACAACCTTGGGTGGTCTTTGGAAGATGCGGAGAAGTCTATTTGCTTGGATGGTGTCTCCCTGCTTCTGCTGTTCCTTTGGGAGCTTGCAAAGCCAGAAGTTGAGTATTTACAGGGTAAGATGTTCCTTTGGGATGTGTTGGCATAGCACTATGTCTGCTTTAAATATAAGTGGTGTGCACCATTGTGGTGATGAGTCTCCAGTTGTATCCCAAATGGAAGACTCCAGGAGTGTTTAACTGGGTCCACATGTGACTTTATGGGATGAATAAATTTAAATCACTACATCTGAAGCACAGTGTAATTTTTTTCTTGGCCCACCCGTGAAGTCATGTAACACCACGTGCAATAAGGTGCTGTCATCCTTCGCTGTGTGTCTTGTTGGACTTGGCTAACTTATAGTAGAAGCCTGTTGGCACATACAGGTGTCTTTCCAACTTCTGACACGTTGTCCAGTTAGCCAAAAAGTTTGGGTATCCTCAGTTATTCTGTAAGATGTGGGAGGGCTTTGTTGTGCTATTGAAGTGGACACTGTGGTAAATTGGAAAAGCTGTTGCAAGGACTTGTTGAGCTGGAATGACACTGTGTTGTGCTCCACCCGTTGCAGGTTGGTTGCATGGACTGGGACCCTCAGAGGTGTTTGCAGCCTGCCTTGGTGCTTCAGTTGCATTTCCAGAAGCAATCCAGCCACCTTGCTGTGAGTCGGGGAGGAGTGATCTCTGGAGCACACTGGGGGCTCCCCAAAACCTGGGGCTCTGTGGCACTGAGCAGCACTGTGCCAAAGCATCTGATGAAACGTGGCACTTGGCTGGTGGGAGCTGCAGTTCCTCTTCTTTTGAAAGAAGCTGGGAAAGGTGCCCCAAAACAACCACTGGAGAAAGTGCCCAGATAAAAGGTCTGTTAAGCATCAGGGTCCCCTCTGCTGTGTTTTCAGGCTCTTCTGTAATCACCTGTCATTTCAGGATCTGGGCGTATTGGACCTCAGCGAGTATGGATTGAAACTTAAACAAACAGTGACTCTTCTATAAATATTTAGCTCACACAGTTCAGGAGCTGCTGGGAGCAGGAGACAAAATAAATTTGAAGTTTATGACTGTCTGAAAAAAGCTATCAGAGGAGGCACTCTGTCACCAGTCTGGCTGGCACATAGGTTTTGAATAGCTATTCCTTTTTCTTTTTTCCTGAAGAAAAGGATGAATTTAAGCATCTTTGTCAGAGACATGATGTTGCACTCTTCTAGTGTTTACAGGGCTGCACTGGGGAGTCAAATCAATGCAAAGGTCTTCTTTAGCTGGTTGAGCTGAATGTCCTAGAGGAGCTATGGTATGGAGTAAATTAATGGTGTTCCCTGGCCCTATGCATCTTTCTTTGCAAATTTTCACTGGTCATCTGAAGTACGTACTCTGTGTGGAAGGCAGGGATGTGTCTCTTGAGTGTGTGCTTTTATCTGGCCACCTTGATACCAGGAGAGGGGCTTGCACCCAGCCTGGCTCCTGGCAAAGGACCTGGGGGTTCCCTAGTGAGGCTTGTGTAGACAGCCCTAAATCTTGGGCTGCCACATTGTTCCTGCTCTTGCAAAAGCCTTGATAGTGAGGTAGACCTATCCCTGTCAGCCTTTTTTTCTTCTTAAATATGAAGATAAACCCCTTTATTTTTTACCTTGCAGGGCTCTTGCAAGAATGGGAAAGAATGAAACGTGCTGATAAGAAATGATATCAGTAGCCAAGACAGGCAGAGACGTGCTTTGAATAAGCAGGGAACTTCACTGTGCTCAAGAGTCTGGGTTTATTGATTAAAAGAAGAAAAGAGATCAATCATTGATTGTTTTCTTTCTCTTTCCCCTTGCTCTTCTAATATGAAGTACTTGCAGTTAGACTAGATAATGGTTGTAGGTCCCTTCCGACTCTCCCTCTCCTCTCCCTCCCCTCCCCTCTCCCCTCCCCTCCCTTCCTCTATCCCATATCCTATCCCATATCCTATCCTATGCTATCTCCTGTCCTCTATCCTATCCTGTCCTGTCCTATATCCTGTCCTATATCCTATCCTACTAATATAACAATATACCCAGAATATTTGGCATGCCCTGTGAAATGCTTTGCTACTGCTCACACCACCCCTGCCCCTGATTGCAGCATCCTGGGACTTTCTGTGCCAGGATGCTTGGTGTGCTCTGTCCCTATGGTTGACTGCTTTGCCTGGAAGATTAATGGCAGAAGAGCAAATGTTGGGAAAGGATGGGTAAGAAAAAGGTAAATTCCTTATTTGTCAGCTTGTTGAAACCACTTTGGGATTAGAAAGAAAATGTCAGTGTTTGAGTTGGAGGTGGTGGTGAGCTTGATGTTTTTTCTCTTTCAATAGTTTCTTTTAGTGTGCCCTTTCTAATTTAAAAGGAGAGATTTAAATTATTAATGTTTTACCTCCAAAGCGGAGGGATTCCAAAGCCTTTGGCAGATCTCTCCTAGAGCATCTAAAGTAGAAGAGCCTCATGCTTTTTCCCAACTCCATATTTGACAGAAGTCCCTCATTGTGTCCATGAGAAGCCTTAAATCTGTGGAGGTGGACAAAGAGCTTGATTTACATAGAAGGTAATTTTCTCCAATGGTGTTCGCCAGAAAACATAAAGATGATAATGATTTTTATTTTTTGGCTCAGTCTTTGCAGATCTCTGTGTTGCTGAAGCAACACTGCTGCAGGTTAGTGCCAGCACTCAGTCTGGGATGCTCAGGTGCTGCTTGCCAGGGACGGATGCCCTTACCTGGTCATTTTGACCCCAGTCCCTGCAGCATCCTGGAGGTAAGAGACAGCTGAGGCTTCAGACATCAGTCCTCACCTAGTTAGAGCTCAAGCCTTGGGTTAGATTTATGACACAATTTGCCCACTAAACCTCCCCATTCACTTTGGGTATTTGTCCTGATCTTTTACCAAATCTCCTTCTTGCTGCTTGAACTGAAGAATAAAGTATTATAACTTTGACTTGGGGCAGCTGTCCAAGGGATATATTGGGATACACTTGGCCTTTGAAAAGAAGGACTTTAGTCTCCAGCCCTGTCAGTCCCTCTGGCTCCTGGAAGTTTTCCTTCCAAATGGTTACTTCAAACCTCAGAGAAGAAGTTTATGTTTTTTCAGAGCTATGATTAATACAGTTTTTACGCTTGGTTGCAAAATGCTGCACAATGAATGAGACCAGCAGGGTGGTGGTTATGGGGGGGAGGAAAAAAAAAAAAGATCAAACAAATGCTTTCAGACACTGTTTTGGAAGAGTGATGTGTGTGTGTGTTATATAATCTCCTGCAAAGTGTGGGGTTGTGTTCCTGTTAAAAGGAAGGGGGAAGGGAAAAAAAAAAGGCTTAAACCTCATCTACGGAAAGAATGTCAGAAATAGTTGAGAAGTTGAATAATTACAGTCTTTTTTGCACCAGGTCAGGGAAAGCTAATTTAACATGCAGGATTGAAATTCAGTATGTCTTTGCAATTACAGAATCACAGGATGAAGATGGAAAGGATGTCTGGAGGTCATCTGGTCCAACCTCACAGCCCAAGCAAGGCTGCCTGCAGCCAGTTGCCCAGGACCATGTCCAGTAGCTTTGCAGTATCTCCAGGGATGGAGACTTCCCAACTTCTCTGGGCAACCTGTGCCAGTGCTCGATCACCCTTGCAGTAAAATGAGGCCTAATGTGTTGTATTTCAGCAAGCCAGTTGTAGGTTCTGGCTCATTCCTGGTGCATCTTGGGAAGTTTGGGGGTGTGTGTCTGGCTTCAGGTTGGAGTTGGCTTGAGTGTGTGGACCTAAACCCTGTGGCTTGGGCTCGGCAATGCTTGGCTGGGACTTGGGAGCTGGTTGGGCTTGGTGCAAGGTGCCGAAAATGATCCCCTTGCCAGCATGCCAGGAGGATTCCTGTGTGATGGTGGGCTGTCAGAGCTTGAGGTCCCTCTAGTTTGGTGTTGAGGCTGTGACTGTAGCTGAGCCTCTAGCTAGCTCCAGTCCTCTTGTCTTGTGCTTACCTTCCCTCGACACTGTGTGTCTATTTGCTGTGAGAGAGTCACTTTGCCATAGGAATCTGGGACTCATTTATCAGCATAAAATGAGGCTAATTACACTTTTGAAGTGATCAACATCAGTGGAGATGCAGCATCACATGCTTCCCCAGAAAGACCTGTCTTGGTGGCAGACCCCAGGGAAAAGAGGCTCGGGTTTACTGTGGCTGTGTGCCCAATGCGTTCCCATCTTGGGGACACACAGGATGCTAGGGCATGTGGGAGGTCGCCTCATCTCCTGTGGGGACACTGGGGTCAGCACAGATTTTGTAGAATCACAGAATCGTTTAGGTTGAAAAAGACCTTTAAGATCATTGAGTCTAACCGTTAACCCAGCACACTGCCAAGTCCACCACTAAACCATGTCCCTCAGCACCACATCTACACCTCTTAAATACCTCTAGGGATGGTGACTCTACCACTTCCCTAGGCAGCCAGTTCCAGTGCCTGACAACCCTTTCAGGGAATATTTTTTTTCTAATACTCAATCTAAACCCTCTAATCTAAGCAACCTAATTTTCTTCCTGATGACTTCATGTGCATCCCTCACACACGGAAAACAAGAGCAATGCTTAAGACAACACTTCGGATCTGGTTCCTGCACTTCATCTCTAGTATTTCCATCTCTTCTCCCTCCATGGAAAACAGTAGCCCTTGTTTATTGCCCTGGGTGCATTTTCGTTTCTTTTCCTCTAAGCGACTTTCTTTTTGTGACATTTTGGTTACTGATAAGTGATGGGAATGGCAGGACTGAGATTATGGCTCCCAGTGAACACTCTTGCTGTCCACAGATGCATCCCATCAGTATGTTCAGCCCCTGGGCCAGTGACAGGGGTGTTTTCTCATTAAAAATGGACCACAGACAATGCCACTTCCCAATGACTGTAATTTATCATTTAATAACAAGTGGTTACTCATTTCCTTTGCAAAACTTTCTGGAAGTGTTATTTTGCTTTCTCCTTTTGCTTCCTTTCTTTTTAATTTCTTTCAAAGCCATGCATTACCTATCAAAGCCACTGCATCTGTTAAATTAAGCATTCCCTTTTCAAGTGGAAATCATGTTTATGATTTAAAGATCATGAAAAAGGAAGTCTTAACCCTTTGGGCATGGGCTTTTCTTTGTAAGCTCCTGCAGCCCTGAAGTCCTGGCTCAGCCAAGGAAAAGAGGAAGAGAGAGACATCTGGTTAGGTGAGACTTGAAGTAGAAGGGTGGTGCTGGGCCTGAATGTGGAATGGATGATCTGCTTGAACTGACTTTAAAGAAATTTCAAACGACTGTAGAACTCGTACCATCTGAGTTGCCAGCTCTTAACTGTGGTACCTCCTGATACAGCAAGTTCTCCTGAAGGATGGAGAGCATGCAGAATTACTAAGTGAACTCATACCAAGTATGATACTTAGTGACTTGACCATAAAAGTTCTGAAAGCAGTAGAGTAGTTCTTGAGGAAATCCTGACAGGCTGATAAACAAACTCGGGAAATGTGCTGAAGATGAAATCATCTCAAGTGGGTACTTAAAAAAGCTAAAAGAAATGGTTTGCTGGTGGATCAGGAAGGCATTTTGAAGGTCAGTAGCAGATTATATGATAGTCTGCAGAGGGTACAGAAGATGAAATGCAACCAGAGACATTGCAGGTACTTTAGGTGTTGCATCTTCTCTTATAGTTGTCTTAATGAGCTGGAGTAGTTGTTTAAAGGCAAGAAAAATAAATGCAATATAAACAAGTGTGTGATGAGGCTCTTGGAAATTGTGTGCACGGACCCAAAATGAGCTGTAACAGATTAACTGCAGCAAGGGATCTAGGAGCTGCAGTGAGTCATAAGCTGGTTATGAATGACAGTTGATAGTTACAAGATGCTGTTACAAGAAAGGCAGATCTCCAGTAGCCCAAAGAAAAATGTCAAAGGTAATAATTCAGTCTTGGTCATCATATAAAACCTTGATTAAAAAAAACCAAAACAAACCTTGCATCCAGTCTCAGCACCTTTATGTTTAATAGGACAGCAGGTGGCTTGGAACGATGAAGCTTCAGTGTGGGAAACTTCACGTATGAGGAAGAGCTGGAAGATTTGCATATGTTAAACCTAGAGGAGAAAAACCCACCAACTCAAAGGTGTCCCACCGTGTTTTGATGGGATGCTGTCTTCTGCAGTCATTGTGGAGCCAGCTATCTCTGTAGTATCATAGTATCATCATTCTGATTGGAAAAGACCTTCAAGATCATCAAGTCCAACCACTACCCCAGCTCTGCCTTGTCTACCACTAACCCCTGTCCCCTGGCACCACATCTGTCTTTTTAGATGTATCCAGGGATGGTGGCTCAAAGACCTCCTCGGACAGCCTGGATCCCCAAGTCCAACTCCTGCCCCAGAACAAGACAACCCCAAGGTTCATACCATGTCCCTGAGGGAATTGTCCAAATGTTTCTTGAATATTGTCAGGCTTGGTGCCATTACTGCTTCTCTGGGTAGCCTATTCCAGTGCCCCACCACCCTCTAGGTGAAGAATCCCTTCCTAAGGTCCAACCTAAACCTCCCCCTGTACATCTTCCTACCATTCCCTCGGGTCCTGTCGTTGGTCACCAGATAGAAGAGGTCAGTGCCTGCGCCTCTCCTTTCCCTAGTGAGGAAGCGGTAAGCTGCAATGAGGTCTCCCCTCAGTCTCCACTTCTCCAGGCTGAACAGACCAAGTACTTTCAGCCTTTCGTCATACGGCATCCCCTCCAAGCCCTTCACCGACCTTGTGGCCCTCCTCTGGACACCCTCCAGCAGCTTCATATCCTTTTTGTACTATGGTGCCCAGAACTGCACACAGTACTCGAGATGAGGCCGCACCAGTGCAGAGTAAAGTGGGACAATCACCTCCCTTGACCGGCTGTGCCGTGCTTGATTCACCCCAGGACTCAGTTGGCCCTCCTGGCTGCCAGGACACACTGCTGGCTCATGTTCAACTTGCCATCGACCAGAACTCCCAGATCCCTCTCTGCAGGGCTGCTCTCCAGCCTCTCGCTCCCCAGACTGTCTGTATATCCAGGGTTACCGTGTCCCAAGTGCAAAATCCAGCACTTCTTCTTGTTAAACTTCATGTGATTGGCAATTGCCCAATCTGCTTTCCTGGTGTCTGCTTTGTTGCAGCTCAGCATGTGGTCAGTTGTGTAGCCACAACTTACATGTCCACGCTGTGAGCTGAGACAAGGAAGTTTTGTCAGTATAGAAAAAGCCAAAAAGTGTTCCTAGAATGATTTCAAAATATGGTTATGTGATTTTGCCCAGACAACAGATGGCGTATAGGAGGAAGGAAGGAAGGAAGCAAGGAGGGCAGTGAGAGGAGAGGTGGTTGAGCACCTGATTGGAGACTTGAAGAGAATGTGGCAGATTTGAGACATCCAGGAAGGTAGTGTAAGGAGTGCAGCACCCAAAGCATCTCAGTCGCTGAGGACAGGACTAGAAGAAAATTGTGTACAGGGAAGTGCTTCTCTGGACACTGTCTTCCAGTGCATCATCTCTGTCGTGCCTAGTAGCAGCAGGGTCGGCTGGCATTTCTCAAAACGTAGGTTCCAGCTCCTGGTGGTGGTGGTGAAGGAGAATGAGCAATGCTGGAGCTGGCCCAAAAAGTGTTAGAAACTGCTTTGTTAGCAGCACAGCAGCCCTTCCCGGATGGTGGGGTGAGCGGTGCTCGTCGCTGGGAACTGCGGCTGAATCCTGCTTCCTTCTTGGCAGAGCTGTGCTTGTGTTGCCTTGGAGAGCGGCACGAAGACAAACAAGCCAAGAGGGAATTCGGGGCTGGGTGGCTGTAGTCTCTTCTGGCCCAGCGTTTCTGCAGTCCAGATTTTGACATGGCTTCTGCCCTGTCAGTCCCACAGAGGCCAAGTGTCCCAACACCTCCTGCTCTTCTGAATCCACATTTCCGACATACCGCGTTGCACTTGGTTTTTTGGCTGTTGGGAATAGTTTGGTTGACCACAAATTGGTCACTCTGTGCTGTGATGCAAGCTGATGATTTCCTCCCCTGCGGATGCTAAACCATATATCCCTGCAACTGGTGTCTGACAGTGATGTTACTCGGCTGGTGTTTGCAGCTGGTGGGAATGCTCTGGAGCCATGCGAGCCTAGATGATTCAAGCTGATACTAATGATTAAATGCTTAATATCTGTTCTGCCTTACCAGCTGTAACCCCCAGGGAAAAGCGGGATTTTACTGCAAGAAGAAAGGATATTCTGGCGTTGGTTGGTTGATAATAAGAATGCATAGCATCAAAGCTGATACAGTGTGTGCTGGGTTTTAAAATCACAGGAGGATATAAAAGTGCCTTGAAGAGGAAGATCATAGATAGGTAGGCCCACTGGATACTCCTGGTCTTTTCTGTAGTTAGCAGAGCTTTCCTCTGTGGTTTACAGGGTTTCCTTGCCTTGCTGCATCTTGAACAGTGCAGAGCACTGTGTCTGTGCCTGTCTTAGAAGGTGTAGAAGTGAGCCTTGCTAGGAAGATGTAGGCTTTGGTTTTAGCTATGTTGATGCTAAAACTCGCCTAAAAATGCTTGCTATGCTTGCTTGTGACGTGTGTGACATGCTGGCACTGAATCTGGCTTCTGGTGATCTAGGTTACTTAAAAAATAAAATGCGGCAATTTGTATTAAAAAGGGTTGTTGCGAACCGAGATAGGTAAAGCTGGTCACTGCTTTCATCCATGTGTGTGCTCTTTGCTAGCATCACCCCTGCCCTTCATTTTCCAGGTGTTTCTCTGCACAGTAACACATCATATATTAAAAAAAAGTTGTAAGGCTTCTGGGTTGGGTTTTGTCACTGCCTCTGCCAGCATGGGAAGGAGAAACCACTTCTGCAGAGCTACAGCATCTGGATTTTACACCCCATAATCATTATTATCAGCACGTTTTAGCAGGGCTCCTGCTGGCATGTGCACTCCTCCTCTCTCTACTTGGGCTTGAAAAGCCACGTGGAAGAGTCTGCTTGGTTCAGGGGAGTTCCCTGCATTTGTCCTTCCACTCACCCTCATCTAATGGGCAGAAGGATGTGTCAGAGAAGTGGAGCTGGGTGTCAGCAGGTCCCTGGGTTTCCCTCTCACATCGCCCTCCACCTGCACCTCGGATTGAGAAGAGCCATCACAGTTTTGCTGCGGGCCAGCCCTGGGGCAGTGACATCGGTGGGAATGGGGAATGGGAGCCTGAGAAAGCGCCCGTGATTGGAGCTGCCCAGCCAAGGAGCCCTCAATTGCTTTGGGGGAAGCTGGTGGTTAAAGCAGCATCTTGTGCTTTGGTATGGGTGAAAGGAGAGGTGTCTTGTGTTAATAGAGGAAAGCTTGACTTTAGGAGTGTGGGGGTGGGAGGGGCTGGCGTTAGCCTGAGCTATGTGTTTCACAGCCCCCATCAGCAGGTTCGTGATCGCTTTCCCCTGTTCTGGCCAGGGAAGATGCTCATCTGGGGGCAGCATCCATCCTGGTTTGCCACCATCTGTCTTGCCTCTGCCTGCCTGCTACAAAAATCATTCCTGGAAGCCGACCTGGAGGTATAGCAATGCCAGGAGGAGTAGGATGCAGGACTCCAGGATGGGACTTTGCCAGTACCCACTGGGAGAGGTTTGATATCTTCATTCTTCCTTCATTGTATTTCTTCCAGCTGTTAGTGCTGTTCTTGCAGCTGTTGGTGCTGCAGGGTGAGCTGAGCAGGTGGATACCAAACAGCATTAGTACCCAAGTGGATCATCCATCCTCAGGTTGTTTCTCCTGTGAAAGCATCTCTCGGATGGGTTCAGTGCCTGGCCTGGGCGGGGCATCCCGGCCACAGAGAGCTCTGTGCCATCCTCACAGCATGGATGCTTGTTCCTGCAGTTCTGCCGTGGCTTTGCTTTCACCTGCCCATTTCCCAGCACACTTGCTCAAGCCAAAGCATAAGTGTGCCGGAAGCAGGGAGTCTCTGCCAGCAACTGCCACGCAGTGGTGGACCAGGCACTGCTCTCCACCCTGGCTCCCTCTCCCATTGCTGTCCGCATTTTTCCGCTCTCCTTCCTCCTGCTCCGCAGCTGGGAGCTGCCAGTGGCTGTCCCCGTGGTGAAGCCTTACCCTGGCCTCTTCCTCCACTCTTCCACCCTGCTTTTCCCTCCCTCTCCAGCTGCCGGGTTTCTCTAATCGACTTTGGCTCCTGTCCCAGGAACAGCCTCTCAACACACACAAACCAGGAAGGCTAAAATAACACTTTAAAATTGTTAAATAAATAGCGATCGACCTCTGCTAAATGGGAAACACAGCTTAAATTGTTAAAGGGGTTTTTTGTCCTCCCTTGGATGGGGGATTTGGGCGCACATGTGTCTGAAACATTTCTTGTAGCTTGTAATCTGTGTGTCATGGCCCCAAGTGGGCAGAGAAGGGTTATGCGACTGTGAGTTACTAAACACTTACAGTAAAAGTGTAGTCATCCTGAATCTTATCCAAAGGGCTTTACTTGGTTCTTTTTTTTTGGTTCTTTTTTACTTTTTCCCCTCTCTCCCAGCAGGATGCTGCTTCGTCACTTGCATTCTTCACTCTGGCTGCCTTTTTGGGAAGGCAGAAATCCTCTGAGCTGGGTAGTAACTCTTTCCAGGCTGCCAGCAGAGGTCCAGGCATTTACATCCTGCTCGGTTCCTTTTCCAAGAGCTTTGTGCACAGGGCAAGTGCATCTCCTCTTCCCCAGCAAAGGAGCGGCTACCTGCATGGGCAGAGGTGCCCATCTTCCTGAAGCTCGAAAAACACTTGTTTCTCTCTTGTGCCTTTTTAGATCTTGAGGACAAATAGAAAAATAGTTTTTATTGTGTGAGGGTGGGAATAGGAAGCTCTGGATAAGTGTTTGGAAGATACCCAGGGACAAAGAATGCATGTGTCACGGTGAGAAATGCACTTCTTGGGGAGGACATGGGGAAGCAGCTGCTTCCAACACACACGTCCCTCCTGGGGCTCGTTCTATGGGAGCCTGGAGAAATGGCACAGGACTGGAGGGGAGGCAGCAGTGGCAGCACTGGGGCTGCTTGTCTTCTGTGCCTCGGTGCTGAAAAGGCTGTCCTTCCCAATTCCTGTTTTTTATTTTTTCTGTCATTTCCCAGGAGGTTTTTCCCTGCCAGCCTGCCCATCCAGCTGGGTTCAGTTCATGTCGCCCTGTTGCCCATGTGCAGAATACAGTAGTGGATCTTTCCCAGACAGCTCTGAAGGTATCCTGAGGGTCAGTCTGTTGGAAAGCAAAATGCTCTCCAAGCTTGTGCTGGCAATCACCTCTCCTAAGGGCACCTCGCTCTGTTATTTTAGCAAGAGAGGAATACAGAAATTGCTGTCATGGCTGGGGCATCAGTGCTCTGCACTGGGGAAGGCTGGGCGGGTGCAAGCAGCAAAGCATCCGCACATTATCAGGTTCTGCTGCTCTTTGCAAGTAACAGCAAGTGGTTTCTGTATAGGTTGTTAATTGTACAGTCAGCTCTCCTCTGGCTTCCAAAGAGTCTGTTACAGATGTGGAGTGGTTTCTGTGTCAGCTCTGCAGAGGCACAAGGGCTCCTTAACGCAGGAGTAAGCTGTGGTCCCGCTGGGTACCAGGGCATCCACACTGTCTGTGCAGAGCCACTGGGATCAAGCTTTTTTTGTTTTTTTCTGAGTTACTTTTCCCCCCCCTGCCCTGGTGGGGGTGCATGGACTGACTGCACCTGGGTTCACCTTTCTCCATCGCTCCTTGTTGAGCAGTGCATGTTGGGGTGAGTGATGCAGAAGATGCACCAATACACTATGACCTGCTGCTCAATTAGGCTCCTCTTCATTTATTACTTTTTTAACATGGATTATCCCAGTCCACTGTTCCGAATAGGAGAAACTTGTCTGTGTTTTGAGAGATAGTTGTTTCTTATTAACTCGCTGAATGGGGATAAAATAGCCCTTGGTCCCTCTGTTGGGAATTGCACAAGTCAAAACTTTACATTTCGTTCTTCAGCTCCCTGAAGCTGTTCATGTAAGGATGAATTGTGGGTCAGAGAGGGGCTTTGCCCTCCTGCTACAGTAGCTGAATGTCTGTCTGCCTGTCTGAATGTGTGATGAGAGCAGACTGAAAGTGCAGAGCAGGCCAGGAATACCCAAAATTAACTTCAAAAGGAAAGGAAAGAGTTGTCTGAATACAAACTGCAAGCCTTTAATTCTTTGTGATACTCTGAGCCTGGTTATCTCAAGCATCAGTGTTGCTGTAGTGATGGAAGCAGCTGATTCTATATGGAAAGGGGAAGGTTTGATAGAAGGTACAATAATCTCTCTTACATGTTTTAATTTTCCCCTTTTCATCCCGAACTGTTAAGTGCAGAGCTTCCTCCACTTTGAACAGGTCTTTTTATGTTGGCCTGCCTCTCAAATGGGGTAGAGTCGTGTTTCTTCAATATATAAAATGAATCTGGCAGCCTAGTGTTGTACTTCAGGCTGCCAGAAATGCACAAGGATAAAGCAAGAAGATTCACTGCATAATAAAATGCTCCACATATTAAAAAAAAAAAAGTATATTAAAATCCTCTGTGAACATCCTGTTTCAGCTCTGCAATAAAACTCACCAGTCAGTAAATGGTGGATCTCCTGTTCCCATGGAGAAAAGCAGTTGCAGTCTTAAGAGCTTGCTGTGGGAAAGGGGAAAAAAAATAAATTAAAAAGATCCACTCTTGGTCTTGCAAACAAAGGTTGCCTTGGATTGCAGTCACATGTTGCAGTTCAGCTGATCTCCCTCACACCGAAAGGGGAAAGATTTCTAGTACTTGCCTGGACCCCACTGAACTGATTTAGGGAATTAATTAGAAGAAAATGATTCACATTTTTTTTCTTTTTTTGTTTTTCCTAGCTAGTTTTTTCTTAGACTTGATCACCCTGCGTTGACTCACTAGGTCAGATGGGACAGGACCAGCTCCTTGATGATAGATGGTCATTGTGTGAATTTAATTGTGATTTAAAATAGCACCATCGACAAGTGTCCTCTGGCTTTTCCCTGTTGGGGATGAAGGAGTCTCTCAGGTACCCAAATCTGGGATGCTGCTGAGCTTTGTAAATGACATCCAGTGCCCGAGTCGCCTCAGGAATATTAGGGCAGAAGCACCTGAAGGAACATTTTGGGGTTAATTGCAACCCCCAGGCACATCAAATTAATTGATAAGCTGCTGTTGCTGGAAACCTCACTGTGCATGTGTCTATGTACAATAAATACTGTTGGCCAGGTCAAACTCCTTCCCTTGGGTACAAACCTCTGTCCATGCATCTCTGGGGGGAGTGATGTTCAGGAGACCCCCTTACGGCTGGAGATCATATGAAATTACACAAAATCCACTTCTTTAGCTTCACAGATTTGGTATTGAGGTAGGTATGTACATTACATACATTATACATGGATTTTTGGGGCAAAGCCAGCATAACAGGTTTAGCTCTCCTCCCAGGCTGTTTTCTCAGGGCTTAGGACTTACTTCTTCTAATCTTTATAAAGTGTGTCAGGTCCCCGATTTTCAGAGGGATACTTTCTCTGAGGGGTACAGTCTCAAGCAGAACTGCTTGAGAAATGCTTTCTAGATTTTTTTCACCTTGCCCATTTGTGTGCTGGATCTGGCCTGGGTCTGGAGAGCTGCCAGGCTCTTTTTCCTTTTTGTTTTTTTTATAACCTGAAACATTATGGATTAAGGCTGCTGAATTTAAAGCAACGGGTGATATTTTTAAAATTTTTTTTTCACAGTGAAAAAACGTGTCTGTTTCTTGGATGAGGCAGAATGAAATGTTTGCCACTTCCCAAGTTTCCTGTATTCCCTTGTATCTTTGTTTGCAGCACCCGGTGTCAGAGATGAAAAGGTTTGGTGTGTGCTTTGGGGCAACGTGGACTTCTCCTCAAATACCTGCATTCTAGCGACCGGTTTTATAAATGCCTAAAAAATGAGCTTGGACCTTATCACTTGGGAGATCGTTGATGGATCCATTTCTCAGAAAGATATTTTATTCAGTCTTTTAATGCCATGCCACTCCCTTCATTCAGATGCCTGGAGTCTTTTATCATGTCTCCTCTTACTCATTGCTTAGCCAAGTTGGACATATTTAGTTCTTTTAATCTTTCCTTGTAACTCAACTGTCTTTAATCATCCTTCTTGATGTCAGAGCGTTTGATGCCCACTGTTACGGAAAACAAGCCTAGGTTTTTTTGTTGCTGTTCATGTGAATTGCTTGGGAAAGGTCCCAGGAAAGCAACCGTAGCTCCAGGGCCAGTTGCTCTGGCTTGCGCCTGGATTCCTCAAAAGCTCCCTCAAATGGTGTGGGCACCAGGGAAGATTTCTGCCTCACCTTGTACACCATTGGACTTGGTACCCTCTGAGATTAATTCATTTGGTTATTTGTTGGATGTGGGCAGCAGTGCCTGCCCCAAGATGTTTCCTGGGGCAGATTTCTCTGGGCTTCTGCAGGAGGATGCAGGTGCTGATGGTATTTATGGAAAATGGGCCCAGAAAGGTTAGCATAACCTGTGTTTCCTTCCTGTACCCACCAGCAACAAGAGCAAAATAGGTTTAATTTTTTCTGCGTTATCAAAAGCAAAGCTTTGTGGTCAGTTGTTTCTAGGTGTCTATGCTGCTGGTCAGGGCAGCGTTTCTATGTGCTGCCCAGGATGGTGGCCCCTCTTGCTGCTGGTATTGATGCTGTCTTTCCTGAGTTGTTCATCTGTTTTGCACCCGAAAGTAGTAATTCACCGCTTCTTAAGTCAGTCTGAATGTAAGGATTGCTGCTACCTGTTAACAGGCTGAACACTGCATCTCTGTAGGGCAGGGTCTTCAAATGTGACTATCTGAAGCTGAGGGCCTCATTTCCTGCATGGAGGTGTCCTGAATTCCCTCCACATCCTTCCTGGAAATGTGTTATTTCAGTGAGAGCTGTATTTCAGAAAGCTCAGTTCAATTATTTTCTTGAAAGAGCCAAGCTCAGATGCTGACTTGAAGGGGCTAAGGCACCAGGTCTCCAGGTTTGCTGGGTCTGGGCTATTGCTGGGCAGCTTGGGTGGCACCCTTGACATGGACTTTTTTTTTTTTTTTTTAAATAGAGAGAGAGCTTGGAATGAAGTTAAAGGAGGCCAAAAGCCTGCCTGTCTCTCCCCCACCTCCACTTCTGCAGGAATGATTCTTATACTCTCTGCAGTTTAGCAGTGCAAATGTGCCTGGGTTAAGTAGGCTGAGAAATGAGGCTATTTTGATGGTAATAAAGGTCCACTTACCCTGCTCTGCCTCAAGCTCACACTGCCAGAGCAGCTGTGTGATACATGGCTACCCTGACAAGAGGTCCCATGGCCTGAGAGAGAAGAGAGAGGATGAGGATGTAGGTGGTAGGAGAAAGCAGACTTGTAGGATGACCACTCAGCATGGTGCTGGGAAACAGGGCAACAGCCTGATGTCCCTACAGCTGTCCCTTGGGCTGTAGCATAGGGTGTCAGCAAGGTCTGGAGGTTGCCACAAGGAAAAGACCACGTCTTCTTGGTGTTGCTACTGGATGCTTTGGGTCACAGAGCAGGGTCCATCTCCACCCATTTTCCTCACAGCCCTTGTCCAGCCCTGGGTGAGCACCACAAGAAATGCATTTCTTCATCATCCCAGGCTCCCTGCCACTTCTGGCTGTGTTTCCTCCCATTGGTTTTTAGGAGTGTTTGAGGGATTGCTTTAGAGCAGACAGTGAACATCTCAGGCCCCATTGTTGGGCCATCGTGGGTGTTCATTGTGGGACAGGCTGTAGGGCTCCATCCCTGATGCTGGTCAGTTTGCGGCCACAGAATAACGTGGTGCTGCTTTGGCTGCTCACGGGGGGCTCCTGTCCCAACCCTATATATATATCTGTATGCTGCAGTTTATTTATAATTGCTTTCCAGTGCAGCCTTATTCTGAAGAACTGAGGAAATTGAGCTTTTTGGTAGGCGGGAGGGGACAAGGTTGGGCTTGCTGACATTTCTTTTGTTGTAATGTCATGTAGGTCTCAGTTGACTGTGAAAAGGAGGGAGGAGGAGCATGTGGAAGAGAGGTCAGATGCTGCCAGGGTTTCCTGGGAAATAAGGTGAGTGATGATGGCTTTTGGCACTCATAAATGCAGAGATACAAGTCCTCCTGGGCTTCCTGTGTCTCTTGGGTGAGACCACTTCCTTTGAACCTCCAAACTTTGTTTTTCTTACAGGTTTCCCTGTATTTTGTGTGTTGAGGGCTGATGGGATGATTTTAGACTGCTGATGTACTCTGAGACCTCAGAAGGGCTAGAGACTATCTTGAGTATGCTGAGATCTGTGCATCACACAGACCTTGTTTCTGGATGCGTTTGGGGCTCACAGCAGGGGACTTTGCTCCTCTAGATTTAGAGACCTCTGCTGCAGTTAGCTGCAGTAACCAGTCCCTAGCCTCCTTGCACTGTCACTGAAGGGAAATGCACTGCAAGAAGGGTGGAGCCAGACTGTTTTCAGTAGTTCCCAGTGACAGGATGAGGGGCAATAGGCACAAGCTGGAACATAGGAAGTTCCACTTAAATATGAGAAAAAACTTCTTTACTGTGAGGGTGACAAAGCTCTGGAACAGGCTGCCCAGGGGGTTGTGGAGTCTTCTTCTCTGGAGATATTCAAGACCCACCTGGATGCAGTCCTGAGTAATGTGCTCTAGGGGATCCTGCTTTAGCAGGGGAGTTGGACTAGATGATCTCTAGAGGTCCCTTCCAACTCTGACAATTCTGTGAAATGGATATTCTTAGGAAGTGTCTGATCCTGACCTGTTGTAGGCATCTACATGGGATGAATCATTCCCTCTAATACCTGCTTCTCTGCACAGTCAGCACAACTGGGATGCCTTGTTTGGATGTAGGGCCTGCAAGGTGTGTGTAATGTCTGAACCCTGCATAGGAGTACTGGAGTTCAGTATGCTTGCTGTGGCTTGGGATGTCCAAACCCCCTGGATGAAAGCTTGGACCTCTACTAAGCTGCCCTTAAATTTTCCTCAAGGTTTGGACACAGCCTAAATCTGTGAGCCACTTGTCTGAGCCTGCTGTTAACCTTTATACACCATGACTGGCAGCATAAGCATGTTCCTGAAGGAGGGGATATGATCACCAAGGAGGTTTCAGTCCAACTGGATCATCTCACACTGGCTCTTGCAGTCCCAGGGAGGACCAGCAAGACAGCTCCAGCCCCAGGAGCCATTGCACTGAGACCCGGTTAGGCTGCCCGCAAACCTCCTGGGAGCTAGCCTTGGAGCTGCTCTGGCCTCTGGCTTTTTGAGTAATGTGGTTTGTGGCTTTTCAGCTGTGGGAAGGTTTGGAGTGATGCTCATCCTGTCCCTATGGGAGCATCCACATCCCAGTAACTCAGCTGCAGTGCAGCAGCCCACAGGTGCAGTAACGTGAAGTGTTGAGACCTGCGTGTCAGGGCTCTGTTGATTAGCATCTCCCTCAAAAGCTTTTGTGCACTTCTTTACATCTGCCATGCAGGGGAAATTCCCCCCCCAGATTTTCGTCTGCCTTTGCTGGGCCACCTCCTCTGCTTCACCTCCTTACCATAAGCTTTTTTTTCTGAGGGACAGGAATGTTGTTTTCTGTGTGTGTTTGCAGAGTGCTCAGCCTGCGTTGGCTAGTCTGTATCACAGTGTGGATAAGTATTGAGTAGAAGAGGTTAAAATTTAGATGTACCAGCTGTTCTACCTAAGCAGAGGCAACTCTGGAAGATTTTTGCTGTGCATTTGCTGCTGATGCCCTCATATGTTCTCAGAGGTGTGTGCAGCCCATTGAGAAAGAGGGATGGAGGTTCATTGATGGTCCATTGTCAAGATTGTCACCTTAAATCAAGGAATATAATTTGCTGTAGTACACCACTCTTGTTTAGTTTTAAGTGGACTAAGAGAATGTGTGTATTTTTTTCTCATATACGGAGTTTCTTCTGTTATTTACTGTTAGCTTTTCTGTGTTACTGGTCGTTGGAGTATTTTCACTGCAGCTCCAGAGAGAGGAAACACTCCCTTTTTAGGGAGGGAAACACTGTCACAGTGATACTGTGTGGCCACTGCACTTTGCCTGAGCCCTGGCCATGTCCAAGTGGGGGACATGTGTGTCTTCTGCCTTCCGTCTGTCTACCTTGAGGACCAGAAGATGTTTCAGGGACTCATGGTGCTCTTGAGTTCAGTGCTTGCCTCTGCCGCTGGTCTCTTTGCTCTCAGTTGTGCCTTAATTCTCTGTCCAGAGAATAGGTATAAACAGAGTCTTTGGACTTGTGGTGAGAATTATGTTAAGGACAAACAAACAAAGTAATGGGAGATCCTAGTGCTGTGTCTAAGCAGGGGTCCTGTTTTCTGCAGTATCTGTGGTTCCCAGTGAAGACCCTCGTTGCTTGGCTGCTGTCTATCTAACTGGCTTTTCCATTATAAAGTTTATTCCAGTGGGCTTCCCTTCTCCATCCCTCCTTTTTTGGAAGCATCTTTGTGCCAGGCTAACACCTAAGACATCAGCAAGAGCATTCGAGCCTGAGACTTGGTTCGAGGCTCTTTGCTTTCCTTGGTTTTTGTTTGCTGGGATGCTTTGGGATTCTGAGAGGAATTAAGCAGGAGAATGTGCTCATCTCCATCCTAACAAAAATAAAATGAGCAGCCTGCCTGAAATGAGAAGGGTTTTGCAAGTCTTAATAACTAAATATTCGGAAAGGGTGTGAATTGGGGGTGGATGGAGAAGGAGGTTTTTTATCTGCTTCCCTGCAGCTGAAAGCAGGTGTTCAGTCAACCAGGAGTTGCCCTAAAGGCAGAGAATAAGGATGCAAATGACCTGTGAAGCATAAAAGGAACCATCTGAATGCCCCTTTTTACCTCCACTCTTGGTAATTTGCAAGTTGATCAGCCCTGAGAAAAGGCAGTTGGGTCCAACATGACAAGATAGCTCTGCAAGCCTGAGGATCTTGCAGAGAGGTAAAAAACGGGGCAAAGCCCAGAGGCTAAGTTGGGAAATACAGAACCCAAAAGGGTAGGCTGCAGTGATGCTGCCCCGGCCCAGAGCTGGGTTTTCATCAGCATTTCATTGCTAACAGGGGCTAGTTGGCACTTGTGAGGTCCCTGCAATGAAGCTTCCCCCAGGTTTCACAGTAGTTCAGCTAAATCAATACCAATCTCCGGTATAGGAGTATGGGTAGCAGCTTAAAACCTTCAGTGATTAATGCAATCCGAGGAGCATGGGGTGAGCAGAGCTTGCTGAGCCGCTGCCCATGAGATTGTTGCAAGTACGACATGAGACCGATGAGTTGAAACCTACCAGGAAAGGCTTTCAGGCTGTGCTTTGCCTCCTGTTTGATGCAGTAGCAGTACACAAATCCAGCCAGTTGCTGCAGCTCAAGGAGTAACTGTTGGTTATGTGGTGGCATCCCTTAGCTCAAAAACACTGTGGATTTAGGACCCTTCTTGGCCAGTGTGGTGCTGCTGAGTGTGGTGGGGAGCAGCACTGAGCTGCCGCTCTTCCTGTCCTGCCCTGATTCTGCTGTGGATTAATTGTACATCCAACCTGGGCTTACACCCAACCAGGGCTTTTAATGAAGTTAATTTTTTTGCTGATGGGACCTGCAGACATGTGCCATCAGGCACTGTCAGCTCAGCCATGGCCGCAGATGGCCAGTCTCTCCCCATCTTTTGCCTGTGCTCTCCTCTGGCACGTCATGTCCTGCTTCAACTCCTTGATAGTTTCACTAATTTTTCTGATGTTAACGAGCACTTCCTCAGCATCCCCCAAAGCCAAGATGATGAATCTTTCACCATGAGGGTTAAATGCTTATTTATTTTCTGGGCTGCTCCTGCCCCTTTCTGATTTAGCGCGATATGTACAGGATGTGATAATAAAAATCTGTTAGAACTGTCTCATATTTCAGGCATTTTACTTCCTTAAAGTAGCTTCACAGGGTGATGAGTGTGTGCATGGCTGCCTGGATGGGGAGGTGGGGAGGGAGCAGCAGGCTGGGCAGCCCCACACTCTCTGCAGGCTCCATCCTTGCCTGTGTGGGCACGCAGTCGTTTGATCAAAGCTTGCAAGGCATTACATCCTCTCAGAGCTCTTGGTGTAAGCCTGGAAAAAATAAATGGTGATGTTGTTCAGTCTGGTCTTCCCTCAGCTCATTGCATTTTCTTCTTCAGGATTCAGCTGCTCCTCATCAGCAGCTCCCAGCCTCATCTGGGCCAGCCGGCAACTTGGCACGTTTGGTGCTTTACACATGTCCGTGCCTAGAGAGAGCGCGGCATCGCTACAGGCTCGTACGGTCTCCTTTGCAAACTGCATGGTGTGTGTTGCTGTGTGGGTCTTGCGTGTTCATGGGGGGGATCCAGTAGCAGGCTGTGTATATTTACTGGAACCAGATGTTTTCTGGTCTTTTTTTTTTTTTTGGTTTTGCATCATTGGGTTGCTCAGTTCTGCTGCTTCCTATTAAAGTTAACAGTGTCTATGGATGGTTAAATCACAGTCATATACAAAGCTGCTCTCAGAGGTGGTTTGTATTGTCTGTATGTTTTTCTTGAGTGTCTTCTCAACCCCCCATGCCTTTGCCTTCCTCGCCATGCACAGAGCTGCCCTGACCTTGATGTCAATCCAGGTCATGGACTGCGTTTCCTGGGAAGTTTGGGGAAATGATCCAGATGTGGTCCGTGGTGGGGACCTGGGGGGGAGGCAAGGAAGTCTCAGGGGAGCAGCTGGGCAGTGATCCTCCCAGGCTATAGCTTGTGGATGTTATGTCTGCAGTGAGTCTTGCAGAGTTGTTTCCTTCAGGAGATGTTGTCCTTGTGTGGATAAATTCCTTAATAAATTTGACCCCTTTTCAGAAAACCATGTTCATTTTCTGAATTATGAAGCTGCATATTGAAAACCGATATGTAGTAAAGGGGGCCAAGAGACATTAATTATTAAACCAGGGCTCTATTCTGCTAACCCCCAAGTGCTCTGAGGGTCATGTTTCTTAAAAATAAACCTGAGTCATAACTCTGTTGCAAGCTTCAGCCACATCACGATTGGCTTGGAGAAGGTGGCATGCTGGCTGGAGCCAGGAGGCTTGAGGAGTCACAGAATCACAGAATCCTAGGGGTTGGAAGGGACCTCGAAAGATCATCTAGTCCAACCCCCCTGCCAGGCAGGATCACCTAGAGTACATCACACAGGAACTTGTCCAGGCGGGTTTTGAATGTCTCCAGCAAAGGAGACTCCATAACCTCTCTGGGCAGCCTGTTCCAGTGCTCTGTCACTCTCACAGTAAATAAGTTTTTTCTGGTATTTACATGGAACCTCCTATGCTCCAGTTTGCACCCATTGCCCCTTGTCCTATCTCTGGACGTCACTGAAAAAAGTCTGGCTCCATCATCCTGACACTCCCCCTGAACATATTTGTAAACTTTGATGAGGTCACCCCTCAGTCTCCTCTTCTCCAAGCTAAAGAGGCCCAGCTCCCTCAGCCTTTCCTCATAAGGGAGATGTTCCATTCCCTTAATCATCTTTGTGGCTCTGTGCTGGATTCTTTGAAGCAGTTCCCTGTCCTTCTTGAACTGTGGGGCCCAACATGAGTCCCTGTTGACAGGGGTGGCGGGTGCACAGTGACATTGCACGGTCACCTTATGAGAAGGAGTTCATTGCTCCAGTAGCAGGCAAGCTGGGAGCTGCTGACTTGGAACGAGATGGGTGGTGGTGGTTTTCCATCTTGTCGTTCCTTGTGATCACGACAGGGAGAGCTGGTGTTCCTGCAAATTGTCCGTGCATAGTGACATGACAGGAATACCTCCTTACTGGGTTCCATCCTTCCGTGAGAAGGCAACAGATACACATTGTGATGGGGCTTAACTCATTAGGCCTTACTGTACAGATTATGCTTTACAAATTATCTTTTCTTGGGAAGATTTCCTATCTGGACGTAGTCCCAAAGAGCATAAAGTGGATGGTTCTGGCTATTTATGTTACTTCCAAACGCCTTGCTATTTTGGATAAACAGCTGAAGCTGCAACCCTTTCCCTGTGCTCTTCCCCGTGGGGATGCTGCTGGAGCAGGCAGGGCTGCTGGACAGTTGAGCAGAACCAGGTGGGAACGGGGCAGAACAGGCATTCCTCATGTCTGGCCACTGGGAAGTCACATACCACAAAGGTTATCTGGGAAGAGATGTGTTGGCAATGGGGGGAAATGGGTTGTCTTGCTGAATTGAATTTTCATATTTCTCTACCGGTTGTGCTGAAAAGCAACAACAGCTTCATGCTTCTTGGGATGCATTTTTGTGTGTTTTCTGAGAGCAGAAATGAAGGCTTTTAAAGCAGTTTCATTTTCAAGAAGAGAGAAGAGTCCAGCTTGAGCGTGGGGCATTCCAGTCCTGGTGTTGCCACATCCTTTGTGACCTTGGACAGGTCACACAGACAGACCAAAAGTGTCCAAAAGTCTGACTTGGCAACCAGCATGCTGGCCCACTTGGAGATGTTGTAGCAGCATGACCATGCCAGTTGGAACTGGTATTTGGTGGACTTCTCTGCTTCTGAATGGCTGTGGATAGGAGTCAGATAAGGTTAGGTGATAAGTCTAAAAAACTCTAATTTCTATGGGATAACAGGCTGATCTTGGCCATGGGCAGCACCTTTGAAACTGCCAGCATGCCAGGAGTTAATGAACATGATTGGTTTGATAAACCAGTGCATTAAGACTTCAAAAGCAATTTTACTGCTGCACATCACCACAAGCCTTTTTATTTAAGATGCTCCTTTCATGAAGCTTCAGATAGCACCCATGTTGGACTGAAATCGAAATCTCCAGGAGAGATTAGGTCAATTTCACTTGAGGTTTCTGTTGTGGTCGCTTTCAGGAGGGAAAAAAAGAGGATAGGATAACCAAGGTCAGCACCTCACTTAAGCTGCCAGTAGGTCTTCTCCAGGGGACAGAGGGATTGAGTTACCCCGTGCCTGTAATTCATCCCTCGTGCCCATGACCACAAAATCCAGCAAAACAGCAGTGAGAAGGATGGGAAATGGAGAAAACCTTTCTGCTGTGAGTTGGGCAAATGCTACTCAGAGCTGTGTTGTTGTCTGGGGCAGAGATTTTTCTTTGAAAGCTCTAGGAAAGGGATTTTACCCAGGGTTTTGCAATAAAAATCCTGATGTCCTTAAAGTGTGGAGCAGTGTGCCTCTTCAGATGCACCATGTGTGCCCCTGTCTTGGTGGTAGTTCTTGATGTTTGGGTGTGGTGACTGCTTGTGTTTTGCACTTAATATCGCTCAGTATAAGTATTGCCTTTATTTGAACTTGATTAATTTTTGCTTAATATTATAGTAGGCTTTGCTACAGACTAGTACTACCTTGTATTTAGTAGTTTTACCTTTCTAGAGGAGTTGTTAGATGCTTCCCAGATCTGGGATGCTCATTTGCCCCTTTGGATGCCCTTGCACCCACTATCCAATTGTTATAACCCCCCCCCCCCCCAACCCCTTTTCATTCATTTTCAGCCTCATTTTGCATGGTAATTTGATTTTTATGAAGTCATTGAGCTGACAACAGTATTACTCTTGTGTAATTCATATGCATTTGACATTGTTGACATTTTGCCTTATCTGGGTTAATTCTCAAGGATGGCATCTGGGCATTCCCTGCCAACATTACTTTTTGTCTAGTTAATGTAGGACTAGCTTTCACAGAATGAATATTGAAAAGTTATTTCTGAGGTTCTACAGATTTTCGCCATGTCAGGGCTTCATAATATTAAGAAAATCACATCTCAGCAGCAGGCTGGCTTAGACAGCATGGTGGTGCATTCGGTAATGCCAAGGAAATAATTTCCTGCTGTGCCTTAAGCCATGCAATCCTTGTTTTTCCTGGGATATCTCCCACGGACCTTCTGGCTGATTTTTTTCTTGTGAGATCCGACTTGATTGTTGCCTGTTGTGGTATGTGGGGCTCCAAGCCAAGAATATCCACTATTTTTGAAATGTGATCATTACTGTTCAAAATAGGCTTTTTTTCCATGATCTTACAAGTTTTTGCCACTTCTCTGATAAGCTAATTTTATCCCTGCTTTGGCATCCGTAGTCCTTGGTGTTATTTTGGTTTGTACTTTACATATGTCTTATATATAGCTCTGTGCATGTAAGTGTTACTGTATGTGATTAATATACAACCTGTCTTGCTGTCACAGGGGAAATCATTCTCACCTTTGTGGTGGGATCTTGGGTCAGATATGTTTGGTCCAACCAGTCCATTGCCAAACTTTTCTGTGACATGTCCCAGTTTGTTTCCCTTCATCTCCAAATGTGAGACCACTGTTCCACCTGAGCAAGACAAGACACAAACCATTCACTGTTGCAGTTGTCCGTAGGTGAGGGGTGTACGTGGACTTCCTAGTTGTTGGGTGGAAGCCCCCAAGTCTCCAAGTTATAGATGCTCCTTGGCCACATGTGTGCAGACAGGCATGGGTCCACAAATGTGCTCAAGGCATAAACGGGGGAAATGGCTTTAAAAATAGGAATAAAACTGCCCTGAAAGAGGAGGGGAAACATGCTGGACTATGACTAAGGTGTCACGGGCATGGATGAAGGCTGGAGGCAGCAGCTGGGGCTGAGGTGGAGTATGTTGTGGTGGGTGGAGAAGATTGGTGGGAGAAAGTCTTCACTGCATGGCAGACTTGAAAGTTCTGATTTGTGTATGGAGAACATTAAATGGGGCAAGCTGGTTCCCCTGTTGCTTCTTACACACCTTACTTTGCTACTTTGCTTACTTTGCTTTCCTAGTGTGCCCTTAATTACTGGGAAGGACTCCGACAGTGCCAACGTGCTTTTGGGGCAGAAGAGGAGCCAAAGTTAACCACAGGGTCAAGTCACAGAGGAAAACTGGAGCCTTGTGGTCAACACCAACTTGAAGGAACCCGTGGAGCAAAATGCACGCTTAATGCACTCGTGAGGATGTTCTCATTGCACAGACATTCATGGCCTTTATGACAGCATCTCTTTAAAGCCTTCACATAGTCATCATGGTATCTACCAAGGAGGTGGTCATGATGTTGTCTGCCAAGAGGATAGAGACCTGATCTGTTGTGACTTTGTCAGTTTTCCATATTTGCCTAATGTAAATTGCAGTCCAGCTAAATTGTGATGGGCACATAAGGGTTTCCAAGAAGCTCTGGAGTTCCTGGATTGATGAACTGAAAACAGGCACATAAAATGTGTGTGGTCTACAGTGGAGAGGATGGCTTGTTCCTTTGAGATAGTTTGTTTTTTACTAGGAGGAGGATGCGAGACTGAAATTGTTACAGGTAAATGTGCTGTGTACCTTGTGTGCCAGTTTTGAGGTCACCAGCTAAAACAGGCATTATGCCAGAGCAGGATATTGCCAGCTCCAACAAGGGTCTTGGTGCATCTGGTAAGACAAGGCAGACTGTAAACCAGATTTCAGCTTGATTTTACATCAGGTTGCCGGGTTGAAGGAACAGGCAGCTCTTGCTCTATGGAGGACCACAGCTTGCCACCAAGTGGGCTGAGACCGATCAGTGCTGGTGGTCCTCCATTCTCTCTGCTGGGGTTGTTACAGGTGGTGGAATCAAAACTACCATTTTCCTGCAAAGGATGAGACCTTACAGTTTGGTAGAGGCCACAAAGGTTTTAAAACATTGGGCCTGAGTTTTGTCACTAAATGTTGCCTACACTCAACAAGAGCTCTCAAGATACGCAAGTTTCGGTTACTGAAGAAGGACAGACTTTTGACATGATTAGCTTAATATTCACTCCAGCTGTTGGGAGTTTTGGATGGGTTAGTGAGTGTATGGGAATGAGCAAGGCTCCAGAAATTGGTGTAGGTCGTAGCAGCTGAAGGGGGATTTTCCCAAGTTGGACCTTAGATTCTCCAAGCAAGACAGGCTGAATGTCATTGTAGTTGCCTCTGCAGGAAGGCTCTGGCTGACACTGTGGCAACAGCACTCAAAAATATGTATTATTCCCTTCACAGACAAAGCCAGAACAAGAAAAATGTCTTGTGTCAACCTGGCCTTTGAAATACAAATGAGTGAGACCAACCTCACTTGTAAATGTCACAGTGTGCTTTGTGTGCTCACTTCCTAACGCGGTTGCTTTTCTTTCCTGGTTAATGTGTTTTCAGGCTTTTGCTTCAAGTGAAGCTTCAACAAAAGGGAAAGGAGAAGAGAAGAGAGTTGTCATGCTGTGTGTGGAGTCCTGCAGCACTGTTTCCCCACGGGGCAACTGCACTGACCCTGGGTCAACGTGAATCCATTAGCCTGGGCACTGTGCTCCAAAGCCCAGCTGATGGAGAAAGTACCAGCAGCTGCATTTTCTTATGTTGTCAAATTTGGAGGAGCAGTGCACAAAGGGCACTGGGCAACTCTTTGGCTTCCCAGCCTTGGCTTTTTCTATATGCTGTAAGTCCAACTTAGGGTCTTTTTGTGTCCACCTGTCAGGTAGTATGTGCTTTCTTGCTGAAACCTATTCCTCTTGTGGTAGAGATGAGTTATCTTTCTCTGGACCACCAGTGAGCACCTGTGCCCAGCCAGCCAGCCAAGCTTGCTGCAAGCCAAAGTGCTGCACTTGCCAAATTGCCTTTGGGGTCTGCTCTGTACTGCGTTTTGCACGATGCTGCTTTGGAGTTTGCACTAATCTGTGCAACTTCTTTGTGGACTTTTTGCCTCAAAACTGAACCATGAGGCACGTACAGAGCCAAGACTGGAACAGGATATGTTGCTTCTGCAGAGAAGACAGTTCCGGAAACTAATTGTGTTTTGAGTTATACCACGATGGACTGGCTGATTTTGATGATGTTTCTGCTCTGTCTGTGATTAACCTGATGGTGACAGTAAAATGAAAAATAACATTCAAAATGAATAAAAACCTCAGAATGATATTTTGGATGCCACAGGATGCTCATCCTCAAAATGTAATTGTTTTAGACTTAATTTGATTATTAGTTCAAGCCAGCTCTACAGACTTCTGACTGAGTAATGGGCATTTCTGTCGAGTTAATCAGAAAGAACTGCAATTTCTTTTACCATGAGCAAAAATAGCTCTCAGGCAGAGGACAATGTGTAACAGCAATGACTGGATCTGTTGGCTTAGCTAGAAACATGCAGCCAGTTAATAAAAAAAAAAAAAAGGATAATCATTGTAGAAATATCTCACAGGCCACTGAATCTGTGCTGAAAATCACTCCAGAGCTTTGCTTGCAGTTGGTGAATAAAATTGTCGAGAAGAGTAACAGGAGTGCAGCAGTGCAGGAGATGCTCTCTGTTTTCAGGTGGACCAGAGCAATGCTCATTCTCATCATTTCTTGCTCAGCCCATCTGCAAAGGGTGAGCATCACAGGCTGACCTTAACCCCATGCCTTTTTGCTTCAGTCTCAGAGATGAGGAAAGAAGTCTGTTGGCAAAAAGTAGAGTCCTGGACCAAATGTTTGGCTGATGAGTTTTGCTAGATCAGAGCTGTTTTCTGAACATGATAGAGCCTAGAGAGGGCTCATCTGTCCCAGCTTGGATGCTGCAGGATTGTAGTTCAAATGCCCATAGCCAGGACTGCATGGTGGGTAGATAAGTGACCTGGCTGGTGCAGAGGTGCTTGGGTGCCCTGCCTGGTGAAGGGCTTCCCAGGATATCTTACCAAACCTGCATTATCCAGCATTTGAGACCTGTGCTTTCCAAAATCCATGCCCATCTGACAGCAGGCAAGGGCTAGGAGCTGGGATGCATTTCCCCTTCTCTGCCATGCTGGAGGGGAGCACTGTGTCTGGCCTAATCCCAACCCAGGGCTGTTATCCAGGGGATGCATTACTAATCCAAACCATGTGGGTTTGACAGGATTTTGGGGTACTATACTCTGCTCTGGTGAGACCCGACCTGAAATACTGCACCCAGCTCTGGAGTCCTCAGACAAGAAGGACATGGACCTGTTGGAGTCTGTCCAGTGGAGGGCCACAAAAATGATCAGAGGGCTGGAGCACCTCTCCTATGAGGAAAGGTTGAGAGAGTTGGGGTTGTTCAGCCCGAAGAAGAGAAGGTTGTGGGGAGACCTTATAGCAGCCTTTCTGTACTTAAAAGGGGCCTATAAGAAAGATGGGTACAAACTTTTTAGCAAGGCCTGCAGTAATAGGACAGGGGGTAATGGTTTTAAACTGGAAGAGGGTAGATTTAGAGTAGATATTTGGAAGAAGTTTTTTACAGTGAGGGTTGGAACAGGTTGCCCAGAGAGATGGTAGAAGCCCCATCCCTGGAAACATTGAAGGTCAGGTTGGATGGGGCTTTGAGCAAACTGATCTAGTTGAAGATGTCCCTGCTTACTGCAAGGGGGTTGGAATAGATGACCTTTAAAGGTCCCTTCTAGCCCAAACCATTCTATGATTCTATGATTCTATATAGTGTGGAGGGGGCAGCCATCATATGCATCTTTTCTGGCTGGTTAAGAAGCTAGCTTCCAGTCGTTGTTTTTCCCCTCCTCTGTTTTCGTAAGCAGCCTGATGTTGTGTAACAGGCTGACGGGGCTGTTGCTCATCCACATGATGCTCAGCCACAGAGGATACACGCAGGAGCTGGATACATGTAGGTGCTGATGCTTCAGCCCTGTGCTCAGGTACCTCCCTGGGCGTGACTGTGTTTTAAAAAAATAAGTGGGAGCCTTGCCAGGCTGAAATGGGCTTTGCCTTCCCCAGATGAGCTCAGCTGATTTTACAACACAGTGCCTTGCTTTTATAGATACCTTTTCAGTATCCTGGAGTCTGGTGTAGAGACCCATGGCTGGAGCATCTGCCAGAGCTCCCTGAACAAACCACCAAGCCTGCTGCTCCCTGGGAAGGAGCGTGCCAGGCACTTTGCCTGTAAACTGTTGGTATTTAGTAGGTAAAATGGAGTTACAAAAACATTTGGTGAATAGAGGGCTGTGCCAGTTTGCTCGGTCACATTCATAAAATTACTAAAATTCATAAAATGGGGCCTCTAGGAAAGCTGGGGAGGGACCTTTTTGTAAGGGCATGTAGAGAAAGGGCAAGGGGTAATGCCTTGAAGCTGGTAGAGGGGAGATTTAAGTTAGATATTAGGAAGAAATTCGTTGCTGTGAGGGTGATGAGACACTGGAACAGGTTGCCCAGGGAGGCTGTGGATGCCCCATGCCTGGAAGTGTTCAAGGCCCAGTTGGATGGGGCTCTGAGCAACCTGATCTAGTGGGAGATGTCCCTGCCCATGCAGGGAGGCTGGATCTAGATGATCTTTAAGGTCCCTTCCCACTCAAACCACTCTGTGATTCTTCTATGAAATAAAGTGTTGTTTTAAGAAAGGTGCTGAAATATTCCCCAAAGCCCCTTGCAAATAGCCAGAGCGATCTGAAGGTTTACTGTCCCCTCTCTTCATTTCTCTGTAGGTTTCCTTTCTATCTCTGTTGATAATTTCCACTCTTTCTGCTTTGTGATTATTTAACTTTTTGTTAACTTATAAACTTCCAAGGCACTCTGTTAACTTAATTAAGTTTAAATGCTTTTGTCTTTGCTGTGTTGAGCAGTGTGTGCTGGTGGAACCATAGCTGTTATCTCAGGTTTCTGTGTGTCTTCCCGCAGGTTGCTTTTGATTCCAAAGATATATTTGTTGAAAAAAGGAAGATTTCCACAAAAATGCCTATTGCACCTCTGACACTTTCAAGCATGACTCTTGTTGAGCATCTGTCCTGTTTTACCTTAGCGGTTAAAAGCTGATTAAAGGGGCAGGAATCCCTATTCCAGCTCTTTTTATTGCACATGTGTGACTTTGCATGCACGCTATGTTTGCAGTTGGGTGTCCAGCAGACCAGTTGGTGATGGTTGCAGGTTCTTTGGGACAGACACGTGAGCCCATGGCATCACTGCCTTTTGCGGCCACTGCAGTGTTGAGCATTGCACTGATGGCTTCTCGGGGGGATCAGCAGCACTGGCTGGGGATTTGGGGGAACCTCTGCAGCAGAAACATGTGCTTCATCTGGCTGAGCCCCCTCAGTTGGAAACTGGGAATAGTTTGAAATTTACCACTTGTTGCACCTTTCCTCCCTGTGAGGTCTCTCATCTCATCTCATCTCCTTCCAGTTTGCTTTTAGTTTCCCAGCCCTGCAGCTGACACAGTCTAGGTAGTAGCATCACAGGCTTCTGTGCAACACATTGTCCTTGTACTGTCATGCTGACTTCCCTGGGTGATGGCAATAGTGATAGATACCCCCTTTCAGCCCAACCCTTGTCCACTTGGATGTCTTGCCCCCACCCTGTGTGGAGATGGCCAACAGAGGCTTTGAGGCCTGAGCGTCACCTTGTCCAGATGGAACCTATTTTGGATGTGAGTTTGTACATGAAAGTTCGTTGAGGTTAGGTCTGAAGCTTTTCCAACTTGTCATGTTTGGAAAGCATTCCTGCTTTGCACAAGCTGCAGGGAGTCGCAGCTTGAAGGCTATGGCTGTAGGCAAGGCCAACAAGTGTTGAGTTGGTGGTGTGCGGGGGCCAACAGTGCAGCTGGAGGAGGCTCCCCAGCCAGGGTGTCACCCTGATGGTGTCTGGAGTGAGTCACCTGCAGCATCTTCTCCCGTACTTGGGGGTTTGGTGGCTCTTCACATGCTGCTGTGTGAAAAGCTTGGGACTGTGCTGGCGAGAGGGTTTCCAGAGTTGCCCCACGTGCAATGGTGAGTTCAGAGGAGTAAACAGATGAACTGTGACCCCACTGAAATAATTTCCAAAGAAAATTCTATTAAAAAAGGAAAGAAAATCCAAATGTTCAAGTGTTTTGAAATCTTGCAGCTGATACCGCTTGAGAATGAGCCTCTGGGGTTTGCAGTGCCTATGGGAAAGGGAGGTGGGGAGAGGAGAAGTTTGGATGGGTTTAAGTCCAGAGTAGGACAGTGAGATAGAAGGGTTGTTTTGGGGAAAGGTGGGTGTAAAGCCATTTGGTGGAAGAGTGAGAGGAAGGAGTGGATTAAGTGGGTGTGTTGGTGCACAAAATGGTTTATTTCTTAGGTTGCAGATGCTTTGTACTATTAGCATCCAAATGGCTCCAGCTGGTCTTTGGAATCAGTGTCTCGTTTAAATGCAAAGAGCAAAACAGGTGTGGGGAATACAGCATTTTGTTTCTTTTTTGGTTGCTGAATATATCTGCAAAGTTGAGTTAGCAGTGAGACTGCATGTGGCTTATTTTGGGAGCCATGTTTCTTTGAAATACAAGGCATTTATCATTTTTGCTGGCTTTTTTCTTAATATGCAAACATGGTTCATGCAGAAAACAATAAAAAGTGACAAAACTGTAACAATTTATTTTACACCCGCCGTTCCCCAGGGCTCTGGGTTGTAAACCAACAGCAGCAGCTACAGTCTTGTCTTGTTCCTCCTCCATGTGAACCTCCTCTTGGGCAGTAAAACTGGTGCTGTGCTGTTTTTTTGCTCCCATGCCCTTCTCAGGTGCTGGTTTCATGAGGGTTACAACCCTTTGCTGGCACGGCAGGGTGAGCCAGCAGCATGGCTTTCATCCAGATCCGCCCTGGGCACTCAGTTGCCTCTCCGTGGGATCGGGCTGAACTTGCTGTGTGAAGGTTACGTTTGCTTGCTGTGTTTGGGCTGGCTTCATGCCAGCTGTGGGAGGACAGGAGATACCGGATTGGGTGCAAAATCAGTGGGGCACTTGGGTGATGCCTGACATGGCTTTGCCTGTCACTGTTTTTTCAACAGACCTGGATGGGCTGAGCATCACCACATCACAGAGGTCCTTCAGTGGCAGCAGGGGCTGCGGAGCGCCTGCCAGCGTCCTGCTGAAATGTGGCCTCAGGTCTTATGTTGGTAACAGATGACATTATTATACAGCCCCCCCCCACAGAAGGACATGGAACTGTTGGAGCGAGTCCAGAGGAGGGCCATGAAGATAATCTGAGGGCTGGAGCACCTCTGCTATGAAGGCAGGCTAAGAAAATTGTGGTTGTTCAGCCTGGTGAAGAGAAGGCTCTGGCTTGATCTTATAGCAGCCTTCCAGTACCTGAAGGGGCTACAGGAAAGGTGGAAAGGGTCTTTTTACAAGGGCTTGTAGTGATAGGGCAAGGGGTGATGGCTTGGATTGGAAGAGGGTAGATTTAGGTTAGACATTAGGAGGAAATTCTTTCCTGTGAGGGTGCTGAGACTCCAGAACAGGTTGCCTCCTGGAAGTGTTGAACTGCCTGCTCCCTCCCTGGAAGTATTGAAGGGCCGGTTGGATGGGGCTCTGAGCATCCTGATCTAGTGGGAGGGTCCCTGCCCATGGCAGAGGGGTTGGAACTAGATGATCTTTAAAGTCCCTTCCAGTCCAAACCATTCTATGAGTTTATGAAATTCAACAGGTTTTTTATTTATTAATTTTTTTTTTAAAGTGTCAGAGTGGATTTTACTATGTCATCCCAGGTCAGATTATTAATCCGATGAATTGTGTCTGCACATTGCCTGATATACCCCTGTGGTGCTCACTACCTACCTTCTCCCATGTTCTGCAATCCTTCCTTCTGTATTTGAAGCATCCTTTGCATACTAGTAATATCTTGGAGTAAAGCCAAAATGTAAAGGACCGCCAAAACTTCCCTAAAAGATTAAGAGATCTGACAATCTTTTCCACCAGAAATCTTCCAGAGTCCACAGTGTCTGAATTGTTGTGATCCATGCATGGGACAAAGATCTTCGGGGAGCATTAGCTGCACGTGAGACACGGCAGGGACATGCTGGGCCATGAGGTCCTGTGAGTTGCAGGTTGGTGTATCCAGCTTTGCTTCCCATGCAATGCTGGTGCTCTGTCTGCAGTGACTTGTCCTCCTTGTGTCACCCAGGGCCACCAGTGTCTTGTGGGCAGGAGGAGCCAGCATAGCCCCCTGCTGTCTCTTCTCCTTTCAGGCTCTTGCCATTTAGCTTCAGACCCTTTGTCTTTCAACTTAATTTTGTCTCCTTGCTTGCACTGCCATGGCACTGATCTGTGTGCCAGCCCCTGCCCTGACTCAGCCATGCCGAAACGTTCCTGCTGAATAATTCCTACTCCCTTGCCCGGGGCTGCAAATTTCTGGCTGCTCATTCAGGGTCAGTTCCCATACCTGGTGAAATCCTTCTGCCAAACTCAGCACTTCTGCCTTGATCCTTGCATCTGCAAGCCCCATAACCCAACATGGAGCATGGTCTGCCCATGCCATTGCTGGTGCTGTCTGTGCCCTATAGCTGCAGCCACCATGTTGTCCCTTGGAGCCTGGCCATGCAAGGGACATGTGGTCCAGCTTGACTGGGGTTGGGATGCATGGCACCATTGTGCCAGCTTTGCAGGCGATGGGTGACCTGGAATAAATCCTGGTCATGGTTTTTTTTTTCTGCAAATGGATGTTGCTGTTAGACAAGTTGTGATTAATTTAGTTGAAGTAAAAACGACCTTAATGAAATTTTATGTATTAAAAAAACCCCAAAACCATCTGTTGGAGAAGATGGCTCTTGAAGCTGAATCATGGCCGTGCTGCTCATGGGCAGCAGCACTGTTGCTGAGAGGCAGATTGTGGCCCAGAGGACCATTCCTAATGCAGATCAACGGAGCAACAGTGGAGCCACACCTCAAAGCTTTCAGAGCCCTTTCTAGCAAACCACTTCAGAAAGGGTGTTTCACTGTGGTTTAATGGACAGAAGAGAAAGCCCAGAGTGAGGCAGGTGCTCATGGGTTGCAAGGCAGGAGCTACCAGCTGCAGGCATCTTTAGGAGTGATCAGAGCTTCATGCTTCTGTACCCAGTAGCATGACATGAAGGGCACCAGGGGCAAGAGCAACTTTTCTGTCTGCTCGCTTGCTTTTCTTTCCCACTTGAGCATTTTTTTTGCAATTTTCTAAGCATCGTGTGCATATTCTGTTTCTTTTCCCTTGCACTAAGCAGTTGTCTTCTCCTTCTTAACTGGTTTCTTCATACAGAGGTACGGAGTGGCAAAATAAGTTTTCAGAGATACATGTGTTTGTCTGGTCAGGGAATCTGGGTGTGGGTGATACCTGAGAATAGTTTTTGCTGTTTGTTTGAAGCAGCTTGGAATTCGTAAGGCAAATCAGAGGTATTTCCCTTAGGATGAGCTACTTGCAAGTGTCCTGTCAACCAGGCTGAAAAACCCCAACCAAAACAGAACTCAGCGCCATTCTCTTCAGCTGCCAAATCTGTGTCTGATTTGGGGTTTTGATTATAGGCAGTTTTCTAAAATCAAAATGAGCCTTTTATCGTCTTCCCTTCCTTCTTCTCCTTGTTCACCTTTCACTTCTGCAGCCATGTGTTGGGCTGTTCTGAGAGGTGCTGGGCTGTCACCATTCCTGCCAGCAAAGGGGACTGTACCGCTGACTTCTTCAGTCCTCCTCTGCCCTCGTGCTGGCTCAAGCACAGATCCATCCACAGCTTGCTGTGCTGTTAAAAAATAATCTGGTGTCCATGCTGCGTGAGCTTTCTGCTGGTCAGTGAGCTGCGTGAGCTTCTGGAGAGGTTTGGTGAGCACCAGGGACAGCCTGGGACATGCTCTGGGGAGCATGGGAAAAGGCACCTGGGTTTTGGCAGTGGTGAGGCGTTAGACTGACGCCATGTAATGGAGCTGAACGGTGCATGTTGGCCCAGTCCACCTCATCCTTTGGACGTGGCATCCACATGATTTATCAGATGAAAAAATGTTGTGGTTTTTTTCCTCTCCAGAAAGTTCAGCTGCTTCAAGAGTCCTAAAAGTACCAAGGTGTAGAAGGTCATTGATTTTTTTCCTCTAAACAGTCTTGAAACTAATCCAAACCCTCCACAGTTTGATACAACATAGGGTATAATTTTATTTCAAGAGAAGGGAAAAGTCTAGTATACCATCAGCTCCTTTTATTTCAGTGTGTGGTTGACTTGTCACTCATATACATTTAGAAATACGCTTTCTTCTCATGTATTCACTGAAGCATTCAAGGTAAATGTGATTGAAGCTGGTGGCTGCTTGGATTGTTCATCGGGCACTTCCAGGTGCCATCTGTACACAAGGACCTTGGCAGTGCAGCAAATGGCTATTTTCCCACCTTAAGGTACACATGTAATTGGGAGATGCCTTTTGATGATCACTTAAGATCTTAAAGCCTTTCTTTGTACATTCACATTTGTGTTGGCTAAATTTCAACTCACTTTCTTCCTTGTCAGCCATTTCCTTTTTGTTGAATAAACTGTTCCTCATAAAACATAACAATGAGGGCACTGCTGTTGTGGGGGTTTTCTTTGGTTGTGTTGGGCTTTTAGCAGCTGTTTCCACCCAAAGGTGGATTTCGCTTTGTTATGCACCTTCTAACTAGTTCTCCAAACCTTTTTCACCTTGTGGATTCCTAAATTTTTTTTTTTTATGGAAGTGCTGGATTCTTTCAAGCAAATTTAAGTCTTCTGACAATGGAGTTGCATTTCTTGTATTATTTTCCACACACCCAAACCTATGGTACATGGTCCCCTAAGGACCAAATGGCTTGAAAGCCTCCATTAGAACTACACTTGTTCACTGAAATATGTTATTTCTAATAGTTACTTGTTATGGTTATTAGGAATTTTCTGTGTCGTTGATGATTTATAACACTTCCATTCTCATGTAACTGTTGTGGAGGACAAAATCAAAGGTCTGGTTTGCCCAGGGCACCCACTTCAGACATATGAGCTTGGGCAGAGTGCTGTACTGATGTGGCTCTGTGGCTTTTGTCTTAAGCTGGACTGTGTCCCAGTTGGGTTTGGGCACAAGTGGAGCAAGCCCAGGTCTGTCTGCACTTGTCTAGGTAGACATAGCCCACTTGGCTCATGTGAAATTCTTGCTCATCAGAGCCTCAGAGGTACCTTCTCGCCTTTGGCTGTACCTGTGAACTGTGCAGCACGGGAGGTATGAAATAATCAAAGTGAGTCTGAAAATGCCTGTAATGTGAAATTGTTATGTTAATAAAAACAAACGGAGTTGTTTGAGTTCAACCAAGCAGAATCTTGCTGTTTCTGAGAACAGTGTTTCAGCCTTGCACTCCTTGGAGAAACCCTGATTAAAAATGCTGATAGGTGACCTACGGGACCGGTGGTTATAAGGTGGTAGGCACAAGATCCTGCCCAATAAACATTTCATGTGCATAGGTGCAAAATGTCTGGTGTGAGCCAGGAGAAATGCTTCCCACCAGGGAAGGCAGAGTGTGCCTTCTGCAGGGCAGATGCCCTGGGCTCCCTCTGCTTGGGATCTCTGTATCTGCAGAGATGTGGCTTAGCCCCAGCGAGAAGCACTAAAAGAGATAGGAGAGCTCACTTTATGTCTAAGGTCTATAAAGCCTGCGGTTTATGGCTGGCTTCTCTCATTACAGTGTCAGTTCAGGCCAAGTTCAAATGAAGGATGAGTGAGAAAGGGGGAAAAAACGCAGCCCTGCTGTGTGTGCATCTCCTTTTTGTGCTGCAGTGCACAGCTCTCATGTGACTATTGGATTCTCATCAGTCAGCGAGCCAGCAGCGTCGTGCTGCATGGCCAGTCCTGGAACCTGGTGGAAGAACTTGCCTTGCAAGCCTCTTCTGGGCAGCAGAGAGAAGTCACCTCTGAATGGACTTGCTTTTTTTTTTTTTTTTTTAAATTGTGTGTTTTTCAGTCTGCTAGTAGCATGCACAGAGCTGTGCAAAGCTGTGACTCTCTGTGGGCTTACAGGCAGTGGTCCTGGTCAGTTGGGTATGTCCTTGGTTTTATAGAAGACATGCCAGTGTACACACAGGGACAGGAGCTGTGGGCAGAGTTTGGACCGGAGTGCTCTAAGGTCTTGCTCAGGGCTGCCCCCACGCCTAGGGCAGAAGGACAGCAGGGGCTGTTTGGTAGTGGCCACCTCTGGATGCCAGAAATGGAGGGATAGCTAGGAGTCTGAGATGGGGACCTTCTTGTCTGGACCCTGGGAGCACAGTGAAACTGATGAGGGAAGGTTGTGAGAGTTGGGGTTGTTCAGCCTAGAAGAGAGGAGGCTTCAAACAGAGCAACCTTTCAGTACTAAGAAGGGGCTTATAAAAAAGATGGGGCCAGGCTTTTTACCGAGGGGTAATGGTTTTAAACTAAAAGAGGGTAGATTCAGACCAGATATTAGGAAGACATTTTTTATTATTAGGATGGTGAAACACTGGAACATGTTGCCCAGAGAGGTGGTAGATAGAGGTACCATCCCTGGAAATGTCCATGGTCAGGTTGGATGGGGCTCTGAACAACCTGATGTGGTTGAAGATGTCCTTCCTCACTGCAGGGCGGTTGGACTAGATGACCTTTAAAGGTCCCTTCCAACCCAAACTATTCTGTGGTTCTGTGGTTCTGTGATTTACGGTCTTGTAGAGAGAATGTCACCAAAGTGCAGTCATGGTCAAGTAGTCAGTGTTGAGCTTTTGCTTGCAAGTAGGGGCAACACTGTGTTCTTCCACGTGTACAAAAAGAATCATAATGGGATGCCTTCCATGCTACCAAGAGTGGTGGGTCAAGAGATGCTAGTAGTAACTGCTGGGAATGCTTTGTGCTGTGATTTGTTGGGGAACAAACAGGATGTTGTTGTAACTAGATGCAACAACAGGGCATCTGGATCTTGATGCACTAAGATGCCCTCGAGAAACTTCCTAGCAATATGATGTGAGTGGACTTCCTGGCTGTGTTTTGTGCTTTATGTCTGAGGATCATACCCAGTACAAATGGATGACTGAACCTTGATGGGTGTTTAAACATGTTATTTACACCATTGTGACACTAGGAGCTCTAACTGTGTCCCCAGAGCCTATCGTTCTTTGTACAAATGTTGAATCAAAGGCTGTGCACCCCCCAGGGAGCTTACAGTCTACATCAATGACAGAAGGTTGTGGTTGGATACATGCAGATGGGGGAGTAAAATGAAAATGCTAGGGCACTATTGATCATCTTGACAGATGTGTCTCAGGCCACCAGCAGCCTCACAGTTATTGGGTTTTCTTGTAAATGTCAAAGCAAAGGAGAGTTTTGATGAAGTCGATGAGGTGGTTTGGCAGCCATTAGAGAGGAAATCCCACCAGGCAAGAAAGGGACAGGAAGGGTGAAAATGCCATTCAATATAAAATATGTTTTCCACAGACTGGCCTCGGAGATCAGCTTCCTAAGTACAAGTCAGCATTGTAAGAGCCAACAGCATTTAGTGGATACTGCTGTACATGGCTTATGCCTTGAAAGATAGGGAGCTCTTGTGTGATGAGCTAGGAAAAGACCGGAGCCTTGGGAAGGTGGATAGAAAACATGACATGTGAGGTGGCATACCCTTTGGTTGGAAGAAGTTAGTTGTCTCAGGGAAGGGTAGTTGTATTGGCTGTGATGCAGGGAAAAAAGCTTTGATGGCGACAGCAGATTTGAATGCTGAACGAAAGAGCATCCGAAAGATGTTCTGAGATGTAATTTTGAACACAAGGAGACCAGTCTGAAATAGCAAGGATAGTCTGTGAGGAAGAGAGGAGGGCTAGAGTTGTGTTTCTGGTGGAGATGAAGTGGCTGTAGAGAAGGACCATAAACAGGAATTAGAAAAAGGACCATGTCCAGAACTGCAGGGTCCATGGGGACAGGAGCCTGAAGTTAAACTGAAGGATGACAAAGAGTTTCTGAAGAGACAAGAGGTGGTGCAGTCAGAGGAACGTTGGAAGAGCCATGGCCAAGCAGAGGGACCTTTGTATTCTGATTTTTGGCTAAGGAGCCACTAATGTTTTCAGTAAAGACATTATTACTGTTTCCAGACCCTCCACAGATAAACTGGTGCAGATAATGAGAAGCCTTGGATGTAACATCATCAGAAGTGATTTTATGTGTGTGGTTTGGTCAGGGACCTGTGCTGCATCCCTGCCCAGTTAGGTGTCTGCCTGGCTCCATGGACTTTCTATCCCATCTCTGCACCCTCGTGGTTGGGATACTTTTCCCATAAAACAGGCATGTGCTGACATCTCTGCCTGGTTACACAAGCTGGGTCTGGAAAACCTCAGCTCCTAGATTACAAACATAGCAGGTCTTTGTCTGCAAAGGTGTAAGGTTACAAAACACACACCCACACGATCGCATGGCTTAACCGAAACCACCTCATTTTTAGCAGTTTGTGAGGGTTTATTCACTGCAGAGCAGCAGAGGAATGCAGGAATGCGAGCAGCCTTAAACCTATTCATTTGGCGGGAAGGCATCTCCTCTCTCCTGCTCCAGCCTGCTTGGCTTTAATGATAATTGCACCTCTTGAGTTGTTGAGTTGGCTCTCAGCCACACTGGCCCTCCACACAGATGTGTGTGGCACAGCACTGGGAAGGAAGGCTGGAGCCAGGAAGGAGCTTAGGTTGATGCTTTAGAGCAGACCTGTCCTTCCCCATGGGATGCATCCTGCATCCCACCCCACATCCCACCCTGCATCTGACCCCTTCCCAGGCTCCTCTGCTGTGAGCAGCTGCCTGCTTCCAAAAAAGCTTTTGTACTCCTTCTGGTACTAGCTCTCCCCAGCAGGCCCTCAGCCCTGCAAGTGGCCTCAGCTGAGGTCTGAATGGCTCCTACCTCCTTCCCAAAGAGCCTGTCCTGCAAGCCCTGGGCCTCCCTGCCTGTACAGCACTGCCCCACTGCTGGCATCAGCAGCAAGACTCATGGATGCTCTTTTGCTCTTGAGTTAAGGCCAGGAGGAGGATAGTCACTCCCCAGCTCTTGTGCATCCTGCTGGGGAATTTATTCCGCCTTTTTTATTATTTTTTTCTTTAGTGCCTCTGATTAACCATTCCCAGATGCCTCTAACAATATCCTGGCATTTAAAAGTTAACTATTGATTTTAAAAGCCATGTCACTTTAAAAATGGGAAATAAAATAAAAGAAAGCAGCAGTAATTTTTGTTGGCTTGTTAAGAATTTGAAAGATGCAATAAAATCGGATTTTAGGTTTATTTGCGCTGCTGGTTCCCAGGGGAGGAATGTGGTGCCCTGCACGACCCGGCTGCTTGCGGCAGCTGCTGCCATTGCCACTCTCTGCTCCGCTGCTGGAGTTTCACATGAAGGGCCTGGGAAGTTGGAGAAACTGGTCACTCTGGATCCGTAATGTGAAGACAAGTATGGTGTGTTAGCTGTGGATACAGAAGCCAGGCGGCTGGAGACTTCCCAGCAGAAGTGAGTGGTGTGGGTACCGTAGCACTGTTGACCTAATAGAAGAAAACTGGTACAGTTTGGGTTTGGTAGGGACTCTGTATGATGAGGTCCACTCCACACTGCATATCTCCGGTTTCTCTGAAATGCCCTCTCCTGGTCACCCTGGTGTATAGTTAAGACGGGCCTTGGACACAATTGGTTTGGGACTGGACAGTGGTATCAGAACAGAAGTCCTCAGTGCTTTTTGGTGTTACTTGCTTGCAAACACCTGCAGGCATTGATCCTACTTCATTTGTTTGGAAACTGAGGCACATCTCTTCTGACAGCCCTTGCTCTCTCTAGAAAGTCAACATTCCTAAGCTTTAAAAACAGCTCATTGCTGATGGGAAAAAACAAAACAAAACCAAAAACAAACCAAGAAGTAAAGAAACAAGTAATGTATTTTGGACTATCCTCTTAGTGAGGACAACAGCCACAGCTTTGCACCCCATGTGACAGTGGGGCATGCCCCACCCTGGGAAATACAGCGGTGCCATAGAACCACCCTGGCTCACCTGCTGGTAACTCATACCCTGCAGCCAGGCAGTGTGGTGGGACGGATAGACTTCTGCTAAACCAGTCCTGCCTTCTCCTCTCCCAGTGGGTTATTGGGCCATGTTGGATGGGTTGCTCAATCTTTCAGAATTGCAGTTTCTCCATCAGGATGACGATGTTAACAGCGCGTAAGTAGTCTTTTAAGTGCATTGAGATCTATGGAAGCTAATTAAAAGATATACGAGAGGGGGTGGGGGTAGGGAAGGCATGCAAGTGTCAGGAATTCAATAGGGAAATCTTTTGCATTGTATCACCTTTGTATTTATTCTGATCCCAGTGCGACTGTCAGCTTTCTAGAGCTAGATCAAGACTGCAGTTAATGCAAAGCCCAAACCTTACTGTTACTGCTGCGTGGTGCTCGACATCATTACTGTGGGAACAGCAGTAGCAAGGCTGATGAAAAATATTCGTGTCTGCTGGAACATAACCTCTTTGGGATGAGAAGAGGTCTTCACACTGTGCCCTACCAGGATTTAGCCACAGATAATGGAGTTTTTCCTACTGACATCTTAGGGTGATGAGCAGTTGTGCGATGTGATCCCTTCATAGCATCCTTGCTGTGCCAGCTTTGAGGGCTTTCCTGTCTAGCAGTGGGTGGTCAGCTGCCATTTCAGGGCTTGGGCCATGCCAGCTGTGCATTGCCTGGTCAGGCAGGGCACAGCTGATGACTCTGCACTTGCCCTGCAGTTGTTGCATCCCTCTCCCAGGATCTCTGGTTGAGCTCAGCCCCGCGTGTATGCACAAGCAAGGGAGCAGAGTGAGTGCTGGCAATCCTTTCTCCTCCTCCCTGGTGCCGGAGCTGGCTGGAGAGCCAGCATCAAAGCAAAATTTCCAACTCATGTCTCTTTTCTTGGAGGCTGCCTGGCTCTGGCGTTGGCTCTTAGTGGCGTTGAAGCCTGCCTGGGAGTGGGCGCGACTCCCGCGTAGCTCCTGGGTCGACTCTCATTAGGAAGGGCGGATGCTTCGGAGCGGGTGAGCTGCACCTCTCAGCTTGTTTTGCCACGTAGCAGCCGGGCTGCAAAGCCAAGATGCAGAGCTGGGTTTCTTCCCCAGGGCTTGTGCTCCCCAGCGCTCACCCTGGCTGGCAGCCCTGGGCAGCACAGAGTGGTGATGAGCTCCGGTATGGCAGCGATGGCCTGGGTGGCCAAGCCCTTCCAGCACGTGCTGGGTTGTTCTGCTGAACCCCGGGGTGGGTGCCCCATTGGAGCTGCTCTGTGGTTTGGGGTGGGAGTCTCACCACTTGCCCCAATTTCCCTGCATTCTCTGTGATGGTGAAGAACACCTCCAGGGCAGAAGTCATGGCCCAGGGCTTGTAGCCACAGGGTAGCTCAAAAACCCAAAGTGAGTACTTAGAAAAAGAGGGGTAGCAACGACTGCCAGAGGCAAGAAGTGAGTTGTTCTGCCCTTTCCAAACCAAGTGGGGAGAGGCAGGCTTCAGAAGGTCCCCTGGGATTGTTCTCCCAGCTTGGCAGCGCCCAGCACTACTCCTGGGTTTGCTGGGTGGAACACTGCAGTCCTGTCCCCACTTCTTCCAGACATCATCAGCATCGGCACTTATGGTTCAGGTCCATCAGAGTGTAGCATCCGGAGCAGCTCGAGTGCTTTTAGGAGGTAAGGTGTGTATGTTGCTCACTTGTCTCCTTCAAGGAGGTGGAACAGGTTGTCCAGAGAGGCTGTAGATGCCCCATCTCTGGAAACATTCAAGGTCAGATGGGACAGGGCTCTGAGCAGCCTGATATAGGTGTAGATGTCCCTGCTTATTGCAGGGGGGTTGGATTAGATGACCTTTAAAGGTCCCTTCCAACCCAAAACATTCTGTGAATCTGTGAGGGCAACCCCCAGCCCAACTAACCCGGAGGAGCAAGTGGGGTGCAGGGCATCCCTGTGGCCTTGGCATGGAGCAGCAGGAGCTGTGGGAGTGGAGGAGAGAGGCTGGCACAGCATGCAGTGGTGTGTGCAGCAAAGGGATGGATGATTTTGTGTGTGGAGGGGAGGTCTGAGTAATCACATTCCTCAGTTACCAATTTCTCCCCAAATGGGTGGCTGAGGGCCTTTTTAAAGGCCCTCGCTAGTTAATGCAGACCCTGCCTGTGCCTGCTCTTCCATAGCAGGACGTGTCAGTCTCAAAGCCTGCTGCAGAGGCAAAGCACGGGGCTTTTTTGCATCTTCCTACAGGAAGTGCCTTTCTGGGCACTGAAGGACATGTCTTCGCTTTTGGGGACACAGAATGAATACTGTCAGCAAATAATAAAATAAATGCATGTATCTGTCCCACGTGAATATATACAAGGCTGTACAAGATAACTGCATTTGAAGGGATCCGCATCTTGCTACTCCTGCAGTGCTTGTTGGTCAGGGAAACTGGTGAAGCCATCGTGTCCTTTGATGGTGTTCTAGCTCATGTCTGCATTGTCTCTAGTATATACCAAGCTTCAGCCGTGGGTTTCACTCTTTAGCATCTAGTCAGAAATAGCTTGCCTTGGCTTTGCAGGTGATATTTCTAGCTGGGTCCTCCGGTGCTGTGGGATCATATAGTAAGTTAGTCAGCTGAGAAACAGGATCACTTTGCTGAATTCAGCCCAGTTTCTGGATAGCACACATAAATACAGCTAGTCACTAAAAATAAAAGCCTGTGACCAAGTTCAGTGGCTCATCCCTTTGGCAGCCAAGCTGCATTATCATGAAATCTGGGCATCCTTTTGCACTGCTGCACCCAAAACCACTTCAGGCTGCTGCAAACGATGTCACTGAACCCACTTGCAACGGGCAGCCCATCCAGCTGACGTGACGCTCTTTTTTTTTCTCTTCTCTCTTTTTTTTTCTCTCCTCTGGTTGTTATTCTGGAGATTCAGTTCCGCAGTCCAGTCAATGGTCTTGCATGGCAAACTGGCATGTGCTGGCATAGCTGAAAAGGAGGAACTAATGGGAACAATAGCATGGGTTGGTCCTGTTGCCAAAAACCTTGTGGGGGAGATTCACAGGCATAATCACATTGAAACCATGGGAGATGCTGCTGAACCAGGAACTTCCTTGGACTTTCTGCCTCTCCACTCTGCCCTTCTGCTCAGTCTCCACACCCAAGTACCTGCACATGCAGTTTGTTCCTTTGCACTCTTGCTTTTAGGGTTAACAGCACAAAGTGGGGGAGGTTGGGAGAGTTTCTGATATTTATTTTCACATCCTCTGCTTTTTCCATATTTGCATCCCATCCTGATACTCTCTATCAGCATTGGTCCAGAGCAAGAGCCCCCCTGGGAGTTGTGAAGTTGGGACGAGCTGTACCAAGTGCCAGGCTCAAGGCTGGATGCCCACACTGGTGTTTTTTGTCCTACTTGCCCCATATGAGCCAAGATTCCCCTCCCAGCAGCTGTGTTTCTGTATGTGGAGCTGGGTTTTGAATCTTTTGCTGGCTGTTTTCTCATCAGTGGGATGCTTGCCAGCATCCTCATTGCAACATGAAGATGGAGCCACTGATGTCCCTTCTCATTGCAGGGGGGCTTGGACTAGATGACCTTTAAAGGTCCCTTCCAACCCAAACCATTATATGATTCTGTTATTCAGTGATCCCCAATACTGTGATCCAGCAGGTGATTATTTCTAGCTGGCTCAAGGGAGTCCCTTTTGGAAAAGGGGAAAGGTGCCACATCCTTCCCCTCTGCAACCTTTTTCCAGCATGTGGCATTTCTGAGATACAGCATTTCCCTGGTGTAGTGTGTGGTAACAACAGACCTTCTCTGTTCTTTGATCCAGAGCTTTTAATGGAGCAGTGTGATGCTCCTGCACAAGCCTAAACAGCTTTGATTCTGCCATGCAATGTGGTGTGCATGTGTCCAGGTTTACAGGGGTTATAAACACCAAGTTCCTTGCAGAATTTCTCTTGCAGAACTTGAGAGTCAATTAAATCAAAGCTCGCTATTGGAGGTTTGGATTTTTTGTTTGTTTGTTTGTTTTTCCCTATTGACCGATGTGTTTTTAGCAAGGGGCTGCAAGGGGGTGCTGCATCAGTGTGTGCCTGCTGTGTCCCTTTTCTAGTTCACAGCTCTCATTCCAGATGCAAGAGAGGATGCTAACAACAGCTAGGTCCCAAAAAGGTGTTTTCTTCTAACTCCTGGAGACGAATTGCTTTAATGGGAGGTGACTTGCTGCAAACTTGTGGCCACAGGAAGACGGATGGTTTTGAGCAGGGGTGTTTTGACCTGAAACTTAAGCCTGTGGCTGGGTCACTGGCCTTTTTTCAAGTTGTTTTCACTGGGCTGGAAGCTTTCTTGTTACGCACGGAATTGCATCCAGGGAGGATCTGAAAGGTCGCTTAACCCTTTGGCATGCAGTGAAAGCAGAAAGGAATGACAATACAATAAATTCAGAGCTAGGCAGCCATCCCCCCAAAAAAGATCCTGAAAGGCTGGAAAAAACCCACAAAGGAGGATGCTGGGTGTGTATTGCCTGGTCAGCAAACAGCCTGCATCTGGGTTGGGGTTGCACCAAAGGTTTATACAGAAATTCAAATCCATTCGGGAAGTGACACAGGTTAACAGCACTTTTTTCCTCTCCTCTCTCTTTCCTTCATCTTTGCTGTAATGCGTTTGACTGAATTACAGTGCAAATCCGTGGCTGTATAAATACCAAGCAGGGAAAAAAAAGAAAAAGCCCAGCAGAAACCACAGGCATTGTTTAGGCAGTACTTTGATGTAGTTCACCCGTGAATATAAACTCTGTGAGCCTTGTGGGCTGGTTTTGGGCTAAAAAGGGCTGAGACTGGTTTGTTGGGTGCCTTAAAAAAACGCTTCACAGACATTTCCCTTCCCATCCTTTCTTTTTTAATGCGTGTGCCCTGCAGAAAAGGAGCTTGTTCTCTTGTCTCCCAAGATTAAGCCCCTTTTACTGCATCACTACTGCCTGGGATTGTCAATTTGCATGTACGTTGAACACCTCAAAGGGTATAAATCCAGGTCCAGGTGCTGCTGGATCCATCTTCTATGTTAGTGTATTGGCTTCACCAGGCTCGTGGGGAAGGACAGGTTGTCTGGGGCAGATCCTGCAGCCAGTGTTGGAGTCAGGAGTGGGACCAGCCTGGCAGTGCTGGGTCTGTGGCGAGGAAGGACAGGATGGGGCAACTTGGTAGTTAAGCTGTTGGTTTTTTTGGGAGCATATGGGGAGGACTAGTCTGTGATGCTCAGGTATAAATTTGGCCTAATACTTAAGTACCAATTCCCAAGAAATTGCCATCGGAGTAATTAACGTGCGCTGACTTATTTGTACAGTGATAACAGCTGGAAAGTATTGAAGCAGGAAAAACAAACAGATTATTCATCTGAACCTTCAATCCACAGCCTTTACCTGACAGTTCACTATTTGTGATACGCAAGTCTATTTTTAGGCTTCTGAGTCTGGCAGGCTCTTTTTTCTTTGTTTTGTATTTTGGTTTTTATTTTGCTGACATAAATTGGAAATGAATCTGTGATTAGAGATAAACAAACACATTTTTAAAATAAACCTTTTGAATACCAAAGAGTGTTTTCTGTGGAAATGATGAAGCATTGGTACAAGGCTCTCAAAATCTGTGCCCTTGGAAGTGGGATGAAGATGCTTCAGGCAGCAAGAGCTGCTGTGTTCTGGCTCCAGAGACTGGAATGAGATCCCTGTTTCTATCGGAAATATTTGGTGTGACCATGAGCACCTTCTTTAGCCCAGACTTCTCTGCTTGGTGATGAGCGCTGCTCAGCCAGCCAGGTTAGAGTTGCCCTTGGAGATGTGAACACTGATGAGAAGGTTTAGTGACTTGGATAGTAATTATTATTAATGAGAGGCTGGGGAAAAGAATGACACGGGGTCACAGGAGTTTGTGGTCGTTGGCGTCTGAGGAGGATGTTTGGCGAAGGGCGTTCTTATATGTGTGAGTATATGGAAGAGCTGATAGAGAGCAGAAGATGTTTGGAAACTGGGGAAAAAAGTGGGTGTGGAGAAACGTGTGGGTTCACCTTGGAATGGAAAAAATGGGGATGAAAGTGTTTGTTCTGCCCTTCCTTTCCATCCCTCCCCTCTCCTTCTTATGGCAGTATCTCCTCCAGCTGCAACGATTCCCTGCCAGGCACTTCTGCTAAATCCTTTGAAAGCTCCTCTTCTCCTTTGGCAATTAGAAATAAATAAAAAGGGTGGGGGCAGAAGACAGGCTGTCTGCAGAGGAAGAGAGCTGAGGGGCCCCAGGGTTTCTCTTGGTGATGGGTTTTGTGAACAGCTGAAGAAATCACCAGGAAAAGCACCTCCCACAGCCAACAGCTATATCACAGGCACCCCTAGCACAAATGCAATGCAGATGAATCAGAGTTAAAGTGCCTTTTTTAAATACCAAAGGCTTTTAAGTATTCGAGCCAGCCATCAAAAAGGTGAGTTGCCATCTCGGTATCTTGAGATCTTTGCATGGAGCCTGCATGCCTCCCTGGAAGGTGGGGCTTAGGCAAACACTAGCAATACAGCTCAAATAAAGGGTAAATGAATAAAACTTGTGACCTCCCTTATGAAAGATTCAGCCTGGTGACCCAATGTTCTTTAAAATCTTAGGAAGTAATTCCCATGCTTTGCAGTCCCAAAAGTTCATCCCCCTCCCTAGCTCCCTCCATATTTTCCATACACCCTATGCATGTCCAGGGCTGGAGGAGGGAGGAACTTGGCTGCAGCTTCCAAGTTTCTTCCAGAACAATGGCAGCTCCTTGAAATTTGTGCCACAGGTTAGTTCACTCTCCTGATCCTATCACTGTCACAGCGGGGCTTCACATTTTAAGCACTGAAGGAAGAAGAGGGAAGATATGGCAAATGAACATCACCATGATGATGAAAGCTTTATAGAAACCAGCCAGGAGCTGGGATTTGCTTTCTGTTTGCAGGCAGGGCTGGACCAGGACATTTACATCCTTAGAGCTTTTCAGCTCTCTAAGGGAGAATGCAGTTTGGTACCACATCCTGGGACACACTTTTGAGGCTTAGAGGAATGTGACAGATGTGAAAATCCTAGAGTCAAGAAGCACAAAAGGAACCTGGAAGCCTAAATATGATTAACATCAATGGGTATTTTGGAGTGTCAGAGTTGGGTGCTTCATTCCTTTAGCTCGAGTATCTTTAGTCCATGGGCATGGACCTACTTATGGTCATTCAGCCCATGTGAACAGAGAAATTAAGGCATGACAATAATAGAAGCAAAGCAAAATCAGCAGCAAGGTATAAAAAGACAACAGATTTAAGAAGCGTGTGTGTATGCATAATATACATATGCATTTGTATATAATGCTAGATATTTTAGACTACTTTTACGTATCTGTGACTTTCAAATATTTTTCTGTGATGTATAAACACTTCCCAATAAATAAAATTTAGAAAGTCTCTCCCCTGTTTAGAAAGAAAGGCAAAATTCTTATGTTTATATTTTCACATGACTCCAGAAGCTACAACTTTTGAGAAGTGCACCAAATCTTGAGAGACTGGGTGTCTTGGGAGACAGTGTGGGTCTGGGTGAAGTTGCATGGTGTTATTTGGTGAGGTTTATGTTGAAAGAAAGGAACACGAGACAACACAGCCCCCTCCACCAGCAGAGCTGGTGAAACTCTATGTGCTATGCGTCACAACAACTTTTTAAGTAGAGCTGTGTCTGCCCTTTGGGGGAGAGGAGGTTCTTTTCCTCCACCAGAACAGTCTTGGCGGGGGAATCAGGTCAACAGAATCGTGCATTGTTCAGATCCCAAACTGGCCTCCCACCAGCCTTATCCTAACATTGACAGGGATTGCTGTGGTTTGCCTTTTGATGATGATGATGATGATGATGGTGATGATCTGTCGTTACTGCTCCTGCTGCAGACAGTTTTGGCAGGCCTCTATTCCCAGTGTAGGTTCATTAGCTCTCCCACTTCCACCTTTGCTTCCCCACCCTCTTCCTAAGCCATTAAGACCACGTGTGGTTAGAAGTAAATCTCCTTATTAAATAGAGCCTTTCTAATGCCAGATGCTAGAGAAACAGTTCTGTAATCCTGTGGGCTTCACAGCATTTGAACTGAGTGACTTCAAAACACCTGTATTAAAGTAATGCAAAACTAGCTTGGAGGAAACATGGGTCAGCAGAAGTTAATGGGTTTTCTTTAACAGCTGCTTTTACAAATGCACTCAGCTCTGATTCATATCTCAGTCATTGCTGGCACTGATTCTCTGACTTAGTCTGCTGACCCCTAATGTAGGGGCATCAGAGATCCCAATTTGGTATCCCCAAACTATCTCCTTGCCCTCTCTGAGTTTTAGGTAGCCACAGATCTGCTGAGAAGATGTGGTTCTGTTAACCAGTTTTTGAGAACTGGGCAGTTTTTGAGTGGTGGGCAATCTGCCCTATTGCCTGTACTCTTCTGTATGATCCTCCTGAATAGCATCTCTAGCCCAGAGGCATGATTTGATATTTATCCTCATGGCCTCTGCGTTAAAGAGCAAACCATTAGCAGATGGGGGCACTGAGGCACAGGCTAATTGAATTGCTACTGCGATAAGCTGGACCACAGGGAAGGGGAGAAAAAGGCTCCTGATCCAGTTGGTGGTACATTAGGTTGCAGTGCCAGTCTGCAGGCGTCGCAGCTCTGGGCTAAATCACAACGGTGTCTGGGAAAACAGATTGGCTGCATCCAAAGCAGAGAAGCCCTGCAGCCCTCAGGTAACTTGTCCAGAAAAACTAGCGATAACCTGTGAAATCTCAAAAGCAGGAGTTAAGGAATGGTCTCAAAACACAGCTGTTCTCCACTGGGTTTAACTGCTGTTTTAACAAGCTCAGAAACTCACCCTGCTCTGACAAATGACTTTCCTCTTGCCCACTGCAGCTTGACACCCACAGAGGCATCCCTGGCTTCCTCCCACCACCTGGGATGGAGTGACCATGCTCCATGATGGGGATTTCTGGCATAAGCATCTGCAGAAAGTGATTTCTTTCTCAGTTTTATTTCGATTTCTGTGTTTAGTGGTAAATTTGGCTGCCAAATGTCTGCCCAGCTCTGCCAGAAAGCTAGCTGAAGGGATATCCCTTCAAATGATGGCTAGTGCTGGAGAGCCATGATTGTCCCATCTCCTCAGCTCCTGGAGAGGGGAAGGGAATGCATGTGCTGGGAAACAACTTGAGATCTTTCTGTCTGTGAAAGAGAATCTTAAGTCCCCTTCTCTGGGAGTTTAAAAAAGAAAAAACACAGGAAAGTTTTGTGTGCCTTTTACAGAGTCACAGCCCAAACCAGGTTGGTAGGGGCCTTGAAAGATCATCTGGTCCAATCTTTCGTGGGAAATGGAGCCTAGATGAGATTATCTAATGCCTTGTCCAGTTGCATCTTTAAAACCTCCAGTGATGAGGACTCCACTATGTCCCTGGGGAGGTTGAAGTGGGTGATTGTTCTGACTGTAAAAAACTTACTTCTTATATCATGCTTTTTTCCTGCCCCGTCAGAGTAATTTTTTTACTTGCTTTTGTCTGGTTTTGATTTTTCCCAGTTCCCTAGCTGGAAAAAAAAGAAAAATCAGTGTGGGTTTCTTGGTTTAACAGTATCCTGCTTTGCTGCTCGTGGAGAGGATCTAGCATTCTTGCTGCTCTTTGGCAAAATCCATAATTTGGTAGTGATGGGATGCAGAGTACCTGAAGATGGAGATGGCCCAACCACCGATAATTTGTTCTCTTGTTCTTTGTACCTCATTGATTTCCAGGTTTTAAGGATGTGGTGCTTGTTTAGTCTGACCTGTTGTATAACAGAGATTCCTTGAAATAGTTTCCAGTCAGTAGTGGATGGACCCAGATGTGCATTTTTTGGGGAGCAAGAGAGGCAAGGTGGAATTCCATCTTAGTTTAAAGATTGCCAGTGATAGATCGTTGGCCTTGTCAATTGGAAGCCTTTTCCCACCGTTAATTAGCTGCAGCATTGAAAAATGTTGTCTTTATTTCTGGTTTGTTTTCTGCCGAGCTTCAACTTTCAACCTTTGGTCGTATTACGCCTTTGTGTGGTAGACTGAGGAGCACTCTTCCTGACAGGTACTTACAGGCTGTGAGGTACCTTTTAAGTTTCTCTTTGATTGACTTCCTAGAGCTCCTTGGTACAAGCCTGGTTTTGTTCTTGTGGCTGTCCTCTGAACTCTCTCCAATTTTTCCAGCATTATTCTTGAAGTGTGGGTACAAGTATTAAACCTCACACTCCCATCGACTGTGCCAACCCAAGGCTCAAAGATAACAGGGCCTTTCGGCTGGTACGTGACATCCCTCATTTGTGCATCCAAGCGTTGTGGACCTGCCTTGTGAGCTCATGTTGGGCTAATTATGCCTCTTACCTCAGCCAGTCCTGTAGGTCTCATATGTTTGAAAAGTTTCCATGTAGCCATTTCTTTAATATGCCAAGCGTCTCATTAGTCTTTTTGATGTTTTGTTTTTTTTTTTTCTTGGTTTGTATTCTGAACGGAGATTTAGTCCAACCTTTCTCACTGTACTAGCCACATGTCAAAAGTCTTTATATAGCTGAGAGCTGCTAGGAACGTGTTTTATAGACCTGGGGGAAGGAAAGTGGTTCACAAGAGGGGAATAACACTGAGCTGTATCTCCAGTGTGTGATGGGACAGGACAGACTGAATGCCACTGGGCTTCAGAGTCCTGCAGTTTTTTTGACCTCTTCACCTCCTGATGGATCGCTTTCTCCCACGGAGATTAACTGTGGAGGTGGTTAATCTGCAAACCCTGTGCCAGCCAAAGCTGTTGTCACTGGCTGTGGAGTGTAGCACCAAGCTCCTTGCTTGGGCATCATGGGTTGGCTGCTTCCATTGAGGGTTTGGGTCAGTGCTAGCATATTTCCAGACATTAGACACAGGAGACTGACTGTATTTCCAATTGGGGCACTTTTATTATCAGTTTAATGTTGTTTCTTATGTAGAGTGAGTCAGAGGAAATAGAGTTGTTGATCTGATGGGGAACCTAGAAAGCCTTTTGGTAATAACATCCAGATGTTTGCTTAGCACATCTGCTTAAGCCACTGTTGAAGTCAGTGCCTTCAGCAGCCCTGTGAGTGCGTTGTACTGCGTGCTGCTATGTGTGATGCTAATTTATTAGTAACGCAGGAATGGAGGAGGGGAAACGTAGACAGGAGCAGAAGCAGGGACAACCAGCTGCCGAGGAAGCGTGGGAGAAGAAGGCAGTCCAGACCGTAACCCACATTATTCTTGCTTTTACCATTTGGGTAGGGTGTTTGGAGGTAGTCTTGCATGTAATTGTTGTAAGTACTGTGCCCCAGGTTTGCCTGGTTACAGGTCACTGTGCTGCTGCAGCTCAGCCATGTGGGCAAGCCATTTGTCCATCTGAACATTGACATCAGCGAAGAACGGGGTGAGCTCCGCTTGTGCAGCTACCGATGTGTGAAAAGATCTTCCTGCCGTCCCCTTATTCATGGGAAGCTGTTTCACTCCCTGGTTGTATCTGTGTTTAGCACTTCAACACTGCCTTGCTAATCCCTATGCCAGCATCGTCAGCATGCCGTGTTCTTCCCAGGGAGGGTCAGCTTTAGGACAGCTCAGCTGCCTCATGCCATATCTTTGGGCAGCCGGGATGCTACTGGAAGCTGGGCTTCTAATGTCACTGTGTCAGTGTCATGCCCTGCCCAGGGAAGTATCGCTGGCAGCCTGAGGAGAACGCTCTGTAATTCCAGATGCCCTGAGCCATGTATCTCTCTCTAAGTTCCACATTGTAAGCCCTCAGTTTATGGTCACAGCCCTTCCCATACATACCTGGCCCTAGTGTGTGCTGGAGCTCCATGTACCACGCCGCTCTTTCTCTTTCTTCCTCAATGACTTCTGCTGGTGGCTAATTTTCAGCGTCACAGCGTGTCTTCAGAGCAGACCAGTTTGTGGTGCTCATTGGAAAGCACTGACGTGGACACTTGGTCTTGAAAGGTGCTCAGCAGCCACAAGGTCTTTGAATAAAAAAAGAATCTCATCACCCAAAATTAGGGCCAGTGTGTCATCTCCTTCCAGAGGTGGTGAGGTGATGTTGGATGTTGTGTAGGTTAAAATGGGAAAAGAAGGTGGAAGCATGTGGTTGAAGTGTGGCAAAACACTTCAGTGGGGAGGAGACATTGATGTGGTAGGTGTGTGTGTGATGGGTGGCCCAGAGGTATAGATCTCATCCTATATGTGTTTCTTCCTCTCTAATGGATGACACAGCATCATGACCTGGCCATGGATGGGCCATCCATCAGGTGTGTTTGAACATGGCAGGGAGCAGGCCTGGCCCAGTGATTCATGGGATAGAGATGGACACAATGAATAGCATTGTATGACCCAAGAGGAGCCTGCAACAGCTTGGTATGTGTGTGGGCCTTTAGACAGCCAGGCCCCCCAAAATAGCACAGCAAATCTTGGAGCAAGAGAGACAGTGGGGCAAGTGAATGCTTTACAAAGAAATACAGAAAATGGCAGGAGGGGGTCAGAGAGACACATCTTTCTGGAGCTGTGGATGGCAGGTCTTAGGCCCTGTTTCCAATTCCTGTCCTTCCCCCAATAGCTGTCCTTCCCTTGCTCCCAGGAAGTGCTAGTGTCATTTGCTTCCACTGAACCAGTTATGACCTTGTTCCATTGGCAATTAAGTAATCCATTTCCCTCAGCTTCCCTGTCTCATCCCTCTCACCTTCCCCCTTAACATGAGTTTTGGTGGCTTTGTACCTTCTGTGCCACATTCTGCTCCCAAGGGACGGATTTCTTCAGCATCATTGACCAGCTCTGCTGCTTCTCCTGGCAGCCTGTCATTTGGCTGTGGGTCTCTGTAACTAAGAACATGAAAATTCGGTAAAACCAAATGTCCATTGATAAAAGAGATCTCTTCCTTTATGAGGCCAAATTACAAATTATTCCCAGCTCCCTCCTAAACCTGAACTAGTTTCCACATCTCCAGTCGTGGCAGTCCTCCTTGGTTGTTGGGTTGGAGTTTGTTTGCAGTTCATTCCAAGTGAGATGGGTCTGCCAGTGCTGCTTCTGTGGCTCTTGCCATTCAAAGAAACCTTGTGGACCTCTCCATTGTGTTCATGCTCCATCTCTTTCAAATGTCCTCTGAAAGCAGCAGAAAGCTTGTGATTTCTTTCTCAGGACGATTAGGTTGGACTGCTTGTGTCTGGCTCAAACCAGGCCACCATGGGAGTAGCTCCTGAACATTGTGAAAATCTTTAGTTCCTGATAAAGTACTAAGACACTGTGTTTCTATTTCTGCCTGTACACAAAAAAAATGCTATTTTTGACAAAACTTAGAATTTAATCTAGATCTGACTTTTGGAGTTTTTCCTATCTCCTCATTGGACCAGTATTTTATATCCAGCAATGTCTGTATTAGTAGTAATCAACACACTGTGTGGTCATTTAGCCAGTCCATATGAATCTGTAGTTGAGCACTGAAGTTTTTTAGGATGGAATTTACATGTAAAACTACATTGCATTGTATATTAAAATCCATGTAATTTGATTAAAGTAGTTTGATGTTTTCTTTGTTGACGTTTGAGCTGACTGGGAATTTTTCACTAATATGCAGCCACGGGGAGGTTAGGAGAGAGTTGACTTTTTGGGGCGGGAAAGTACAGCAGAATTTTGGAGAGGGTTGTCAGCTGACAGTACATATAAGCTTTCTGACACTGTTCATATTTTGGTTTGTATTTGAAATTATTCTTTGTTTCTAATAAAAATGTCAATGAAAAGTATAACCGTGACTCATTCAGTCCTTGGTGTAAGACACCAATGGGAAAATTTTCAGCTGTTGAAACAAAGTGGTTCAAATCAAAACGAGTTTGAATTTAGCAGCCTTCAAAATTTCAACATTATTATCTTTTTTTTTTTTTTTTTTGTACTAATTTAGAATGGGAAAAAAATAATCAAGATACTGACTACCTCCAAGGATGTTAGAATTGGGTTTTTTTCAGCTTTCTTTGACTCCCTTGTTCATCTCTGTTTGAGTAGTATTTTCTGTTGGCTGAATTTGCAGGCAAGAACAAGGTGTTCTTCTGTTAGAACAGCAAGGTCAGGGTATCCCTTGAAGGGTGAACCAGACATTGCTCTCCCACAGGGTTAAACATTTAATCTATTTTAATGCTAACAGAAATCATGTATAAAATGTGAAAGTTTGTCAATCTGTCCTTATCCAGATACTAAAATTGTGTTTTCTTTATAGATGCATCCTCTGTTTGGATGGTGAAGCTTATTGAGCTGCAGTTTGGCTTGGATTACAGTATTTCAAAAGACTTTCTGAATTCTTCAGGCTACCCTTCCCAGGCTTTGGGACCAGGTGGGATTAAGTTTTTATCTCCAGTAGCACACAAGGAAAAGGAACGGAGTTGGCTGCTTCGCTCAAGTCACTGAAATCAACACTGTATTGCTGTTGGGAGTGCTCAAAGGGAGAAAAGCCTGGAGTATAGCTCCTGTTTTAGAGATGGATTTTGCCCAGGAGAAGGGTGCACAAGGGAAGGAAGATACAGGAGGAAGGAGGAGAGGTGATGCTACAAGCCAGCTTCCTGACTGCCAGGGTGGGACTGAAGCTTCATAACAAGGTAAAAAAAAAACCCAAACCAGCTAAACATTTTATCTCCTTCCCTCCTCTCTCCGTTATCCATCAGACAAGAAGTGGGATGAGTCCAGGCATTGATTTTTGATTGAGTAGTTTCTCTGACTGCTCCCAACCTCCCTCCTGTTCCTTTGCCGACTTCCCATGTCCTGTGTCACATGTGCCTGCCTCTGCAGAGCCCATCACAGAGGCCAGCAGACACTTGAGCAGGCTTCATAAATGATCAGCAAATCCCTATGGTCTTACTTGTTCATAGATCTCAGACTTAGTTTTTCAAACATCTCTGCTTGCACACACACATTAAATCAATCACTTCTGGAGGAAGCCTTGTGCCTTTACTTTATGCCAGAAGAACTTGCTGCTTTATTTTTGGAAGTGAGGATGACAAGTCCCTCACACTCACCTGCATTGTTTGGGACTCCAGCTCCAGAGAATGATAGTGGTGTATTTTCTAAACTGATGAGATACAAAGAGAGCTGAAATAAATGGGCTTATTGCATTGCCTCATCCAAAGCCACAAGAGGAGAAAGGGAGGAGCAGGAAGAAAATAGAGCAGAATTACCTAGTTTGAATTTACCTCCCTCAGAGAACTGCAAAACATTGGTCGCAGAAAAGAAAGGTGAAGCTTGATACATTTTTTGGCTTCCCTACCACTGCAAATGTTTTTCCTCATATACATGTTTGGCTCCTCACTTGTGCCTTGGGCTCAGGAGCACTGGAAGCGTTGCTCAGAGGGGAAAGCTAGCCAGGACAGCAGAGCCTGGACAGCAGAGGATGTCTTGGGCTTGGTCTGTTCTAGACATACAGCTCAACGGGCGTGAGGGACACGTGGTTTTCTTCTGCTGCACTTTGTGCCATGTGGCTGGTTCATGTGGATGAAGGCTGTGTGGTAGTAAGGATGGAAAGGGTTGCCGTGTTGCCATGAAGGCTGTGCCAGTGTGTGCATGTAGACCTGTGTCATCATGTTAAAATTCCATAATAGATTTGCCAGTGATGAAAAATGCTGAATTGAACTCCCTTGAGATCAAAATCCGCTCATTTTTTGTAGATCAATGATTTCCTCACTTACCCTCACCCCTGTGTCTCTGCACTGAGCTAGAAGAACCATCTCTTAGTATTAGTGAGAAGTTTTTAATTTCTGTGACTCATTCAGTCATTGGTTTAACAGTTGATATTTCCAGTGAGAATGTCGATGAGATGGGTAGATCTGGTGATGGGAAGATACCGCTGGCCAGGAAGCAACATTAATTTCACATCAATTAAGAGACTGTCACCAAGTGTGTAGCTACTACATTTCTACAATAGGTTTGAACCAGAGAGAGGGAGGACACCTTCAAGGTCTGGGTCTGGCCCAGTTCCTTCGAAGCATCAAATTGAAATATTTGCAGTTTAAGCATGAGTTTCTGTTTCAGAGTGGATGCTGGGATGTTAATATTCAGTCTGAGAGTGAAATTCCCCCATTTAAAGGTGATGGTGGGGAAGTACGTGATACACATTGAACAGCAGCCATGCTGATGAAGGTAAGAGGGTGTAGAAGTGGCAGTACAGAGCAAGACCATCTAGTTTGGTATAGGTGATAAACAAGAATGGGAAGAGTTTAGGAAAGCAAGCTCTCTATGGGTGAGCCTTCTCCAGCAAATCCTCCCAGCAGCCAATATTTAAACATACTAAGTGCATCTTGAGAGTGTCCTTGAGTTGTCCCCATGGATAAGATGCTCCCGCCACAGCTCAAGTTAGGGAGTTCATTACTCTGAGCAGCCCAAGCCATGAAGTGTCTGGCCCAGTGTCATGTTTATATGGATTAACTCAGGTCATCTAAATCAGAGGTGCTAAGTTGGACTTGGCAGGAGAGCGTTGCAGACCATTTATTTTAAACTGTACTCTAACACTAGGGCTTATCTCAGGAGGCTGCAGTTCAGCCCTTGGTCCTGTGTAGTTTGGTCACTTAACCCCTCTACTTTCTCGGCTGGATAGTATCTACTGGCACTTCATACAGAGCACTGGTCATATCCATGGGTGTAAATTTCTGTATAACAAGTAGGATTTAACAAGAGGAACAGACCTTAGAAAACCCCACGCAGCCCCATCTTCATTGTGTGGTACTGTTGTCTCCTTGGTGGCTTGATGCTTGAAGGAGAGAGATACATCCCCTTGTATCTCGCAGGAGGCTCTTCCAGGTCTCCAAAGAATGGAGTGTAATGTGGCACTTACTATTTCATTGCATCAGCTTTTCTGAGTCTGGGAGTGCTCTTAGCACAAGCAAATAAATTACCCGTCTCATTTTGCTGCGTGCTCTGCAGCCAGCCATATGTTTGAGCCTGATAGAGATTCTTATCTCACGGGCTAAAATTACTCAATGGAGGATGACATTTCTTATCAAGGGCTTTGCTGAATCAGAGAGTGGCCCTGGCACCCAGCTCTGAGACACTGCTCTTCTTTGTCCAGCCTCCTGGCCCTGCGATAAATGGATTTGTGTCTGTAGGTCAGAGGCACTTGCGTCAAGGTTTTGTTGCAGATTGAGGCTCTAAGGATTGTCCACGTGCCCAAGGGGATGTGGGATTGAGGAGGGGAAGCGAGGCTGTTCATTTAACTAAAACTGAAGAGTCTGCAGCTGAGCAAACACATCTTCATTTGGAAGGTCCTTGTATGCACGACTGATAACTTCAGGCTTTGCAGACAGTAGGAGCCAGGAATCCTTTTTCCCCAATGCACGTGAAGGCTTTGCTTAAAATTAGGTGGTGTGAGTAACCATCCCCTCCTAGCAGCAGCCCTGGCTTTTCTCCAGGCTTACTCACAGCTTGCATAAAGCTTCACGTCTCCATCCTCCTACCTCTTTAATGGGTGGGTTATTTTCTCTCCTCTCCCTTTCTTTCTTGTGGGCTTTGGAGTTTATCTGGTAGTTGCCGATGATTCAAGGTGTTCTCTGGGTATTTAGCAGGTAGGAGAGAGCCAGGGAGAAACCACTGCTCTTTTTTATAGCTTCTTCCTGTACAGCATCTTCCCTTTGCCTTCTCTTTGTGATGCAGAACCAACAATGTAGGGCCTTCAGCTTCTCCAGTGTGTCTTGGCAAAACTCTTGATGGAGAGCAGAGGGACCTGCTGATGGATTGTCCCTCCATGTTGCTGGGCTCTGTCCATGAAGGCAGATTTGTCCCTTGGAGCCATTCTGGGCAGAAAGCAAGACCACCCAGCCACCCAAGCATGATCAAACTCTCCATAGGAGGTTCCTGGAAAAGGCAGCTCTGAATCAGCATCTTTGTTTTCTTCTCGCAGGAGAGTGCCTTTGCCAGGCACTCTGGTACGGCGTTGCGCTAAGGACAGGGCAGGTTCATGGTCCCAGCTCAGAATAAATCTGATAAAATTAATGGATTGAGAGAGAGTGTCTGCATGTGCACTGTGGGTTTCTTATGCTAAGCAATCACACAGGTTTTTCAGACATTCTGTGACCCCATAGCAAGTTACTTCACCCCTTAAGTACAAATATCTTCAAGCTGGCCTGTGACTTGAATGCCACTTAATGCACAGCAGGAGGTCAAGTCCCAGGAGTCCAAGAAAATACATACTTTAGGTCACTATCAGATTGATAACCATGCTTGCTGTGGTGAGGACATTGTGGCTGAGGGTCCCACCATGAATGCTGTCGCCAGCTTAGCCCTGGTGTGCTCTCAGGAGCATGAGGCAGTTTTTGGAGAGATGCTGCCTGGCACCACTGAGAGAACCATTTCTTTTTGAAGAGCCAAATCACTGGCACCACTTTCTGCAGTGCCCTGTGAGATGCCTGGAGATAACAGCCCTCTGTGGTGTGGCGGTGGGCCAAGCCAGCACTGTGGATGGGTCCTCGGTGAGGCTCTTCTGCCATTTGCAGCAACTGTCCTCTCAGCCTGTGAGAAGGGCTGTGCTGGGGCTTATGGGTGTGGCATCCCCAGGGAGCCCTGTCCCTGGGGCAGGGTGGTGGGGGTCTGAGCAGGATAGTGCTGTCCTTCTTGCAGGTGAAACCGTCCCCAGGGTGTTCCTTCTCCTGGATCCGCATCCACAGCCTGATTATGAGGTTTTTCTTTGTCCTTTCTGCTTTCTGTAGTGCAGCCTGGCACCCATCGGCAGCTCACAACACAGGGGTCCCGGGCACCTCTGGGTGTCATGACATGCAGGTTGGGTCCTCTCCTTTTAGACTATGTATCTCCACCTTTTTCCTCCCCATATTGCGCTGAGTCACCTGGCCTTGGCTGCAGCAACCTCGGACCAGCTGTCAGCCCCTGACTTCATGCCATTGGTTGAGCAACCACTGCCTAAACGCTGGTGCCCTGAGGTCATGCTGGGATGAAGGTCTCCAGGGCAGTGGATGACCAGTGGCCTTTGGGCTTCACTCCCTGTCCAGGACATCGCACCAGTCAGGTTTTTCCTCATTACCTCAGTCTTGCTCAGGTTATTTCCCTGTTGTTGGTTTGCTGTTGGGTGCAGTGCTGTCCTGTCCTGTGGAAGCGGGTTGTTGCTTCAGAGTGGGGGATTGGGGGTGGTCGCAAGGAATTGCCATGCTCCTCAGGGCTGGTGGCCAGCTGGGGTGACCAGCCAGTGTAGCCTGGTCTCATGCCAGGCTCCTGCTCTCCATCATACTGCAGGATCAAGTTGAGTTTGTTAGAGAAGAAAGAGGAGAGGGTTTCTGTTTAACTGCTGACTGTCCTCTGTCAGTGGTTCATATCAGGTGTTGAGTCTCTCTGTGGCTTCTGAATCATTGCAGATAACCTCGGCTGAGTTGGACTCAGGCAGTGTACTCATGGTGTGCACCCTGGATACCCATGGTGTGCACCTCACATACCCATGGTATGGACTCGGCATACCCACGTCATGCACCCCACATACTCATCGTGTGCACCTCGCATAGCCATGGTGTGCACCCCCTACACTCAAGATGTGCACCCTGTGTACCCATAGCATGCAGCCCACACACCCCTGGCACCATGGCATGTACCCCACATACCCATAGCATGCACCCAGAATACCCATTGCATGCACATATCAAGCATGTCAAGATTACATGCCAGGTAGTGGCACTTGAGATGACAAGGAGAGCTCATGTCTTTGCTTTCAGTACCCAGACTTGAGTTTGGAGTTGAAAAAAACACCCAAAGCTGTGATTTAATTTGTCAGCAGAGGTAATTTTTCTCCACAAGTCACCATGGCACAGTCAACCTGGAACCCTCAGTGCTCTTGCTAGAAACCATTTTCTGGGTGAAGTTTGCATGCTCATGATTCCAGCTCGTGACTGGGACATTGTCTGTGCCCAATTTTGGCTCTGCTCTGGTGCAGCCTCAGGTGATGTTGCAGCAGAGACCTGTGGAGCAGCCTGTTGGGGTTGTGGTTGACTGTGGCTAACAGGTTTCCCATGAGTATCTCTGTGAGTGCATGAACGGGGACTGGATGAGCTGAATTACCAAATTTTCCCAAATACTTGAATCCCAAAATCTGTTCAGCACTGCTGCTGCCAGCTGAGTAGGAGTCATTGAGTGTAGAAGTGCCTCCAAAACATCTGCCCCATGTCAGGGAATCCAAGTACCAGCATAGGCTCATGCATGTGAAGCAGGACAAGCCAAGAGAAATGCGTTACACTGTGGGGAGGAAGTGGGCAAGCTCCATCCCTCTCATTTTGAACAATCAGAACATGTCTGATAGAGGGGAATCTTCAGTAAAAATTAACTGGGAACCTCTCCACAGATCCAATTCTTAAAGGTGCTATGGACAAGTGCTGTGTCCTGCACCTGTGCTTGCTCGAGCAAACTCTCAGTGCCAGCTTTTCCCCATCCAGTATCTGCTGTCACATCCACACTGTGCTTGGTCATCTTCCCACCTGATCTGTTACAGTGACAAACAGCTGATTTTGGTAATTACCATCTAGCTTTAATTAAGATTCTTTGTGTCTTTTTATCCCAAAGAAAAAAAAAAAAGGTCATCTTGATTGCTTTGGAGTACGGGAGTGTGGGACTAGGTGCCCTTGACTTTCATAGTAATTTAAGTGCATGTGCAAGTGCTTTCCTGCTCTGAACCAAAATTACAGTAAATCTTGACGACTCATGGTGAGATTCTTTCATCTGCATGGAGCTCAGTGTAAGTGAAGGAAGCATTGATAACTCTTGGAGCTAACAGAAAGAATGTGCAGCTTCTGGAACAGAGGTGAGTTACGGTGGAGTTCAAGGCACAGCACACTCCTTTATTTATTCTATCTCAGTAGTCAAGAGGGAGTTAGTTCTTAAAATCTCACGCTGGGGATGGGGTCAGGGTTGTTTTGTGCTTTCTGAACTTTGCCAGGCCTTCAGGAAGGTGGGTGCTGCCCCATCCCATGAGCTCCAGGAGCTCCAGCTGGCTGAGCATCCCATGGATCCCAGGATGAAGCTGTGTTGGCGTCACACATTTTCTTCGGTGCTGCAGGGGTAACATTACAAAGCAGTTGGTCCATAGCTCAGGAAATATTTTTCTGCTGACTGCATCCCTAGCTAGTGATTGCCCTCCTGCTCTGGGAGGTGAAGGCAGGAAGAATGAAGTGCTAGCTGAAGGTCCTTGATTTTCAAAATCAACCTGATTTTATTTTTATTTTTTTTTAAAATGCTTTATCTCTGAATTATATTTTAAGGTATCTTTCACTAAGGTGTGCAGCACAATTTATTTCTTTTGAAAATTTTAAAGCGGGAAGCATCCCGGGGATGCTGTGAGACTCCAGAGGGCTGCATGGAATGCAGACAGGTGGTGATGTCAGGAGGAAGGGATTAGAGGTCAAAACAAACGCAAGTTATGCAAAGTTATAATTTAGAAATTCGGCCTGGTGAGGGCATTGAGCAGCAAAACACCCTCCCAAGGCGAGACAGAGCATCACTGCTTTGCTTGTGTGACGCAGGGAAGGATCCAGGTCCCTTCCCCAGGGGATGGGCCAGTGCATCTTTTCCATCTCTAATGTCTCCGCTTCCTCATATCTGATGTAAATAATTTATAAGGATCGAAACATGATCATGGAGCCGTCTGCGCAGGAGGAAGGCTAAAGCCTGGGGCCTGGCAGCTTGCAGGGGACCTGGTACCTACTGCAGTGCCTGTTCTTTGTGTGCAATATGCCAGGAGAAAAACTGCAGGAGTGGTGCCTGAGCCTTACTAAAGTCACCCCACCTGGTCATTTTGTTCTTTCCATCCTTTTCTTATTTCTCCTTTTCCCCCACCTTATTTTCCTTCTTATTTTCCTTTTTTTCATTCCTCCCCTTTTTTCCACATCTGTTTTCCCCTTTCCTCCACCCTTTGCTGCTATGTTCTGCCTGTGAAAAATTGGCAGCTCTTTTTGCCAGGCAGTAGGAGTTTTCTGTAATTGATCTGTGGGTATTTTGGCTGTGTAAGAACTAAACAAGGGAGGCTGTCACGTCTGCACTGGTCTGGCTTGAAGCTGGGAATGAAAAATCACCTGTTGATGCAAACGAGAAGTCTGCAGAAAGCTGCACTGGCAGTGGGGTGAGAGATGGCTTGAGGTGGCAGTAGCTAGGAAGCTTTTTTTCCATCTTTAAATTCAGAGTATATTAGTAGGCAGTGAATGTAAAACCCATCTGGAGGCAGTGGGGCATGGTCTAATATGAATACCTGTGGTGCAGCTGCAGCAGAGTTTAACTGCCAGGTCCCAGGACAGTTGCATGGGTGCTTCAAGCTTTCTGGAAAGAAGCATGAAGCAAAGCGAAATCCTGCTAGTTGTGTTGTTCTCTTGTTTGGCTGACTTGCTCCTCACCTGCGGCTCCAGAGATTGGGGGAAGATGATACAGAGTCCTATTGCTGTTCAGAAGGGTGGAAGTTTTCATCAGATAGATAAAATAAATAGAGCCCAAACTTCAGAGGTGGTCTCATCTCTGGGAGTGCTGCCTTGGATCTACTCTGGTGTCCCGATGAAGCACCTCTCCTGTGAGCACAGGCTGAGAGAATTGAGGTTGTTCAGCCTGAAGGAGAGGAGGCTCCAGGGGGACCTTATTGCAGCCTTTCAATACATGAAAGGGGCTTATGCGAAAGATGGAGAGAGACTTTTCCACCAGGGCCTGCAGTGACAGGACAAGAAGCAATGTTTTTAAACTGAAAGGTTTAGATTGTACATAAGGAAGAAAATTTTTATAATGAGAATGTTGAGACACTGGAACAGGTTTCCCAGAGAAGCTGTGGATGCCCCATGATCGGAAGAATTCAAGGCCAGGTTGGATGGGGCTTTGAGTAACCTGATGTAGTAGAAGGTGTTCCTGCCTGCAGCAGGGGAGTTGCACTAGATGATCTTTGAGGGTCCCTTCCGACCCAAACCATTTTGTAAATGTGATTCTTCAAATCCTGAAAGTTATGATTCCCTCTTGCAACTGATCCATTTGCATTAACTGAGAGGGAAGAAACATGGCAGTTTCAGTCTGTTCAGTAGAGATGTGCTTACACCAAGAAACCACCTGCAGCTGCTATGTCTCAGAGGTGTCAGGTTCAGCAGAAAAGTGGAGGAGTGGATGGGCTCAAGGTCTGAGCATCCATTCACCTGCATAGGTGAGCTGGGTGAAAGCACGAGGAAAGACCATGGACAAATGTCTATGAACCTACAGGAATATTCTCTTGCAATATTGCTCTTCTCCAGGTCTCTGGGGAAATAGGTAGGCCCACCAATTGGGGTGGGAGTTGAGACCAATTACATTGGAAAGTGGCATTTGCTGGCTTATCTCTCCAAGGGCTTTTTCTTGGCATCTCTTGCTCTGATTGTTGAGAACTCACTTAATAACATGCAGTTGCTGATCCCCGTGTCTGGATGGCTGGTCTTGTCAGTCTTCCCAGTGTCACTCATGGAAGTAAGTTGTAGACATACGTATTTTTAAACTCAAGGCTTTCATTACATCAGATGCAGTGGCATGGTCCCTTTTTTGTGCCACCTCTAATTTATCCTTCAAGCAACATATGTAATCTCTAGCACCATTTCAAAACATTGCAATAATATTATTGTAGACTCAAGTATTCTAGTTATTTGTAAGAGCAGGATGCTCATGGTTTCCTGGGACTCAACGGTATTTTCGTTTTTTGGCTTCTCTTTGAGACTCATGCAAACCACTCTTTTTTTTCAGCGAAGCATCTGTTTTAGCTTCATGATTACTTTGTTTTTTAGACTGAAAGGGGCCTCAGAGCATTTTAACCTCCTGCTTCCCTTGCCTTGTAATCTCCCCAGGGTTTGCCAGGCTCCTTCTCAACATGAATGGCGGGCCAGAGGGGGAGGAGGGCAAGGGGGGGGATTCGCTTCCGATGAAGTCAGCTGGACTCCATCCTGCAGCGGGCGAGCCGGGAAGGACCCGCTGCATCCGCCGCTCACAGTGCTGCCAGCGCCGGATTAGGAAGCGCAGCCCTGGGCTGGGAAGCTGGTGGTGACTGTGCTCCCCTGCCAGTGACCTTCCCATGGGAAGTTTTTCCCGACAGGAAGATGCATGATGTTGTTAAATACTTCCTAATGTCTTGCTGAAGTTTCTTACTTTAATTTCACTTTGCTTATGATTTCAGTGATTATTTTAAAAAGGAAGAAAAAACTTTTTTTTTAACAGTTTATGTATTTTTTTCTCTTTGAAGTATCTTGTTCTGCCTTTAAGTAGATAAAAATTCCTTGATTCATCAGAGGTGCAGTGGATATATTGGATTTGAAGAGCACCTCCATCTCAACGAATTGCATTATCCTGATATAAAGGGATATTTTAAAAATTTAGGTCATAGGTTTGAAAATGTTGCATTGCTTGAAGAAGAAAAAAGCATGCAGCAAGGGTGTCCCTTGTGGTTTCCCAGGGTCGTAACTTCGTGATGCTTCCTTTTCTCATTCCCATTGGTTATTTGCAGAGTTGCCACCCCTGAGATCCCATCAACATCAAAGACCTGCTGTGCTGCCTTGGGCCACCCTTAGCTCTTGAAGGAGCTTTGGGCTTCTTCGAGTGCCTGCTCTTGAGGGTGATAAAGGATTTTATGTCCACTAGAAAACAGGGTTGGTGGCAGAAGCCTTGAGTAATTTGGTACCATGAGAGCGGGGAGGAAGGGAAACATGGAGGAGGGAGGAGACTGCCTCTTCCTTTCCCCCTCTATCCTCCCTCTTCCTGCTCAGCACTCTGCCTTCAGGACTCAGCCCTCCACTCTGGGGGGGTCCAACTACCCCTCCTGGTTAGTAAGCCAGTTGTGCAGCCAATGGGCGCTGAGTTTTAGAAGCCCTGCTAGGTGTTTATGTTTGCTCATCTTAGAGATTAAGCGTGGGAACAACTGCAGGCTGAGATGGTGATAGCTGACAGTTTCATCTAACATATATTTCAATTCTTGTTATCTTCCTGCAGCTATTTTCACAGTACTCGTATGAAAGGTCTGCTTATCTCACTCCTGTCACGGTAGAAATGGCTAAAGAAAACATCCCTGTTTGTTTGTATTGCAACTGCTATGGTTTGTGGCTTTTATGGCTTTTATATTTTTTTGCTGGTTTGTTTTTTTTATCATCTTGAACTTTTGAGCAGAAGGTAACAAAACAATCAAGGGCAGAGTCTTGCCTCTTTTACATCAGTGCAAAGGTAGGATAACTACTGTCATTAACCGTGGGATTTCATTGTCTTGTTTTCAGATTCAGGCTCTCTCTTTTTTCAGAAAAAGATGAAGCCCTTTGCAAATTCTGGAGTACGTTCATTTTCCATTCCCTTTCCTTACTCGGTGAGGTACGTTGCATTCTAGTTAGCAGGTCTCCTATAGCACAGCAGTTGCAACGTCATTGAAGACAAATTTTTAAACTCTTCTGTACAAACAGCTGCATCAGAGGGATAGATGTAGGCAGCATCCTGGGACAGTGCCAGGATTGCATCCACACAACTGCAGCTTGCATGGGTGGACCAGAGATTGTGCGTATCTGGCAACCCTGCATGTAGACATCAGCACTGGGATGTTTCAAAACTAGCCTGGAAGCTGTGGAGATCACAGCCTGAGTGGTGCAGGGGTGCCTTGGTACCCCTGCAAGGCTGGTCAAGGTTTGGACTCTGGAGCTTCTCTGGGACATCTGAGATTTGGGAGAGAAGCTGTGGGTCTTCATGTCCTTTCCTTCTTCTGGTGGCTGGTGTGGTCTCCTGCTGCCAGGCTAGTGTTCAGGAGATGTCCCCCAGCACAACAGTGGCATTTTTCCAGCCTGGAAGGGTACTCAGGCTTGTTTGCTTTTGTAATTAGCTTGACTGAGAGGCTGCAGATGGGGGGAAGGAAGGGCTTGATTTCTCATGTCTGCTGTCAGGCGCTGGGCTGAGACCTTGCTTGTCTTTACAAGTCTTTGTGTCTCTGGTCATTAGCTAGATGCAAATTCTAAGATTTTAAGTTGGCTAAAGTGTATATGGAGTGACTCAGACATTTCCCCCTTGGCTGTAATCTGCCTGCCTGCAGATGGGTGCTGGACATGAGCTGGTGTGCCAAGGGCTTCCCTTTCTGCTCTGCTCCAGCAGCTCTGGGTCAAGTGAAACTAGGTCAAAAGCCTGCATTCCTTTGATCACCGATCAATGAATTCAACTATTTAAGATAAATGTTACAGCTTTCTGGGAACTGTCACCTGAATTGCCACATAAACAACGTGAAATTAGTGTCAGGGAGCCAGTCCAGCTGACATGGCAATGTTTTACACTTGCGTGGAGATACAGGAGAGGAGCTGCTGGTGCTCTCGGATGCTGAGGAATTCAGCCTTGCACCCTGAGAAGTCCTTCTACCTGCTTTGTAGAACGTGAAAACGAAACCTGCAGATGAAGAGGTTTACCCGAGATCATGTAGGATGTTGCTGTGCTTGAGATGAGAATCTTCATCTCCCTTGTCCCAGTTTTGTGCTCCATCTATTAATACACTGACACTATTTTTAGCCCTCTTAAGTAGCCACGTTGTTTGTAATTAGCTTCACTAATAACTGCTCTTCCATACGCTGCAGGTCCCTCCAGCGGAGCAGCACGCTCTTCTGAGCAAAGCCAAGTACAAGGGCGGCTAATAAAAGGCATCCGTATTTCAAGTTGGTTGTTGTTGAGCAGACACGTGTCCTTGTAGCTCTTGTGATCAGGCAGCTGCCTAAATACAGCTCCTGTGCCTTGGTTAAGGACGAGGTGTTACTACTCAGGGTTTCCGGGGTGTTACCTTGCTGACCTTTGAAGAAAGTGAAGCAGCACAGTCTCTCCCTCTCCACAGTATGCTGAGTCAAGGCTGCTGCTTTCGAAGAGAGATAGCATCTCTCATTACCTATAGCCTGAAATTTAATTAATGGCTGCAAACGTCTTAGATGATGGCTATATTTATACCCCAGTGTACAACGAGAGTTAGTACCTACTGTAGAGACTGGGAGGTGCACTTGGAGCAACTGGATGAAGCTGGTGGCCAAACCAGATGCAAATCCAGAAGTAGATTGACTGTAGAGGAGGGGCCATTGAGCTGCAGTTCTCTCATATGCCACCAGTGGCTGTGATTTTGCTCCATGAAAACACAAACACTTCGCAAATGCCAGGGCGAAGGTGCTATCTAAGCAAACGGTCACATTAGTGGTTAAGAGGAGCAGACTATTTTCATACATTTTTCTTAAGAATCCAGGCTCCAAACTTCCAAGCCTAAAAGAAGGGACCCAGAAATATTCTCCAGCTTGTACAAAACAAGGAGCTGGATGACTGCAGTGCTGTGTCACTTCATTGCATGCTCGCTATGTGACTTTTGCACCAATAGTGTGTAGACCAGAAGTTGTAGGGGCAGCCAAATGAGCTCACCTTTCAGCCCACATCAGAGGGGTTGGGAACTCCAGAGCATTGACTTCTAGTGAGAGCACTGCGTGGTTGCCTTCAGATCTACAAGATCTGTGCAAACGTCACCATGCTTTGCATGAGAAACTTTTTTTTTCTCTCCCTCTTTGATATAAATATATCAAGATAGTTATCTTTTAACTGTGTGCACACGCATGCAAGCCAGGCTGGTTCACTGACCATCAGCACAAGCCATGTATGCTTAAACCAGCAGTCTTTATTCAGGCAAAGCCCCTGTTGATTTTTCCCTGCTTCTGTAAATTCCAGAGCCTTGGTCCAAAGCTGGCAGTGTGCATTTGTTTGCTTTCATATCGTAGTACAGATGAGCAATCCTTGTAATATGACTACGTTTATTTACTGATAGAAAAGTGTAGAGCTGTGATAGGTTGCTACACAGATAACTATAGATTCCTTTGGGTTTTTTTTCCCTCTGCAGAACTGGCTTGGCTAAATGCTGTGTTAAACCAAGTTTTCAGTTGATTTGGTTCTGAAGACCTCTCTTCTTTTTTTTTTTTTTTTTTCACAAAAATTTATTTATAGCTGGCAGAATGGCCTTTTCTCTTGCAGGAATCTCCTCATCTCTAATTTTGTATCACACGTGCTGCAAAAGCACTGCTAGGGCTAGATTACAGCTGTGGCCAGCTCAGTTCCTACCCTGTGCTTCATTTGCATCTTGACAGTAAGATGTGGTGTTTTTTTGCCCTCTTCCCCTGCATACTGGTTTCCTACGAAAAATATATTTAGACATTTAAAAAGCATAGGTAGTTTTGATCATGCAGCTCAAAAAAGAAAAAAAAAAACAACCAACAGCCAAGCCCAAAAAATAGGGTTAAAGACTCCACTAGAAAGGTCTCAGAGCAGCTTATGTGTACCTGGAAAAGCAGGGGAGGTTTCCCGTAGGACAGGTCACCTTCCCAAGACAGGCTGTTGACTGGGTCCAGCTCTTGTGTCTTCCAGATAAATTCAAATGGGAAGAGGTGGATGGGAAGGATTGGGAGGGGAGAGCCTGGAGCAGCACGACTTCCTCTGCCTAATCCAGACATACCAGGGAGGTAAAGACCTATTGAAGCAGAAGGATGATACTGGTTCAGGAGCAAATGAATTTCATCTGGCATGACTGTGCTTAGGTTGGAAATGAGAAGAAAGTTTCTAATCATGTCAGAAAAGAGGTTTTGGAGATACTTTTAAATAAGAATGGTAGGAGTTAGGTGTTTGGTTTGTTTCTGGGTAGGATTATGTGTTTGCCCAAGGTAGATGCAGGTAGAGTTCGTGCTCCAGGGATGTCCTTCTCAATCCTAGGAAAAAAAAAAAAAGAGAGAAGAAAATGTGTATAATGAAAATGAATTAGAGGATTCTGGAGAGAATAAGTTGGCCTGGTTTTATTTCTAAATGGCTGTCCCCACACAGAGCCTGTGCTCAAATGAAGGAATCAAGTTTATTCTGAGGTTGATGGTTTAATGCTGAGAGCGACTGTCTGAGGCCGTGTTTATGTGGCTCTTTTCATCCGGCGTGAGTGTGCTGATGCCAGAGGGGCTGGTCCTGCTGACTCTCCTCTCCCAAGTTGGTTTCCAGCCCATCCCTGGTGTTGGTGCTAGGGTTCATACAACCTTGCAGTGACCTGGGTCGAAACACTGACTTGAACAAAATTTAACCCAGAAGGAAAAAAAAAAAAAAGTCAAGCTTGTTTTTGATGGGGTCAATTCCTGCCCTTGCTTTACAAGTGCTCCCATCCCTGGGAGAGGTAGGGAGGATGGAGGTAGCCTTGAGCAGTGCTGGGGTTTGCAGTGTGAAGCTGCCTCAGCAGTGGAGTCCCCAGTACAAGAAGAACATGGACGTGTTACAGTGGGTCCAGAGGAGGGCCACAAGAATGATGGGAGGGCTGGAACACCTCTCCCGTGAGGACAAGCTGAAAGAGTTGGGGTTGTTCAGCCTGGAGAAGGGAAGGCTCTGGGTAGACTTTACTGTGGCTTTTCAATACTAAAGAGCTTTATAAGAAAGATGGCGACAGACGTTTTACCAAGGCCTATACTGACAGGACAAGGGGCAATGGTTTTAAACTGGAAGAGGGTAGGTTTGGTTTGGTCATGAGGAAGAAATTTTTTATTATAAGGGTGGTGAAACACTGGAACAGGTTGCCCAGGGAAGTTGTGGATGCCCCATCATTGGAAGTGTTCAAGGTCAGGTTGGATCAGGTTTGAGCAACCTGATGTAGTGAAAGATGTCCTTGCCTATGGTGGTGAGTTTGGATGTGATGATCTTTGAAGGTCCCTTCAAACCAAACCATTCAGTGATTCTACAAATTGCTGTCCTAACTGTGACAGAACTTTTCTTTGCCAGTCCCTCCCGGGTAGGAGGAGATGGACATGGCCATCTCACTTGCCTTTGAAGTTGGATTTCACACTTGGATGCGGAGTGTCAAGGTTTGGTGTTAAGGGCTGGATTGGTCCCCGTGGTTGTGTTCTCATGTCTGCTGCCTGCTTACTTGCAAGCCTACAGGAGCGTTGTGCCCACTCTTGAAGCTCCTGCCTCACAGAGCCTCGTAGCAGGCTGCAAGGACAGCACACGGGCTCCTCTCTGCTGGTGGGAGCCTTCACAGCAGCCCGTGTGAAACACTCTTGTGGCTCTTAGCTGTCAGGGCAGGGTGATTCATACCTGGGGTTTTCTCTTCCTTTCTGCCCTGTGAAGCTGGGGAGGTGTTTGGAGTTTTCTCCCCTCTTCCCCCCCCCCTCCTCAGATGCCCCTCCGAAATCTCCATGAGACACCCCTGCGATGACTCAGCCTGCTTGGGAGACCCTTGGGGTATTTCCCCCACCTCCGCAGCAGCAATTTCTCCTGTGAGAAAGTCCTCTATGGCTTGGCCTCAGCTCTTGTGGCTCACCAGAGCTCACCGAGGCACGGGCAGGCAGTGAATGCAAAGGTCACCTGTCGCAGGGTGTGAAAGAGCAAGTGCCCTGTTCAGAGTTGCTTTCATCAAATAGATTTGAAATAAGGTGGCCTGATCTTTTTCTTTCTTTAATTGCATCATTAAGTTACTTGCAGTTTAGTTGATGAGCTTAAATAAAAACAAGGTTAGGTGAGGAAGCATCCCCCAAGTTCACGATCACTTCCCACCTTCCACGTGAGGGGTTGGGGTTTCCTTGCTGTTTGGGATTTTACAGACACCATCTCCAAGCAGCTTTTACCTGAGTGCTGTATCCTCACTTGGACCCACACTTGCTGCCAAGCACTGCTTGCAGCAAGGAAGTGACGAGTACAGACTCCCAATCTGCCATGTCTTTTCTAAAGTTGTGTCCCAATCCCAAAAGCTGTGTCATGGACCACTGCTGCCATAGGTTTTTGTTGCAGCATCTGCCAGCAGAAAGGGTCATGTTGTGCCTGATTTAGTGGTACATCACTTGTGCCCCACATGGACCACATGGTCTTGCTTCTCCTGATGCGTGTGTTTCATCTAATGACCACCAGCCACCTTTTACCCTGCCACTTCAGGTGCTGTCTTGCTGCCATGTACCATCCAATTCCTTTTATGTCTTTGATAACGTGTTCTGATAGGTTTTTTTCTCTCTTGTTTTCTTTACAGATTTATTTGGAAAGTGTGACCAGCAGGAGCAGCTTACTCACCATTAGATAAGTATTATGGATGACTCATGCTGGAGGATCTATAGCTGTGCAGCTGAGGTTATTATGTTGTTTTATAACAACTGTAGCACGATGTCAAGAGCCAGAAACCTTAATTCCACCATCCATGCTTTTCCACAAATGTGCTTTGGGTCTCTGGCATCTTTTTTCCCCTTGGTTTATCCATCTAAAGGTTTCACCGAAGAGTTTTGGTTCCCTTGATGGGGTACAGAGTATGGGGCAGCTCTTGTCTTTTCAAGACACAGTTCAATATGTTATCTTAAAATGAAAGCTAGTATTGAAAGGCTGCAGCTTCATAGCTGTTCTCCAGAACAGGCAGGTTTTGTCTTTTCAATAGATGCTGTTAGTGGCTTTCCTCGATTCTTTGTGTTTTTTGGTTTTGTTTTCTTTTCAGAACCATTACACTCCTTCTCCAGCTGGACAAACCAGAGGGTGCAGGAACAGGTAAGACAACTGCTGTTGCAGCATGTTAATTTTGAGTCATTAAAGGCTGTTCCGTTAGATATTCGCTACAGTAAAGTAAAAAATCCTGTTGACTCAACAGCAGTGAGAGTTGTACCAAACATGCTCAGCCCTATGAAACTTCCTGGAATAACTGTGTTCAGGGCCAAATTTGCAGGCCACTGAGGAGCACACACCAAACCTGCCTGTGCTTCAAAAAACACTGAAGTTAAGGCTGCACGTCTAATAGGTGATGAGATTTAAGGAGTGATGAGCAAGGGGGAGAAACTTGTCCTTGGAGGAGATGCAGAAGGAACTGAGCTGTGAAGGTGGGGGTGTGTAAGGGATGGCAGGAGCTGCTGGGGAGATATGTGAGAGACGGACTCCATAATGGCCTTTAATCCAGCGACATTCACTGACCAGTCCTGGTGATGTGCCCCCCGGCACTCGTGAGGAGAGGACAGAGGTACCAGGCACATGCGCACGGGACCACAGACTACAGCTCCCAGGAGGCACGGCGGGGCCGGAACCGGAAGGGGAGCAATAAGGCGCGCGCTCTGTGAGGCTTCTTACTAACATTCCTACATATATTCACACATACCAGACACTCATTTCTCTTTTTCAATATTCTTCTATTTCCCAAAAGCTCTCTCCAGGCTTTCCCTCTTATCCCTGTCCGGGAACGGGAACAGGGGAGGGGTTATCTCTTGTTTTCTATGTGTGTTGTTATTGGTATATAGATGTAGTGTTGTATAGCTGTTGGTATATGGATATATAGGTGTGGATATAGATATAGAGATAGACCTTGTGTGTTAGTTGATATCGGACTTGCCAAACCCTCAGTGCCTTTAATAAATCTATGGATTCCTAAGCTTTGTTTGTGAGTGTGACGGGGAGTGGTCCTCAGCCTTTGATCCCCCGGGGTGGGGGTGTGGGTCGCGGCTTTACCCGTCTCGGTCCGCGACAAGATGTTAAGCTGCGTGGGTTGGCAGGGGGCTGAGGTGGTTTTAGCTGAAGGCGGGTAGAGAGCTTGGAAGGCTACAAAGGGCCAACCACAGAAAATCAGTGTCAAAAGGAGACATTTTGGTGGTGACCACTGTAGCACTGATGTGCCAGTGATGGTGGTGTGCGTTGCTCTGGCCAGTGCTCCTGTATGCAGTGTTATCCGGCATGCCAGGCTGATATTCTGCCTGGGCTGTGCACTTGGGCATCAGCTCCTGCGGTTCACACCATGGCACCAGCTGTTGAAGGTGTTTGGTTTCCACTAATATGCTGGACTATGACACTGAATAGCTGTGGCATGTACAGCACATCCCTTTTGGAAGCACCAGCCTGGGTCAGGAGCTTCCAGCGGGGCAGTAGAGGTTTGCTAGATGCTGCACTCATTTTCTCAGTGAATATGAACCAGAGCCACAGTGCATTAATACAGAAGAGAAATGTGTCTTGAGGATATTTGCTTGTGTTCCGTTTGCATGATTTGGGTCTTTGCGTTTACTATGAGGGTGGGAGACACTGGCACAGGTTGCCTAGGGTAAGTTGTGGATGCCCTCTCTCTGGAGGTGTTCAGGGTCAGGTTGGATGGGACTTTGAGCAACCTGGTCTAGTGGAAGGTGTCCCTGCCCATGATGGGGGCTTGGAGTAGAGGTACCTTCCAACCCAGAGCATTCTGTGGTTCTATGATTTTGATGCTTTGCTACACTCACTGAAGAACTGATGTAGGATCCACTTTTAAGGGTGTTTTTAGCTGAGGTCTATTTGTTCTTCAGGCTGTTGTGCCAAGCTGAAGTAAAGAGCTGTGTCCTGCTTCTGCTATAAAAATAAATTACATTGCAGCTGGTTTCAGGAACAACTATTGTAGCAGAAACCCTTGTGTGAGGGCTTATAACGTAGGCTCAATTAGGTCCCTGCCCTGTAAAGTAGAAAATGCCTTTAAGGCCTTCTCCCTTTAGACTCTGTATCAGATACTCACATGCCATGAACTGATCTTGGGTCTTAATTGTCCTGAGTGATAATCTGCCATTGCTCTTTGGGTAAGGGGTGGGTGTTTGCCTCTTGGGAATGGTGTAGCATCAGCCAGTGAATGCGAGCGTTGGGGCATTGGGAATTTTACTGACATGGTTTTCCACTTTCAGCATGTCCTCTTACAATGACATGCCTAAAAAAACCCACCCTACCCCAGTTAATGCTCTTAACCATCACTTGGTGGAAATACTTTGGAGTAGAGAAATGAAAGCACCAGCCCCTGCCCTGCTCACCTCACATCTCTGGGGTCAGGACTGAAGCTCAGAGGCCAGATCTGGTGCTTCCCCGTGGGTGGCCTCAGCCATACGTATTCAAAGCGAGCACCCAGGCATGTCGCCTTGCTGCAGCACAGGGCAGGAGATGCACGGGGGCTTTCCAGCCCTGCGGGCCATTATTAATAAGAGGGTTCATGTGTGATGTGTCTTTTGGTTCAAGCTGTGAACTGCCAGCGGACTGTCAAAACTGCTACTGAGCCTTGTAAATAATACTGCAAAAAGTTTCCGAGAAGCGTAATAACTTCTTTTACGTCTCAAGATGCTCAGGAGTGTGTTTGTGCTGAAAGTTTGCTGTGCCCGGTAGGGGATGTATACTCCTGCTGTCCTTTGGGAAGCTTGAGCAGGGAGTTGATAAGGATAGGTGGTTGCTGGGGTTTTGCTTCTCTCTGAGAATCTGGATTTCAGGGCATGTTGGTGGGTTTGGTGAGTAGGTAGAACCATTCAGAGCAACATGAGTGGTGTGCGAGGTAACTTCAAGATTGTACCAGCTGAGCAACTGTATCAGGGATTACAGATCCCAGGGCACCCAATACTTTTAAAATCACCAAATACTTTTTAAATCACACAGGTAATTTTAAAAGAGAGAATTAAATTCCTGAGTTACGCAGTAATGCATACAAATGTTCCTGCAAGTGGCTCATGAAGCACTTACAGTCTCTAACTTCTGCCAGAGGTAAATGTGCTATTAGGAGGAAATGAGCTGCCCACGTGGTGTTGTGTCTTGGAGTCTCAGGGTGCTTTACTGAGATGTGTTACTGTAGCTGTGCTGAATGTACCACTAAAATCTGCATGCTCTGATAACCATCCTCAGGTGAAATGAATCCCGATGGAGCCCTTTGAGATGTTGCTGACCCCAGTTATCACCTGCCCTGTGGAGATGGGGCTATGGGATGGGCTACATCTGCATTTGCACCTTATCCATCATTTCATATGAGCACAAAACCACCTTCACTTACTGAGAGCTGGAGTGTGAGGTGGGGAAGCAGAAATGTGGCAGATCTGTTCTGCCTCCCCTTGGAGGATTAACCACTGGAAGCTCACCGGGGTGTGGGCAGTGACATCTCAAATGCTGAAGGTAGTCCCTGAGAGCAGTTTTCCCCTCTGAAAGTCTCTGCTTCTTTCCATTTGACTAGTCAGCAAGGTGAGGTGGGAGTCATCACATGGCACCCCCTATGCAGGTCTGCAGCACGGCGTTCAGTTTCTGCTATGGTTGGTGGAGGCTTAGTCAGCGTTGTCCACGGGGTTTAAGGTGTGATGGATGTGATGAAAGAGATGAATTGCACCTTCAGCTTCCCTGGTTGTGTGGCAGACTCTTCACTGACTGCAAAAGCAGCCTGTGCTGATTTGTTCAGATGCAGATGCCAATGCTGCACACACCTTTCTGTGATGAGATGTGGTGTGCCCCTAGCCAGCTTGCTTAGATTACATACATACATACATTTTAAGTGGCTATAAGGTAGGTGAGATGAATCCTATACCTCCTATAGCAATGCTCATGCCCCAGGCTGTGGTGAGCTGTTTAGGGGGGGATTTTTAGAGCAAGTTTGGTGAGCTTCTCTTGAAGTAAGACTTAATTTCTGTCCGTTTCTCATGAAGAAGGTGATCAGATCAAGGCTAGCTTGGAGAAGGGAATTCTCCTATGGGTTATTGGCAGTCTGTTCGGCAGTGCGATGTGGTGTTTATTCAGGTGAGGATGCCTCAGGAGCTAGGCAGGGGATATTTTCGCCTTCCTGATAGCGTGCAGTCAAGCCTCTTCATGCCAGAAAAACCGATGAGGACAGGGAGCAAGGCCTGCTGGGCTGAACACCAAAGCATGGGCAGTGTTTGACTGGGGGAGACATAGCAGGGATGAGATAGGCTGTTGGGCACACAGGCTACAAGCGGCACCTCATCCCCCAGGGCACAGTGAAGACCTGTGAAATTGCACAGGTCATTTCTTATCTCCCAGAGTTACCTGCACCAATCTGGATGCTCAGGACTGGAGAGATTTGGAATTGCTTTCTTGTTACCTCCTATCATGCCTAGGGCTGCAAAAGAAAAAAGCAACTAAAGCTGGTGCACAAAAGTCAACCTCTTGTTTTCATGGGCTGGCTACTGCCTTTGGAGGTCCATGGGCCATGTGAGGATAGGGAGCATGGGCTGATGAACACTTGGCAAGCGGTCCTGTGCCAGTGCACGGTGATGGTTGTGCCAGTGAGCTCTGGTCACTTCCCTTTCTGGGTCCCAGCATACTCTCTCTCACTTTTAGATGGTCTCTGGTGCAGTTGTACAGGGGCTGGCTCTGCCATCTGCACGGGTTACGGTGGCAGCAGAGTTCCCCCCTGCAAGGGGAATTTTCCCTGGCTGCGGGAATAAAAGAGGCTGAGCAGTTACACTGATGAAGTCCATCCCTGGTATCACAACAGATCTGTAGATGTATCATAAACAGAAGAAGGGGAAGCAACTGGAGACACATCTGCATGAGACTATGTTGCATGACTGTCCCAAGTGGGCAGCAACCCCAGCCAGTAGGTCCACGCAGTGCCAGTGTCCTGCCTGCATGGACTCACCAGCCTGGCTGCCTGTCCCAGGCAGTGCAGGCAATGTCAGCCTGGGCAGGAGGCTGTTCTTTGTTGTGTCTTAAAGCCTTGATGGCTGCCTGATTTCTAACCTCCCAGCCTCCCCCAGCTTCACATTTTCCTTTGCATTTGGAGTTGCAAGCTGCAAACACTTGAGCTAAACCCTGTGCCCTGATGGTTACTCATCTGAAAGTGTGGAGCCAGCTTGCACCAACTGCTAAAATAGCAGAACCGAAGTGGGGAATGAAAAGTGAGACAGTGATTAAGACCTGATTTCCTGTCATGGCCCCACAGGGCTCCCTCCGGCAATGGAGACGTTGGTGGCGTCGACAGTGGTGGTGTGAAACGTCCCAGCCACTGGCCTCGGGCAGCTGAATCACTTGCAGGCTGTCCTGTGCTGCTTAGTTATCTGAGTACTTGATAGATGTTGATAGAATCCCATTTTAGGAAGGATAGGGAGTCCACGTGGAGTGGTCCTGGTGGAGGTGGGTTTGGAAGGAGCCATGGTGAGACCCGGGGCAAGCTGGTGATTGTTGCTTTGTGGTATCTAGAAGAACTGAAAGGGTGCACAGAATGTGGGAACACTGAGGATGTTGGTCCTCTGGATTTTTCTCCCATCTCTGCTAATAAATTACTTTAGACCCACCATCTAGGACTGGGCAAGAGGAAAACACAAGGGAGACAAATGGCTGCTGAAGGGATGGTGAAGCTCCCTAGCTGGTGCTCTTTGCTCCAAGGGCATTCAGGCTGTTCACCTGTCCAACTCTTTGACCCCTCGTGTAAACAGATGGCATAAGAGAACAAATGTGTGAGAAATAGTTTATTTTTTTTTGTCTTGCTTGCACTAGAGGCTCATGCAAGGAGAAAACAGCTGAGCACAAAGGAGATGCTGAGCTGATGGCTGTTCCTCCCAGGACACTATGTCACAGGTACTCACTAGAATGCAATGCATGTTCGTTAGTGCCAGAGGCAGGTTCTGGTTTTTTCTCACCCCAGAAGTGCAAATTTCTGCTCTCCTGTCAGTGCTCCAACAGCTCTTGGGTCCATGCTGTAGGGGATTGAACCTGATGTGTTTCAGCAGTCCAGATCACGTAATTGTGAACTACATCCCTTCTGATAGCTAATGGAGCAATGACGTGCAACACGGAGATGGGATTTTCCCGTGCCACCTTGTCCTTTGTAAAAGTATTTTTCGCAGAGCGCAAAAGGTGCTCTGGCAGTGGTGGTGTTGGGGAAGGCATGCTGATTCACAGCAGCCAAGGTGATTCCCCTGAATTGGTATCCTCTGTGCCCATTTTCCTCTGATCCAGGAGTATTTCTGTATTGGTGTGCAGCCTGGGCCATGCATGGCCTACATGTGAAAGGTGAGGAAGGGGACAGAGAGGAGAGTTTGCCCCGAGCCTGGCAGAGCATCACATGTCATCATTACTATGTGAGGAGGGGGAGATGGCTTACAGAGAAATCATAGAATCGTTTTGGTTGGAAAAGACCTTTAAGATCATCAAGTCCAAGCGTTAACCTAACTACTGAGTCTGGTGCTAATCCATGTTCTTAAGCACATCTACATGTCTTTTAAGCCCCTCCAGGGATGGTGATTCAACCACCTCCCTGGGAAGCCTGTTCCAGTGTTGGATAAACCCTTTCAGTGAAGAAGTTTCTTCTAATATCCAATCTGAACCTCCCCTGGTGCAACTTGAGGCCATTTCCTCTCATTCTATCACTTGTTCCTAGGGAGAAGAGACCAACCTTCACCTTGTTCCAACCTTTCTTCAGGTGGTTGCAGAGAGTGATGCGGTCTCCCCTCAGCCTTCTTTTCTCCAGAATAAACAGCCCCAGTTCCCTCAGATGCTCCTCGTAAGACTTGATCTCCAGACCCTTCAGCAGCTTCATTGCCCTTGACTTTCTGTGCTCATGAAGAGTCTTATAACATCCACTGCCACGGGGGAAAGGGATATTTTACAATCTCCTTTCGTCCCAGAGGAGTTCAAAGTGCTTTTTAGACTTTCATAGTGCTGAGAAAGGGATGGGCAAGATGTTTTGCACAAAATGCCCTTCCCTGCCAGGAGAACAGCACCTCACCACTGTAGCTGCAGCACCAGTAGCCGGAGCTTTTCAAATGCACCCATTTCTGCTGACAGGCAAAGCAACACCACAGCACGGCGTCATTTTAGGAGTGTGGAGGAAGAGCTGCCCAGGATTTTTTTGAGTATTTTAGGAATTATTTTGAGGGAGGGTGGGTTAAAGGAGAGGAAATAGCACAGATAGGGAAAGGTAAACAACTGCTTTTAGGGCAGAGCAGCCAAGGATGGCTTTGAGTTGACAGCAGGGAACAGGCTGCAAATGAATTTGCTGTGCAAAGTGCTGTTATCCTAATTATAACACTTTTCTCTCTTTGCCGAAGAGATCCTTCATATCGAGCTAAGGAGGAAGCAAAACTTGGTTGGAGGAAACAACATAGCCTTGGTCTGGCGGCACCTGTAATATTCTGTAGTCCTGATTCCTCAGCCCAGGAAGGCTACAGAAGACCTGCAGGGTAGGGAAAAGACAAGTTAATTTGCTCCAAGGATAAGAGGTGTGTTCTTCTTGTATGATCTAAGTGCCTTTAAATAAATTCCCGCAGCTGGGAATGGCAGTTTTCCTCGGATCTGCAAGTCACAGTACAGAAAAGTGGCCCACGGTGCCACCGTCCTGCCTTTCAGGCAGTGGTCTCAGGGCAGGGAGGACACAGCTGAAGTGGAAGAGTTGGTGGAAGAAGCAGGATCTGCTGCAGTTAAGAGGCAGGAGAGGTTGGACAGGGCAGTCATGGTGTCCACATCAGGCTGCAGAAGAGAGAAGGCGTGAGCAGCTCGCTGGCTGTATCCCCATGGCACCAAGGATGTCATCCAAATGACTCTGTTTGCAAAGCCTGTGAGAAGGTAGAAAAGCTGATTTCATCTGGGGAGGTGGGAGCAGGAAAGAGGCAAAAGGAGTGATGCCACGTAGATTTGTTACGTTCCCTTGAGGAGACAGAGGATCCTTGTGATGATGGGAAAGCAGCGGGGAAATAGCCAAGAGGTGAAAACTGGCTCACCCCTTAGCAACCCTCTGTTGCATCTCTACCCTCCTGTGTGTCCTTGCCACCAACAGCAGGGAATTAAAAAAAACAAAAAAAAAAACAAGCGAGATGAGTTTTGAATGGATGCCAAGGGTGATTTAATTAGATGTATTGAATTTGTTAACTTCTGAATGACGTGGCTGGTGCGTGGCACAAGTGATGAGCTGTGGGCAGCGACAGCAGCACAGCCCCGACCTGCCAAAAGGGTCAGCAAAGCAGAAGGATTGACCTACTTCCATCAGCTCTGCCCAGAGCACAGGCCAGCGCCCTCCCCGGAGGGCTGCGCATCCCTCCATGCAGAGGAGAGCTCTTCTCCTAGGCCAGGGGGCTGCTGGGAAGCCCTGCATCACTCATGGACTCCAACACAAGCCTGGGGCTGGGTAAATGTCTGTGTGCCCACGGGAGGCAGCTCGCTCAAAACAGTGGTTCTTGCTTTGTGTGCTGACTGCTGGCTTCTGGCTGACACTGATTTTCTGCTTCTCCCACCTATTGCACCCTTAAAAACATACTCCGGTATTATCCGATAGTGGGCCTAAATGCTGTTGCAGCTGATAAGAGTGATAAAATCATCTGTGCACATTGCCATGGCAACCTGCAGCAATTGCTCTTCACTCTCAGTGTGTATCTGCTCTTTGGCATGAGCACATATATGTGGTTTTGGCTGTAATTTGCTTAGGAATTGCCCAAAACTAGAGGATTTGGCCTTGGTTATGAGCTCTGCCATGGATGCCTAGACTTGCTGGCCACCCCTCGGAGCAGGCCATGCTTCCCTTTGCACCTTGCTGTGAGCCCTGTAGTGTAGATTGCATCTTGAAAGAGTTGTCAGTGCTGGGAAGGAGGCTTCTGAAAAAGAAACTAATTTCCAAATGAAATTCATAATGGTTATCAAGAGAAACTGCTAGGTGTCTGCTCCCAACCCCACGATCATGCACGTGTGTGTAGATCCTGCCAAGCCCTGGGGTCCTCCCTGCAGACACCAACCATGGGATCCCTGTGAGGTCAGTGCGGTGCCTCCTGGCCAGGTAACCTCCCAGCTGGAGAAGTTCAACAAGTAAGTTGCATGTTGATGTTCTGCCTCCGGTACCAGGCATGAGCTGAACTCCTCCCGTTCATTTGGCAGTCTTCTCCGTTGCTTATTAGTGTCAATGCAATTAAATGTCCTGTGGAATTGTATCTGTTAAGTGGTGAAGAAAGATAGATTTCCTGAGCCACCAGCCTGGCAGCTGTTGTGGTAGTCAATGTTTGCCAAGACCGTTGGAGCTAGGAGACAGAGATGTTTGCAAAGTACACAAGTATAGAAGCGCTGCATGAAACTATGCTCTAGGTTGTGTGACTGAATGAGATGCTGACATGGGAAGGAAGCTTAGACATACTATCAGTCTCTCCTGATAATTACTAGTGTTAACCCCAGGTTGGTAACACCAGGCCTACCACACGGATCCTAGTGGTTGTTGCCCAGCGTGGTGGGGAACTTGCTATTTTAGTGGGGAAAATGAGGCAAAGTAGTGTTGGGGTACTTGGCTGAAGTCACACAGAGGAGACAACCAGAATGTTGTTTCCTACCACTGAAGCTCTGGTCTTTTCCTCTTCTGGCCTCAAGTGCGATTTCTTCTCCTGACGCCTCAGCTGGGGCAGCGGAGGGTCATTTGAGTGGGGAGATGAATGAAGAAATGTTATTTCACTGAGCAATGTCATGAAATTATATGGGAAGAAGAAACATAGGACAGATGGAAGAAACCCAGCTGTCTTCTTTTGCGGAGAAGATGTCTCTCTGTAGCACTGAGGCTGCTTTCAGGATTCATGATTCAGCTTTCAATTTGGTTGTTGATAGGTAGGATGTTTTCATTTTTACTTCGTCTGTTGACAAGGTGGTAAGAGCCTTGCGAGAACCCATATCTCTCCATCAGGTATGACTAATTGTATTGGGACAGCCGCGTGCACGATAACACTGCTGTTTTTTCTCTAGAACAGCTCCATTACAGACTGCCTGGTAGCCAAGCCCCAGCGAGTGTTTTTGCAGGAGTTTTGCTGATTGTGCAGCACAGATAACCTGTGAGTGAGCAAACATAGAAAGCGTTGAATATTCAGCTCAAAAACCTGAAGCAGGCTTGTTTCGCTGCTTGTCTGAACTGAGCTTTTAACTGTGTGTTGTCGGTGCTTTTCAGGAAACTTATCAAAAACATGTCATCTGGTGATGAAGTGCTTCGATTTTATGGACAGCCACCAAGGAGCTCTGCAAACGTCAGGGCTCAGTGTTGTGCTTTGCTTTCCCCATCTTCTCCTAGGAGAGCAAAAGTCAGTCCATGCAAATCAGATGCATTTTTAAACGAGGCAATAGTGGGATTTAGTCTTTCGCTCAAAAAACAATCTCCATAAATACCAGTGCATGGCAAAAGCTGATACAACACCTTCTCTAGATGTTTGTTGCTGTTGATCCTCTTTCTGCAGGAACCCAGGAGTTTGGTGCAACCGAAGTGCTGAATTTAAACTTCCTGTAGTCAGACAGGTTGCTCTCTGCTCCTCAGGGTGACAGTTGTACGTACACATAAAATCCATTCTTATGTTCCTGAAGATGTGTGTCAGCACGGATGAGCCTCTGACCTCAGTGTATCAGCTCAGTGGTCAACAGCGTTTTTCAGAAGGGGCTTTGGTGTGCAGCTCTTTCACTTGGCAAAGTCTAATCTTTGTATTAATTACAACAGAAAGGTCTCTGCAAGAGGTTACCCAGATTTAAAACCATGCTTGTCTTTGAAGCAAGTCATTCCTTGCTCCTCAAAGAGGTTTGCAATCATCTGAAACCGGTACTAAAAGCATGCCAGTGGGCAGCCTGTCCAATGTACAGAGGTAACAGAGATCTTCTTGACTTTTCTTCTGCCCCTTCTCCCCAGGGAAAGAAAACAGGTGCCTGCCTGCAGCAAGGCACCCCTCTGGTTTAGGAGTGGAAGACTACTTCCATCATGACGGATGGTGTGAGGATCTATTTTCTAGTTGAGTGTTAGAGGACTTAGTCAGTAGTAGAAGGGTGATGCACCAGGAGGTAGATGGTCTGTGCAGACCTTCTGAGGGCAAGGACTTATGGTAAACTCACCAAAGGACCATTTCCGTTTTCTTCTCTCCTTGCTACATTGGCCTTGTTTGTTGTTGGACAGGAGTGTTCTAAGGGGCTCTGGGCATCTGAACAGAAGGGTGGAGCTCAGGTTATGAACTTGGCATCTGCGGACACCAAGGAGGAGACTGTGCTCCCAAAAGTGTGAGAAGGCTCTGGACACAGAGAGAGGGTGTGCGACATTATGGCCTTATGACCACGATCTATCCAGGCTGAACCCACCGCAGAAGAGGCATTCCTTGCAGTGACTATTCTATGTGTCTGCAGCTCTAAAATAAGGATGTTGTCCTATGGACAGGAGTGACCTGTCGGCATTGAGGGTGGTTCCCCTTGCTCCTGTTCCTGGATGCACCGCAGCGGGAAGAGGAGGCGTGCTGGCTGCCAGTTCAGCTCTAAAAATGATGGCTGTGCAAAGTCTGTCCTTGTCTGGACTCCAAGGGGCTCCTGTGCACAAGGCCTTCACACAATTTCCTTAACAGGCTCCTTTTCACTTTTCCTAGGAACTTGCACTGTGCTTCGTTTCAGAGGGATCCAGTGAATTAACATATTGTTGCTGCTGCCTTGGTAATTGCATGCCCGGGGTCTGCTCCGACGCAGTCTTCCCGGCTTCCCAGACAGAAAGCATCCTTCTCCTCTGGCAAACAAGGCTACAAAGTATTGCCCTGAGACCTTGCTAAGAGGATGGTGGAATGAGAGGGTGGAAGGAGGAGGGAGAGGCCATTTCTGAAAGCATATCTGGCATCGAGACCTCACCTATCAAGGCGGAGGAGGAGGTGGGGTTTTTAATCTTTATTTCCGTACCAAGGTACTAATTTTGACTGAAGCTGTGGTTTCTCATGCTGATTTGTGCAGACCTCAGTATGGGTGCAGTTACAGAAATTTAGGCCAGCACAAGTCACTACAGTGGCTCAGAAACTGCTTGAAATTAGCCATCCTGGGTCATGCAGGAGTTTCAGCAGAAGTTGAAACTGAGTGATCTGATACCTTCTTCTGTACTGAAAAGAAAAACCTATGAATAGGTAGGTGTAAAAATGCTTACTGGTCTCACTTCCAAGTACAAAAAAAACCCCACGTGTGGATAAACCCTTAGAGCCCTTCAAGGCCCTGTGAGAATAGACCACATCTAAAAACACGTTGGTGAGGGTATCTTCAAAGCTGGACCAGTTTCTTAATGTGAACACAGGTTTGCATTTTTAAAATATGTTATTTGATCAGCACTGACTTCTGATGCAGAGTTGGCATCCCTTAGCTGGTGGTCTTAAAAAAAATTGTGATGTGCAATGTCAGAAGGGCAGCCTTACCTCTAGCATGGCTTTGGCTGTCAAGCGGAGGTGTGACTAGGGCAGGGAGCATTAAGACTCTGGAACAGACGGGAGGAGGTTGGTTCATGGCTCTGCCACTGACCTCCTGTGTGACCTCTGGCAAGATGAACTTCTCCTCTTCTACCTCCTGCTCTCCTGCCCACCCAGCATGTGTGACATTTGCCTCATGGTTTGTATGGATTCTTCTGAGAAGTGAGAACTCAGCAGCTCTGTCTGTAAGGTCTCATTTCATCTTCTCAGTTGTGACATTTCCTGTCTCTTAGCTATGCAAGTTATTTTGACTGGAAGCAAGACATTGCTCCAACGCCCTTTATGACATGGGGGATGGAGAGGAGGGGAAGGCCACGCTGGTGGTGTAGCTTGCTCATCCCACACCAGAGCATTGCAGCTTGTGGGGCAGAGGAGAGGCTTCTTGAGGCATCTACGTCCTGTGGAACAGAGGCTGCAACCTTGGCAGTACAGAGAGTCCTTTTATGGGACTTGGGAAATCCTGCCTGTTCTGTAAATATGTGTGTGTATTGGAAGGGAGGAGGTGTGACTGCCCTCAAACACTGCTCTTGTGTGTGCTGTGGGTGGGACAGGGACAGGGGTTCCTTAGCTACTGATGCCCAAACTGAGATGAACAGTTTGTGTCTGGGTCACTGCTGGACTGGGTTCAGAAGTGGGGTTTGTCAGGTCCCAAGGACAACATAAGTAACAGTCCTTAGGGGGACCTTCTGGGTCTTCACAGTCTTGGGTTGTGGTTGTTTCCCTCAGCTCTTTCACTTTGGTGATATCACAGTACCCAGGCCCTGAGCAGCTTCCACCCTTTCCTCCAAAACTTCTGCACTGGTGGCATTTGGAAGATGATTTGTAGTACCTTAGGATAACTCAGTTGAAAGGGATCTCAGGTGGGTCAGCTGTGAGATCAGATCAGGTTGCTCATGACTTTACTGAGTCAAGTCTTGAAGACTTCTGAGGATGAGAGTGGACTCCATGCCTTGACTGTCAACACATGGAAAAACTTCTTCCTAACATCCAGTCTGAACCACTCTTTTTTCCAGTAATGCATGTTGTCTCCCATTCTTCTACGAGGAACCGCTAATGGAGAACTTGGCTCTGTATTCTCAGTAACCTCCTCACACGTGCTGAGGGTTGCTGCTGGATCCCTCAAAGACATCTCTTCTCCTGGCTGAACAAGCCCAGCTTCCTCAGCCTTTTTCTCCAGGCAAGTCCTCCAGTCCCTGGTCATCTTGGTGCTCCTCTACTGCATTTGCTGGTGTGTCAATGTGTTTCTTTTAAAGGGATGCCCAAAACTAGATGTAGTATCTAGAGGTGGTCTAATGAATGCTGAGATATCTTGAATGTGCTCCTGCAGCCCAGGATGCTGTTGGTCTTTACTGCAGTTTATTTCCTAAGGTCCCAGTTGGCCCACAGTCTTGACATCTGCCAGCCCAACAACAGAGCAGAGTCAGAGCTGCTCAGCTGTGCCAGATCATAGAGTCATAGAATGGTTTGGGTTGGAAGGGACCTTAAAGATCGTCTCGTTCAAACCCCCCTGCCATGGGCACAAACATCTTTTATTAGACCAGGTTGCTCAAAGCCTGATCCAACCTGGCCTTGAACGTTTCCAGGGAGGGTGCATCCACAGTTTCTCTGGGATGATCTCTTAAATAGGACCCATCAGTGTCCGTGGAAAGCCTGAGTGGCCAGGAGGGAAGAGGAGCATGGAGGAGCCCTGGGGTGACAAAAACCTCTTCTTACTGCTAATCGCATGGGCTCCCACAGGGAGAGGGATCAGGTCTGGACAGAGAAGGCAACGAACTGAGATCTGCATAACGATGCAGAAATGTGGTGTTCTCATTACCACCGTCTCACTTACTCATCTATAAAGCAAGTTTTTACTTGCCACTGTGCTTCCCGTGGGGCTGCGACTGGTGATGGCCACGGGGAGGGAGAGGTCCTACAATACCACTGCAAAGGGTTGTTGAACAAACTCCACTTGCTGTGCTTGCTGATCAGGATGAAGCACGATTCCAGGTAGCCACGTGTAGAGAATTGTGTGTATATATGGATGTGTACCATATTGAAACAAAATGCTGCTATTCCATTCTGTGCTGCCAGCAGTTAGCGTATGAGTTGCAAACCAGCAACCTAAATTCTTTAAGATCCAAGAGCCTTGGGAAAAGATCCATTTTTTATCCTGTACTAGTTTTAAAAATGCTGGTTTTAGTGCAGCATGGTAGAAACAAAAGACAAAAAGGAGGAAGAAAAGACAGAAAGACACGTACAATCATTTTAAAGCTTTTCTGCTTTTCCGTTCTTGGTCTTTCCAGGAAATCTGACTGACTAAATGTGGGATAGGAATGAAACCACATATCACAACCCACTGTCGAGTTCATGAAGTGACCACAATGAAAAAGTAGTGAGAGATGTGTTCTTACTAGCACCTTCCCAGCCCGTAGGAATCCTGGCTGTGGCTTGCAGTTGTAGTAGGGTGAAGATTTGCATTTTCAAGTTGGCGGTTTTCCTTTTTACTCTTCCACTTCCTACCAGCTAATTCGATGCTGCGTTAATTGTGAATCTGGGATGCAAATCGACTCACCTGCTTGTTTTTCTTTCATTTTCAGGTTTTCTAACTATGGAAGCTCTCCTGAGAGGAGCTGCATTGTGCTCTGATGCCCCTGGGATGGGACACAGGGCTGGGAGTGAGGAGGAAATGCCATGTGCCACTGCGAGTTGCTTTAGCAAGGAGAGAGGCTTTCTGGCATGTCACACGGTGCTGAAAGCCATTCTGCCCTTTACAGCAAAAGTTCTTATCCTGCTTGTGTTTTTTTTTCAGGACACTTGATATTTCCTGTTAGAGATGCTTTGTATGCAAATCAAGGTGGTGCAACCAAAAAAAAAAAGTCCTGAAAGCAATCACACTGATAAACTGAGACCACCGGGGAATTCCTGCTTATCAATTTTTATCTTTTCTTATTTTGCTGTTCTGTACAAGGTGCTTCTTTCTCTGCTCTGTCTTACAGTCTTTAATGTTTGTCCTGCCAGGCCTCTTGCTTATGAACTACAGAGCTTTTTACGTTTTTCAGGGTTCCATGTCAGTCTAGCTGAATAAGAGGCAGTAAGTGCTGGGAGTTGGGGTTAACAGTCCCTGTGCTTCAGCTTTGCCCTGCATTGCTGTGGTGCTTTCTGGTGCTTGTGAAAGGTATGAACCTCATGCAGATTGCCGTGTGTCAGTAGTGATGGTTTAGCTGGGAATGTGAACCCAGAAGCCTTCAGGAAGCTTAGGAAAGGAAAGAGGGAAGGTGGGAAATGAAGCCAGCAAAAGTTTGTCTAGTAAACTTAAACAGGAGCAGGCTTTGACCCTCCTGAAGCACCTCAAGATATGTTGTGCTTAGCACTGCACTAATGCAGCAGCATGAGTTGGTCACCTTCTAGCTCCAGCAAAGCAAAGTCCTGTCTGCTCAGCCTGCACCTTGTAGGTATTAACTGGAAGTTGCAAGGGGCTGATCAGAGCTGGGCTCCTACCCTGATGCCAGCAGCAGCAGCTCACCAATGCTACAAGTTGTGGGGGTGAAAAAATGACAGTCCAAGAAAAGGGCTTGTCAGACCAAGGAATAGCTGCAGAACTGCAGAGAATATTCCCGTGTGTGTCCGGAGATACCGGCTGCAGCCTGGGTCTTGTTGAATCACACTGTGGTTGCTCTGGTCTTTGTGTGGGTAACAGTGATAATCGCTGTGTGTGGTGTTGGTTTTATTATTTGTTTTTTCTTAAATGTAAAATTAACAGTCAAATTTGTGTTGGTAGGGCAGTGAGCCTGTTGTGGCTTTTATCTATCCCAAACCTGGGGAGGAAGGAGGGGAGAAAAATGGCTTGACCAGTTTGGCGGCCGTGTGCTTAACAGTCCTGGAGTTCCTGGAGTTCAGAGCAAAGGACACAACAGTCAGATACCCAAACCCGCCTGGGCTTCCACTGATAAGTCACATTTCAATGCAAAAGGCAATCCTGTCGAGTGGCTGAAGCCTGTAGTGCTCAGTCTGCTTTAAAAAGGGGATTTCATAAGGAGTAATATGAACAGAAATGGCTCTTTTGTGGGTTTACACATTCCAGGCATGCCAGCACTGTTCCTGTCAAGGATGGGCAGTCTTTGGGGTTTTGGGTTCTTTTTTTATATTTTTTAAAAATACTTGCCACAAGCTAGCAGCTGAAATGGTGAAAAATAAATGTGAGTTGCAAAATCATTACAGTAGCAGTAGTGGAAACTGTGAGGCTTGTGCTTAAACGGGTTCTGGGGTTTTACCCCATCATCTATGCTGTCGAGCTGTTTGGATCACTACTTTTGCCCACTATGACTGCATCAGGGTGGATGATTTAAAAGCAGAGCTTCAACTGTTGGTTACCCAGAACCTCAAAAAACTTCAGGCTTTTTTCAGAAGCTATGCCTTTTCGGCTGAACCACTGAAGTATGAGTCCCTTTAGTGTCAGCACAGTTACATAGATGTACAGCATCTTTACATTGCATCAGCAGCATTAATTTCCACAGATCTGTAGGTACAGAAATGGGATACAGCTACTCCTGCTTCAAGTGCAATTCTTTGGGTTTCAAGCAGGCTGTGGCAGGTTGGTTTGCACCTGTACATTTCGACACAAACAGGATTTTAATTTATTTAAGAGCTTCCACGCACAAAATGATGCTGCCTTCAACTTTAAAGAGCACCTTAACTGTGCCTTTAGACAGTCTGAAGTTTCACATGCAGTAAACTACTTGATTGTTTCTGCAGACCTGGCCTGTTAGATGGGTGTTTAATTCATAAGCCTACATGTCCTGTTCTAGACACATGGGTTGCTCCTGTTGCCATAGTTCTGTTTGCCATGTAGGTGGCAGGAGCTCATGGATGGCTCCAAGAGCCACGGCCAGAGGTGTTCCTGCCATCACCTTGCTACTGCAGGTGCCACAAGGGGTATGGCTATAAGAGCAAGCAGTGAAGTGCAGACCTCAACTCCCCGGAGACCAGCAGCCAGCTCAACGCTTCTACAAGCTGGAGCTGTGGGAGGTGTCCCTGCCCATGCAGAGTGGTTGGATCTAGATGATCTTTAATGTCCCTTCCAACCTAAATCATTCTATGATTCTGTGATTCACCTGCTCTGCAGAAAAGGCTAATCCTTCCATGGGGCCACAGAAGACTGAGCCAGGCTCATCTCTACAGAGGCTGAGACGTGGGACCAGAGATAACCACCCTGAAAATTTGCTTTTCAGCTGGGTTTGGCTATAGCAAGAGTACAGGCAGAGGGTGAGAAAACATCTCTTTGAAAATGGCAATAAAAGAGACACTGATAAAAGAAGCTTCTTGCTTGGTTTTATTTAAGGTGAAAATTGTTATTTAGTGATGAACAGGAATGGGAGTGGATTTAGGACATGGTGCTTGAAGCCCCTTCCCACTGTGCAACACAGGCTGATGTTACAGAGAATTCTTAAGGCTGTTGCCTGGGCTGTTGGAGGTTGTGGGTGGAGGAACTTTAATCACTGGGGTTGTCATCAAATGCTGCACTTGCAAGATACAAGGAAGGAAGAGCTGCTGTTAATTTGGTGCTCAAAGTAAATATTTTTTGCCTGAGAGGAGTCTGGTCTTGTAGCCTTCTGGGCTGCTTGCCATTTTGGGTTTGTTTCCTTAAAAAAAAAAAAAGGCGAGTTTTCTTTACCCCGTCAGTGCTTCCAACCACAGAAATTTGGAAACAAAAAGTTGGAAGGTGTAGTCAGTAGCGAGGTGTGTTTTGACTGGTCTTATCTCACAGGGGATGGTTTTGAGGTGGATTTTGCTCTGGCCACTCAAAGTCTCTGCTGTGGAAGTACCACTGTGAAGCTGTAGCAAGCTTTACTACCAAAAGTGTGTTTTTCTTCAAAGTGGCACAGGTAGGTGTATGTTTGGAAAAATTTTATTTCAAAGCAAAATAACCTTTCCACTGTGTCATCTAGAGTGGCAAAACTAGTGGACTTCAAGTGGCATAATAATGTAATTTCATCCATTTCACTGCAGCAGAAGGTTACTTTGAGATGCTTTGTTACTCTTCTCTTGGTGTGTCCTTGCTTGATGTTTTGTGCTTCAGACTCTCCCATTTTCCCTCTTTTTGATGGTCTGAGAGTTTCAATAGAGAGGGCAAAAACATGTAAAAAATCTAGTGTCCTTGGGAAAGCTATGGCAGGTTTTGCAGTGATAAAGGGATGCTGACAACCTGAAGATGCGCCAGGTTTTGACAGCATGGGAAGTGGTTAGCACCTCTTTTGACATCCTCACATCAAAGCTGGACAGTAGGCTAGTTGAGATGCTCTCTTTGAACCACAAATTACTGGGCTTCAGGCACTGGATGAAATGCTGTGGTCTTTATTAGACAGAAGGTCAGACAAATTCAGTTAGCTGGTTTCCCTCAGCTTTTAGTATTTATGAATCACATAGTCAGGGTTGGGGTTTTTTTTGAGTTTCCATGAAAAGTTTACCTTTGTAGCATGCAGACAAGAAATCCCATTTGTTCTCTCATACTTTCATCATGCTTTGTTGCTTTTGAATTGTCCTTGAAGGAGGATGAAATTGGGATTGTTACTTAAATTTCAGTATGGGTGGCAAAAGCAACTCTATCTTGATTATTATGGGCCTCCGATGACCACACCAATGGAAGATGCTTAATGCCAGCCCTGACTGAACAAACATCTAAGGACTGGCTCATCACCGCAGCACGGCCAACAACTGTCTCTTCTCTGTTTCCTGTGGGAATTGTGCACCATGGGATCCTTCAGTGAGGCAATGATGTGAGGAAAGCTTGTAAGGCAGCAGCCAGACACTCCATCTGCAAAGCCACTGAGCCTGGGACCACAGGAACTGGCAGGCAAAAGGCACCTGAGTTGCCTGGCTGTGCAGGAGTCCCTGAACTCCGGTCCTACACAGAGCCTCGTGGCAACAGGGGAATTTGGGAAAGCCCAGAATGATGAAACAGTTGGAGAAAAGAAGGAGAAAGTAATGAGGTAGAAACATAATGGAAATAAAAATAATGTGAAATAATTTCATTATCTTTCCCAGTATGCAACTGGGATGAAAGTGCAGGCACAAGCAGGGCACTTGCTAACCACAGCCTTTTCTTCCCTGCCAAATGTGACTTCTAACATGAGGCTTCTAACATCTGGCACTCCAAGGTTTTAGCAGTTTGCTGCACATCCCTTGTTGTATGTCCCAGGCTTGTCCTCGCTTTGTGACAGCTTGAACCTACTTTCCTCTGTAAGAAAGAGCTCCAGCACCCTTCCTGACTTCAACAGAGACTTCAGTCTGGGTTTTCAGACTAGTCTAGTGTGATAGGCTGGCATCTGTTTTGTAGTGAGGATGTGTGATGAGCCACTTCGATGCACCCAAGGCTGCTTCCTGTCAGTTGTCCAAATGGCACAGGACAACCTATATCTGTAGAGTGTAAACTCTTCAGCTTTCCATCTCAGGGGACCACAACCAGCTGGTTATTTGGGATGGTCTGTGTTGTACTCCAGTCTTTGTTTGAAAGGGGCTGGATGTCATAAGCTGAGAGCGTGTGAAGGGCACTGTAACAGCAGAGCTGATTTGAGGACCAGTGTCTGGGAACAGTCCCTCACACTGTTTAATAATAAAGCTATAATCAGCCCTTGTAGCTTAGTATCTGATTAAAAAGCACCAAGACAAAAAGCCCCCTCATTTATGGCAGTTAAGTGCATGACAGAGTAGCTGGGAATCCCATGTTTGGGAAGCTGCTGTGGGCGTGTGTCCTCAGGACTGAGCTCTGGCACCGTAACTGGGCTGGTACCAAGGTGCTCCCATCCCAGGCTGCAGCCTGCCTCTGGGGATGGAGGGAGGGCTCTTGCTGCCAGCAGGTAGCAACATGACTGCTTGGCCAAATGTCTCCATTTGCAGGCAGGGCTTCCTGCAGCGGATGCTGTTGAGGAACTCCTCATGTCCCAGGCTCCTTAAAGGAGATGTGCCCACTTTATAGTGGCTTCATATTGGGGCATCTAAGTGGACTAAGCAACACTGGTTTACAGTGGGTAAGAATACAGTCCAAAATCTCTGGGCTTTGAGAAAATGGTAGCAGCATAGTATTTGCAGCAAACTGTAGTTGATATCCCCTTCCAGGAGATGTTGAGATGATGATTTCCTCTTGATCCTTGGAAGAGCTGCTGAACTGCCAAACAAGCACCAATCTGTCACCCTCCTGTTCATACCCATCCCACAAGTTGCAGCTGCCGACCCTGGGAGGATGTGGGTGCTGGCACTTGCCGGCATGCCAAGGCTGGACTGTCCTCATGGAATGATGCTCCAGGGCTTTTGGACAACACTCCAGCAGAGTGAGAGCAAACCACCTCCTCCCTGTGTACAACTTGAATTTTTATCTCTTGGCTGGCTGAGTAACTGCAGTACAATTCTCTTTCACCTATTTGTCAGTCATTTACTGGTGGATGGCTGAAGGGTTTGTGTTTTGTCTTTTAATTGACAGGGTGATGATGCAATTATAAACCTAACATTCATGGTGTATTTTTGAGCTATCTGAAAAGTGTGTGACATTATGGAGAATGTGAGAATGGCGAGTTATCTGAGAGAAATGTTTTTTTAATCCCTGAATCTTTCCCAATTTTGAATGAATAAGATTTATTTCATGGGACTGAAAGAGCTGGGATTTTTCTCCTTTTGTTGCTGCAGAGTTGGGGTTTTGTTTTGTTCTGTGTTTTTTTTTAATCAAAATGTCTATTCACATACAAAAATTTCCATATAGGTAAGCTGTTTCTGATAAACAAGTTGATGGCAAAAGAACAGTGAAGGTGTCGAGAAGACAAGCCTTGGGTTTTCGTTATCTCTGATTTTTTCCATTTTATTTAAATTTCAGCAAAATGGCAGACGTTTCGTTTTGACCCACTTTCAAATCTCATTAGCAAATGAAGAGAGACTGAGAGTTGTGATCATATGAACTTAAAAAATGCAGCAGGTCAGGACAGGAGAGACTAGCAGCAATCCTGCTCTGAAGGTATGCCCAGGCTTGGGTGTTTTAGTGTATCTTACAATTTTTTTTCTGTTAGCAGCAGCAAATTTTCAGTGAATGGAAGGGGATGAGGAAAAGGAGCCACCAGTAATCCTTTCCCCATTTTCCTTGCCTCCCTTACAGATAACAGCAGCATGCACCTCACAGTCCCCACGTCTGCATCACAGACTTTGTTTTTATGTACAGCTCATCCATGCAGATCATAGAATCATAGAATATGCTGACTTGGAAGGGACTAATCAAGATCGAGTCCAACTCCTGTCCCTGTGTAGGGCACCCCAAGAATCACACCATGTGCCTGAGAGCATCATTCAAACACTTCTTGAACTCAGGCAGGCTTGGTGCTGTGACCACTTCCCTGGGGAGCTTGTTCCAGTGTTCAGCCATCCTCTGAGTGAAAAACCTTTTCCTGATATCCAACCTAAACCTCCCCTGATTCAGCTTCCTGCCATTTCCCCGAGTCCTGTCACTGGTCACAGGAGTGAAGAGATCAGTACCTGCTCCATCTCTTCCCCTCGTGAGGAAGCCACAGACTGCAAGGAGGTCACCCCTCAGCCTCTTCTTCTCCAAGCTGAATAATTCAAGTGGCCTCAGCTGCTCCTCATAAGACATCCCTTCCAGACCCTTCACCATCCTCATGGCTCTCCTTTGGACACTTTACAGTAGCTTGATGTCCTTTTTATATTGTGGTGCCCAAAACTGCACACAGTACTCAAGGTGAGGCCGCACCAGTGCAGGGTAGAGCGGGACAATTGCCTCCCTCGACCGGATGGCAACGTGTATTGGCCCTCCTGGCTGCCAGGGCACACTGCTGGCTCATATCCAATCAGCCATCAACCAGGACCCCCAAGTCCCTCTCTGCCATGCTGCTCTCCAGCCACTCTGTTCCTTAGTCTGTACTTAGCACCAGGGTTGACCCCATCCCTGGTGCAGAATCAGGCACTTGCCCTTGTTAAACTTCATGTGGTTAAGATAAGTGCAGACAGACAGATGGGTGCTTGCCTCAGTCTCTGAGCTCTGGGCCTGCCATTAATGCCAAGGCTGAACTGAAAAGCCTTTTTCAGAGGAATCATAGACTCTTTTAGGTTGGAAAAAGACCCTAAAGATCATAGAGTCCAACCATTAACCTAACACTGCCAAGTCCATCACTAAACCGTGGCCCTGAACACCCCATTTTCCTGCCTTTACCTCCAGGGATGGTGACTCAAACACTTCCCTGGGCAGCCTGTTCCAGCCTGACAACCCTTTAAGTGAAGAAATACTTCCTCATGCCCAATCTAAACCTCCCCTAGAAGGGTACATCAACACCAGTTAGCAGCATGGGAGTATGGTTTCAGTACTCCCAGGGCTGAGTGAGCTCACCAACAGCTTACCCCGCCTGTGGGAAGATGGACTGATTCATCCAAGATTTTACTAAGCTGTTCTTTACAGCAGCTCTTCCTTTCTGCTTGTAGCTTCATCTAGGTTTGGAAGAATCAATCCTGCAATTACTGTCTTCCTGAAAAAGCAGCAGGAGCACCACCTTTTATTTACCTAAGGAAATCAATGCATCTTCATTGACATTGATGGATTTGGGTTGACTTGCAGCAGCTGAAAAGCTGACCCTCAGTCTGTGTTAGAGGCAGCTGGTAGGTGGTTGCCCAGTACATCCTGTTATAAAACCTTGTTTTCGATTGCTTAGTGCTTGGGAAACCTTAACTGTTCCATGTGCAGTTTCCACACCAGGGAACAGAGACTTTCCTGAGCACTTGATTTGGCAGCCAGAGTATAATTGTTTTTATTTATCTACAATGTAATTGTTTTATGAGCACTCATGATACACTTAGCATACAGCAAGCAGAGGTACAAAATCCCTGTCCCCAGCCATCTGCAGAGGGAGAAGAGGTACCCAGGGACCAGCCTTGGCATCACTCCCTGAAGCTGGTGAAAGTATTACTTCTTGCAGCTGCCCTGCCTGTCGTCTGCCTGTCCAGTCCAGTTTATTAGTTTCTGCAGCAGATTGGGACTGGGAATCAAAGGGATAAAGCGCAGTTTGAGGTCTGGGAATGGTTGTGGAAACCTGAGGCAGGGAGATGGAACCAAGGAGCAATCATGTGCTAAGCCACTGCAGGTGCTGGCTCAGTGGAGGGTGAACCAGCCCTTGCTGCAGGCTTCCTCTGAGCTGGGCAATTCAAATGGTGGGGACCTGGGAGAGATTTGCTCCTGTCTTCTGGCACCTTCTCTTGCCCTGGTTGGCAGTCACCATTGGATGCGTTGCCTCGTGCCAAACCTATCCATAGATGCCTAATCCTCTGCAACCAACCAGCTTGGTGTTGTAGACTTCCTTCCAGGAGCCAGATGTCAGTACCATTATACATGTGGCTTTTGAGTGACTTATGCAAGGCCAGGCAGGAAGCCTGTGGCTGAGCAGGTGTTGAAATCCAGCTCTTCCAAGCTTCGGGTTGGCAGCCTTTCCACCAGGAAATCCTTCATTTAGCTTTCCACCACGGCGGAGGGGGTTGCATCCATGTAGGAGGAAAGTCTTGGTGTGCTTGGGCATCTCTTCCAGCCTTTATTCATTTCCCCACACCTCTCCTCAAAAGGCACCTACTCTTAAGGAAAAGACACTGAACTATTACTCAGTGTCCAGGAGAGAGCAGAAACAGAGCTGGATTGCCTCTGGGACCGTGCACCAGAGAGAAGAACACAACAGTTTTGGGCAAGGTTCTAGGCAGGTCGTGCAAGTTTGCAAACTGCTCCTGCAGGGCTCCATTGCCAGCTTTTATCCATGAGAGCCTGTCAAGTGTAGCAGCAGGTTTCTATGCCTTCCCTCACTTCTCTCTCCTTCAAAGAGGGAACAGGCTGCCCTGGAACAGGCTAACCTTTGGCATAATTCTTTCATTTTTTTTCCCCCCAAGTTGGTGGCACTTGAGTGAAAACCGAGGAGAGCTAAAGCAACCTTAGCTTTTTGTCAACTTTCCTTGTGACAGTGACAGGGCTGTTGTTCTGCTCTTGGCATTAAGCAAGCAATCAATGCTACTGTGAGAGCAAACTCTTAAACAGGTGGTGATCACAAACATATTAACCTGAACCAGAGCAGAAGACAGCATGTCCCCCCACAGACCCACCAAGGGGAGAGGAGATCTCATCACCTTTTGTTTGTGCTCAGAGTGCGGCTGTCCAGAGGATGGTGCCCGAATAGATAAGGCTCTGGGCACAGATGTCTGGTTTGATTATTCCTTTCCTTTTTGCTACAAACCATATGGCAGTATGGGCAGCACAGATAGCTGGCAATCAAAATTCCTGGGCTCCCTCCTTGACTTCACCATTCGCTCATTTAATTTTCAAAGCAGTTTTCATGCATCAGCAGAACTTGCTGCCTTGAACCTCCCCACTCCCTTAAAACAAGAGCTCTCCCTCCTTTCTGGAGGTGCTTTTGAAAATAGTAACCACATCTTACTTTGCTATTGCAAAATTAGATGCACTTAATGCTTGTAAACTACTTCGGCACCAACAGATAAAAGGTGCTACAGACAGGTTTCTAATCAGTTTGATGAAGTAAAGCACCTAAAGTTTGCCACTGCTGCTGGAGGATTGCAGGCTGATCCATCTATAACCCAGAGGAGTAAGATGAATTAGGTACGATAAGGATTGTTTGGTTTCTGGTCCGTCAACCAGTGAATGAAATGACTTGGTGTTTATATGCTGGGTCACAGAGAAAAGTTTCCTGCGATGGGAAATGATTAGGTGCACTGATTAATGTTTCCAGTGCTCTTTGATCCAGAGCTGCCAGTTGGAATGGGTCTTGCTGCACAGAGACATCCTGACTGCCTCGTAGCAAAAGTGCAGGGGGTAGAAAATTGAATGAAAAAATGTGGATGGGAATGGGAAGGCTCTGCCATAAGATAGGCTCTTCTTCCGCCTGGATGCGTTCCTGTGTGATGTGCTCTAGGTGACCCTGCTCTGGCAGGGGGGGTTGGACTAGATGATCTTTTGAGGTCCCTTCCAACTCCTAGGATTCTATGATTTTATGATTCTATGATTCCATCAAGGACGCTAGGGTTGCATTCTTTGAACCATCTTATTCCTGGAAGCCAAGGCAGTTTGTAACTCCCATTGTGCTAGTCAGGTTTATTAATTTTAAAGAAAATGTTCAGGAAGATTACCAAGTTATCTAAACATCCAGTGCTGATAAAGACCTCAGGGTCTGCTAAGTTAAGAAGAAACCATCCCAGATTCAAGAAGAGCTTTAAATTGTAGCACTTTCTGAGTAGTCAATAGCTCCTGTGAAACTGTTGATGTGTCTCACATGTGGAGGTGCCATCTCCTGTGTACATCCTTGTGATGGATGTTCCCTCTTTTGGCCATAGGATTTCCCTTTTTTAACCCTCAATTAGGATATCCCCCTTTTATCATAGGTGAGATTTGAAATAGTTTCCTAAGACAATAAGACAAGACACAAGAAGATTTGCTTAGATAAGAGGAAGGTTCCCCACCACTTCTTATCACTCCCACATCACCACACTGTTTGTCTTCATTATTTTGTGTCTCCCTCATACTTTGGGTGTTATGGTTGAGCTTTGAACCAGCTGGGAGGCCACAAACACAAATTGAGTTGCCCACTACATTTTCATTATAACCAGGACTGCTGTGTTTGTCCTCCTCACTGTCATGCCTGTCATCCACACTTGGTCCTTCTGAGATGAAGTCCTCTTTTGCGCAAAGTTGTGTAAATCAGGATGTGATTTGTAATAAAAATCCAAGTGCCTGGTGCCCAAGTAACCACCAGTTAGTAGGTGGTGAATGGGCACTCAAAAGAGCTCTTAGAAATTTAAGGTGAAGACCCTAAAATGCCTGGGTGCACCAAGGAGCTGAATTGGAGATGTCCACACCCACGGGCATTAAGCATTCCCTATTCGCTATCTGCTCACTAGTTGATTTAGGAGAGCCCCCAGGTCCATAGCAATTTCTCTCAAAATGCTTCTGCTGCAAAGTCAGGTGGTTCAGCAGTTACAGCTGCTTTTGCTTAGTGGAGGGACAAGGCAGGAGCTGGGGCTGCCTCCTCCTCAGGTAGCCCAAGGACTTCTGTGCTGCTCATCACCACCTCTGTGCTCTCAGGGAGAGGAGCAAAGCACTGGGTGGTCATGGCCATCCTATATTTATCTTTGCTTTTGTTTGTACTGAAGTCTCCTGATTTTACAAAACATAGGAAAACTTTTGAAAAACTGGAAGTGTTCAGGGGCTGAGAAACCAGTGGGTGTGAAATGGTGCCCAGTGAATCCCACTGGCAGAGTTGGTCAGTGTGAGGAGGAAATTGCAATGCTATTTTTCCCAAACTTTGCTGTTTCTTTGGGTTGACTGCTTTTCCCATAGTTTACCAAGCACAAGAGCTTGCAGAGACCAGCACTGAACAGTTCCTCTTTAACATGGGAGGCCGATGTCCCATCTCCCACTCGAGTTGGTTACCTACTGGGACACCTGTCTACCACCAGTTTGTATCTCCAGGTAGGATCTGTGCCTTCCCTGCAGTCACAGCCCCAGGACCACAGCTGGTCCCCATCAAAAGCCTCAGTGCATGAACTCATCCCCTAGCTGGGCTGGCAGCTTTAGGGTTTCTCTTCTCTGCTCAGCTGTTTTCACACAATGGGCTGAAATCTCATCATCTTTCACTTCTCTGACGGTTGGTTGCCAATGTATTCAGCAGAGGGGGGACGGAGGGACAGTGATCTCCTGGACTGTGTAATGTGTGAAACTGGTATAAATACAACCAGATGCCAGCTTCTGCCTTTGTGAAATTGTGCTTCAAGCCCATTTTCAAGCCTAAGTTGTCTTCCTGTGCATGGCCTGAAACAGTTAATAATTTAATTGCAGGTCATTTTCACAATAATAGGTGTCTACTCTGACTATTTTCTAATTTCCAGGTGGCTCCATGGTGGCTGCTTGGCTGCTGCCTGCCCCACTGCTAATGCTCCTGCTCTTCTCCCTGGCTCGTGTGGGTGCCCTGGCCTGTTGTTGGGACAGGGAGCAGTAACGTGAGGTCTCCTGGAAGCCTGTGGATGGGGCCAAGCAAAACACAGCTGGGCATCACCCCAAGTACCTCAAGGACCGTTGCATCAGGCGGGTTCCCATTGTCTCAGACATCTCATTGTGCTTCATAGCTACAGAGGTGTCTGTATCACTCTTGCTTACGGCAAGCTAGGAGCTGGGGCCAGGAAAGGGAGGAGTTTGGGATTAGACATGTCTGCAACTCCTCAGGGTAGGAATCGCTGCTTATCTGAAGTAATTTTGGAGAAGTATTTCTAGCTGGAGCAATTTGGGAGAGGTATTTCAGGTGTGGCTTCTGCAATGGAGGCAGTTTCATACTGGTGGAAGCCACTCCAAAGGTGTGCCATGGTGCTTGGTGGCCCTGACGCCTCCCCAGGCACATGCTGCTGGGGCTGCCCCGGCTCGCTGCCGTCCTGCTCACTGCCTCGCTTTCCCGTTGCTTCCCGCCAAAGCCAGCTCTCCTTTCCTCCCAGCCCTGTATGCAGGATGGGAAAGCACTTGTGTGAATGATAAACCCACCCTCTTTATCATGTCCATCATGGTATGGATCCTAGCAGGGAAATGGTGGGTGGAATGGCGAGTTAAAGGTGCTCAGCCAAAAATCACACAGCTCAATCAGTTTCCCTCATTATTGCTACCACAGTTAAGCCTCTGGCTGCTGGCCCTGAGGTAGTTTATATTTGAGGCTCTGTTCATCTCTAGGGCTTGTAGCTCAAGCCATGACTGGGGCTTCTGGTGGGCTTTTGAGGCCTTTGGCTGCAGCCAGTTTTTGCCTTTACCAGTAACAGCCACCTTTTTTTCCTCACCTTCATGGGAGGTTGCTGCACCCACTCGGAGGCTGGGCCATGCATGCCAGCTCATGTCCAGGAGGCGGAAGGGCAGGGCTTGTGCTTTGGGTTGGCACATGATGTACAGCATGAAACGAGTCAGCAGTCAGGGAGAGCATGGACGACGAGAAGCCTGCGACTCACTGCCCCTCCGGGCAGGGTTAGACTGGGCTGAAACCTGGCATGGAGGATGTCTGCCAGGTGTCCAGGTTAGAGTGCAATCCAGGCCATTAAAAAGTCTGGGTATGTGGGAGCTGGAGCTGCTGTCTGATCTAGCAAGAGATCTTTAACTCTTTGTATCTTGGACACTCATGGAAAACAAATGCCATTGCATCCTTTCTGCCTTCTGCTCCAAATTAAAAAAATAAGGGCGATTTTCTCCCAGACATAAATACAAAGGAAGCTATATATTAAGAAGAAAAAGAAAGCAATCAGAGAAACATAGAGAAGTCTAGGTTGGAAGGGACCTCCCAAGACCATCTGGTACAACTTTCTGTTGAAGGGAGACCCTTAGATTATGTTATTAAAGGCCCAGTCAAGCCAAGCCTTTAATATTTCTAGTGGGGAAGATTCCACTCTCTTCAAGCAACTGACCCTACTCTTTAGTTGCTCTCACAGCAAAGACATTTTTTTAATATCCAAGTGGAACTTCTCTTGAAGCCACTTGTGCCTGTTACTTTTTTTCCTGTCCCAGTGCGTTCTCGTAAAGGGATGTTTCTTCTCCACATCGACCTTTTAGGTATTGGAGTGATTTGATCCCCACCCTAAGCCTTCCCCTCTGAAGGCTGAGCAAGCACAATTCATTCAATTGTGAAGTTCTCCAAGTCTCCTAATCTTGCTGATCCCCTGTGGACCATCTCCAGGTTTTCAGCATCTCTCAAACCGGGGGGGAGAAAAAATGGACAGTGTTTTCCAGGTGTGGCCTAATGGGTGCCGAGCAGATTAAGAAAATAAAATCCCTTCATCTACCAACAGCAGTCTTATTAATTGAGCCCAGGAAGCTGCTGACCTTCATTGCTGCCAGGATACATGGCTGGCTCATATTCAATTCGCTGTCTGCCAAGACACCCTGTGCCTTTCCAGTAGACCAACTGTCCAGTTAACCAGTGCCCAGCTGGTGCTACTGCTTGGAATTATTCTATCCCAGATTCAGGACTTGACGTTTTGTCTTGTGCTGAAGCTCGTGGTAAACCTCATTCTCGTTGGCCTTGTCTCAACAGCCTGTTGAGATCTCTGTATGGTGACTTTTCCTTCCAGCCCACCTACCTCCTATCCTGGCTTAGGCTCATCCTCAAACTTCGTGAGAGTGCATTCACTCCTACCTTCCAGATCATTTTTAAAGCTGAATTGCATTAACTGCAAAGGAACTTTTTTTATGACCAACTGCTAACATGACTTTGAGCCTTTAAGCACAACATTCTCACCTTTATTCCATCAGTTTTTCAACCATTTTTTGTTCAGTCCATATCTTAACAGCTTGTCAGAATGGATTTTGAGGGAGTTTGTGTCAAACACCTTGCAAAAATCAAGGTAGATTATACCCACAGATTTCCCCCTATCCACTGTGCAATTTGTTTGGTCAAGCGTGACTGGGCCTTCAGTGTATTCATGCTGACTTTTCACACTTAGCTTCTTGTCATTTTTGTGCCTGGAAATACCTTTTGTAATGACTTGTTCCATAGTCTTCGCAGGGACTGCAACAAGGTTGGCTGCTCTGTGGTTTCCTGGATCTTCTTTTTTATCCCTTTTTGTAGATGGACATAGTATTTGTTCTTCTCCACTCTTCAGACTGGAAGACCCCTCTCCACACAAAGCTGCTTACTCTTTGTTTTTCAGTTCCCCTTCATGGGGGAATTCTATGGTTGACACCAAACAAATTGTTTAAAGCCATGTGGATGACAGCATTGAAAGAACAGAAGGTCCTTGTGTGTATTGATAACAGTACAAATCAGTTAAACAGGACAAATTCTGTGCTGGGAATGGTTAATGGTGAAATCCAATCATGACCTAAATTGCAGAGATGCTCTTGGTGGTGGAATAATCCTGTCTACAGATCCAGATGAAGTAAAGTCCAGTTCTGTGTAGCGTAAGTTATTATTATTCCAAGTTTTATTTAGCAGTCTTTGGTCCAGCATGCATTCATCAGTCAAGATTTTGGCCTCTGCTAGTACCTGGAAGCCAGGTCCCCCAAGAAGGGGTGAGTTCGGTTTCATGGAACTATTGTGGTATTGAATGCTGCTGTCTGGTACCATGATGGGGGTCATCAGCTGGAGTTGTCACCTCCTGAGAGGTAGCTAGAGTTCTTTTACAGGTCAATTATTAGCTGAAAGGTCTGTGTGAAGTTTGCATAGATCATTACAGTAGGTAAGTGGCCTAAGTTTGGACTGATGTTGATACCGATAATTACAGGTATCAGTGTGTAGTCAATGCAGTTAGTTGGGATGATCACACTGGCTGTACAGCAACATGCACTTTCAGATCTGTATGTTTATTTCATGTTGCAAAACAAGAAACACATGTTTGGCCCAGACTTTACAGCTTTGAAATATCAGGAGTTTTCCAGTGATTCCATAATAGTTGCATTGGATCATATTATTTTTACATTTTAATAACGACCACATGGACCACAACTAGAAAACAGACTGTGCTCTCCACTACCAAAGGATGGGTTTTTCTGCTCCAGCTCAACAAGTGACCACATCCTTCATATATCAGCTGTTGGTGGCTCATAATCTGGCGTCTGAGAAGAATAAGAGGACAATAGCAAGGGCTGAATGGGAAATTATAGAAAGACCAGGGAGGTTCACATGAGGCCTCTGGACGGGTACTACCCTCCTAGGCAGTGGTTTGCCAATGCAGAGCTGCACCTTCTCCCACACCTATGGATTCAAGTTTTAAGATGTAATTGTAATTACACTTGTAATTGTAAGGCGATTGACATGACATTGCTTAACACTGTTATTAATATTCACAGAACAAGTAGCTATGTGCTGTGTTAGGTTTCTTAAATCTTTGCTAATGAAGCATATCCTCAAGCCTTCCCTCTAGGAGGGTGGAACACTGGCACCCACGCAGGTACTGTAAATACAAACCCGACGTTATTTCAAGATGGTAGGAAGGAAGGAGCACTTTTTATTCTCCCTTTTCCCTGTCTTTTTAATTTTTTTCTTTTTTTTTTTTTTTTTCACTTTCATTTCTGGTCTGGCGGGAAAAGGTCAATAGAAAACAAGATACCACTGAAACATGTCATTGCTGCACCCGTGGTCAGTATTATATGTGTATACTTTAATAGTCAGCTGGGTTTAAATAAATACACAGAACTCCTGGTTTTGGCCAAGCAAAAAGTGACAGCTATTTCCCCTGGTGTTTCCCTCGTGGTGCGGGCTGCCTGCTGCTGTTGCGGAGGTGGAACTGTTTGGGGGGTCATTTACTTGAAACACTTTATCATGGCTCCCCACAAGCCCTCCCTCTGTCTGGCTGCCTACAGGTTTTCAATGAAAGGCCTTGTTCACACATGCGTCAACTCAAATTATCTCTAAATAAACTAGTATATGTGGAGAGTAATTCATGAGCACTTCCAGTGTGATGATAAATGGCAGGCAGGGCCAAGGTGTACAAGGTGGCCCCTCAGGGATGTGTCTCCATCAAGTTGTGCAAAGATACTGTAAAAGCATGTGGAAACATGACCTTAAGATAAAGAGCTGTGTTTTTTGGACCTTTTGAGACCATGCTGGTAAGTGACAGACATGCAGTATTTGATCTGTCTCCTCTAGTCTAATATTACGCCTCCAGAACTTGACCAATGCTTCGGGTTTTACCCCCAAGTCCTCTTGTGACTACCAGTCTGCTTCCTGAAAAACAATGGTAATCTCAGCCATTAAAAGACACCTTAAACAGTCAGTTCTGATAACTAAGAACTATAAACTTTAAGAATTTATGTACTGTCCCACTATTTTTCAGCCCTTGCTGACATGATTCCTGGACCACAGTTCAGCATTGACTGAACGAAGGCCATTCTTCTGCGATGGCCAAGAGAGAGAGGAAAAGACAAATAACAGGAGCCATAGCAGTTTGTGGCCAGGTTTATCCCAACAGGTTAAACAGGGACAAACTGTAGCCCTGAGCACTGGTGTATACCTGTCCGTCCTGTAAGCTGTTAACATGGCTCCAGCCCACACCAGCTAGTGGTTCTCCAGACAACGCCTGGGCACTGTCTGGGGGCTCACACTGGCCAGGGGCCATCCCCAGAAGTAATTTGGCTGCAGGCATCTTGTTCTGGGGAGGTGAAAGGGCTTAGCTGTCTGGATACGAGCTGCTGGGCAGTTGGCTCCAGTGCCAAGGAACAGTCCCTGGCTTGTCTTATTTACATGTGTGGACAAGATGAAAGCTTTGGGATACAGAAGCTTCAGTGGTGAGGTACAACAGAAGTGAGTTTTGCAATTCTGGATGTAATTTTGAAATACATATTTCTGTTGAACTTTCAGGTACTGCTTTCAGGTCTCATCTCTTTTGGAAACCCTGCACCTGCTGAATATCTGTTATTTCTCCCATATGGCAAGGAAGGGGAGAAACCCTTCATCTGCAGATAGCAGACATAAAATAATGTGAAAGAAATTTGAAATTACTAGGGGGGAGTTTTGTTCTGGCCTAAAGAGAAAATATGGGAGATGCATAGATTGCTGCTGGTACAATTAAAAAGCATGTTTTTCCTCCCTATTGGTGAGAAGAGGGAGAATAAATAGAAGGAAATACAGCTCAAAAACATGGAAATACTAAACAGAAATAGTAGGAAATCTGGTGTACAGGGTCTTACTTGTCACATAAGAATGTGTAGGCTTTGTCTGTACACATCTGTACCTGTTGAAAAAATTACTCTTTTTCTGTTCTTAAAATCCCAGCTGAAATTGATACAAATAAATAAGGAATCTTGTCTCAAAGGAATTATGTTCCTGGGTAAAAACCTGTATTGTCATCTGAATCAATGCTTCAGAACTCATCCTGTATAAATTAGTCCTGGAACCCAGCACAGCTGAATTATAGATGAAATGTATTTTGGTCCATTATGTCAATGCATTGCTTGTAATGAGGAACCCAAAACTGGGCAACGTGCTCTATATGCAATCTCACAAGTGTGAGATAAATGGGAATTATTACTTCTTTCACCTTAAAAAGTTGTCTCATCATAGAAAGTAGCCTGGCTGGTTAGCCAAGAGATCAACAGCACTCTACTTGTGTGCACAGACCCATAATAGGTTACCTTCAGAGGAGTTTAGCCAAGGCAGTAAGGCTAGAAATGTGTCTGACTTGAGAAGTAGTAGGTGGGTCTTCTTTTTTGGGTGGGACCCAGAAACAGGTCCTGGGTTGTTTGTATATGCTGGTGTATCTGCAAGACCTGTTAAAGTGGAGTCCATGCCTATGGCATGTGGTCAAGAGCAAGCGTGTGACAAGATCTAAAGGCAGCAGAGAGGGCTTAGGGTGTAGGTTGGTAATTTTTCAGTCCTGACTGTTCTTTGTGCATGGTTCTGTATCCATCCAGTCTTTAGTATCTTCTGCTTTTTAACAAAACTAGCCCTGAAGGAAGGGACACAAGACTTGACTCGGGCATCTCACTGTAGCTGAACTGCTCTAGCTCGTGGAACAGCACTAGGGTTTTACAACCTGTGCTAAAGTGAAGAACCATGTGAATAAATTGGTAGCCCTAAAGTGCTGAAAACAAACACTTTGGGATAGATTGAGAGCATGGGGAAAAAATACCCTGTGTCCTTGCCCTGCATCCTCTCACATACCAGCCTTTGCCTATGCTCGTGAAGACGGGCGAAGGGGATCCATAGGTGGAGGAGGTTATAAAGCTCTTGTCATGTTACCAAGGTCTGAAATCAGTTGACAAAATGTGTGCCACCACAGAGCAACCTGACAACCTCTCTTCTCAGGCTGGGAGGTCTGAGCCCTGCCAAAGGCTTCTGGCCCCCTCTCCCAGCCTGATGCTTTGAAAGAACATCGTTTGGCTCCTTGACAGTGCGGGTCTGTTGCCTTATGCTTGGATGTGTGTGCTTGGACATGTTCACAGCTCAAAAGCAGGTCTGAGATTAAGTAAAGCACCTTGCTTGGTGGGGAACCTTGATCAACATGTCACAGAACGTGACAACTTCCATAATGGTTTTTAAAAAATGCATACAGGATTAGCTGCCAGCTTCCAGGGGAGGGATATGTGGTAACCACTTGAAATATCTGGGCTCTGCCCTCATCTCCACAGAAGTTTTGAACAAATAATTTGATTTCTGTATGCCAGGCAGTTGATCTGTAATACTGTACTATTTGTCTGACATCTTTGAGTGTTGTCTGTGATTATTGAAGGGCTTTTCATGTTGAAAACTTAATGTAGGCTTTAGTAATCCTTTTTTTTTCATTTGGTGTTCAGATTGAAAAACAGTGTCTTTTTTTTTCCTTGTTTCTCTCTTTATGGACAGACGTTTAATACTTCTGAACATTTACTCCTTTTATTGTGCCTTAATTCAGGCACCTAAAACCATGGCCCATTTTTAATTTAGGTCAAACACCCCTGCCATGGCATGACACAGTTTTCTTTTGGTTAGACACACAACCTAACTCGGCACAGGCGAGTATGGAGGTGAGAGAGATAAAGAGATGGGATGTTTCATATCTTGGCTGCAAGGGTATAAAGAAGTTTTGTCCTGTGTATGTTAGTTGCAGCATGCTCGTATTTTTCTCAAAGACAGTGGGTTTTGCTCTTCATGGAAGGCCTGTGTAAGCATGAAACACTGGATTAAAAAAGGCAGCTGAGGGCAATTCTGCAGTCATCAGGGATTTTTATTTCAGGAGCAACATGACTGCTGAGGTCATAATAATACCTAGAGTAGGCCTGCTTCTCATATATGCTAATAACCAAGTGTTGGGGTATTTAGTGAAAAGAAAAAGAGTAAGGATGCACATCAAAAAGTTTTATTGGGTAGGCAGAAACCCAGAATGATGCTATGTCCTGCTTACCACCTTCTGGTAAAGAGACCACCTGCCAGCATTTTAGACTTTTGCAAACAATCTCATTTGCTACATCTTTTTGAGTAATACACTTCTGCTACACAACTTGAAAGAGTTCAGAGTTGAAGTAAAACTGGTTCCTTCATCCTCACTGGACTTTAGTGCAGATGAGAATGAGAATCAGGTAAGAGGCTTATGAAAACAACTATTTTTGGCTCAGCCTTGATAGGACAACAGCTCTGTTGTTCCATTCTGATATTCAGTCAGTGTGACTCATCTGTAGAGGACTTTCTGGCCCATTTTCTTTAAAAATGTGCTCTATCCAGAGAACTGACTGGGACTTTCTAAAACTGGAAACACTGAAAAAGAACAGCTTGCTCATTTGTTGGGTGTTGGTTGACCTTTTCTACACCACCTCAGCTCAAAAGTTGAAATATGTTCTGTCTTATGCAGTGAGGTATATTCAACCAAGAGTGTTTTTATGGACTTGTTTTCCCTCTGAAGGAAGGGAATGATGGAGAGGACAGGTTTCAAGGCTCCCATGGAGAGTGAGGTCAGGTGTCCTCAGAGATGGAGAAGGTGGTGGCTACTTCAGAGAAGGAAGAGTTGGCAAGACTGGAAGAGGCCACTCTGAACCTCACTCTGGCCTCTGGTCATATATAGCTAACCTCTGGGGGGATTTCCCAGGTCTTTGGGACTTCCAAAGCATGAGGACTGCTGCCAAGCCTTGAGGGTGCCACAGGTAATAGAGATGTGTCACTCAGCAGAGAGTCTGGAGACATTTCATCCTGAGTCCCCTCATTATCAATGAACCAGGAATGCCACTTTTCCCCCAGGTGGGGAAAAATGAAAAACGTTTTCTTCAGCCATTCAAATATTAGAAAGTAACATACATTTCAGAGCAAGGCTAGGGAGAACTCAGACTTGCCATCCTCCTGCTGAGGACACATCCCTTCCTTTTCACTTATGTATTTTCCCTGAAGATAACAATCGTAGGCCACAGTTGAACTAAGTGCTTACTTAGTACAAGACTGTGAATAATCAGTCTCTCTCTGAAGGGTTTTAAGTATCCAGTTGAGTTAGGACTTCAGAAAGGTAGGTGAAAGCTCCCTTTGCCAAGAGGAGCTTTCGTGTGTGCATCTGGAAGTGGTCTGACATGGACATCAGTGACCTGCTTTGTTAATGAAATCTGGCTCTGTTGAAACTGGCGGCAAAACTGCCATTAATTTTAATAACTTAATTTCATCACCAGTACATTGATTTACATTTTTTCCCTATACATTTTCCTATAACTTTGGTATGAAGGCATGGAGGACTTGTGGAAAATATTGATATGGTTGAGACACCCTTACCATTATGGTGAGGGGTGGGCAGATGCCACTGTAGGAAGACACATTCAGAGTTTTGCCTGGCACTTAGAAATGCTTTTAATTTTTTCCTGTGTCTTGCTTCAGATTTCCAGGTTAAACTTGTGCATGAATGACAGGTCTTATTATTTTGGGTGTTCTGTGTTTTTCTTTGTTATTTAGATACTGAACTTGCAAAACATTCCTCACAGCAGGGCAATTTGTTCTCAATTGGATCTTAATGAGACCAGTCCTCTCCTTCCTGGGAAAGTATGCACCTCTGGTGAGAGAAGCCCACCTTTCACAAACCACAGCTAGAAGTTGTTTTTTCAGTGAAACACAAAACACACAGCCACTTGCAAATGCCAGTTTTTCTTAGTATGAAGTAAATATGCATTTTATAAATGTGGGACACGGACATATTTTGATGTGGGTCTTGAACGGGGCTTCAGTATAGGGATAGCTCATCTTTAATTTATAGTTAACACGCGGTAGAGCCATTCCAGGAAGAGACATTTTGCGGTTCTTGGGCCACGAAAGAAGGATAAAAACCTTCTACCATAAACAGTAGTTACAACATGAAATACAGACCTATGTTCCTTAAATGAAAACTTAATGTAAAGCTCTTGAAATGTTTTCCAGGATTGAAATCACTGAGAGATTGATGGTAAAACTCTTGGGTATCACCTTTTCTTTCTCTGGGAAAAACAGAAACACTCCTGTTTGATTGCAACCTCGGTTGCCACAAGCTATAACCATGTTTTAATCAAATTATGAGACCTGGTGCAGGAAATTCTCTGGCCTCTCTTGTGCCCAAGGTTGACTTGGTTGATCAAAATGGCATTTCTCGCCTGAAAGTTCATCAATCATTGCAGCCAAACAGAGGGACTTACAGTCCTTTAGGAGTCAAAAGCATTTTATAAACAGTATATTTCATGCTTTCCTTGCACGTAGATGCAACCACCACCAAGGAATAGGTCTGTCTTGTTTGTTTGGGTTTTTTTGCAGGGGATAGCAATGGACAGGATGTAGGACAGCAGCAAGTAGTTATAAAAAAAGACATTTTCTCAGAATACTGTGTTCACTCTTGTAAAAGGGTTATGGGATTTTTCAAGGGTCTCTGCAGGCTGGGCTGTAGCGCACCAGCAATAACGTCACCTTTGGATTTTGGTGGGGTTATTGCTTCTGTACCAATGGTGGGAATGTGTTGCCAACTGGATTATCACGACTTTGGCCTGGGATATCTCAGCGCCCTTTGATCAGCATTTGGGTGAGAGAAATTTCATTGTACCTTTTGTTTGGTACCGCCGGTAACTGTGTACTGCAAATACAGCTGCGTGTCTGGCAGCACCCTGCCCATGTGCCTGCCTCTTGTTCAGACCAGCTGGCTGGTCTCCTTGCTGAAGGCTGTTGCCTCAGACAGCAGAATTGTTCTGCAGTATGGTATATTCAGCCTTTACTGATGCTCACCACAGCTTCTCCCGGAAGGAAAATGGATACTTGCCTAATCTTTCAGAAACTGGCGTGTCCTAAATCATAGGAACAAAGAAAAGCTTGTAAGGAAATTCTGCTGCCCTATCTTTATCAACCAGCCTTTCCTTATTTCCATTACATGCAGCCTTGCTTCTGTCTCTGACACTTCGGGAATACTCAGGTTCTGCTCCTCTTCTTTTTCTTCAGATCAAGTGGCTTTGAGTCTGGTCCAAAACACATTCAGTGTGAAGGGAGTCTATATAGTGCTGTCAGCTGGCTTCAGATAATCTCCCTCACTTGCACCCCTTTCTGAAATCAGAAGAGACACATTTCACTTCAGCTGTTCTCCATCTGAGCTGTACCTCTTGGTGCTGGATGGGTCATGCATGAAGGGTGGTTCTGGTCTGAGGATCAGCTGGGACTTCTGCAGAGTCCTGGGCATGCAGGAGCCTCTGTTGGAAGAGGGAAAGCCATAACAGCTTCTGCTTGGACTGAAAGAATTTCAGTAAGGGCATCTGTGGGGCATGGATGGCAGATTTGAGTGGCAATGTGATTGAGAGTGGCTGTGTGTTTGTCCCTCCTGTTCCCAAAGAAAGGATTTCATGTCTTTAATTCCGTACTTGTTGGAATGAATATTACTTGTGCCAGAGAAAATGTCAGCTGTTCTTTTAGGTGTCTGGGCTGGGACTGGTGCTGGTTTTACTGCTGCTCTTCAGCAGGGGCTTTTGGAGGCTAAAACTGACCCCTTCAAGGTGCATCAGGGACGTTATGTGTGGGCTGTGTCTAGCTCTTGAAAGCCCTGACTGGAGCCTCCAGGTGCCATTGAAACGCTTGCATGTAACAAGAACAAGGATTTCTTTTCGTCACCTTGTGCTGAGTAGAATGTTACCTTTTGGGGATGGCATCTGTGTCTGCCTGGAGAGCACTGGATCTAACACAGGGGAGTGATGAGGAATCTATATTAAAGCTGTGGATGCTCCCGTCGCTTTCCTCAGAAAACCTGAAATCTAATAAAAATGTCTATTTATTATTTTGCCTTGGCTTAATCTCTTAGCTCTTACTATTTTGCAGCTACATAAGAGGAATATTGGACGTGTTCAGCTTAGCGCACATGAAGGATATTATAAAAACATCGGCTACTGTAAAAAACTTTAAATAGTTCTGTCAGTCTCCTAAAAAAGAGGAAATTTGCTGTTTTTTAACCACTATTTTCCTATCATGGAATAGGAGTGGGGGATTTTAGAGGATGACAAATTTACTGTGAGTCAGTGGGACTAAAGTGGTGCTAAAGGAAGCTGCTCTACTGGGCTGCAGGCAATGTGAGGTGTATTTCAAAAACCAGATAAAAAGTGCCCAGGAGACTAAATTTTCTGCTTTCCTCAGCAGTGACTGGACCACTGGGTTCAGTTTGGGGCTTCATGTTGTAGAAGGTGACAAGTGACAGTCTGGAGAGGAGACCACAGCAGTTGTGGAAAATGAGAATCAGTATTTTTGCAGAGGAGGGACACTGGTCTGACAGGAAGAGAAGTGAGCAAGGGCAGCTCATGACAATTACACACAGAAATACTGAGGCTCTGCAGCAAGGCGCCTGATCCTCAGAGGTGCTTTGTCTCCAGGACCCTGCTCCCTGTGGGATGGGATCTGCAAAAATGCATGAAGTGCATGATAGTGAGAACAGAGTCCCAGTTGTTTGGTTCTGTTTGCTGTTTTGGTTTTGCATCTGGTCCAGATTGCAAGAGGACTGATCCCTACATAGCCAAATGCAGTCAGAAAAACATCCTGAGTGATTTAAGCCCAAACTCCTTGGGGAAGAGTTAATCTGGAGGGTGCATTTTTATTGTCTTGACTGATCTGACAAGAAGCCTATGCTGCTGCTGAAAGGTCACAGAAGTATTTCAGAAGCATCTTAATTCATGGCTCATATCTCAGTTTGTGCCTCAGCAGAACTGGTTGCTTTATAGTAAATTTTTCAGCATTTGAGCCCAGCTGCCTCTGCCCTTTTGTAACAATAAAGATGAGGGTCAATTCTTCTCATTAGTCAATAAGAGCTGAATGTAAAAATAACATGCTGATGTTGTTGCACGGAAGTGTTTAAGTTGGATTAAATATGAAGGAAAAATAAATCGGGGAAGAGAAAGCTACAAAGGGAATTGCAGATTCACTTTCCAGACTGGAAGATTTTTAGGGCAGGGACTGTCAATTATTTTGTTTGTACAACAGTCTCAACTTAAATAGGGCCTCCAGCTGCTTCCACAACATAAATTATTGATGCTATTAGGATCCACAAAAGATATATGCCTAGCTTAAAGCACAGGGGTAACAGAACTGAAGTCTAGGGGAATCCTTTAGCTAAAGTTGAAATACGTGCTTATGTTATTAGGGTTTCTTGTGGTTGCTTTAGATGCTTATGTACTTCACGTGATCTTGAAATAACAAAGCTTGCCGTGCTATGATAGAAGATATAGGTCTGACTAGACACACTGGAAGTTCCAGATAGTTCTCATGACCTCTTGGAGAAACTCAGCCTGGTTGACTTTGAAGGAAACCACTTGAAATAGATAGTCCTTATCTGAAGTGACAGCAGGTACACGGTCCTAATAAAAGAAACATGGACCCATTGCACATCATTGTGTCATTGCATTACCTTGCCTGACAAAGGAAGGCGACATGCCGTGATCTGAAGAGATCTGAGGTGACATGGTGCTGGACAAGGCATCCCAGTTGATGGAAAGGCAGGTGGGAGGTGTGGGAATGTGGGAAGGGAGCAGGGCTGGAGCCACCCGGAGCTGTGGATCAGTGCTTGCGGGTTGCTTTGTGTCGGGTGGTCTGTGTCAGAGCTCCCCATGACAGATGGGAGTTCATGAGGTGCCAAACTGAGCCTTGACTAAGCAGGACTAACAAAAAGAAAACTCAACCACAACACAAAACAAAGTTAATAATCCTCAGGCACTGGAGCCTTTTTGGCTTGCTATTCTTCATCCCAGCCATCAAACAGCCTGTGCTATGGCAGATTGCAGGCTCTTACAGATTTGCCAGCCCTTGCCCTTTGGAAAAAGCCTTGCTTTGTTTTTGTCTCAGTTTACACTCCTTTTCAGCCACCTCTTTCTCACTCAGAGGTGGGAGTTTGCAATGTATTATGCATGATGTTATTTAAACCCCTATGTTGATCATGGTTGCTATGGGGCTTTTTTGTTGTTTTGTTTTATCACCTGCTTTTGGGAGCAAGACACTGTTGGCTCGGATGTCCTCACTGCTCAGGAGAAAGGGCAGAGGGAGCTGAAGGAGAGGAGCCCTAAGTCCTGCAGATACAATGCCATGGTGATCAGCAAAACCTACCTGATTATGTCTGGCTGTTTGTCCTTAGTGGGGACTCAGTTTGTGCTCTCTGGAGCCTCCAACCTCTCCTCCATTCTCCTTTTTGCACACTTGCCCTTTCCTGAGGGATGAAGTTCCTGGTAGCTGATGGGAGGCAGTGGCTGTGCATTCAGCCAGAGGAAGACCCTTTGGGACGAAGAGCATGCATTGAAGGCATCCCGCTGCTAGAAGGGAGCTCTGGGTTTTCCCTCTCCTTTACTCTTCCTGGGCAAAAGGAGACAAGCCGTGCAATGTGTCCAGTTCAGCTCCTTGTCTGCCTACTTGAAGCACAGAGGTGAAGGGCATGTTTCCATTTCTTACACTGCAGTTGTCATCATGTGGTTCTTTCTTTCAGCAATAAGGTGATGCAAAAAGCTTCTGGGGAGATGCACAGCAGGGGCCCAGGAGAGATCTGCCCCGATGAGGCTCCTGGACCAAGCCCAAGGAGATGGGCTCTGACCTCCACAAGCAATCCTCTACTCACCCCAGTGCCTCCTGTTCCCCCTCAGCAGGAGATGATGCTTCCAAAAGAAGAGACATTATGCCTCAGTGAGAGGCGGCTTCTCCCAGCTGTACCAGGTGCTCAGGAGAAGGTTTGGCTCAGCAAAAAGGGAGTCTCAGGGCATCCCATGCAAGGCAGCAGCCCGTGCTGCTCGGGCCTGGAAGGGGATCCTTGGCTGAGCCTGGTGAAGCCCATTTGGACTCTGCTGTTTCAGGAGACCCTGCTGAGCACGATGGGTCAGAAACCACCTGTAGCTCTGAGACATCTCCTTCCCAGATCTTTGAGTGCTGTCACCTGAAGAGAAGAGATTTCATTTCTTCCAGCTCCTGGCTGCTTCCTCAAAGCCTTTCGTTTCAGGAGGAGTCTTTTTCTGAGGGTGGGTGTACATATATCCTCCATGGAACTGTCATCGAAGCTGTGCTCACAAGGCGCTATGGGCAGAGCAAAACTGATACTCAAATAGAAACTGAAAGAAGAAAAAGAGACAAAGATAGTTATGTAGATCAGGAAGCCTTTAGGTGATCAAATGACACTTTTGCCCCTCTGCTGAACTGTGTATATAGGTGTGTGATTTGGCTGTGCTAAATCAACCCCACCTAGGATACAGAGGCTACCACCTGGGGTGAAGGGATGCCTTTTCATCGAGGAAGACTTGGGACCCATGCTAGTGTGTGTGCTCCTCAAAAAGCCATTGGAGACCTCAGGGACAAGCTTGCAAAAGGCAATGCTGCTACATCTTTACGGCTTCTCCATCCCCAGGCTCCATATGCTGCAGTCACACTGCCTGGTGGCAGTGGAGATTGTCTCCCAAATATAGAAAACCTCTGTGCTCTGGTGTGCTGGGCAGCCACAGCTTCTTCTCTAAGGACATCACCCACTGCTTGTCCAGGCACTGTGTGAAACTTGCCAGGTTTCAACCCTGGAAATCAGATTTGGTTCATCAGTCTTTGCAAATCTTTTGGGAAATCACTGGCTAAATAACATATTGGCTGCACCGGGCTGACTCCTAAAGCTTACATGAGCAAATTAAGATGGAGAACCAAAGAAATTTGAAGTTCAGACTGTAGATTTTTTTTCCCAGTTTTGGGGCAAACCATTTTTTGCTTCCCTAGAACAAATCTGGGGTCCAGCCCTTCTTTATGATGCCGCTGTGGCCCAGGCAAGGGTTAACATCTCAAAGTCACCCGCCCCACTGCCCACCCTGCAACAGGCTTAGCTTGCCCTTCCATTGTTTGGACTAAACCTTCCCAGATTTACTTACTTCCTTTTGATGTCTGGCAATGTTTGTTTATTAGCGCCAGTGGCCTGTGTTAACTCTGAGTAAGTCTTTTACTAAATCCCATTCTCTGCCTTTCCTCCTCCCTTCACGGGCTTGTGAGCTGATAAACTTCAGCGCTGGCTTTCAAACCCAGTGAGGTTAAACATGAACTTCTTTTACACCTGCCTGCTTTCCCAGCTAATGGACTCTGGTGACTGCCGAGAGAGGAGTCCTTTTATGGCAAAGAGAAGGCTGCAAAGGTTGATTTTGTTTCTGGTTCATATGTTCAAGAAGTGGGTTTTTAAACTCCTGGAGAGGAAAGGATTATTTTAGTGCATTCCCTGCTGTCCTGAGGTCACCTATTTAACCACAGCAGAGAAATAATAACAGGACAGGTATTAGCCAGTAGGTCACATAGTGTTATATATAGTCCACCAAGCACTATTTTATTATTCCCTTTTTTCACTGTGCTTAACTCAAAAGTTTAGTCAGCTTCAATCTAAAGTATGAGTCAAGAGAAAGAAGATGAGGAATGTTTGGGAAATGATAAGTACTTCCTATGGAAACATTTGCAACAGTTCTGTTTTTCCTATAATTGTGGGGAAGTTCCATTAAAAGAACAAATCCTGCCAAAAACAAAAAAATCCTCATGTTTTTTCACATTTTTAATAATTTAAAAAGTTTTATTTTGCTATGGGTCTGTCTCAGAGGAGAAGGTTTTGAAAAATCCCCTGCAACTATTTGTGCCTTTTCATTTTAAGACACAAAAATTCCTGACTAGCTTTTACTCATGTTATTTAATTACAGATGTAAGCCCTGCTCTCAAATTCTATACAGGTTACGTGCTTCATGTTAATCTGATTATAAAATAAGGTGATATGATAACCATTTTAAAGTAAAGAATCTTTGGATTTTTATTACTCCATTATTTTGTCTTCTAAAATGCTCTTCATCAGCAATGATTAATTCTTGAGTCATCAATATGTGAGAGTCCTAAAACATCTTGTGGTTGCTTAAATATTCTTTTTACAGGATTTACAAACCTGTTGATTTTTAAAACTGTGTGTCAAGGGTATATAAACATTCCAGCTGGGGCAGTAACTCTGTGGTGACAGTCTGCACTTTTCAATGCAGTAAAAGTGTCTTTGACAAAAAGACACATTTGAGCTGGAGGTGATTGACAGGTGGCAAAGAGGAAGGATTATAGAATATGAATTGCAGAGTGAATCCAAATTGCACTGAAAGGTTTTAACAGCCCAGGGAAAGTTTGTGGTCATCCAGAACTGAATTTACCATGACAGTCAGATGACCTAATAACAGCTCTTCTTTTTGGCTCTGCTTCAGTATTTTTTCTTCATATGTTTTGTCAAACTATACTTGGGGGAAATGCTTTTACCTCATTTTGGCAAGGACTCTCTGGACAGTGTCCTTTGGACTCTTTTCATGAGGTGATGGAAAGATCTCTGCTGAAGGTTTCTGGGATTTGTTAAGAAATTGTCACCCAGCCCCTCTGTAGCCCCAGCAGAGGAGTAAATGCCTGCCTTCCTGCCCCTCTGTTTCATAACCCAGATTCACTTCTCCATCTGAGCCCCACAGCAGCTTTTTTGCCAGCGCACCATTCCAGCTCAGAGCAGGAGATGCACGGGATCCACAGGGATGCTTCTGTGCTTGGCTTCCACCTATCTCCCCAAGCATCTGGGACCTGGTCACCCAACATGCAAACCAGACTTCTCAGGACATTTAGGCACTGAGGAGGAGAGCAGACTGCTTTAAAGATCAAAGCCTGACACTGACCACCTGAAAGCAGACATTTCTGTCTATTTAGAAATCTTTTGGTTTCAAGAGGTTTCTGGTTTACACAACCATTACTTTCTCCAGCCCTCTCTGGTCTGAAGGCAGTCAGCCTAATGCCAAGATGTGCACAGAAATATTCTACAGAAGCCTGGAAACAGCTCACTGCTTACTGCCTGGTTGCACTATTTTCCAATAGCTGAATATTCCTAGATTGTTATGATAACTAGTAACAAAAAAACCCTGTTTACATAGAAAGCAGTATTGATGTAGCAAATGTAGTTGCAAATCCCAAGTGCATTTCAGCACAAATCTGCATATAGACCCAGTTCTTTGTAAATGAACACCCTATTTCCATAGCAGGCTTCTGAATAGGCTCAGCTTTGCCTTGTCTTTAACTAGAATTGTGAGTCACAGGTTTTGGTTCTCAGTTTTGCATGGACAAACCCCAGGCTCTTGTATGTTCCAAATATCTTCCTTTAAACATTAATTTGCTTGTTGCGGTGTTGGACTGCTTGTGCCCTTTGCCTGAGCAGCCAGCTTGTTCCCTTTGAAGATGTTTACCAATTAAATCAGAAAAAAGAATGGAATGAATGTTAAGCACCTTCAGACACTTGTTGCCTGCTCCAGTCCCATGACTGTACTTCACAAGCTGCCTTAAAATCTATACATTTTGGAATTCACCACATAGCAATTCCTTTAGTGGATTTTCCTTTTTAAAACAGTTTAAGAAAAAAAAATAATAAAAAATGTGTGGCTTGTTTCATAGTCTGTATTTCACATCTGCAACTTCCACAGTAGGAAAGGTGCACAGTCTGTTGGATCTGGCAAAACACTGAGACCCAGCACGGTAGATCCCAGCTCCAGCTGTGGCTTCAGGAAACTTAATGGCTTGCTCCTTTTCCTTATCTGTCAACCATAGGCTAGTACCTAGAGACATGTGTGCAAACCAAAACCCCAGCTACAGGCACTGCCAGCTTCAGGGGTATCTAAATTCTGAATAACCCTTATTTTTAGGATCTGGGGTAAAGTTGCTTTCTCACTTGTTTGGGTCTGACGCACTCATGCTGATCTCAATAGCTGGAGATCTTTTTAATTAAAGAACAATGATAAAAAGCCACATAAAATGGGTTGCATCAAAGCATCATCATACTACAAATGCTAATTAGTATAATTATATAAAATTGCTCACGTTTATTTTCTAGGTGGGAAGGCACAGCAGCTGACTGAGTTCCAACATGTGGCTTTTTCAGCAAAATTTTAAGGAGTCAGATGTCTTGCCTAGGACTTGTTGTCCCTTGCAAGCTGCATAGTTATGGTCAGTCTCTCACCTAACACAAACGTCTCACTCAATGCATGCAAACTGGCACAAGAGACTTTCTTTCAGCAAGTTCCAGTCTTAGCTAACACCACAGACCTTCTTCGGTCTTCTTGTCTCAGAGACACTTAGCCTCTCCCTCTTCCACAATGACAAATGTTGCTTTCTCTAGGGACATAAGTTTGGTTGCTCCAGATAAATTCCAAGGGGAGCTTTGTCAGAAAGCTCTGAAGACATAGAAGCCTAGGAGCATTGCTCTGGTGTAATGGCCAAGGAGGAGAGAAGGACCCAAGTTGAGCTGGAAATGGTCAGGAGACATAGGAAAGCATAAGTGCTCAGGGCACAGGAGGAACCGCTTCTTGGTTTGACTCCTCTTTCAAAGTCTACGACCAACATTTGTTTCACACTGACAAAATTATTTTAATCTATACTTTGGTGAGCTAATGAGCAGCCCCAAAACACACCTTAAAAAGTCAAGACTACAGTCCTTGTCTCTATATAAACAAACATTTGGGAGACAGCTGAAAGCATCTTGTTAGGTCCAAACAAATGAAACAAAGCAATTTTGAATAATTCTCGATTAAAAATAATTAAAGGCTGTTAAAAATCCTGTCTAAAGATGATGTGTTTTCTGAATAAAAGTCCCTAAATTAAATAGTTCCAGAGTGGGGAGTGTAATTTTTTAAACTAAAGTAATTTGGTGGATTAGATAGAAATTAGCAAAAAAGGAGTTGTGAACCCCCATTTATATTTTTAATTGGTTAAAAAAGCCACCCCAAGACCTTGTTTGGTTGGAATTTTTGTTATATTTTCTTCTGAGGCTTGTACATGCAGGAGAATGGAGATGTGCAAGACAACTAGATTTTCATCAGTTGAGTGTTAAAACTCTTGAGTAAATATCTGTCCAATCATAAGATTAATTGAGTTGGAATGGCCTCAGGAGGTCTCTGGTCCAGACTCTTGCTCAGTGCAGGGACAGCTCCAAGATTGAGCTGCTCAGGGCTTTATTCATTTAGCCTCAGAGGCTAACTGTAACCTGTCCTTTCTAAATGGATGAGATTTTGGATGTTCCACAAGAGCCCATGAGGTGCTGAGTGCAGTTGTTTTCACCCGAAGTGCCAAGAGAGGACTTTCATGGTCTGATGTCCTGCTGTATGTAAAGGTCTGTCCAGGTGGGGAAATGTAAAGTCAAGGGTTTTGCTTAGTGTTTCTGTTCAACAGCTGTTTTTCCTGGGGCAAAAGGAGTATCATACAGTTTGTTCAGAGCGGGATGGCATCACATTTCAGACCACCCAAAGCTAAGAGTAGTGATTTTGGAGGGGAAACTGAGGCAATGGGCCCATCTGATGAGAAGGAGAAAAACCATTCTGGGCATAGAGAACCAGCAATATCTGCTTGCTGTTACGGTGTTTCCTTTCCTGCAGTGGAAATGAAGACACACATCTAATTTTCCATAGGCTTACCTGTTGTCTCCAGGACTCAAAAAGCTGTACAGCAGAATTCCTTTCATCTTTTAAGTAGCAGATTTTTCACTGTGATTAAAGATGCATTTTCTTTTTCTGCTTACTGAAGGGAAAGCTGAACATGTTTCCATTCTTTATTTTCCACATTACTGCTTTAATACAACTTCCTCTTAATAAAGGCAAACCAAGAGAAAACCACTCCTGAAAAGCTCAGATAGTTCCATTAGTTCCATGAGTAGCAAAGCTAAGGAAGTTTCATTTCCTATAGATTTGTATCTTGAGGTTGAATTTTTCTGTAGTCTCTCTGGAGTCTAATGATAGCTGAATCATAGGATGATTTAGTCAGGAAGGGTCCCCTAGAGATGTCTAGTCAGGAGCACTGTCACAGGAGGACGAATTCTGGAGTTGGATCAGGTTCCTCAGGGTCTTGTTCAGCCAGGTTTGGAAATCTCCAAGGTTGGACAGTGCCCACTCTCTCAGGGATCTTGTTCCAGCATTGCACTCCTCTGAAAGTGAAACTATTTTCTTCTGTGCAGCTGGAATAGCCTCTGTTGCAAGTCACAACTGTTTCATCTTGTCCTTTCACTGTGCATCTCTTAGAAGGGGCTGGCACCATTTTCCTTGTTTTCCTTCCATCAGGCAGTAGAAAACAGCAAGTGGATCCCCCTGCCCTTAGCTCTCTCCTTTACTGGTTGAACAAAGCCAACTCTCCCAGCCTCCCCTTGTACATTGTGAGCTTTGGTGCCCTCACCATCTTAGTGCTCTTTGCTTGGATGCCTTCCACTTTACCTACCTCTTAAAATGGGGTGTTGGTCCCAAGATAAGAAACAATATAGGTTTTTTCTTTATGTGATTTTTATTATTCTTCCTCATCCTCCTATTTGCAAAGCTTTTGTGTCTTTGAATCTTCCACCTCTCAATGTATCTGTTAATTTTTAAAGTTATGGTTGGGGAGGGAAGGCCAGCATACAGGTACACCCAGTCTTACACAGTGTGATTACACAGGCCTTGAATACTTGAGGTAAAAGGTTAAAAGAAACCACCAATAATTATAATGTATTGGTCTGACAGGGAAAGAGAGAAGAAAACCTAGTGAGGACTGGACAGATTTCCTTGCAGATTGGTTGTGTCTGTAGAAGAGGTTACTTTTCTGAGGTATTTGTCATGGTTTCCTGCTGGTGTTTACTGACCTTAATTTTTTTTGTTCTAAAATCATCTGGGTTAATCTAGACACAGAGTTGAGGCTGTTTCATCTATCCTGGTGGACCCTACTTTATGAAAGAGCAGAAGTGCCAGTAGAGTATAAGGAGGCGTTTTGGGGGACGCCCTGCTTGGCACTGACCCCTGTTTGAAGGTATTGAGCCTGCAGACCTGCCCACTAAGCTCATCTCAAGCTGACCTGAGAGGATGGAGGGAGGGAGCTGAAGACGTAAGTCATCACCCTGCACATGAGGAACCTAAAAGGCCTCTACAGTCTTGTCAGCACAAATGAGACCTATACTGGTAAAAAAAATGTTTTACAGCAGAATAAGGTCAGGTCTTAAGGAGCATATTTCTGGCATAGAAAAGGGGTTGCAGGTTATATGAGCAAAACTACTCTTTTGCCTGTCTAGCTTAGTGGAGTATTCTAGGTGACTTCAAGCACAGCCATTTGGAAATCAGTCTAGGCTGGGTACTCTGGCCAGGTCGGCTGTGTCTGTCACACATTGCAGTCGAGCAGACCCATGACTGATGCTATCCAAAGTCTGCATTGTAGACATGGCCTAAACAGAACTATTACAAATAATTCTGCACTAGCATAGCTGTATTGATCCTTGGAGGGTCAACGATTCTGCTTTGCTTATATGATTACAGTGAAACTGGCAAACCTTCCTGACAAGTCATCTCCGTTCGATGGCAATTCATTTTCAGTTTCTCTGAGGTGAGTGTGAACACGGAAAACATCCGACAAATGGATTGTTCCCCCAGAAGCAATGAATGCAGATTGAATCATCTTTGAATATGGCTAAGTTTTCAGACAGCAACAGAGCACCATGCCTGTATTATATTAGTTTTGCATATTTATAAGCTAGTGAGTGTTACCCATTTGACACAGCAAGCCATTGCTCAGCTTCCAAGGACTCTCTAAGAAAAACAGGCACTTTCAGAAAATCCACAGAATACCCTTTTGAGAGGAAACTGGAGGCTGAAGTTTGAAATACACATTTCAAGTAGCTAAAGTCAGGGCCTTTTCTCATTTAAATTACTGAGTTTGTTTGTTTGTTTGTTTTCTTTAAACTAGCTGATTTGTCTATTTCCTATACCATTTCGTGTCTTGTCTACATTCAGACTTCTGTTCTTCCATCCTCCAGTCTTCATTCAATAGTTAGCATTTGAAGGAGCACTCTAAAATGGTAACAGATCATTAAGTTGGCCCTTTAAAGGGCCTTCAGATAATAAAATGGTCTTGCATCAAGGTGTGGCTTTTATTTCCCACACGCCTTGCAGAAATTAGCATGAACCCTTCACATTTTCTATGCTCTGTACATTTTTACTTAAATTTTTTCACCGAAATCTAGGAGATAGAGCTCTCCTTTCCTATGTATGGAGTCTGATCTACATCACAAAGCCTCTCTCTTTGCCAAGCAGACTTTTTTCTTTCCTGCCTGGTCTCACAGGCTGCCTTCTGCTAAGCAAGTGAGTCATCTTGTTCCTCTCTACCTCCCAAACTTCCTTTGGTGCTGAGTACTCTTCCTTTACAAGTTCAAGTCTTTGTTTTTCTGTTTGGGGACTTTTCCACTTTTCAGCCCTTCCTTCTTTTGGACTGTCTGTATTGGGTGTTTTTTTCCTATTCATGGACTTGCTTTTCTTGCCTCCCCTTCTCTAAGAGCCCTGTCATAAAAAGATTACTCCTCCTTTGTTTTGTGTAACTTCGTCTGAACAGGAGACAACATGTAGTGAAGGCCCTGACAGCCAATGGGTTTACCCTACATTCAGCATTTTAACAAATTTTAGTGACATTTAACAAACCACCACAGTCAGATGTCCCAAGCTGTCTCATAAAGCTGTTTCATATGCATCTACTTACACACACATGAACTCCAACAGTGTGGGGTGCTTGGTGTCAAATTGAGCATCAGCAGCCTAAACCCTGATGAAATCTACATCTCACTGGTACCCAAGCAGCTATTAGTTTCTATCTGGCCATTCCTCCCAACAAGGAGAAAGTGCTGTTGATACTAAATTTTTATTTATTCAAGTTGCCTTTCCGAAAGTGTAGTAGAAATCGTTATACACCAGCTTTGTGGATTTTCACTGTTGGTTGTGAACTTGGATCAAAACCAGAGCCAAGTTTGAGACAGAGCAACCACAATGGCTCTGACCAGAACTCATATGCCCACCAGCTGGGCTGCTGGATCATCTGTGGTTGGATTACCTTACCACCTTTGCATCACCTCACACCACACATAAAACTAATGTAGGATACTACAGTGCCTGCTCTGTACAGTCATGTTTTGCCACCTTCACAACCACTTATGGAAAAAAGAAGAGTTAATGCTTTATCTTCATTGCTCAGAAAATCAGTTCTTCTGAAGCAGAAATGGTGCAACAAGAACCCACGAGGTCCCGTAGGAAGCAAGGTTCAGGCCAGTCACGGTTTTAAGTACAGCTCTGCCATGCAGTTGGGAAGACATTGTGCTAGCACTGTGTTGCCCTGTTGGTAGCTTTCAGGAGATGACTAATGTGCCTTAACTAATTCATGTGTGAAACCATACTTTGTAGGCAACACAGACAAGGCCAAAACTGCGAGCAAGTTATTGGAAGCTGCAGCTTCGTGATTTGCTTTACATCAGAGAGATGGCATCCCTGTAAGGAGGCCAACATAAACTGTGCTCTTTGGTCAAAACTAATCTACTGAAAGAGTTGGTAACCAGAGTAAGCATCTTCGTAAGTAGAAAAATACCATGGAAAATTACAGTTAACCAGGAAGACATGATGGATCACACAGAATGGCAATGAATAGGAGTGATGCCACAGTGTTACAAAGACACAGTGGATTCAGATGCACTGTTCTGTATTACCACAATTTCTGGATGCAGTGTAAGTACTGTCAGGATTGCTCCTCTTTTTTTTTTTTTTTTTTTTTTTTTTTTCTTTTTTTATCTGGGTAATAAAGTTAAATTCTGACTTAAATCAGAGCATTGGTAGTGATGGCAGGTATGCACTGTCACTTTCAGCAACAAAGATCTCAGATCTCTTTGTAGACAGTCAAAGGTCATTTTGTCCACAGCTGAAAAAACAGCCCTCTCTGGAATAAAAAATGAGGCAGAAAGTGGAAATGTGCAGAAATACCAGGCCAGGAAGTGGAGACTTCCCCTTCCAACCGAAGGGCAGAGGGATGTTTGAGTGATTAAAATATTAGCCAGAAGACTGACATAATGAAACTGCCTTTTCCAGTGTCTTGTATTACAGACGTAAACACTTTATGCAGTTGAAAATATCTGATCCAAGACAGCAGTGAGTGAAGTGTCCCTCTTGGAGCTGGATATTTGGTTGATTTAACTTTGAATGTTTTGGTGCAATGGAATGACTGTGGGACACTGAGACCAGCCCCTGGTTCAGATTGACCAAATGAAGCTGAGGGTGAAAGTGGTCTCTATGGGACCTAAAATGCTATAGATAGATTGATTATGTGCTTACATGGGGGTCTTTATCCTGAGTGTGCTGGTCACACATCTGGTACCCATCCAGCAGCCACTTTGGGAGGCTGGAACATGTACCCCTTCCGACACACTGGATTTGAAAGGAAGGCTGAAGTGAGGGCAGGAATATTGAAAGTGCAAGATTGCTGGGGAATGGCTTGACCACAGTGATGATTGTGAAGCCGAAGGAGTCATTCCTGGGTCCGATCTTTGGCTAGCTGAGGAAAGGTCACCACACTGAACAAGGCTGCTTTGGGCTTGCTGGGGTTGGCCCAGCTTTTAATGCTTCATTTCAGGCTTGAGGTATTGGACTGCCATGGGAATCAGCCAAAATAAAAGCTGAGGTGGGGGAATTTCAGTATGTGCAAAAGTATTTATGGTTGGAGGTAGAATCATAGAATCATTAGGGTTGGAAAAGACCTTCAAGATCATCAAGTCTAACCATCCACCCTTAATCACTAAACCATCTCGTGAAACACCACGTCCAGCCGTTTTTTGCACTCCTCCAGGGACAGTGCCTCCACCACCTACCTCCCTGGGCAACCTGTTTGAATGCCTAAAAAAAAGGTGAAAGCAAACAAGAAAAACAATTGGGATGTCATGACACAAGCAGTGGTTTAGGAGCAGAGATAGTTCTAGGAAGTGAGCTCTGAGGCAGGGAAACAAACCCTCAGTGCAGGTAAAACCAACACATGGATTCCTCTGAAATGCTCAGACCAGATATGTGCTGAAGGTGTTGCCAGGTAGGGTACTTGTCACACAGCTCTCCTAGTGGGAACACTATCCTGGTGAAGTTCTGCTTTGACTGGTGATTTAGTCCTCTCCTTTCTGTCCTCTGCTCATTAGCAAAATAAATTCTGCTAACAAGAACACATTTTTAATGGAACATCTTTCCTTCTGCTGGAGTTAGCACAGCTATCATAGGCTCATAGCATGGTTTGCATTGGAAGGGACCTTAAAGATCATCTAGTTCCAACACCCCTGCATGGGCAGGGCCCCCTCCCACTAGACCAGATTGCTCAAAGCCCCATCCAGCCTGACCTTAAAACACTTCCAACCTCCCTGGGCAATCGGTTCCAGTGTCTTACCACCCTCATAGTGAAGAATTTCTTCCTAATACCCAATCTATATCTTCCCTCTTCCAGTTTGAAACTGTTCCTCCTCATCCTATCACCACACGCCTTTGTAAAAAGCCCCTCCCCAGCTTTCTTGTAGCCCCTTCGGGCACTGGAATGCTGCTCTCAGATTGTCCTGGAGCCTTTTTTTCTCCAGACTGAACAACCCCAATTCTCTCAGCATGTGTCCAGAGAAGAAGTTCATGGGTGGGTGTGTCTTGCACTGAGAGAGCCTGGAGACTACACTCTTGGGGCAGTATTAAGCTAAACAATGGAACCGGTAATGCAAATATCTTCAAATTGTAATTCTTACCAGCAGGTTTCAACCCTGACTTTTGGTGGTAGGGGGCTTTTTTTTTGCATACCCTGCTTGGTCACGGCATGACTTCCCCACTAAGATGGTCAACAAGAGATTAGTTAGGAGCTAATGAGATGTTTAGGAGCTAGTGAGATGTTTAAGCTAGTGGAAACAGCTTAACCCACAGCCTCCAGTGGGTTCTGCATCAGACTTTAACTGGATGTCTTCCTGGCAGTTGGTAGGTAGCTCTGTGGGTGAGTCTGATGTTTTAGGGATGGGTCTGATGTGCTCAGACAGGGCCTAACAGCTGCTCCAAAAGACCAATCTGAGTAAGCCCATTTACGTAAATCACCTAGGAACAACTGGGTGGTTGCAGCCACTTGTAATTTTGACCATATTTTCCCAGTTTTAGTCACCACAGCCTGTTCCAGTTAAGTGCAAAACCTCTGCTCTTCAGAGGAGACCTTTTTTGGTAGGTGAACAGGAAGACTGTGTGATATTACTAATAGAAAGGTAGTGCTTTTACTCTACTGGAGGGACAGAAGATGGATGGGCATTTCAGGAGGAACAGTAGTCCATATCCTAAAAGGTATTTAGGTACTTGATTCCTATTGATTTTCTCATGAGTCCAGGTAGCATGTAAATACCTGTAACAATCTGGCCAGAGATAAGCTGGTTTCTTTATGGTGCTGTGCTGAATGTTAAACATAGCAATGACTCAAATGCTGAAAAGAAAGCTGGAAAGCATAAAAGCCACGTGATGATTTGGGGCCATGAGAAAAGGCCTGAAGGACAGCCAAGCCAGAACTACTCTGTGAGATCTGAAGGCATCCTGTGCTGGCAGTTCATCGATGAAGGTTGCTCATTATTTGCTTATTTTGAACATGTTGTTTGCTGAAGGCCAAAACCTGTCAGATCTTAGGAAGGCTCTTTTTCAAGAGCTTTTGTTGCTTCAGCAAACAGGTCATGAGTCCAGCCCACCCACTTCACAAACAAACATTTCTCCAAATTATCAAGGGAATTGAGTTCATTTGACAGAGATGTCAGTTTTGTAGAGATAGATCACTTAGGGTGTGGGGGTTTTATTGTGTGTGTCCAAGTCTTTGCCTTCCATTCCTCAACTTTCTCCTCATGCATCCTGTATAATGACTCTGTGTGTGCTGATTTCGTTCCTTTTGGAGCTGCTTACCTTTCTAATTAATAGTTTCTCACTAAGTATTCAGTACTTCAGTTGGCTGTGTTCCCAGAACAAAGGCTATAGCTGAATACAAATAACCGCATTAAAATAACATTGGTTTATAATCAGAGGAAGGCCCCGTGTTTCTTAGGAAGTTTGAGATATCACTAAGCAGAAAGGTAATTCTCCCTGCTCACATGTAAATTGGATGCCTGTCTGCTTTCCAACCCAGCCTCCATACTCATGTATCTGCAACATTGCTTCTCCTGGTGAGATTTATAGTAAACCAAAGTGAGATGATGGCAACAGTTGAAGTCACAAGGAAGAGCCATAAATGGATAAGACTGTTTTTCAGAGACAAGAATAACTCTCAGAATGCCTAAGCTTAAGTAGAGGCACTTGAATCGTTGAAATGAAAGTAGGGCAGGAATTACTTACAGATGGTATCTAAAAGATATATTAGTGGAAGCCCACTGCAGAAACACTGTCAAGGAACCAGTTTGGTTCTGAGCATGAACTGAGAAGAAAAGTAGGTGAGAAGTTCTTGTGGAGGAAGTCAAATAGATTGCTTTTCCAAGAGAAGGGAACACAGAGCTGATGTGCACAAAAAAGATGAGAACTTGTATCTCTGCACCGATGATTGATTCAGAAAAAAAAAAAAAAAAGACATAGCTTGTTGTGGTCTTACATATAAATCCATTCAAATTGCCAAAAGCTGTTAATTAGAAACTATTTTTGTCCAGATTTTAGCCCTTGAGTTTGTTTTTGTTTGGGTTTTGTTTTTTTGCTTTTTGGGGGGCAGAGCTTTTGGATTTGTTTATTTGTTTTTTTTTAAAGGTGGCTGCAGGAATTCAGACCTGAAGTGCAAAAATATGAATACCTCTTTTTCTTGCAGGAGCAATTTTGATGAAATTGTTACAGAATTAAGATAGCCTAGAATATTATTACTGACTGGAAGTTTTTGTTTCTGATATTTTGCTCTTTTTTTTTTTTTTTTCCCTGATGACTTTCAATTTCCAGTTTTCACCTCCATGTTAATGTTTTCTCTTTATTCATTCTTTTCCACAGTGCATCAGATGTCTGCCTGCATAGAGTCTTAAATCCTAGGAGGGCTACCAGTATAATTTGGATTTGAAAGGATCCTTTAATGCATTAAGTGCCCAACATCTGGGAAGTTCTTCATACCCCATTATTAGAGATTCCAGTCATGATCAAGAGATGGGGAGTTAAGCTATAAGGAGGGCTGGAAAAGTATTAACCTGCTCCTCCCTGGGACTGTCACATGGATATCCTGGGCATACCTGAAAATAGGGTTTTTTTTTTAATTGTAGGAGGGATTTGCCAGGGAGAAGAGAAAGGAGGCATCAGGGACATTTCAGGCCTCTGGGGCATAGTTTTGAAGGTTCTGGATTCTTGCTTTGATTTTATAATGACCAAGTTTCCTCCTAGGGCCTGAAGCAGTAAAGAAGCAATAGCAAATGCTGTGGAAACAGTTCAAAAGATTTCAAAAGAAATACCTATCAGCCAGTTGTCCCTGAGGAATATATCCTTCCCTCCATCCTTACTGTCCTCTAGCCCTGGGGCTGTGAGTGTCAGTGGAGCTGCCTTGGTTTCCTCTCTACTTGTGGAAGGCTTTGTACATGCTGGGAAACCCTTCTGGGGAGATGCAGTCAGCTTCCCTTTCCCTTTGAGCTCCTGGATGGGATCAGCTGGTGGAGGTGAGGGAAGCCCTTAGGCTATGAAGGATAACGCACAGTTCCCAGAGTCCTCAGGGCTGGTGTTCCTGCTCACGCCAGGGACTGAGCTGGATGGCCTCTTGAAGTCTTTGCCAGTGCTTCATTTCAGTGGTTACCATTAAAAGCAGGATCCTGATCTGAGAAATGCTGGTCTGTGCTCCAGCTACCTGAAATGGGGGAAGAGAAACTGCAAAGTAGACATCAGTTTTTATTAAGCAAGATGTGTGGGTCCACCAAGGCTAACCTTGGTGTTTTCTGAGCTGCTTATTTTATCCTTCACCAGTGTGAAACATGATGCATCACTTCTCTGGCAGCATATGCCTTTTTTTCCCTCCCTCTAGCTTGGGGTTCTTCTTGTGAAACCAAAAAAGAGAAGAAAAAAAAATTAAATAAAAATAGTTTTAGTGAAAAAGGAAGGCTAAATATCAATAAAAAAAGAAAGCTGCACCTTTCCAGATAAGTTATGCATGAACACAACATTCAGAGTGGCAGTTTCCTTCTCAAATGTGCAGTAGGTTTGTGTAATAGCGGAATGTCAACTTTTCACAGGTAGGTTTCGTAATTTATCTCTCAGAATTTTTTCTGTGATCCAGATCCAAGAGGGTTGGCTCATCTAAAGCTTGTCTTTGGCCTTTAGGAAGAAGCTTTGTTCTAAAGTTGAGAGTAAAGTAGCACCTGACGGCTGTTCCCTTTGGCTGCTGGATTTTTGGAGGCAAAGCCTCCCCTGTACTGTGAGCACGGCACCTGTTGTGCTATCCAAGAGGAAGTCCACCAGGGTAAACAAGTAGGGGAAATTCCTTTACCACTTTCTTCACTCCCTACACATTTTTTCCCTGTGACAGGAGCTGCTGCTTTATCTATCAATATCTATAATTTATCTGTTTTTATAACTGCTTTGGAAGTAGAAGAGGTTTGGGGGTCTTGGGGGTGGTTTTCTTATTGGTTTTGGATTTTTTTGTTTGTTTGCTTGTTTTGTTTGGTTTTGTTTTGTTTGGGGTTTTTTGAGAGGGATAAAAAGGTAGAGAAGTGGCAAACCAAACCCCTCTTTTAGAGCATTTGGTTCACAGATTCCTTTAGAACTTTCTTTCCTGGTTCATGGGACTATTTAACCTGATCCAGCATTATCATCATATAGTCTTGAGTGATAACAGATCCAGTCCATAATGAGCTCTGTTGATCCAGAGAAAAGGAGACTATAACAACAGAGGAACTGAATTGCAAACAGCTCTTCAGTTTAAGTAGGCAATGACATTACAAAGTCAGTAGTTGGAAACTGAAGAGAGAAAAAATTTACCTCATTACTAATGTGATTTATCTACACACTCAGAATAAATAAGCTTAGCAATCATAACAAATCTAAGGGTTCTTTGGACCCTTGGATCCTTGTGTTGGGATTTATCTCACCCACCTTTCTTTTTTTTTTGCATCTACATCTACTTCTCAGAACTCTGTGTCTTGTTTCCACCTGGTGCGGATCCAGTCAGCGGAGTTAATTTAGGGTGTGATTCACCCAACCAAAGGCAGGCATTTAATTTAGGGTGAAGTGAATGAATCTCTGAAGCTCTATTGGCTGTGCTGACCATATCCCCACTGACTGTAAAAGAACTGCTGGGTGACATTACAGACACCTACATGTAGGTGGTTTATTTCTGTCTCTGAAGGCTTTGAACTCACCCTCAGTGACATGCTCCAGACCAGCCAACAATGAAGATCCTGATGCAAAGCAAAGCTTTGCCTATTTTACACTCCTTAGTACTTATGGGTGACTTCAATCACCCTGATAGCTGCTGGAAAGCCGACACACCAAAGCAGGTTCAGTCCAAAAGGTTCTTGCAGTGCATTGATGACAACTTTCTAATGCAGGTAGTGTAGGAACCAACGAGGAGAGGATCTTGCACTGCTGGATCTTGTATTAACGAATAAAGAAGGTCTGGTTGGGGACATTAAGGTTGGGAATAGCCTTGGTGACAGTGACCATGACATGGTGGAGTTTAGTATTTTACAAGGAAGAAGCAGAGCAATAAGTAGGATTACAACCCTGGACTTCCATAGGGCTAACTTTGGACTCTTCAGAGATCTACTTGCAGGAATCCCATGGGCTAAGACATTGGAAGGAAAGGGGACCCAGGAAAGCTGGTGAGTTTTTAAATACCACTTCCTCCAAGCCCAAGATAGGTGCATTTCTTCGAGTAAAAAATCAGGTAGAGGTGGTAAACGACCTGCATGGATAAGCAAGGATCTGCTGAAGAAAATCTCGTGGAAAAAAGAAATTTACAGTTCATGGAAGAAAGGCTTGTCACTTGGGAGAACTATAGGGATGTTGTCAGGGTATGTAGGAAGGCAACAAGAAAGGCCAATGCCCTCTTAGAACTTAAACTGGCAAAGGATGTAAAAGAGAACAAAAAGAGCTTCTTCAAATATATCAGTAGTAAAAGGAAGAACACGGAAAATGTGGGCCCAGTGCTGAATGATGAGGGAGTCCTGGTAACAGAGGATGCAGAGAAGGCAGAGTTGCTGAATTCCTTCTTTGCTTCAGTCTTCACTAAGACCAACCCTCATGAACTTCAGACCCTGGATATAGGAGAGGAAGCCTGGAGGAGGGAAGACTCTTCACTAGTCAATGAAGAGTGGGTCAGAGATCAGTTATGCAAATTGAATGTGCACAAGTCCATGGGCCCTGATGGGATGCACCCAAGAGTGTTGAGAGAGCTGGCTGATGTTATTGCCCTACCACTCTCCATCATTTTTGAAAGATCCTGGCAAACAGGAGAGGTGCCTGAGGACTGGAGGAAAGCCAATGTCACTCCAGTCTTCAAAAAGGGCAAGAAGGAAGATGCAGGAAATTACAGACCAATCAGCCTCAACTCCATCCCTGGAAAAATGATGGAGCAGCTCATTCTAGAGGTCATCTCGAAGCACATGGAAGAGAAGAAGGTTATCAGGAGTAGTCAGCATGGATTTACCAAGAGGAAATCATGCTTGACTAATCTGGTAGCCTTCTATGATGTTGTGACTAAATGGGTAGATGCAGGGAGACCAGTGGATGTAGTCTACCTCGATCTTAGCAAGGTTTTTGACACAGGCTCCCATAACATCCTTGTGAGCAAGCTCAGGATAGGTGGGATAAAAGAATGGACAGTGAGATGGATTAAGAACTGGCTACACAATAGAGCCCAAAGAAGGGTGATTAATGGTGCAGAGTCCAGCTGGAGATCTGTAACTAGTGGAGTCTCTCAGGGATCAGTGCTGTGTCCAGTCCTGTTCAACATCTTTATCAATGAATGTCTTGGGACAGACTGTCTTCTCAGCAAGTTTGCTGATGACACGAAGCTGAGAGAATTGGCTGATTCACAGGAAGGCTGTGAGGCCATTCAACAAGATTTGGACAGGCTGGAGAGCTGGGTAAAGAGGAACCTAATAAGGTTCAACAAGAGCAAATGCAGAGTCCTGCACCTTGGAAGGAACAACAAAATGTACCAATACAGGTTAGGAGGTGACCTGCTAGAGAGCAGCTCCATGGAGAAGGACCTTGGAGTCCTGGTAGACAACAAGTTATCCATGGGACAACAATGTGCTTTCATGGCCAAAAAGGCCAATGGTGTCTTGGAGTGCATTAGAAGGAGTGTGTCCAGCAGATTGAGGGAGGTTCTCCTCCCCCTCTACTTGGCCCTGGTGAGACCTCACTTGGAGTATTGTGTCCAGTTCTGGACTCCCCAGTTCAAGAGGGACAGGGATCTACTTGAGAGAGTCCAACAAAGGGCTACGAGGATGATTAAGGGACAGGAACACCTGCCTTACAAGGAAAGGCTAAGAGACCTGGGGCTTTTCAGTCTAGAGAGGAGAAGACTGAGGGGGGATCTAGTCAATGTCTATAAATACATGAAGGCTGGGTGTCAAGAAGGTGGGGACAACCTCTTTTCACTTGTGTCCAGTGATAGGACAAGGGGCAATGGATTCAAACTCAAGCACAGGAAGTTCCACCTCAACATGAGGACGAACTTCTTTACTGTGAGGGTTACAGAGCACTGAAACAGGCTCCCCAGAGAGGTTGTGGAGTCTCCTTCTCTGGAAACTTTCCAGACCTGTCTGGATGTGTTTCTGAGTGATCTGGGCTAGTTTTTGGTCCTGCTCTGGCAGGGGGGTTGGACTCGATCTTCAGAGGTCCCTTCCAACCCCTAACATTCTGTGATTCTGTAATTTTGCAGGAAGTTAGAGAGGATGATGACAGGCCCCTTCTGACCATAGAATTTGTGAATCACCAGTGAGTAATTTCTCCAGCTACTGTTGAAAACTCTGCTGATCATTTTGGGGCTTTCACTATGATTTCCCCCATCACCAACCATTCATCTCTACCCTGGCCAAGATATCAAATGAGGTCCCATGGAGAGGCTGCTTTTCTTGTTTCAGATCTTGGCCCACTGCAGGGAATAGTGAGGTACTGAAATGTGTAAGCACCTTCCTGCTCATCCTGCTTATTTCAGATTGATGCCAGCAAAGATATGGGCATCATTGAAATCACTAACGTTTTGAGTGAGTTTAGGGGCCTGCCCAGGCAGAACAGCTCACAACATTAGGGCCTGTTTTTTTATGTTTTACTCGATAATGATCTTGGTCTCACTTGCCCCAAATTATCAATTATTTCTTCCAGGCTGTTTATGACCAATTTCATACAAGAGTTGTTTTCCTGCTGTGTGTGTCTTTATAAGGGTTTCCTGTGTGCCCTAAAATGGTTTCTTGTGCCTATGTACCCTGCCTGGTGTGTCCTAGCTGGGTCCCTTGCTGTGGACATATACTGTTCTTCACTTATTTCTGACACAGGAGGCTTATCAACTCATGCAGACATCCATGCTGAGACATTTCAGTTCCCAGGACATTTCTCCCTTATGCATTTTCTCCAAGCTTTCTTTACAGGTGCTGTTGTCAGGCCGCTGGTATCCCTCCCACCCATTCATGGTTCTCCTGGGCACCCCTTCTCCCTAATATCATGTTTTTTCCTGTCTGTCACCCCTCTGGTTCACTGCCATCCTTCCAGCTGGAATGCGATAGAGCCAGTTGGCATCCTGAGTATTTGCCTTGACTCAGCACCCATCTTCCCTCCCTCTCTTTCTTATAAGAAAGACAGAGGAAGACTTTACCAGGGCCTATAGTGACAGGACAAGGGGTAACAGTTTTAAGCTAGAAGAAGGTAGATTTAGATTGGATGCTGGACCAGGTTGCCCAGGTCTGGAGAATAAGACGTATGAGGAGAGGCTGAGGGAACTGGGATTGTTTAGTTTGAAGAAGAGGAGGCTGAGGGGAGACCTCATTGCTTTCTACAAGTACCTGAAAGGAGGTTGTAGGGAAGTGGGAATTGGCCTCTTCTCTCAAGTGAATAATGACAGGACCAGAGGAAATGGCCAGAAGTTGAGCCAGGAGAGGTTTAGACTGGATATTAGAAAGAATTTATTTACCGAAAGAGTGGTTGGACAGTGGAACAGGCTGCCCAGGGAGGTGGTGGAGTCACCATCCCTGGAAGTATTTAAAAGAAATATGGATGTGGTGCTTAGGGACATGATTTAAGCACTGAACAGGTAGATGAGGTTATGGTTGGTGTATTTAGGTTGTGGTTGGACTTGATGATCTTCAAGGTCCTTTCCAACCAGGATGATTCTATGATTCTATCTAATGAAAGATGTCCCTGCCCATAGCAGAGGTGTTGGACTAAATGTTCTTTAAAAGTCCCTTCCAACTCAAACTAGTCTGTGATTCTATGATAATATTACTCTGTTAAAGCTGCTGTTAAATTCAAAGAGACTTTTTGGGTTTTCTTCTTGACTCCTAATTTTATTTAATGTTTTCTTTTCTTCCTATATTAAGTATTTGCTTTCTGTGCCAGATTAAAATACCTTGTGCCTTGCATTTCTTCCACCCCTAATACTGAAGTCAAGGTCATCACTGTGTCCTACTTTCATTGCTGTCTCCTGACTTACTAGTTTATTGCCAAATTTTCAGTAGAAGTTTGCCATTCTTCTCAATGCTGGCAACAATCCCATTACTACACTCAGATTTCTAGCAGTTTCGATTTCTTGTTCATCTGTTCAAGTCTCTTTTCTGACCTTTGCACCTCGTGGGAAATGTATGTTTGTTTCCCTGTTGTCCTTTTGTGAACATTGCAGCAAAATAATCCCCTTTAATTTTAGTTTCACTGGGGACTTTATAACGTCTTCTCTGTTCTGCCAATAAATTGTGCCACATCCTTTGAGGATTTAAACCTGTCTCCTTTGCTGAACTCTTAGTTTCTCCCAGACTTTTGTCTGCAACTGAATTTTACTGTTTCTTTCTTTTAGCATTTTAGCATTGGTGTCCTCTAAGTAATTTTGGTTCCTTTCCTTCCCTATGACCTACTGTCTTTATTTTTAAATCTCTTGTTTTCCTCACTCTCTTTTTCATTAATTTGACTTCACTCCCGTCAACTCACCACAGGTATTATCAAGCTGAACTTTGGGACACAACACACACTTGGGTAGTCACTTAATGCTTCCCTCCCCTTTCTCCCTTTTCTCCTTGGGATCATCAGGTTTTCCCCAAACTGCTCCATGTGCTCCCCTTCTAAACCAGACCAGAGCACTCTCTACCTCATTCATTTTTCTTCCAGTGTTGAAGTCATGGTGATTAGTGGTATTCAGTTTTTTTGTTTCAGCACCATTACTCTGGGCCTCAGGAACCAAAAGTGGGCAAAAATGTGGTGCTCACACCAACACTTTTTTCCCAGTTGTGCTGGACTAACATAGCTCTTGTTGGTCCAGCACTCACACAAGTGCTTGTGATTTTACCCATGTGCCTCAATCCAGCTACATACTCGATGCTTTCACTGTTCACTCACTGTTTGTATCTGCACTGAACTGTGAATGAAGAAGACATTTCTTCAGGGACCTCCACTGCTAACAAGTTCTCGGCCATATGAACCCCAGTTGCCCCACGTGGGCTGGGGACAGGCTTATCCTGGAAGCTTCCCACATGGGATATCTGTGCTCATGGGTGGGGCCTTTGACAAGAAATTTTGCCTTTTAATTCCCCTCTTGTTTGTCAATTGGCAAACAAAGGATGCACTCATCTTCCATCCCCCTGGAAGCCTTTGTTTGCCAAAAGATGTTTTGCTGACTCTTCAAATCCACATAAGCCATCAAAGTTGAGCAAAGCAGCTCATTTAAACCTCTTGGTCCATTTTTTGTAGCCAGCAAGTGTACCTGAGCAGGAACAGCAAAATTTGCTAACGCGTAAAATATGCAAAGAGTGCCTGTAATATATTCATGAAAAATAATAAGATACCTACACCTGTTTCCTCCAACCAGAGGAGAAAGTGGGTTAAACATTTGCCTTATTTTTCCACAGCCCTGGCAAAAACATTGAGCACCATTTACAGTTGGGAGCCTGATTATCGCTATGCTTCCTTAGCTCAGGGAAAAACAGCTTTTCCTGGTGCAGATTATATTTGCATTTATATTTATTCATTTGCATACAGATTTTTATGCCCTACTCTTAAAAGGTAAAAAGATTCCAGTTCTTTTAAAGGCAATAACAGTTCCTTTTATGCCCTGTTCTCCATAACAATAATTGCTATAACTCTGAAGCTCCTCTGGCATTTTAAGGGCAATAAAAAAAGGGGTGGAGGGGAAAAGACGAGAAAATTCTCCTATTAATTGGTGAGACTCCAGAGTTTGGTTCTGCAGTGCTTTACTCCTGTGAGTAATCTCATTATCCTTGGTAGGGCTGATTGTACAGAGGCAGCAGGATCATGCCTCAGAAGTCCAGCCTTTAATCAAATCTACCTGTTTAAAAGGAACACATGGTTGCATTTCAGTGGGAGCCTTTAGCTCTGAAACAAGGATGTAAATTAGCCAAAATGTCTCACGGGGGAGGAAAACTCCATCTGCCAGGTTTTCCCTCTGCTCTTGCTGAAATTAATCCATTGGTTATGTGTGTGTAGGGGGGTGATTCTTTGCTGTTTTTCTTTTGACGGAGTTTCAGAACCCCATATGCAGAAATAAACATAGGCTTTCTCCTTGTGTCTGAAAACCACATATAAAGGGCTGCATTGTGTGGTTGAGGTAAAAAGCCATATAAATCTTTAATCAGGAAGAATTTAAGAAAAGTAACAGGCATTTGCCAGGGACTCTCAAATATTGCAGAAACAGAACAGCTCCACAGAGAGGAAAGTCAAGCAAGACTCATAGGAGAGAAGAGTCAGCAGAGCAGTGTTGCTTGGCTTAAAAAGGAGATGAAGATGAATGGATGCAATAAAGGTATATAAAATATTGGATTGTACAGAAAAAGTAAAAGATGGGCTCCAGTGTAACATTTCTCCTGGTAACTAAATAAAAGTCTAGAGAAATGTAAAAGACCACAGTTAAAGCAGATTACTGGAGTGTTTGTTGATTTTTCTTAATGTAATGCAAAAGTTCCCACCACATTGATATTATTAAAGGGAAAAAAAAAGCATAGAGGACTTAAAACAGGCTAGTTGGATGCTAGTAAATATACTCAAAATTCTCTAAATATGAGTTAGAAAGGCAAGTCCTTGAGGTAATGTCTCCCATCCAGAGTGTGGTTTAGCCCAAGTTCCAGATTTGTGGCTTAATAGGAATAAACATAATTGTGTTTTGGGTCATTATGTTTTGTGTAAGTATGGACAAATGTTACTACATCATCTGTAGCTATCAGATGGGGTAAAATTGGGAAAGAAATATCACCTCTCCTGTAGTAAGACATGAAATGCCAGGTGAAGAAACAAAGAAGATGAAGAAAACTCTGTGCCAGAAAAAAATAAAATAAGGCCCCAAAACAGTCTTGCTCTTGTTTTCTGTAAGAACAGTTGCAAACTCAAGTGGAAAATGAGTGACTCACATCAGAACAACAGCTTGGCTCTTCTTCCACTGCCTCTTTCCCTTGCCTGTCACCCCACCAGGCATCTGAGGTTCTTTCCAGCTTCTGTCACATTCTTGGTGGCCTTCAGGAGCATCTTGAGGTGGCTTATCTCATCTGATGTAGATGACCTTCCTACGTTGATTTTCTATTGCTATGGGTAAAGCAACAAACTACACAGGGAGGTATTGATCATCTATTGGGAAATTCCTCCCATGGCAGAAGTCTTGAGCCTTTTAAAAGCATTTTGCTACGTAGCTGCTAATGTACCACCCTTGGTAGCGTATTGTTACAGTCAATGTCAGGAATGGAAATGCAGGACCGGTCCTGCAGTCAGGAGAGACAAAGAGCCTAAGGAGTTTGTGTTTGGCCTTTTGAACAGCACTGAACAGCAAGGACAGCCATTTCAAAATGACTTCTAGTTCTTCTCTTCTTCTCCTGACCTGCCCTTTGAGATCAGTTTAAGCCATGCTCATTTACACCAAATGAGGATCTGACCTCCAAGCTTGTTTACGAAATAATTGACTTGGCTTCCATCCCAAGCTAAGAATCTTTTTCTTACAGCTTTGGCCAAGCTGGGTTCCTGTTATGGTTAGCCCAGACTTGTACAATAAACATTTGGCAACTGGCAGTGTGGTGTTGCTCAGTGTGAACTTTTGTGCTGTGGCTGGTTACACAAGACTTAGTGCTGGCCTGATGGAATATCTGCTGCTGTGGGACATTACTGGTGAAAGTGTGGCGAGTTGGGGCACCCACACCAGCCCAGCTGACTCATGCCACCAAGCCTTGTCTGACTCCACATCAACACTGTCCGGACCCTTTTCAGCTGTGGTATCCTATGGAAATCTGTCCCACAATCCCTGCAAACGTGTAGCAGAGGATTTGGAGAGGCATAGAAGTACCAGTGGAACAAAGCAGGTGGGGTGTGAACAGTGCATCTGGTGGAGGCTGGAGGAGAAGCAGCATGATGCCATGGCCATTCCCTTGGCCCAAGGCTGTGGTATGTAGCTGCTGGTTGTTCTCCAGCACTGAGCAATGTGACACCATCCACCCCCACGTTCAGATTAAACTGGAACACTTTTAAACCAACATTTACTTTAAAAAAAAAACAAGCAACAACCAAACAAACAAAGAAACCCAACCTTATTTTACAGCACAGAGACCTTCAGACTGTTCTTTGTATGCTGAGTGTGTGTGAGTGAATTCAATACATTCTGCAAGGAACAAAACTGTACTTAACAGAACTCTGTGCTGTATGTACAGCTTCATTCCCACCCACAAAGAAATAGGGTCAGCCTTCTGCAGCCCAGTGGGGGACTTAGCTCCTCACTCAGCCTGTACAGATGATAACTTTCTGGGCAGAGCCAGATGTAGGTTTTGAACAGATTTATTTATTAAAAATTGATGCAGTCTCACTACAGCAATTACTTACTTTGGATGCAAATATGTAAGGAAACTTAAACGGACCAGACAAGTATCTGTCAGGAATGAACAAGGCACAGATAACTTTGTTTTGAGCAGAACAACGAACTAGTAGACCTCCTAAGACTCCTTTGAACTCTGTTTTCAGTGGTAACTTGTTCCTGTAAGCTGATAGTATTTTCCCAGTCAGGGCATGTCAGCACAGTTCTTGAGAGTCAGGGGGCAGGATTTTTGTACCAATGAAGGTGATGCTTAGTGCAGTGCAGGTCTGACATGCAGATGAACTCAAATGTTGCTGCAAGACCTAATATCTCAATTTTGCCAGGCTAGAATCTAAAAGCTTGTGTTTCATTAGCTGCTGCATTGCTCCCCTCCCTGATCACCCATCCTTTTGGACTTTCACTTCCTCGCTCTGATTTGGTTATGCCTGTGATGTTGAAACACTCCTCTCTGTGTATCTCCTGCTGCTACTATTAGTTCCTTATTTGCTTTCTGAAATCTCTTACATTCGTTTATAGACGAAACCCTCTGAAATTCCCCTGAGTCACCACCTCTGCCAGTCTGCAAGTGGAGACTTTTATAATTGTACTCTTTCATTAATTTTAAACCTTCATATTCTTTCTTTTTTTGTTGTTGTTTGTTTGTTTGTTTGTTTGTTTTTGTTTCTTTTCATGCTATTTTCCTTTACTCTCTGGAGTTTTCCAGCTTAGCGCTCATATTCTTTTAATTTCTTTCCTTTTTCCTGAGGCTGCCCAATACAGAAGTCATCGTCTTTCTTTCTCTCAGTCAATTTGATGCTTTTTTTGTTCACACATAACTGTTTCTTCCACCTGAAACTCATGTGGAATGTACAAATGCAGTGTGTTTCACCAATCCATAAAATAAAGTCTCCCCAGACTAAAATCTTTCTTAGCTGCACTAATTTCCTTACAAGCTCCTGAAGGTTTCAATCTTCTCTGCTTTTCACAGAAAGTCTGGATCTGAGATTCTGTGCTTTTAGCTAGCTAATCTTGCCCTACCCAGGACAGCTGATAGATTGATATTTGTGGAACTTCCTTGGCACATGTAAAACCTGAGACCTGACCCCTGATGGGAATCAACAAGAGACTTGAACTTGGTCATCTTTATCCAGCAAGGAAGCCCTGCCCATTAGGTTATTGACTGTTCTGAGGTGGGTGGCTGTCAGAGGTCTGAGAAAATCTTCTAGAGGTCACAGATTTGTCCTGGTGCGAAACTGAAGAAATCTCAAAAGTGGAAGTGGTTTGGGAAAACCATTTCCCACAGAGCTGCCACTGGGCTCATATCCTATGCTTTGTACAAGTCATCACAATGTGGGGATTGGACTGGTTTGCTGCTAATTCCAACCTTCTCTTGGACTTCAGAACCACATACAAAGTAGCAACCTGAGACATGTCCTTTATCTGCTCCCCTCAGTCCTGAGCATGGACACCAAGCATTGCTGAGTGTTTCTTCCTGTTGTTCATCCCTTACAAAAACATGGGTCTCTTCTGCTCCTGTGAAAATGAGCATCAGTCCAACTTCCAAGTGTAATTTGCCTCAGTATGGAGGATCACAAATGCCTTCATCCTGTCTTTTTAGAACAAGCTCTGTTTATTTTTCCATGTTGTAAACTCAAGGTAGAATCTCCATCTTTTATTGCTGTTACTTCTCAAGATGAACATTTCCTTCCTCTTTGCCAGTTTATGCAATAGGGTCAAATTGTTGATAAGATTGGCAATGTAGCTTTTGATGGACACATACAGGCAATTGCACTAGTCCCATCTCCTAAAAAGAAAAGAAATAGATAACAAAAAAAAAGGAAAAGCAGGTACCTATTTTTTCATCAGTCACCAGAAATGAATCTGGATTGTAGTTGGAAATATTGAAAGTTCAAGTCTTCTTATCTTCCGTTAGAGCAAATCAGCCTGTTCTTCCTCTTTATGTACATGTGAAACTGTAAGTTTTCCTGCCAAAGAAATCCACCAAATACTATTTTGTCTTAAAACAGGGTTTTTGTTTGGTTGGGTTTGGTCGTTTTCTTTCCTTTTCCCTCCTCCTCTGCATGGCTGTAATGTCCCAGTTTTGCATTTGTTTTGCACAGGAATAAGGAAAGACAACTCTAATTTTTTGTGTTAATTTTTAGAAGTTGTAAAATGCAGTACAAGATGCCAAAGACAGTAGAACTGGCTTATGCTTGCAAGACCTCATTGTTCCAGTCATAGGCTACTGTGTTCTGGCCCGTATCCTTACATTTTTACATAGTGTATCCTCTTTTAGTGGAACTGGAAGGATGAACAGCCTCTATCTGTATTAAATTAAAGATCTGTTAAATTTCACTAGTTTTATTAGCCTACAATCTAAATTCTCCATCTGATGTAAAGGGAAGCTAATCCTCACACAAAACTCTGACTTCCTCTAAAAATACACTGGTCATTAGCAAATTTTTTCCTTTTGTTTTCTTTTTGTAGTTGTTTTAGTTTTGTCAGTGGAGAACTTCAGCCCTTGCCTGTGGGTAAACAGCTAGGTTGTATAAGATCGAAACAAGCAATATTCATTGCAATGAACGTATAAGCAAACCTTCTGTCTCATACATTCAGAGTGAGATTGCTTCATCCTGCCCTTCAGATTCCTTCTTTGCTGTGGCTGTGTCACCCACTAGTGAATAGAAATTGAGTGTGTTTCTCCCAGCAGAATGCCATGGGAGTCAGATTTGCTCTGAAGTGGAAGGAGAAGGTGTAGAGTGTATGACCATTGCTACCAGAATCAGCATTGCCCAACCATCAGGAGGATATCCAAGCTGCCAGTGTCAGGAACCTGGTTGCCCTCGTTTTCTTGTCATGCTCTGGCTTTGACTCTCCTGCAGTCTCCTCCAAGCCATCTTTTTCTGCTTCAGCTTTCTCCTCTGTGGCAGGGGAAGGGTGTCTTGTTTGATGCAGGGAGATGCCGCAAGGTCTCAGGAGCTGATGTGTCCGAAGACTTCGTCAGCGGAAAGCTGTTGGCATTTGCAGTGCAGCTTCATGGAGCTGAAGTGAGCAAAAAGGTTTCCAGAGGATGTTCTGTGTGACATCTGCTGCTTAGACTTCAAGGCATGTGCAGAGGTGAAGTAAGCATAATATTAATTGACTAGAGAGCAAATTCTTTCTTTTAAAAGTTCTTGTTAAATGCGAACTGCAGAGGAAGAGGAATGGAAAGCATCAATCCAGATAATTTACTGTTACCCCCAAGGAGCAGATTCATTGTCTATTTTCAAAGAATTGCTGTGCAACCATTAGAGAACATTCTTGGCTTCTTGGGAAGGAGGCGAATGTACCCCTGTTGCCGTTAATTATTAATAATTGCTGGCATATTTAATGAGTTCAGAAAATGATCGGTTCATTCACAATAACCTCTTCTGTCTACCCCCAACAGATCCTTTAGGAAAAAAACCCCAACAGACAACCAAATGGAGCTACTAAATTTCAAGATGACTAATGGGGATTACATAGCATAAAATGGCAGGATGAAGACAAAATTTCTGTAAAAGGTATTGCTACTTAGATGCTTTAAAAATGCAGGACAGCTTATTTCATTAAAAGAAACAGAAGGTAGAGAACAGAGACAGCCATAAGACTACTGAAATGTCATTGACTTCCTTCTGAGCATGCAAATAAAGGAAAAGAATGAGGGATTAGGTATTTGGAAAGAGCTGGTCTTTAACTTTAACTGGAAAGGCTAGTTAAAGTCAACAGCGAGAACTGGGAAGCTGGTCCCAAAGGGAAATCCGTGCTGAGTGAGAAGGGAATTGCCCTGTAAATGTGTTTCATCTGCAGCCATTTGGGGTGCAGCTTTTGTGCTGGGTCTTTACAGTGCCTAGTAAAATAAGGCTCTGGCTTGTGACTAGGAATCCTAATGCCAATCTGGAACAGCAGCCAGCGTTGTTAAAATGTCAGCAAGAATGATAAGAGGTATCAGGCATTTTGGGGTAGTGGGAAAGGCAAAAACTATATTTCTGCTCTTTTATTTGCAAAAATGGGTACTGGCAGTTGCAGATCTGCTGAGGATTGCTTTACTCCTTAGGAATAGAACAGGAAGGAGAAATAATAGGAAAATATTTTATGAAGTGTGACAGCAGATGGGCTATTAAATATGACTCACTGTGTGGCGTGCTGACAAACTCTTACTAATGACCTTGTGACTCGGCGGCCACTTCGGCAGAGGTTATAGACTTGACAGGCCATCTCTGCCTGGCCAAGGTGAGCCTGAGCCTGGTGAGCATCCTGCTGTTCTGAGACTCATGATGCCAAAAATGTGCTACCTGAGTCAAGGAAACCGAACTACGTGAATAATTAAAATTCATATCAGAGTTGAGTCTTGTGGACTGTGTTACTGAAGTTGCTTCTGTCCACAACCATTTAATCGGTCTTTTTAAGTTATCAAGTAGAGGGGCCAGTGCTAAAGACTGAGCTATTAAATGGGGATATCTTACCCACATAGTAAGTACGGATAAGTGAGGGGAGGATTAGACGTGACGTGAAGGTGACAAATCCTTTGGTTCTTATATTACAGAGCATCTAAATCAGGTGTGACAGCCCTTCTGATGGTACTGTCTGCTGAAGCAAGTGGCCAGAGAGGTAGTCCTGTAGCTGCCTGGGATGTTTCCAGTTCCTTGTGTATTTAATTTTGTTTTACAGCTGCACTGGACATGTGTAGGGAAATGCTTACACCTCTTGCCAGTGCTTTGGAGGCTACCTGATCTTGTGGAACAATGAAATTACGATTCTGTTACTACTTTAGACTTTATATAAGAAAACATAGGAGGCATGAAATAGCTTGTATCTGACATATATTTGGTTTATAATTGGAATCCACTACATTTCCTTTCTCTGGACTGTGGGAATTGTGCCTTCTTTGCCTCGAGGGAGCAGTTTCTGCCTAGGCTTCTCCAGAGGCCACAGTAGCTGAGCAAAGAAAGGAGTGTGTCCTCTCTCCTGAACCTCACTAAAACCTCTCATTGAGTTATGAGGGATCTTTGCTAGAGAAACCCTCTAGGGACGGTAAGTATGAAGCAGTTGCCAGTGAGGGCAAACTTGGGGGCATTTCTCTGCTGAAGGTGCAACACTGAGAAATTCCATAGTGGGGCAGGGAGGTAAGAGAAGTTGGAAGGAGGAGCACCTCTGGTTTCCTAGGTCTTTGAGGGAGAGGGGAGCTTTCCTGCCCTCCATGGTCACAGTCTGCAAACCTGCAACAAAAACGGGAGGAAATCTCAGCATATTCCTCTTCAAAACTTACTTGTGTAGTGAGTTCAAAGGGATTTGAAATAATTATAATATTGATAGGACTTCAAGATTCAGATACCTCACTTTGGTCAATATTCATGAAAACTGAATAGTTTAGGGAAGCTCACACGTCCATGGCTTCTGGATCCCTGCACCAGATGGATAATTTGACTCATTGCAACAAATCAGAGCAACCTCAGTTTGGTGACTCTCATGGAGCTACTGCAGTAGCAGGGCATGGGCTTGTTCAGGGCACATTGCCAGGCATTCCTGGAACTAGGAATTATTTGGGATGGTGCAATACTGGATGTCCTCCTGCTACTGGGAAATCTCAACAAAGGTTGCCCCATAGCACTTAGGAAAGCACAGCCAAGAATTTGGCCTATGATGTTCTCAGGTCTTATCCCTGTTCATAGCTATGCAACCCAGAAGAATATGAAGAGAAGGAAGCAGACAGCTCTCTGACGAGGAGGGACTGTGAGCCCTTGTGTAATAACCCTGCACTACTTATTTTCCAAGAGTTTCATTAGCAACTCTTGCACAAAGCCAAATTAACACTCTCTTAGAATGAGTCTCAGAATCCTCATACAGCCTCCTGAGCTTCCTGAGGCTGGTGCAAGTGCCTGCTATTCCTGAGGCAGGGTTGCTTACTGCCTGCATAAACTTCACCCTGTGACTTCAGCCATGTAATCTGTATTCAGAAAGAGATGCTGCCTTTGGCCCCCTCTGGCTGCCTTTGTCTGGCTGTTTTCCGTGCAACCAGTGCAGAGCAGTGTGGCAAGGGAAGTGCAGCAGACACAGCTGGAGGTGATGTCAAGGGGGGATGAAAAGGCACCACAAGTGGAAGGCAAGAGTGAAACTCTAATTGAGACTCTAAGACACTGTGAAAATACTGTGTCCCCTCAGTGGAGCAGGCATGAAAGGGCAAAAAATTCCCTGCTCTACATCTTGTGCTGCAGCATGTCTCTTCAGGTTTCAGTCCGTTTTCATGTGATGATTCCTCTTATTTTGCCAAAGGATACCCATGTAGGAAGTTAAATCCTAGAGAAAATGGGCTTGTTTTCCCTTGTTTATTTCTATCAACTCCACAGAAACCTGCATTCCCTGTGGGACCCCAACTTTCCCTGGGTCACAGACCAACCACCAATGTATTTAACCATAGAATGTAATCACAGAATGTGTGGGGTTGGAAGGGACCTTTTAAGGTCATCTAGTCAAGCCCTCCCCCCCCTGCAGTGAGCAGGGGCCTTTTTGATTAGATCATGCAGGGACCTTTTTCATTAGATCATGCAGGAAGGCAGCCTGCTCTGCAAGTTCCCACTCTCCCACCTCTAAAAGAGGTTTTGAGCATTACTCGCCAGCGAGGCCCAAATGAAGCTCCCTCAGCCCTACTACAAACTCCATCGCTCAACAAGAGTGCTCACACTCTCCATCCTCCCTACTTGTAGACAGACACATTGTCCCAGGGAAAAAAGCTTCTTTAATTGGGGGTGGATAGGTGTAAATGGCCTCCTTTCCTTTCTGCCAGGAGTGGAGCAGGGCCTGGCAACAGTGTATCAGTATGGGCAGGTTCTGACCTTTTTACAGCCAAGCCTCTCTTGAACAGATTGACCTTATCTTCATCTCTTCCTGTGTCTCCACTTTCTTCCCAGCCTGGTGGTGATGATGGCACTGAGCTAACAAGATTGCCTGAACCTATCTGTCCTGTGCTGCTTTCTCCAGGGCTCACTGTGTATGAAGACCCTGGAGCTGACAAAACATTGTTCACAGGGGTAATCCATGCCTCCTGCTTGTAAAGTATTTGTATGTCATTGATCCCATTCCCATTATGTCCCATTCCCACTAAAAATGGGACCTTCCAGGAGCCAATGTCGATGCAGGATCGGGTATTTACAGAGGAGGTTCTGACCTGTTTGGGTACGAAGAGCTGAGAGGACAACATCAAATCACAAAGTAGGTCTGCTAAAAGTTCAGAAAGGTTTCTCTCATGCAAATGAGATTACTGCAAGAAGACAGCTTTGCTCAGCATTTACCTTCTGCAAATTTCCATCCCAGTCAGCTGCGATCTTATAAAGGAATGAGTAAGAAGAATGAAGGGCAACATTTTGCAGCAAATTCCTGGTTACCTGAAGATTTCCTCTGGACTGAAAGCATAGCTGCTGCCATCCATTACAAGGGTGTTTGGATGTGATCACGTAGAAACAAATAATCTTGAACAAATGCAGTACAAACAGTTTTAGGATGAAATGAGTGTTGTGACTAAAAAAAAAATAAAATAGAATTATTTCACAGGGGAAAAATCCAAAGTAAAACTGTAAGAACAATGCTAATTAGTGATGTGTCAGGTACTTGGCTCTGCATTGCTGTTATGCCAGGGTGTGAATTTCAAGAACAAACCACAGGCAAGAACTGGGGTAGAAGATGTTGAAATCTCCCCATCATTTTTTCCCAAAATTGGCTCCATGAAGTCCTTGGCAGTGGAGGCAGGAGAATGAACTGTGCTGAAGGCTCACTAGCCCCAGCTAGTATGCTATCTGCAGCTGCTTTCATTAGTGGTTGAATTGTTGGAAATTCAACCCAAAATGAAGGGAAAACTAAACTCTGTGATGAAAACCTGGAAGATAACTTTTTAACTCTCACAAACTGCTATACTTTCCAGCTTCAGACAGGGCTTAAAGCGGTGATACTGTGAGCAAAGGCTGCTCCTGGCTACGCATCCTCCCTCACTGCAGACTGACAGAAAATTTAGCAAGAACTGTTGAGCTTCACAGCTCTATGCAGATCTACTCCTCAGGGTCCCTGCTGCCTAATTAGTGCTTCCCCTGCCATGAGCAGTGATCTTTTCAAAGTCCAGCTTGCTTTCTCTGTTAAAACCAAAAGGCATTTGCAAGCAGCAGCATTAGTTGCAGGTGAAAACTTCTTTTTAATGAAATTGGGACCAAGTTTCTCCCTGAGATTTTGATGAGCGGTTTGGTCTTTTTTTTTTTTTTTTTTTTTTTTTCTTTTTTTTTTTTTTTTTCTTAATTTCTCACAGGTGTTCCTTTTTGTGTCTCATTATACTGATACTGCCTCAATGCTTGCTCCCTGGGTTAACCTGCACATTGTGAGACCCTTCTCATCACTTTCAGTATATATTAGACAATCTTACAAGTCACCAATTTTGCTGGTTACATAGTGACATTTGGAAACCTTTTCCTACAAACTCTGTCTATGAGAGTCAAATCTCAGCTGATGCTGCCTGTGTGTCCTAGAAGAAATTCCTTCTGCTCAGAAGACTAATCTGTTATTGATCATGCTGGGGAAAGACCCCTGAGGGTTTGCTAGGTATGATTTACACAGTTTTCCCTTGTCTGCTTGCTCAGCGTTCAGCTGTTTGCTTTCTTACTATTTTAATGTTGTCTGTTGCAGTGGCTTGTGTTTAATATTTGACTGTACCTTAATGATAGGATAAAAAGGAGTGGTAAAAAGAGACATTCAAAAATAAGCATATGCATGCACGTATGTATATATGCAACTGAATATCAGCCACTTGATGTATATCAGGTTTAAAAACCAAAGAGGTTTTTTTCTAGCTGAGCTAGTTTTTTTGGACCCTATAACTGCAATTCACAAGGATGTTTAATGCACTGCTTCTCACAACCCCCTACCTCTGCTTTCTACCTCTTTGCCCTGCACCTCATACGTGCAAGGAAGAGCTTGTCCTCAGTGGGGAGTGGAGAGAAGATACCTGGCCCGTGAGAGGGATTGCTGACAGGGCACCCCAAGTCCTCTCCCAGCACCCTGCTTCTGGGCTTTTGTCCCTGTTTCATCTGACCTGTGCATGTTCACTGGCCATGACTATGAGTGAGTGCAAACCTCTCGTTGAAACCTCTCTTGCACAGTCACATCCAAGTCCTCCCTGGTGAGCCCGCTGCCTGCTTCAGCTGTCATTTTTAATCTTGCAAGGGATGAGAAAATACTCACATACAAAGTTGTAAACTGTTCACATGCCTATTCTGGTGAATAAACAGAGTATTCTGCTTATGGCACATCCTTTCAAGAGGGGAATACTTAACAGGCCAACTAAGGCACTGAAGCGTGAGTACCATTAACCACACTTGCCAAAAGAATGAAAGAATTAAAAAATATATACAGTAAGGCAAAAATCTGCTAGTCTGGAAAGTATTTTCTGACCATCTTACCTCAGCTTCATACTACTCCTGTTAAAATTCCTCACAGGTCCTTCTATCCTCTTAAGAGCATTTAACTTTATATACCTCTTATGAATAATTCTCCAACAAATTTTACTACCTACATAAGCATCAGTTTTGGATTTTTTACTATGCAATTTTTTTTTAATAGAAGACTCTTTGTACACTGATGACATTATAGACCTGATGAGTAATTTGATTTATATGAAATAAAATGGGGAAAATTGCATGAGTAAGATGAGCTAATGAAGCATTGAAGAAAGAAAATGTAACTATGCTGTCAAAAAAAACCAACAAAGAACCTCTGTAGGTTGACAAGAAACCAGATAAATAGACTCTCTGAGTAATAAATTTACCAGCAGTGTAAGGCATTTTTAGTTTTAGTAACATCTTTACTGGGAATGGCCTGACCCAAGTTTTTATGTTTTAATATCTTAAGATTGGGGGTGTATGGCCAAGTAGGAACTTTCAAGTGTGTCTCTGTTGATTTAATGGATTGACTGGAAATCCTGAGCCAAATAAGTCTTAGCATTCATGTCCAGCAATAGTTTTAATTTATTTTTTTTTTTCACTTGCACTCTTTCTCAGTGGAAGCTTTAGGCCCATAATTTCACTTATTCAAGTAGTGAGATGTTAACTGCTGAGGCGTATTTGTCTTGTTCACAAGAAGCAGGGGAGAGTGGGAAATCTATGGACCTTGGATTAATTTCCCTGGAGTTTAAATGATAGTCTTGATTTTATTTTTTTTCTTTTCTCCTGCAAAATTCAGCCTATAGATTTTAGTGCCTACAATTTCTTATTTAAGATACATTGGCATAAAGTCTCTGAAAAGCCTGATGTGAATCACCCCCAAAAAATCACATTTTAAATTATTTTCTTTAAAAAAAGCACCACTCTAGTGCCAAAAAACAGTCTGTAGAATGAAAAACAACCACTCTGTATTTTATAACTTTAAGGGGAAACACTCCAGGGTTGGATCTGCTAACTTGTACTAATGCCCAAAGGCTGTGATCCAAAACTGCAATTTACTCTGTGCGATGGAAGACTGCAGGTGTGACTTTGTGTCTTTGTCCCAGGATGGAGGCTCCTGAACACCTGGAAGAGCTGTGTTTCTCCGAGATAGTGCATTCATCTGTGTGTGCCTCTGCACCCCAATCGCACGTGTTGGGTGGTATCAGCAACTGGTTCCAAGATGCCCATCCCTGCAGCGTGTGTGTCTTGGGCTCACAGTATAAGTTGGTCAACTGGGTGATCTTGGATTTGCCTGCTTCTTGGCCAATGTTTTTTTATTTTTGACCACTGTGAGACTGCCAATGAGTGTGACAGCTCAGACAGCAGAGATTAGAGATGGACACCTGGGTGATGTTTCTGGAATTCACAGAATCATAGAATCACAGAATGTTAGGGGTTGGAAGGGACCTCTGAAGATCACCAAGTCCAACCCCCCTGCCAGAGCAGGACCAAAAACTAGCCCAGATCACTCAGAAACACATCCAGACAGGTCTGGAAAGTCTCCAAAGAAGGAAACTCCACAGCCTCTCTGGGGAGCCTGTTCCAGTGCTCTGTAACCCTCACAGTAAAGAAGTTCGTCCTCATGTTGAGGTGGAACTTCCTGTGCTCGAGTTTGAATCCATTGCCCCTCGTCCTATCACTGGGCACAAGTGAAAAGAGGTTGTCCCCACCTTCTTGACACCCAGCCTTCATGTATTTAAAGACATTAATTAGATCCCCCCTCAGTCTTCTCCTCTCTAGACTGAAAAGTCCCAGGTCTCTCAGCCTTTCCTTGTAAGGCAGGTGTTCCTGTCCCTTAATCATCCTCGTAGCCCTTTGTTGGACTCTCTCAAGTAAATCCCTGTCCCTCTTGAACTGGGGAGCCCAGAACTGGACATAATACTCCAAGTGAGGTCTCACCAGGGCCAAGTAGAGGGGGAGGAAAACCTCCCTCGATCTGCTGGACACAAGCCTCTTGTCAGCCCTAACGATGGCTTTCGGAGCCACCATCACAGCAAAAAGTCTGGTTCACCTCCCCACCTCTGGAGCATTGCTTTCTCCTCTCTGACTCACTGGCTGTGCTGTATGACTTTGCTGGGCCATCAGACACTGTAGGTCACAGAGGCTCGTCCATCTGTCCCAGGTGATTGTCCCAGACTGTCTGAGGAGTGGAAGCCACCAGCTGCAGTGTCCCCCAGATTCCTCTGAAGTGCCCAGCACCTCAGAACCTCCCCAGCAGATCGTGCCCTGTGCCTATTGCCTGCCTTTCACTGAGGCAATACTTAAAATGAAAGGAAATATTACATTCAGTGATGAAGGGCAAAAAGTCATCAACACAAGAGAGACAAGCCCTAGTCCTTGTTTAGTTGCATTGCAATCTCTGCACAGTAAGGATTTATGTCTTATGTCACTGAGAGCACTTCTCCATATGAAATGTTCCTCACAACATCTCTGAAAGTTGGTTCAGAAATGCTCAGATTCACATTGGGCACCGTTATCCCCAATTCTTTTTCATATCAGTGACTTTGCAAGTCTGGTCAGCCCTTAACTGAGGTGCTGGTGCTAAGGACGACTTATCTGACCAGATCATCTATTCCTTTGGGCTGGTGAGCAAGAAACAGCAGGATCCACATTATTGCAGCTTTGTATTAATGTACTCAAACCATCAATCTGCGTATCCTTTACACATTGACTCATAAGGGAAGTGCCAAACTTGTTCTCCCTGTTGAAAGTAAGTCTCTTTCTCCCATCACTGACATTATCTGGTGCTTTCTTTATAATTTCCACATCCTACTCTGCATCAATAATGCTGAGTATCTTAAACTTCTCATCAGCCAATTCCATTTGCAGCAGGGCTTTTTGGTTTTTATTGTTTTCTGTTTGTTTGTTTGTTTGTTTGTGTGTTAATACTATTAATGACATTATTGTCACATTAGTCCTGAGAGCGATCCTTGAGGAACTCCTAAAATACTCTCTATAGCCCAATAGTTCCCTTTTGTGTACAGGCTGTTGTCATCTCCCCATTAGTCAGTTCCTTCTCTGTAATTTTGGATAGTGCCTCTCATTTTGGATCTCCATTGTCACCATGTCTCAGACATCAGAACATGTCGCAGCCATGGTGTGATGAAGGCAGCTGGTTTCTGAGGCACACCAATATGTGTTTGGTACTTTCTGGCCAGTCCCTGGTAGCAAGCTCTGCACACATGTTGCAGACCATGGTACCTAATTGCCTGAATCTCAAGTCTTGCTTCCTAATCCGACATTAACAGTCTGGGAATGGGCCAAAGATCTTCATCCTGGTCAGAGTTTTAATTTGGTTTATACTGAGTAGCACTATCCCCAGTTGGTGCATCACTCTAGACACTGGTCACTGTGGGCTGCTCACTGGTCCCCATTGAAGCAAAATCCATTTAATTTATCCATTCAGGCTTTCCTACCAGCTGGCTTCCTGCCCACCTCTTTTGCTTTCTGAAGAAATGTTTCCTTTGCTTTCATCCTCTAAGAGTGATCCCTTGACAAATGATTGCCAATGAAGCTGAGATTAAGATATTCATATCAAGTCAGTGAAGAGCTGGTCTATTTAAAACTCAGGTCTTCCCCAAAGATGAAAAACCTGCACTAAATCCCCTGGAATCATCAGTGTGCATTGACTTCATCTGGTCTTTTACACACATCCTTTTCTATACTGAACCCATTAAGTAGCTGAACTTGATGCCAGCTCATTGCCTGATTGAAACAATTCTCAATACTAAAATTTATACCAGGAGAGGTTCTGGGAATGTAAACTTTTGTGACCTAATTCTTAACCAAAGTAAAATGATATAGCTCTTGATTTCAACGAAGCTTTGTTAATTCATACCAGCTGAAATTTTAGCTCATAATTTGGTTTTCTTTTCTTTCTCCACCCCCCCTTAACATTTCTGGTAAGTCCTCTCTCTGAAATGTCACATGGATCTGGTAGGCCACAGGATTTTATAGTGGTTCACTGAGATATATATGACTGGGAGAAAGGTTAGTCAAATATTTGTCAGAGAAATGCTGTATCTCCTATGTAGAGTAACTGATTGGCATCAAGAGCCTTATCTCCTGCCATAACACAGGAAGAGTGGCACCAGGCTCAATTGGCAATAAAAGCAGTATACAAAGAAGATGTCGCCACTTTGACTGCATGAATGCCTGGTCAGAGATATGAGAATAAGTAAGAGCAGAAAAGAGATCCTGTGGTGGAAACAGCAACAAAACACATTACTTTGTGGGGTAAAATAATCTACACATCAGAAGAGTCAATGAATTTGCAGAGTCACAGAATCACAGAATACTAGGAGTTGGCAAGAACCGCTGGAGATCATCTAGTCCACCCCCCTGCTAAAGCATGTTCAGCTAGAGCAGATGACACAGGTGTCAAGGTGGGTTTTGAATATCTCAAGAGAAGACTGAATGAAGCACTGATCAACTTAATTCTAGTGAGTTTCTGAGTGGGACACATCCACTCTCAACATAAGAGGTGTGAAGCCAAAACATGAAATCTACCCCAGCCAGGATCATGACCAGATACAGATCAAGTAGGCAAAGTAAATTAACTTCTATGAGAAAAACAACAGACGCAGTTGGGGTGGAGAGGAAGAACATGTGGGTGTGTGAATTTCCAAACCTACCATATACTTCAAGTCTTATTTTCCCTACCAGTGGCAACTATTTTGTACGTTAGAACTCCTATGGTAGTAAGAATTGTATTAAATAAATTCACACTGGCACATGCCTTGAATTAAAAATGTTATGTTTTCATTTCTCCACTTACATTTCTATTTCTTTTTTCATTGTATTTTGATACTTAGAAGCCCTCTCAGTCTGCCTTCCTCAGACTTGCTTTCCCTTGTTTCCACTTAAAGCTAATTTGATTTTATTACTGAAAAACAGCTTTTATTCCCCACCTGAAATATTGCCTTTGAAACTGTAGGTGTGGTTTTAACAAAACTTTCACCACTCATGGAACATTCTTTTTATTTTGAGATAACAAGTGTTATGACTCCCTGTTTCCTTTTCATTAGTATTGAAAAATGAATCAAATCTTGGGTGTTTTTCAGTTGAAATTGCTGACATAATTGATGCCTGATGAGAAAATGGAGGTCATCAACGGGTTAATGAAAATGAGCATGATGCACTGTCTTAGGCTCCCTTGTACAAATGAATAATTCAATTATGAGACAGGGACCATGTTTTTCATTTACAAAACATTGCAAAAGAACATCAGAGCTTCTAGGTGCTACAGAAACATTGGTGATGCTCATGGGAACAGAGGCTTCTGTTTTCCATAACTGTATCTATGACAAAATACTCAGTGTTGAACACTTGTTATGTCAAACAAAAAGGACTTTGAGAAACTGTGAGGCCAAGTTAAGAAAAAAACATCCTGAGTGCAGGAAACAAGTATGGTCAGATAAATCATATGAGATTTCTGTAGCTGGAGGCACCTGAGGAACTGTATTTTACTCTCCCAGCTAATGTTCAAATGTAGCTTTGTGGATGGGAAGGAGCCTTTGATACTTGTCCAGAACAGAAATCAATATATCCATCATATTCACATGAGCTGGAATTCACATGTTGAGCTTTGCATCAAGACTTCCTTCCCTTTGCAGTCTTGTAAGCAGTGGAAGTTTGAAATATTACCTACAAATGATGAAGGGAGGTGATTCAGGAGTGCCAGCATGGCTTTACTAGGGGCAAATGCTGCATGACCAACTTAGTGACTTTCTACAGTGGAGTGACTGCATCAGTGGACAAGGGAAGACCTATGGATGCCATCTATCTGGACTTCTGCAAGATATTTGACACGGTCCCCCACAACATCCTTCTCTCTATGTTGAAGAGGTATGGGTTTGATGAGTGGACTGTTCAGTGGATAAGGAATTGGCTGGATGGTCTCATCCAGAGGGTAGTTGTCAATGGTTCCATGTTCAGATGGAAAACGGTGACAAGTGGTGTCCCTCAGGGGTCCGTACTGGGACCTGTGTTGTTTAGTATCTTCATTAATGATATTGACAGTGGCATTGAGAGCATCCTCAATGGTTTCAAGCTAGAGAAGGGTAGATTTAGGTTGGACATGAAGTAAAAGTTCTTTAATATGAGGGTGGTGGAACACTGGAACAGGTTTCCTGGAGCAGTGTTGGGGGCCCCATCCCTGGAGACTTTCAAGGTCAGGCTTGATAGGGCTCTGAGCAATCTGTTCTAGTGTGAGATGTCCCTGCTTATTATAGGGGGATTAGAGTAGATGACCTTTAGAGGTCCCTTCCAACCCAAGACATTCTATGATTCTATGATTCTAAGTAAAGCTTGTGTATAAGTTTGTGAAAATCTGAAATTTGCAGGAAAGATAATTGGAATTATCTAAGAGGTGAATGTAGCAACATAATAATACCATGCAAAGAATAAAAGGGCAAGGAACTTTTGCTGAGAGGAATATCTATTCTTAGACTAGTATAAACTCCCAAATGAGCTGGTATAGCCCCCACAGCTTAAGACCTTTAAAATGAGATTGGACATAACACTCAGAAATTCACTGTGAGAAATGTGTCTTCTCTGATGGATTGGACAATCTTGCCACTTCTGTTCTGTTTTCCTGAATCTTTGAACAAAAGTGCAGTGAACTGGTCACTGCTTTTCGCACTTCTGAGGATACAAAAATCCAAGAGTGTCTGCTTGCTTTATGGTTCTTATCCCTAGTCTGTTAAGCTGGGCTTATGATGGACAATAGACATTTCTCAGCCGTTGAAGTGCCAGGTATTGATGAATGTCCTGTTGAAATTCAGGTCTGGTTCCCCATCTTGAATGCATCAATGACCTATAATTTTCTTACAGGTGAAGGTAAAAGGCACCCACCCTATGTGTGTTAATCAGAGCTCTTTATTCCTCTATGATCTTGTATATTCTAACCTTGGCTGAAAAGATTATCTGAAATGGGAGTGAAATGGCATGCTACACGTAACTCCTGCATGTTGCAGGCACTAAATACTTGGAGGAAGTTTTGCCTCTTATAACCTCAACTGCATAAAAGCCAAGCATTGTAAGTAAACTAGTAGTTTGAACTCCCTCTGTAGTCAGCAAAAAAGTGTTATCTTCAGAGGGTCACTGATCCTGCTCATACTGGGTGTTGCTTTCTCTCTCCATTGAGTATGGAGCCTAGAAAACTGCCTTAGATTACGTTTGCCTCTTAGATGGTTAATCTCAGATAAAATTAATTCTCTGCTGTGTGAGTGACCACCTCCACTTGAATTCCACAGACAGCAATAAATAAAATTTCATCAGGTTGAAAGTACTCCACTTTTTTTTTTTCTTTTCTTGTACTTCTTTGAGCTAAAGCTAAAATTATAATTCTCTGTTTCCTGACCTACCTTGATCAAACTCATACCTGTGCATGAATGAGGTCCGTGGATATTAGTTTATTCATAAAGAATTGCCACAACCCCATTCAAAATTATACATATAAAGGATATGCATGTGTATGCAAGTAGCAAGCATGTCATTTATGTGATGGCATGAGGCAGGGTCTGAAGAAGAAAGAAATTGCTGAAGCACATTTCTGTTTAATATTAAAAAGTATAACACTGTACTGGGGTTCCAGCAGTCTGACCTCCAGTCACCCTTTGACAGATAAGAGCCAATTGGCAATGGTCCCACAGGGAGCATCATTGGTTCTTGGTACAATCCTGCTGTATCAATTCCACACCACTTGCAGACCTCCAAAAGCTGCAGGTCTGACCCACAGGGTATGCCCAGTCTGTACACCTATTATGCCACAGGATGAGGCACAGGATGTGAGGCACAGGAAGATCAGTGCTTTGGAGAATATACTTTATAATATTCTTCTATAGAAAACCATGGCAAAACAAGATTATCAGCCTCCATATCTCATCTGTGCCTAATCGCCTGATTCAAGGGGCAATGGTAACCATTCAGCAAATAGTCTATGCTTCCACTTCATGCAGGAGTTGTTACAACCCTTTACACCTGGTACCTGGTATATTCTGCAGGAATTCACTGTCACCTTGAACAATTCGCAGCCATGTTCCTGGGTAATGTGATCCTGTGTTTTGAGAAGTAACTTTGAAATGGTCTTTCTCACAAGTTATGTTGCTCAAAGGTCCAGCCTGGAGATGGGGGAACATGTACTTGTGAACTATATAGTTGAGCTGTCCATGAGGGCATTGAGATCCTCTTTGTAAAGCTCAGTGACAGATGTTGGCAATTCTTCTACATTGACAGTGGTGACTTCTGCAGCTGCTGCAATTCTAACTTGCCTCCATGTGGAAATTTGTTTCTGTATATATGTGTGGCCATTGGTTTGATACAGTGTATGTGAGAGAGGAAGTTACTTAGCAGTACAGTCAATTCACCATTATCCATGGTTTGATTTTGTCCATAAACCATACAGTAGGTGATGAGAGATCCTGACCTGAACCACCCAAGTCATCATTTATTAGGGCAGGCACAGTGCCAAGTGTATGTGTCTATGCTGCTCTCAGGGACAGTGCTGCTCTCAAAATAGTGTATCTGTACTTATGACTTACGTGGAACTGAGTACAAGTTGATAAGCCCCATTGCTTTAAATTAGCTCTTGAGGTCCCTCTTTAGCAGTGGTTCATAAGTGGAGGAATGTAGAAAATCATTGCGAGTCAATCAGAGGCTTTATGTGCCACTTGCTGAATGTGAGGGTGATCCTGCAAGGCCATCATGGGTAGCTTTGTCCATCATCCCCAGTGCTTGCCTCTCAAGGGCAGCTTGTTTTGGTTCAGTGCTTTGCGTTGTACCTGCACTGAAGATGTTCTTTTGCACCATATTGCATCAGAGACTTTCAAAATGTGTAAGAATTGTTGAGGCACCCAAACCTGTCCTGCCAGCAACACTATCCAGGGTTTCCTTTCAGCCAGGACATCCCTGCCCTATTATTACACTACCAATTTGTCATAATCCTCCCAAATGCTACATTACTGAATATGTTGTAGAACAGGAAGGGATGTACAGCTGAAGCACTTTCATTTAAACTATACCTCCCATACACAGTCAAATCTCTGAAGGGTCCTTACCATCAACTGATCTCTTAGCCTCAAGATATATTCTGCAGTTAAGGAGTGCAGGCCTGAAAGGGGTCTCTTGTGTGCAGGCAATCATATTATATAATCCCTTTTATGAACTGATTAAACTCAGTCTTAAAAGTTGTTAATATGCCCATTTATGCCCAAATGTTCTTACTTGAAGCTTTTTTTGGGAAACTGCTGTCCTGATGTTTAGAGGTACCGCAGTCTTTCATCAATATGAGTTTACACTCATTCATTTTTGGAAATCCAAGCATATTTTGTACTGGACATTGTGCAAGCCAATAAGTCCACAGGGACTTTGCCTGAACAGCTTGTGATTTTGAAGTTGCAGGGATACAACTATTCTTTTTCCATTGAGCAAGAAGGCAGCCTACAGCTGAGCTCAACTCTTTGAAAAAGAATAAACAGCAGCACTTTATTTTTTTTTTTATTTTTTTTTTGGTGAAATGAAGGCATTCTGTCTCTGACTACTCAAGAAAGTAGATCCTCTGAGTAAGGTGTCATTTTCAAGTAGACAGTTTTCAAAATGGAAATGGCTTTCAAGGGACTTTCCTACGATCAGACAGCAGGTTCTGGCAAAGTCAGAAATATAATCCAGGCTTTCTGAGTGATTTGCTGCAGTGAGAAAGACTATCATTCATCTGTTTATGTCTCTGGCTTTTTCATTCCTTTTCTGTTTATTTATTCTGATCACTTAAGTACCTGAGTACCTTGAAAATGATAGAGAAAATGAAGCATGTCCTGTGGGATGTTTTTCCCTTGGGAAACTTTTCTGAACACTGGGTGAACTCCTGGCTGTTACTGTCAGTAGGGTCCTTCACTCCTGGTAATAGATACTAGGTCAAGGCTTCAGTGATTCAGATTTCAATATCTATGTGTTTCATTAATTTCACTGAAATGAGACCCACCACCTTACACAGAGAGGTCACAGGCTCTTCTTGTTTCAAGGTATTAAGGCTAAAGTGTGGGGGGATGTTGCACTGCAAAACTCTGTTCAGTCATGGGGGAGCCAAGCACTATGCTGTAATAAGGGAATAATGATGGTGGCAGCTACTACATTTCCCCCAGACGAAGTGTACATAGATAAAAACTGGGAGAGCAGTAGAATTCCTTTTTCAGTCCTGTTTGGCCACTGGAATTATGCCAGTCTAATTTGTGCCAGACATGAAAGATTTTGACTCTGCTGGGATAACAAGAGCATCAATATTGTCCATCTGCTGAATGGGAAAAGAAGGAGGTGAAAGGATGGAAGATGGAGGAAACAGTGTGACCACAGGAGGATCAACCATACCTGCGTGCTCTGCTTTGGAGGTCTCCTTCCATCACATCTGACACAACCGTGTTCACAAGGCATGAGGACAAGGAAGGTTCAGTGAAATCCTCAGGCTGCTCAGTTCTTCAGATAAACCAATCCACAGATGTTTAGAAGTTTTCACATCACTCAACTGAAACATCCAGGTAGGAGAAAAACTAGATGTGAGCACCAGGAAACAGGGCTGGTTTCAAAGCATCGCTTCTGAAATTGCAAAGGTACCAACAGAATAAGGTAGGTAAATGTAGCACATTTATCAGTAGCTTTAAAAAAAGCACGAGTTAGATGCTGACATTTTAAGGCTAAGAGTGAAAATGATTTACAGAAGCAAGGTTTGGATGTGGCTGAAGAGTATGTCTTCCATTCCCCTATGGATGGAGGCTGGTTCCTGGTGTCTACTGCCTTTATTTAATTTCACTTCAAATAATCCCAGCACAGAGCTTTTTTTCATAGCTTCTTTTTTTTTTTTTTTAATTGGCTGTACAGTTACCAAGCACAGTGACAAATCTTATCTTGCTAAGTGATAGGCAATATATTTTTCTCCATTGGAATTTTCCCTTTTATCCTTTCCCTACACATTTCTCTTTACCTGAATTTCATCCATTCATTAATATATAGACTAGATCCTGAAATATTATAAGCAGGTTTAGCTTCAGTGATTTCAGAGAAGGCACACCCATAGATTCCCCCTCACAAGCTAGCCTTTATATGTGAGAAATGGGCCATTCTTCTAAGATAGAAAGGGCCATTGTCCTGTCTTTGAAATATCTCCTGTTTGGTACTCAGTGAAGATAAATTTGAGTCTTTCCTTAAATTACTTTTCGCTCTGAACTGATGTGACATTTATCTCTTCTAGAGTGTTGACTATATGAAAAGCTGAAGCTTGTTTAAAGAATGCTGCCAAACAAGAAAGATTGTAATCCATCTAATTACTGAGCTAGGATGTGCCAGTGCTGCAAACTTCAATTACCACCATTAAAGCATCAATTGAAAGCTTCAGCTGATTCCCAGAGAGTCAGACACTTCCAGACATTTCATGCATTATACAGATGTTTTGCTACTCCTTTAGTCACTAATGGTTCACTGTTTTGAACATTTGGGACTCCTGTAACATGAGAAGTAAGCTCCAGATGTAGAGGGATTTCGAGTGAATTCTGCCTCTTTAAACCACATCTTGTCAATTGATCCCCCAGTAGGAACTGATGACCTCATGCTGGATGCCTTTTATTTTTCCCAAGTGTTCTAAGATAAATTTGCCCACAGGGTTACTTATAATTCCTTAGAATCCACATTTCCATGGATATCAAAAGCCTGGTACTACAGTGAGGTCCCTGGGACAGAATTCTGCGGGCACACAGCTCTCTTTGTAGCTTCAGCTGCTAATTCTTTATATGTCAGTATTGCTGTCCACACATGTAAATAATAGCTCTGAAATGTGCAAAAATGACCCCATATTTTGAGCAAAGCTCTGGAAATTTTGTGTGCAACACCCTCTGTGCTAAGCTCAGCCTTGTTTCACTTTGACACAACTGTTATAACTCAATTTGATTTATTCCCTTCTGGCAATTTGCTCTTAAGTCAGAGTTGGGTCAAAATAAAAAGAAAAAATCGTTCTGGAGTCTAACCTTTAAAAAGAGGCCAGGACTTTAATAGCTGAGCATTGAATAAAGTTTCAGGATTAAAAGTCAATTTGAATCAAAGAGTCAAATAATTTTATTTTGGAGACATTGAGACAAAACAGTTCTATTTCCAAAAATGTCTCTTTTCAGATGCAAATCATCTGAGAGAGGTCACGGAAGTCATTGCTTCTGTGTTGCTTAAGTTGCTTATATTTGCCAAGGGCAAAATTTGCACCTGTGCAGAACAGTGAGGTGCAGAATTAAATCAGCATTTATGGACCACTCCCAGTGACTTTGGGTACTGCTGACTTGTACCCAGCTCTCCAGAGAATATCCCACAGGAAGATTACACTGCCTGGGAAAGGGATGTAGCTGCAGGCTGAAGCCCTCAGTCTAAAATGTTGTGTGGATCTTTTATTCTTAATATTTCCTTCTTTCAGAATAAAATTTACCTTCATTGACAACCAATTAACAGCTGTGTTCTGTATCTATGCAGTTAATCCACTCACTTGATTGTCTTTTACTGTATGTGCTTTTACTAGGTAGACCTGTGAATTTGATGCTCACTCTCAAATTATTATTGCTTTTTGAAAAAAAGAAAATCTCAGAAAGAGGTTTTTCCAGGAGGGTTCCCTAAATGAATAGCAGTTTTTCTGGGGACATACTAAAAATTCCATGGAACTTTATCTTTACCAGGGGCTGGGAGCTGGGAGTTTGTGGCTACAATTGTTACATATTTCTCTCTGCCAGTGCATCTTCCCATCCATCCCAGGTGTTGTTGAAACTGACTTGGAAAATAAAGGGAAAAGACAACCTTGTTTGAGGGGAGACTTCAAGTGTAGAGGCTTCATGTCATGGACAGCTTTTACTCCTTGGGCAATGGCCCAAAGCAGCAAGAAATGCTGAAACACATAAGGCTGCCTTGAAGGAATTGCCTGTCAGTCTTTTACACAAAGTGATTTTCACAGATTTCATGAGGTCTTCACATGAGACCAGTTAGGAGAAACTGCAAGAGTGGATACCCTGATATTCAAGTGGTGGAAAAAAGCCTTTTACCTGCAGAAGGACACAGGCAGAGGTATGTTGCAGGAATACCTTTCAAACATCCTTTTTGTAAGGTGTGCTACACCAGAAAGGAAACCCAAACTCTCTCTGTCCCTTGGAAGTCTGATGAAACTGATCAGTTGGATTTCCCTGAAACTATCTTGTCATGTCAATGGAAGTATGAAACCCAGTGGCTTCAGAAATATTGTGTATAATTAACTATGTTCCATAGATATTGGCAGGACACACAAGGCATGACCATGCATTTTCATTCAAACTTTCCATTTATGTTAGGTGAAAATATAAAAATGAGAAATGGTAGAGGACAAGTGTGCCCAACAGCTCTGTTAAAGGCCTATTAATGACTAAATAAAAATGGCAGCCACTTCTGCCAAATAGGAGGTTGCTAGCAACTGAGATTGCACCACATAAGAAACAAATGGAAAACATTACCTAGTAAATACGTCATTCTTTGTTTTAAAGACAGGTGCTAGCAGAATTGCCCCGAGAAGAAATGGGTATTGATGGTGGCTGAGGGAAGGTAATGCCTTTTAAACACAGAAATGTAAAAGCAGCTCTAGAGTTAAGATCCAGCTACCCCAGGATTTCTGTCTTTAACATTGATTTGCTGTGAATGGTAAAAGACAAAGTATAAAAAAGAGCCAAGCCTCCAGTTTCACTTCCCCCAACATCTCCTTCCAGCCGCTTCTGGTAAAGGAGGTGTGTATTTATTTTTCATGGTTGCTAATGGATTTTCATTCAATACATTTGTCTAATTGCTTTTTTAATTCATCTAAAGTCCTGGCACCTACAACATCCTGCAGCACTGGGTTCCATTTGTTTAGGTAAGCATCGCATGAAAAGGCACTTCCTTTTGATTTAAATCCTTTACCTGATAATTCATTGCTTGCCTTCTAGTTCTGGTTTAGGGGAAAGAATGAATAATCATTCCCTAATCATCTGCTATCTGCCACTCAAGGTTTCTTACACTGGCCTAATCATATAGAGAACTAAACATTCAGTCAGCCTTGAGACCCATATATGGGAAGAAATTCACCAGTGGTTCTAATTCATCCTTCTGCCGACGGATGAAAGTACAAGATCCCTTAAAAAAGAAAAGCAGTAAAAAGCAAATTGGCTTCATCCTGGCTCAAACTAGGACACCTTATCAGAGAAAGAGTAACCACAGGGTTTTGTATGCTCAGCAGCTTGTGGCAATCAATAACGAAGACACTCAGCTTATGAAATTTTCTGGAAATTCTCCTTGCTGTAGAAATGCATGCAGGAGCAACTGCAATTGTTACAGAGTTCAAAACTTGAAATAACGCTAAACAGCAAGATACCCGTGGTGGTGAATTCCACTCTTTGTGTGGCCATGGTGCTCTTCCATGTGCTGCAAAGACCAGGACTGAAAATCTGCTGGGTTTATTGAGTCTAACCCAAGCACACCTAAACTCCATAGATCTTTCTAGTAAGACAGAATTTAGTATGTGCGTTTCAGGAAACTGAGTTTCTCTGCTCTACCGTGTTGGCATCTCCAAGTTAGCTTGAGTGAGGTGTTGCAATGTAGGTGTTGCAACAAGGATCTTTGTGCAGAGTGATTGCATGGGAATTTATGCAGCCTAGGCCAGTCTGAATCCTGACATTAACTCCATGCTCTGTATCTGTGATGAGTAATGACTGCAGCTGAGACATACCTCTTGAGTAATCCAGGAACCACGTTCTTACTTATGGAATAGAAAGTTTAAGTGTTGGCAAGAGAAAAAAGGCCTGTGGAGGAAGAAGAAGGTTCTTCTTGTGGATGTGTCGCACAAATGCTAAATTGTTAAGTCCCTGGAGAGGCATCACCTCAAAGGGCCTATGGGTACTACAGAAAATGATGCAAGCTCTACGCATCTTGCTACTTTTAATCTAAAGGACAGGGTGATACTCTAAGGTAATGACCTGTGTAAGGACTGGAGCCAAAGCAAATATTGGTCTGATCAAGTTGAAACTAGAGGTGATCTATGGGACAAGGGATGATGTAATAAAATGGAGAAAAGTGATCTGTTTGCATAATCGGGTGACCTCATATCTTTAGTCAACTGCAGACATATAAACCCAGTCTAACTTTGTTGACCAGAGAGATTCAACCTCCTCTCCAAAGGTTGTTTCTCTCTTCTATTAAGAAAAGGGTGATGTTGGAAACACGAAGTAAACATTGGAATAATCAGTCCTGACAATCAGAAAATGCTCTCAGGTGTGAAACGTTTATCTGAGTTAATCTTTTCGTTTATAGCATCCTTGGACAGGTACAATTCAATAAACTGATCTCAGAGGCCCATCTCTATGCCCCATGTTGAGGCACACTATAAGGACCTGGATGGGTGAAGCACCATATCTTCTATAAGATCTATTAAAGGAATAATTGTTTTGCTGGTGCTAAGAGTATCCTGAGGATCACAGATTTTTTTTTTTTCCCCTCCTATCTCCAGTCTTCAGGACAACATAAAAAGAACAATAGGCATTAGGATCCTCTTCACAGCTGAGGCCTTGCTTCTGCCTCTGATCTCATTTGTTAGAATCTGACTTTGCTGGAGAAGAAAGGAAAGCAAATATCCATAAATCACTCATAATGGGCAAAATGACTATTTTCAGTAGCATTGGCTTGTAACACATGGGAAAGACCTCAGTAATTTATTTGTTTGTAAAAACCCTGAATGGTTGCCGCTATCGCTGTGTGCTTCCTAACTTTATCAGAAGATAATTTCCCCTTGGCTGTGGAATTAGCTTCCTGCACTGAAGGTTGGGGATGGCTTTCTCTAAGTCTCCTAGCTGGGAAGAGCTTTTATGAGTCTACTGCATTGTAGAAGGTTATTCTGCTTAACTATAACAAAAGGATAATGAGCAGTCGTTGCCTCTCAGACTGTGCGGTGGTTTGTGCAAGGGGGTTCGTTTACTCATTTTGCTCTGTCAGTTTTAAGACTTGCGTGTCTCTCCAAGGGGCTGTGGTCTGTTTGCATGGGGCTCACAGCAGAGCATTCACACTTCTGTAAAACTGTGTGAACACTGCTTTAAGACTGCTTAAGAGTTATTATTAACAATGAAAGGGTTTTTTTTTAAAAAGCAACACCATACTGCAAGTCATTAAGAAAACCAACTCATTGAGAAAAAAAAAAAAAAATTATCTTTGGAAAAGGAAGCAGCCAATATAACTACAAACTACCGGTCTGACCACTCATTTTTCATTCTTACAACCACAGAACATACAAGCCAAAAAAGTCCCCTATCTCAGAGATTAAAGGGAACTCGGACTGGTAGCTTATTTAAATGAAGTCTCTCAAGTTGTTTAAGGCTGAAAATCACACCTGTGCCAAAAGCCAGACACAGAGATGAAGGGCTGGTTCTGATAACAAGTGTAGGGCTCTGTAATTCCCTGGGCTTAAATTCTGGAGTAGAATTAAATATTGCTCAGCCATTTACCTCTCAGGATGGGGCATCCTTTGACCACGTCCTATGGACCAGAGCCCTGTGCTGGGGACAGCCCTGACTCTGCAGTGCATGAGTCAAGCCTAGGACAGGGCTGGGTGTGTGCAGAAAACCAAATGGATGTGTGCCTACAAACCTTTCCAGAAACCTAAAGAAAGGAGGGTGCTTGGCTTCTGCTCTCAGGTTGGGATTTTGTCACTGTACAACTTCAGTCCCGTGTTAGATTCCTAAATTCTGAACTGCTTCTAGGTGGTCAGTGATGATTCAAGGCACTGAAACCATTAAAAATTGTACAAGGTCTAAACTTCTGTCATTGGCTGTCTTTCAGGGGGTTGCTCATGGTTCACTTTGGTGACTAACTTGTAAACCAGCTTGGTCCTGGCTCTCCATCCAGCGCAGAGCAACTCCCTGCTTACAGTAATAAACACTGACCACATAGGACTGAAATCTACTGGCTCATACAGCCAGCCCTGCAAGTCAGGAGAAACCTCATTAGTTTCATCTGGGGCTGCTCCTGATTTGCATTGGTTTAACTGAATAACAGACTTTGACTGGAAATGGACATGAGCAGCAAATCAACCCCAGGCCAACAGTCTGAGATGGAGGAAGGCTTAGGAAGGCCTTTTTTTTTCATGCTAAAGCACAATACAAAAGTCCCCTGCTGCAGCCCAGGAGTCACAGTACATCCTCTTTCATCTTTCAGTGCTGATTTTGCTGATTTGAACTAGGAGAGAGAATCAGGCCCAGGATGATGTTTCCTAGAGATCTTTGTTCCAAACTGCCCTTTGCTGCATGAGCATACTGGAAGCTGATGCTACATGGAAGTGCAGCTAGAAGCAAGATGCAGCATGTTCTTCTGCTGGTACCAAGCTTTGCTCATTTCAGGCAGCTCATTTAAGTCATCTGTCCTCAGCCACCAACTATTAATTTCCAACACTCCCTGTGCAGCTAGCTAAGAAGACTGTGTTCTGAAGATAATGCTCAGCTGTCCCTTGCTGCTGGAGGAATGTGCCCAAGAAACACTTCTTTCAGCTCCAGCAGCCTTGAACTGCTGGTGATGAATTCAGTCCTTTGCCCATACTGTATGAAACTGCATTTCTTACAGCCACTGCCATCTACATAATGCAATATCCATATGGTGATTGTTTTATTTATGTTTCCCTTACTTCAAGGCAGAGGAAGCCAGCAGCTGGAGCTGTGAGATAGAGTCACCCACCAGTTACTGGGCTGTGTTGTTCACGGGGGTGATAAGCTTTTATCACCCACTGGGAGTTAGGATCTTGTCTGAGTGATAGCATCCATCCCTTGAAAACAGAACAGAGCTCTCACTGTTTGCCTGTCTGAAAGGAAAGAGTTTATAACCCCAGACTTCACAGTGACTGTGAGCTAAAACATGACATAGCTTGATTGTCTTAGTTTTTGACTCATTCCGTTGTAAGTCGCAATATGAGCATTTGCTTCCTTTGCATCAAAAGAGTTTAATTGTGTTTGCATTACCCCTTTGTCTGTATTTGCCACTGGAAGTCTTAAAAGACTTTTTTTTTTTTTTTTTTTTAAGTGACTTTGCTTCTGCTAATCCCTACCCACCTTTTGAATCAAATAAAGGGCAGTTTATGGTTTGCAGAGAGAAAAAGTGCAAATGAGAAGTGATTCCGTTGGCCATCACGTGTGTAACTGGAGGATGTTTCAAACACAAAACAGGAAAAAGGATTACTTCAATGACTTGTTTCTTTTGCTCTGGATTTCATAGCAAGAGAGACAGGGGGTAATTGTTGATGTTTATAATTTAAAATAAAAATAACACTGTAAGATTAGCTATACTGTGGCTGGATATCATCTACATGGACATTTCTACAGTTTAGAAAAAAAAGTTTCAGAAGGTTTAATTATAATTAATCTACAGAATTATCCTATTGTGTTATATTTGGATGTGTGTTCCCAGTAATTTCAACAGTCTGAATAGAAAGGGAGATTAAACCAATATCTCATATTAGCCAAATAAGTTTATAAGATTACTGTGTTACTCTGATTTTGCACCTTTGTGATTCCATCTATTGAAGAAATTACTTTATAGTGGCTCTGAAGCTAGGGGATCTGCATAAAGCACCATACTGCCAATTCACAGGGGAGGCAGTTACCATTTGCTTCAGTGACTCTTATTTTCCAAGTCTTAACAACCACAGTCTGAGAACAGTGAGGCTCAGGATGCAAAAGTAAATGTGACCCCAGCTGGAGCCGAGCCCCAACAGGAGCAAAAGGGCTGTTGCGAGGAAGAGCAAACCTCTGCCATGCCTCAAGCTTCAACCACTGTCTTTGCAGGCACAAACATTGCCTTTTTGGGGGCAGGCTGTCTGTTTTGGTATAGTTTCTGTTTTATTTTGTGCAGCTTCTCCCCTAGAAGGGTATCTTTTGCAGGTATGGAGGCAGACTGTGCGACAGCAGTGACATAGTAAACCCTGGCGTGACTTAAATTGTATAGACTCCTCTCTGTAGTCAGGCTGTTGCACAAGCATCCTACATCCTTAGGTCCTTACAGTAGTGCTATCCTGTGGATGGATATGACAGTATAAACTCTTCTGAAGTCATTGTATGATTAGACATCCGTAACTGATGTCTTCACAACACAAAAATCTTGACAATGAGAAAGAAAAACCTTCACCTCACCTTCAACATCAATTCCAGCACTTTGTAATAATTCCCATGGAATTATTTCTGTTGTGTAATTTCTTAGAAGGATGCATCTTACTTTTAATGTTCTGCATAATATTTTAATTATAACATTAATAACATTGCATGTAAAGGATTTTTTTTTTTTAAACAAACACATTTTAAAGGTTTGTGTTTTGAGTTTTTGTTTGAGTTTATGAATCACCCGGGGAATAGAGCTGGATTTGGTCAAATATTCAGCTGGATCTAGAAATTCAAGTGTGCTTCATGGTATAAGTTGCCTTCAGAAGACTATTTATTCCTGTACATTTTTGGTCTGAAGTGAAATATTCCTGGGAATTCCTCACTCCCACATAAATTTTTCCAAGGAAATGCCTGTGTCATATCAAAGGAGATATTTGTATTTCCAGAGCACAGCAGGAAGGAAAGCATAGTGCTTTTTCCAACTTGATTCTGAGGGTTATTTTCTCATAAGTGCTTATCACTGGGATAGCTTCTCTCCCACTTAATGAATGGCCCACAGGGTTTTCAGGGCTCCAGCACAGGGTGCCTGTACATGCCACAGAGACTCCTCTAAGTTGGTTAATTTTTACTACTTCTGCTATTGCAACAGTTTTAACAGTTGAGGTGAAGAGGAAGAGTGGGATTGAAAGGAACTGGTGTGGAGACTTGACTCCTATTTGTGCTCTTCTATGAATTAATTTTATATATTGGCAAACTGGGCCAGAATCATATGCAGACAGTGTCGATTCCGTATGTGTCTTTGGGGTTCCCATTTGATAGTGGTATAGGAAAAGTCAGTAGGATATAGTAAACCAAACAGCAACTATGACTAATTTTTCCTCTCTGCAAAAGGGGCAGTAGTCTTTCCTTAATGTTTTGAAGTCTTATGTTGGTAAATCCACAGGTACTGAGATAATGAGGGAGCTCCAGATACCTGGACTTAGTGTGTGGATGGGCAAGGCCATCAGGCATGATAGTGAGTGCTGGGTGGCCACATAGCCAACTAGTGATGCACTGAAGTGAGCCCTTTGGTATTGAAGGTTGCTTTGACCTCTGATTTGACCTCTGAATGTCCCTTTGATCCTCTCGCCATCTCTGCCCTGGTGAGACCTCATCTGGGGTACTGCATCCAGCTCTGGAGCCCCCAACACAAGAAGGATGTGGACCTGTTAGAGTGTGTCCAGAGGAGGGCAACAAAAATGATCAGAGGGCTGGAGCACCTCTCTCATGAATACAGGCTGAGGGAGTTGGGGTTGTTCAACCTGAAGAAGAGAAGACTCCAGGGAGACCTTATAGTGACCTTCCGATACCTGAAAGGAGCCTATAAGAAGGCTGGGGAAGACCTGTTCACTGGGGCATGTAATAACAGGACAAAGGGTAATGGTTTCAAGCTAGAGAAGGGTAGATTTAGGTTGGACCTGAGGTAAAACTTCTTTAATATGAGGGTGGTGGAACACTGGAACAGGTTGCCTGGACCGGTGGTGGGGGCCCCATCCCTGGAGACATTCAAGGTCAGGCTTGATGGGGCACTGAGCAATTTGTTCTAGAGTGAGATGTCCCTGCTTATTATAGGGGGATTAGAGTAGATGACCTTTAGAGGTCCCTTCCAACCCAAGACATTCTATGATTCTATGTTCTCCTCAGGAGGAGGAAATCAAGGAGCAGAAGCAGTGATGGCAGAGAGGGGAGAGGGAGGGCAGACAGGACTGACAGGCAACACTGCTGGCGCAGCAGGGATGCTGAATTTGAAGAGGAAGGTGAGACAATAATGCCCCCTCTCTGCAAAGCGGGGTGACCTCTGAGGACTAGTCACACCTTCCACCACCTCCCACAGGGTTGTCTGCCTCTGATGTGACCAAATGCTGAAGTGAAAGAAAAGTCTTTCTGGGGTAATGAAAGGAGAATGAACAATGACAAGAGTTAAAGCGTAACGCGGGAAATGGGAGTGAAAAAGCCCCCTCCCAGACCTCTGCCAAACCCTGGCAATGAAGAAGAGACTATCTGCACCCACCCCCCCATCCAGAAATGGTGGCGAAACCCCAATGGAAGCTGTGAGGGATGTGGGGACAGATACAGCTGTGGGGGCCAAGTACTGGCCTCAGCTGTGTGCACTGACTTGAAACCCTCAGATATTGTCACGGCATCTTCCTCTGACATGCAAACCCAGAGAGGTTCCTCTGCAAAGGGTTGCATTTCACTGGGTTGAATGACAAGCTGGAGAGCTGGCCTTTGTGTGCACATGAAAGGCACCTCACCTTAAACACGAGATTGGCTCACCCAGGGTCAGGCTCATACCCACATTTGATGTTGACCTTTATGAATTTACCTTGAGGTAAAACTGAAATGCTTCAACTGTGCTGTGTTTTTACATCATGATGCCTTGACTCAATTTCTCCAAAGAAAAACACAAATTGTTATTAGTCACAGAGATGAGAAGATAAGCTGAGCATTGTCCTCCATAAAAGAAGAAGCAAAGAAGCGACGTCTTGGGGATAAAAGATACGGTTTGTTTACAGAAAGTTTTTAGATTTCTCTCACACTGAACTGAAGAAATGACAAAGGGAGGGAAAAACATTATTCTTAATGAACAAACATAATTTAATGTTATTTTTGATGGTAGTACTTGTAAGAAATAGAGGTAAATGTGATTTTCTCCCACACAGAAATAGTCACCCATGTTTTTGACTGCCTTTAGTTGTGGTATATATTCAGTGGGTTCAGATGCACTGGTTATTTCTCAAAGGTCACAAATAATGTCTTTTTCAGTGGACCATCATTATACAATCCATTTCTAACTAAATTATTTTGATATTTCAGGCTTACCCAATAATTCTATGGGATTTGAGATATCTACTTGTACTCCAGAGGTCCATAAAGGCTTCAACCTCTGGGTGTTCTCCATCTCATCTCCCACTTCAAGCAGGACAGTCACCAGTACTTAATGAGATCAAGGGTATTGGCAAAGTTTTTTTGAAGAGTAAATACATTTTTTAAATTTTTTCAGAGTACTGGAAGTATCTTCAGTCCCTGAGATTAAACAATCTGTGGGCCAATATTTTTCCTATGTCAATATTGTCACTGATCCACTAAGCAACAGCAAAATCTGGAGCCCTCTGGGGTAGCAATTTTTATGGTACAGATATTGGCCACAGAAGTTACTCTTTCAGTCCTATTGGTGTAATTTGCATAAAACAATGTTAATCATCATCAAACAGGAAGCTAATTTGGGCAGAAACCCTGCCCTGCACCTGAAGCAACTGTCCTGCTTCTACCTCTCCTCCGAGTATCCTGTCTCAGTGTTCAACTCAGCTTTCCCCATCTGCAGCATCTTGAGCCACTAGCACTGACTTTTGCACCTCCTAATCACGAGTCCCATGGGTTGTTGTGGCCTTCCCTGGGCACCAGATGTTAATTTCTGCAAGTGCTATGGAGCCTTTACAGTTTTGCAGTCAGATGAAATAGCTCCCACACCTTAAGGGAGGTTGAGCTCAGTCCATGTCTGACAACTGTGAAAGATTTGGGCTCTGTTTGGGTCCTATGCACATCTACTAGAGTAGCCTGATGTTGGGCTTCAGTCTTTTCTCCTTTTTGGGATGGACTGTATGGAATTAATGTTATATTCATCTGTAGTCCCACTGAGTGATAAAAATATACACGTTGAGAAAATAAAATGTGTGCTGATGGGGCAAGGCAAGAAACTGGTCTTTATAGAAAATTGTTTCTCTGTTGCTTAAACATGAAAATCACATCTTTTTTCAAAAGTGTTGGGGATTAAGTGGGCAGTACTGTAACTGCAGGTAGAAAAGGTCCAGATTTGGGTTTATTCCAGGAGAGGACGGGGAGTGTAATGTGATAATTTTGTTTTGGTAGGCTTTATTAGTTAGGCTATGGTTTGCAAACCTCAATTCTAAAGTCAGCTTCTCCAGATCAAGAGAATTTTAAGTGTCTGTGTTGAGCCTATCTTTAGAAAAATAAAAAGGAGAAATTCCAGAAGCTTCTCTGTAGCTCCAGCACAAGGCCAAAGTTTTGCATGATCTGAAGAGGTGCATTTTGTTTGGTTCTGGTTAGCACTGAGAACCCTAACCAAGAAAAACAGAAGGAACTTCTGTCTTAGAAAACCATAAAATTATCTTGTAAAGTTTCAGGTGAACAGAATAAACAACAGAAATATGAGCTCAGGATGAGCAGGGGAATGTACTCCCTTGCTTTTCCCTTGTCTGAAACACATTTCCAACCATTCTAAGGCTCATCCTCGCTGAGGAAAGAAAATACACATCTATTTAGGCTGCTATTACTCTGATTGGGAAACTGGAGAAGCCGTAGTTGCTATTTTTACAAGTTGGCTTCCTTCAGGGGAGAGATATCTCAGGGTTGAGGGGGAGGTAACGTGATCTCTTTTTCTATTTTTATAAAGGGCCTGGGGATGCACTGGGAAGCTGCAGATCTGTGCAGTTGAAAGTCTTCAACTCCTCTGTTGAGATACTAAGGGAGGAACAGTTAGAAAAGCATGGCCTAATTAAGGATATCTAATATGGTTTCAGGAAGGGAAGGGCATGCCTCATTAACTGGCTGGAATTCTTTGAGGATATTTCTGCTGAGGGAGACAAAAAAATAAAGGCAACTCACTGTGAGCATTGTGTACCTCAGTGGGCTGAGGGAGAATAAAACAGGAAAGTCTGGGGTTGATACCCACATTATGGCGTAGGTAAAAATATAATATGAAATTGACTGGTATTTAAACCTTCAGGGAGTGGAACTATATCTTAGTTCTTGAAATCCTGGGTGCATTCTTGCCTTTAATTTCTTTAAAAAAAATAATAATTAAATTACTATTATTGATATAATTGACTTTTGTGATTCAGCTGAATCAAAAGCTGCAGTGTTTCTAGATGATACTGTGCTAAATTTGGATGGCAATGAGGAAAATTGCAATTATATACAGAGAGAGTTAAATACTTTTTGAAGTTTCTAGCATGGCAGATGGCATATCCAATAGAGGTCAGATCATGGTAATAAGCCAAAGACCCTAGAATCAGGAGAGGGAAAAGGTGGGGTGCATGGAGAGTTCCTCTCTGTATTGACAGCTCTAATGTGGGAGTTGTGGGAGATGCAGTTTCCCCAGATCTTTGCAGAAACAGAGTCTAGAATGCTTCAAGTTATGCTTGGGAGAAAGAAATTACTCAAAAAGGAAAATCATGCACATTTTGACTGGGGAAAACTAGAGTTTCACATGAACCTCTTAAGTGCAGCAGGAATGGGGCTTTCAGCTGAAGGAGAGCAAGAGCTCATGGAGGAGGGAGGGTCAAGTTGAGGTGTGGGACTGGGGTTGGTGGGGATGTGGAGGCAAAGAAGGCATTCAAGCTGCCCTCACTCGGGGGGTGGCACAGGGCCAGTTTGGTCTCTCGCCTGGCTGCTTGGCCATCCCAGGGGCTGCAGGACCAGCTGAGTGCATTGCTGTCCACTTGCAATCCCTGGCAACCCTGTTACATGCCTGTCTGCTGGGAGGAAGGGAGTTGTCCTCATAAGCTATCGACAACCTGGAGGTTCCTTTGGAGCTGGGGAGCAATCACATGGTTTTGACTTAACTGTGCTCTTCAGAGCTTGCAAAAGATCATTCCCATTGATTTGCTATGTAACCAGACCTTCCATGTTGATTGCTTGGAAAAGCCAGGTTTTTTCTTGTGTTTATGAGAGACAACTTGACACTGAGAGTTCATATGAGGGACTTGAGAAACAGTCCTGTTACACAGAGGAGGTTTTGTTCCTTGTAGAGCAAAAGGACCTTTACTAGAACAAGGAAAGCAGGTGTTAAAGGGGAAGGAAATGGGGAAATCCTTCTGTTTCTTTTAATACATATGAAATTTTAATTTTGAAAGTCTCATCTATATGTCTCTCATTGTTAACACAATGCCCCTTTGCAGTCTGTCATGAGACTGGGCACACATCACTCTTCACTTAGATGAAAGAGGATGGACACTTAGAGTTGGAGGGGCAGAGAAAGGGGAGTGCAGTGAAAACCTGCCAGTGAAGGCAGCACCAGGCAGGAGGCATAAGAAGGAGCATAGCCCTGTGGAAGGGAGGTCTCTCATGGATGAAGGCTGGGTCAAATGCACCTTGAACGTGCTCTCACCCCTGCAGATCTGGTCCCAGTCAGGGTCCAGGCCATTCCTGAGGGGGTGTCTCTGCCCCTCAAGACCTGGTATGAGTATCTCTCCACTCTGCTAATCCCCAAAACCATCTGCCAGCACGGGTTTAGATGAGCCACTCTTTTCCCTTGCCTGAGGAAAAAACAGCATGAGTGTCATCGCTTGCAAAAGGTGCCAGACTGGTGTTCCTATGTTCAGCCACAGGTTACAGCAAACACAGTGGAAGGGAGGTGGTTCCAAGATATCCCCTAAATATTTGTCCTTGTTTTCTGATTTGTGCTGTGGGAAGGGCTCTTTTTCAAGGACCAGCCTTTCCCCATGATTCTAAGGTCTTTACAGGCACCAAAAACAAAGAGAGCCGCCTCCTACAGAGCTTCTGATGTGGGATGAAGATAGCAGCCAACACTGTGAGCAAGAGTGGGGAGGGAGAGGAGCAGGGGGAAGCCAAGAGACAGCACTGGACGCTGTGACAGACTACGTTCAGAGATGACTACTTGGCTGTCAACCACATTTTTAAATTCTTGCAGTGCCAAGGCATTTACCTCCGGGATAAGAAGCCTAATTTAGTTTCCAGAGGTTATTTAGTTCTTGATCTCTGGTTTAATATGGCCAGTGAGAATATTACCCTTGATGACTGTTTTGTGAGGAACGCATCTGGCTTTGGGGAACTGGAATATTCAGTTCATTTTGCCTAAATCACTGGCTAACCTTCAGCAGGGGGAATGAAGGCAAATTTTGTGTGAGGTGAGTTTTGAGGTGAAAGAGCTTGAAATTTTGTCTGCACCAACAGATGTTTATCAATGTCCCCTAAGCAGTGTCCTTCTAGCACCAAATTGCCCGTGGGGAAAACCCTGCCTTTTAATTGAGGTAAATTTGAGCCAGTCAGTAACCAGCAAAAGGCTTTAGAGACTAATACCTGCTCTTAATAGGACTTGGGCTAGGATTCCAAGGTGTTATTTGGCTGGGTGCTCTATGAGTACAGGGAAGACATAGTACTCTGTAGGCCTATAACCTGGAAAATAAAGATAAATTTTGAAAATCTGGCTCAACTATAGTAGAAAAGAGTTTTAATACTGATCTAAAAAGGGTGAAAATTTCATCAAAATATACAGAAATTATAAAATGCATGCAATAGACTATTCAGTGTCTCGGAGGAAACAAAAGGAGCCGGGAAAACTGTAGTCTTCCTAGACTGATTTGATTGATCATGTTTTCAGACTCTTACACCAAAAAACTGTTCAGGAAATTTGTGTATGCATATGCATTTGTGCTGTGAAATATCATATGTGTACAAACAAATAAACAAGATGTAAGACATCCACTCCCCCACCTGCATGCGGGATGTTTTCTGGTCTTACAGCACAGCACTCTGTGCACCCTGAAATGCATAAGAAAATACCCACAGGTCTGGGGTGAAATCCCAGAGTCCCAAGCTGTGTTCAACAGCCACTAAAGCCTTCAGTGCAGAATGTGTGCTGATGAGAGAGTGTTAGCCCTGGGCTCTCCCCATGACACTGGCAGGTCATCTTCCAAGTGTGCAGCCCCCCGGCCCCCAGACGTGGCCATCCAGCTCTGTGGTGCTGGGGCAGTGCCCACTGTACAGCACCTGACACAATAAGCTGCCACTCAGATTTGCAGGCTGCTGAGTGATCTTGTGATATTAATAATATAATGATAGCATTATAACTGGACCATTCAACTTTGTAGTTTGTTCTTGTATAAATGATTTATAAGTTTTATGCATTTTATATGCCTCTCATTAAAATTGCATTGAAAAATACTATCAAAATACCATTTTGTGAGGCTCAGGCTCTCTTTATTCTTGTTACAGCCATCTGCCATTAAGCTTTAATAACTGACTGATTATAATTTATTAATTTATCACCTGTTCTTTATACAGTTGGATAAAATAATTGTCAACCAATGTGAAATGGCCTCCTATTGTGTTATTAATCCCCAAAGCAATTAGAAAACCCACTGATTGCTCAAGCCATTGAAAATGGGCAGCAGCTCATGTTAGAAACAATCTGCAGTGCTCACATCAGCACACTTAGTGTATGATTGGTAATAAGGTTTCTGTTGCCAGTGAGAATTTGAAAAGGGCAGTTTAACTAGGCAGGCTTTTATTTATATTTTATTTTATTTTATTGGAAGCCTGGATTTTTAGGGCTCACTATAGATGTGCAGGCTCCAGCTTGTCTTACGGATTTTGTGGGCATAGTTGGAGAAAGGCAACACCAACTTTATATAACATCATTTTGCTTCTCAAACCTGCATGGGAGAGATTTCTGTCCCCGTTACCTTTCTCAAGAACGAAAGGGTAATTTAGGGATAGCTATAAATGCCAAATCATTTAGAAGGTTGACTTCAGTCAGTTTTGGATGAAGACATCAGACTTCAGTATCTCTCTTTTGATTTTCATCTGCCAAGGTTTCAGTGTGGGTTGGCTGTGGCCTTTGTGATATGGATATTTACAGTATGTGAGAAGGGACAGAGCCAACAGTTCACTGAATCCAGCAGCCATCATTTAGCAAAGCTGTTTGCTTACTTTGCCAGTGTAAAGGAGATATGCAGGCCATCCCAGATGTGAAGAAGTTCCTTATCTCCTGTTCTGTTTGCAGTGCAGACTTTCAGCTACCCGTGTTACAATGCCTCTGACACTAAAAAGTCACATTCCAGTAATGCTGTTACCAATACAGATTTAACTCCTTTTCTGGTGAAAAAAACAAACAAACAAACAAACAAACAAAAAAGCCACTGACATCAGAAAGTGGAGCTGCACCACTGAGGAAAGAGGCTGCAAATGTTTCTTTGTCCTAAAGTTGGAGAAACAGTTTTGACAAAAAAGACGCAGGAAAACTTATGCTGAACTGAGTGCATTGGAAGATTTGTACTTCCTCCTTCTACAGGCAACCCAAAGCAGAAGTAAAGAGGTCATTCTTGATATTCTTATACTATTTCTGGCTTTTCTGGAAGTAAAATTCACAAGAAGTTTCATGCAAATGTTTGTCTTTCCGAGACATCCAAATCAAATGTGCAGATCTAGGATTTTAGATAAAGCAGATATAAGTATGGTGAGTTCTTTTTCTCTAATTTTGAGAAACTTTCCCATCTTACCCCTCCAGTGTGGCCACAGATAAAAATCTAGACTGTAGAAAGTCCTCAGAAATGGTGCAGCCACTGCAATTTTCTTGCATTGAAGGTGCACACCTTTTGCCTAAACAATCCTCATTTGGGGTGAGCATGGAGAGGATCTTCCACTCCTTCCCACCTCTGTAGACATACACAAGACTACTCTGCACTCTTAAGCTAGCAGAGTCACTACAACCTCTTAAGATAAGCTTGCAGCAGAGGGTTTGCTCTCTGTCATGACCCATGGATGGATCTGGATCTCATGGTTCTTCTTGAATCAGACTGTCAGCACTGGCTGGAGACTTTGTGGCTCTGAAAGCTAGTTATGGCATGCTGTCCAACACAGGCTACTGAGTAGGTAATTTTTCAAACAGTAGATTGACAACTGTTACTGTTTGTGTTTTCACTGCAGGTAGGAGGTCTCCAATTAAGGTTAATCTTTCAATGTTAATTGAGTCAAAATGCATATACTCCTTCTTGAATATAAAAGCATCACAGAAGGAAATGCACTTTCAAAACAAGAATTAGAGCAGTTATCCATGTAATAGGCCTTTCTGACTTCTGCTGTCTGCAAAGTTGATGGTCTATATACTAGAATAAAACTTCACAGATGAAGAACAGTATCACAAAACCTCAGATTCCTGAGGGGGTACCAAAGGCCTTTCCCCTCAGCAAAATAATAATCTAAGGAATCAGTCACATTTTTACGCATAGCCAAGTTCCAACCTGGGGTCACCGAATCCTCTAAAAGGAACATTATTAATTGCACAGGAACACCTTTGTTGCAGAAGTGTGGTTGAATTCCATGAGTCTAAACTCAAGTAAGCAAACTGGGACATATTGCATACTCAGTATCTCCACAAAGGGACTGCATGCACCTGTGTGCATCTCTCAACCCATCAAAGTAGTATCCCATGATTCTTTTTACTGCATTAAATGGTGGCTACACCATCCCTGATGAATGCATCCACTAGTGGTTGCATCCACAGTAGGCAGGCTGGCCTCCTTGACAGCAGGATACCTCTGTCCTCTCTTTACCATACTTGGCCCTATGTCTCCTGCAGGTCCTTCTTCCCCTAAGACATAGCTGTCATTTGGATCCATTCTTTTCAGTTCAAAGTGCAAGCTGTGCTGTAGTCCTGCTGCTTGGTGTTTTCATGGAATGAAGCTGAGATTCTACATTTTGGTTTTGTATGTATGACAGGACAAGGCTTGAGTTCTTGAGTTAGCAAAGGTTACAGGGGAGATGCTGGAGGACTCTGAAGAGCAGAAGAAAACAAGCCTAGTACATGCTTCTCCATACTGGTTGCTGGAAGATATTGCCAGAATAGAATGTCTAACAGAAAACAATTTGATTTTCCTTTCAAAGGAGCTATGCAGTACTTTCAAAATATAGCTTAGGAGTGATTTAGTGTTTATGAAATATGGAGGATCAGTGAATCAAGATGAGGGGTGAGGTGGGGAGTGAGATGATGGTGTAGACATATCCCCACCCATGTCAGTGTATGTAAAATTGGAGTGATATTCTGGGCACAGAGGCGTATGTATAAAACACTGGGGAACTCAGTGTTCAAAGGCTGTGACTGCATCCTCTGCTCTGAGGGTGCCAGCCCTTGTGAAAACAGATCCTGAGCTTCAAATGGTAATCCTGCTCTGAATGGACAACCCACTCCTGGATTTGGGTTTTCTCTGTGAACCAGGAGGAGGAAGAGACAACAGCTTCACCTGAGTTAATTCTGAAGTGAAGACATAACCTCTGACACACAGGATCATTTACCCTTTTATGTGGGAAAACCTATTATTAAGCTTGACTGAAATGTTTAAGAGACTAACAATAATGCCACATACCTTCAGTACTCAAATATTGAGTACTAGGATTTGGTGCCGACCTCTCATCCTTGTGGAGACTCTCCTTCTTAGGAAAGTCTTGAGAAGGTAGTCTATTTCTTTAACAAAGCTGTGCTGCAATGTGGATGATGACAGTGAACATCCTCTGGAGATCCTCTGCAAAACACCCTGGAGCCATTTGCATCAATTAGCTCCACCACCAGTATGTAGCTGCCTGTAGGCCAGGCTGTTGCCTATTATCTCTTGAAGTGGAGATAATTTTTGATAGGGAAAGTGGGAGGTTTTTGTTTATGAGAATGAGTTCATCCAAGGGCACTCAAGGGTTCCTCTGTAGTCTCATAATCAGATGGGGCAATTTATAATCAAGTGCTTTAAAAAAAATATTCCTTTTCATTTAGCCTGTGGAATTTTGCTTAATACTGTAGTTCATTTTTAGGACTGCCCAGCTCTGATGAGCACATGTGGTGTCACATTCCCAGGATGTGGTCCAAGGCAGTATCACAGCAAGGTAACTGCTGTCAAATGGTGTCAGTGGTCCAGCTCTGACTTGAAAAGAGCATTGCTGACACGTCTTACTACAGCTTTTTGGCTTTCTTCCAAGGTTTCCTCCTCAACAGATGCTGAGATCCCAGCAGAAAGCAAGGATGAATATAAAACAACAAATGCACAGCACAGCTAATTAGTAATGAAAATCCTTTAAAGCAGGTAGCATCAAAAAAGGAGAAAGGTTTATTGGATCTATAATCTCAAATTATTTTTCTATTGCACCTATACAAGTATTTCATCATGACTGGTTTTTAAAGTGGAAAGGGGAGGATGTCCTGCTGTCAGTTACCAGGAGTGTAAATCCAGAGTAGTTCTTCTGTCTTCAATAAAACAATCTGGTTTGCTGTGATGGTAGCAAAAGGCAAGTTTGCAGCCAGGCTACTGCTTTCATGAGAGAAACAGCAAGAGAACCAGAAGACCCAGAAGAAAAGAGAGAGAAAGAAAGAGAGAGAAAGTATCATTAAGGGACTGAAAGACCTTTTTAAAGAATAGGTCCTGGGGGAGAGTCTCATTATGTTTCTACAGCACCTGATCCAACAGAGCCCTTCTGAATTCAGTTTCTGGAAGCTGCAGACATATCCAATGAAATGACAACACCAAATACCAAGGTTTAAAATAAAAATTTATTGTAGAAGTATTAAGAGCAGAGTTTGGAGAGGAAGAGGATCAAGGCTGATGGACTCTGACAAAATTCCTTCACAGTGAGTCACATTTTAATTGAAAAAGAATAAAAGAAAGCAAGGGTGGGGAAAAGACACAGGTGAAAATCAGAGGTCACCTGCTGTTGTGTTAACTTAACTGAAGTTTCTTAAATGAATCATCGCAGCAGGCAGTGGAAGGTTTCACCTCGGGCAGTGACAGGAAACGCAGGGCTGTAACTTTGTGCAGAGCATTTGGGGCTCTCGATTGGCTTTTATTGATTGGGAAAGTACAGCTGCACTCAGAAAGTCTTAGCTTTTCTCTCATTTTCAGTTCGACAGCAAGGAAAATCTCGAGCAGCCATTTTAAACTTCTGTTTCTCAGAAGCAAAGAGGTAAGTGGGCGGGGAGTTCACAGGAGGAAGACACAAACTCACAATTTTACTCACATGTCTAATGAAATCACATGCTGTCAGTAGCCTAATAAAAAAATAAACCAAAAACAAAACAAACAAAACACCCACAACCCACACCCTTGCTTGAAAGAAGAGATGCAAACAGATGCCCAAGAGAAGACCTTATTGAAAGATCCTTCAGAAAGGCTCTCTTCTGTTTGTGAGCACAGAGCTATCTAGAACATCTAGAACTTTTTACTAGATCTTGACCAGAATATGAGTTTAATGCCAGTATTTGCAAGCCAGAAGTTTCCAAACTTCTGCTGCCTGGTGTGGGTGATGCTGCCTGGGGCATCTCCTTGTTATGGGCCAGGCTGCATTGCACATCAAAATAGTTCAGATCCCAGCAGTAGTAAACTTGCTTTGGTAAACCATGCTCACAGGGATGTGTTCACACTTGGGGTGAGAAGGGAATGTGTAAACATCAAGCCAACATGTTCACTTGATGTGGTACAACTCTGTGGCTGCTCCACAGAATGGATTAAATGTAAACACATCAATACCTCTGGATCTGCTTGCAAGTGTCCTCAATATCAAGCGTATTATGTCTTGTGATCTGGTCTTATCTACAAGTAGATGAATGCTTTGTGGTGTCTTTACTGGTTCAAGTGTCTCTGTACTGTAGTTCATCTCATTCTGAGGCAAATACAACAGGCTCTTTTTAAAATCTTTCCAACCGTTAGATACCAAATAATATGAGCCAGGAATTAGACCCAAAGACACTTGACATCTCTGAGGTCTCTTCATGGACCTTCACTTTGGCCTTACATAGCTTTGGCTTCATGCTTGTGCAGGTGTGGCCTCCTGAGGAAGTGACAGGTGACTGGCAATGAAGTGACAGTGCACAGGAAGAAGAAGCATTTACCTTTGCGTTTCCCAGCATTTCCATTCTGCTGGGAAAGCACCAGACATTGCATGGTGCTTAAACACGTGCTTAGATGGATAAATATGGGTCTGTGCATGTGGTGCTCCACTGAACTAATGCATGGTGCACATTTACCTCATGGGATTTTTACCAGTATTTCATATGAGAGCCCCACGGAACCTGTGATATGCGTGTGGTGACTTGTGTGCCTGACTTATGGGTATGCTGAGCATTTCAGAGAGGAGCTAAACTCTGGGAACATCAAACAAAATTATAGGCTGTGAGATAGTAATAGATTTAAAGGAATGGTAAAACTCTCCATATATGAGGGATGCCAGGCTGAGGAGATGCACAGGGAGAAGCTTATCCACAGAATTTGTATGGAGTAAAGACTTTGAAAAGTGTGAGAATAGAAAAAATTCAGACACTGCAGCAGAGTTTCTTGTTTCCTTATTTTGTGCTTAAAAATACTTATGAAATTATATGCAAAACAAGAATTAACAAATCCACACCTCAAAAAAAGAGGCCAAAACAAAACCAGAACTCCTCACCTCCTGTCACCCTTAAAATCCCCCAGCATTTGCACAGTCTGACGCATGTGAGATGAAGCATTGAAAAGTTAGGAAACTCCACAAGTTACAGTATCTCACAAAAGTTTTCATGGCCACAGGGGAGATGTTTCATATTTTCCTTGTGAAAGGTAACTCAGAGTATCTTATTGTTATTACTATTAATGAACACTATAAAATATGAAGACTATGAAGTGCAGCAGTTAATGATGCAAGAGTGATTGCCAAGTGTAAAATGTAGCTTTTCTAATTTGAAAAGTATTTTACACCCACTTTGCCCAGCTATCAATGACTCCATGAGGTCCAAAAACCTGCAGAGCAGTGGCCAAATAATTCTAAAAACCCTTGGTAAATGTATTGCTCATAATAATTTATCGTAATTCTATGTTTCTTGTGCAAGCAGTGCACATGTGGGGAAATGTGTACTAAAAGGTATTCCCAAGAGAGTCTAATGGCCCTAAGCATCAGAGCAAGCTGCCTGTAGATGTGTGACACTGAATGTTTGATTTGATCTCTGAAGCTTAGCCTGGCTTGGACATGAGCAAAATGAAGTGCTGCCTGTTCTATGATGCCTTTGTGCTCCAGGGAAGCAAGTGGTGATGTGTAAGGTGGAGCCAGCAGTAGGATGTTGGAGAGTGTTTTCTGTTATACAGGGGCACTAGCAGAGAGACATGTTTAAGAAGAAAATCTCGAAGGACATGGTGTGGCTTTTCTTTAAACACCAGGTTCTTGGCATTTCTGGGAAAAAATATTGCCAGAAATCGGTATGTAAATTATGCAAATTGCTGTATTTCAAATGAATTCTTCCATTACCTTGAGGCTACCCAAAGTCATAGATGAACATCTAGTTAGCATGGGGGTAGATCTTAAGTGTGTGAATGTTGAAGGGGGACTTGTGATGACAACGGAAAGTACTGAATCACTGTGTGCGCTTGTGTGATCCTCATCAATAGTGTTCCTGAGCACTGTAGAGCATCACTTGTTCCTCCTCACATATACCAGTGGGAAGGGGAACAATAATCATTCTCTGGAGTTTAGATATAGATGCTCCATGATGGAGAGCCTGTAACACAGGAGGGACTAGAACTGGCATGTCCAAAATCCTGTGTTAGTGTCCTGCCGAATCAGCCTCCTTCCTATGTTAGTCTTGATGACAATGGTGCTACAAACTTGTGTAATGCAACCTGAACATCAGACTGGGTCTGCCATGTTGGAGTGGATTGATGAGATGAGCAGCAGCTGAGCTGTATGAGTGTGGCTCTGTGCATGCATGATGGGCTCTGATACACAGACTGCAGAAATGTATGGATGATATATACATATTACATTACATATATACATAGTACATTAACAGCCATTAACTTGTAAGTGGTCAGGCTTGTAACTGCTGTGGTTGGAATGTGGAGTTTTAATTGGCTTTTGTAGATATTATACAACATTTCCAGCTTTACTGGTGTGAATATTAAAGAACCACTTGTAAAATTCTGATTTTATGATAATTATTTTTTTTTATTGAGCTCTTTCTGAAAGCTGGGAGCTATTTTATAAGTAAAATAACAAATAACAGCAGTATTGCTCACTTCTGCACAAAATTAAATTCGGGTCATTCTTACATAATAAATAACATTATGATTTGAAATTGTTTCATTACATTACATTAATACATCTTAATAGGCAGGGATCATGTCACACACAGTTGTTAGCTTTATTGTTAATCAAACCTTTCTCATTAACACACTGTAGTTAAAAATGAAGTGCCCTAAAACTGGCTGTGTAATGTTAAGTGTAATTTCTGAAACTACCATATTATGCTGTCCTAAGTACCTTGGAATTGCTTAGTTAATGGAATATTCAGCCCTTAACATAAATCCTTTGCTTTCTACCGTTAACTTCACAAAATGCTTTAAGGACAAACACAGTCACACTGTCCTTTTGGGAGAAGTTATTAGACATTGAGAGATCCTGATCAGAGAATGCCAAATCTAAATTTGTCACAACTGTACTTATAATAGCTGAACTTTCCACCCCTCCTTGAGTGGCCTGCCTTGGCACACTTATTCTAACTGACCTACTTTCCAGCTCTGCACCTAAAGATGTTAAAAAAATTCATGCATCTCTTGAATTAGGACAGAAATAGTTTTCATAGTGCTGAATCAGCACAAAACCAGTCTATGGCTGGGGACCTCTGCCTCCTGCTTTCCACAAAAGGGATTTTCCTTTTGGAGCCCTGGGCCGTTTCCACCTGCATCATTCACCACCATCATGGATAGCTACCTTGGACAGTTTTCTGGCATGGTCTGGGGGCAGTCAGGGCTTATGGCTCAGCAACTAGCAGCCTGAGCAAGGATTGAAGGGGCAATCCAGCTTTCTGGGCAGCTACCATCCCATCAGGGACAGGCTCTGGCCTTTTTTACTTTCTACAGACATAACCACAAAGACTTGGCATCAGGATACTTAATGATAGCAACATCCTGTGCATTTATTTATGTGTCTGACTATGACAATGATAAATACAGTTTAAAAACCACTAACAAATTGCCTTGTTCTTCCCTCACTCACAACTTAAATATATGTGCAGGCAAGTAACTGTACCCAGGGCCATTCTCTGGCACTGGGCCCAAGTGCTCCACCTCCTACAACTAATCTGTTTTACCATACCAGATGGGTTGGCTGCATCCAAACTGCCTGTTGGGAATGGTCTTTGGCCCATGCAAGCTTCTAAATTGCGCCTGGGAATTTTTTTTTCAGAAAATACTACCTGGCATAGACCCAAACTGTGCTAAAGACCATCAGTGGTGGTGATGATCAAACTCCTTTGCCTCTGAATGACCCTGGGCTTATTCAGTTTATTGGAATGGATCTTACCTGAACATTTCCCGGTAAGTTCTTGGTGCTATGTAATTAGTAATATCACACTAAGGAAGAAATCATAGTGCTCAAGTGAGGAAGGGAAAGATTAAAATTTGACTTACATGTCAATAAGCTAAGGCCCATAGGACCAAATCCTCAAAGCTTGGTGGGAGTTATGCCTATAAGCAGCCAAGATTATAGATACTTATTGAGATTCACACACAAAAAATCCCTATAATGTAGACAGATTTTTTGGACTGGATAAAGTAGCAGCTTCTCCCACTGGAAGTGCAGTTGACAGGTTTCAAAGCACACTTTTGTTCATCCCAAAGAAATAAGCTTTGCCAAAAGGGGAGGTTGGGGTAGAAGAAGGGTGCTCATGCTGATGTGGGACATGGGGCTGGTAACAAAGAATTGTGCTGTAAGTTAGCACAGAGCAGCACGGGTCTCTTGAGTTGACTTCACCTACATGACAATGTTGTTGCCAAATTCTCATTCTCATGTTGCCAGATCTCTTAATCTCTCCAGTCCTTTGGTACACTTACTGCATAAAAGTTATAATACTCTTAAGGTCTGCAGATGCAACTGTGACATGAAGGATATCTGTGGGTCTCATCCTTGTTCTAAACATAACACTTTGTTTTCTATCAAGTACACAGCTTATAGACAGCTTTTCATCCTCTCTGGAGCTGCTTAATTTTTAGAAGCTTCTATAAATGTTTTATCTAGTGCACATGTGTAATTCTGCTAAATCATAGCCACAAAGGTGAGAATTAGTGGGGAGAGAAAGCAGTCCTCCAGGAGCAGAATTCCAGTACCATCTGCTGGTAGGAGAATCATGGGTTTAGCCTGGACCTCCCTCCTCAAATCTGTATTCTGTCTGTGTGAGGTATTTCTGTGTATTTTTAATTAATTACTTATGTCAGTCAGAGGCACTCTGCTAACAACAGTCATATCTTAACAAATGAGCTCCTCACACCTTTCATAAATATTTTATCTATCAATTCAGCAAGAGTGGCCTAGTTTTCAGTAAGGGAACACACTATTCAGACATCAAGGTCCCATCTGACTAGTAGCATAAGCATGGTAAGCTTATGTGTGTGTCTGGGAAAGGGCAGGTAGTTCTCCAACATGAATATTTGGGGCAATATGATTCCCTTCTGGCAGGTGCAAAACTGAAATTCATTACCTCATTAACATGAGACAGCAGCGTGCCCAGGTGACCAAGAAGGCCAACAGCATCCTGGCCTGCATCAGGAATGGTGTGGCCAGCCGTAGTAGAGAAGTGATTGTGCCCCTGTACTTGACATTGGTGAGGCCACACCTTGAGTTCTGCGTGCAGTTCTGGGCCCCTCACTGCAAGAAGGATGTTCAGTTGCTGGAACGTGTCCAGAGAAGAGCTACCAGGCTGGTGATAGGTCTGGAGAATAAGTCCCATGAGGAGAGGCTGAGGGAACTGGGATTGTTTAGTTTGAAGAAGAGAAGGCTGAGGGGAGACCTCATTGCTCTCTACAACTACCTGAAAGAAGGTTGTAGGGAGGTGGGAGTTGGTCTCTCCTCTCAAGTGAATGATGACAGGACCAGAGGAAATGGCCAGAAGTTGCGCCAGGGGAGGTTTAGACTGGATATTAGAAAGAATTTCTTTACTGAAAAAGTGGTTGGACACTGAAACAGGCTGCCCAAGGAGGTGGTGGAGTCACCATCCCTGGAAGTGTTTAAAAGAAATATAGATGTGGTGCTTAGGGACATGATTTAAGCACTGAACGGGTAGATTAGGTTATGGTGGGTGGATTTAGGTTATGGTTGGTGTATTTAGGTTATGATTGGACTTGATGATCTTCAAGGTCTTTTCCAACCAGGATGATTCTGTAATTTGGTGATTCTGTGATACCTGACTCAAAATTCTTTGGCCATGGAGCCGTGAATGCAGGCAGATCCTCAAGGGGTCAGTTCCCAAAATAGCGTTGGACTTCTGGTTGCCTGCAGAGTATTTGTTAGTGCTTGTTCATCTTCTGGGCTGTGATTCTGTAAAGGACATCTTTAATTTTACACTTTTGCTCTCATCCCATTCAATTAAACATTTGCAGAGTTTACTGTTGAGCTGAGGTCATGTTTCTAGATCTCTTCTTGACCTGGGATTCAAAAGTCAGTGTGGGTTAGTCTAGAGTGCAGCAGTGGGTATCTGCAGAGACACTCAAGCTGTCTTTAATAGGGCTCGCATAAGCACAGGCAGGAATTATTAGCATGTTTAAGTATAAGCTTCAACATCGATACCTGAACTAATTGCTAAAATTAGTTCAAACTCTCTGTGTGTGCTGCAACCATGTTTCTGACAGATCTAGCCAATAAAGCACATTATCCTCTTAGCTATTTTCTGAGCTGACATATATAAAAATCCTTTTTTGAAAATGCATATCATGCCTCAACCTTATATTCCATCAAATTTATCAGTAATGCTGTATATATTACTAAAATACTTTCCAAGTTCTACTTTATATAGTGTATTGCTAATGAAAATGAAGAAAAATTTAGGCCACTTAAATGTACGTTCTTTAGTAAGGTTCAGTTTTCTGCAATTGTAGAGCAGGTCTTCAGAATTTAGCACAAAAGACAAGTTTCAAGACAAATACCCTGCATTACTCTTCATTGCAACCTTCACACATGGAGATTGTATTGACTTTTAGAGATTTTTTTAACCTTTTCCTCTAACAGAAACACAAATATTCATTTTCTTTAGAATCCCTTAATCATCCAAATTTCCTGCATGAACTACACCTGTAGGCTGGGTACTCTATGTAACAGTACATTTCATGTGGCTGGTAAAAATAGTACTTTATTACAGTATTACAGAGTTGTCAATCATTAACTTTGCAAGTTTAATGAAAAACAAACCCTAATGATAGGAATAACTTACAAGGACTATTGGTGATAAAATGTCCTTACTCTCAATTTTAACACCATTTCGGTCTTTAAATATTAATATACTGCAGGTTGACTACCATTACTCTTGGAATTAAATGATCTTTGCTATATTAAAATAAACCATTAAACATTAATTTAACTGTTGTGCTTACAGCCTTAATTCTCTGATATCTGATAGAGTCTGAAAACTTTTAACTAAAACTCCTCAAACTTTCAGGTTTCTCTTTATATAGTGAAAAGCCTTCATGGACCCTCACATCATTCATCATCCCATTAATACTTCTGATGACTGCATTAATAGATTTATATGTGTCACTAGGGATCTGGGATGCAATTTGATGTTCAATTTAATCTGATGTAACCTACTTTCCCCTCTCTGCCCTCACTCATGACATGGAAACTAACCACACACAAGAAAATAATGTGGTTTCTGCTGATTTAGCAAAAGACCTGATTCTTCAAGGCAATTGTTAGATCTGATGCAAGGGGTGGCCAGGGATGAGAACAGGGTAGACCTGAGCATCTTCCTTTGGTGGCTGCCTGCTGTGACATTGGGGTGAGTGTAACGTGATGTTACATCTCTGTGTATTTGACTTTTATATCACCACTTTGTCCCAGATTTGCTGCTTCATTAAACCTGACACAACATCCAAGAGACACAGGATGCCAAAAAGGACCCAAATCCTAGAAATTATGCTGAAATACTAAATTAAAGGAAACAAATATTCTGTTTCTCATACACATCTATGGTAGAAGCTGCAAGAGAGCCAGCCCCCCTGGCAACCACAGTGATAAAAAGGGGATGCTAGAGGAAGAAATGAGATCTAAAAAATTTGAAACCTACACACAAATTACTCCTTCCACTGACTGGATTCCAAGGTGCCTGCTCACAGAGAGGAATACCTGATATAGGGCCATGCCCAGCCTTTCCACTCCCTTTAGTTAACGTTAGAGTAGTGAATGTATGCTTCCTGTGCAGCCCAGATGCATACAAATGTATAGCTATTAGTTGACCTTTAACCAAGATGAGAATTGGTAAGAAACACATGTCCTAGGGTTGCTGAGGATTGTAAACATGTAAGGTTTGAAAATACTTATTTCCTATTTTCTTTATTCATTTTGAAAGCGAGCGCAATTCTTGCTCAGACTGCATGGTAACTTTATAGAAAAAATGCATTTCATAGCTGTTAAAGCTGTCATCTGGCAAAGAAATCATTAACTCAAGAGGCTAAAAAGATAGCAAATATCTGCTGAGATTCATTAACTAGGAATTTTCAATCACTACGGCACAGCTTGGGTTGTTTTTTTTAAATGCTCTCAGTCTTGAAGAGGACATCCATCTACTCCCAGATACCTGTTCCAGTGGCAGGAGCGTCATGATGCATTCAGAACCCCCTGGCTGCACTTCCAGAAGCTTTTTCTTTTTCTGTGAGAAGCAGCTCTAGGCTTTGTCCCAAAAGCATTGTGGCACTGAGGCCTAGAGCAAATAAGACTTAAGTCCTCGAAATTATTTACATAACTAATTCTGATGGGCTTTAATTTACCTTTTGCTCTCCTGTATGTCTACCTTTGAAAGTGGCTCCTCTTCCAGAAATACTTGACAATTTACAGCTTTCTGGAAGTGAAGGGTTTCTCAGGCATCTCCTCTTAATGAGCTGAAATTAGTAGTTACTTACAAACCTTTAGGCCCATAGTAGTGACTGATTCTTAATCCTTCCTGCAGGCCTGTTCCAGTTGCAATACATTTTTGTGAACTGCTTGCTTAATTTAATTTGCCTCTTCATTCCCATTTGCTGAGTTATTTCATCAAATATGTGCTGCTGAAAAGCACCAGAAATGTGAGATTCTTTGATAAAAATCAAAGTTTGAGTTTCTTTTATGTGACAGGTTGTTTATTTTTTTTTCTTTTTTTTTTTTTCTTTTTCTTTTTTCCTCTCACCATGCTCGGTTTCCCATTCACTGGCAACCCAAAGAACATTTGTACATAAATTAAACCCTCACTAGAGAACAAAAGGTATTTTTCTCCCACTTTCTCAATAGAAAGCCAGGAGAAATGCCCATTCCATTGTGTGCAATTTCATACACTGGGTCAATGGGCAGTTGTAAAGACTTCTTGTAAGATTTGTAGGACATATGCAACCTATTCTTACTTTCTGCACAACACATGAAATCAAACCTGACAGTTTTGAGTTACACACCCAAAGAAACACTTCTCTGGGAAAATATACTCATGAAACCCACATAAAAATAATGTTGGCAGCAATTAATTACCTATAAACACAGCATTGCAAAGCTCAACTTGTGGGATCGACTCTTCACATGGTACTTTATGTTACCGAAGTGCTTTAAAAATGGTAACTCAGACATCCTCATGTTTTGCAGAAACTTAGGCAAGGCAGTGATATTGTCTGCCCAAGGCCACAGAGAAAGTCAGTAGTGGAGGCAGGGTTTCACCTTACATTCCCAGCACTTCAGTCTGGGTTTTTCTTTGGATTCAAATGAGTACAAGCTTACTCCTTGCTTCCTCCAGGTCTTCACAGGCTCCTCAGGAAGAAACACAGGAAAAATGGTCAACCGCAATTAGATATTCACTTCAGAGTCTTTGACCGAGGAGACTTCTGTCAAAACGTGTAGTTTCTTCTCTGCTTGCTGAATGATAGTAGGAAGTGCAGGTTTCCAACAAATACAGTTCTAGAACCCATATCTCATGCAGTCAGTCCGAAGGGCCATGGTTTCTAGAACTTACAGAGTCTTTGACACCACACCACCACAGATGCAGTGAAATGGAGCTGATGTGCCACCACGTCATGGAGCCACTGCTCATCCCATCACTAGAATCTTGGGAGTCTGGAAAATCTGACCATCTTGGCTTATGCTGGGGCACTGACACTTACTTCCAGGCTCAAAAGTCAGCAGCTGCTGTTTTCCAACTCTGAGACTCCTTCAAAGATTGTATAGTTTCAAGGAAATTCAAGGAAAGGCTGGATGTGGCACTTAATGCCATAGTCTAGATGGTGTGGTGGTGTTGGTCATAGGCTGGACTTGATGATCTTAAAGGTCTTTTCCAGCCTTGGTAGTTCTGTGTGAGTGATTCTGTGTGTGTGAATTTCCATATGAAGAAGCACTAGAAACCATTGTAGATAGTGGGAAATATTAAATTATGTCCTTATTTCAGTGTTTCCTTCTTTTTTTCCTCCTTTCTGTACCTCAACAAATTTTTTTAGGTTTCTACTTCTCTTCTGAAATGGAACACTGTAATTGTTTCCCCTACATTGTGAGATTTCCTGAGATCATTATTAGGTCTTAGCCTTTTGTAACTGTACCATGGGACTCTGACTACCTAAGCCACTAACATTTCTGCTCTTACTGCTATTTTACTCATAGCACTTTGGAAACAGTCCCAGCGAGCAGTCCAGGGGGGGAGACAGCAGTTGCTGGCTGCAAATATCTGGTTTAGCTCATGAATACCCTTTGCTTGTTTGTCTTTGCCTGCCAAAGACAGCCTTAAACAAGGACTGCTGGTGGACATGTCTTTAGGAGATATGCTGCCTACTTTGTGCCAATTTACTCAAAACAGTCCAAGTACTTTGTTTCAAACAGACCTGCTGATGGTCCTGAATTGGATGAAGGAGAACCAATACGTTCTGCTGCAGCAGTGAAGTTGAGGGATGATCACCTGCAGCTCTTGAGCAGAGCCAAATCCAGATAAAGATGGACTTTCTGTAGGCAGTCCACATCATGCTACACACAGCATGTGTGGAGAGGGCAGGGAGGTTACTGGCAGTCTTGGCTACCTCGGGTTTCTTGCCCCTGTGCAGAAGAGTGGAGTTAAGCCTCAAGAAATCTGTTGAGAGGGGAAAGCACAGACCTCACACTTCACTGCCTGCACAGTAAAATTTACATTTAAAATTATACTAATGTATTTACATCTATAGAACTCCCCATAGGAAGGCAGAATCTGGCCACAAACACACCCCAGACCTTTGTCGTGGTGGCTGGGAATATGATGAGAAATATGATGAAAAACTCAGGTGATGCCTGCCTGATTTCACTTGGCTGCTGAGAAAGGCTAGACAGCAAAAGTGAAGTTTCCCTGGGCTGAGCTAGAAGTTGTAAATAATTACCTTCTCCCAGCTGCAGTTAAGTGGGCTGAAGAGGTTGCCCAGCTCATCAGGAAGTTACTGATCCTGCAGCAGAGAATCCCGTGACCGATTTTCCCTGCTCCACACAGCAGCCAACATTGCAGGAGTGACTGCGAGTGATTTTTCCTGAAGGGAATCGGGCACTACATGTGAACACACAAAGCACTCTGCCAGCAGAGCTGCTGGTCAGGAACATTTTTTGTAGAGGCAATGCCTTTCAACTGTATGTTACGGTGTTGCAACTGTTTAGTGAGCCAAAGACCCCACCTCAGCCTAAAATGTTTTTTAATACCAGTTATATCACCAATATCAGCTACTCTCCTTCTCTGTGAAACCAGCAGCAGCAGAATCACACCAACAATCCTTCTGATAGTTGATGAGTGGGTTTTGCCAGCATAATTCACACCAGTACAAGTTAGTTTTAGCAGCACAGTTTTGCTCAGGAACATAATGTTTTCACATATGTAATCAAATAGCTGTATTTTATGATCTTTCTAGCTCAGGTTGGACTCAAAGCATACGATAATTTGCCCTAGGAAATAAAAATGTAGTTTAAAATTCTTTTTCAAAAGCAGGACTATTTTCACCAAACCCCCCTCACCCTGGAAACCTTCCCCATCACAATAATGTGAGTGAGAGAGATGTGTAGTCCAATTTCTTACACTTGTGCATACCGAGAGTAGCACTTTGGGGCTATTGACAAGCACGAGGGGGCTTTTATTTGTAAAGTGGTTATTTTTTGCAGTACAGCCTGAAACATTTCCTGTATTGCCCTTATTGAAATAATGCTCTCAACTTTGTTTGAGGGTAACACTTGCCTGTGACGGGGGGGGGGCTGCAAGGGGGAGAAGGAGGGCAGCGGTGGAGCTTGCTGCTCCCTGAGGCCAGTGAAGTGACAGGGGGTGAGATGCCATCACACCTTGCTGCAGCAGCTGCCTACACTCAGATGGTTTCCCCCATGTAGATCCAGAACCTGGCAAAGCCATGGTGCTTGTGCAGCACAACCTGCAGCCAGGGCAGGTCACAATCTGGAGATGTGGGTAGAGACTCCTCGGGGTGAAAAGAGCCACATTTCACTTCAAGCTCTTTTATTTAAAGCTTTGTCGAGTACTCGATGCTTATCAGCTTTTCACTGAAACGTGTGGTGTCAGCCACTTCTCCTGGAGACACTTCAAAGTAGTATCACCGTACCTGATCTTCTCACTCTCTCAAGATCTGGCCAAGATTGCTTTTGCTTTCACTGCAGGGTGAAAGAACTTGAGAGTGTAAGGGTCTCTTCACTTTATCAATCCCTACCACTCCCTCTTAAAATGCATTTGCAAACTTTTTGTATGAGCAGCTATTTGAAGTGGGGGAAGTCCTAGTGCAGGGACTTCTTCACTCTCAGCCCATCCAGTTGATACACACGCTTAAGCCTCTGAATTGCCCTAATTCTCTGCCCCTTTCACTCACTGAGGACAGGACTTCCTGGACTTGATTTGTGTTCTTACACGATGCCCATCCCTGTGGTATCTGAACTTCCTTTCACTTCCTCCTCCTCTAAGATTCCCACTTGGTTAGTGTTCAGAGCAAACGGTGACTTGTATTCCTAATCAGACAAAAATGGGAGAAGAGCTGTTTATAAAACATCATTTTTATGTGTCGTGTGGATAATTCTGTATTGCAAATCTCCAAATTATTGGACAGTGGTTGATTATCGATTCTGCTGTTTGAAATTCAAGCCTCTGTTCTTCTCAGAAGGGCTGACAAAATTTGACACAGAGTGATTATTTAGCTATGGATTTATTTATTTTTTTTTTAACTAACCCACAGAATTTAATAAAATATTGAAAAATGATTTTACAGGTGGTTTCCAGAACCTGAAAACAGGAGGAGGAAACTTCCTTTAGTAGCTTATGTAGGATTTAGGTGATTTCTGGATTAGCCTGCTAAATTTGATTTAGGTCCTGATTCAGCAGAGCATTTTAGTACTGCTTACTTTGCTGAAATGAACAGGGATGGATCTGAACACAGACTTAGAGACCATTACATGTTGGTGGATGAGATCTTTAAAGATATTTAAATGTTTAACTCTCTAAGTACCTTTAAAAATCTGTCTTTAAATTTGCTGAATTAGGGCCCTAATTCCCATTACATTCCCTGTGGGCTGGATTCTCCAGTTTGCCAAGTTCATTTGTTCCCTTTAGACTTCCTCCTGAGGTTTCCCTTGATCAGCTAATGTGTGTTGAAATACACCTTGTTCTGTCTGCACTTGGCATTTAAAATACATTCATTAAACATGTTGGCTAATGCGTTATTAAAAAAACACCTTTTATCCTTCTCTAATCATATTCTTGGTACATCTCTCATGATGCAATAGGTGCTGGGTACATTTCAAAGGTGTGTAATTGTGTCTCACAGCATCGTGATGTAATAGGCTTCTCAAGTATCCTTCCATGTGTGTGACAGGGCTGGGTTGGTTTATGGGTTGAAAGCATATTTGATATGTTGGCAATGGGTGGAGGAAGAGGTTGGTGGTAATGTTGCTGGGAGATCATGTTGGTTATGGTCCAGTGCACTTTCCAGAACAGCCACCCCTCTGCTGGGACATTGTGTAGAACAAGATTGACCAGGCACTTGTGTCCCATGGGCTTGCAAGGCTGCAAAAGACTGAGACGCAGACCTAGGGGTTAAGGAGTGAAGGGACCACAGGATGGTCTCTCAGCACAGAGAGAAAACAGTGGTTTCTCTGCACAGTGCCTGAAGCAGCAGCTCCATTCTGGGACAGTACATACCACCAGAAGGTCTGGTAATCCTGGCTCAAAACAGAAGGAGGTGTGCTGTGGGCCTGGGTAACACAAGAGAGCACACCCATCACCCCATGGTGCCAGCGAGGTGTCACAGCCTGCACATCCCCCACCCCCCTGGATATTTCTGCCTGACAATCTCAGCCTTTGGTGCCTACGCCTTATTGCTGAGCTTCGGGAGGAATGTAAGTGCTTCATTGACCACGGGGTTGAATTTCACCCGGATTAAATCCCTTTGAAAAACTAAACTGGCTTGCTGATGAGCTACACAGAAATGCTTCCTGTCTACTGCATTACCATCTCTAGGTTTTGCCCTTTCTGAAACACAAAGTGGTCACGGAGGGATTTCAGACCTGGCAGTAGATGGTAGTGAAAGAAACATTATCCTTCTATAACGCAGGAACAACTCCGTTTATTTAAGTCAGGTTTGGCTGAAGGAATCTCCATCAGCTTCAGTCTCTCATGCTAAAACCTAGCATAAATATGATAGAACATTTTTTAAACTAGAGAAAAAGAGACCTGTGAGAGAAATCTTCATTGGAGCAGCAACTGCACAGAATCTACCACTTCTCCGTGTTTGTGCCATTTATCAGTATTTAATACAAATACATACATCGGAGCAAAAGGGAAGAAGAGAACCCCACAGGACATGACTTCCAATTAGCAGGGGGTCACATCCCCTGCTGTGATTTACTATTGCAAAAACATGCAAAAGATAATTGAACATTACACTCTCTCATCTCCCCCTGCTGATGGCAGCATTATGGAAAGGGCTGCTCTGGACCCCTTGGGGAGGTGGGGAGAAGGGATCAGGCAATTACATGCAGCGCCACATAATAACGGTGATTCATAACCTCACGGCACTAAACTCACTGGGCCAGATCTTTAGCTAGTGCCCGCTGGTGTAGCTTCACTGACTCCAGGAGGGAGATGCTGATTTACATCAGCTGCAAATCTGGCCCATTTACTTTTTCTCTTTAACAAAGCAATAAACTATCCAGAGGGAAAGCAGGATGTGCAGTGCTCCACGCAGCAGCCTGACGGGTTTCTGCAGAGGAATGCTAAATGTCTGAGAGATACTGACTGCTTTTGCTAAATAAGGTCAGGTTGTGCCTCTTGTGCCTCTACAAGGTGGCTTAAGCTCTGAAATTTGCTTTTTTGGACTTGGGATACCCAAAAAAGCTGGAATGACCTTCGTTACGGTTAAGCTCCACAGAGCAGTCAAGGACAAATAATTTTCTCTACAGCTTTAGGAACAGGTTCTGGCTAGCAGCATCATCATCTGGAGGTGCATCCCTAATACTGGAGAAAGTTTCCTTAGTCTAATAATTTTTTTATGCTGATATGCCTTGTTCTGAGTTGGTTTAAGGGAAGACAGCATAGTACAGCCTAGGGAACGAGGGTCCTTGTGTGTCAGTCCAGCTCCAGCAGTAACTTGCAGTGTGACCTTGAGCAAGTCCTTCCATAGTCCTGTGTGTATGACTCTCTTTCTCTGCTCTTGAGAAGATTTTCTTTCCTTCGTGTGATTGCCTGGGAATTTTCCAGCTTCCTAGGAAGAACAGACAGCCCCTCTCTGATGAGACCCAGGCCAGACACAGCTGTCCCTCCTTTCGGGCTGAGACCACACACAATTCACCCCAGCCCTGGGGCAGAAGAGTTAGCAGGAGGGTCTTGGCACTTGTGGGGTTTGGGATGGGCTGGGGTCTGTGCAGCTGTGCCAGGAATACGGCTGCTGTAGGAAGAAGGCAGCTTGTGATGGGAGCACCAGGGCCTTGGGACCCACAGGCTTTACCCATTCTGTTTGGCACAGGCTGGAGCAAGAAATTTTTAATGAGAGGGTTTGAAAATGTTAGCAGAGTGTACGCAGCTCATGCCTGCTTTCACTAGCTGAACCAGCCAGTAATTTAATGACATGTGTGGCTTTCAGCTAACTTATGCATGCCTATCTGTTGCACACCACACAGAAGGGTGGGCTGGCCCTGGGAACGGGTGCTGGGAAGCCATGCTGAACCCCTCCCACCCATGTGTGACTTCCAGGGTTGGGATTCCTGACTGGGGATTTCATTCAAGGACACAATAATTTCCTCCCTTTGACCAGCCTTGATGTGGTTGCAGGAATACGTAACCAGCACATCTGCTTAATTCTTCTTCTTTTTTATGTGGCTTCCTGTTCTAGTCCCTCTGTCTGTAATGCAATGCTGTAGGCTCCTTGGGGCAGGGACCTCGGCTTTATATACCTTAGCTAAATGTTAATACACTTGTCATATTGCTGCCTGGTGAGCAATATTGCCGTAGTGTGAGCTGGCTGCATAACTCGGCCCTGAGCTCTGTCTCACTTTGTCAAAGACTCATGCAGTGCTGAGGTTGTGACTGAGGTGCCTGTACTGGTGAACTGGAGCAAACTGTGCTGATCTGATCTGTACTGCAACAGCACCTGAAGGGGAAAAAACAGGAAGAGCAAAACTTGGTATTGTCAGCTCTGCACTTACAAATCTTTTTTTTTATGCTTAACAAAACCTCTATTGCTTAGAAGTCTTGTTACTTTATAACAACTAATGTTGGGCTGTTTCAATTGCTCCCCTTCTGCAGTCATGCTTTCAGGCTTTCATTTATTTCCTTTGCCACCCCCCTATGCTGAAATCTCTGGCTGTGAAACTTTAGCCTTCATTTTAGTGAAGAGCAACATTATCTAGAATCACATGACTGCAGGAGCTGCATGATGAAGGAAAAAGCACACAAAACACCACCAAAAAAGCCCCACAAGAAAAGCCCCATGCTTATCACAGTAGCATTTGCTGCTGCTAGAGAAGTCCTAGGGAAGAACCAGACCCAGGCTAGAGATGGAACCTGGAAAATGGTGGTTCCAAGATTTTTATTAGCACGGTACACCAAGTGCCTTAAAATTTACCTTTTTTTTTATGCCATTTTGCAGCATGGAAGTGCTATTATTTCCATTTCGCAGCTGGAGAACTGGGACACAGGCACAATTAACAACTTGCCCAAAGTCACTGAGGCATTCCACAAAAGAGAGAAAAAACCCCCAACATATCTGAATCATGGGTCAGAGTCATCATCAATGGGCCATTCCTTCTCACTGGTAAAACGAGCTGGGGAAGGTTAGTAACACTGGGTTAACCTCTGCAGGCTGAGTTAAGGTTCAGTGTAACGAAGCAGTGAAACGTGTGGCTGTCTGTCTGGAGGGTATTTGCACTAATAAAACTGCTGAGTCTGGAAAGTTGAGCATTTTCCCGTGTGATTGCTGCTGTTTCATTTTCTGGTCATGGTGGGAACAGCCTTTCTGGTTCTTAATGGAATTAGTAAAACATCCAAACATTTCATAACTTTAATGGCTGTAGAAGTGGGAGAAATTCCAGCTGGTAGGAGTAGAGATGGCTCCTGGTTTTCCTAGTCAGTTTGCCCTTTCTTCAGTGAGCTGTTTCATTTTATTGTAGTAACCTGCTGTCATCTCTCTCTTTAAGTCTGGACAGAAGAAAAGGAAAGAGAAAATAAGTATAGGTGCAAAGTCATCACTGTAATAAACATCCAAGAAATGAGTATACATAAGGTAAATTGCAACTTAGTCTCTTGGGACAGGGCTCTGCTCAATGTTGACCTGTGCTGGATCTTCCCTTTGTGCTTTTCCTCAGCCAGTAAAGACACAGAATCCCTCAGACAAACTGAGGCTTACTCCTGCCTCTTACCTGCATTTGTTGCCTCTTCCTTTGTTCTTCCTTGGCCACTTTCTCAGAGACCTTTATCCTGAACAGAGGACAGCCATCCTGCACAGTTGTTTATGGAGGGGAATATCTCCTTCTATACACACCTGCCTTTGAAGAAAACACTGCATTTTAAAGTCACCTAGCATAAGCACACAGCAAGCCTCCTTTCCTGCAGAATGTGCACCCAGAGCAACGTGTGCTTGATTTTTTCTCTCCCATCTTTGCACATGCATTAAATACACCTAAAAAACCTGTGCATCTGCTGCATCTATGTCTGTGCACACAGATTGGATGAGTATCCTTCTATTTGTTTGGATAATGGAAAATTACAATTTTATGTTTTTAAGAAAAATACATTTAATATGGTTTGGGTTTGTTTTTTTTTTACAGCCAATAAATATATAGATAATGAATCCATGGGCTAATGACAGATTGAAAGTTGTAGTGACTAGACATTGAGCAGGAATGCAGGGATGCAGTGATCTGTGTTGGCTCCCACACTGAGTCATCTGCGTCCTCTTTGGTAAATCACATGGAGGACTGGAGGAAGATGCTTAAATCACCTGTAAGTGCAGTATGTTCCCCAATGCATCCACCTCCCATCCGCATGGCTCCTTCACACTCTGTCTACAAGCAGCTTGTATGATTAAGTCTGTATTTTGGGCTCAAAAAACATCCTTTGTGGGGATATTTGGATCCTGCGTGAAGCAAGGCTCGCAGGCTGTCATGGTGCTCAAACCAGGACACAGGCAAGCCTGGTCTCAGGGGCAGCTTTCAGCCACCCTTAGCAGACCAGTGTGAACATAGTAGTTGAAATTTTCCCTTTGTGAAACAGGAGGAACACTTATCTCTCAAAGGCATTGTGACACTTTTTTGATGTTTACTTGTTTTTGGTGTATCTTGCTCTACAAATAGCTCCATGGCACATTTTTGGAAGGGGAGATGATTGCTGTACAGTATAACAGAGTGTGATGATGGGTAGCAGAAATGGACTCTGAGTATTTGCAAAGTGCCCTGGGAGCCTGTGATGAAAGGCGAGATGCAAGTGCAAAGCAAAGTATTATTATTCTAATGACACCAGACTCTCACTGAGCTGTGCCTTGTGGAAGTGTGTGAACTTTGGAGAGTCCCCTGATGAATGTGAACCATGACAGCTCTCAGGAGATGCAGAGGATGCTGGCAACAGCTTAATCAATTATGACAGCAATGGTAAGATCTGTCCAGATTAGAGCACTTCAAAAACTACAAAGCTTCAGGCTTCTCTCTCTAGCTTTTTGCGAGAGTGGGACAATGAAGGAAATGGATTGATTTGGGTCCTTCGAAATGTAGTGATACTAGCATCTGCTTGTTTAAATGCAAGACCAAACAGATAGTGTTGTATCATCTAAAGATGCAGGATGGTAGAGGAGGCAGCGCTCTGAGTTTTACTGTTATGCCTGGCTGAGAATGGGTTAGATATGGTGTTTCCCTGGGAGAAGGATGGGTTATCTCAAATGTGTTATTGTAAAATAAAACAGGGATGAATGAAAACAAAAGGAAAAGATCACACAGAAAAGATCAATTGAGGAATGGGTAACTCTGTAGAAACATTGGCTCAGAGAAGGATATTTTGTTAGGAATCAAATTATCCTCTTCCTTTCCAAGTAAAATGGACCCATTTGAGGAACAGATAGGCAAGATAAAGCCTCTCAGCCAGAGTGATTTTATCTTCCTTTTAAGTGTGTGTGCATGTGTGAATCTCAAATAAACACAGCAGCAGAGCACAAAGAGTTATGTGAGCACGGTGAATTACGTGAACATACGTGTCTTTTTGTAAGAGAAATGAGCAAACTAAAACAGGTGAGGCTCAAAATTGCCAAATCAGTGAGTAGGAATAAATTCATTACTATTGCAACAATATTTCACAAATATTGTCCTCAGAAGCAAGTCACAGACTAGCTACTCAGCTGAATGTGCTATTTGGATATGTGAATATTTCAGGGTATGTTAAGATGATCAGCTCACTAGAAACCATTGGTCCTTTTTAAAGGGCTTCACAGGTAGCTGCTCAAAGGGTTTCCCAGACATTGTACAGAGCTTCTCATTTTGCACTGGCAGGAGTGTCTGTGTGCAGGGACGTGTCCTACGCAGTGGCTCTGCTGCACAAGGATGAGCCAAACCACCAGGGTACCTTTGCTCCCAGTGCTCACCCCTATTTTCTGTAACTGCTCCTGATGGCCACCATCCCTCCCTGCTGCCAGTGCATGGCCTGGTCTGGTTCTTAGCAATAGGAAATGCAAATCAAGCCTCTAGGAATGATCCCAAGCCACGAAATGTGTTGCCACCCTTTGCCTGGTGGCCCTGCTGTACCACTTACATCTTCAGTGATGCATGGCAGATTTTTTGCCCCGCAGTGACTCACTCTCTGCTGCTGTCACCTGCGGCATCACTCCATCCCTGCCTGATGTATGAGACACAGAGACAGGAGTGAAGCATGCAGGTCTCATGCCTGGCGCGTGAAGCCTGGTGGGTCTTACGCAACCCGGTGACAAGAGTGAGAGCTGGAAATGAACCTGTTGCTGTACAATTGAGTGAACAAACAGGGCTGGGCTTGTTCAGGAAGCAATGCACTCCGGCTCCTGAGGGAAGAGGTGCTTTGCCAAAACACTTCCACCTGCTCCCTCTGTTCCAGGATTAATGCCTCATCTGAACTGAGAGGATGACTGTGGTTTTGACAGCCCTGCATACATTGCAGGAGAGTTCACGCAACAAAGACATGCTACTTGCCTGCTACTGTACTTTGGGGTGGATTAGGCATGGGATTAACAGTTCTGTTCTGGTTTAAATGCTGCTTTGGAGGTTGGTGACAGGCCAGGTTACAGATCTTCCTCCTCATGTTAAGTGGGACTCAGGGGAGCAACCATTTGGGTTTGACTCTCATTGTGCAACCTCAGCGATGTTACAATGTTTCTGTTTCCTTTGGAAAATAGGGATCAATAACTCACTCACTCCTGCGAAGCACCTTGAAGTCAGCCCGTGAGGGGTGCTGGGAGGGTAGGGAGTGTCATGCACTGCTGTGGGCTTGCAGCCCACTGCCCACTCTATGAAACCTAAGCCACAGCAGGTGAACACAGCACCAAACGTGGTTTCTTCACCATTCTCCTCTACAGCATTGCCAGCCTTGCTTCATATATCATTTGCAGTGAACTTCAGTGCCTTGGTCATGTTGCAGCTCAGATACGGCTGGTTTTATTACTGAGCAGGGCCCCTGGGATAAACACAAGCACCTAGAACAGTGCTGATGTTTGGTAGGACATCAGAGTACGCCATCGCAGACCCTGATCCATGTGCAATAAAGGGATGTAAGTCAAAGTGTGAGGCAGATGGCTGACTGTGAGTGCCCGACTTTGATGTTGCAACCCCTTTTCCCTCTTTATTGCCTAGAGAGGCACAGTCTCACAGTCCTAAATACTAGGCAATGAATCACCTACTTAATGACTGTAATAGGCAGCCAGAACACAGTCCACAACCTTTTGGGGTCTGTCCAGCGTCTGCTTGCCGGTCTGTAAGAACACATTTAAAAATAATAATTGACCCCTGATTCATAGGGTCAGTACTTTCATGTACCTTCATTTTTACGATGAAAAGGGAAAAGTGTTTTCTTCATGGGGTTTAATTTTAAAAAAAGGAGAGTTGGATAATTTTTGAGCTCGCATTATAGAAGTTAGAAGGGTGTAATTTAAAAAAGTTAATAATCCTGAAAGGGTTATTTTCCTTTTCTTTGTTTGTTTTTTTGTTTTGTTTTGTGTTTTTTTTCCCCCAAATATTGCCTTTTTACAACTGAATGGTCACTTTAAGAAAGTGAATTTATTGCCAGTGTGAGAGAGATTTTAGTTGTTTACCCGAAGACCAGCTGCCATTCAGCTGATGAGTGAAAAAGAGCAGCTAGTTTTTCATTTCCACCATAACTAGAGATCTGTCCTGAGCACGCAACTGAAATATCTTTTGCAACCTATGCTCAGTCATTAATGAAGTGCAAAGACTGCTATTGCATGTGGTTTATCACCATTCAGGATAGCTGAAGGTTATCTTGAGACATGTCACTACAGAAAAGCCCTGGGTCTTTTTCCTTACCATTTATGAAATCATTGTATCTCCTCTTTGTCTTAGCATAATTGTTTACTTCCTAGTTTGGCACCTCACATCATGACTTCCTAAAGGTTTCTTAAAGTAGCTTCTGCCATCATTACCTGAGCTGCACTCTGTTTTCTTTGTCTCCAACATAAAGAAATTAGTGATCACCAAGTCTTGCTCCTTCCTTCCACAGCATCCAGAGAGATTACAGAAGGCCTTTCTTCCTCTGTAATCAGGGTCTCCTGGACAGGGCTAAAAATGCAGTTGGAGGAAGCTGTTTGCAACTCTCTCCTGGCCCTTGCACCCCATTTTCCCTCCCATTGATACCATGGAGTGGGGAACAGGGAAGGGAGCTGCACTACTTTTCAGTCTTAGAATCATAGAGTTGTTTTGGTTGGAAAAGACAAGATCAGGAAATCTCCTAACTTTGCCATGTCCACCACTAAACCATGTCCCTAAGCACCACACCTACACATCTTTTAAATACCTTCAGGGATGGTGACTTCACCCCTTGCCTGGGTAGCCTGTTCCTATTCTTGACAACACTTTTGGTGAATTTTTTTTCCTAAAAGCCATCTAAAATCTCTTGCTCATTGATGGCCACACTGCCTGCCTGAATGCTGAGTTGGGAGGGTGTTACTGTGTCCTTTCCCCCTCCTGAGTAATTTCTGTCATTCATTACATGGTCTGTGTCTCACAGCCGTAATTACAGGCCTGACTTTGTACATGGCTCTGGAAGCTAGATGGTTTTGGAAAGATCACTGGGTTTGGGATCTCTGGGGAGATATGATGTTGTAAACATATATTTATTAACACTCATTGCAAAAATGACTGAGCCAAACCATCCTCTTGGTGGTCAAAAATCTAGATGTAAAGATGACCTTGCCCCCCACCCCCCCCCCCCAACCCGAGGTGCCTCTGAGCAACAGGTACGAGGCTCTGGTTGAGATGGAACAGCTGAATGAGGATGGGGGCAACAGACAAGCTACACCAGAGTTGTGTTGACAGACTGAGGCATTTGGGATTGTTTAGCCAGAAGAAGAGAAGACTCTGGAAGGACCTTATAACGACCTTTCCATACCTGAAAGGGGCCCATAAGAAGGCTGGGGAAGACCTGTTCACTAGGGCATGTAATGACAGGACAAGGGGTAATGGTTTCAAGCTAAAGAAGGGTAGATTTACGTTGGACACTAGGAGAAAGTTCTTTAATATGAGGGTGGTGGATCACTGGAACAGGTTGCCTGGACCGGTGGTGGGGGCCCCATCCCTGGAGACATTCAAGATCAGGCTTGATGGGGCTCTGAGCAATCTGTTCCAGTGTGAGATGTCCCTGCCAATTGTAGGGGGGCTGGACTAGATGACCTTTAGTGGTCCCTTCCAACCTAAGACATTCTATGACTCTATGATTCTATGTTGTAGCCTTCAGAAGAAGTGCAGACACCCAATTTTTGCCCAGCAGTATTGCAGCATTCCTTCTTCCTTTTTTTGCTCCCAGATTTCCATGACTTCCAAAGAAAATAAATAGTTCCACAAAGAACAAGAGGACTGCAGGAGGATCACCAAGCTCTGATGAGCATTTTGAAGCCCATCTAACTTGTATCAGTATAAAAAAGGTATCTATATCAGCTAAAAAGGATTTGAAACACCAGGTCTGACAACCCAGAGCTGCGGTTGCAATGGAAATGTTGAGCTGAGGAAGAAATTTGGACTGGTTCAGACAGGTCTGTGAGGTGAAAGGTGGCCTTTGTTTAAGACCACTAAGTCCCTCCACAGACACTACCAATTGAGTGTTTTTAATTTTATATTTGTTTTTGTTTGTTTGTTTGTTTGTTTTTTTCCTGGTGAGCGCTTTGGAAGACACTTTTTTTTTTTTTCATTAAAATGATTCACAGACTTTTAAGTATGGAACTGTCATGAACAAAATTTTTTTTTTTTTTCCAGCCACTGGTATTCTAAGTTTTTCCACAAGAAAGAAGTGGCAAAGAGAGATTATGAAACCCAGAAATGTTTGAGGGGAAATTTTACTTTGTAAAAAAAAAAATTAAAAAATTCTCCTTCTTTCCTGAAGACAAGACCTCCAGAAAGAAGAAAACAACCTGTCTGCAGGTTCCTAGAAAACAGAAAATACTTTTAGCCTTCCAATGTCTACTGGTGAATCAGCATCTTTTACCAGACAGAGATTTATGAAGAACATCAGAGTTAGTAGCCCACAGAAAGCTGCCTGTAGGTTTAATGTACCTGCAGAAGCAAGGATTGCACTTTGCTTTTATGATCAATCTAAAAGACAGCATTTCTGGTGGCTCTGTACCCCTCTGACACAATCTAGCCATATTTGTTTAGATCTGACTCAGATATGTGACTATCTGCCACGAAATCATTTGCAGCAGTTTTGCAGCACAAATCATAACTTACAGCTTCTATTTTATTTCTGGGCAAGATCCAGATCCAGAGCAGTTCAGCTTCCTGAAAACTTACAGGGTTGGAGCTTAAAACAACCTGTCTACTGGCTAGCAGGAATGAAGGCTGAGCAACTCTTCACAAAGTCCATCCATGGAGAGAAAGGGTCAGGAGTACACACTAGATTCACAGTCCTGCCTCTCTGTGCAAAGGAAAGCTTAGGATACGCATAGGTTCAAAAATAGGATTGTCCTCACTGGTATGGGAATAATTACATCTATAGACAAAACTAAGCAAGCTGCTTCTCTTTCCTCAACCAGCCTGTTAATTACTGGATTTTGTGAGAGCCTGAGGTATGTTGGTTGCTTGAAGGGGAAATCTCTAATATGTGACAGATTGACACTGTGATATTCCAGAGGGCAAGTGAAGTTTTACTGTTTGAGGGTGGGATGTTCACTCATGGAGATCCCAGCAGAGCTGGTTAATTTTTTTCACCCACTGAAGTCATCACTGCAAAAGTATTGCAGTGACAGGAGGAGGTCACTTGCTCTCTTGTCATGTTAATGTTTGACTAAATCACAGTCTATGAGTGACCTATTAATTGTTTAGTTGCAAACTGCTGGAATGCCAGGTTTTCATATGTGAGTGTAGAGAAAACAGGGAACCATGTTCAGGTCTTAAGGCTGTGCAGAGATCTACAGTGGTAGATTATCTGCAGACAATTCTATATGTTGCGCATTGTGATAATTATGCCTTTAAAAATGCAATTGATAAAATGATGTGTTCTTTTGCAGCTGTGCAATTGGGTTTTGGTAAAGATGAATACAGATTTCTAATAATCCTTATCTCACTTGTTACTTTTTAGCTCATTAGAAGACAAATCTGAATTGTGAGGAAGACAAAGTAGGTGATAAGTTTAACTGTCTTGATGCTGGAGGGTGAAACTTAATAATGGGTAGTTTGTTACATACAAGCAATAGCTAAAATTTCTTAAATAATACAATAGATTTACGTATGGAGTAGATTAGACTAAGTGATTATTCAAGCTAAATTTGTTGAAGTCTAGCAGTCAAATGAAAGAGACAGAAATAGAGACTGGAATGATATGTTCAGGTGAAATATCCAAAGATGTGAAAATATTGAAAGAAGCTATGAACTAATTCACTTACACATGAATGTAAAGGACAGATTTTTAACAGTGTTGGCAGGACCTGGCAGGAGCCAGATGCCAGATGAGAAGAGAAGGTAAGACAGTGAGGGTCCATCACCCTCAGGGTTGCAGATGATGGTGTAAATCTGAGGATAGTTTTTCACCTAAGGATAATAATTTGGAGTCGAGTAGAGAAAAAATAACAACATTTGGATGTACATTTGAACTTGTGTCCTCTCTGTATTTTTAGCCACCTACTGAACAGCAATTTCAATGTACTGAGACTTGAGCAAGTGATTTGCAGCTCAGCTTTCCTGAAAGCAGTTCCATCTCTGTGATGGAGAAGTGACATTTCAGTAAGTCAGGATTGTTTTATGGGAGGTCTCTGCAAGGCTAATGAGCAGGAAAGATTTTCCGTATGTGGATCACTGAAGAAAGCCTAGGGAGTACTTCCAATAGGTGGGTAGAAGAAAGCTAAGAAAAGTGAGGTTACTCTTTATGGACTCATTTGCTATACAGGGATTTGCTCTTTGATCAAGTAAGGTCTTCTAAGTCAGCACATCAATAAAAGATTGAACAGAAAGGTGGGAAAAGACAAAAACTTGACTGAAGCATGCAGTGTTTCAAAGGCATTGAAGGTCTATGCCATGACAAGGCTCTCCTTTCTTTTTTTCACAGGGACCTATTGATACACACTCTTCTTGATTATTGTGAGCAGCTGTTGTTCCAGCAGCTGGAATAAAAGATCTCATCCATGCAAGGTGTTTGCATTGCTGTGCAAAGAAAGCCAAAGAAAAACTTTATTTAAGAAAGGTGTGTGTGGGAATATCCTCCTGTGTTGAGAATGACTGGATAAGAGAACTTGTGTATGGATAGAAAATATTTACCCAGGCCTAGTACTGGTGCCACTGAAGTTGGTGGGAGTTTTGCTAAGTGTGGAAAGCAAAATCAGGTTTTGTGATGGCTCCCTGGGGTGGAACAGGCAGAGCACTGTGGGACTTAGGAATTCTGGTAATGTGCCATGTTGTTTTAATCAAGGGACTTGCATCATTCTAGGAATGGAGATGTTTAGTGAAGGGTGGAGTGCCTCAGATAAATAAGCAACTGTAACTTGGGATGTTCATCCATCCCTTATCTGAACTAGCCAGATCTCTTTGTTGTGCAAAATGGGGCTGGAAAGCTTTTGAGGATAAACTTCCTTCTGACATTTGATATTTTCTACTTTAGCTGCAGGCACAAAATCAGCTTCACACCAGTGTCCACTTTTCTGCTCTTTGATGAGGCCCTTCAACTCCTTTTTCCCCATGTGCCAACTGCAATGGGACACAGGCAGCAGCTGCAGCTGCTGGTGGAACCAAATGCCTTCACATCCACAGGACCTTCCCTTTTACCTCTGAGTGGGGTCACTGGCTCATAAGTAAAATAGAGGAAATTTAAGCAAGATTACCTTTGTGGAAACAAGGAATCTCATCTAAATGCAAGGTCTTTATTATTAAGATGCTGGTGAAAGTGAAGCAGGATGAGTTCCATTCTGTCCAGGAGCTGCTGCATAATCACAAGACACCATTTTTGTGTACTGAAGACTTATAAAAACATTTTCTTTCTATTGAACTTAGATGTGGCATTACTAGTAACCAAGATATGCAGTTCAGCATAAGATAATATAGATTTTTTAGGCTAATCTCTCTTTACCTCTGTAGGTATCAGCTGTAAAGTTGATGTTCTGAGACAGGTTTTCTATTGTGTTTCCCAAATATTGAAGAGACAGGTCTGGATGTGCAATCCTATTCTGAAGTGTAACCGTTAGGGTTTTTAGATAGTTGATTTATGGGATCAAACAGTTCTCAGAGGATCAAATGACCTAAGCTCAAGCACAAAAAGAAAGTCCAGTTGACAGACTTAAAAATATGGCCCTGGAAAATACCTGTATGAAATTTATTTCCACAATTTGCAAAAGGTTCACTAAGTATCACTTTTTCACTGAAAAGTCAACTGCTCTTACAAATGTGTTCATCTTCAATGGCTGAAAACTGAACATTTTTAGCAAGTGTACTGTTGACAAAAATCCATTGTTAGGATGAAAACTTTTGTCCCTTAGATTTTGAACTTTCTGATGAAAAGTCATGCTTTTTCACAGAAGGTTGACTCCTTTTATAAAAATAGGTTGTTTACTTGAAAAAAAAATTAAAAAAGCTTGATGCACCCAAGGTCAAGATCTGCTGTAAGATCTAGTCCTTACTGTGTTCATGCTTGACTGTTTGCAGCAATGTGCTTCTGGGTCTCCAAAAACTGCAGGGCCACTTTTTATGGCTCTTTGGAGAGGGTTTTACTTAGCTCTCTACACTATCAAGTGACTCAAGAATCACCATATGTCAGATTAGATCAGCTCAAAAATTGCAGCCAGGAAACCACTGATAGCTTTTCTGGAGTTCCATGAAAGTTTACATAATTGTCATTGCATGTCATTGGGTTTAGCAGCTGCAGGAAGATCCTGGTCTCCAATAAACAGAGATAATTGATTAATAAAATGTATCTGTGGCCACCACAGTTTATTCTATGCACTGTGATCTGTGCACTGGGTCCTGCTGCTGAAGGTGCAGTTTGTGCATTCAGTTAGCTTAAAGTCCATATCTGGTCTGAAAAATTGTGCTGAATCATCTGAAGACCCAAAATTGATTGGCCACATGCACATGCTGATGGGATTGACATTCCAGGGTGAGCCCAATTAAATCTGTGACAAAACTCCCTTTGGCTTTTGTATGATGTAGAGGGGGAAGGGATGGGAAGGTTTGCTGAGTTCAGTCCCTCTGCTCAAGTAATACCATGACTTTCCATGGCTTATCTGACTGGATCTCATAATAAAATTTCACAGCTTTTCTTATGTTTTCAAAAACTTCTTGCTCTGACAGTTAGAAAATCCCTCTTCTACATAAAGTGCCTTCACAAGCAGCTTGCTCCTGTTGTTGTGCCAGCAATCATCTGTAGCTCACATAGTTCTTTCATGGTGTTTATCAGAACGGGATATTTAGATACAGCAACCAGTCAGTCTTTGTCCTGTGAAACTAAGCTAAGCTCGTATGTCTCGTCTCCTCTTGTGAAACAGGTTTTCCATGTCCCTGCACAGTTCAGTACCCTTCCCTGCACCTATTTCTCTATGAATTCAGCTTTCTTGAAAAGGGGTGAGCAGAATAGCATTCAGTGAGTTTTCACGGGACTGTGTATGATGCGTTACCATTGCCCTCATCTGACAAGCTCCTTTAAACACAGATCGTTGAGATGTCCCTGCCATTTCCAAGAGCTAATTTTGGGGCTGGATGCATTCCAGAGGCAGGCAGCCCCACCAAGAGGGCTCTGCATCTTCCTCCGCAGGAAGAGCCTGGGATTACTTCAGCGAATATCTTCATTTTATGACTTTAGAACTGAGAGGCAGGATCTTGAAGGCCATGACCCTGGGGGAAAGGAGCGCCCTATCTCCTGCCCGTGACTGGTCCAGGGTGGTGGTGTTTGCAAAATCCAGTTTTTATGAGGCTTTTGTGACATGACGGAGAGCAGGCAGGGGGATGGATGCATATATGGTGCTGTGTTGTTGTGGTCTCTGTACCCCAGTGAAGAGCAGGGCCCTGAAATAAATCACATGGCTCCAGTGAAGCCAATATAACCACTTATATCAGCTAATGATCTGGCCCCTGGGCTTGAGACTACCCTGGAGAAGTAACATATTTTCCTGGTGTTCTAGGGAGTCTGTCCTGCTTATGCTGCTGTCAGCACAGGGAGGGATGGCTGGGAACAGAGTGGGGTTGTCAGTAGAGCAGACAGCCTTTTTCCTGGATTTTATGCATAAAGAAGAACCCATAGTGTAACTTAAGAGGTAAAAATATTTAATAATATAAATATATTTTATATATATTAAATAATATAATTCTAATATAATATATAATTTTTTTTCTCCCTTTTCTTCCCCCTTTTTCCTTGTCATAAATACCTGTGTTTGACAACAAGATGGTCATCAGGCTATTTGGCTTGCTATCTTGACTTGCCATGTCCAGGACAGCCGGGATACCTGTGATCCTGAACCCACCAGTCCCTAATCACCTTGCTGAACTTGTATGTCCTTTGGAGTCCTCTGCTCCCAGGCCTGGCTGATAATGTTTGAAGGACAGAAAAATATGCTCCCAATTCAGCTAAGCAGTACAATATTTTGCAACCTTGTGAATAAAACCTTTCTTTTATGTAGCAGCAAAAACCCCAAATCTATGCAGTTGTAATGGAGTTCTCTGATGTACCCTTCATATCTCAACATTTTCACAATTTTCCAGGGACATTAATAGCAACAACAAACAAATCTTCAAAGCTATCTTCTTACAGTAATTTTGGTACATTTAAGACGTGCAGTAAAACATTCACTGTGACCTATGAAGTGCACAGTTTAGAGGTTTATATATGCCTGTAGAAGTACATATTACACTGGTAATTGAAATACCCTTTTCTTTCATATAGATTTTATAGGAAATCAACTAGTTATTCAAAAGCTCATTTAAAAATACATCTGCATGTATATAAGTATATATAATTAAAATATATTTATATATATATTTTCTTCACTGGAAGGATTCTGCACAGGCAATGGAGGTATTTGGTGTGAATCTGTGCCCAGAAATCCCTTTTGATAACATCCTGAATCACTGCAGAGTTAGATGAGACATCCAGTTATTTAGTGTGCTGTGTTAGGGGCCTTTCTTTTACTCCCTTGTTCTGGTAAGTTTTCCAGTTATAAGAGATGGCCATTCAATAAATATAAAAACTGAGCAATGGATAATTTTCTTTTTTGGAAACAGAAGATCTGCTAAAAATGTTGGTCAGAACAGAACTGTTTAGAAACTCAGGTCAAACTTACGGCATAATTTGAGAAAAAGCAGCAAAGAATTTCCTTTAAATATTGCAACACTTCTTCTTAGTGGTTATCTATTGCAAATATTTTGACTTTTCAGTTGAATGTGGCCTTTCAGTTTAGAAATTAACCCTGAAAATAACTCTGAAAGGGGGAAGATAATGGGGAAAAAAATCAGGTTAAATAATTTTATTCTGATTAATGTAAAGTAATTTTTTTCAGAGGGGTTTGGTTTTTCTTTTCCTTTTTGATTGGTTGAAACAGGAATTTTTTTAGCCACTGATCTGGAACAGAGAAAAAAATGTGTGGGTTTAATGACTAATACTTTCTTGAGTAAAAGTCTGGAAGATGAAGCTTTGAAGTTGCCCTTATATTATTCAATAAAATGTAGCCTCACATTACTCCCAAAGCAGTTAATCAGATATTTAAGCAGTCCTTGTGAAAAATTCAAATGGTGGGTCAGCACCAAATTCCAAACCCCAGGTGTCTGCACTTGGGGAGGGGGTAACATAAAAAGAAATGAACCATAAAATAGCATTCACTGCCCTGGGGAGGAGCTGGAAATCAGCTGGCATTGATGATGGAGGTCCAGGTACCATCACACTGACTGCCCTTCTAGCAGGATGGGCCGAAACTGAGATGTGGGTAACAGAGTCTGGTCTGTGTATGGATGCACAGGGAACACAAGACTCAAAGGTCATTTATTTGCCCAGTGCAAGGCCCCACTGTACTCTCCTTGTCCTGATGTGACCTTCTCATTCTTGCGTTGCATGCTTTGAAGCTTATTAACTTCTTCACTCACCCTGTGCCCATGTGCGTGGAAGTATGTGTGTGTGAGGACTGTTCCTGCAGCCAGGCTGGCACAGACAGTAAAGAAACACCAGCATGAGAGAGATGTAGAGGTAAAGACCACATGGTTGAGAATATGTAGTTTGGTGTAACAGCATCTCAGAGACTGGGCTGGGGAGGATATCTAAAGAGCTGTTATAACACAACATCTTAGCTGAGGCAGGGGAAGGAATGACCTTCCTATTCACACCTGAATATTTTTGCTTTGGGAGCTCTCTCATCTCCTAATCCTGTAGACATGGGAGGGAATGCAGCTCCTGCACCCAGCACAAGAGCTGGGGTTTCCTTGCTGTGCCCTCCAGCCCGGGCACAGCTGGGAACAGGCACGTGTCAGCCACAGCTCCTTCCCCTGCCACCAGTTACTCCATAGTTACTTGTAGATACAAGAACAACTTGGCTTTAGCCTACAGCCCTCTGCAAAGATTGTCTCATTGTGCCATCTCCAAAGAAAGACCAGGGCAGGCTGTGCCTCTGAAGAAAGCCTGGTTCCCTGTCATCCTCTCACTCTGCCTATGTGGGAGAGCTTTAGTGTAATGTCAGCTAATGCTGCCCGCAAACTGCACTGGCTGAGCTGTACCAGCTGGTACCTCAAAGGAGCAGCAGATGCCTTCAATCCTCTTTCCACTCACCTTTCCTGTAAAGCTTTTGCTTGTGAGATCAGAAACTCAGTGACCTTGGCAGAGTGGGAACTGGAAAATGACTTTTGTTGGAAGGTATGACTCAAAAGGACCGTTCAGAGCTCAGAGGTCTTCCCCTGGGGATTACAGAGTGAGCAATACTAAAATCAGTGTGTCAAGATGTCACCAAGCACAGACTGGAAGAAACTTTACACAGCATGATGAGAGTGCTGCCGTCAGGGTTCTGAGTTCAAATAAATGTTCAGATTCAATCAATGTCCCTTCGTTTATCCTGCTGTCTGCTCCTCCATTCAGCAGGAAGCCTATTTCACTCCTTTTACTGCTGCTCTTTACTGCTTCGCTCTCCATGAGCATCTATCACAGAGCAGTTCTCTTCCTCTGCCTCGAATAGCTAATGGGCGCCTGTCACCAGACTGGTCTTTGACGTCTCTCCATCGATCACCCAGAAGGAAATGGTTATTGAGTGGGTGGCAATCAACTTCTTACCTCTCCCTGAAGCAGGAGTGCATCAGTACTTTCCAGCATTAGGCAGAAGCCTCCCTGGAAGGTATTTTTTGTGCTTCATTTCCTCACATGGAGAACTGGTGTACTGGTGCCAAGTCATAGGGCTTGAGGGACATAGCTGCAGTTTCTTGCTAAGTTTTGTTTTGAAGGTAGAAAAGAGAGCTGGTGCTGGGGGCCAGTGTCTTCTGGCTGACAGGTCCTGCTTTTCAAGTTCAGAGCTGCTATTGGATCAGGGGAGAAATGTTCTGCTGATGGCAAATGTTTCATCTGCCCATCCTTGCAAAACATAAACCTAAACTGAGACAGGCTGTGGAAACACGTTAGCCAGGATGACTGGAGGAAGGAAGCCCAAATGCAGAGGTTCAGTGGAAAAGTAATAGGATTGAATATGAGTTGGTAGTACATACTGGTAATAAGCCCTGTCCCAGCATTTGCTTGAAAAATCTGAATTTCCGTCCGAAAGAAGAGAAAGGCAGAGCACTAAGAGGTAAATCCTCAGTGTTTACTTACAGGAGTAGACAGCAGACCACAGCCTGGATGTCCTGATCCTTAATGGCATTTAGGTAGCTGTCTCCTTTAATTCCCGTTAGCACTAGCAGATAACAGCACTTGAAGTGGTAGACTTTAACCAGCAGGAATCAGGACTCGAGAGGCTACAGAGTTGATGGGCACAAGACACACTCAACAAATATGTTTGAGGATAGACCCAAAGTTGGCCTGTCTGCATGCAGCTGTCATGCACTGGTCAGTTGGGGCTCAGCAGGGCTGGTTTGGTGGACCAATGTGGCTGCCGAGCACCTCTACTAGGAGACATCCAAACTAGCATAGCAGTTTGCTTTTGCTTACAGAATGTATTTGTCCCTCTTCCCAAAGGGACCCTGGACTGTGCTTTAGAGGAGAGGAAAAGCAGAGGCAGGGATAGGTGTCTGCTAATCCTAATGAAATCCTCAAATGTAGGATTGTTTGCACTGACAGCAGCAAATTTTTTGTGATTCTGGGCTACGGACACGTGATGCTTCATATCTGCCCATACATTCACATCTGAAGTACCTTGCAGACATGTTTTAATGACCTGGTGAGTTTTCTAACTAATGCATAATCAATCTCTGCCTTCAGTTGATATGGTGAGGTAAAAAGTGCCTTCACTTTTTAAGGCACTACACCCAGATCCACCGAAGTTTTTTTGCATCGGAGCTCTGTGATTTGTGAACAGCCCTAGCAAACCGAGTTGGCTGCTGAGGCCCCAGCTCTCAGCACCACTGTGTCGCCCTGGCTGATCTGCTGCAGTTCACAGTGAGGGTCTTGAGGCAAAGTGTGTCACTTCAAAATGCTACGTCACAAACTGTGGTAGTTCAGACACTGATTGATGCACAGCTGGGATGTAACAGCTGTCTGGACAGTGAGGACAGCTGGCTGTGTCACCTCATCAGCCAGACGGCATGAAGCCCTTCCCACTCATCTGTTGGAGCTTGAGGTTCTGGAGGACAGTAGGTTCTCTGTGGGCTTGACAGCCAACCTTGTCCTGTGGCCTAGGAAAATCCTAGAGAAATCCTCAGCTTCTGTGCCCATTACCTCTGACTGCATGTGACAATTTATTTTCTCCTGGTTGTGTTTGTTTGCACTTTTCATGCTGGCTTTGATTTGTGCTACTATTTGGGCCAACTGGCTAAGTGCACTGGGATGTGTGTGGGTGTTGCTTTTGAATTTAGTACTGCTTCTCGTGCAAACTCAAAATGAGTGGTTTGTTTGATGATGCTTTTCATTTTCTGTTCATAAATGGTCTGTAAATAGAGTGCAAAATTCTTTGATGCAACCATTAGAAAAAGTAATTTGCAAATTTATTTTGGAATGTAGCTCTCGATCTGCAAGGGATCATTCAAATTTTTTTTGTGTTAGTATTACAGATATGATTTGTGCAGTAATGTGCACCTTATCAACACATGTAACTAATCAAAGCATTTGAATTCCAAGTACTACAGCTGATTTCAGCCTAAAAACCTGTGCAGTGTTGGTCATCTGGTTGACTGCTTGATCTAAAGAAAGAAACTGTGGCAGAGAAGTGAACCCTTAGTTTATCAGCACTTGGTGTCTTTTTTACCCCTGAGCAATGACCTGACACCCTGGGCTAGGTCCCCCCCAAAGGGAAGGAGGTTATGCAGTGCTAGCAGCAGCAAGCAGCAGCAATCTTGGCTTTTGTACCACATGCTTGAATGGAGCTCAGCAGCAGATGGAAGGAACCATCAGTTGCCTCTGGTTCTTGTTGGAAGATGAAGCGATTTCCTTCTCCATGCTTCTCCTGCAGGAAGGCTCTAGTAGGCCACCCCAAACACAACACATATTAAAAATCTTTAATATTTTCTTCCAGAGATCAGGTGAGCAAAAGGATTTAAGTCCCCCAATAAGAGGAGGTAAGTTTGTGTACCAGTCAAACCTGTGTTTGTGGTCAGGGACCATGAGAGTTTACCCAACTTATCAGACTGAAGTTCACGTAATTTCTGACGAAAATTTTCTCCTCTCTCCCTGAATTCCTACGGGAATGATGCTGGAGTGTACTGAGTTTTGTGCATCAATCCACATTTACAGATAAGCACACTTCAGAATACAGCAAAATAACCAAGTCAAAAGTGCTGGTGAAATGTCAGGATTCCCAATTTCCTCTTCCTCAATTTACAAATGCTGGCTCTTTTTTTTCTCTAACGAGGAATAAGTAGCATCAGAAAGGCATTCTGTATCAAAAAGCCTTTCACTCTGTCTTGGCTTTTAGATGGCTTCCGATCCAGATCTACTATAGATATCTCCTTTTGGCTACTATTGGAAGCTCCCTGCAGCGTGCAATAAACATTCACTTCATATCACACATCTCACCCTGACAAGCAAATCCCTTGCATATCAATGTGGCCCTGTGAAGAGATTTTGCTTTTTTACATTCCTTCCACTCCCAGCTGTTAATTTGCACTGACTAGATAGCAGGGGGTCCCACTCTGCCCCAGAGACATGCTTGTGACTTCCACCAGCTTTAATAGGATTTGCGTGAACAGAGTCAGCTCCTCAGCAGAATTCAGACGAGCTGGCTGAGAATTTCCAAGTCATCAAGGGGTTTTAGACTCTCAGTTTCTCTTAACTTTAATGGCAATGAAGTGTTTAAATCTCAGGTAATCGTTAAAAGCCACAGAGTTCATAATAACTAACTAGGTCTAGTTTTATTGTCTCTTACATAAAGCAAGCCTACTGCCTGTAATCAGTCTGCACAAGAAAAAAAAAAGAAAGCAGGAGTAAGCTTTTCACTTACAGAGATTTTATTTGAAGTGAATTGCAAAACTTTCAAAGGCTCAGTTACTTCAAGTGTGAATTACTTCTACAAACATTTTGACAGACCTTCAGAGGACTTTCCCTGCCACCTTTGTTTGTAGAAAATGATTTATGGGTGCTCCTGATAACTATTACTTCAGATTAAAACTGAACTACTTAAGATTAAAAGTAAAGGAGAGTACTAAACAGTTCAGGAAACCTGTAAATGGAAATATTAGGTATACATGCAACATTCTGCAGTGGATTTCCTTTATCTGCTTGAGACATAATCAGCAATTACTAAATCAGGAGAGCTTTACCAAGTTATTTAAATACGTAGTGAAACTGCCAAAGGTATCTAAACAGCTAGATGTTCAATTCCAATGACTTTCAGGGAATAGACATGACAAAAATAAACTTGAAGAATTGGTTGGGATTTGAGAGTGTTTTAGACCCAAATTAATCTCAAAAAAAGGAAAGCACTTACATGGTCTTTAAAAGTCCATTATTCAAAGATACCCTTTGGTGTCTTTGGTGCCTCAGTTCTAGTTTGACTAGCCCTCTAGAACAGCATCCTGCTTCTGATGGAGCTGATACACATAGGCAGTGCAAAAGAACATGATTAACTGTTTGTTTTTTAAATATTAACCAAGTTTTCACTTTTCCAATTCAAATCTATCAAATTAAGCAAATTGCATGGAGAATTGGAAAGAAAAAAAGACCTTTACTTAATTATTTAGCCAATATTTACTGGGCAGGAGTATATTATTAACACAGGAAAGGAGGCTATTAATTACTATTCACAGCATTTCTAATAAAAAAAAAGGCATCTGCTATTTCTATAAAAGATACCTTGTCACTAACAATCCATCCTAAATTGTAAATGTGGCATAATAAACTGGCTGTGTCATTTCTCTGTTCTGTACTGACACATGCTACATGAAGGAGCTGAGATTTTAAGGGGCTGTGTCAAAAGGCTTTTTGCTGGTGACCTTTAATCAACTAGTATCCAATTATGCAGAAGTTTAATGGTGTATTTATATTTAAAATGTAATTTACACTAGAATACTCTGCTTTGGCATCATGTCCATTTTGCTTAGGTGCTAATAACAGAGACAGCAAAAATAAAAATGAAAAAAAGAAACTAGAATGTTATTTTCTTTTCTATACAAAAAAATGTTGATATGTCATTTGTTGCATAAAGACTCTACATGTGTAATCTATTTATTGAGAGGCAGGAAGTGAAAGGAAGGATATTCTGAGGTAAAGACACTTGAACTGGTGTTGCTAAGGTCAGGCTTCAATTTTCTGCTTGATTTTAGATGCCCCATGTGAACTTTGGTTAATCATCCATGACCTGTGTCGCTGAAATCCACAGTGTGTCATGGAAGGAAAAGTTGGATAAAAGGAACATTTTGAAATCTTTTAGGCCATCTATCTATTTAGTGTTAGGATCACCCCTACCTTAGCTCCTTTGACAGGTGCTTGTCAAATTCATTTTTTAATGTTGGATTTCTTGCTACAATTAACATCCATGTATTATATCCTAGCCTCGGTATATAAGAAGAGCTTATTCCTTTTCTGTCTCAAGTACCTGAAGTCTGTTTTCATGTCTCCTCTAACACTTCCCCTAGTCCAAGACAATCCTGGTTCTATCCTGCTGGGTCACTTTTTTCTCTACATCTCATTCTTACTGTACAGTCAGCCCTTCCTGAAGTAGGATGCAGCACTGCAGGGCTGAGCAGAGCAGGAAGGATATTTCACTTGTCTTACAGGTGATGCTTTTGTTTGTAAGCACCTGTGTCTGTATTTGCCTTTGTAGCAACAGTGTAACATTGTTGACTCATGTTCAGTATGTGATTCACCATAATTCCCAAATCACTTTCTCTGTCTCTCCTGCAGTTCTTTGTCCTCTATTTGAGCAAATTGTTATTCTCACCTAAGTGAATATACACCACTTGACCTTGTCAAATTTGGCCTTATTTTTCCAGGTCACCTCTCTAATTTGTCACATTTTTTCTGATTCCTGTTCTGTCCTTCAGTGTGTTTACAATTTGCCTGCCTGTGTTTGATTTTGTCTGTAAATGCAACAAGCACACACTTCTCCCTCCTTCCTTGTCATTCATGAGAAGATTGACAGGACAGACCTCTGTGATTCCCATCTGATATAATTCTACCATTTTGACACAAAAAAAAAGATAAATTTCTCTTAAAATGTAGATTTTCATCTGGCTTTGTATGTCTTTTGTCTGTAGTTTAATCTTGACCATGTTTTCTTAGCTTACTTAAGATGCTATTATATGGTATGGTGTCAAAAGCCTCACTCAAGTCAAGATGTATGACATTTTCTTTTCCTCCTCTACCCACAAGGCTTGTTACCCTGTCACAGAATGGAATTAGATTGGTTTGACATGGTTTGTTCTTGACAAATACATGTTGGCTGCTACTTCTCTTCTTGCTACTGCCTAGATGATTACAAGTAGTTAGATTATTTGTTCCAGTATTTTTTCAGGAATCAAGTTAGACAGCCAGGCTGATAATTCCCTGGCTCCTCTTTTACACCTTCATACAGATAGTTGGTCTACTGGCTCCCGTTCAGTTTTCTGACCCTACTCATCTTGCATGAATTCTCCAAGAGATTTCCTAAAGCCTGGGAGATTGTTTCTGCCACTTGTTTAAGTATCTTGGGATAAATGTCCCAAAGCGCCACTGAATTGGAAATATCCACCTTATCTAAGTGTTCTCTAATCTGATCTTCCTCTGTTGTAACCTGAGTTATTGCCCCTTGGTTGTGTCAACTGTATAGTCATAGTTGACCTTTCCAGTGAAGGCTGAAAGAGAAAAAGCACTAAACATTTCACTTTTCTGGTACTCATGTGGCAGGAACTTGTTTTGTCCATTTAGCAGTGAACCACTGTTTTTTCTTGGAGTTCTTTTTACTGCAAATGTGCTTACAGAAAGCTTTTTGCTTCCCTTGCTAATTTCCTCTCTTTTTGTACCTTCCCCTTTCCAAATTTTTCCCCACATATTTATGCTATTCAATCGTACTTGTCTTTAGTATTTCAATGTAGTTTTCACTTCCTGTACATTTTATTTAACTCCAGGTCATTGAAGAGCTCATGGTTTAGCCAAATTGTTTTCTGATTACACTTCCTATCCTTCCTTCATGTTGGCATGGCTTCTGATTGTACTCTCACTGTCATTTCTTTAAAGAATTGCCAACTCTTCTGAACTCCTTTGTCACTTCAACTTGTTTCCGAGGAGATCTCACCCACCAATTTACAGTCTTTATTGAAAGTCTGCTCTCTTGAAATACATTGCTTTCAGTTTTCTGTTTTCTCTCCTTCCTTTGCTAAAGATAGTGAATTAAGTAATTTCTTGGTAATTATAACTCAAGTTTCCCTATCCATAAATTGGCACAACATCTGTTTGCCTCTGTAGATTATAAACCCTCTGGGAAAGAAAAATTTTCTTTTTTTTCTTTTCTTTTTTTTTTTTTTTTTTTTTTTACAAAGTGCAACACAATGCAAGAGATTCCAATATTAGCTGATTCCTCTGAAGATGCCTTTGCTCCTCTGCCCTGTAGTTCAGGCTTCCCCAGAGGGCCAAGAGCACCTTTCCCTTCCTACAGTACCATGTCTCTGTCTTGGACAGAGAACATTGATAGCTTTTTGCTCTACCATTCTGCTGTAGCGTCTCGCATCTCTGCTGTTGTCAGCTTCCTAATTGGCTGCTGTTAAACAGGTTGAAGATCACAGGTGGCTGTACTGATAAATATATCAAAATAGCAATATCAGTACTGATAATGGCAGGAGAAACAGTAATATTTTAAAATTTTATATATGTTGTGAGGCCTGATGCCAAGTTAGAACAAGACCCAGGTGCACAGCAATGTATGTGTGGATTTGCCCTAAGTTTGTACTCTAGGTATCATGTGAAGGAATGTGGATTTGCAGGTTAGAAAGAAGGTCTGGTACAATCTAGCCAGCACCTCAACGTGGACACTCAGGGGACTATGTGGAGCCTACATGTACTCCAGAGACCAGACACAGCATTATATTCTCTCTTCTGTTCAGGGAGAGGCTAAGGCCACCACGATGCCTACAGTAATGAAAAGAATTTCCAGATACATATATCTGATTGCAACCCTTCATTAACTCCAACTAGAAAGAGAATAAATGTAGGTCACTTGGTCATCCACTCTGCATTGGTCTAAGCATTGTCTGGGAGTGGAGAGGAGTCAGGAATTATCCACAGTGTAGTCCTTTTGCAGTCTTCCTGAGCAAGGCTCTTCCATTGCACTAAACTGTACACAATTTGGCATAGACATAAAAAGTAGCAGGAGTGGTTGGTAGTTAACTCCACCACCATGGATCACATCTGAGCATCGGGGGTGCAGTCAGAAAGTGGCCTTACGATGTTGGCCAGTGAAGATGGTCAGAGTCAGACCTGCAATCCCCTACTTGTTTCCTTGTTTGAGGGCGTGCTGCTGGCACTGCATCTTGAATGGCAGCTGCTGAATCCAGCTAGATGTGACACATTTGCTGCCAACTTGAGTTTGCTGGAAATTACCTAACGAATCAGGCTTCCACTGGGAAATGTCAGGCTGTTTCTATCCATTTATTAGGGTAAACATTTTTTAAATAACAAGTTTATCAGAGAAAGCGTCTCAGGTTCAGGACAATATTTCAGGAGCTGAAGAAAAGCAAGTGGGAGATACAGGCTGGAGGGTGATCTTCCCCAGAAAAATTATTAGCTCAGTAGATATTCTTCAAGGGTAATTGGGACTGAGATTTCAAATCCTAGTGACTCTGAATTGGGTCTTTCTGCCTTTCCACTTACAATTGTTTCCTTTTCTGTAAAACCCCCAATATATTAGATCAAGGATTTGAATGTGGATTTTCTGTATTCGTGGATTATAGAGGCAATTCACTACTGATACATGTTACTTCCTTTTCTCCTCTGTTCCAGCTGTTTGTTATTGTCTCTGTGCGGGAGGATCCCGCCTCCGCTGATCTGAGAGAGGAAGAGAATGGGTCAATGCAGAGTCAGAAAGCTGACTTAATTATTGCAACTGTAGTATTACAATTATTAATTTAATTAATTCTGAGCCATTCAACAGAGAAAAGTTAATGAAACTCATCCAGAAGTGTTTTGTAATGAGCAAAAATTGTGTTAAAATTCTCATTTCTGATCACAGTATGGTCTGAGGATAGTTCTCAATTTTTTTAGAGTACTCTTTAAAGATTTTCAGTTCATGTGAAGTAAAAATACAGAGAGAGACAGAGAAGGAATTGAAATAATTAACATTTCTTCAGGAAAATTAGTTCCTGCCATACTCTACAGCCAACCTCTTGAGAAATGCACAAAGGAATTCACACTTGTAAACAGAGAAAAATGAAAACGACTCCAGGCTTTTATCATCTGAATGCAGTACCATTTCAGATGCCAGGATTAGGAGATTTCTATTTCAGAAAGGGCAGAAACATTAGTCTGTGAATTAGAGCTAAAACACTTTGTGGAATAGTGAGCCAGACATGGTGTGTATGAGTAGCTTTTCACTGCCTTGCTCCAGAAAATGTCTTGAGTATTACACAAGACACAATGTGACTCCAATACAAATGTTTTCTGTTTAGCAACTGCTACTGAGGGATTGTAGAAAAAACACTGCCACACTCCTGGCATTTTCTGATTCAAGTTTATGATGTCATTTATTCATTAAATACAATCTGAGGTATTTTGTTTTGTGCAGCCATTGTGTGTTAGAAGATGAAATGTTCACTTCTTTTGACAGCATGCACTATCAAGAATGTGTTTTCCCCCCATAATTTCTGTAAGCAAGAGAGTAGCGACATAAAGAGTGTGATTTGGCAATGATGATTCTCAGAATAAATCTTAAACATGTAAATTTTAGTCTTGTCATTTACCTCTTCTTATTCAATCATCTGGATGGACTAAATAATGTACGTTCTGAAACTCCCCACTGCTGAGGCTTCCTTTCTTATGTAGATGTAAAAAAATATATAATATTGATGCAAAGAAGTATATCTATTGTATAGACACAAAGGAAGCTGAGTCTTCTTTTATTGTAGAGATGTGTCAGTGATGACTCTCATGATTTTCGTCTTGTAAATGATTTTGAAAGCTTAACACTGGTGAGGTAGTGGCAGTTGTCTTGCACAGCTCTTATGGTGAAAGTGTAAGCTGTTATATGCTGCAAAGTGGACCAGATTCTGATATTCTATTGTTGGGAACTGAGATGAGAAAACAGAAGAGAGATCTCGAGGTGATTACTGGGTTACAAGACCTGGTTACCTTCTGATTTGGAAAACAAAATAAAATCAACATTGTCTGCATCCAAATCGATTTCTTTAGGTTTTGGCTGATCAAAAATGTATATTAGCAATTATGACATTAAAAAACTTAGAAACAAACATTGTTTTCAAGTATCATGAAGCTTGGTTATATTAAAAACTTTTTCCTCTTCTGAAAACTATGTGTAAAAATGTGCAGAATTTCAGTTGTCCTGGAACTGAATGTTTTTGACAAAGGTGAAGCTTAAAATGGAAGTCATGCCACAGGTATATGTTCCTCTAATGGTCATTATTTATGTGTAACCTGATCCTTGAAGTTGCTGCCTGAATTTTTTTATATGTTTTAAAATATTCTTAGAACATTTAACTTCTAAGAATAAATCTTCTAATATTTTGCAGTTGAAATAAGCAACTTTAAGGGCATCAGTATAAGGACAGAATCATCTAAGCGACATGTTTTTAGCTTTACTACTGAATTCTTTTTTATGTAACCTTATTTATAGATGGCTGGTTTATGTTGCTAGAGAGCATGTAGATGGAAAAAAACAAATATGTAACAAATTATTTTTGTGAGAATGATTTAAATAATTTCTAGTGCTCTGTCACTGCTTCAGATAATTTTTTACCCTTGCAATTAAAAAAAATGCTAAGGTGACTCTCAAGCTTCCTAGAACTCCCTTCACAACAAGTTTTTTGACCAGGTCCCCTCTACTGACTTGGCATTCTTAGTATCGTATGGCTGTTTATTTATTTTTTTGGTCTTAGCAGATGTTACAAGACACATTGTTTCTCTGTTTCTAATGTGTAATCATCTTCTGAGCTGACTCTGAAATGCCACATCACACCCAATCCTCTTGTTCTGAATGATGAATAATTTGAGATTGAGGATTGCATTTGAATAGGAAGTTGCCATATGGGGTCACCTCTCAGCTGTGGGCTGGAATTGCTGTAAAGTGTCACAGGAACAGTTTTCTACATAAGGTAGAGATAAAAGAAAAACAGAGCTAATGAATTTTCCATGAACAATAGAGCTTCAAATGTCCTATGACTTGTTAAGATCTCTGAAAACTTAGTGAGTCTCTTACTGTTTTTTTACTTCACCATTTCTAACGTGCTTTCACCACTGATAGCTCCAAATGTTCCATGGGTGTCACAAGTTCTAATGATAGCCACATATATGTAACATTCCCTCTTTTCCCTTTTGCAATGCTTGTGTCACCTTAACCACACCGAGGGGCTGAGGAAAACCTCTGCCTCACTGAAATACAGCCATGCCAACACCGCAGGTATATCGTTACATTATTAGCTCCACATGAACCACTGAGAGGACATAAATCTTCTTCATGAATATCAAATGGGCTTCAGCTGGAGCGTGTGTTTATGCAGTGTAAATGACTTGCATTTACAGATGCGTCTCATGCAATTTGGAGTGTCAGGCCGGTGAAATGTGGCTGACATTGGAAGTCTTGATGATGTAACCAAGATGAGATCAGTGAGTAGTTTATATGCCACTGGAGGCCTCCTACACAAGTGCAAACAGGTGGGAGTTATGTTTATTACAGTTTTGATCAGCTTTGGATGGAGTAAACATGCTAGATTTTAAATAATTCTGTGATCTATGCACTATGATCTTGACTGTGATTATTGCTAGTCATTTCAGTGGGACAGCTAAGGAAATCAACGGATATTCCGGGGTGGGATTCATCCAAGGGAATGTGTGTTTTGAGAATATAGGCATCTACAGTTTACCTCAGTCTCCTTTTGTAGCCAGAGGAAAATCAGGGTCAGGCAGTGTAGTACATTCGTTTTAGCCAAAAGTGGATGTTTCAGTTCAGTGTCAAGTGTTTCTCCCAAACCCCACTGGCTCTGTTGGTTAGGTCTCTGTTGGCTGCAGCAGGCACCTGGACAGATGTTTACACTGTAGGGACCTTGAGAGAGAAACCCTAGGTGTTAGGTGAGCATGGCTGAATCTAGATTAAGGGTAACTTTTTTAGATAGGACTCTGTTCATCCCACTGTTAATTCTGTTTTTAAGTAGCTATGGATTAATTTGGCTGCTGTTGTGCTCAACTGATAACATGGCAGAGAGAGAAAATCCCATTTAAAGAGCAGAGTCAACTCCAGGTTCCCTTCTTTCAGTTGACTAATCAGTGCCAAACCACAGTGCACTGCATGAGATTGAAAGCGTTCTTTGCCTAACCATGGGTGCAGGGAAAAAGCTGAACATAGCCTTGGTGAGAAAGCAGTAGAGGATTTTGTTGGTTTTCCTATGGATCTGTAACACAGGTGTGTTTTCATGGTATATATATTTGTGGGTTAATCAACTCTTGTGAGAGGCCTGGGCTAAACAAGGAGTGAAGAACCTACTTATTAAGGAGGCAGATTCTTATCAGATTCCACAGGAGTGATACACTTGAATGTGATAGAAACAAGGCCTGACTGCTTGTCTTGAAGGCTGGTGAGATGCAAGAGTTTACACCCATTATTTCATACAAACTGTCGATCCTCTTTTTACTGGTGTAGCATGAGGCAGCTATACCAAACTCTAGTTCACAACTGAGTTGTACTTTCCTTCAAAGCATGAGTGTGTGTTTTCATTTAGCTTCACAGAGCTGCTTCTCTCTTTACTGAAATGCATGGAAAAGTCTAGAGAAGAGACATGAGCCTGGTTCTGCTACCTCTGCCTGCCCTGCAAGGTAGTGGGGTTAGCATGACTGAGAGTTACATTACACTGGGCTTATCATGTCTCAGAGTGGCAAAGGGATTGCTCAGGGTTACATCTCTTCTCACTGATCTGCTCCAGAGTAGATCTTATTGCCATATTATGGACTGACCCAAGAAGAGCTGTCAGTGCTGCAGTATTTATTTACTACCTTAAGGTGGATATTACCTCTGTGCTGGGAAATATCCGTGCACCACTTTGGCTGTCAGACTAAGCTGACATCAGTGGAGTTACCTGGTCTGAGCTCCTTTCACTGAAAGAGATTTTCCCTAAGCAGAGATGAGGCTGTAATTGAGTCCTCATGCCCCTGTCTATGGAAGGTGCCCTAGTTTTGGATTTGAGCCTCAGGCTGCCTCAAATCTCTACTGAGACTGCTTAACCCAGAGCCCAAACAAGAGCCGTCAGATGGGAACTCTGCTCAGTATCGTGGTTTGCATTTGAACCTGAAATCTAGGAGTGAAAGGCTTCGTCCCAGCAACATCCAGTCCATCACTGTTCATACTTGCTTACACCAAGGGAGAGATGGATGTTTATCCATCAGAGAAACAATCCCTGTGCTTCTTTCCACTCTTCTGTATTTTTCCCCTGTTTGCATAGTTTCCTTGCTTAGAATAATGAATGAGTCTGAAGCAGCTTTCTCAGTGGATGGTTTATCTGGTTATTAATGATGTGGAGCACTTCTGGACCCTTAGGACCTCTGCATTGTTGCTTTAATAAATATCTTTCAAAATGATGAGGCCACAGGCACCCTTTCTGTGCTTTTATGGTACAATGATCTTAAAGTGGCATGGTGCGTTTTATTTATTAGCCAGCCCATTAATCACACAGGTATCAGTTGGCTTCAGGGAAATTTTTAATTAGAGATATTTAAGGTTGAGAGAAAGTGCTTCTGTGACAGACAGTGAGAGCAAGCAGAAGCAGGAGGCAGGCTATCTTTGTGACTCTGTGATTAATACAGGATTTAAATAAAATATTAATGAAGGGAAAATGAAGTTATAGCCAAATCCAAACGTAAAACCTTCTTTAAAACTCAGATCTAAATTCTTTGGAGATTCATTCTTCTCTGTATGCATTAGTGGGGAACGAATCTGGTGAACACGAGAGAAAAGGGAATTTGTTCCCTAATGTAATAATTTAGCAACGTTTTTAATGCTTCTATTAAATCTTCTTGAACCACAATTTAATGCCATTGATAAAATCCATGTCCTTATTTGAAATGTCTCACAAGTCACTGCGACAGGTACAAAGGAGAGATTAGGGGTGGAACTTGGGACGTCTCTGACAGCACACTGGTGTGCATGAGGCAGAAAGAAAAGATCATGTGGAGGGCAACTGTGTTCCTCTGGCAGTGTTGGATTGGTGGTTGCTGATACTTAAGGCCTGCTTTGTCACATGAAAAATGAATGTTACTGGCTGTGCAAACATCTCCCTTGTTAGATAATTAATCAGGTGTACTTTGTTTTGATATAGCACCTCTGCGGTGTGCTCGCAGGCATCTTCTGAAATAACCCTGTAAAATGGATTGTTAAAAAGGGAGAAAAAAAGCCAAACAAACCCTGTAGCAAATACTGCATGTGACTCAGTCTGCCTGCACAAATGGCAAAATGGAACATTATATTCTCCTACCTGCACAGAGCAAAATTTTTGGTCTTGGATGCCCACATTTAACAATTACAATGTGTAGGGAAATTAATTTTTCAAATTTGTTGACCTCCTTCAGCTTAATTTCTCTGTTTCCCTTACCCTTCTTGTATGTCACAGTGGTTCTTCCTAAAACACAGAGTATCTAAAAGTTTTTTGGCCTTTTGGTGCTACAAGCTTCAGAGGTCTCACTGGAGCAGTTCTGGATTCCTACTGTGGAAAGAAAAGCTGCAAATTAGTCACCTCTTACAACACAGTACTTGAGCTTATTGGCAAAGAAGGAACCATAGTTGATGATGTCTCTAACATAAGTCAAGCTACTGCTGACCAGAGACAGAAAAAGATTAGGAGTCTCCAAAGCTCTTTTGAGCAGGTGTGACAAAGTGAAGCAGCAGCCAAAAAAGCACCAGAAGGTTCTGCCTACAACAGCACAGGGACCGAGAAAAAGAATCTTATCCCCTCCCTCCTGGCTTGTGAAGGAACAGGGGAAGCTACTGCTGTCTGTTCTCACTAGCTGCCTTACACAGTGATGGTCTTGTTGGGAAACTGGTTCATACACTTGTAAACTTTCTCAACTTTGAGAGAATCTGTACAAGATTTTTGAATGAGAAATAATTCTCCTGGGACATTTCTGTGTTCTCATCAGAAGGAGACATGTAAGCACATGGAGGGAGCTCCGAGAGGCTTACAAATCAGTTAAAGTCCTTCAAATATAGGTAAAATAGTTTGTTTGCACAGAATTCACACAAACAGAACTGCATTAAGACAACCCAGGGCTCCAGGCAAGTCCACAACTGGTTCCTTCTTGTTCAAGCCCAAGTATTTCTTGTGCACTCTGCCTTGTGTATGAGTGGGACTAGTCCTCTTCCCTTAAGTGCTGAGATTTGTTCCCATTGTACTTTGTTTGCAAGTGCCTTTTTTAATGATAAGAGATTTCAGCTCTTGCCTTCCCTTTACCATTTCTATGTGCAAACATATAGAAACACAATGTGCTTTGGTATCCTTGCTGGTCACAAGATCAACAGGTTGCAGAATTAAAAGCAGATGTTCACACCTTCCAGGAGGGTAATTTTACATGCCTGATTTTGGTAGGCAACATTTTTTCATTTACAGTTTCACTAATGTTCTTTGTGAGTAAAATGGCTACAAATGAAATGATTGAGAGGGGTTTTTTAGAAAAAAAAAAAAAGCAAAAAAAAAGCTGAGATTCTGAATCCATGGCTTGACACTGAGAGTCAGGTTTGATGTGCTGGGGCTTTAGTCCAATTGCTTTTGAATAGGGTGAACATGGGGTGTACTGTTGTCTGAGTATAGACAGAGAATCCTTCTATTTGACCAGGAAAACACAGGTAATACCACTTTTTCCCAAAGCTTTGTGGAATATCTCTAATTCTCTTAGTTCTCTTGGAGAAACAAGACTAGCATGAGGATTTGCTACTTAAAATCTCTTCCATAATGCCATTTGTCATGGAATTAGCTGTTAAATTTGGTAACAAGCCCATCTGAAATGTCACGTCTATCACTGTAGAGTTCTAATTAACATTAAGGCTTATTAGCCTAAGTTGCCTGAGAATTTGAATAAGGGCAAAGCTATTCATAGGACTATATGCAACCTATGCCTCTAGTAGCTTTAAAAATGAACTTTCCAGCTTAACCAGAAGAAAATCTGTCACTCCTCCATGTGCAACTTAAGCTTCACCCATTCTAGTTATTAAATTCTCATTACTGAAGATTTTAACTTAAGGATTTTTCATCATTCATAGACAAACTGGAGAAGAAGATACCATTGTAAGAGAATAGAAGTAAGACCCAAGTCACTATCACAGGGACAAATGAAAGTGTTATTAAATTGCTTATAACTCATTTGTCCCCTAAAGAACAGCCCCTCTTCCCCACCCCCTGCAATAGGTGAAATCCAGAAATCGTTTTCTCCTCTATTGGAATGAATGTGTCACATTGAAACATATTTCCCCCTGCTCTAATTTCTCACAGGGCATTTGGTAATCCATCTTTTCCGGCCATGTTGTGCAGGTGTATGATTGCATTTGAAATTCCTGCAGCCATTAATCACTGCTCCATGACCTGCTTTACTCCATACTTACTAAGCTCCTTTTCTTCGGTTCTGGACGGCCAGCGCTGTGTAAACTGTTTACTTTTCTGGTGCAGCATTTGCTCAGCATTTTGGCAAGCTCCAACACAATGTTCCCAGTTGACGTTTGGCCAACAAATGCAATAGACTTTTCTTACATGGAATTTGATGCCTACATATGTTTTTCCTTGTTCGCTCCTTCAGGCAGCTCTTTTAATTCTGTTATTACTTGGTCTCACCTTGCCTCTGTTCTAACTGTAGAATGGAAACAATTGTCACACAGGACTGAAGACTGTTGCCAGCTCCTGCATTCTTTTTTTTTTTTGCTCTCCACCCTACATCTTTCATTTCTCAGGAGGCTCATTTAACTCCTGTATTGCTTGCACTCAAACAGAAGAACATGTTGCTTTCATGGAAGAATGAGAAAAAAAGTGCAGACTGGAGATGGGAGAAACAGCAAAGGAATTAGATTTTCCACTCTACATTTTGTAGAAACAATAAAATAGATGTGATGCTTTACATATTTGCATTCCAATAAGCACCCATCCTTATGTGAGGTTATTCTGGAAATATTGAGCAGGAACACCTTTTAGCGTAAACATTTACTGTGTATAGGCAGAAGGCAGATGGAAAGAAGGGGAAAAGGACAGAAAATTGTATTACTTTCACAAAACTTAAGCTGTTTAGGAACTATCATATCTGGAGGGTGGTAGGACAGCGTCCAGTGGATCCTATCTATCTTAGATATCTATCCTGTGTAAGGAAGACCAGAGAGCATTTCATGCTCTCAGCTGATTACAAATGAAGTCTCTATACTTAACTTTGACTAGACAAAGAGCTGTGGAATGGCTCAAAAAAGACAATTACTTTTTTAGAACAACTGCAATGAAGTGGGAAAAGTCCTGTCTTGAAGTGTCCATTTCAAAATCACATGTCAAGTCCATGTCCCAGCTAAGAGTGAAACCCCTAGTTCCTGAGTTGCAGTGCGATGCATGGTTCATTCTGCCCCTGTTGACCTGAACTTTTGAGCCTGCCCATCTGGGATAGACCTAGCCAAAGTCCACTGGCACAAAAACTTGTTGGAATTTCCATTTCTCATCATTGTCACAAATGCCTAAAGAACAGCCCATCTACCTATTCCATGTTCTGATTCATATTTAGCCCACTGCTACCCTTTTGTATCTGTGCATTGTACAGTTTTGGGCTCTTCTGCTTTGCATCTTAGTCAGAATAAGGCTAAAATAATAAAAAAACCCTGTGAAACCCAAACACCATTGTGCAAATATTTTAGAACATTAAAGGCTTAATCCTGTTCAAAAGAAAAGGACTTCAAGGGTCTCATTATGGACAGTGTGTTTATTATTGTTATGCTGCACTGGTTGCTCATCTATCCTGCCGGAGCATAAAATACCTTTTGCATGCTATGAGCTGGTAGATAGCTCAATGCTTCATCTTCACATAGCAGAATGTAACTGGGTCACTTGAGGACAGTGTGTGGGTGGTGCTTGGCACTTTTTATAAACAAATCAAAATACCTCTGCTGTCCCCAGTGCCTAGTTAGCTGCGGGCTTTCCAAATTCTTGGTGCTGAAAGCATGGAAAGTTAGATCCTCTCCCCAAGAAGAAACAAAAGTATGTGTAAGTTTGATGTATTTCATCTGGCTTCTGACTTCCTAATGGTCTAACTCTTAAAACTCCCTCACCCCTACTCCATCACTGCACAAAGAAGTGCAAAATAAATATAACTTCTATCTTGAGAAGACAGCAGATAATCCATGAGACCACAGATGACAGAGATGTTTCCAGCCTACTTCTGCCTACACTCCTTTTTGAAGCCTTGATATTTATATTGCAGTCATTTAGGCTCCCTTGTGCATTGATGGAGTAAGTGGTAGCAGCCCAACAGGAGACTGACTAAGTGATACAAAGGTTCAGGTCAGAGGAAGGGAATGTAGTTTGCATCAGTTCTGAATTTGGTACCTCGTGAGTTTGTCAGACACTGTTGCTAGCTTATCCCATTGAAAGTCACACAAGGCATCATTCTTTGGGAGAAGAATTTTTGTCCAGCCATGTCTCAATAGGAGTATTAGTGTAAATCACGATGTCTTGGACACTTCCTGTATCTCACAGACCCACCTGAATAGCACATGCTGGTATAATGGGTAATTAGTTCTTTACTTTCTAGCTTTGTACTCCTATGCAGGATTCTTTACACTGTCTAGTAAGAGGTACATTTCACTACTGGGATTTTTTCAGTGGCAGGAGCTTCTTAAATTGATTCTGTTAACTACTTCAGTGGTTGTCTCGTAGGATGTGTTGATTGCACATTTACCAAAGCACATATCATCAACTGGAGATACACAATAAACTGATACAATTGCTCTCAGTGCTACTAATGAAGAACTTGACTTATCTGATTGCCTAAATATTAAATCAAATTACATTTTTTTTGCCTAAAAAATTTGATTTATTGATAGAAAATCAAGGCCAGAAGAGGCATTTTGGGCTTTTTTTTTTTTTTTTTGTGATTATTTTGTTTTGGTGATTTGTAAGGAGATATTTTTAAAGGACACGAAGACAAGGAGAGTAGCACTTAAGTCCACCTTCTGTATGAAAGGGTGATCATCATTTTGAGAACTTATTAGATGTGGCCTCAGGAGTAGTAGCAGAAGTTCTTGTGATAATTCTTTCCCAGAGGCCCCATGAGCTTTAGAGCCTGATTTATTCACTGATGTAAGAAATGACCCATGCTCATGAGTTAGTCAAGTGAGAGAGCTGTTAAAGTGCCACTAGCATTTCCTCCACTTCAGAAATAGCACAACTGCTTTCAAACCTCCATTTTCTCCACACATGTCTTGCTTTTTAAGTCAAACAGGATTTTCTTCATTGTATCGGACATCTTACTTGTTTCTTCCCTATTACCCCCATCCCAATTCCGAAAATAATTTTCCCTCCAGTACAACCTTCTTCACCTTAGCAGACCCAGTACCCATCTATGGGCTCCTGCAGCATCAGCTCTTAGTGAATGGGGCTGTAGCAACTAAACCAGATGGTTTTTAGTCACTCTGAAGACGAGGGAAATTTTCATTTCCTTTCACTGAAGGACTAGTAAATAGCAGGAGAGAAAAAAAGAAAGTGTCTGATTTTCAACCTCCCTGTGGTGGTTCTCATCGGGACTATGTAGTTGGAATAACTTGGGACAGTTCCTTTAAGCTCTCATTCATGTCAGAGAGAACAGCAGGTCCAGGCTGCATCTAAGAAGCAGAGAAGCCTGGATCTCTTGGACAAAATGTCCAGCATACAGCTGGACAAGCGTACCATACGATGGGTGAACAACTGGCTCACAGGTTGAGCACAAAGAATGACAGTGAATGGGGTAACATCAGGCTGGTGACTGGACACAAGTGGGGTCCTGCAGGGCTCCATCCTGGGCCCAGTCCTCTTCAACATCTTCATCAATGACTTGGACGCAGGACTCAAAGGAATTCTAAGCAAGTTTGCTGATGATGCAAAGCTGGGAGGAACTTGTCAACTCCCTTGATGGCAGGCAGACCCTGCAGAGAGATCTTGACAGGTTAGAGAGATGGGCAGTCACCAACCACACGAAGTTTAGCAAGGGCAAGTACCCAATTCTGCACCTGGGATGGGGTCAACCCTGGACTAGGAACTAGTGGCTGGAGAGCAGTGTGGCGGAGAGGGACCTGGGAGTCCTGGTTGATGGCCGATTGGATATGAGCCAGCAGTGTGCCCTGGCAGCCAGAAGGGCCAACTGTGTCCTGGGGTGCATCAAGCACAACGTTGCCAGCCAGTCAAGGGAGGTGATTGTCCCGCTCTACCCTGCACTGGTGTGGCCTCACCTTGAGTACTGCGTGCAGTTTTGGGCACCACAATATAAAAAGGACATCAAGCTACTGAAAGTGTCCAAAGGAGAGCCATGAAGATGGTGAAGGGTCTGGAAGGGATGACTTATGAGGAGCAGAGGAGCAGCTGAAATCCCTTAGATTATTCAGCTTGGAGAAGAGGAGGATGAGCGGTGACCTCATTTCAGTCTATGGCTTCCTCACGAGGGAAAGAGATGGGGCAGGTACTGATCTCTTCACTCCTGTGACCAATTACAGGACTCAGGGAAATGGCAGGAAGCTGAATCAGGGGAGGTTTAGGTTGGATATCAGGAAAAGGTTTTTCACTCAGAGGGTGGCTGAGCACTGGAACAAGCTCCCCAGGGAAGTGGTCACAGCACCAAGCCTGGCTGAGTTCAAGAAGCATTTGGATGATGCTCTCAGGCACATGATGTGATTCTTGGGGTGCCCTTCACAGGGACAGAAGTTGGACTTGATAATCCTGACAGGTCCCTTCCTACTCAGCATATTCTACAATTCTATGATTCTATGATTCTCTGATGTCCCAGTGTCTATCCAGTTCTCCTGCTTTGCGTAGTTCTTAAGAGAAAATTTAACCTTGTCTTTCAGAGCTTTTCCCCTCAGGAAGCTGACTGTGTGTACAGCTGAAAAGAAGAGTAATCCTGTAAAAAGTGTTGAAAGAAGGGAAGGGAAAATATCATTGAGCCAAGTGACCAAGCCACCCCTCCCAGCATCTCTTTGCACTTTCAGTGGCATTTTCTTTGTTCAAAGCCTACAATATTTGAACCCTGTTTAACACCTCTCTCTATTGAGCAATTTTGCTGCTCAACAGTCGATACCTAGTCAACAAATTGTGCCTGTGATTTTGCAGCAGGATAACAATGTAGATAAGACACACCTACTGGGCACTTTCAAGTTATAATATCGTGTTAGTCATTGCTTTTATGTATGTTTATACACAATATCTGCCCGAGGGAAGAAACTGATTTCCAGCCATCAAGAACACATTTAAATTTGCCTGAGTGCTTAACCTTTGCTCACAGAAAGTATATTCTAACTTTTTTTTTCCCATTAAAAATTATTAGCTCAGAAGAGTTTGATATGGCTATAGTCATAATAATCACTATTGACTTAAACTAAAATTCTTCTAGTGATTTTATTCCTTTTATAAAGTTGAGTTATATTTGTAATTTAACTTTTGTCTTTTAATAAGTGTATTCCCTTAACATGTATTGATTTGAGTGGATTCAACTGTATTTCAGGTAAAGATTTTCTGACAACTAAAAATAAAAATCTAATGTAGTGTTACTTTATTTGTATCTGGTAATTTTGAGTTTCTATAGTTAAAATAGGAAAAAAAAAAGAAGAAGAAAATACAGACAGAGATTCACGTCACAGATTAAACACTTAAATCCAGGAGAACAATTTTGACAACCTCCTCTCCAGTAGGAGCTAACCTCTGAAACACCTAAAATCAATCAGAGCTTCCACTTTTTCCCTTAGTTCTCCAGCTGCCAAAACCAAAGTTCACTCTCAGCATCATGGGCTGAACAGCCAAGTGCCTGGTTTCTTCCTGCACTTAGATGTCAATTCAGAGATGTGCAGAGTGAAATCCAGACTCCCTCCCAATCCCTGGAGGTGAAGAAGCCATCGGGGGGGTCCCACAACAGCTGTCACCCACCTGCAGCCGCCGCATGAAGCCCAGCAGCTGTCTGCCCCTTTGTTGAGGAACACAGTGGGATGGAGGCAAAGGGATGCTGTTGTCTTCTGTCCTTCGTGTATTTTCCTCATGGGAAATCTGTCCAGGTTGTGGCAGATGGTGTGAGTGGGATCACCTTGCCAGGGTTCAAATCAGTTGTATCAATTTGCCAGGGGAGTACCGGAATATGACCATTTTGTGTCCTTCTTGTTAGAGCTCTGCAAGAAAGGATGAGGCGAGGGGAGTGGAGACCATTGGTGAAGAAATCTTGAGCCTTGATCCCTGATTTTCCCTGCGTTTTATCACAAGCTCAGTAGTTTGCTCCGTGGAGTTGGCATTGTGGCTCATGTCATATTCCAGTGCCCTGTTGTAAAGGTGCCTGTCTAACACGTAGGCTTGGTTTAAATACCTTTTCCTCTCAGTTCAACTAATCTGAAGTTTCCTGACCCTGTCCTAATCACCAGGACAAAAGGACATTTGTCATTCAGCTTTGGAAGATAAAGACTCATGTATTTTACATAAAGCTAAGCAGATTCAACTGCTAAGATAGTAAGAAAGTAATCTCAATAAATGTGTAAACATTGAAGGCAGATTAAAGTCTCTCTCATTTGATCCAAAAGGACTGATGCTTAGGAATGGTTAAAACCACACCTGCTTTATGCTATCATAGAAATATGCAATGGTTTGGATTGGGAGGAACCTTAAAGATCATCTAGTTCCAACCCCCCTGTATGGGCAGGGACACCTCCAACTAGACCAGGTTGCTCAAAGCCCAATCCAGTCTGGCCTTGGACACTTCCAGGGACGTGGGCATCCACGACTTCTCTAGGCCAGCTGTTATGGGGCAGTCCTAGCTACTTGGGTGATGCCTTAGCTGTCAGCAGGTTATGAGTCTGCCTCTAAATCCAGGTCTTTTTCTCCAGTTTTTTGGGTGCTTATTCATTCCAAAATTTTGTATGAGATTCTCTGTCTTTTATTTACTACTGCACATCTGGGAAGATTTTATAGACTCTAGAGGGTATCCCACTTGCAACAAACCCATGTAATGTAATTGGTTTAAAGCAAAGAATATTACTGCTGTGGAAGAATATTTTTGTACAGATTACTCTTGAGACTTATTTAGTAGACGAAAATATTATATATAGATTTCCAGGCTACCTGGAATTTCCTATAGATTTCCAGGCTAACCAACTGCATTCAGTGGTGCTGGGATCATAGTCTTCATGAGAAAATCTCTGATATACAGATGAAGCAGATGACCTCAGTTCCCATTTTACCCAACCAAGCTTTCTCTGCAGTCAGACAAGAAGTCACTGGTAGAGTTAGGAAGAGATCATGTTTTGACTCATTCCTCCTGAGCTTTGTCTTTCCTTTTCCTCTTCATTTTCATATTCTCCAGAGCTTTATAACTCTCAAATGCAGATTGTATCAATTTTGTTGTGCCATGAAGTGAAAGAAAGCTAAAAAGAATCTACAAGTTGTTTTATATCCATGGTAGAACAAGGCAATCAATTATTTCCTTCTTCAAAACAACTCTGCCCATGTTCAGACATGGATTGTTGATGTATTTCAGAAGCTGTGTGGCAGCATGGAGGAATGCTATGATTCATGCCCCACGCCTGCATCTCAGGATTGATTCAAATGGCTATTATCGTGTTTCAGAATGTGGTGGCGGTAAACACAAGGAAGATGTGCTATGTCTAAGAGCCTCCCATGTCAAAATACACATCAGCTTTGATTGATACCTACTGACTCATGGCCATATAAGAGAGATGTGAGATTTGTCAAGTAGGATTACTGCGGTGTAATTATTTACACTCCCAAAATGTTCCGAATGATAGAGTGTTTATGTGAAGTATCATGTTAATGGAACTACTAGAAAATCAATACCAGGATTGAGACTGGATGCCATTTAATATATTTTTTCTGGTTATACTTCATGGTAGAGTTTTCTTTATCCTGCACACTCATATAACTCTATTTTGTGTCAAGCTCATTGCACTAATTGCAATGACACTGGTAACTACAGAAAGCAGCAAGCATTCACTTCTGTTCTTCATAGGCACATACCCTCATCTCTGAAAATACTGTCTGATTTTTGATTTGCCATCATTCTGTCTTCACCACATTTTAATGTGCTGGGCCAAACCTTACTAATCTCCTTTTTACAGGCATCAGAATTTTACCTGATTGAGAAATAGTTATGGCAATGACTGAAGTGGGCTGAATTACAAGTCCTCTCTCTGAAAACCTATGTGTTCCTGAGTTGTTCCCCATATGTTAAAAGGGATAAGTAATGCTTTTTATTGTGATCTGTATATTTCTGTTGAAACTTTTGATGTCTCTGCTGTCTATTGCTAAATGCTTTTACACTGTTTTTCTTTGCAACCCCAGATCTCTGACAGTGTTAAGATCGTTATAAATAATAAACAGACACTGTAGGATTTGATCCATGGTTAAAATACCTAATCAACCACCTCTGCAAATACATCCTTGTATCATATAATTTCATCTATGTTGTAGGAGAATTTGTCCACTAGCCTCTAAACTCAGCAAGGCTGGAGTCCTCTTGTGTGTCTGACACACCTGATAGATTATTAAGATCCTACACAAAAGCAATAGCCCTCTATAAATCAGTCTGAATAATAATAACAATTATAGTAATGATTTATATATGAACATTTATTTGTGTTCCTCTCAGTCACACTAATGGGATTTTGATGCATAAATCTCTTCGCATTGTAACAAGATTATATAGTTTGGAATGCAAAAATGCTGTTTCATTTACTCTGAAGAAGAAAAGGTCTTCCTGAGGTAGAACTCTGTAATGATACATATCATATTATACTCGAGATCTTATGGAAATGCTAGCATTGATCTGATAAAAATTGCTGTGGGGATTGTAGATAAATATTATTATGTATACAAACATTCCCTTGGGAATTGCTGTGATACTACATGCAAAAGACAAGATCGTGTGCTCATGAAGAAGCTGCACAAGGTAAACAGTATGGGTTTCTAGTCCTCACAGAGAACAAAACATAGATACCGAGGAGAAACATCAGGAAAAACTGGCATGTTAATTTAAATGTAAAAACTGGCAAATCAGAGATTTAAGAATAGACTGTCATGTCTTTGAGACAGAGAATGTATTTTGGTTTGTATTTGTAGGGCACTATGACACCTCAGATGCCTGGTGTCTGTGTTTCTACAGTGTTAATGAAACATGAGTAAGACGTAAACCATAGTAGTGAAGGTGCTGATCCAGCAAACAGTTAATTCCCATGACCATCTATTGAATTCAAAGACAATAATAATCCAAGTATGCATACAAGGATGTTTGTGTTGGTAAGTTCTAGGCTCAAGTGGCTCCTGCTTAAGTTTTCACAAGGAGCCAGGAAAAACAAACGCAGATTGTCTGGTATTCAGTCCAGTGCTTTAAAGGGAAGCGACCTCTCCATCCCAGGCTGGACTAGTTAATCTGTCATTTTATACCTAGGTCATTCATATCAGAGTCTTTTTTCTTCAACTTCAGTTTATAACAGTTCTATATTTTGATGCAGTTTTCAAGCAGCAAAAAAAAAAAACCAGAAGCATCAAATTTGAATGAAAGCTGTGTTTGTACTGGAGCATTTTAAAAATTCTGTTATACAGGCTTTTACTATGAAATTATCAAAAACTCTTCAGATGAGAAATCGGACAGAGGAGATGAGCTCTGAAGTCTACATGAGCTTCAAGTTGCAACAAGTTCAGATTTGACCGCTGATGCTTACAAACCCTTTCAGAATGATGCACATTGATTTTGGAAGGAATAGACAAGGCTGCAATAGACTGTTAACTTTCTATTAACCTCTTTACCCTTTAGGACACTTAGTGCACAGTTTCTACTTGCCAAAGTAACTCCCAGCATATCTGTATTCTATATCCTGCTAAACAAACAGTTACTCAGAAAGATGCTTATGTGTGCACACATACACTCATTTCAGAAGTCTTAAACCATTCTGTAAGGGCAGTCTTCAGAGCAACTGTTCTTTAACTCCTAACTGTTAATAAAACTAGGTTAAAGATATCAGAAATTTTATCACCTTCCTAAATTTCAATTGGTGACTTGGAAAGAAAAAAAAACAAAGGAGTTTTTTTCATCTTATTTTTTTTCCTGAAGGATGTGTCATTACTAGAAAAAATTGCATCTAGACTATTAATCAGCCTTTTGCATATCCCTCGTAATGAATGTTCCTTACTGTGGTCCCAGCATTTGCTATACATGCCTGGCACAGCTGTGGGCTGGCATACATGATAGATTGTGGGCAAAGGCAGACTTGTTCTGCCTGTGCTCTGAGTAAAGCAACCAGAAGCTGCACGCTCACAATTACCTCAGTGCTGAACCTGAGCTTATTTGTTCTCCTGAAAGGTGCAGTGCATTAAGCAGGGCCCAGTGCTGTGATAACCAGGTTTAGAAGGCCTCTGGTTGGGGCTGAGTGTGGGCATATGTTTTGTATGTCTCTTGGGTAATACCCTATGCAGACATTTCCACAGATTACATATTGCATCATTTGTTATCATTAAATTAACTGCCATGAATCTATACCTATAAAGCTATTTGTAGTAAGGAAATTAAAAAATAGTGTGTTCCACACCTTTCCACACCTGTGGCTTGACAGGTTGAGAGGAAGGGAAAACAGACAATAGAAACTGCTTAGAAAAAGGTCCTTGCTTTTGAATTTCCTTTCTGAGATGAGGTGAAGTACCACCTTTGACTCACTGAAGAAAAATATTGCATGAGATGGCACTACTCACCTTTTGGACCTACCTCCGTACAACACTGTGTACAATGAGATATAGACACCCTTAATGAACTGCCCCCAATCACAGAGGCAGTGTGAGTGCAAACCTGGATGGTCTGAGCATCTCTGCAGCTTCTTGAGCACAAGACAGTCCTTTGTATCTTTCCAGCCAACCCATTGCAAGGGGTATAAAGGAACAATCCTGTCTGCACAGGATTTACGGCTAGGAGAAAATTCATTCAGTTCCTGCCCACCCAAAAGCTTTTGGGAAGCACCCACATACCATAAGTAGAGCTCTTTTCCAGTCTTCTATTTATATTGGAAGGCCGCTTGGTTTTCTTGGAAGGCAATCACTTATGAAGTCTCCCTGCAGAATGCTGTTGAGAACTATGACATTAAAATTATTGATATACTCATGTTCAACCAGTTTGTAAAGCCCTAGTGGGGGAGGGCATATGGAGCTCTCAGTCTGTCATTTAGAGCTAATACCAGGAAAGGAAAGTTTCTCCTCCAGAGGAATGTCGAGAAGTCAATGTTACACACTTGCAGTCATAGTAGATGTACAAGACTTGAACAGCTGAATGAATAGGCTAATCAAAAGCTAAATGAATAGTCTAATCAGAATCTCATTGAATGCAGTGGGAAACTTCCCACCAGTTTCAGAGTTGAAATATTGAACGTATTCTTGGTCTGAAACAATGGAAGGAATTAATGATTAGAGATGGATATGAAGCCTCTGTACAGAAATATAATTGAGGCTGCTGCCCTTGATCTTTTGATACACAATTTATCTATTTCTATTTGGGACATCAATCACCAGAGTCCCTATGCCACTTTGTTCTTTAAGGGGGTTTAAAAATGTATCTCCTCAAGTCAGGCTTCTTACATCATTGGCCTAATGACCACCAATTTCCATCCCAACCTGAGTTACCTTTCCTGTTCATTATTTAACACAAACTGATAAACCCAAGAAGGGCCAGAAAACTCCTGAAGCTCAGCATGGTTTGGCTTCTGCCCATCTGCTTTATGTGGTGTGTCCTGTGGTGACTGGCAACAGAACAAGAGCTGTAGGCTACTGCTAAATAAATCAGGTCAAGTCTTTTTCTCTGGCCCTAAGGGCAAGCAGCACAGCTTCCATGTGGCTGAACTCCTCTCCCCACCATCTCAGATAATGTAGTAACTAGTAATCCATACAGACCCCACTGTTAGTATTGAAGTCCATGATATGCATGTGTTTGGGTTACTAGTATAGCCAGAGTTGCAGCTGAGTGGAGGAACACCAGGACTGCCCTTTCCACTGAAAGTGGATTTGTGCTGTGGTGTTAACACATGTCCATGAACATGCCCGCCACAGGGAACTGACAGTGCCATGACAGCATGTTTGTTTGGAATTATCTTAATTGATGCTGAAACTATTCATTGCTTCCTGTTTATACAACCTCCAATAATGTTGAAAGATCAAACACAAAAACCTAGCCTGGCAATTTTCAAAAGCTGTCAGAGAATATAACAGAAAGGACTTAGATGAATGTGTTTTCAACTCCCATGAAATGTAAATGTATGTGTTACACATCAGTCTGCCAGCCTCTATTGAAAGCTGTCCGTGGTCGCTTTTGTCCTCTATGAAAACATAAATTTATTTTGCAATGTCATGAAGCTTGGGAATCTCAAAAAATAATCAAAATATAAATCAAAGAGGTTCTTTCTTTCCTGGATCTTCTGTTTGGACTTTAAGCTCGGGATGTCTTCTCTTAAAATGTCTGTGGTGGAGGTTTGAAAAGCTCATTGACTCATTTCAATGTCATGAAAGATGGTCAAGACATACATATCCCATAAAGCCTTATCCAGTTAATTAAGAATTAATTTAATGGGATGTATAGAAATGAATAGGAGTTTTCCCTAGGATTATATTATGATTATTATGCATTTACTTGTGTTTTGGTAGTGCTTGGTGGCTTAGTTCCTGAGTACTGGATCATGTGCATTGTGTGGTTTCTTATCTCGAGAACTGGCCCTGTTTTCCCAGGGAGGCAGAGTTCAGCCCATGGACTTAACAGAAAACTCAGTTAGATGCCTGTCCTGGTTTGAGCCAGGATGAAGCTAATTTTCCTTTTACTGATTTTTTTTCCTTCAGTAAGCTTTCTTTTAAGTAGCAACAAGTGTTCCAGCTAGTGGACTCATAACACTGGGATGTTTATGTTTCTGCTGAGACTCCAAGGTCGCTTCTTAGCTCTGCTGCTACAGAGGCTACCGGGGGAGGAGAATTGTATCTGTGACCCCCCATAGGGGAGCTGGACTAGACAGACAGCAGAACTGACCAAAGGTATTCCATTCCATAGATCTACATAAGCTCCAAGGAAGGTCAGAGATCACAGAAGACAACTTCCTTCCTGCTGCTTCTTCCCTTCTCTTCCATCCATGGCCAGCGTCCGGGGAGGACTCCATCCATCCATCACCGTTGACCCCAGGCTCTGACCTCATAACCCTCATACCCCAGCCCCTGTCTGCTCTGCCTTATCTCCTGCCTGTGGGCTGAGACATTTCAGGACTGCTCACAGCTCAGGAGAGTGCCGGGGAGTTGCTGGGTGTGGGGGGAGGCAAGAGGCTTTTGCACATTCCTGAACATACTTGTATATAATTGTACATATAATTAATGCTATCTAATTTAGTTTTCAGTCCAGCTAAGTCTCTCTTCTAATTCTCTCTCTCCTTCCCTACCTGGGTGGGAGGGGGAGGGGATCAAGAGCATTGTTATTTCTGGTTTGCATTATTATTTCTGGTTTAATTGGCAATCCTGAGTCAAACCGTGACAATGCCTTTACATGTAGACATAAATGAAGTATGTAAAAGCATGTTTGGTGTTTGAAAGGGTAAGAAATTGCCTGTTGGGATGTAACTGTTGCCTCTACATCACCTCTGTAAACTTTCAAGAGCAGGAAAAGTGATTTTCCTGTTTCAGTAAACAAAAGTAATACATTTTTGAACTCCACCTAAATAATTTATTTTATTCCTTGGGAGAAAAAGGGAAGTTTGGCATTTCAATCAGACATCAATGTGCTACCTGCTCCGTATGGCTGAGGTGAGGGCTCCAATTTGCCAGTGCTTTTTTCCCATCTTCATTGCAATGGCATGAAGCTTCTCTAGCCCATGCATAGTTGGGCTCTGTGCAGCTTCTAACAATAGACACATAATAGTCTTTGTTTGTCAACTGTGACATTATTCCAGCAAAGCACATCATTCTAAGGTCTGGTGCTGGACTATGAGGAATTATAATCAGCCTACTGTAACACATTACTGGGTTCTAGTCTCTTTTCACAAAGCTAAATATTCCTCTACTGATTCTGAACCAAGAATCAAAGACCTCTTTTCCAGTGCTTCCTTCTTCTCATCATGACTTTACAACTGTCATTTTGGAGCCCTGTGATTTGTGTTCTCTTCCTGGAAAATGGCAACAAGGCTTGTTCTCTCTGTAATGTACTCAGAGATTTAAATATGAAAAGAAGGCAACAGTAGACAGCTTAGCAGTGACTTCTGATGAGGAATTTGGATGTACTGGCAGTGGTGGATAGCTTTCTTATAGGCAAACTAAACATGTTAAAGCAGAGAGCATTTACTGGGATTACTTACCCCATTACATTACAATTAATCATTTTGTCTTCCATTTAGATTCACTCTAAATGGTCGTGGTGCTGGATAAGAAGGAAATAATTCATGCCATCTGGGAATGTGAGAAAAAGTATTCTAAGAAACAGTAAAGTACCAGTACATGAAATAGAAAAACATCTTGGTCTCCAGACTCAAATATATTTTGATTTTCAGAGGCTCTTGCTTAAATCCAGTGAATGCAAAGGGAGTCATGGGAGGCTATAATCCTCATAGCCAGGCCAGTGTTCTGCAAAACTGAGAGCCAACATGGCACCGATCTTACCGTTGGAGACACTCTGCAGCTTTCTGATTGTATATTGTACATCTCTGACTTTCAGAAGAGATTATTATATTTAGATAATCCTATCGATCCTCAAACCAAACATAGCATGGTCTTCTGGCAGAAGCTAAAAGCTTTCAAGTGGTTTAGTGTTCAGACATTGTAAAATAGATTTGTGTGCGTATACATATATATGTGTGTGTGTGTGTGTATGTTATGATGTACATTAATTTTCAGCTGCCTAAGATATCTCAGCCTTGTTTCTCAGGAGGGACTGAGTTTTTAGACTGGTTGCAGCATCCCCAGTTGATTGCAAACTGTAATGCTGCCATGGATGTCTCATAACTACCACTGCCAGGCACTTGCATGCTTGTTGATGTCTGGCTTAGAAAAAACAAATAGGGAACAACTTCAAGATGTAAAGGAATCAGAGCTTCATTTCTGAGGGGAGGAGACCTGAAATATTTATAGCATTCATAGTGCAGATAGCTGACAAGGGCAAGGGGAGGTATGCTTGACATCATCTGTCTCAGCATCAAGGCTGAGTTATAGTAACACACTGCCCTTTCCCTCTCAGCCTTCTTTAAAAAAAAACAACAACACAACAAAACCAAACCAAACAAAAATGTCACAAACAAAAAAATAACAAAACCCACAAAAACACACAGAAAACACTTTTCATATCAGCTCTATGAGGTAATGTACACTGTCTCTTCTTAAAAGCCAGAGAACTGCAACAGACATTATCCATTGTCATCGTTTCACCCTGCAGTACTGGATACTAAAAACTTTTGCATAATTGCCATTTCAAAAAGCCAAATGAAACTAAAACCATTGCACACATTCCTCTCTTTTCTCCTTTCGTCTTCTATCCTACACAGCTGCTTTTGAGGATGCCTAAGTTTCTATTTCTGTCCCTTCATTTCTTTTCCTTTCAGGATTTCCTCTGTGTTTCTCTTCCTCTCAGATTAACTCCAACTATTGCCGTGCTCAACCTTTACTTCCTGCCCATGATCTTTTTTCCTAATGCTTCCCATTGATTCTGCTTCTCGTTTGCCTTCTTTCTGGGCTGGCCAAGCACTTTAAAAAGTCATTGTCTTTTTCCACATCCCAAAACCTGAGCATGGGAGGCAGATTTCAGCCATCCTGACCGCAAACCTCACTGAGCTCTGGACATGCACACAGTTACAGCCCATTTCAAAACTAGCCCCAGGTTTTGAGTTGAAGAAACCCAGGGGTCCTCCATTGTCTTGAGGAGACTGACACTATTTTACACCAGCTGAAGGTCTTGTGTTATGTATCCTATGCTATTCACTGGAAACAAATCACAAAAAAAAAATAATAAAATTACTGGTCTATAATACAGACTGACCCACTGAAGTCTCACCTTTGGAGATGTATGTGTTTTACTGCTGTCTTTTTTTTTTACTTTCTGCCTGTTTTTCTCTTACAACCTAGACTTTATGTTACTTGAACAGAGGCAGAATATTCTGTGTCTCCACCACGCTGACTGAAGACAGTCCTGTCTGTTTACAAACTCCACCACTGTACCTCCCAGCATTACATTCCTCTTGGGTTAGAGATGAGTCCAGGATCGCTGATTTTCAGCAGTTTGATCTGGGTTATGTTTTGAGCATTCCTGGACAACCACAGCATGTTGTTCCCAATAAGACTAATGGCAAATGAGCCAATAAGTGCTTTCATACCAAGCAGCTGCTTTCAGCTCCCTATCTGTATAGCAAATTAACCTTCACTTTTAAATTTTAAATTATCAATTGTAATGTCACTCCGAGTTTGGACCAGCTGTATCCCTTCACAATAATAAAAGTAACATTTCAATGGTTTGAGATTTCACAGGGTAGAAAAGTATGAAATACCACTGAAGGTTGTTGTCTTCTCTGTGAATATTGGCTCCACAGGCAGGGCTTTGCCCAGCTCCTAGGGGTCACTCAGGCCTCAAGGGACTGTTGTGGGCTCAGCGTACCTCTGCTTTCCTGTCCAGGAAAGAAGTAGTGGAGATTTACCTCCACGAGCATCTGGACACGGGCATCTCTGAGGAGTGACCCTGTTACTTTTCAGGGGAAGAGTCATTCAGTTTCTTTCAGGGGAAGGTTTGAACAAAAGAGTTTTAAAAATTAAAAAAAAAATTGAATTCATAGGTAAATAAGAATTTCATTAGTAAGAAATTTATCTTTGAAATAAAAATTTAAAACATTTAATTCTGAAAATTTGAATCTTTTGACTATTTTCAGTATTTTTGCATTTTCTTTTATGGCTGGAAACATTTCAAACATTTCAACCTACATTTGTAGTTTGTGCGTCAGCTGCATCTCATTTTTTTATGATGGGAAAGAGGCTCAAAACAATAGGATATTAAACTGGTGATTCTGGAATGAACAGGACTGTTTTGAGCATATTTATATTTATATTGCAATGAAGACTTCTGCTTTGGAAGAAGTAATCTGTCAAGGTGCAGCAAGGGCTAGGGTCTCCATGGGGGTCTCTTGTTAGGGACTGGCAGCATAGGGCATCACAGCCAGGACCCATCCCATTGCTCCTAGCAGGAGGACAGGGCAGGCAAGGGGGCAGCCAGAGGCAGCCCCAGGCATCAGGCATCTCACTAGGATCAGAGGTAGGCTGAGGTCACACCAGAACATCAGCCTGCAGTTGGGGGTCAGAATCAGATGCACTGGGGGAACCAGGGTCAGAGACATCCCAGAATGGCTGGGCAGGTCCATGGAGGCAAGGCAATGAATGAGCAGAAGATCAAAGACCAGTGTTTCTGCTGTGAAAAAAGGTCATTAACATCCCCTCTCATGAAAGAGGATCATTGATCCAGTCCTGATCTAGTGAATCGATGACATATTTAAATGTTCTTGGAAGTCTCCTATCCAGTTGTCGACCTAGATGGGATTATTGCACCAAGCAGCAAGCTCTACTTTCAGCACTGCCTAAAGGCAAGAGAGACTCCAGCAGATTGAAATAAGGGCTGGCCACAATTATAGGTGGTGGAAAATAGAAAAATGTACAAGGACAACTGTGGTTCAGTGTTAAAGCTTGGGCAGATAAAATACTGCATTCCTTTGCTTCCAATTAGTGTGAGAAAGATGAGTTCTCAGTGATTTCTCCTTTATGCTCATTTGAGAAAGAAGAGTTAATTTAACTACAGTTAATTTCATGCCCTCTATAATGTACCCAATTATATTGTCCTAATTATTTCAAGCCCTCATGTGCCTTGGTTGAGTGCTTTTTTTGGAGGAGGATATTAAATAACGATTATCCTCTTCATTAATACAATGCACGATAAAGAGAAAACAAACAAGACATGGCTGAAAGGCATAAGTATAATTTATATTTTTTGCTCACTTTCCCCCTGATCTTTCCACGACAGCAGTAACATTAGTTATGGAGACAGGAGGAGGCTGGGAAATTTTTTGTCTTGGCTTGTCATTCCTGTTTTGTCTGGTTAATGTGTAAGGGTGTGGGCACTCTGGAAGCTGGGCTCTTCCGAGAGTTCAGCTATTATTAACCTATAGCTCTAGGTCACATCTGTAGAGGTTGAGATTTCAATTAGTTCTAATTTGTCCTTGTTTTACTAATTTTGATGATGAAGCATAAAGGAGTGAGTCATAGCAAAGAATAAAGTAGGAGGGTCACATTCATCTCTTATGCATGAAGACGAATATGTGGCAGAATTACTGCTATCTCATCCATACCAAGGTAGATAGGATTTGGAGACAATGTATGGACAGATGTATTGCCCCATACTTCCTTCCATAACAGGGTAGAATTTGATTAATCAATTTACAGGTAAATTGGCCAATTCTGTTCATGCCAGCACACAATAAGAACTCAAAAAAAAATTGGCCTCTGCCTCCTGCTCTCTTGCATATGCACCCAGACCTCAGACAGATGCTTAAGTCTCTGTTCTGCTCTGTGTGCCATATCTCTGGGGCCCAACACTCATGTGGTAGGTGGGCTCATTATGAAGGAGAAGCAACAGTGTTGGGATACAGATACCAAGAAGTCACAAGCAGTTAAGATGGCAACCTTCTACTATTAAGCCATGACAGTCCCCATTCTGTGAGAGGTCCCTCTACAACACTGGAGAAGGAAATGAATAGAACTGGGAGTGAGAGTAACAAGCATTGTGATCAGAATAGTTGCTTTAGTCTGGAGACTGTTGCACCAATCGTAGAACAGTACCCAGTGATCTCAGATAAAGAATTAATATAAAGGATAACATAAGTTTAGAATAATTGAATCATAGGATGGTTTGTGTTGGAAGGGGTCTTTAAAGATCATCTAGTCTGATCCCCTTGCCTTGGGCAGGGACACCTTCCACTAAACCAGATTGTTCAAAGTCCTGTCCAACCTGGCCTTGAACACTTCCAGGGATGGGGTATCCACAACTGTTCAGGGCAACCTGTTTCAGTGTCTCATCACCCATATAATAAATTCTTCCTTATACACATTCTGAATCAAACCTCTGAGTTTAAAATCCTTGCTCCCAGTCCTGTCACTTACGGACCCTGGAGAAAAGGCTCTCTCCATCTTTTGGATAAGACCTCTTTATGTAATCAAAGGCAGCTATAAGGTCTCCCCAGGGCCTTCTCTTCTCCAGGGTGAACAACCCCAATCCTCTCAGTGTGTCTTCATAAGAGAGGTGTTCCAATCCTCTGATAATTTTCATGGCCCTCTTCTGGACCCCCTCTAACATGTCCATGTATGCCTTGTACCAGGGACCTCAGAGTTGAACACTGTACTCCAGGTGGGGTCTCATGAGATTGCAGTAGAGGGAGAAAAATCACCACCCTCAACCTGCTGGCCACACTGCTTTCTATGAAGCCCAGGATACAATTGGCTTTCTGGGCTGTGAGTGCACGTTCCTGGCTCATGTCCAATTTTTCATTCACCAATATTCCCAAGGTCTTCTCTTTGGGGCTGAATATATGTAATGTAAGGGTTTAGATAGGATAAAGGACATTTTCAGCTCTAATAATTTTAATTCATGCAAACTTTGTGAAGTGCAGAAGTGTATATGGTGTGTACTGAGCAATCCCAGAGATGATTTCTTCATTCTGTTATATCAAGATCAGCAGAAATGTAAAGGAAATTAGCTGTTGCCTGTGTTGTCTGTAAATCTCAAGCAACGGAATAACAATGTTTTATTTGGAGTTGAAAAGTGTAGCTGGCCTTTGGTAGTCTCCTCCTTCCCACCTGTTCTGGATATGGCTTAACTGGAAAGATGAATAATGAAATCAGCCATTTCAGGCTCTTTGAGATTCTACCTTGTCTGGATGAGAAACTGCAAGACTCATCAGGCATAGGGTAATAAAAACATGTGCAGGCAGAAATACCGTGAGTCTACATAAGCTGATGTTGCCTCTGCCATTTGGCTCTTGTAAAGAATCTTTAAATCCTCTTACAGTAAGAGTCTGTAAGGCAGTATCCCATTGGACTGATAAAAGCGTCCCTGTCTCTTTTGTAACAAGCAGCAAACAAGTGTTGCTGAGTCACTTTCCGTGTGAGCTCACTCTTCTTTTTCATTACTGAGCAGCAGGTGTCACGAGCCTTTTCTGATGCAACTGCTAGTAAGTGCTCTGCCATCACCCATCGTGTCACTTGGCATCACGGGCAGAGCCAGCTGACTATATGAAGGAGAAGGGGTCAGCATCTGATACCAAAGTGCAAATTCAGAGAAACATTAACTCTTTGAGGAGAAAGAAGGGGTGTGAGCACAGCCTAAATAAAAAGAGGAGGGGGTACAGAAAACAAAGGGAGAAAGGGTAAAGTCTGCTGCAGGAACGTTGCTTTCCCCCAGGCAGAGTTTTCAGCAGATTTGCATCAGCCAAGCACGTTCTGAGCAGCTAAGCAAAAACATAGACAAAAATAGACTACCCTACCAGGTGAATATTTGTACAAGATCTTCTTGGATGAAAAGCACTTGGAAGCAACTCTGAGCTGGGCTCTGAGCCAAATTAGGCTACAATGCCATGTGCAGATATTCAGCTTGATACAGTGGCTCCAGCCACTCTTCAGCAGATCAATGCCTCTCTCCTGTGCTGGCTCAAAATGCTGACGATCAATACTGTCTGGGTAAGCCTAGTGGATCAGTATCCACAGAAGTACATCTATCTCAGCCTTTTTAGGGGCATGTTCATTCTAAGTGCTTGAAAAAAGTGCAGTTTTTCCCTCTTTTATTTTGGCTGTCCTTGGCTAAATATAGTCCAGGTTCTCATGGAGACCATGTTCTTCTCTAGTTCATCGGCTTCAGTGGGAGAATTGCCTTGCTAATGAATAATAAAATACTGATAAAAGACTGAAAAAATTGGCCCAAAGCAAACACTATGGGATTTTGTGAAAGTCTTATCCTTCTGCATAGTTATTCAATCAGGTAGCACATCTTCTATTAGGGCAGCATCTGGGGGGAATGCACCTTCATACCTAGCAGCATTTTTTGAAGAAGAGTTAAACCAGAAAGGTTATAAATAGGAAAGAAAGTAACCTGTGAGCCTTCATTCTTGAAATGGAAATCCTGATTTTCTAACTTGTTCTTGTCTCATATAAAAATATGCCTGCATATGCACATATAGTCCAGTGGTTCAAGTTCTTGATCTGTGTAGGACATAGCTCAATTTTCTTTTTCATCACTTTTAGTAGCCTGGTAAGGACTAGTTCCAGTAACCATCTTGTCTGCCCAGAGTAGTACCATTAAGCAAATACTGCAACTCACTATGCAGCTTACAGGGAGATTATGTGCTTAGAGTGGGATTCAAAGCAGGTTGTATGCTAAGCAGGGAGCTGCAGTATGTAATTGAGAGAGAACCAGGGGAGACATGCAGGGCCTGGGCGTGCAGGGCAAGATGCATGTCTCCAGAATCCTCAGTCCAGATCCAGAGCTGGGAGACACTACTCCTGAAGTTACATGCTCACAATAACTTTATTTGAGAACCCAACAAGCCTCACTTGTTTCCTCTGAACTAGTAATCAAATTCTTACTGTAACTTCACAACCTTCTTTCCCCACCACACTTTGTCAGTGGCTGAAGGACTCACCCATGATGTAAGTGGTCCAGGTTCAAGTCCATCCTCTTACTGGGGAAATGCTGTTAATTATCACCAATTACCAAGCTGCATTTGGGTTATCCTCTGGAGCTCTTGCTGAAGCTGTGCAGCTGTAGCAGAGGGCTTGAATTACTGGGACAGAAGTGTGCACAAGAAGACTGACTATAGTCTCCTTGGAAGGGGGAGACTTGAGTATTTGTCAATGTCAGTTTAATAGATTTTCCTTGACACACTCTCTGGATATAGCACACCATACTCTGCTGATGGGGCCAGATAGTAGCTTAGGTAGAGTCTGACTTCTTTTGGCTGTCCTTGGAGAGGAAAAAAAAGATAAAAAACCAGCCAGAGAATGAACACTTGATAGACTACAAGCTCTTTTTTATGTCATTATTCACATTACTTTTTAACCTTCATTTTCTCTTCTGGAAATTAGGTTGTTAAGTCTGAAGAGGACAGAAAATCTTCAAGCTCTTCCACAAGCTGTCTCAGGCTGACAGTTCTTCACAGAAACTTTGTTGGACATGTCTAATTTTCAAAGTACTTAATTTCAAAGTACTGTTTTCTTCTTAGTTAAGAGATTTTAGAATCATAGAATCAGATAATGGTTTGGGTTGGAAGGGACCTCAGATATCATCTAGTTCCAACCCTCCTGCATGGGCAGGGACACCTTGCACTAGACCAGGTTGCTTAAGGCCCCATCCAATCTGGCCTTGAGCACCTCCAGGGAGGGACCATCCACAACCTTCCTGGGCAACATGTTCCAGCATCTTACCACCCTCACAGGAAAGAACTTCTTCCTAATGTCTAGACTGAACCTCCCCTCTTTAAGTTTCAAACCATTGCCCCTTGTCCTCTCACTACACACCCGTGTAAAAAGCCCTACCCCAGCTTTCTTGTAGGCCCCGCTCAGATACTGGAAAGCTGCTATAAGGTCACCCTGAAACCTCCTCTTCTCTAGGCTAAACAACCCCAACTTCCTCAGCCTATCTTCATAGGTGAGGTGCTCCAGTCCTGTGCTCATCTTTGTGGCTCTCCCCTGGACACGCTTGAGGAGTTCTATGTCCTGATGCTGGGGACTCCAGAATTGGACACAGTACACCAGAGCAGAGTAGAGGGGGAGAATCACCATTTTTGAGGACCAAAAAGGGTTGTAGGATACCTGTGCCTAACCTAGACAGAAATCCTCTCTCTTCTCCAAAAACTCAAAGTCAGGGGTTCCATCACTACCCAGCACCAGAATGTTTATGATCTACCAGCTCTATGCTTTCCTATCCATGTGTTGCTTCTCAAACTGAAATATCAGTCCTGGCCATTTGGCAGAGACCTGCCCATGGCATGTCTCTGCCCATGGGCAGATTGTGAAGATCATGAGCCCTTGTATCTGTTGTTGACTTGCTTGCTCTACCCATTCCTTTTCTTCTGGGTTCATCTCTTTGGAGCAGATGATACTGCTCAGTGGAAGAGGAGTATTTCACTAAAGTATTTCCCATTACCTTCAACAACTCCATTTGACTTCTGACAGAAAAAATATTACAACTAGCTGTTGCCTTCAGGCCAGCACTCCAAGCTAGGCCAATATCCGTGCAGTGGTAAGAATGCAAATGGCCATGTTAGCTGCTGTCTAACCTTCACCTAGCTCAAGGGGTGTTTATTTCCTGATAAGCCTGTATTCATTTTTCAAATGGTACCAACTCCATCAAACTTCTCCTGAAAGACAGCTTAAAATGCCAGCAGTTCTAGAAAAAAGGTAGAACTAATATAAATGCTTTACGAAGATATGGTTGGTTTAGTGTTGCCTGGAGAGATTTCCTGCCTGAATTACAGTATTTTGAGTAATTTTGAACATCACTGCTAAACTTCTCTTAAGCAGCACTCCTTTCCTGTTATTCTTGCTTACATCTGTTCACTGTAGTAATGGATATTTTTTGGCTGCAAGCAGTTATGCAGCATGACACTTGGTGAATAGCTGTCTGTGTGTGTGCAATAGCTAATGTTTTTTGAAGACTCATTCGGCCCTTGTCCCCTCTGGGTGAGACAAAAACATAAATATATTGCTATAAACTGCCTGCCAGCCTTTCATTACTTCTGTTACCTTTTTTGACTGACACTGCTTATGCTTGAGCTCTGCTCTGGACTGAACTCTTCTGGGAAAATTCAAAGGATTTTATATTAAGCTTCAAATTTACTGTGTATATGTTTGCTGAATAACAAGTTGTTCTTCTGCTACCTAGTCAAGAGCATATCTGTCCTTTGTAAGTAGCATGCTGTTTATTTGTGATACAATTATTTCCACTAACTACTCAGAATCCAACTGATCACTCTCACAGACATAAATGAATCTGTTTGACAACCTGTTCTCTGCACAGTAGGTAGTCTTCCACCCGCCAGCTAATTTATCATTGCATCTGCCTTGTTCTGCCAAGGGACATGTTCCAGTGAATTTATTCTGTTTCTAAAAGCTTGTGACTGACCATTATCTTGGGAGGAAAGACACATAGAAGAACAAAAATTTTATGATGTATCTTTCTGTCTTTGCGAAACTCTTTCTCACAGCATCTGAAAGAGATCTGCTCCTTTAGTTGTTTTAATTATCTGTTTTTTTCAGACTTTATTTCCCAGGAATTGCAGAGACCCCCCAGCAGCCCAGCTGGTTGGCCCAGGCTAGATGAGAATGTTTCTTAGCATTGGTGAGAAGTGCTTAATTGATATTAACATAGATGGAAATGGTCTGCTCAGCCACAGAACAGACGTCATTTGGTACACTTCCCTTCCCTCTAATGGTATAGTGCTCATGAAACCTGAAAGGACCATCTGCAGATCTTTGAGATTAGTGCAGGCCTGTTTATTGTTTGGCTTTTCTGTGTGTTTCCTATGTGTCTGGTTCTACTATGCTAACTGCCTTGATACATGAATGTCAAGGTTGCTTAGATATCCCAGCAAGCAGCTGATTTTGTAGCATGCATTTATTCCTAATTCAAAATAGTCTAAAAACCTGCTGAACTGAGCAGCCACCCCAAAGAGAAAACCTTCATCATCCAGACTGTCTGAGGCAAACTCTTCTGCCCTTCTGCTAGGAAGAGTTTTTGTGGTTTGAACTCTTCAAAACAGCTTGTGCATTTTTTTCTCCAGGACTCAGGGTTCAGGTTCAAGACCCTTCCTGACACATCTCCCTTTTCCAGTTCAAGCCATAGCTACATGTTTGAACCACAGGAAGACAGCAAAGTTCATAGATAAAGGCAAAGGGTCAAAATAGTAGGTATCACCTGCAAGTTGAGGCTATCTTTTTGATCCCCTGTAAAATCTGGGTCTTTACTCTTCATTAATAGGATCTCCTGTGTTTTAGCCTTGTCTTGTCATGTGCAGAGGAGGATTAACACTGCTAGAAGGGAAATTGAAGATGCCACTCAGAAGAATAGACAAGGCAGTAATTTATTGATAATAGTATCATCTTTTCACCTAACAGACTCTAACGTAGATACAAGTCTTGTTTCTATTAATATTTCATAGAACCAGCTGTACTACTAGATCCAGCCAGTCCCAATGAACTTCATTTTAGCCTTTTCATTAGCTTATAAATGTGATAGGGTAGATGGATCCCATTTAATGGAGTGCTTTCCACCCTGTTCCCCCCTCTCTTCCCACCCTGAAAAGTCTGACATTCATAAATGGAGGAGGTCAGTAATTTGCATCCAGCTGAGTGGCTGGCTGGCTTTAATGAGATGATTTGTAATCACAAGCACTGCACTGCAGTGGTGTCTGGTACAGGGGGAAGAGGAGCACGTATGCATACTCCAGCTGAGATGAGGGAGAGGTGGTGGGAGGGAGGGAAAGCACATGAATCAGAAAAAGTAAGCAAGGCTGGAATGACATAAGGAGCTCCGTAACACAATAATGCTGGCCTGGTTAGCATAAGAGGAGCCAGTGGCTGGCTGATGCAAGCCAGTGAAACTCCTGTTACATAGGTCAGGCAGGCAGCTTGCAGGATTGCTCTTATCCAGAGCTCTTTAGAGTAGCTGAAAATAACATAGGTTGTTTGGGTTTTTTTGCCAGCTCTAAACCCTCAGTGCCCTTACTGCACAACTCTGTCATTCCTCTCCTACTCCTTATATAATAAAAAAATCCTTCCAGACCAGGAAAACACTTCAGGGACTAAAGAAGTTATATGTTTCATAGCTGGCATGTTCCCCACCAGCTATACTTTCAGCCTGTTTTCCTAAAAATATGGATCACTCTGTCTGTGTGTGTATTCTTCCTCTGATACTTTTTTAACCCACTGGCTCTTTTCATTTCAGTCACAAAAAGCAGTAGCAAATTCCTGAGAGTCTCAGGCAGACAGGTAGGAGAGAGACCAAGACTATTAATCCTTTCACTAGGGAAAGACTTGGAAAAGAATCCTTCTGGGAGAAAGAGATTTTTAATTCCCTGGCTTTGATAAAAGCTTCTCTTGGCATCTGTTTCAGATCAGACAACCAGGAATCTCACCACAGGAGCAAATCCATAGGCAGCCAGGCTGCATTAGCTCTCCTGCACACACACACAACTTTTTCTGGCTAACTGTGAGAATTTTGCACCTCCTGAAGATGATCTTTCCCTTGTGTCTGGGGTTTCTCCTCTCTGTAGTAGCAGTTCTCTGAGATTGTCATGCGATATTTTTTCATTAGGAGTCCCAGCTGTGGAGGACGATGTTTCTTTAACCATGTCTCCAGCTGTCTTGGGTAGTTCTGCAGCAGCCCAGCTGGACCAGTGTAGATTTTCTTACAGCTGTAATGGAGTGGCTTTCATCACTTTTAAGGTTGCTTTTTAAAATTCATTAACTACTTTAAGTTAGAAAACTAGCCCTTTCCAAGGAGAAAACAAATTTGGGGTCTGCTGCTTTGTCCTAACTTGTGGCATCTGTCCCTGTGCTGTTTTTGATGCACAATTGTGTTGTTCAGCCCAAAGCCTGTTTACAAGGGGTTTTATCTCCAGGACAACCTGCAGTCACTTTGTGAGGAAACAGCCATATCACAGCCATACCACCACAGAGCCGCCTCCTTGCCTTTACTAGTTCAAAGCAAGTGATGTTCAGCCCCAGTTTACCTCACCTTTCTCAGTCATAACCTCACATTCCCTTCCCCATCTGCCCCTGGAGCATGAGCATCCTTCCTTCCAGGCAACAAAGATCTTTCCTCTCCCCCTCTCCAGAGCTCCTTCTGTAAAGCATACATGCTTCATGAGCTTCCTTCCATGCAGATGTTTGTAACTCTGCAACATAATCCCTTCCTCCTCTTCTCTGGGGAGACATGTTATCTCTATGTTAAGTAACAGAGATATAAGTTACAGGGATATGTGGGTGGCCTTCAGAAATCATACCAGTAAGGTGTTTCTCAGCCAGACTTTTAGTTCCAACAGAAAAACAAGAAGCAACACAACTCTACCCAGCAAAGCAACAATAGTCTATCTTCTTTTGGGACAAAAAGTGCCTTTAGTCACCCTGGGGGAAAAACTTCCTCTGGGTAAGATGGATGTCCCAGTAGATAGATCTTTTTGAGAAGAGCCCTATCCAGGAAGCAGGTCCCCCAGCTTCTCTACTTTTTTCAGGCTATAATCCTACCTAACTCCATCAGCAGGTCTGTGAGCTGACAGTGTCTTGTGTAACTTTTACACAGAGGAGCCAACTGCTTTGCCAGGTTCTTTAGAAGTGTCCATCTTCTATGCTATTTAAACAAAGTATCATCTGTCAGAATGGAATTAGTTTGGTATAGTCTTAATGTTAAGAAGAACATAAATAAACTGTAGATTGAATAGAGGGTCGGGAGGAGGGAAATTAATTTTTACTGTTCTTCTAATGTAAGCTGTCTCCTGTTTGTCTAGAGAGTATCCCACAGATGATCATCTCTCGGCCAGCAGTGTACTCCAGTGTAGCCATTTAAACTAAGAAAAACCTTGAAACATTCATTGGTGCTGTTTTATTATTTTCCCAGTCATGTTTCCTTGACTTGACTTGACTTGTCCTGTCCCTTTGATCAATAGCAGACGTCACCCAGCATGAGATTGATTTAGAGTGCTTGTTAGTACCAACTTCTAAATCACTTTGCTGAGCTTCCTCTCTTTGATGTTGTTGGCACTGGAAAAGGTCTTAGGCTGGGATTTTCAAAGGAGCACAACAACTTCAGAGTCCAGAACACTTAGAGCTCTCCAGCCGCTGTTGAAAATCACAGGCAAAAGTGCAAGAAATTTACTTGCTTTCAATTACGAGATTTTCAAGCACTTTAAGGTGCACATAGCTGCTTTATGGAGTTTTCGGATGTGCCTTTCAGAAGTTGTGTGGTTGTTCATATTTGGAAATTCTAATAGAAACCATTCAGCATCTTTTTATGCCTAAATTCCTTTAAAACCTGACTCAGCATACTGTGATACACCTCTGTGTGGGTGAGAGCAATGGCATAAAGAGCAGGTTCTTGGTGAATGACTGATGCTGTACAAATGTGTGGAATACAAGTAAATTCCCAAATGCAAAGGCTCATATTTTACAGTCATATAACCCAGCCACTTGTGTCTTCAGCACTTCTCACAGCAAAGCTGTCATTTCCTAGTTCAAGAGTCTCTATCACATCCTTACCCTTGATAAATACTCCAGGAGGAAGAACGATTCGCAAGGCAAATGGAAGTGTGATTCAGAAACTACATCAAGTTGAGGAATGAAAATTCTCCCAGCAGTGGCCTCTGCCTATTTGGACATGTGGAATGGATAGCTGGAGTTCCTCACATAATTTAGGTTGCATTACCATTTTCCTAGAAAGATCCACAGTCTGGATTCAGTTTGCATAAATAGAAGCTTCAAAATCAAAGTCTAAAACGTCTCATTCCATTCTAGCCAACTTCCAGCTGAAGGATATTTCTGATCATGAATTGTAATGTTGGAAAATATTGAGTGATTCAACATAGCAGACAGACACAGCCCATTTCCGAGGAGATATATCCTGTTTCCTATGAGAGGCAGCTTTCTTATTAAAATTATCCCAGTATATACATTCTCTATTCAAGCATGAAGTGCTCATTACAAGTCTCTACATAAATAATGTACACTTAAAATTGTTCCCTGTGCCATAAATATTGACCTTGGTTAATAATTGACTATGGGATTATATGTCTACTCCCCTCACACACTAGTGACTAAGATCTTGCCTCTTCCCATCAGGTTTATTTCCTTTCACTCTTGTAATTTTTGGAGAAGATACTGTACTGATACCATCAGTGCAATGATGACACAATTTTGGACTGAAGTATATAATGCCCCCCACATTCTTGCTTAGTGCCTTCAGTCATTTCATTGGAAAGTATGATAAAAGTGATATTTTGAATTCACTTTACAATTTAATCTGTGATTTCTCTGCTGGTGTTTGCTGTAGTCCTTGTCTTGTTTTGCTTTAACCTTTACTTAACATTATTACAATAAGACATAGCTGTCAGTCATTTTGTGAGGCTGGTTCATGAAAAGTATTTCAAAGAGCAGAAAATGGACCACATTTGCTGCCTGAAGTGCAGGGGAGTCAGGGTATTCCTGGTTTATGAAATTCCCAGCTTTATGCTTGATAAATCTGTACTGCCTGTACTGAGCATTTGCAGTATTCTACTAATTCATGGAGTGGATGTTAAAATGGTGCCTGGCAGACTTAAGGTTTATAATGTGAACTGCAGCTGTGACTTCTAAATAGCTTGTGCCTCTGCAGGCCCTTACTCTGCAGCTCTTAGGCTGGGCATGCAGGAAAAAAAACTCATCCCTCGTACACCAGCATGCCTTCTATATCTAGAATGAGCTGCCCATAGAGATCTGCCTGGGCCTTGTAGACTGGATGAAAACTACATGCTAAAATAAAATGTGCTGAATAGCAAATGTGTGGTATGCAGGTACCAGAGACCAGTGAGGAAAGGCTTTGATTGCAAGAGCATGAAGAGATTTCATCACGTTTTGTCTTCTGTGTTCCAATAGGACTTTCAACCTTTGAACATTCTGCAAATATGTGTCACTGAAAATGCTGTGTTTCTTCCTGTAGTTCCCAACTTTTACTTTTTGGGGATTTTTTTGATGACACAGTTCTAGCCACACCATGTGGGAGCTATCTGAGAAACTGTATCTCTTCTTTAACCCTCAGCCTTCACAATTCCTAGTCCAATGGCTCCTTGCTTTGAAAGAAAGATATGGAGAATGCTGTCCAAAAAGCAATATCTATTTATGGAGAAAGTGAATACACAATGAGTTAGGAGATGGTGACCAAAATGTGCAGCATTGTTTGTGAGTCCTTGAGGACGAATAAAAATAATAGAACTGCAACTGTAAATAGCTTATTACAAACATCCAATTTCTATGCTTGGAATTCAGGACTCTGTCCAGACCATAAAATTAATCCTCATTGCCTGCTGGACCTTGGAAGCAGGGCTCCTCTGCCAAAGGTCACTCAGTTCTCAGTGGTGGCATCAGTGTTGATTTGTTTCAGCTTTGTGCATAAACATTTGCTGCGCCTGGTTACCAGTTGGGATGGCATGAAGGACATTGAAAGAAGGGATGAAGTACCACATCCCCTTCATAGCTAGGAATTTCACCTTAAGGAGAGGCACATAAAAGCATCTATGTACTAAAACACATGTATCATGGGATGGTCAGTAGAAGTAAAATGGCAAAAAATTTTTCCTTGGCCTAATATTTAAATTATTCGTGAAGGAATGATGAGAGTTTGTTGTCAGAGCTAAGGTCAGAAGTGATAAAATATGCTTCATTTTCAACAACTACTAGTTTTAATTTTTGCTATGCCAGGAGTGATAACGTTTGTAATACTTAGTAAACAATTTTGGTTTTATTATTAATATTAGTCAATAAAATTTAAAAAATGCTTGAAGGATCCCAGCTAAACCGGCTGTTTTGCACAGACATGCACTGATGCAAAATGCACATGTAAAAATATGCTGTAACTCAATTTGCACCATTATTTTAATTTTATTTCCAGAGTGTTCTTTTCTCTGGAGTACAAATCTCATAACTTATAAACTGCTTTGTGATCTCTGGTGGTGGTTTCCTGACCTATGAGAGAAATGAACGAATATTCCCCTTTATGTCTCCCTTATAGATCACCATGCAACTGCATAATCAAACTTGGAATTAAAAGTTGTACTGGAAACAATGTTTAATATGGTTCTGTGGACCATTTCTCAGTTTCTCCATTAGCTAGCATATAACATAGTCCCTAAGGGAATACAAGGGATGTAGATCTATCCACCTGGATTAAACTTCTGTGACATTTTGCTCGTCAGTGTTGTTTGTTACAGTGCATTTTAGATAGCAAAAAAAACCCAACCCCAAAACCATGCAGAAATTCAGAACTGTGTTACTGGAACAGATTAAATAGAAGTATAAATTTGACAATGCCTAACTGCACAGCTATTATAGTCTGCTTTTACAGCAGATGTTTCCTCAGTGACACTGAGATATTTTATTCCATAGTCACATCTCCTAAGAGCACAGAACTGGACAAAGACTCTCGATTCAGTGGAAATGAACGCTTCAAAGGTGGCCACGTGGCCTTCACAGATGAGACTGAAGGTATTGACATGCCTGATGTAGCCTGGCCAGGGAGTGGGCTGCTTTAACACAAGCCCACTCTCTGAAGGACACTTCACCTCCAGGCTGCTGGGAGCCTGTGCCTTGGGCTGTGCCAAAATGGGCTGGTGTTGATACAATTGCCACTTCTCAAGAGGCAACCAAAAAAGGTAGACATCCACATAGATCTGCTGGGAAGCTCAAGTGCTAGCAGCCGGCCTCAGGGTTGGTGATGCCAGTAAGAGTTTGGCAGCAGCACAGAAGGTACACAGATGTTTTCACGTTCAGCTTGACCTATGCAATCAACATAACACCAAGTGGGAAACAGATGAAAAACTCAAGGTTACTCTAATTAGTTAATTATTTGAACTGCATTTTTAGACCAGCAATCAATGTCCCCTGTTGTTTAACAGACATTTGATAGACATTTTCCAGTTGTCCCTGAGCAAGGTATCAAGTGCAGCCCCATATTGATTGGTACAATACAAAAGCACACACCAAATGGGAGAGTGAAGCAGACCTCTTCTGAGACCCCTAGGCTCCAAGTTAGCAAAGAGAGTTGCCCATGAAGGTCTCATGCTATAACAGGAACCTTAGAAGTCCATGCGAGCTGCAGCTGGTGCATGTAGGAAGTACTGCCCACTCCTGGAACTGTGAGTGAGGAGGCAGAGCTGGGCCTTGCTCCTGCAGCTCTCACCAGTGGGGAATGGAGAGAAGCCCTTTTCCTCATCCTCACTCTTCTCCCTCCCTGTCCCTTGATCTGTGAGCTGAGGAAGGCCTGTCTCATGCTGCTTGCATGTGCAGTGCCCTGCAAAATATGGTCCTGATCTCATCTGTGGTTTCCAGGCTTTATTATAGGACATAGAAACAATGGGCTTTTTATTACCCTGAGTGTATAATTTCTGTTTGAATGCTCCCTCAGCATGATGCTCTGACTCTAGGCTTGCCGAAAGAGGCTTGTGCAGTAACTGAAAGATTTTTAATATTGCTAATGGTGTTTGGAGCATAATTCCACACCGAAATGCTGCTGGGCTTTTGGGGCCATTTAAACATCCAAGTTTTATTCCACTTCAAATTCAGCTTCTGAGACTCCCCTCCACAGTGGATCAAACTAAGGGCCTGAATCCAACCATAGTCTGAATGATGCTCCAGATTGTATAGCTTCAAGTCATCTTCCTATGTATGAACTTGCATGCTGTACTACTTTGTATAACAGAAGTCCTTGGTCAAGTGCTGTTGTGCTATGTCATGCAGAAATGGCATAAAATGAACTGCCCCAGTTGGTTTGTAACCTACATTTTTTACAGCCCCAACAATTCATACCCTGGAGACAAAACTGGTAAGTCCCACTTCTCAATAGAAATGTATCCCAATAGAGCTGAGAAAGATACTCACACCATGACTCAAAATATGGTTCTCACCAGAGACCTCCATCACATTTCTACCAACTAGGATACCACTCTCTCTTCTTTTTCCTCTTTCAGAGACATGAAATACAACCTGTGGCTCTCAAAGTCAAGTTAAAACTCTTCTGCCCACCTAGGGCAGAATTAAAAAAATGTTCTAAACACCATGGTGAGGATCTGATTTTCATAAAAGCACAGTTCCTATTTTGGCACAGAGCTGATTGGCTGGAAGTCATAAGAACTGTGTGCACTGAGTACTGGTCTCTTTTAAAATTTGTCACAGTGAGAACTGCCAGTGGTGAACACTTGTGAAAATCTGCCCTCCAATTAGCAATATTAGCAAAAAGTTCTCCACCTGGTGCTTAGCTGTGGTGAAGGTTTGAATATGGCCTTTCATTGAAAAAATCAGAAGTTTTCTCAGTGGAAAAGATCTGGGATTCCTGGTAGATAGTCAATTATCCATGCACCAGCAATGTCCCTTTGCTACCAAGAAGGCCAATGGAATCCTGGGGTGCATAAGGACGACTGTGGCCAGTAGGTCGAGGGAGGTCATCCTCCCCCTCTACTCTGCCCTGGTGAGGCCACATCTGGAATACTATGTCCAGTTCTGGGCTTCCCAGTTCAAGAGAGACAGGGAACTACTGGACAGAGTCCAGTGGAGGGCAACAAAGATGATTGGAGGATTGGAGCATCTCCCTTATGAGGAAAGGCTGAGAGAGCCAGGACGCTTTAGCCTGGAGAAGAGAAGGCTGAGGGGCGACCTTATTAATGCCTGTACGTAGTTAAAGGGTGGGTGCAAGGAGGATGGAGCCAGACCCTTTTCAGTAGTTCCTAGTGACAGGAAGAGAGGCAATGGGCACAAGCTGGAACACAGGAAATGAGGGTGACAAGGCACTGGAACAGGCTGCCCAGGGGGATTGTGGAATCCCCTTCTCAGGAGACATTCAAAACCTGCCTGAATGCAGTGCTGTGTAATGTACTCTAGGGATTCCTGCTTTAGCAGAGGAGTTGGACTAGATGATCTCTAGAGGTCCCTTCCAATTCTGACAATTCCGTGATTCTGTGATTCTGTGAAAACTGAGATTGGAGTCTATGTTTTGAATCAAGTGTAGCAAAGTATTTGAAGGTTTTTCACATTACTGCTCTACAGGTAAGATACTGGCTGTTTCTCTCTTCTCCATTCTCTCAACCCAGTTTCTTTTTAACATAGAAAAAATATTTATTGGTGATCCATTTAGTTTTGGTGAACCTGGAAAAGTTGACTGTGTTGCACTTTCGGTGCATTCATTCTATCAAGCTAATATGAGAATGAACTCAAATTTGCTGGTAAACATGTACTTAGGGCACTCAGAAAGCAGCTCTACTAACCTACCAGCATGTCACTTGTAATGAGTCTTCTGGCTAGACATACTCTAAGTGTCCTCTCCATCTCATAAACAAAGAGTAAAAGCTGTCTTTTCCTTGTGGAAACTGACATGGCATTTGTGGCAGCACGAGGTTGTTCCCAAAGACTGATGTGAAAAGCAGTTTATCTGTGCTATGGTCAATGTATCATCCTTCTCAAACTTTTTGAATCGTTTTTTGAGAATGATGAATTTTAGTCATCACTGCATTAAATTAATTTTACTCAGCTGGTTCTTATAGTGTGTTTGTACCAAATGTCCTCTAACAGCTGATAAATCATCCCTGAGTGGCTGCAGAGGCAGCAGCAGTGACATACACTGGACTGACGACAGGAATGTGTCACACCATATCTCTCACCCTCTCTTTCCAGAAAGATTTTTGTGACCTTTGGTGGCATTTGCAAGAAGCCATTTTATCCTGATGTTCCATGGCTCTATTGATCTCTGTGTAGGATTAATTGTAGACAAACAGGCCATATAATTTATGTAAACTCTGCAGGTAATTAAATTCCTTCCAGCAAAGGTCAGGGCAGAATATTTAAGATTTCATTTGAATAGAAATTACAGTTAGAAAGGGAGAAAAAAAAAGAGGGAAAAGAGGGAATTCTGAGCTTTTCGTATCAATTATTATGGTGTAACCAAGAGGACTCCAGTTATTTCTCAAGGGCTAAGATCCAGTCTTCATCATCTGCACACACAGTTTGGAAATCTTTGTCTATAACGACATACTTTGAAATGTTCACATTCACATGACTGTTCACATGTTCACACACAGCTTTGAAATGATCAGATATTTCTAATGGTTAGTGAATGAAAACATCACATTTTTTTCAGAAACCTGACATTCTCCTTACTAAATGAACAAACGTGAAATGCACAAGTGTGTCTTTGTAACTGGCCATGATCATAGTATTCACTCTTACTTCACCAAGATCTCAAGGCTTATGGAGAGCATTATTTTTCTGTTTACCTTCCAATTTAATAAATCTTTGGATTTCAAGGTTCAAGTGTGTCTTCTACAAAAAAAAAATCCATTTTGGGGGAGCAAGCTCAGATGCTTTTATGGCTTTTGGGTAAGGACGTTGAACAACACAAACTACCTTATGATAAAAGATTATGCTTTGACTACAGTCTTTTTTTTTTCTTTTTTTTTCTTTTTTTTTTTTTTTTTTCCCTTCCTATGTCTGTGTTTGGGAAAGGCTTGCATCATTTCTGCTGTTTATCTGATGAAATGGTCTCTGTCTGGACACAACAGAGGACTATCACAAAGCTGAGTGAGGACCCATGCTGGGGACAGTGATGTACAAGTGGGAAAAAATCCTTGGAGCAACCCAATCTAAGAAGAGGGTTTGAGCCAGTGTCACAGTCACCCTCCCCTCCAGCTGAGAGAAGTATACATTCACAGAGATGACTGGGGTATAAAATAGCTCTCAGTTACAGAAGAGTGTAAGTGGTAGGTTTGTTCACTCTTTTATTGTCTTTTTCCTCTGTCTATCATTGAACAGCCTTTACAAGTCTGTTGTGAAATGGGGCAATGGTTGGCTATCATTGAGAAATGAAATCATGGTCTTATTGTCATGACATTGCTCTGCTTCCCTTCCTCCAATGACGAACTCACTGAGTTCTTCACCATGTCCACCAGCTCTGTGTCCCTTGCACCTCACTTTCCAGTGCACACGCCACCTCTTTGTGTGGTATTTAGAATCATAGAAAGTCTAGGGTTGGAAGGGACCTCTAAAGGTCATCTACTCCAACCCCTCTACAATAAGCAGGGACATCTCCAACTAACACAGATTACTCAGAGCCCCATCAAGCCTGACCTTGAATGTCTCCAGGGATGGGACCCCCAATACCTCTCTAGGCAACCTGTTCCAGTCATCCACCACCCTCATATTAAAGAACATTTTCCTAATATCCAACTTAAATCTACCCTTCTCTAACTTGAAAGCATGACCCCTTGTCCTATTGTTACGTGCCCTAGTGAACAGCTCTTCCCCAGCCTTCTTATAGGTTCCTTTCAGGTATTGGAAGGTCGCTATAAGGTCCCCAGAGAGTCTTTTCTTCTTCAGGCTGAATAACCCCAACTCCCTCAGCCTGTCACCCCAAAATCTTTCTCCTCTATCCCTCATCTCCCTCAACCCATACTGATTTTGAACTGTCCACCCAGTACAGTTGCTCCTTAAATCTGCAACTTTTCCTGATTCAGGTTTTCATAGAATCATAGAATCATAGAATCCTAGGGGTTGGAAGGGACCTCGAAAGATCATCTAGTCCAACCCCCCCTGCCAGAGCAGGGTCACCTAGAGCACATCACATAGGAACGCATCCAGGCGGGTTTTGAATGTCTCCAGCGAAGGAGACTCCACAACCTCCCTGGGCAGCCTGTTCCAGTGCTCTGTCACTCTTACAGTAAAAAAATTTTTCTGATATTCACCTTGAACCTCCTATGCTCCAATTTGCACCCATTACCCCTTGTCCTATCACTGGTCATCACTGAGAAGAGCCTAACTCCATCTCCCTGACACTCACCCCTTACATATTTGTAAACGTTGATGAGGTCACCCCTCAGCCTCCTTTTTTTCCAAGCTAAAGAGACCCAGCTCCCTCAGCCTTTCCTCATAAGGGAGATGTTCCACTCCCTTAATCATCTTTGTGGCTCTGCGCTGGACTCTTTCAATCAGGTCCCTGTCCTTCTTGAACTGAGGGGCCCAGAACTGGACACAATACTCCAGATGCGGCCTCACCAATGCAGAATAGAGGGGGAGGAGAACCTCTCTTGACCTACTAACCACACCCTTTCTAATGCACCCCAGGATGCCATTGGCCTTCTTGGCCACAAGGGCACATTGCTGGCTCATGGTCATCCTCCTGTCTACGATGACCTCAGGAAGTCTTGAATCTGACTTCCTGCTTTGAGCAAGAACAGATATGATATCAGACCAGGTTACTTTATTCAGTTATATCTTGAAAACCTTGACGCACAGAGACCACACAACCTCTCCTGGCAACTTGTTCCACTGCTTTAATGTCATCAAGGCAAACAAATTTTTCCTTACATCCAGGCTGAACCTCTCTTGGTTTGGTTTAGGCTCTCTCTTGTGGATAACCTGCTTGCACGTACTGCCTGACTGCTATGCCAGGTGCTCTCCTCCAGGCAGAATTTGCCCTAGTCCCTCAGCTTTCCCTCACAGACCAAGTGCTCAGGCCTTTTTTGAAAATGTATGTGATGTTTATTCCTTAACTCCATTCCCCCCAACCTCCATGGCCTTTCAAAGAAAAGGGAGGCCTTGCATGGAGATTGGCCGGTTTTCTCGCTACTGTAGATGTGTCCGACCTGATCGCATGGATCAAGTATGGGTCAGGTTCTCAGGATTAATCCTTGACTCGATCCTCATCCTCTGTAGGTATCTTTTCTCCCTGAACCCCCTCACTAGGCACAGAGGCCACTGAAGGTGGATGTAAAGAATGTGTTGAGTGCCCAGCCCTGTTTGAGTTTGCTGTTTTAAAGTTACCTGCAACATTTCAATGGGAGTTTGGCTCCCAGGTACTGTAACCTGGTGAGCACCAGTGGTCAAACTGTGTCGACAGTAACTACCATCACTTTGGGGCATTCAATAGCTGTGACAATCCATGTAACTCTGCAATGACACAGTTCCTGCAAACAACAAAATTGCCAATGGAGGACATAAGCAGTGACAGGAAATATTTCCATTGGGGCAGCATAAATTGACACTAACACTGATATGACTCAGAGCTGACTTAGGCCTTTTACAAGGACATGCTGATGTTAGGCAGGCTTTCCTTCTGAAATCTTGTCATGTAAAGGAGTTCCAGAAAAAAAGCCTCTGTTGATGTCCCTCATGATAAGTGAACAGAGAACTATGGACTTACCCGGGTGATGGTTGGGTGAAAAGCAGTAGCCAGCATGTCAGCAGTGAGAATAGACAGCCATGGAGGTGACTTCTAGCCTTAAAACATTAGAGTCAAATCACAGAATTATTGAGGCTGGAAAAGACCTCTGAGATCATCAAGTCCAACCTAGGACCTAACACCACCACATTGGCTAGACCATGGCACTAAGTGCCACATCCAGTCTTTCCTTAAACACCTCCAGGGATGGTGACTCCACCACTTCCCTGGGCAGTCCGTTCCAAAGTTTGGTCACCTTCTCCATGAGGAAGTGCTTCCTAATATCCAACCTAAACCGCCCCTGGAGCAGCTTCAGGCTGTGCCCTCTTGTCTTTTCCCTAGTTGCCTGGGAGAAGAGCCTGACACCCACCTGACTACAACCTTCCTTCAGGTATTTTAAGAGAGTGATAAGGTCCTTCCTGAGTCTCCTCTTCTCCAGGCTAAACAACCCCATCTCCCTTAGCCTATCCCTATAAGACTTTCCCTCTAGTCCCTTCACCAGCCTTGCTGCTCTCCTCTGGGTGTGCTCCAGCACCTCAATGTCCTTCTTGAAGTGAGGGGCCCAGAACTGCACACAGTACTCGAGGTGAGGCCTCACCAGTGCTGTGTACAGGGGGAGAATTACATCCCTACTCCTGCTGGCCACACTATTCCTGATCCAAGCCAGGATGTCATTGGCCTTCCGGGCCACCTGGGCACACTTCTGGCCCATGTTCAACCGGCTGTCAACCAGTGCTCCCAGGTCCCTCTCTGCTGGGCTGCTCTCCAGCCACTCCAACAAACAATTTGAGGAAATTATTGTGTAAAGGTAAACACACTTGCCCCATTCAGCAAGTGGTGACCAGCAGGAATTCAAAACGGAAAAGCACCTACAGCTACATCGTAAACACCAGCCACCCAACTGTTGAGCACATGACCAGTTGCTCTGAGACAGCCGCAGCATCTGCTGCTGCTACAGGTCCTGCTGCAGGTCTGCTCCAGCCGTAGTAGCATCTGCCTCACCAGCTTTGCAGTAGCACCTTCCATCTTGTAGCTATCTGCCTCTGCTTTAATTAGAGCCCCAGCTGCCTCCGTGCTGGCTGTCTCTTTTTCTGCTATGATTACAAACACATCTGCTTTGCCATTGACTGCTGCTTTCATTATGGTTGTAATGTCATGCACTCTTGAGTTTCTGATGCTGTTACTACTTTAATGACACTAGCATCTGACTTGGCTTTTGACACAACTGCTTAAAACATCTGTCCCTGTGCTTACTTGAGGACACAGGTGTATCTGGGCTGCTGATGTGAACTTAAAGTTCATCTAAAAACATGTTTTCTCTACCACTGGTCATCTCCACACACTCATGTGGAAGATGAAGGCACTCTATAATAAGCAGGTGTGGGAAGATAAGCTACTGATCTTTCCCTGCTCCTGGGGTTGGTGCAGCAAGCAGCCTGGGGACTGGGAGAACTAGGTTTGGATTTCTGCTTTGTAACTGATTTACCAATGAAGTCTGGAAAAATTACTTTGGCCCAAAATCTATTCTGGAGTTTTACACTCAATGTCACAGTTGCTGTTTTTCTGGTGGTTAGTTTTCACCATGTAAAAAACCTAAGTGTCCTTGACTTAAAGTTCCCCATGCAATGGATGAGGAAAGTCAGAAGAACCTCAGGAATGTTCTTTAAAGTTGCTGCACTAAGAAAGGGCCTCCCCATAGGAAATCGTAATGACATGGGCACCTCCTTTCATGTAGGATTCATAGCCTGAAACCATCCCCCAGAGGAATGTGCCTGTTTCTTTTCAAAATGCAAGTGGTATTGGTCCTTCTTTCTCAAAGCACGGCTGACTTGCAGTAGCAAGTGCCCACATTCCCCTCGAGGTGCAATGCAGCACTGAAAATGAGTAACAGAAGGATGAGGACGTAGAAGGTTTTGGCTGTGGGTTTGAAATTACCCCTCCTACAGAAGATTACTCACAATCAACAAAGAAGTTGGTTGTGTGTGGGGAACTTTCTCTTCTACCAGTTCTGCATATGGTGCTTAAAAATTCACCAGGTGAGAGGGGGACGGGATGGACCCCGCAAAAGCAGTGAAGAAGAAATCTGAGCTGGCATGTTTGCCATCATCACTATGGCTTCCACAAGTGGTAAGGGAGAAAAGGCAAATGAAATAGCACTGTACCTCAGCTCTGAAGAAGGATTATTTTGCAGGACATGGAAGAGCATTACCTGGTAAATCCTACTGTTGCCTATTTGATGTGTTCACAGGTTTTCCCAGTAAATCTCTGCCATGTAGTAAAACTCCGCTGCTTACTCACACAAGTACTGAAAAAAACATTGAACTTTCCCATTTTCTTGTAAGTAATGGTACTTTCAGACCAAAACCTCAGCCCCTCACATATGTCCCCCTCAGGCCTGTCTTCATTGACATGTGCCGGCACACCCAGTATTCTTTATTATAAGCTTCAACCCAAAAGACATATAACCGTGTTGGCATGCTCTGCTCCAGCAGTAAGTCACTCTGGTCCAGCCAATAAACCCTGTTAAGAGGCTGGGCTCCTCAGCTGAAGCACAGCACTTGGAAATATATTGATTTGAGTTTGGGCTCATGGGTTTATGGCTCCTAATACGTCATTTAGTTAATACAAATCTATACAGGTCTGTCCTGGGATATTAGTATGACTCCTCTGTCTCCTCATTAGTATAATTATCCAGTATATCATAATATCCTCTCCTCTCCTCTCCTCTCCTCTCCTCTCCTCTCCTCTCCTCTCCTCTCCTCTCCTCTCCTCTCCTCTCCTCTCCTCTCCTCTCCTCTCCTCTCCTCTCCTCTCCTCTCCTCTCCTCTCCTCTCCTCTCCTCTCCTCTCCTCTCCTCTCCTCTCCTCTCCTCTCCTCTCCTCTCCTCTCCTCTCCTCTCCTCTCTCCTTTTTCATGTTTACAGTTATATTCCCAACTCCCTGTAGATGTTTTCTGACAGTGGACTACCCTGTTGCATCCCCTGCAGCATTCATTGATGTGGGAAGTTTCATCTGTTACAGCCTGACACTGACGGGTCAGGCAACCCCACTTCTGCTGAGCTGAATGCACTTCACTAGTCTCCTCAAACCCAGCAGGCTCCATCTGGATGCTTACATTTTAGTAAGTGTGTAACATTTGCAGAATCAGGAGTCCAAGTTTGCCATTGAAATGATCTGCAAAAGCAGCTGGTCTTATGCCTGTCTAGTCAAACTAGACAAAACCTCTGAACCTTTTGAGGTTCGCCCATCACTAATAATTAATGTCTGCCTTTGATAAAGCTGACATTTGGTTTATAAAAGCAGACTAATAAGCTTCAAGAAGACTTAGAAATCCTATCGGGCAATGTATTGCATTACAAATATTAAAAATTACTGTCAAAATTAACATAATGTACTGCTGGGCACGTTAGTGTATTAATCTGATTGGAAGTGTGACCTCTTTTTGCTAACTTTCCAAGCGACCCAGGTAAAACTGTGACATTTTTAGATATGTTACAGATAAATGTTTTTTTACAGACCTGTAAAAATATGAGACAGAGAATGTAAGTATCAAAAATACTGTATTTTCAGGGCTTTTAAAGTTTCTGTTATAGGCTTTTCTATTACATGAATGTCCTTTGTATATAATGAATAGCCCCATGTTTTATGTGCTTTAGCCAACTGGTTTTGTCTGGACGTTTCCTCTGGCTTTCCATTTTTGAGGCAGATGTTATCTTTATGGTTAAAGAGGTTTGGGCCTCCCTCTGTGATATTTAAAGGAACTCAAAGCCTACTAATTTTAATTTCAGTGGCTGCAGCTAGCAAGTAGTGGGAGTTACTGACCTTGAGATGACATGCCTGAAAGGACAAAGTATGATGGGGACATTGTCCCATCTCTCTGTGACTTTGTTGGACAGTGGCTGCAATCCACATCTGAATCTTTTAGAGGTTTCTTTTCTATCCCCTCCTTTGTGGCTGGACATCATCTGGAGGACACTGATGTAGCAGAGGATAACATACCAGTCACTTACACAAGAGGAAGAAGAAGTAAATAAGATGAAATTAAATGCAGGAAGTAATGTACTTTCTGATGTCTTCGTGTTCTCCTGACTCAAGGTGAAAGGTGTTATTCTCAATATACTTGGCAGCACAACATTAAAGCCAGATATAATATTAATGATCAATTTTAGCCCTCAGCATTGGCTAAATAATTTTTCAGCTTTTGATGTTACCCCAAAAATGCAGAGTTGTTTCTTCCTGCCCCTTTTCTACTCCTTGCCTTCTGCAAGCATGGTAGCCTATCTTTCTTTGCATTAGAGGTATTCAGCAGGCCTGTGATGATAATTGCCCTCTTCACCAGATATCCTGGGTGTCTCACTATGCTTTAGGGGGGTCAAAGCCCTTTTTCTCTCTTCTCTGTCTTCTGAAATAATTGTTAAGGGGTGTAGGAGAAGTGTGTCCCAGCTCCTCTTGATCAGGCAGCAATAAACATTCCAAGAGCCATGGCACAAAGACTCTAGAGAATACATGAGGAATCTGAAAAAATATGGACTAAGGGGTAAAGCAAGGAGGTAATGAAGAATGGCAAAACCATAGAAGAATGGAGTTCTAAGCTCATTGAATACATTGATTTCACCAAATGATACTGGGTAAAAAAATTTGGGGACAATTTTTGAATGTCAAAATATTTTCTTTCGACAGTGTCCACACACACAGGTTTTGGCTGAAAAAAGTCTGTTCAGCCTGAACTGCATTTTTCCTGATGCTTTTTTTTTTCCCCCAGATGAGCTACTGAAGAGGGGAAAAAAAAAAATTCTTCCTGCAAGTCTGGGCTACTCAGAGCTGCAGGGAGTTGAAGGTGTGCATCTCCTTTTTGATGTCCTGAATATTGGCAGAACTGAATTCCCCAAATGTGCTGGGCTGACTCAGTGGCCATCTGTCTGAATTGACTGTGTTGTCCCTGGCTCAAATGACCACCCAGACTGAACTCTGCAAGGGAGGCTGCCAAGCTGCGGTTGGCTTCTTCCCCAAATAGCTCTAAAGTGTGGCTTGGTGTGTGCTTTAAGTAAAATAATACTACTGTTCCGTTCTCCGCTTGATTAAAATGTATCTTTCAGCATTGAAAGGTGGGCAGTGACTTCCTGGGATTAGAAAGGGAAGTGAACTGGCTGTAAATCAGCGAGGAAAGATGTTGTTTACGAGTAGTGGGAGGGCAGAGCAGCATGTGCTGCTGAAGTTTGGGGCTTGGCCACATTACTCAACTCCAGCTAAAGTTCTGCTAAATTCACTCCTAGTCCCATTTTCTTTCTTAATAGTACACACAGGGATGCTTTTACCAGAAGAGTGATTCATCTGCTGTGGTATTCTAGATAAATTTTGGGAGAGAAAGGCTCCCTTGGGCTGACTGTGTGACCATTTGCCCCAGGACAAATGCCCTCACAGCCTGTTAAGCTGGCTGAACACGGGCTCCTTAAGATCTGGACTTTTTGAACATGTAAGATTTCACTTGGTGTAACAATTTTCTTCCCATAATAAATGTTTTCAACAGCTTTGGCAGTCCTTGCTTTCTCACAATTTCGGCGGGGTGCCACAACCCTGGTCTCCAGCTGCTGTCAGAGCAGCTCTGTGCAGGGATCCTTGTCAAGGAGAGACTTCATCATCCATGGGAGTGCAGGTATTGTAAACTCAGCAATACAGTCACTACTTAATAGATCTGTGTGAAAAATGAGTGAGCAGCTCGGGTGCCACTTCACCACTATATGGAAATGGAAATCTTGGCTGTTTTGAAGACATGAGGGTTGCCGTGGCTGTTGACTTAATGAAAAGAGACATTCTTTTCTTTGTTTCTGTTTCAAAAAGAAAGAAGTTGATAAAACAAACCTCTTTTAAGGTGTTAAATGAGCAATTATTTGGAGCAGTCAAAACACTGGCTTCCTGAAGAAGCCAATGACTGATTTAACATGTTTTTTATAGATATGTATGTGAATGCCTTAGAATATGAAAAGAAAATGTTTATAACCTCCAAAGTCATTGGAGTGGAGTGTAACATCCCTCACAAGTAGAGGTCAAGATTTCTGGGTTTTGGCCCAGGCTTTGCCAGGGACTTGTTTTCTGACAGTAGCAAATTATATCATTCTCTTTCCTCTTTCCTCTCTTTATCAGATGAGTAGGATATCATTCTCAAATGTATTGATCAAATTGATCTATTATCTAATCAATTGATCAAACTGATCTTATAAATTTTTCTGAAGCATCTGAAGACCATTGGATGGAAAACAGTACCTATATATACTGAGTCTATACTTCCCCAAGTTTTACGTCTGCGTGCTTTTATGGCTCAGTATATTTGCATCTTGGCAGAAATAAAATCAAGACCACCCCAGCTGAAAGAAGATAAAAATTAAAAAAAATATATTTGATCTTGAACTACTTTTCCTCTTTTTTTTTATCCTCACTAGTACTATGCCATACCTACTGCCTTTTTTTTTTTTTTTTTGTGAACTTTCAGAAATCCCCAGCTGATACTGATGGTCATAGAAGGAGAAACTGAAACCACACATTTTTTGATGTAAATTGGTTCTCTTCTTATGCTGAAGAAACAGCTTATTTTGATGGCAGTGACTTCTGTTGTATTTATGTTCCTCCACTGATCTCATCAGGGTGCCAGATGAACCATCCACGCAGGGTCTGAACCAGCTGGGTCCAATATTAATGAGGAAAGGGATGTGCTAATTGTAGCAAGTGGTTCAGAGACTGGTGCCTCAAAGCCAATGCAGACAGACCAGACTGAGCTTCCCTGTGCACAGTTTTTCATATGACCTTTCATCATCTTTAGAACAAAAAGCCTACATGAAGACACAGAAGTTCACTGAAGATGAAATTTTGCTTTTAGCCAGGGGCACAGTGACCTGCCATCTTTCTCTTAAGGGTGGCAGACTGAATGGTTAATCAGGACTATCTTAGCAACTGCTAGTTTGAGTTTATTTTTTCAGCTCAGATTTGTTGTGGGGTTTTTTTAGCTCTCTAAGGGAAATATCTCCCTGATAAAAATCTATTTTGCTGTAAGATGCAGGGGTTGTACTGACATTCTGGTGGTTATTGCAGTGAATTCTTGGCCTCTTAGGTTTTGCATTCAATACTGCTAATGTTGCTTTTTTTTTAATCTGAGAAGTGTAGTGATATTCATATGAACTTTTAAATTTTTGCTCAGGCACAGGGTGGATGCTGATGGTTCTTTGATATACAAGCAATCTCTCCTCTCTAACAGGCTGTGGTAGAGCACTCAGTAACTGCTGCTTTTGGGGGAACGATCTTTAGCACCAGTAATGTCCTAGGAAGGACTATGGCACAAAGCCTTTTCCTTGTAAGCTAGAAAGTCACCCAAACCTTAGAGGCTGCCATCCACAACCTTTGTTGTAGCCCACCAAGGTGAGGTTTCTGTGAAAAAGGTCTCTGGCATCCTGGGACTCTCTTTAAACAGTTCCAGTGATGAAGACAACAGGGTGATCATTGCTGACAGGCACTGCAGGGATCTGAAAAGGGGAATCACTTCGGAGCAGCTTCCAGTTTTTGTTCAAGAGTTAACCAAGGGTTTTCTTCACAAGTATTTCTTCACAGAGAAGGAAGCAATGGATCAAATATTTCTAAAAGCAGGATGCAAGCACACTTAAAATCTCTTTCAATCTTTTTCAAACAAATAAATAATTTCGTTAACTCCCTTTAGTTTATCACAAATAAGAAAGGAAAGGAAATAATAGTTTCAAAGGGTGCTTATTTTATATGTGGTTGTTTTATTTCAGCAGGGATGTGAATTTTAGTCTTTCTTTTCACAAATGAAAACACTGTGAGAAGGATGATGTGTTCTCAGGTGAGTTTATAAGACAACATCACATGCTATTTGGACAGTTATGTTTTCTGAGGTTTCTTGAAAGCCACAGCTATGATTATCCTCAGTAAGAGACCTTTCCTTTTAATTTATAGTAGTGTTCACCATATTTTTTTATAGTCTAGGCTTACTGACTGCAATTCACTGGATGTATCAGTTTGCTTTGAGTTGCCTGTATAACACACAATCTAAATATTAAGAATAAAATGCTTGTTAAATAATTTTATATTTTTGTTAGCATCTCATGGTTGTGAGCTAATAGTATCTTGGTTCACAACTGTCATGTCTATCTCTGTCATCAACTGCCCTCTGGAATTTAAATCTGTGTTTTATACCTCTATGTTTAAGATCTTCATTTTTATATATAGCTATTTACCCATCTTAGCCAGCATTATTTTTATACAAATAGAGATCAGTTTACATTACATACCCTCTTCCAGTCATCCCTGGGCTGGTACACTTAGAACATTATCAATATTACATTTCACATCAAATCATCAGCTAGTTGAAACTGGGAGAAGAAAATGTTTGTTTCCATTATGTCATCCCATTCCTACTTCACTGGTCAACATCTCAGTTATAGTTGTGATAAAATTAGTTCAAAGCATGAAGAACTTCAACAACCTATGTTCAGTAGTTATCAAGTATTGATAAAGGAATCAAAACTGACAAGGGCTTCTGGCACATGATGGGAACTTGTATCAGTCTCTGGGGTTTTCATCTTTGAGATTCCTGTTGTAGGCAGGAGCTGAGATTTATCAAAGAATTTGGGAAGGAAGCAACTGCATCTAAGATTCTGCAATCTCTGCAGCAGGGTAGCATGTTTTTTCTTTCATTCACATCTGTGGTGAAAATTCCATTAAAGACATTGTAATTAATGATAATAAATCCAGAAGTTATCCTGATTGTTTCTCTGCAGTTCAGTGTAACTCAAATTCGTGGTCAAGGTTTACTGGGAAAAAGTGATGTGGGAAATATGTTAATAAAAAAAACAGAATCTTTCCTATTCAGTGGTTTCCTAGCTCTTCCACAGCTCTCAGGATCAGCCACATCATGCCTCACATAGCAGATTTGCATCCACAAAAGGTCATTTTTCTGTCAAGTAACTGTGCTCATATACAAGAGGCCATTTCAACCTTGTTCCTTCAGTTTGTCTCTTCTGTGATCAATATCACAGTCTAGACCTGGATGACTGCAGAATCTGATTGCAGCTTAATTTCCCATAGGAGTAACTAGACTGCTGAAACAGCTTGGATATGCAGTTCTGAATAAGCAGCCTGAGCTACAAATGTCCTCATGCCACACTGGGAAGCCCAATTAGAATTGCAGAGTTCATCTTGCTGTGTTATTTTTCTTCCCATTGCATTTTTGAAAGGATTAGGCTCTGGGACAGTCATTATCAAGTAAAGGAAAATAACCTGAATAATTAATTCTAAGGAAACTATAAAGGTGAATGTGTAGTTTTATTTTTTAAGGTTATGTAAAGTTTGTCTTAAATACTTGAGGATAAACTGGAAGTATGTTAAGTACTCAGTGACCACTAAGGACTTTAACCCAATTCTTTGTTAGATTTAACTGGGACAATGGAAAGAATTAACTTCCCTACCTAGCCTTGTCACACCCCCTGTCAGATGACACTGTCTCCACAGTGTGGTTGAGGTGCATCTGCTCTACAAAGTTTACAGCCTGCAGGCAAAGAGCAGTGATTAGAAGAGCAAGCTCGTTAGTCGGTTTGACTGCACACACTGACTAATGAGGATGGGTAGCTTCATTTTGGGTGGAATCTACTTTCCATAATTCCAGCAGTGGCCCTGTCTCAGTTGCTTGTAAACCCATATCCTGAAAGTCCTCACCTTCAGTCTCAGCTTTAAGTCAGGCTTGAATTGACACTGGTCGACTTAAAATGCTGGGTTCTAACTTGCGGTGGTTTAAAAATGCTTCATGGTTAAGTCTGTCCCTGTTGTGCGAGTGCCAACTCTGGCAGAGAATCAGAAGGGAAAACGTGGGACCAGTAATTGCATCCACTGTCAAAGTTGAGCTGCTCATATATGTGAGTCAGTATCTTTAGGCTCCTAGAGACTGGGGACCTTGGTCTGGTTGCCAGATGAAGTAACCTTGTCTCTGCAGAACTGCTGCACTGAGGTTTTGCTGGCTGAAGGGAAGGTATTGGAAGGCTTTCCTTAGACAAGCAGCCAGGAAGGGAAGACAAGAAGTGTGCCAGGGGATGTGCTCAGATGACTCACCTCATTTAGGTAATGCCTAAGCTCCCATCAGCATCAAATACAAGCCAAAGTAATGCCAGGACACATTTACCCAGCAGATTGGGGAATGCAGCTTATTCCACCATGGGGACTCTTGGCTGATCTTATTTCTAGGTCTCTGTTTTGTCTTCTTGTGCCAGCTACCTCTATTGAAGGTAACAAGGGGGAACCTGCATATTACTATAATTTTTATGCTGAGATTTAGATACTTCAGCTATGGAGGTGTCAGTGAAAACTAGAAAAAATAAAAAGAATGTATGTGGGGAAGGAAGTATCAAAGACAAAAGGCTTAGGTACCTCCCAGTCAGGGATCACTCATACAATGGGCCATTAAAATTTAGCTGAGTCGAGTGCATTGTTTTTAATTTGTATTCCCATAACATACTCTGTTAAAGAGGGTGTATGCAGCAAATGCATATTAATGATGCCACATATTTGCATATTATAGATCCATAATACCAAGGGTGTAGGAAAAATCTTTATGAAAAGTGGTGACTATGCAGCAGTCAATTTTCTCTGTATCTCAACCATTTTAATGTTTTGTAGGTTTTTTGCACACACACAAATGCATACACACACACACACGTGCAAAATCCCTACAACTGATAGCTATACTACATTAAGGGGCTAATGACCTGCAAAACTCCATTTATAAATGATGAAGAAATCTTAGATTTATATAGACAATCATCAGAGTATCTCTTCCTCCGCAAGACTTCCAGTTCTTTCTTCCTTTGTTCTAAATATTTTTTAAATCAACAACCTGCCAAACGTATTGTTTATAAAAATATACATTGAATCCACCTCAGATTTAGTGCCAGGAGAAGATTATCCTGAATTCCATTTTCAGAATAGGTTGTATAACTGAGATACAAATTCCTGCATCTCAACTATTTATAGTGAAAACGAACCCCATTTTGACTAACTATGGGTTGTTACTGGTAGTTAACTGAGTAAGAAAAGGTTTAGTGGTTATCTCAACATCTCTGAACTGGCATGGACCCTCATGACAATGAGACCAGCAACACAGTCTGCAAATAGGTCTCTGTTGGTCTAAATGCACAATTAAAACCTCTTTTACTGTGGATAATGTTTTGGACAAAATGTGCCAATCCCATGAGTGCAACCTGCTGTTCACAAATGTTACTGGTTCAAGTGGACTTAGAAATGTGGTCAAGCAGAGGAATAACCTGGCCAGTTATACCATGATATGAGGAAAAGTCTTGAGTGTGACTTGTCAGTCTTGGTGAGGGAAGGTTTCCTGATGTAAAAGATAAGCCCAACATGGGGCTTGATTTTAAGCCCAGGCTATAAATTCTCACTAATTGGAAATGTTTAAAATTCCATTTCTGATGGGAGGAATCCCTCAGATGGCAATGAGCAACACTTCTGCTGAATTTAGTGGTGGATTGAAAACTGAACAGACACCTTCTGGAATGTTTCTGCTGGACCTTTTTCCCAACATGCAATCGTACATGTGGTATGCAGCCAGGGTCATGCTGCTCTGTGTAGCTGTTCTTGTTATTGTTTTACGGTGTATCGACAGAACTGTAGCCATGATCAACCGTATAATTACCGGCCTAGTGATCATAGGGTTTTTGATACTGATCTTTATGGGGGCACTGGATGTGTATGGTTATGGTAGAGATCCTCAATGAATGGAAAGGTCTATGTTGGTAATGGCAGTAGCAGGTCCAGTTCTACCTCTCCATTTCCTCTCAAGCTGAATCTCCCAGCTCTTGATCTGAATAGCACTGTGTCAGCAGGAATGCTTCTGCTGAATGTTTATAGTGTATTGTGGATGCGTAGGGTGAGGTGATGTTCTACTCACTGCCAATCCCCCACAGGCAAGGCTGCTGCCACCTGTGGTGCTGCTACCACCACAGCTGCTTCTGGCACCAATGCTACTGCTACCAAAACAGCTGCTTCTGCAAAGATTAAGTCAAACCGTGACACTGCTCCAGGGAAATTGCTTTGTAGGCCACTGCAAACCTTGTAAGTTCTATGTAAACGCTAAAGGCCAGGGACAGGCAAAGATTTTTCACTCTCTTTTGGAAGAGTTTTTGTGCTCTGGCAAGTAAAAGGAACACTTGTAGCTGCTTCTCGATAGAGGAGAATCCTGGCAAAAATGAAGAAAGGTGGACTCAAAGCTCAAGTCACAGGAGGTTGATCTTCGGAAGTCTCACTGATCACAAGAATCTTCTGGCTCAGAGGGCCCTGCACAGTTTGCCATCAGCCATTTTTCTTTTTTTTTTATATGGACATTCATGGAATGAGAATGAATTGATGTCTCGGTCAATATGTGGCCTGGACATGAAGTGTTTGTTAACTTACTGCATACCATCATCTCTTTCCCAAAGCAGGTGCCATCACTGATAAATCAGAATGAAATGAGGGAGAAGGAGATATCTGGTCCCCTGATGCCAGTTGATCCTTCTCTCACTGTAGCCTCCTGGGAGGTCCCTGTCCTCACTGCTTCCATGGTACAGCAGGTATGTCACAGCAATGCTGCCTGCAGCTATGTTCTTTGCTGCATAAAGAGTCAAAGTCCAGTCTGTCTTCCACTGATGTTCGCAGGTCATGCCATTGACTTCATTGTGAGCGGGAGAATATCCTAATGTACAAAAACCAAATGACCTTTATAAACCCAAAAAAGGCTAAAGTAATGTGATATCATGTTTGGACCTGTTCAGTAGCTTTATATTCTCAGTGGCGCTATCTTTAAGGACTGCAAAGAAGAGGTTTTGGAAAGCAATTTTTCATTCTGCAGACACAGCATGACTTTAAGAGTCAGATTTATATTTTCAGTTTATGCACAAATCTTCATCCCTTGTTTGGAACACTAAAGGGTGAAGACGGCTGTGGGTCTAAATTTTAGATATATATGTCTCCTCTACTCTGCATTTATGGTTTTAGTATTTACAGATTCATTTTTAACCTGAAAAACAGAGAAAACAAAAAATATATTGCCCTTGGATCTTCAATGCTGAAGGACAAGGAGTGGTGAAGTATGTTTTGTATCCTTCTGTCTCTAATTAACTGCAGGATGAGAAATATTTTGAAATGCAGAATAACTAGCATTTGGCTGGTGTGAGGAGGGATATATCCCCTGTCTCCTGTGTGCCTGTAAGCAGTTGTCCATGGCTATCCATTCCCTGGGGTACCTGCAGGTGTATTTGACATGTTATAGAGATGCCAGGGGGTCAGTGAATTACGTACATCCATCTACCTTAACCCTTGTACAATATTTATGTGAGAGGTAATATTTAAAGATTAGGGCAGTGACCATAAAGTCATCCTAAAATATATGGTTGTAGGATTGGGTGATGAGAGGACTGAAATACCAAAATTCCACTAGGTTTAAGTTTTACTCTGGCTCTATTACTGTTTTCACTCAAACGAAATTTCTTCATTGCTATAATCCAGCTGATCTTGTCAGCAAAACTAATTGGGACTGAACAGACTTAAATATTATGAATGGCTAAAAAGAAATGAAAGAAATGGGTAGAGCTTTTCAGGGAAATTAAGTGGATGAAACATGTATTACCCTTCCTAACAGGCTGATCAAGGCACATGCTTACATCCTGACTCAGTTTTACTCAGTCCCAAAGGGAATATTCATGAACAAGAAATGGAAGCAAAAAGAGAAGAGTCAAGACCTCGCTATTTTTTCCTTAGTCAGTTGAAGGACCCAGTTGCCCCATCCTAGTCCCCTTAGACCAAAAGGGAGTTTTACCATTGACGTTAATGGGAACAGGATCCAGTAACCAGCTATTTTGGAGCTGCTTCTGTCACTCTTGCTGCATTGTTGCCCAGGGTACAGAACATCCTCGCCTTCTGTTTTTCACTCCTTAATGTTTCCTTAGAATACTTAAGTGAAGAGTGACTGTAAATGTTTAACCTTTGTTAATGGCAGGCGTTCAACAGAGTTTGGCTGCCTCCTTCTATTTCCTTGTAGACACTGATTTAAGAGTCCATCCAAAACATTTGTTCAGAAGGATATGACTAACATGAGAATCTGTCACTGTGTAAACACAGTGACCAAAAACTATTTGGCAGTGTTTTGGACCTGCTTGCTAATAATTAGGTATTTACATTTGCTTTAACAGCACCAGTTGTGATGATCTAATGTGGTTCAGTATTTATGTAGATAACTCATCACATTTTTTTCATTTTACAGTGATTCAGCATAATCATATGAGAGATAAAGAATATTTAAAGAATAGTACTTATTTCAATAACTGAGGTAAAATTTCAGTCAGGATCACATTAGGAATGACATGCTGAGCTCACATGAGAAGAACAACGCCTGAATTTACTGGAAACATTGCAGTAAGAGTGAGTGAAGTCATTGAAAACAAATTGCTGTTCCCTTCCTAAATAAGCTTGGGCTGGAATAGGTTCCTCTGGGTTGCGACCAGATTTAGCCTTTGCAGGCAGTTTGTTTCACAGAAACTGAGTAAATTCTCTTGGGAAAAAAAATCTGCAAAAATGTTCATGAGAATTTTTGGGAAAGGTTAAAAAATATATTGAATATATTAAACGTATTAAAAGCCATAAAGAACTTGCTGGTTTTTGCGTAGTTTCAGAAGAGCACATCCATTTATTGACACTTGTATCACTGCAGCAGGTATAATGTTATATTGATCCAACTGTGTCAAAAGTTATGTGAACAACACATATATCAGTCCCTAATTCAAATACACGTTACTCACTATCATGAAAACTACAAAGGCTGAGAAGGCTTAATGATACAGATCCAAGTACACATTGATAAGCTTGAAGGGCATATGATTTGTATTAACTTGTGTACCTTCTACTGACATTGTTTTCAGAGCATCATAAAGGAGTAGGAAAATATTGTGCAATAACTGGTACAAATTTGCTTTTGATTCTCCTGCTACTAAAGAGCTTGTGAAAATGTTTGAGGACAAGACCTTTTCCTGCCCACTTGAGGAAGCAAGAACAGCAGTACCTTGTTTGGCTGCTTGCAAGAAGCAGAGAAGTTCTCATGACCCCACACACACCCTTCAGGTCACCCCAACAGATCCTAGGAGATAAAGATATTTAAATGAGCCTGAGAACCACTGGAGCTATAGACTTCTCCATGAGCTTTCCAAATCTAACAGTGGCAAAGGTAATTCTGAGCACAGAATTGCCACCGTGGCTAGTACTACTACTGCTGGGTGATTTCAGTTATTCCCATTTTTATCTTTTATTTGGTACTTCGAGAAGCTGAGGAAAACATTTCCCTGCAACGTAGTTTCAGCTCATCCAGGTTAGATCTTACCCTGGTACTTCCAATTCCTGTGCAGTATGTTTCTTCTGTATCTTTCATTTCCCTCCGATAAGCATAATTTAATGACTCCTAATTTCTGTGATTCTGTCATAGTATCTTGCAACTTTCTCTCTGTTTTTCTTGGTGGAGCTGGTCAAATAATCTAGTAAGAATGAGGCATCTTTGCCAATGTTACCTTTTCATTATTTCTCCACTCATAGTGCTGGCAATAAAAGACTGCTTCAGAAAGGAAAATATTCTTAATATTTTGGCCTGCCATGCTTGGGAGATGTGATTCACTTGCCAGAGGTATAGAAAGCTCCAAACTAATTCAAAGCAAGAGACTTGGGACTAGCTGGTAGATTTTGGACATTTTTCAGGACTGGAATGAAACAAAAGCATCTGGATATTCTGCATTCCCACTGCAGCAGCAATGGGCTGTCATTTCTGAAAACTGGACATGTCTTTTATCCTCCAGATGTGCTTCCCAAAGAGGTCACTTCATCAATTTAACCCTCCCATCCACAGGCCCAGTTGCTCCCCAGAAATGCAGACAACCAAGCCCAGCACTTGCAACAGGTTAGTTAACCTGGTAAAAGTAAGCTGGCACTACTCATGTGAGCATCTTCACCAATAGATCAGGTGGGCTAGGAATTTCTAGTTTAGATGCAGTGATGAACAGCTGTAGGGAGTACACTTCTCAGCTGGATCAGCTGAAAGAGGATGTGTTATTATGTCCTGAGACAGCCACACTAAGTAACAGAAGCAACTGAAATGTGTTTACACAATTTCCAGGCACTTTAATGAAAAGATTACCCTAAAACCTGCTTCAGTCACTACTAAAATACTAAAGCATCCTGCCATCTGTTCCCCAATTAGAAAACTAACATGTCTAATTGATTTCTCTTTCTTTTCTGGTCTCAGATACTCACAAAAAGAGTGAAAGAAGTCTGGGAAGTTGATTGCAGAGAGGAGCTCTAAATACGCTGATATGAATACAAAATGACTACCCATGAAAAAAAACCCAACCCAAACCAAAAAACCTAGCTGAAAATTTTGCAACACCTAATTACAATGCCAAGAAGAAAAGCTCTAATAAATCCTAACTGTCAAAAATACAAAAATAAATCCAGATGAATCTTCTTTGAAAAAACCCAAAGAAACAAAAAAACCCAAAGAACCCATGAATTGAAAAACCACATCTGTAAAGGATGAGGAATCCTTATATTATATTATGAATTTATCTCAAGCTTCTGATGAAAGTATATTGAACAAGAATAACATTTAATAAATCAGTGTCTTACTTAAATTCTTAGTATCTGTGGTTGGTTTTTTTTCCCATATTACAGATGATATGTGTGATTTTCAAAAAAGGCAATTGGTTACTATGTGTCTCATCCTGTACTGGAGACTTCCATACATTTCTTTAACTTCCCCAATCACTGTATGCAGAATAGATTAAGAAACAGCTAGTAATACCATCTTGATGCATCCCATTAGTGAGCCTTGCTTTTCAGCTGTCAATAATTTTTCCTAATCTTTAATGATTTGGTGTGTAATATTCACTGTTACGTGTCTGCTTCAAATATATTTTTCCCTAAGCAGGTTGGGTCAGCTAGTTTCATGTATGAAGTTTGAAAAAAAAACCCCAGACAACAGAGAGAGGTGGTTTGGTTTTGCTGAACTTAAAAAAAAAAAAAAAAAAAAAGAAAAAAAAAAAGGAAAAAAAAAAGGTAAAGAAGTTGTTTCTCAAAACTCCTAATGCTGCATGGTTTGCAGTAGGGTTTTGAATTTTAGAAACTCTTTGGACCTGTTTCATGGACAGTCTTTGGCTGTGCCCAGAAAAGCAGCCTACATTTGTCCTTCAAGGGGTTTGTTTATGTGTTTTCAGCGGAGACATCTTAGATTTTTTTCCTTGTAAATCCTCTGAGAATTTTGGTTTTACTGGTGATGTTGTTGACCAGCCTGACTTGACAAGATGCTGCTGGTAAAAATCTTGGGACTTTGATCCTCTGCTGAGGAGAAGTGGGTTGGTCTAACAGGGTGAGGAACTGAGAATAAACAGGCATGAGAAAAGGTCTGAGAGAAAAATACAGAAAGGTTTCCCCTGCAGAAAAGTGCACTTGCTGGATTAGGTTCCCTGCCAGATCCCAAAGCAGAACCTAGATTTCCCGAGTCTGCTGTCAGCAAATCTCTGCAAAATCCTCTAAAAAAATATCTGGTTCTCCTTCAGATGTGTTCACAGAAAAGATGACAACCTGCTACTACTATCAGGGTCTCCTTTCAGCCTAGTGACAGAGGTAGAGCTCAAGTTTCCAACCCCCCCCCAATGATTTGTGTGGGTGTCAGCATTGCTCTGTACAACAGAAAGTCTATCCTTTTTCCCCAGTTTATGATTAAAGAAGTTGGAAAAGTAAATTCTTAGGAAATCTGTGACAAGAATATAGATGCGATTTTAAGGCAGGTATTAAAAACTCAGGTTTAAGGTTGTCTTGTTGATCTTAATTCAACCCTATTATGCATATAGATATAATGATTAAAGAAGTCTTTACACTCTGGTTTTTTCATGTCAAAATTGTGTCTCATTAATTATGTAAAATGTGTGTGTTCAGGACTATGTAGCAAAAGAGGGATCCCTACAAGAAATACAGACCGGACGAATGGGGCACAGAATAAAGAGGAGATGTACAAAGTATTAGCCACCTGTTATTACAGAATCACAGAATGGTTTGGATTGGAAGGGACCTTAACGATCATCTAGTCCAATCCCCCTGCATGGGCAGGGACACCTCCCCAGGTTGCTCCAAGCCCCATCAAATCTGGCCTTGAACAATTCCAGGGAGAGGGCATTTACACCTTCTCTGGGCAACCTGTTCCAGTGTCCATCGCCGTCACAGTGAAGGATTTCTTCCTAAAGTCTAACCTAAATCTACCCTCTTCCAGTTAAAAGACACTATCACCTGTCCTATCACTATGTGCCCTTGTTAAAAGTCTTATGTGAAGATGTTTCAAGAAACAGATATATGAACACAGAAGGTAAATCCACTTTCTGTACTAAAGACACACACCACTGTGCACAGACACACACATACCTATTTTCTCCTCTTCATTATTCTCCTTACATGGGAGGTGATTACACAGCAGATGTAATTGCTATTTCCTGGTGACTCAGATATCAGCTCTTCTGCACCATGTTTGCAGGGACAACCCCTTCAATTCAGCATTTTCTTTCTGTTTTAGAAGGCTCTTCAAATGAAGATTTACACTCAGAAGTGTAATGAAACAAATAGGGGCAGTTTTCTTTAGCATTATCTGTGTAAAATATTGCCATAAGGACAGAAAAATTACCTTGATCATGAAACAATGTCTGAGATGGTTTGTACCACAGACAGAGTTCTCTCCCTTTGGCAATGTTTTACCGATGCTCCCTTGAAAACCGGTCACAATTTACATCCTCTATCTGCATGCATATACACATATTATATTCAATTTTTCAGATTGGCTTTAACCCAAGACCTAATTTTAAACCTGCAAAATTATGGACACAATTTTGCTTTTGCATTTTGCTGGTGTAATTTAGTTCCCTGAAACAGGTAGCAAGACTGCACCCTAAATTACTGAGCTGTAAGGTACGTTAGGTGAAATAATATCTCATAGATGTCACAGAAAGTATACCATATACTTTAGAAAGCAGAACTCTCTTCCCTGTGTTCTTTGGTATCAAGGAGAAAGTCAAATCTGATGCTTGGTAATAAAACTCGAGCCATGCTACAGTCTCTTTGCCCCAGTCCTACAATGCCATGAAACTGGCACCACTTGCCAGTATGATTCCGACAATAAATTAAATCTCTTTGTGGCATAGAGCAGAGAGTTTCAAGAACCACATTGTGATTTATATTCCCCTAAATGAAAGGAAATATTGGGGCAAAAGACACATAATTGGAGTACTCTGCTGTCTTGGTTGTTCTTGGGCACTGGAGTAGCCCTCCGTGTGTGTGGATAACAGGGCAAAGCATTCCTAAGGCTGCTCTAATTTATGCAAGGTACTGGACTGACATCTGGCTGTCTCCAGACTCCATGGGAAGATATAAGTGGCTTAAAGCCAGTTTTGCCTCTTCTAGTGATGAGAGCAGCCCAGCCAAATCAGAAAATCTGGCACTTAAATATACAAATTATAATAATAACATTTTGCGGCAGAGGAATATATAGATGCCAGCCTTAGCAAATATGGATGGCCCAGTGGTGATGCACAAATAAAACACCATCTGCTGGAGACTTTGCAAACCTTTAAGACTTACATTTTGATTTTGCAGATTTTTATTAAAGTAGGTAGATCATTAGGGCAAGGTTTAGGGACAGATAACTCAATGTGACTTCTATTTTGAATTCTTTCCAAAGCATGGCACTTCCAAAAACTAACAGTAAGGTTTCTGTTTCCCTTCACAAATCTGCTTTAATTTACTGTTTAGATTATTAAACAGGGATGAAAAGAGACTGGTTGGATACTCCTGTACTCCGTCCTCCATCTTTCTGTTTGCTGACGTTTCAGGATAGACTGTTTTTCCCGAAAATGGCAAAACATACTGTTGCAGTTAGAATCTGCTGATTTTTGATCTTCAGTAAATGCACAGAAGGTATGTTGTATGGTATTCCTTCCATCTCAAAAACCTCTCTTTTTTGGCCATTGACACATGCCGCTAACATAACTTACACATATTTTGTGGGTTTGCTCTGTGAAAAGGAAGTATTAAGCTCGGAGACACTGTAATAAATCTGTTTGGTTTTGATAGAGATTGACTGCCTGAATGCTACAATTTTTTCAGCTATAAATTGCTGTGCAAGCTGTGGGACGAAGGACCTTTCACACTCTGTTTTGACTTAAACTGGGTAAATAATTTGCAGTGATTCTTTCAGGAGGTGTCAGGTCTTTCTGTTGAGTACATTTGTCTGCAAATTAATTTTAAAATGAATTGCATCATTCTCAATCTGCAGATTGCTCACAAATAATACACTGCAAATATTTGAAATTTTAGTTGGGTTGGTTACCAACCTACATGGGTAGTGTTTTTGCTGATCCCTGTAGGATAGTTAGATGAAGTTATTAAAAGCAAATTTATATTTCAAATGCAATATTATTGTTACTGTCAAAGTTTCTTGGAGTAACGGTTAGAGCAGCATGAAGATCATGGTCATCCTGTGCTAACAATCCACTCATGAATAGAAACAACATGATAACAGATCATGATTTAAGCTCTGGGCTCATCTACCCTTTCTGGGGAGAGAGGGACCCTGTTGGGTTTCTATCTTGTGGGAAACAAAATCAATGAGTAAGCAATGTGAGCCCCATTTTTCTGATTAACACCTGAACTGCACAGTGATTGAGGGATCAAGACTACAAGGTAGTGATAAGGGCTGGATTTAATCCCAAATCCTAATCCAATGTTGGAAAATTATTTTTGCTCTTATTTAACTAAAACCAAGGTTACTGGAAATATCCTTTCAATTAACACTGGTGAAACTAAGCTAGCTTTTACTGCCATTACATTTTATGTTTCCTAAACTTTCTATTTTCTTCTTTCTGTAGTGTCTGTTATAGTCTTTTCCTATCCTGGGGTGAAAAAAATTGAGCGGTTAGCAGAAATATCAATATCAGAGTTAACCTCTTTTCTGTGTTAAAATGACATTGTGTTAACCTCTCTAAAAGATGGTGACCTTCTCCAGAGTGTCTGGATCTGGCATTTAGTTAGATATTTTGTCAGTGACTCTCTGAGGACCTTCCAAGCATACTGGCCACACCACTTAGAGGTGAACCAGAACAAAGATTTCAGATAGAAGCAAAGAGGGAAGTTATATAATTTCATTTTCTTAATTGTTGCTGAAACTGAATGGAAAAAAAGATAGTCCCTGAAATTAAATTCTGAAAAAAATCCTTGTTCTAATCCATCCACTGCTAGTTACCAGGTACCAACCTGAAAAATACCATCAGTGAGTAGCGTTCTGTCCTACTAGCAGCTAATCGAGATGAGCAGGTTCCCTTACTGTGGAATATGCACAGTTAAGTCTCTTATTAAAGTAGATGAAAGATTTTAATCTGATCTTCCACCTCTCTGTTGCGTTACAACTATGTTCAACCTCAGCCTCCTGACTCCCAGCTCCATATAGTTCTCTTTTATTTCTCTGATGTTCACTCAGATAGGCTTGTCCTGGGAGCGTGCAGTCTTGGCTGTTTGTGGAGATGATAGACTGATTTTGACAATTCTGGTCCATCCTTCTACACCGTTGAGTGACACTGATAGCTACTTATCCTAGCTTGCTTCCAGAAAACCTACACTGTCAGCTCTGGCATCAGGCTTTCCATATAGCAGTAGGACAGGAGACCCTCTGTTCTGCTGAGAGGCACAAAAACATAGTAATTCTCAGATTTTTATTTTATTTATTTATTTTTCCCCTCAGCCTGCTTGGATAGTCTTGTACTGAGCAGTTCACTACAGTTTTTAATGTGGGTGCCACTGTCAGAAGTACAAAGGAATTACAGAAAAGTAACTATTTAGCCACCTGTTGCACCAATCTCTCCCCATGAGAAGACAGGACTTTTCCTACCTAGTGTTTCAGTCAGTGATTAAGAAGATGACTGGTAACATGCCTGCCATTGTCAAAGGGTTAACCTGACTAAGAGATTCATCCTTCACTTCACACAGCGCTGCTAAATATATCTGTTATTAAAGCTCATTAGATTTGCCAAATGTATGCATGTTTCCCTGACTCCTAGCTCTCAACACGCCTTTGTCCAGCTGACTCATTGATTCATGACGTCTTTTCAGCTGCATCACTGGTAGCATTGCTGTTTTTCATTATTTACTGACCATCAGGCTTTTTCACTTCTAAAGTTTTGCTCCCTTTCTCCCGCTGTAGCATTATCCAAGAGAAAAATTCCAGTTGTACCCAAACCCCAAAATTACAAAGAGCCAAATAAAATGACATGACAGCTGCTGGCTGAGCAGACTTTGAGGAGTGTTTTAGGGACCCGCACAATGGCAGTGTCGTAAAGAAAAGCTAAACGGGTTCCTTTGTGAGCTGGTGGGGTGGTTTTACTTCAGAATAAGAAAAACAGATGTCAGGCTTTCCAAAGTCACTGTCAGAGCTGTATTTTCACTGAGAGGAAAGAGAGGGAAAAAGAGACTAAAGGAGAAAACATGCAAAGAAACTGCTTGAAGAACAGATGTTTCCTGACAGGTCAGAGCACAGTAACCTGACTGAAAAAGAGCTGTGACAAGGCATAACATCAGCATGGAAAGTGTTCAGTATTTTCCCAATCACAACTATTGCTCAGCTTAACTGATGCTGGCAAACAACCCTGATGCAACCTTTTAGGATCAATGAGCTATTAATGCTGCCACTGGATACATTATGATACACAAAATAATTTTTTTATATCCACAGGATGTCTATAACTCCTACTTCCCTTAATGCTGGAATCAGGACTTCTCATTCTTTTTATCTCTGTAAAGCAGAATAAAAACTTGCATCAAATTTGGATGTTAGCATTTTAGGTCATTGTGAACTGAAAGAACCAAGGACACACCCAGTGTTAACAGAAACCTATTTATTGTGTCTCTTTGAATATTTTGTGTCCAGCATGATGCACATGCTAAGCAAATCAGGAATGACTAATGGGGTTAAATGTGATCATCACCACTATCAAGTATTGGCTCAGAGTTGCCCTTTCTGCACTAATCAGATTTCACAGTATTAGGACTAGAATTTGTTTTAATTTCATATTTATCCCTTGAGGTACATATTTGCATTAGACCTGACAGTTAGAGCCATAAGGTTGAATCCTGTGTCCTACAGTCAGAAGTTGGTGTTTTAGTTGCAGTCTAAGACTAATGTGAGGTAGCTGTAAGTACCTGAGACCAGTCACTTAATCTCTATGATTCACTTTACACATCCAGAGAAATGAGAGGGTAAATACTTGCTCACTTCTTGTTGACAAGATTGATCAGTTAGAAAATAACTACATGCACCAAGCAACATACAACCAAGGGAGTAATGGACCCGACATATAAACCAACTTTGCAATTCTCTGGATTTTGGGCCAATCCAGGAATAAAGCAAAAAATAAAAGCAATCAGATATGTTGTAATAATTACCATCTCCTAGGTATGAGCTGTTAGCTGCTCAGAGTCAGCAACAAACCAGTGTCTTCCTAGTGGTCTGTACTTCAGGAACATTTCCCCCATTGCCACCTCAACATGTGAGGAGGATAGGATCAGGAAATAGGGGTCAGCTGGGTTGACAGTTTGCAGATGACACTAGGTTGGGAGGGAGTGTTGATCTGCCTGAGGGTAGGAAAGCTCTGCAGAGAGACCTGGACAGGCTGGATCGATGGGCTGAGGCTAGTCGTATGAGGTTCAACAAGGCCAAGTGTCCTTGGGTCACAACAACCCCATGCAATGTTACAGGCTTGGGGAAGAGAGGCTGGAAAACTGCCCAGAGGAAACGGATCTGTGGAGTGTTGATTGACACTCAGCTGAAAATGAGCCAGCAGTGTGCCCAGGTGGCCAAGAAGGCCAACAGCATCCTGGCTTGTATCAGGAACAGTGTGACCAGCAGGACTACGGCAGTGATTGTATCCCTTTGCTAGGCAGTGGTGAGGCTGCACCTTGAATCCTGTGTTCAGTTTTGGGCCCCTCACTACAAGAAGGATATGGAGGTGCTTGGAGCGAGACCAGAGAAGGGCAATAAAACTGGTGAAGGTCTGGAGAACAAGTCTTATGAGGAGCATCTGAGGGAACTGGGGTTGTTTAGGCCGGAGAAAAGGAGGTTGAGGGGAGACCTTGTTGCTCTCTACAGGAGATTGTAGTGAGGTGGGCTTGGTCTCTTGTCCCTAGTAACAAGCAACAGAACAAGAGGAAATGGTCTCAGGTTGCACCAGGGGAGGTTTAGATTAGACATCAGAAGAAACTTCTTCACTTAAAAGGTTATCAAACACTGAAACAGGCTGCCAAGGGAGGTGGTTGAATCACAATCCCTGGAGGTGTTTAAAAGACATATAGACGTGGTGCTTAGGGTTATGAATTAGCACTGAACTTCGTAGCATTTCCTTGATGATTGTATTAGATGAGCTCAAATGTCTTTTCCAACCAGAATGATTCTGTGATTCTGTGGCAAGAGTCTGTGCAAGTATAGGCCAGCTCTAAAGATGTAGGCCATTGCTGTATACTAGGTGTACATTTTCATCTCTGCCTCCTCCTGATGCCAACTGGTGATGCAGCTGTTCTTTAGTGCTGAAAATTAGGGTTACAGGATGCAAAAGGACAGAGCTCAAATTCAGCACTGGCTTGATCACCAAGAGCACTACTCAGCCCTGACAGCACTCCCCTCTCTGCCAAATAGAGGAGGATACTGTGCTGCTGGAAACTTGGGTGAGCAATAGTTAATCCAATGGTCACAATTCTTCTAAAATCAGATGACTTCTGCTATGTCTGAAATGCTATTTTAGTGCTTTAAACTTCAGGCGAACTTCCAGCACAGACACTCCTATATCCCAGAAGGCTGATTTAAGTGCATATATGTTTAAAGTCTGGAGAAATAACATTTAGTTCACTGTGCCCTGGATCTATTGCATAAAGGATTAGGAATTTTATCCTCTCAACTGCTGCTGCTCTTGACCCATAAGCAAACTTTTTTGAGGTTGGTGAGTATATCTCTGTCTCCATTTAGTGGTCAGGGAGAACAAAAACACAGAGAAGATAATTGCTCACTATTACTTGCCCCCTCTACCTTTTCAAAAGTGCCCAGGTGACCCTGGGACCTAAATAAAATTATTTTTACTCTTCATCTTCCTTTTCTTCATTTGGCTAGAATAGAATCATCCTGGTTGGAAGGGACCTTGAAGATCATCAAGTCCAACCGTAACCTAAATCCACCCACTATAACCTTTATCTACCCGTTCAATGCTTAAATCATGTCCCTAAGCACTATATCTATATTTCTTTTAAATACATCCAGGGATGGTGACTCCACCACCTCCATGGGCAGCCCGTTCCAGTGTCCAAACACTCTTTTGGTAAAGAAAATCTTTCTAATATCCAGTCTAAACATCTCCTGGCGCAACTTCAGGCCATTCCCTCTTGTCCTGTCCTTACTCACTTGAGAGATGAGGCCCACTCCCACCTCCCTGCAACCTCCTTTCAGGTAGTTGTAGAGAGCAATGAGATCTCCCCTCAGCCTCCTCTTCTTCAAACTAAACATCCCCTGTTCCCTCAGCCTCTCATAAGCTTTTTCCTCCAGGCCTTTCACCAGCCTGGTAGCTCTTCTCTGGATACACTCCAGCAACTGAACATCCTTCTTGTGGTGAGGGGCCCAGAACTGAACACAGTATTCAAGGTGTGGCCTCACCAATGCCGAGTACAGAGGCACAATCACCTCTCTACTCCTGCTGGCCACACTATTCTTGATGCAGGCCAGGATGCTGTTGGTCCTCTTGGCTACCTGGGGACACTGGCTCATGTTAAGTCATCTGTCAACCAGCACCCCCAGGTCTTTCTCCACCCTGGAGCTTTCCAACCACTCATTCCCAAGCCTGTAGCTTTGCATGGGGTTGTTGTGACGGAAGTGCAGGACCCGGCACTTGGCCTTGTTAAACCTCATACAACTGGCCTCAGCCCATCGACTCAGCCTGTCCAGGTCCCTCTGCAGAGCCTTCCTACTCTCAAGCAAGTTGACAGTTCCACCCAGCTTAGTGTCATCTGCAAACTTACTTAGGAAGCACTCTGTCCCCTCATCTAGGTCATTAATAAAGATATTGAACAAGACTGGACCCAAAACTGAGCCCTGGGGGATGCCACTGGTGACCGGCTGCCAACTGGATCCAATCCCATTCATTTCAACTCTCTGGGCTTGGCCAAACAGCCAGTTTTTTATCCAGCAGAGAGTGTACCTGTCTATGTCATGTGCCACCAGCTTCTTCAGGAGAATGTTTCTGACAGTATTCCATCTTACTCCCCATTTGCTTAACAAGAGCAGAAGGATGGCCGTATGTGACAAAGCTGAGGTGCAGCCAGTCAGAGTGCTGGTAGAGGGATGGCTCTTTACCAGGATAAGATGTATTCTGCTCTTCTGTGAGATGGGATGGATTTTAATGGGGAATAACTGTTCCGTGCACAGAAGAGTAACTCTAAGTTTCAGGATTTGCCATGATAGCTGGATGAAAGGTACTGTCTGGATGCTCTGTGCACGAATATGTGCTGGAGTGGCTTCAAAAGGAAGTAAGGGGAAAAAAAAAAACGTTTGCATTTTCAAAAGGAGCTATTTTGGGAACTGTTTTGGCACATTTCCCAGTTTCTTGTCCTGGGTGCATGGCAGTCAGTTTAATTAGTTTTTTCTGTACAACTTCTGAAAAGCTGCAGTTGTGATTTGTGCCCAGTAGGTCATTAATTTACTTTCTGCCAGTTTTAATGCACAGCCTTCTCAGAGCTGGCAAAAGCAGGCACTGGCACGTGATTCATAATGATTGATGGTCATCATCCATCTGACAAAACAGGGTAGAAAAAGAGGAGGTGGACATAAGAAGAGCTACTGGATTTGTTGAGTGAAACACACCATCCATTACAAACATAGTGAAAATATTATCCTTCAATATTATCCTTCAATAATATCCTTCGATTATTTCCTGACCCCCAGGAAAGCTACTTTATGTTAGATACTCTACCACCATATTTTGTCTCATAGAGCTTGGTTTCCATCATAGGAAGAATTTAACTGTCATTTCCCACTTAAATAAATTGCCACAAATCACATCAACAGGTGTGATATGCACTAATTACTTTGAGGATTTGGGCCATCAAGGCTCAAAGAGTAAGGGAGGGTAGGTAGCACTGAGCAGAGTCCCTTACAGAGGTAACTCATGGACTAAAGCCAAAAGCTTTTCAAGTCCTACAGCCAAATTCTACGATATTTTTGTTTTTCCTTTGGAAGGAGGGAGATAGTCTTGTCTCTACTGAACTGTCAGGCCTTCCATGTGGTGAGTCAAATTCCCTCTTCAGGATTCCCTGCTGACCTTCCTGGCTGGACTTTGCACCAAAGCTTATGGTCCATACACTTCATGTGACATGAAAATAACATTGTAAGAGGACACCCTACCCTTTAATGAGACATATCTTTCTTTCTAATTGTCTTACAAATGAGACATCAATGGTGAAGCACTGACTCTGTCTCAAAGTATCAATTACTATTTCCTATCCAGACAAATTAGTCCAAACTAGAGTTTATTCCTCCTTGTACCTGTGCAGCTGAGGGTTTGTCAGTACCAGAGGTCCTAATGCAGGCTCACAGCCCACCTGACTACACAGTTAGTTCTAAGAGGTTGCCCTTAGTTTGCCTTCTTTCAGCTGATTCCTAAGAGATCTGCCTTATCTAGAGTCATTTACTGCAGGCATCAATAGGCCATCCAAGCCCTGCTAATGGGCAGGCAAGAAGTTGCATACCTAAATTATGTAAGTTCAGTGGAAATGGAAAATAATTGAATTTACCCCCAGATACCAGAATATTTATCTTTCTGGCTGAGGCCTGCATTATCAGAACAGCATGGGAACAAATTCTCATTATGCTGATGGAAATCAGATTCTGTTTCCCATGTAAACCATGTGGTGCAGCTCCATGCTTTTGGTGCCATATGTTTTCATGATCACAGTGATTTGCTTTGGTTTGCTTTCATTTACCTCCTAAAAATATGGGAGTCAGGGGAAATGGTAGGTGCTCTGTTTGCTTCTGCTTTGTTGCTGTCTCTGTATATTATTCAAATCCATGTATTTATTCCCAGAAGAGAAATATCATTAAGGTATTTTTAATGCTAACAATATATCACTCTTTAGAGCAAGGCAAAAGATTTTTTTATTATTATCTTAAAAGCCAGCCCTCTGGAATATATAAGCTTGGGAAACGCTCAGTTACATGTTTAAGATCATATTTGTCAGTAAGCTATTATTGTTGAGCATTTTTTGTCTTTGAAACAGGGACTCCCTTTAGCTTTCACATACAGTTTAAGCCCTGTCTGCTGAGGATGTGGATTGTACCAGGATATTCAATCTGTCAAATCAGTGATCTCATTGGGCTGGTGAAGAAGTACAAAACCTGACTCAGTTTCCAGGGACCCAAGAATAAAACTTGGATGGACTAGAATCACTTTCAGATATAAACCAGTATATATTTGCTCCACAAAGAGAGCTTATTTGGGACTCATTAAAAAATCATTAGACTTATGTACCAATGGGACATCTTTCTTTACTGAACTGAGTCTGAACAACAAAAATGTCTCAAGCCTATCTCCACTTATTACCTTAGTGTCTGAGCACTGGGCATTTGCTCTCACTACAGGTGAGAAATTGAGGTAGAAAAGCAACAAGGATCATGTCCAGGTTCACCACCAGGAAGTCTTTGGCAGAACATGGAATAGAAGGCAAATGCTAGCACCATGGAAGGGATGCTGCCTTACCTAACTAAGCAGCTGACCTTTGAAATGCCCTTCAAATCTGGAGATGTTCATATTCAGCTGCAAGTCTGAGCCTTGGGTTTTAAGCCAAGCTGCAGCATGAAAATTTGCTTGTTTCCAGATTTTTATTAAATGTCCATATTCTGTTGCTTTTAGGAGAAACCTCTTTGTCTAAACATTTCTCTCCTTGACTTTAAGTGAGCACTTTGCCTGCCAGACATTGATCCTTGATCTGGATTTCCTTGCCAGCCCTTCAAAACAGTTGCTGTCACCATGGCATCTTATTTCCATATTGTGTCGGAGAGTGACAGCAATTATTTCCCACTGGAACTAACTTCAATGTCACTACACTGATTAATCAGCAAAGGTTATTGTAAGGGAAAGTATCGGTCTTCCTTTTCCATTGGAGCAGGAAAATGCCAGATCTTAGCAGCACCGTGCCTTGGGGATGGCTGCATTAGTTTTCCAATGAAAAGCTCTGCACAAGTCAAACCTCCCCACCCCCATGCCTCCACTCCTCTCTTCCTAAAACACACACCGAGGTTTAGTATAAAGTTAATTCTATAACCCAGGGTTTTTTTGTTGTTTTTTTTTTTTTTTATTTTATTTTATTTTTTTTTCCCCTTTTTTAATGCTACTGACCTCCCACTTCCTTGTCAATCGACACCAAGCAATTCCCCAGATGGAGAGAAAGATTTCCACTTTGAATATCCCTGAAACACATTTAGAGCCAAAGGCTTTATCATGGGAATAAAAGCACTGAGGTTCTCACAGCTGGGAAGATTTATACAGCTGAGCCTTACCAGCTTAAATGCCTACAGACAGAAACAGCTGAGCTATGTATTATTTCTTTTCCCCTGACTAGCAAGGGAGATGAAAATGCAGAGGCAGCCTACAGATAGATATGACTGACAAGGGAGGGGCAGAGCTGTCTGTGTGTAGCTGCTGCCATGGCAGTTTTGTAAGATAATTTCAGCTCCAGAGGTGAGGGGGCTGGGGCTGACACACTCGCTAGAGCCAAGAGGAACTGCCCTTTCAGCTAGAGCACTCCAGGCAGTGCCAGGGAGTCTTAAGCATCAGTCAGGGAGGCATGGAACTGACGCCATGCGATGAGACCCAGGGGAAAGGTGTTCAGTGGAAGATGCAAGGAGCTGAGTGCTCTGCACAGCAGAATTGCTGTTTGCAGTCTGTGCAAAATCAGAAGCTAAGATGTCTCTGCTCTTCTACTATAATGGCAGCAGCATTTTATTTTTTAAAAAGTGAGGGCAGATCTTTAAGTGTTTAATCTGCTTCCCACGAAACATGCTTTCAATGTTCGTGCTTCCCTTGGAGACAAGCAGGAAGGGAGATTCCCAGAGGCTCTGCTCACTGTCCACCCACATAAAGGCATACTGACCTGACAGAAGTGACCTGCAGGCTCCTTGGAGGAGTCTGTGCTTCTGCTGGCCAAAGGTGGTCAGAGCATCCCTGAGAGTTCAGCAACCACAATAATGTGAACAGGTCTGTGCCTGTGAGCATCCCCTGCCTCCAATGTGTGCCTGCTGCCCTGTGTATGAAGTGCCTCTGCTGTCAGTTGTCCTTCATGTCACCTAAACCCGGGAGATGTAGGCTCCACTCTGTGCTGTGTGTGGCTTCATTTCATCTCTCACAGCCCTCAGCTGTGACTCTAATTGTTCCACCATGTCCAGGCACCTTTATGCCAGAGGGAGGGTTAGAGGTCTAAGAACAGGCAGAGCTCAGTCTGTATGGGGCCCTGCATCCACCCCACAGTGAAGAGAGGAGACCTTGAGACTCCAGGTAACTATGCCATGCTCCTCATTGCTCCTGATTTTCCCACCCAGTCAGCCTATGGTCCAGCAGTGCATTGCTACTCCCCATGTGCCCAGGTAGGCTTGACATCCAGCATCCTTTCAAGAACATGTTCACTCTGAGCCTGGGGCCATCCTTGCTTTATTATAAAATGGAAAATAAACTACTTACATTCTTAGGAATGCCAGGGAGACACTTTTGAAATGGTTGGGGTAAAGATGGCCAGTGTACTTTTAAATTATTAAAGGAGCAGAGATGCATTTTCTAAGTGCTGCCAGTAAAACATCATGAGAGGGGAAAGAAGAATTCAACAAACCTGGATATTGATTATGAATGTCTTTCAGCAATAGGGAGGAAAACAGAATATCCTGAAACTAAGGGATCTGGAAAACAATTTAAAATATTTTATTGCCAGTAATAATGTATCTAGTGACTGAAGTGCCCAGAAATAAACAGGGTCTGTGCTTCTGCAGCCTGAGGGACCTCACAGGGGGTCTAATTCACACTACCAGTGAAAAACCTACCCTTTGAATGCCAGGTTACTTGAGATACTAAAAAAAATCACTTATTCTGCAAAACATGTCATCATGCATGCCTGTCAATATCCAATAGTTGTCTTATTCTTAAATGAAATTTTTCTTGGGATATGGACTTTGAACAAATGTGTAACAGCTGTTAGTCATGTTGCTTAACACAACAGCCACCCCTCAGGGTCAAAACAAAAGTCCATTTACCTTAATAACCCATTGCTCACAATGACTGTAAATAAGAAAAGAATGGGGTCATCAGAACTATACACTAGGTTCCACAGCTTTTCATCACTTTGTATCTTGAGACTTTATGTAGACCATATAGATGTTTCATGTTTTCCCTGTATCCTTTTGGTAGCTCTCTGCTTGAATTTTGACTGCCCTTAAGCACTAGATGGATGCTTTACTGGGAATTACTCTCAGTGGTTTCCAGATCTTTACCATGAGTGAATAAAGCTGAAGTAGAATCCACAACCATGCAGATATAATTGTTATCCATACTCTTCGGCACATGTCAAAATTTGGAACAGCCATTTTTTCCCCAGTCATTCAATCTTATGAGATCTTTTGAAAAATTCCCAGTTTCTTGTAGATTTCATTATGCTGGATAGGTTTGTATCATTTTCAGGCTTTGCTACACAGTTGTTCACCCAGTTTTTCTACTGCCTTATATATGTTTTAAAAGCATAGATCTATATGGTTTTCCACTGTGAACTTCCTTCAGTTGTCTACCTGGACTTTGGTAAGGCCTTGGACACTGTCTCCCAGAGTATTCTCCTGGAGAAGCTGGCGAATCACGGCATAGACAAGTGTACTCTTAACTGGGTAACAAAATGGCTGGGTGACCATGCCCAGAGAGTTGTGGTAAATGGGGTCAAATCTAGTTGGTGGCTGGTCACCAGGGGTGTCCCTCAGAGCTCAGTTTTGGGGTCAGTCTTGTTCAATAACTTTATCAATGATCTGGATGAGGGAGTTGAGTGCACCCTCAGTAAGTTTGCAGATGACACTAAGCTAGGTGGAAGTGTTGCTCTGCTTGAGGCTAGAAAGGCTCTGCAGAGGGACCTGGACAGGCTGGATCGATGGGCCAAGGCTAGTTGTATGAGGTTTAACAAGGCCAAGTGCCGGGTCCTGCATTTAGGTCACAGCAACCCCATGCAATGTTACAGGCTTGGGAAAGAGTGGCTGGAAAGCTGCCCAGCAGAAAATGACCTGGGTGTACTGGTTGACTGCTGGCTGAATATGAGCCAGCAGTGTTCCCAGGGGGCTGAGAAGGCCAACAGCATCCTGGCTTGTATCAGGAATAGTGTGACCAGCAGGAGTAGGGAAGCAGTCGTGCTCCTGTACTCGGCACTGGTGAGGCCGCAACTCGAGTACTGTGTGCAGTTCTGGGCCCCTCACCACAGGAAGGACATTGAGGTGCTGGAGCATGTCCAGAGGACACCAGCTACTAAGCTGGTGAAGGGTCTAGAGAACAAGTCATATGATGAGCAGCCAAGAGAACTGGAGATGTTTACTTTGGAGAAGAGGAGGCTGAGGAGAGACCTCACTGCCCTCTACAACTACCTGAAAGAAAGTTGTAGGGAGGTGGGTGTCAGCCTGTTCTCCCAAGTAAATAATGATGGGACCAGAGGAAATCACCTGAAGTTGCAGCAAGTGAAGTTTAGTTTGGATATTAGGAAGAATGTCTATACTGAAAGAGTGGTCAGGCACTGGAACAGCCCAACCAGGGAGGTGGTTGAGTCACCATCCTTGGAGATATTCAAGAAACATGTAGATGTGGTGTTTCAGGGCATGCTCTAGTGGCCGAGGTCGTGGGGTTTTTGGTGGATGTTTTTTGATGGAGTGTGTGTGTGTGTTTGTTTGGGGGGTTTTTTGTGTGTTGATGGTTGGATTCGGTGATCTAGGAGGTCCTTTCCAACTATGATGATTCTGTGATTCTGTGATTCAGTTGCATAAATTTAACATTTATTGCTCACTTTTTTTTCCCTGTCTTTTAAAAGTTGATTCAGATTGGGACAACAAGTTGTTCCTTTGTCCTCTGACAATTTACTTTTTTTAAGACTGTATTTAAGGCCCTCATGAAAAGTTTTTCTAAATTCAAACTTCATTATTTCAACGAGAGCATCCCTATGCTTTGTGGCTCTGTCCTACCCACATCTACTAATTCAGCTCTTGTTCTTTCTACTGATTTGCCTGTGAATCATGTAAGATTTATCCCTGAACTCTTTGAAAAGATGACTGTTGCATTTCCCATCTTTCATAACTTTGACACGAAAGCTTATTTATGCAAAAGGAAACACACTAAAACTCAAAACACAGCAATTTAATGTCTGAATTCCAGAGACCTTCTGAATGAATTAATGCTGTCCAGACTCAGAGTTCCTTCCATTTTATTCTCTTGTTCTAAAAATTCTTCCAGTGAAGTTTCAATATGAGACAGTGCGTCAGCTTCACATTCCAAAAAATAGCTCGAATATGAGACAACTTTTTCTGCAGAAAGCAACAGCACAGTGAATTACTAGTACAGATCACAGCTAGTTGCACTCCCAGTGTTAGAGATTAGCATTCTCAAAATTGTTCTGGACAGGAAAATGAGAAAAGGTGTCCTTTCCTTCCAATGTTTTCATATGCTCCACTGAAATAAAGCGGCATCTGATGGATACCATAAAAGAGACAGTTGAGGAGTGGGGAAGTACAGCCCTGCCTCACTGAAGCAATCGAGGCAGGGGAAAAGTGATGACTTACTTTAAGGTTTGGAAATTGAAAGAGCCAATGGTACAGAGAAAAGAGGGAGGGAAGGGTAAGGTACAGACTTACAATTCCCCTGTGTGACCTTCAGTATTCTCTTTGGCTTCGTGGCTGCCTTTCTCTGTCTCTGCAGCCACTGAAGACAGGAGGCAGAAAAATGGAAAAACTAAACTGGGGACAGACATCCCTGGAAAGCCTAAGCCTGTAAAAAAACCCAACAAACAAAAACCAAATCAGAAACTTGTTGTTTCAGCTATAGATCTTGAAGGCTAATGACACTTCTAGTGATCATAAAACATGTGATTTCTCTTAAGGATTTGGGAAGTCATAAAAAGGATTGAATTAAGTTACGGAAACCTCGAAAATTATAAGGCATCTTAGCGAATATTCATAGGATTTGGGAAATGTAGCTTTGCTAATGAAGAAGTAACAATACTTGCGGTGTTCAAATCATGGAGATACAAGGAAAAAATTTGAGGTTCTGAGTCTTTAACTCCTGAATGAAATTATCTTAAATCAGCTTAAAAGATTACTAAAAATCAGCCCTGAAATACATAGGAAAAAAATATTTAATTTGATTCTTTCAGGGCATCAAGGCTGTTTCCATTATGCTCTTTCACAAGTAAAACAAACATCCTTACTACTTACTGTTAGCTATCAACAGCAGATAGAACCCCAAGAAACACCCCCTTCCCCCCCCAAACTGGGCTGCAAATCCATTTCTCCTTCTAGGCTTTCTGGACAGAGTATACCTGGCATTTCTGAGCTACAGAGGCTCATTGTATCTAGCAGTGGGATCAACTGCATGATAAAAACTGCTTATAATTGAGAATTTGTGTGGGAAAAATACACAGCTCTTGAACACACTGCCACTTTGGGTCTATGGATGCAGCAGTAACTACACATACACATTCCATTGTTGCTTCTGTGTATGTATGATACCTCATCTAGGGGTTTACTTTAATTGTAGAATTAATAGGGATTCTCACTTGGACTTTTGCAAAGAAAAAATGCTCTGCTGAATTAAATAACATTTTATCTTACACTTCCATTTAGGGAGTTGGGGATGGGTGGGTGTAAGAAGGAAGTAGTGGCTTTAGGTTACTTGTCACTTCTGGAGGGTTATTCTGCTACATTGTAGTAAGTGTAAGGATACAAACACCACAAGGTCTTACATGCTTCCAGTACTTTTCAAAACCTTCGGTGGGGTCAGAAGCCAAAATTTTTATTTACAAAGGAGGAGTAGACTGCAGTATGAAGGAGCAGCAGGGTGAGAATGGGGGTCAGCACTGGTGACTGCTCTGTAATTTGGGAGGGCACTGCAGTGTGACCATTCAACTCCAAAGCTGATTACACCAGCTCTGCTATAGGGATATATACTGTAAGGGCTATGGGCAGGCCTCCAGGCCATCCAGAGAACAGCTGAGATTTATCAGATGGGTATTGCCTGTGCTGGTGATGTTAGTGTGAGAATCTCAAACATCACTCCTTGGCATTAAGGAGCTAATGAGGATCACTCTGTTGTAGTCCGGAGCTAAACATTTCAGCAACAGTAGGATTAGAGAGAGGACAGGGAGTGGGAAAACATGCAGAAATCTTTTCTCATACTGAGAATATAGGAAATACGTGCTCTTGAATTTCTTTTATATTGCTTTGTTGGCAGAGGCACAGTTTGATTTTACATAGTGCTGCAAAGTGATTCCCTCTGTATCCTGTATAGGTCTGAAGCTTAACGTTAAAGTTTCTTGACTCCAGAACAAAAGACAAAGAATGTCATTGTTTATTCTTTGATGTTCTAAAGCATCTTATTCTTCAGGGGTCTCAACATGCTGTACACACATTAATTAAAGTCCATAGTACTCCTAAATCAGCTGCTATTATTCCCAGTTGATTGATGGAGAAGCTGAGATGAAGAGAGATTATATGGTACATTTTCTAACGTGGGAGTATGTGAAATTAGACTCACAGAATTCATGGTTCAGGAATTAAATGGAAGCAATATGATATTTTGCACATATACTGAAAAACCTCTATGTTCCAGTGAAACAACATTAAAAATTTGTTCTTTGAGACCTTGGTTTCACAATACTCATGAAACTTCAAGGATTTTTTGGATGAAGGAAAGCTAGTCTGCATGCCCATCTTCAACAGATGCCTCTGTGACATCAAGTTCAGATCTAAATCCAAACACCCCCATGATTTATGGCTATTGGGATTTCTTGTTTCAGTTAAAGGTACTAAAAAGAAAGGCAACACCCAAAGCAGTGCAGGCAAAGCTGAACCTGTGAAGCCAGCAGGTAGTGTGAATCAAATGCAGGCAAAGCATGAATCCAAACCAGTTACCACAAGAAAAAGAAACAATTCCACTGGTGACCACAGTAAACTGATAACATATCTTCCTATTTTATAATGGAAATAAATTAACAGCATAGATCTTGGTCTCACTCTATCTGTAATACCTAGGAAAAAATTTTTAAAGCTTCAGTGAAGATTTCTGACCTGTTTTTGTCTATTTATTTTTTCAGATACTGATTTTATTTTTTTTAAAAGACTAAGACACAACTTTCTCAAAGGCAGATTTAATTCTGTTCTTTGAAGAAACTGTCTTTAGGAGCTCCATCTTCCTATTCATCAGAAGTATGCTCAGATGCAGCTTCCTCCAGTTGCCTGCTCAAGTGAAACAGATACCTGGCTGATGGATCACAGTATTACTCAGACCATCTGAAAATAAGAGGTTTGAAATAAACTATAATTAAGCAAATTGCTATTATGTCTTTTGTTTTCTCCTAAGGCTCCAGCATCATTGCCTTGGGGTAGGTGGGCTCTCAGTATCCTGGAGCAGGGCCTGTCAGAACGCTTCTGGAACCCTGACTCATGCTGGAGTTTTCCAAGGGGATTGGATTGACAAGGACTGGAGCTGCTCCAGTTCTCAGCCCAAAGTCTCACAAGTTTTGCCCATTTAGTTTGGAAAGATGCAATGGCCCCGTCACCCACAGCAAGTGGTATGGTGCAAACACTGGAGCCAGTGGATCTCTACATACAACTAGGGGTTTTTTGCTGGCTCAGAGACAGCTGAATGGGACCTCTTGCTGGCTGCTTTCTGACTGTAAAAGCATTGCTCCCACTGGATAATTTAGAATAAGCTGGGACAGAGAAACATTTGGGATCTGAAGAGAAACCTGAATCATATTTACAATTGCTATTGTAGTCAGCTGAACAAATAAAAAAAATCAGTTTAAGATTAATCAACTGGATGTAACTTGTTAAACTTTAAAAAAAATAAGTAAGCAAGGCAGTCCTTTGCTGTTACTGCATTGAATTCTATTTCTGGCTTAGCTACTGTCTTGTTCTGTGACCTTGGCATGCAATTTCCCTCCCTTGTCTCTGTGCTCTGCCTCCCACCACTTTTCTGTCTTGCTTCTTTATGTTTTCTTTCACGCTCAGTATTTAAGTTTATTTGTTCTGTCAATTGAATCCATTCTATTATTCAGGGAAGACTGTTCTCTAAAGCATTTTGTCATCCAAAATATTCCCTGGAATATCAACATTGAAAGTAATGGAAAGAAAATAAACATTCACAAAACATTGCTTCCACATGGAGCTAGAACCTTATTATACCTGGCTGTGTGACAAGCCCATCAGTCAGTAACACTTATTTCTCCTTGAGTTGTCTGGGTCACAATGCTTCTTTGAGTGCAGTTTTCTGAGTCCTAAATTGATGCATATCCTCTGCAGTGCCTGGTACTGACCCTCAGGTTTCATTTTTAAAAGGACCAGGAGATCCTCAGATGGTACCTGTCTGCATCCTGCGTGCAGTAGCTGGAGTCATCTGTGTTTGGAAAGGCAGAAATCACAGCACAGGGCAGAGGAGCACCTAAATGAGCTGCTTCTATAGGACACATTTGAGACACAAGCCTGAAATGTTGCCTCTGCAGCTCAGACTTTCCATCTCTGATATTTTGTGATTCAAAGTCCAAAGCTGTTTCCTAAACATGTACTCCAAAGTTATCAGGCTGAGTACCAAGGAAATTATTGACTTTCCCTTTTTAAAAAACAGCTGCTATGAGTTGGGGGGCATGGCTGCCTTTTATCTTCTTCAGTGCTCAGACAAGGCAGATCTGGATTCAGCCCTCTTCAGCCTGATATTTTTGGGTCAGGTCCTAAGCACCAGGACATGCCTACTCACCATCCTTACAGCAGTACCAGAGTGCAGAAAAAAAAAAAAGGCAAGATTCAAAGGAACATAGGCAAAGAGAGAGGCTGACCCTGTAACCAAGAGATGAGTGCATTTCTTGTAAGGTAAAAATGGTGGATTTTGGTCTGTGCTGCTAAAACAACTCAAATGCTCTGTATGATGAGACATTAGAAACAATTTTTAAAAAAGGTCTGAATTATCTCGCTTTCCTTAAAAGGCTTTTAACTGCTAATGCATAATATTGTTTCAGTTGTTCTGGTTTTTGTTTTTAGTTTTTAAACAAGTGGTTCTAAAATTAAAGCTCATGTCTTGGTTAAACACCAGGTTCTCAGTATGTCTGAGCAGTCCATCCTCAAAATTGGCCCCATTAAGGCCAAGTGCAAGAGAGTTGGGGTTGTTCAGACTGGGGAAGAGAAGGCTCTGGGGAGACCTTATAGCAGCTTTCCAGTACCTGAAGGGGCTACAGGAAAGCTGGGGAGGGACTTTTTACAGGGGCTTGTAGTGAGAGCACAAGGGGGAATGGATTAAAACTGGAACAGGGGAGATGTAGCTTAGACATCAGGAAGAAATTCTTTAGTGTCAGGGTGGTGAGACACAGGAACAGCTTGCCCGGGGAAGTTGTTGGTGCCCCCTCCCTGGAAGCGTTCAAGGCCAGGTTGGATGGGGCTTTGAGCAACCTGGTCTAGCAGAACGTGTCCCTGCCCATGCAGGGGGGTTAGAACTAGATGCTCTTTAAGGTCTCTTCCAACCCAAACTGTTCCATGATTCTATGATTAGCTCACAGTTCCTGGATCCAAGCAAAACTTGAACACCTAGGCAGAGCAAGATGGTAGCCTCTCTGGGTATTTTAAGTGTTATACTAACAAAAGTATGTGTTTCCATGATGCCTCAGGCAAAGAAACAATAAGAAAAGGTTTTATGGTGTCAACACCATAATTCTATCTAAAACTGGCTTTAGGTTCCTCATTCTTTTTTCAGTGTCTCATAATCTGGTACATTGAATTGTTGCTTCTGCAAGTGGCCATCACAGATCAGGCCATCTTCTGTCACAACACTGAGTCAAGCAGGTACACAAGGTGAAAGGTTGTACAAAAACTGGCCCAGCAATTCTCATTCGTATGTGAGATATTTGGAATTTCAGGATTTTAGATGCCTGACTGAGTATGGCCGGTATGAGAGGACTCAGCTCAGCTTTCCTATACACTGGTAACAGACTTAGTTTGGTTAAAGCTAACAGAGATGCACAGCACACCAAGTAGTGTGGTTGTAGTTCTGTTTACAGAATCACAGAATCACACAATCATCCTGGTTGAAAAAGACCTCAAAGATCATCAAGTCCAACCATAACCTAAATCCACCCACCATAACCTTTATCTACCCGTTCAATGTTTAAATCCTGTCCCTAAGCACCACATCTATATTCCTTTTAAACACTTCCAGGGATAGCGACTCCACCACCTCTCTGGGCAGCCTGTTCCACTGTCCAACCACTCTTTCAGTAAAGAAATTCTTTCTAATATCCAGCCTAAACCTCCCCTGGTGCAACTTCTGGCAATTCCCTCTCATCCTGTCATTAGTCACTGGAGAGAAGAGACCAAGTCCCACCTCCCTACAACCTCCTTTCAGGTAGTTGTAGAGAGCAATGACGTCACCCCTCAGCCTCCTCTTCTTCAAACTAAACAACCCCAGTTCCCTCAGCCTCTCCTCATAGGACTTGTCCTCCAGACCTTTCACCAGCCTGGTAGCTCTTCTCTGGACATGCTCCAGCAACTCAACATCCTTCTTGTAGTGATGGGCCCAGAACTGAACACAGTATTCAAGGTGTGGCCTCATCAATGCCAAGTATAGGGGCACAATCACCTCTCTACTCCTGCTAGACACACTATTCTTGATGCAGGCCAGGATGCTGTTGGCCTTCTTGGCTACCTGGCACACTGCTGGCTCATGTTAAGTCAGCTGTCAACCAGCATGCTGTCAACGAGCATGTTTAGAATGAGGTTAACAGATCAGCTGTAGATCATATCTGAATGAAGGTTGATTCTCCTTTTTTAAAAAAAAGTGTAAAATGTTTAAGATTTCATTGTTGCAAGTCTGTGATTTGGGATAGGCAGGGATGGCCACTGATGGATGCAAAATACTCCTCAGCTTGGGAAAGATACTGGGAAAAACACAGTCAGAGTAAGGGCTTCTTGTGCAGTGCCCCTGCAATCATGTCGCCCCATTGTCCCTCTGCTCTCCTGAAATCTTCTGACTCATTTCCATTGACCTGAGTTAGGTTTCTGTCAGGCAGAGCTCAATAATGCAAAGACTTTAGTTTCAGGGAAGTTTCCTTGCAGCTGCTATTCCAGAGATTTTCAAGTTCTTGTGCATTGGACCTTTAGGATATGAGGAATATCTCTAAACATCTACCAACAAAAAGAGCATCCACCAATAACTACTTGATTATTTAAATCCACCATAGGGATGTCCATACCTCCATTGGAAGACCTGCAAATCGAGCACTCTTTTCCCTGTTACCATATAGGGAGAGCTGAAATCTGTCCATCTCGAGTAAGCTACTACTCCATTATATTAGCTTATTTTATTAAATATTTTTATATGCAAAGGGCTGAAATCTGTAATATTTTATACAATTAATTGATTCTTTACATGTTTGATTTAGATTTCTACTTACAGGACACCTCTAACTCTCTTCTCAGTGACATGATCTGCATTAATCCAGCATGACACAAATTTATATCTTCACAGTTACAATGTGGAAAATTGGGACTAAATCCTCTGAAGTAAAGCTGGAGAAAAGAACAGAATCAATACCAAAAGCTGAGGCATCTTGATTGAACCTCCAGAGAGGAAGGCTCAGGGGAGGTTATATTGCATATTAGAACAAATTTCTTCACTGAAAGGGTTGTCATGCACTGGAACAGGCTGCTCAGGGAACCGATGGAATGGCTATCATTGGAGGTATTTAAAGACCTGTAGATGTCATTCTTAGGCACATGGTTTAGTGATGGATTTGGCAATACTGGGTTAATGGTTGAACTTGATGATCTTAAAGGTCCTATCCAATCTAAATGATTCTATTATTCTAACCATGCCAAATCATATCAGCCACAGATACATCTCTGTATTGCTTTCCTGTACCTTGTAACCTGCATTCCTGAAAATCCTTGCAAATGCTCTGGTGAGGCTGGTGAAATGGATGTGGTTGATAGCTGTTAGTTCCTGCCATTGTTCCGAGTGGAACACGTGGCAGAGAAGACATATATGCACTAATCAAGATTTATTGCATGTAACATTGGGGTCTTCACTATATATAATAAGAGGCTCAGGCACAGAAAAAATGTAAAGAAATTGGGAGATCCGAACAGAAGTGCGGTTTGAATACAAAGGGTATATTAGCACTGAATTATACTACTTAATTCAATCAAACAACAAAGGTTAACTATTAAAATGCTGGCAACTTATTATCAAATTCTACGCTAGGCCTAGAATATTAATTATCACTCTTAGCTGTCTCTACAGTCTTAAACGTAATAATGAAGATTATTAACATTGTTTACTATTAGAGACAGTGAATGAGTTAATATTTCTCAGCCTTGCCAGACCACAGCTGGGTGTCCTTGGGTGTAATTCTCAAGAATCCATCTCTCTGGCAGGCGTCCCTTCTGGAGAGGAGAAGATCCAGCACACCTCCTGGAAAGTGTACGGAAGTCTGGCTGATCAGAGATGGGACCAGGCTTTTAGAGAATAAAGTGATTGACTGCTGTCATTTAACCATTAGCCATGCCTCCAATATCTCTCATTGGAGAATAAAAGGAAAATGGCAGGAAAAAAATCACAAAGGCCCAGTTCCCACCAAGCAAACTCTTGTTTATCTGGTCGTTATTACTTTATCCCTGCTTCAGGCATCATTGTGGCCGGGCTGAGCTCCGTGTTCTTCAACACAGGAGAGCAGCTGGTGTTATGAACATCAACTTGGCCTCTGTTTGTACCTTTCAAAGTTGTTACCAGCTCAGACTTTGCTAGGCCGTTTCCTTTCTCATGGGAACCTTTCTACTCCAGGCCTGGGCCTGCAAAACTGAGAGACAAAAGCAGCTGAATAATAGAGTAAAACTGAAGCAGGCATATTGAGAGATGGAGCATCCTGCTACAGCCATATGGATCACAACTGGAAGTTCTACAGTTTGCTAATGACCTGTCTTAATAATAGCCTGCCTGAAAAAATTAAGAAATAGAATCTCCCCATATTTGATGCACTAAGCTTTGTGTTGGCAAACACTTGCTAGCACATGTCACTAGCTTTGAAAAGACATGGTTTATTTATATGTTAATTACTGCAGCACTTTGGAGAAAATATTTGTTGATACAAGAGCTGTGTAAATAGTCAAGTGTCGGGAGCTGTTGCCATTTAAAATAAATGAGCACTAGCCAATAAAATCAAGAAAATCTATGATATAAAGAACCTCTCCTTGCTTATGGCTCAGTCCCGTCCCACTGAGATCTCCACTGATTTCTGTGAGTTGTGAGCCAGTCTTTAACTGTTCCTCATGCAAACATTAAGAAAACTTCATACATTAATTTCCTTGAATTGATATGCTACTTCAAGACTCTGCAATGCATTTGAACTCAGAAGATGGAGCTCACTTCTGGGTGACAACCGGGAGTGGAGGGTGTGTAAATACAGCTGGAAGCAATGTCAGCGATGAAATGCATCTCATCTTTCCTCAGACCAAGGGCCTCCTCCAGGCATGAAAGGAGGCTGTTTTGCAAGTGTCGTGCCTTCTGTGAAACGGAGCCCAAGGCCTTCATAGCTATGACCATTGAAAGTACCTCAATACCTTCTGCAGAAAAATCCTGGCAATTCTGCTGTCTGGGAAAGTTGCTGGGCAATGTGTGCAATTTGTTGCTCTGAAGTCTCCTTATTAATCACTGATAGAAACATTTCCCTTCAGACCAGCCTCATCTCACACTCTGGACAGAAACCTGTATAATGACGTACGAGATTCTGCACAGCCAAATTTCTAGATTTTAAATTTTCACAGTGAAAATTTTTCTGTCAGTGCATTGAATTTTCACAGCGTTGCTATTAGCAATAGGGTTTACCTTAAGGGTGAACAACAAAAGCAACAATTCTCTTGGATCTACTTGGTGGTTACAAACACTGTACTGTTTACCAAGGAGTTTACAAACTCCTGAGTTTGTACGTGAGTAGTATTACAGGGCTGTGATGATCAAAAGTGAGACATGCCCTTTTTCTGTGTAGAGATCTGAGAAACTGCTGAGTGCCACACCCATTCCATGCAGGGGCAGAAGGCTGCTTATCTTCCAACCATGTGTTGTACAGTTCTTTAAAACTAGGAAATTATTGAGACCTAAAACCTCAAGATATTCCCAGCTACCAAAAATACATATTTTGCTAGGTGTTGTATTCACACTAGGGATTACATTACAGTATAATGTATAAGAAACGGTGATACAATCTGTAGCAGCTACCTGCTTGAAGTTTGACATTGTAATGTGAGAACTTCCACAGTGGTGAAACTCACTCCACAGGCAGCCTGTAGCAGAGGGATAGCACAATGTGTCTGTGCATGTGATGAAATGGAGATGTCTAGCCACCATAAATGGGAAAAGGATCACTATATAAAGTCTGATAAATATTTGAGGTATTAGTTATGTTCATTATATCTTCTAATGAAAATATAAAAGGAGTGTGGGAATGAAGGGACAAAGAATGGACTTTCCCAGTCCTGGTACCCACTTGTCTATACCTTCTCAGTAAAAGCAGCACAAAGATTGGTGTTATTATTAAGTATTCCTTTCAGGTCAGAGGCATGATGGGTTCAGATGCTCTAGAAGGGACTTCTTTGCTCCACTAAGCTCAATGTAAGGACAGAAAAGTAGACAGGACTGATATGTTTGGCTTCATTCCCTGCTGTAGAACATTAAAATCTCAGTGGCTTGCATTTTTACAGCAGCTAAATAATTTTAGACCAAATACACTAGTAAAACAAAACAATAAATTTTGTTATTCAGCGACTGCTTCTTTCTGGTAACCGTGAAAGAGCCTATGGATGTAAAGGTTATAATGGGATTTCTTTTAAATTATTACTGCAATCTTATTAGAGATCTTGCAGTGCCTGAGTTGGGAGTGGTGGGGGGGGAATTTTATTTGAAAAATAGGAAGTTAAATTTATGAAACCCTAAATGAGAGAGAAAAGGTGATTGGATCTGGAAACATATACAACCTGCGGATCAGCACCACTACCAAGAAAAATAAGCTACTAACTTCTGGAAGTGGAAATCAGAGGACTCTGCCTTGGTGTGTTTTACTCCCTGATCATTATCTGCACAGTTTAAACAGGGGATGATCCCATATTTGTGAACAAAGCTTTCTGGTGACCTGCAAGCTATTCTGAGAAGTTCCAGAAAAGAAGTCTTCAGGAAACCACACAGGTAAATAGGCAAGTTGCTAAAGAGTCTATGTTCTTGGTGCCACCCAAAGAAAGAGCCATTTCTGATGATATTCACAGCTTACCCCACATCCTGTTTTAAGACAGAGCACCTGTGCAAACTACATGGTTTTATTTTTAACCCACTAGCTCTGATTAACCTATTTCTGCCTTATTTCTTCCACCCCAATGAAACTTGCAGTATCTTGGGGGTTGCCTAAAAAAAGCATCCAGCAATAAGCAAAGCTCCAGGTGACTGTTTATGTGTCAGGTGCTTAAAATCTGTAGGGTTTCTGGGTTTGGTACTGCCCTTGGTGTCACATGTACAATTGTTGCATGATGTGGTCCTGTTTTCAGGAGCAGCCCTTCCCACATCTACTGTTAAGCAATGGACCATGTAAGATATCACATCTCAGCATAGGAACTTATATTTTTCATTCTGAGAAAGTAGAGGGAAGTAAAGGCCTCACAGTTGTATGCACAACTTAATAATGTGCCACCTTACTTCTAGGAGCTGTCAAAAGCAGAAAGCTGAGGAGACACTGTAGAAGATGAAAACTACAACTTTTAGATGCAGTTTCCATACACATGCCATTGTCTCAAAGAAAACAATGATTTTTTTGACTAGTCATAAAACTCTCCAGGATCCGACATATTAACAGTCCCAGAAGTCTCCCTTGGACAGTTAAATTTAATTCAAACTTTTCACAGAATGGCACTCATTTTCCAAAAAACCTTGGGAAAAAATAACTGGGTAAAAGGCATCATAATTGGTCCTTCCTTTCATTCCAGGCAGTTTCTGGTGATTTTTTACCATCATGGGCTCTATCAAGACTTGTGTATCTTGGCCTGAACTTCTCTGGCAGATTCAAGGCAAAACGGTGGCTGTCTGTGAGGTGAGAGGTACTTCAAGAAAGGTCAGCACAGCAGCTGTGGAAGTGCTGGTGCTCCCTGTGCAGTGGTGCTTGGGATGGATAAAAAGGCCTGGGAACAAGGTCAGAGGACTCTGCAGCCACTTATTTTCTTATCCTCTGTAATAAGACACCTTCCTGGCTTGTTTTACAAGGCTGTTTAGTCCCTTAAAATTCCCAGAGAGAGCTTCTCCTTCATGTTTGTCCACATTTGGTGTTTGAGGAGTAATGGGAAGAGAACATATGTGGGCACATATGCGGAACCAGCTTTTTTACAGCAGTTGTTTCACAAGGAAGGTGGCCTTGGTCCTCAAATTAACCAGTCTGACCAGCACTGAAGTGAGACTGCTGGTCAATTATGAAAATGCAACAGGGTGTAAGGGAAAAGCAAAGGGATGTGAAAAACTGAACTTCAGTATTACCTTAAAGCTGAGCTTTTTCAGCTGATCGGGATGTTAAACTAAGTTACTTCCTCACTCAAAATGAGGACACACCCAGTGGTGAGAACAAAACAAACTTGTTTTGATTATTGCTCTCTTCCTTTCACTTTTCAGACTCTCCAGCCTGCCTCCATTGTCCCAGTTAGGGTTGTTGTGTCCTTGCCTAGGCGAGACAGGACTTATATTTGGCAGTAATTTCTAGTAACTGGCTGGCTTCATAAGGAGCAAAGATGCTATCACTGAACTGCAATGAGATCTCTGCATTAGTTCCCTCATGTTATAAGGTGGCAGTGAGCAGGGCTCTCTTAGTTTTCTTTTTTAATTGGCTGAGTTACTACTTATATAAACCAACCTTATTTTAAGCTTGTTCAGTGAAAGGCATAGGAACAAACACCAGCCAATGCCCTAGGATGACCTTTCTAGTTGCTATTGTGTAACTATGTCCCGAAAACTTTTCTCTGGCAAATGTCCTTTTCTCTCCTGAGATCAGAACTGCCTTCCTTAGGTAATTAAGAAGTGGATTATGCCCAGCCTCACACAAGGTTGGAGAAGATATTTTTCAAGGACCCTTTCCTCCTTTGTGCCCTTGGGTACAGGCTGGGTTATACCATCCCTGGAGACAGACAATCAAAATTTACCTAGAGGATCTGGATTTTCAACTCTAACTCATGTCTTAGATACCTCTGAAAATGTCACTTGAATCTGCACTGCTTCAGCCATGGTGTATACATAGTGCTCAATAGTGCCCTGCAGTCATTGCATTGCACAGCTGGGAGAAGCAGCTTCATTGCATCCTCAAAAATCATTGTATCATTTTAAAAGTCCAATGGGACCATAGAGCAGGGGTGCACAAGTGAAGGTCTCCCACTGTGTCTGAGCCATACAAATATTTCACAGAACTATAGAATCATAGGATGGTTTGGAATGGACCTTTAAAGGTCATCTAGTCAAACTCCTCTGCAGTGAGCAGGGACATTTCTGTGGACTATTTGGAAGATTTTGTAATATTTGGGAGATTTATTGCAACTTTATTATCTGTATGCTAACAAAGAAGAACACTTTAAAATTTCCAACTCTTAATTCCAGGACTGACTTAATTGATCAGCACTCTGTATGTGTACTCTGTGGATAGATGCTACCCACTATGACTTTCAGGAGTTGGCAGAGTTTAGCAACACATCTAATATAATCTTCTAGGACATGGTAGGGCCATTCTTTTCTTTACATTCAGTTTGTATTCTGGCATTGACAAAAAATGAATAAGCTGGTTTCTTAAACAAAGTGTATCAGGTATGCTGTAGATCTAATTGGGATTTTCCCTGGCTTGAATTATTTTTCCCACTGTGTGGACCAGAAGCATAAGATTTAGGCAGGGCCTGTGATTTGTGTATACATTCTTTTTCCCTTGAGTTTTCTGTCACTCTGCCTTTACTCTTTTAACACAGTGATTTTTAGAGCTTTCATTGTAGATGCAGAATTAAAGCCAGTAGAAAAGGATGACCTAAACCATACACAGTTCTTTGTGTCACATTGCAGAACCATTCCCTAATGGAAAACAGATGTATTTTTTCCCCAGCATTTCAAAATTCCCTCTTTTCTCCCTATGGGACACAAGCTACTGGCTTTCAATATCATTACTCATCTGTCTAACGTAACAGGTTTAAGAACAAGATGCTAGTAGGATTACACTTCTAATTAAATTCTTACAGTTCTCTCAAGTTGCCTTTTCTCTTGTGAACCTAGTGTGGACGCAAGACATGAGGGTCTGCACTGGTGCGGGTTTACTTGACACTTGAAGGGTTTTTACTGGCATTTACATGGCAAAGTCCTGAGGGACCTCTCTTGGATTCAACTCTTGTGAATCCTGAGCTTAACCCAAATTGAAAATCATATAGGCTGGATTCCCAGCTGTTGAATATTGGTATCCCTTTATTGACTCCCGCAGAGAAGTGCTGATTTCCATCAGTTGAGGATATGTGCATGGCTGTGGAGGTTTGAGGGTGCCCATCTGTTCAGCAGCCAGCAGGGGCTGTTCTCATCAGTGATCCCAGCCTACAATATTTGAATTCTGACCCATCCATCAGTGTCCCCAGGGTGATAAGTCTGACAGGGGATAGATTCAGTGGCTGCAGACTGTTTGTTTTAATATCGTTTTGTTTTCTTTGCTTGGCTCTTATTGAGACAATTAGAGTTTAAATTACCTCTCATCTTCCAGCTCAGCCATGAGCGATAAAAGGGTTCCAGTAAAGCAAAGGGGAGAAGCTTACATGTTGGCTTCTTTCTCTAGGCCTGCATGGGGAAGAAATGTAAGGTTTTAATTTCCAGACCTGCTTACAGGATGCTCATAATTTTTACAAACCACAAGTTTTGACTATCCCAGTAGTTTCCCCTTCTACCCAGAAAAAAGATGAACATTAAAGCAAAGCTGAAGAATGTAATCAAAAAGGGATTTATGTCCTGAGATGTCTTTAAATGTCCTTGTAGTATTTAAATAAAGTTGAAATTATCTTTGTTATTTGTGCCAAGCTGTATAATTGCTTTGGCATATCCTGTCCTGTGAAATGGGAAGTGGTTTTGCAGACTTCCTTATATAGGGTCTCTGTTTAAAATAGTTTGGGTTATTTTTTTCTTCTTTAACTATGATAAGAGGATCTAAACTCTGTTTACATTCTTCAGCTCTCTGCCTTTTTATCTTCAAGCGAAGCTCTGTTTTTCTTTGAAAGGTAAAAATGTCATCCTTAGATGAGGATAGCATTGTGCTAAGACATCTGATCAGACAATATTTTACTGCCAGTAAATCAAGGGAAACTATGAACTCTGCACTTGGCAAAAAAATATTCATAGCTCACAAGCTGCAGCTGAAGAAAAACTTACTGCAGCAAAGTAGGATCAACTAAAACAGAAACAAGGATTTTGGCAGAAAATCAGGATGCTGCACAATAAGCAATGAGTTCCTATCTCTCAGAACTGGATGGAAAGAAAAGGAGAGGAGAACAGGAGAGGAGAGGGGAAGGGGGATAAATACCTTCGGGGAAGGAGAAGTGGAACATGGTATTTTCTTGTGTATCACATGAAGCATTTTTAGTAGCCTAGTGTTTTTATTTCGGATTTGCTAAAATGAACAAGGGTAGAATAATTATAAAGGCAGAGTCTCACCTGCAGCTGCTTCTTTAGGAAGCAAAGCTGTCAATTGACTGCAACACCCACAAGGAGAATCTCCTCACTGAAGGAGCGCTCTGAAATGATAAAAAGCTAGCAGAGCTCACTTTGATGCTCACGGCAAATTTGCTACCTACCTAACCTACTTCCATTCCCCAGCAGGGACAACATCTTCATGGCAAGTAGGTTATAGCAGCTGCCAAAGCCACATCTGGAGCTTTGGATTCTATAAGCAAAGCCCCAGTTGCCTCTTCTCAGCGCTCTTGCATCAAATGCATCCCAGATAAGAGCTCGGCCTGAAGTACTCATGAGGCAAAGCACACAGTGGCTCTTTCTGAGGCAAGAATAGGGGTTGTTCAGGCAGGCATGACTTCTACTTACCTTACTGAGAAATACATAAGATGAAGTGAGAGCAACTCATTTTTATCACTCAGTTACCTTTAGAACATGTCTGGAGAAAAGAATAGAAGGGTAACTATGGAGAAAATTTGCAGGGACAAAAATAATGGAAATTAACGCAGAGGATGGACTGTGGAGAAGTATGAAGAGGTGTTTTGACCATGGATCTGAGACTGCACTGTGAGTATATATGTGTGCATGTGTGGCAATTAATTTGAAAAGAGAGTATTGACCTTCTGTACAAGAACCCCTGAAGAAAGAATTGGCAAGTAGAGAATATGAAGGCAATAAAAATGGCAGATTATTCAGGGAAGGGAAGCTGAAAGACCTAAGCCCACTCTGCTTAGTGGGAATTGGAAATGTAGGAAAAATGGAAGTGGCTCAAAAAACAGAGAAACACTAAATAAGGAAGATTAAGGTTTATGAGCAACAGATTGTGATTCCATTCATGCACATTATTTCTCAACACATTCTTCCTTGCTGACAGCTGTCCAGTATCACAGAGGATTTTAGACCACCAGGATGGGGGAAACATATGGGAGATGATGGCACAAGGCTAATGCAGATGAGACTTGAGTCAAGTTGCTTCAATCACTCTTACCACTTCACAAAAGCACAAACTAAATGTGTAGGGTAGGTAGTCAAGTCAGTGATGCAAATATTGGTTAAATCCAGCATGGCATAACAATTTTCAAGTTTTTATATGTCACAGATTTGAGATAATTCAGATGCTAGGTTGGATCAGAAATTTGCAAGGAGTGAACGATAGAATGGAAATGTGTGTAGGAGAAAGAGTGGAAACTATGTGACATTACTTTCAGGACTAATATTTCCACATTCATTGAGCATGAGGGAGAAAGAAAAACTGCAGTTGGTTCACAGTGAGGGAAAAAGAAAGGTTTACTATCTTTCTCTCTTTTCCTTCAGAAGAACAATGACTATTAGGAAAGCCAAAGACGAACTGTTCCCCTAGAGACTGAGAAGAAAGATCAAGACAATTTCTCTACCCCCTCCTCTTTATCTTCTTTTTCTCCATTCTTCTTGGACCCAGCTGCAGGGTTTTTATACCTGGAAACATGAAGGAGAGCCATGAAGCCTCTGGTGCTGAGGCACTCTTTGCATTCTACTCAGTTTTTGGTTTACATCTACAGCCCTGTCTTCCAATACAAACAATTTCACGTTCCTGTGGTCCAGAGACAGTGTTGACCAGAACAACCTCCTTCACCACTGCTGATCAGGCAAGTTCATCAAAGCACTGGCTTTTAAAATATGTATTTGAGGAGACAAATACCAGCCTGCTTTCTACATAAGTGCTCCTTTTGCCTCCCTCAGTTCTTTGCTTCTCATGTTTTACTCTGTTCCCTTTCCCCTTTCCCATGTATTTTCCCTTTGCTCCCCTGTAGTAAAGAAGAAATCTGTTACCCTGAGAAGCTACAACTAAGACCATCCTATCAACAAACTGTGAAGTTAACAGCTGTGACGGATTGACACACTAAACCATGTGGACTAAGATAGTGGCTGAAAACCAGAGAAATGGATCTCTCTTGAGCCTCCATCAGTACAGGAGCAGAGAAATACAAAGGCCACAAACTGGTATACGGCATTTCAAAATAGTCTTCATGAGCTACAAGACTAGGAGCAGCTGATGAGATGGCAGCACAACTACTGAAGCACATGGGGCAGACTTCACCTAGCCCAGAGTCATGACTTTCATTTTGGCCTCTGGAAGACATGATAGGAAAGGATGTAAGGAACATGGTTTCTATGCAAGGTGACCCTTCCCTGGCATCCCTCCTTCCAGCCGTCAGCAACCTGGGAAATTTCTTCCAATAATAATGTTTAATGAGCTGCAGTGGGCCTCTCCTTCATGCATCTGCCAAACCTATTTTCAACCCATTCAGTGCATTGTGCTCCACATCCACATATACGTTATGTGCTGTGCAAAGAAAAAAAAAATAAAAATTCATTTGGCTTGTTAGATTTGCTGCCTGATCATTTTATGAGGTGTTTTCTATGTATGAAAAGGTATTCTTCATGTTAGAAAAAGCACCATGACAGTACTCTATTTCAGCCAGATAAGCAGCCATAATGCAGACTGGCATGGTTTCAGAGGTGTGTATTGCTGGTAGTTCCCTGATGTGAATGCCAAATGCCTAGCTTCACTTTAAAATGTTAGTGTTTTACTTCTTTTAGTCTCTTACCTTTCTGAGATGGATTGGTTGTTTCCTTGCAATAATTTTAATCTCTGAAAGTAGCTGCCAGACCACAGACACTGAAAAATACAAAACATTTTAAGTTGTATGTGATGCTCCTTTTCTCTCTCACTCTATTTCCCTCCCTACCGTTAAAATAGAGTAACTTTATGTGTTTTCTTTCTAGGCATATTTATTTCATCTGTAACAGGATGTTAGGCAAAACTTGGTTTGTCTAGATTGCCACTGCTTCAAAGATTCAATGACTACAGAACAGAAAATCCTTATCTTATTTGCCTTTACTAGTAAAGCGTTTGTGTAGTCATGTTAGCTAGTGCTTTTATGCAAGTCTTGGAACCATTTACACAGCAATCAGAAAACGTGTCTTTCCAAACAGTTTCTCAATGTGATTACGTGTCCTAGCCATTATTTGTGTTCCTTCTAGGATTCTTTTAGATTCAACTAGATATCACATTTGAGTGGATTTCCCTGGGGCTGGATGAATCCTAAGACTTCAGGAATCTTTTCATAGCAAGTCTACAGCTGGTGCATCCTACCTTCACTGGATTCCACAGGGACAGTGTGATCCATGTTGATTAGCCTACAAGGAATGGAAGAGCAAACCCTCCCTGCTAAACATGGAAGATCTTCAGTGGGGGCTGTAGCATTTATTAATTTCCTCTGGATATCAGGCTTATAGTGAAATCCACAAAATTCAGAGATGCCTGAAGTGATACAGAATCGATTTTAGCATCTCTTTCTTGTAGCATCCATCTTCTCCCTGTCTTTACTGCAATTTTCTATGAGTATCTCCTGCTTTACATAACCTAGCATTTATAAGCCTAGCAATAAACTCTTAAACCTTCTCTAGCTTATATCCTGTTTGTCTTCCTGCTCCCCTTCTTGTGAAGTCATCTTTAGGTATATTCAAGCCCTATTCTAATTGCAATACCGGTGTCATGGTTATTACCTCCTAGGGCCTGACCCTATCTTTGCACTAAGAGACACTTTCTACTATCTGCTCATCAAATGACCATCACCTGAAGATGGAGCTTCACAATCCAAACCTAAAGCAGGATGCACTTGTGCTATTTGGTGCATTATAGCTGGTCTCTATGACATCTTATTTGAAAGTAAGCAAAATAACTTATTACCCTTTGTCACTACACAGTAGCCTCGTATGTACAATTACTTTCATCTGTAAGGAAAAACTGGACTTGAGTTTGTTTATAAGTCTGTGAGTCAGAAGAAACAACCATCACATCTGTATTACCAGGCTATAGATTTGGAAAGGAATTTAGAGAATACAGAAAGAGAATTGCCATCTGAGTAGTTTCTATTCCTACAAGCACTAAAAATAATAATCACATTAGCCATGAAATTATACAAACCCCCCTATTAACCTGGCTGTAAGGTGATCTGATAGTCTGTGTTTTTTGAAGTGTGAAAGCAAAAAGCTTTCTTTGAACTAGAAATCAATGGAGATAACATTTCCCTTTTCCCCTGCTACAACCTGGACCTCCAACCCCAGAGCTGAAGCCTGAGTCCTGGTAGTGGAAAGTCCTTGACTGGTGGCATCGAAGAGAAAATCATCACCTGCTCAGTCACAAACAACACATAGGCCTGCAGCACTGTTTGTTAAATAAGATCAGCTAATAGTTGCACAGCGGAGCTTCAAAGCTTCACAGCACAGCTAATGAAGGCTTTGTAGATGCCGTGTCCCCACTGAAGCCTTGGACTTTGGGTTTGATATTTAGTGCAAGAAATCTAAGGCTGTTTGGACTCACCCAGTTTTTGGAATAAAAAGGCATAAAATTACTAGGAAGTGAGCACAAATTTTGACCTCTAGACCTGATCCCAACTTTCTTTACACTATTTAAAATTACTTCACTAAATTAATAGAGCAGATATCCTAGTTTGCAAGTACAAGAGCGAACCTTGGACTGGAATCTCAGTCCTGACTAAGTTTGATTTTTGGCTAGAATTAAGCCTCTCTGTGGTGGAATTATATGGGTGACTCAGTCCTAATTATGCTGTTGCCTCCAGAACCCCAAGTTGCTACCTAACATGCCCACATGCTAAGCTGTGTTGAAAGGAGGGTTCGATTTTTGAAAAGATTTCCAATAACTCTTCTTCTTAGAGGATGTGGCACAGTACACTTTTAAAGAGCCAATTATTTGCAGTAGCACTGCAAAATTTTTAGCCTAGAATTTAAAATATATAAGATCAAGGGGGAAATTTTATGTATTTTAATGAAGGACTTCTAACTCAGAAGCGATTTTTGAGAAGAAAAAAGACCATTTTAAAGCTCGGTTCACATTGTAAAATCTTCTCCTTTGCTAACATTTTCTTACCATGTGTTGCCTACAACCTTAATTTTTTAACACATAGATACATATGTATGTATCTATGACTTCACACATGAGCATCCAACCTATTATATTTCCTCATATTTCTCTCTTTCATTTTTGTAAAGGTGAGCTGAAGCACCTTCCCATAATTCCAGTGTATCAAATGGTACCGACACTGTCAGATGTAACATTGACTTACGAATGCCCCCCTCTCAGTTTTCTTCACGCTCTACAACAACCTTAAAAGAGACTGTAAAGAGGTGGGGATCAGGCTGTTCAATTAAGTTACAAGTAATGGCCTCAAGTTGCACCAAGGGAGGTTTAGACTGGATGTTATGAAGAATTTCTTTATTGAAAGGCTTATCAGGCATTGGAACAGGCTGCCCAGGGCAGTAGTGGAGTCGCCATTGCAGGAGGTATTTAAGAGTCGTATAGACATAGTACTTAGGGACATGGTTTAGTTAAGGATTTGTCAGTGTTAGGTTGATGGTTGGACTCAGTGATCTTTAAGGTCTTTTCCAAACAAAGTGATTCTGTGATCTTCATTTGGTCAGTGTCTTCCTTCTGCCTAGCACAGGGTCATGTTGCCAGCAATGCATTGGGTACCCATAAAGGGTACATCCATGACACACTGGTGTAATACAGATACCCACATTACCTCTGAATGGGGTATCAGAAGGCAGCTACGATCACAAGACAAGTGAGGATAGTACTGGTGGATCTTCCTTTGAAATTTTACCACTCCCTAGGTCTGTGATGAAGTGGTTTGGTGCTGAGCTATGAGACCATGAATGACAGCAATGGAATGCTGCATGTTCCTTTCCAACACAGGCTCCCCACCTTTCAGCAGAGGGGTGACACTGAGCAGCTGAACAGAGAGTAGCACTTTAAGATGCTACAGCCATTTGTTTGCTTGGAAAACTCAGGGATACCCAGGCTCTCCTGCCTTTTCAGAGCCTGGCTGAGTTCTGACCAGCACTACATCATGTCTCTTGCAGAAAAACTGATGACATTTAGCAGAGAATATTATTCACGTGTGTTCTCATCAAGTCCACACTAATTTAAGCTTGTATCCTTTTACCCCTGCTAAGACCCAGAACCAGTGCTTCTCTTTGGGGTACTGGAATTTCTTGTAACAGAAGGGTATCTGATGGTGTCCTTCAGAAAGGCCCTTCAAATTGCTTCCTTTATCCTGAGTCCTCCTGCAGTGCCAGAATTTTTTCAGCATAGTAAAAATATTTCATTCATTATCAGGAGCTTAGTCATCTGATTCTTGGTGCTGATGCTGCCTTTTGGAACAATGGCTGGCTGCCACTCTGTCTGCTTCTGTGGGAGAGCTGAGTCCCTAATCTTTGTGTGTTTCTTTCTCTCTCTCTCTTTTTAATATCCTTGGCTTTATCATGGGAATTGATTTTTCTAAATGTCCACCTGCTATGTTTTCTCTTCTTTAGAAACAGGGACGGACCAGGTGTTAATTTGTACCGATGTCATTGACTTCAGATGATAATGAGTTCAGAAAGGATGGAAAATCAAAGCGTGTTCCACTATGCCTAGAGGAGCAAAACTGTATGGGGAAAATAATTTCTGGCTGGGCAAAGTAGCTGGAGGGTACACTACCCCTCCCTGACTGTGCCTTTATGTAGCTGCCTTTATCCTCTCTTTAAATGATTGGCATAACCAAAGGACCCCAGGGGAAAAGATGCAAAGAATAAGAAGAACCCTGAAAAGCTGCATCATGCATTAACTGTGGGTAAAACAAAGCCAGGGCAGCAGAGTTATGATCAGCTTTACTCCATCCTCTCTGTCCCTTTGGGGAAACTTCAGATCACATGTGTCAGCTACCAGGATCACAGCCAGAGGTACCCTGGGCTGCCTTCATGTGTGGAGAGCAATGTGGACACAGATGCAGAGTACTCTTATCAAAGTTTTCCACTACGGCAATATGAGGTGTGGAGGATCACTGTGTCTAAATGCATTTTTCTTGGCCCAGACTCTAACACAAACAATATCATACTTTTCAACTCTCATGAGCACAGGAAAAATTAGCCTGATGAGTATTTGTATTACTTTATTTCTCTCTGGATTCCCTTATACTTGGAAAGGAAAACAGAAATATTATGATTACAAGCATAATAGAAGTGTTGGTTAGGAAAGGACTTCACGAAGGCTTCTCAGTGAGGATATTAACAGCAGCACTGATGCTCCATCTTGTTATTCTGTTCTCTCTAGTACAAAGGACTTGTCTAGACTCTCCTACTGTCTTCTTGTCCATGGCAGTGATGTAGGCCTGTAGCCATCGCTTGGGACCAGAACATGACAGACCACATTGTTTGCGCTAAGCCTCTCACAGAGAATTTGTAGTTTCTTTTTTTCCTCTTTGTAGGTGAGCCTGAGAAATACTTGTGCACCTTGTGTATGGGACAGCATGACACACAGATGACATGGCAAGCTTTCAGCAAGTGATCATCAAAGCTATTAAATGCCAATCAGCTAAGCTGAAATTATGCTAGGTCAGCTTAGTGGTCTGTTGACAATGCCTCTCATTACTTAACTGATATGGCTACAGATAGTTCTTGGTCAAAATACACTCTTACTATTTTTTTCTGAATGTGTCTTTTCCTGATAAAATTAATGAAAGCTAGTACTTAAAGAACTGAAACCCAAACTTGGGCTCTTCTGTCAGTTCCCCAAATTTGATTTTCGAGGATGCTGAAAGAGCAACAAATCCCACCGAAGCTAATGAATATTTTGAATGTTTTGGCATAGATTTTCAGGGTTAAATGATTAACAGAGTTATGCAAATCACTGATGATCCAAGATAACTTCTTTATTTCTACTTACACTTTTGATAAGAGATGTCACTGTGGAAAGGAAATGAGTCACATATTTCTAAAAGGCCAGGAGAGACCAATTTCTGAACAGTATGAGTGCATTTCTGGCAAGACCATGACAGGAAAATTAAACAGAGCAACAGACCAAACATGCAGGAAGATGAACTGCAGTAGCAAAACCCATCACACAAAGATGGGTTTTCCCTCTGATGTGATGAGCTGTGTAGTTTTTGCAAAAACCTGTACAGCAGAGTGGGTGGCTTCCTGCGGCTCACTCACAGCAAAGCAAAGGGAATAATACTGCAGATTTCCTTGTTTTTTGGTGTATATATTCATCCACTTCTAATACTGATTTGTGACAATTCCGCTTTGTGACAGAAAAAGATTACCTGAAAATGGTGAAAGTAACTGCTACTTCTCAGAACTCCAGCAAGTCATTATTTGCTCATGCGACCTTACAGTAGAATATTAAAAGATTTCAGAAGTTGTCATTACCAGATTGAAGGACATAATGAAAAATTAAGTTCTGGACAATCTGTGATAACCAAGGGTGGGACAGAAGACTTTCTTGCCCTGAAGGCTGTGGGAAATTTGGCACTGAGTTTAGAGACACTATTACTTCTGCATTGCTTTTCCTTTCAGATATGCTCTCTGCAGGTTCCTGTGCCTGCCACTCCTTTGTGTGTTTTCTGTACGTATTGGAATCTTGATGGCCCACTGTTTTCCATACAGGGGCCATGACTGATCAAGTTATTTGCTTATGTACTTGCTTAAGTGTCAACTATGTTAAACCCTCTCCTTTTAATTTTTGCCATGAGGATTTTATGGTTTTCAGTCTTCTATTTTCTACCCAAAATCGTTCGATATATTGACTTTTGATTTAATACCTTCAGTGATCCACACATTAGAAGGAAACATATGTCACTGGTATGAAGAAAATATTTATCAAGAAAGGACAATTATCTGAAGCAAAACCAGCAACCTGATCTAATTTCTATGGCTAGGATGGTTTTCAAGAGATGACATGACTATGGGACAAATTTGAATTCAGTGATCCCACTGTAAATCTGAAAAGAGAGAGGAGTGCCTGGTCTGTGACCTGACTTACAGATACAAGTCCTCTGAAGTCAACGAAGCTGAAGAAGCAGAACTGAATTTCCCCCTCTGAGTTTATTGACATTGCCTTAGAATTGCTGCCAGTGAAGTTGACAGCAGATAGTCATTTAGCTGAACATTGCCAAGAGGAAAGATCATGGTGAGCTGCTAATATTTGTTGCTGGAAACAATCCAGGAATGGTACAGAAGCCAGATTTTTACAAAACTTTGAAACCATCCTCTAGGCACACTATACGGGTCAAGATACTAAGCAATAATGGAAGCCAAATGGGTCCTAGGCATTTTAAGCCCTGTCTGATCCAATGACTTCCTCTAAATTCGGTCATTTCACTTGAGCTTCTTGAAACTATCTCAGGCCAGCAATGAAAGCAGGTATAAGAATCGCTTAAACTAGGCTCCAGATGCATGCTTAAACAAACAATATGTGAATATATTCACTTTTTCTGGTAGTTGCAAATGACTGGTATATTCCCATGCAGCAATGAAACTCTTAATAATGCAGTCTGGGAAGGTGCTACATGCCTCCTACAAGATGGTGAGAGCCATTAGCTGCCAATGAACAGCACCATGATGGCTCCAGCTGTAAAGTGTGTTCTGGTAGACACAAATAAATTCTGTGATACACTGCTTTTGCTAAATAAACTGCTTGTGGGCTAAAAAATCAGCATGGAAAAACAGTCAGGTTTCTCACTTTCAGAACACATAAGGGCTTATGCAATTTCATAACCAATGACTTTTTTAACAGCATGGAATTTAAGACTAATCTACCCCCAAAAATGGTTTCTAGTTTCCTCTCATTCTCAAGGATGAATCTTCTCCCTAGTACAGACAATCAGAAAATATTGTGACTCTTCAAGGAAGGTGGAAATCCCTAACTATGATGTTATAGTATGGCTCAGGTGCTCACCCTCAGTCTAAACAAAATATTTTCTGAGGAAAAAAAAGTACATACAAGTGAGTGTATATGTCTACACGTGCATGTGAATTTCCTTTCTGCCTCTCCACTTAAAGGGGAACACATAACTCATGTTTTTGCCGTATTAAGATCTGAATAATTATGGCTAAATTCTGTTACTGTTTGGTTAAATTAATATAATAAGGTTCAGGGGAATTATCAAACCTGTTTCGGGTACATGATGGATATATGTTTTGAATTCTCTTCCTGTTTATTTATCTTTTTTCCACTGATTATTATTGTAGACCAACTGTGTGAGTGGTTCGAGGAATCCATACACCTGCTTTTTTAACAGTCACAAAACCATAGTTCATATTCCAAGGAAAACACTGCAGTAGCATTGTGCTTTCTGCACGCTCATCTCTTTCAGAAGAGAAGTGAAAAAAAGAGCCAAAGTAAAGCCCTAAAATTCCTATCCAAGAAGCAAGATGAAGTTAATTACTAACAAATCTTGCCCTTGAAGTCAGTGGATATGAATTTGTCAGCAGATGATACCTCAGACATTGACCCCCTTGTCAAGGTGAACTTAATCAACCCAGATAATTTGTTATGTATCTCTTGGAATGCTGAAATGGAGCTGTAATGACATTCTTCTCTAATTCCAAAAGCCATGTAAATATCATAAAAACATACAGTAAAAATATGGCCTGGTTCCAGGCATGAAAATATTGTCCTTTGTGATTAATCAAATAAAGAGAAGAGAATGACTGTAGTGTCAATGCTGAAAAAAAACACACTCAGCAGCAGGAGTTGATACTAATATTAATTTTTCAGTACTGCCCATACTGTTTCTGCTGGGTTAACATGCTCTGGAAGCCTTCAGGGTCTTGCAGACTGGTCTCTAACTCTGACTTTGATTGCTGTGCCTTTCATCCCATATCTTAGACATGTTCCTCTGACGTCAGATTCACCTCTTAGAATACTGTCCTTAGCCTTCTGTCAAAGAATGGCTGACAAAATAGAGGATAATCCAAATAAAATAATATATTCAAGAGCAGATAACAATTAAGATATATGCTTCTTACCTCAATATGTCTTTTGCTTTGACTCATTCCTTCATCTTTCTGGTGATTTTTTTCCCAAAGAAGGCTTTTGGCAGTGCACATTGTAGATGACATAAAATCCCCTGGTGGAAATTACCTTATCTAGCTTTTGATATCCACACTGTAAGTTTGTGTCTGAGCTAGTTATACTATTATAGTCAACTCCAATACAGTCAATAGAATCTCGAGTGTGATTGATGTGACCAAAAGCTGCTGTCTGCTTTAGGATGAGAGGAATTACACCTGAAAATCTTTTTAGTTTATTGATCATGACCTTCCCTCTATTGAATATGAAGTGACCTCATGGCCAGAAGTTTAGATATAGAAGTCCACACTGTGGTGAGATGTATCCCCTCCATCTTGACTTTAATGTGATGTTGATCACTCCTTTAATATACACATATACTGGGGCTCTTGATCTTCTATTTCTTTTTTAAGACCGTGAACAAGCAATTAGAGCCCTAGGAGAAACATAATTCTTGGTCTGTGTTCACAAGTCTGCTACAGTGAGTCATTAACCTTGCATCTCCTTTAATCATCACTCAGACAACAAACAACATTGGACATGACTTAAATTTTTATGGTATATCTGCTGTCAACAAGAAAAAAAAAACTACTTGTGAGTTTTCTGAGTGGGAGACAGAGGATAGCTCCAGTTCCTCTTTAGCAGGTAGGTTCATGATATAGACCCCTCTCCTGAAAAGATAATAATCTTTTGTTCACTTGTCTTCTCTTGATAGTGTCTGTGGGTAACTTAAATCTTTCCCTGGTTCCTTTTGATGTTTATTTGACTTTTTGGTCACGGTGCCATGTCCCTGCTGGACAGCTCCTTTTTCAAAGTGCAGCAGCACCAGAGGCAGTAAGAAGTCAAAGAACCTCCTGCTCAGACTGATAAGCCTTTTGTTAGAAGGACAGCTGAGTTTTTAGTGTCCACCACGGTTTGAAGAGAACCAGAGGATTGCACTGTGTCAACCATCATTGGTTAATGCATTATTCTATGCTACTTTCTCCCTCTGTTTTCTGTATTCTTCTGCCTTCATGGGTTTTATCTAGTTACTTTGGAGGACTGTCAGCATTTCATCCAGACTCAGATGGATATCGTTTTCTTGAGACTGACTTCAGGTTTTGCTTACATAAATCCCTACTCATTTGTAAATGCCTGTAAGATAACTTTAACTTCAGTGCTGACGTTTGTCTTAATGTAAATGAGTAATAATACTTTACTCGTTAGAACAGGAAGGGCTGTGTAGATAAAATACTGCCTCTGTTCTAGTGGCAAGGTTGGAAAATTAGCTGTGAGTTTCTATTTGAACTTTGAGGAATGGGACATAATGTAGACAGAGGATGAAGTATTCTCAGCCATGGAATAAATGTGTCATATGTTTTCAATCTGAAATTCGGCCACACAGAACATAAATGCAAACCAGCCTCGTGGTGGAAGTCAAAATACCCTTCTGTTGAGAACCACAAAATTGCATTTTGGGATGAGATGGTTCTGTTCCACTGTGAAGTGGGTGGTAGATACACAATAGGACAACGTCAGAAAAGTTTCCCAAATGGATCAGTTATATGCTTTATACAGCAAATGCTCTTAACTGCACTTATTACACATATATTTAATAATACATATATCAGGGACAAAATTATGCCTCTGACTGGAGTACATCATCCACAGCAGGCCAGATCTGGAGGAAAGATTTTGAGACCAAATAAGAAAAAGGCCTATAGTTGTTACTCTTAAGCACTCACTTTGGGACTATTCCTACTCTATACTTTCCTAGTGCAGACATTTCTCTCCAGTCCTCTTTGTCAGAAACACATCTGGATGGACTGATGGACTATGCCAGTGCACTGGATCTTACAGCAGGCATTGTGTGGACACTCAAAAAGGCTCTGAGAAATCATGATAAAATAGAACAACTGCATTCAACAAGACCTGTATATCTATATCTGTGGGAAGAAATGAATATATTTGAAAGTGTGAGATCAGAAAAGAAGACTACTCAGGTAAATCTGCTGATGCAAGTGTATCATGACTGAAGAGGAATATCTTCTGTGTCTATCCTCTGGCCCTATCAGTGCAATACAAGTGCCATATGTAACTAATAAATTATGATCTTGGTTAATGGTTAATTGAAATGGTTAATCATCTGTTACGTTTTTTATCTACAACATTTTTCCAAAGTGATTTGATAATATCTTTTTGCCTAATTAGAGAAGCCTTCTATAAATCATTCCTGGAGGAAGAAGATAGACTGCTGGTAAGAATGATGGACAAATGAGTTCCAAAGATTAGTGAATGATTAAAGCCTTCTGTGAGAAGATGTTAAGTATATATGCAGTTTATTTTGTGTTACTGTGGCTACTTAAATTAGTGCTTGGAAAACAGAAGAATCATTAGTATTTAATTTCCTATTTTTAGCAATATTTCTGTTTAATTGATCTATGCTTCCAAATAGTAACTAACAGAGTTTCATTGTGATAACAAACCCAGGGTTTTTTATCTTTTTTAGAACTATATTTTAGAGGCAGAGAAATAGTAGAAAGATGGAAAAATCATGTAAAACGTAGTTCTGAAATGAAACCACAAAAACTCCTAAATACTTAGCACCCCTGATGTCTTTGAGCTGGAAGATTGATAAAAACCTTATTTTTACCCACCACGTAGGTCACTGAGATAGTAAAAAAGTTAACCAGATTTATATGTTGTTTCTGTCTCCACTGCTGTGTTTTTGGAAGGCAAAGAGACACCTCTCTCTAAGCCATGGCAGCTATAAAGAATCTAAATATGTTCTCCTTTCCCAAGTTTTTCTTTATGGCAATATTTTAGCACTTAGTGCCAACTGATGATGGAAACATTTCATACAGAAAATTCAACTGCTTGCTCCTGCTGCTGCTGCTGTGGTTACACACACCAACATAACTCCTTTTCTGCTGGTGACAATGATAAGGGTTGTTATGATGGGTCAAGACGAACAGTTAGAAAGTCAGAAAGACTTCTCTGAAGGCCAGTTATGTGGCTGAGTAGCACTTGAAGTGAAAGTCCTGGATCTTCTTTCTAGGAGTTGAATAAGGAGTAAGATTTTCTTTTTTCCTTCTTTGATAAAGTCTTAAAATTGTATACAAGTGTCATTCATGTATTTTACTACATTTAAAAACATAGCTATATGTAGATGCATTTTTCTAATTATTACTCAAAGATCAAAGAACAAAACAAAGGTGAAGGGTGGGAATAAGATTTAGGAGGTGATTAGATCCAATCCCACCCAAAATTTTCCAGCAGACTGAAATCCAAAGCTTCCTTTTTTTCTCAAAGCCATGCCTGACTCTACTAAATCTGCCTCCTCTCCTTAGGCCCATCACAGCTCATTGTACTCCCTGGGTATGGCTCTATCACCCTGGAAAAGTCCAGGTTTTCTATGAGCTCTCAATCCCTAAGGTCAGATGATTTTACCTATATGCAATGGTGGCCTGCTCTTGTCACATCTTAGTAGTTTACTTAGGGTTTTGCAGAAGTCTGTCTTGCAAATCTCCACCACATCAGTGTTTGTACTAATCCTTTCTGGTGATAGGTGATGCAGGAGAAAATGTCAGAGAGAAAATAGGTGTTTTCTTGAGGTCTACTGCTTTTGTAGTATTTCCCATAAATTTCAGAGGTTTGTTTCTCTTGCAGAAGATGACAAAGGGGAAGATACAAACTGGGTAGTAGTATTCCTCAGGCCTCCATTTCCAGCAGCTCTCTAATAATTTTGCCAAGACACAGGGATCAAAAAGCCCCAGCCCCGATCCTCTCTCATTTATACCAGCACATGTTTGAAGATAAAGCCAGCAAAGTCAATACAGTTTCACAACAGTGGAAGTGATGTGAGATCAGAGTTTGAAGAGCTGCTTTTGATTGTCTCTCAGGTATTTCAGAGGTATTTAAAAACATTTCAGGCTGGGCATTTTGTATTTCTGCCTATGGATGCTAACTGTACAGATTTTCTCATCATGTTCTCTGACATTCAGCACTCCTGAAAGGAGACTGAAAGTGCTCGGGTGCTTCAGTTTGAAGGGAAAAGGCCTTGGAGAGGGGTATGATGGAGTTTTGTGGAAACCTGAAGGTGTGAATAAGGTAAGTGAAGAATCTATTTTCACCAGCCTCCACAATACTAGAACTATGGATTTATTCATTAAAATAAGTACAATTCATTTAAAACAGATAAAAGAAAGTACTTTTTTACATAGAGTGTGGTGACTTTCTGAAAAAAGAGTTATGGAGACAGACATCACTAGCAACTTCAGAAAGAAATTAGGCAAGTTCACAAACAGGTCAATTAACAGAAAACTGCAAGAATGTATCTTCTAATATCCCTAATCTGCTGGCTGCAGAAGATTAAGAAGATTGAGGTGAATGGGCCACAGGGTCCAGGTGTGCTCCTTGTATAACATCTTCTAGTGCCCCTGCAAGAGAGAAAATGCTGAACTAGGTTATTATGGCCAGTAGGGCTTTTCTTTTGTTTTTATATTCTCACTTAGTATCTTTTGTCATGTTTTTCCATTCAAATTGTGAGGAACTTGCTTCTGAAGTCCACAAGAGTGCTGGTTTTATGGCATACTGCTGAGAGTATGCATTGTATGCCCTGGGGTGCTGCAAAAGAGCAGGAATGAATGTGCAAAGCTTTCAGGGACAATCTGGAGGACAGCACAGGGAAGAAGGAGCCAAACTTGTTCAGTGCCATCCAGGCAGATTCCCCTCTGTGAACTGTTGAGACCCACAGCCACACCCAGGCTTTGTTCTGGGGAAAACTCATTGCTTCACTGCAAAAGAAATTCCAAGAATAAGTAACAGTTGTGACACTTATCGATCATGTAGGCATAGTCAGAAGACTAGGGCACACGACTGGAACCTGAATTATTTGAGATTGTGAACATAACTGGATTAGGTTTCACCTATACCATTAGCTACTATGCTTTTCTGAAAAATAATCTGGACAACTTGCAAAGGGTCAGAGCCAATCATAGGAGCCTACATGGGGTTTCATAGCTGAGTTCCCTCCCTGTTTGGTTACATGGGCTGGCACTTGGTTGAAACTGAGGCCTCTTTCTTCTATTGTCCTGCGTGGTGGTGACAATGAATAGGCTCCTGGGGTTGTGTCTTACAGGGATTATTAGGAAAAAAAAACCACATGCCTCCTTCAAAAATCCAGCACTAAAAACTGTGGTGGTTTAAAAGACTGATGAAGAGAAGGTGTTGAGCTTTAATGATGGGTTTCCTTCATGTATGAGGCAGAAGAATCAGAGCAAATTCAGGTGAAATTTTCACCTCCCTCAATACAAACATTGCAGGGTCAGACTGAAGTTGTTTCTAATCGTCTGAGTCGGCAGGAAGAGAAGACAGCAAGGAAGGGCCCCTATGTGGGAACACATGGTGGTATCCTGCTCCTGGTTTTTCTCAAATCCACATGTTTCTGTGGCTATGGTAAAAAATGGTGTTTGAGTGGCTAGTGTGCATACACACCAACATTACCAACATGCTCATTTTCACATAGATGCTTTTGCCCTTCCTAGAGCAAATTTTTTGCATGATTTTATGGCATCAGAAACAGAAGGGTATGGACTTTCATGACATTGAGCCTCTCTGCAGAAGTGTATGATTGGAAGGTCTGTAAATAAGCTCGCCTGGAGACAAAGGTTTTTCTGTTCAGGCCCCACAACCTTCAGAATTACTATGAGACTTGTGTTGTCCGTTGACTCATCCAGGAAAGTCAGGATGAGATTATTTGTGTCCTCATGTCTGATTTATTGTTCTACTTTTCAGACTGCTCCTCTCCTGGGTCATGGAGGACAATATCTATTTCAACATCTTTTGGGGGAAAGCAAGGGAACAGCTCTGTATATAACTTGCTGCATATGTAACCCTAAATATTCAGCTCACCATCCTGTCCAAGTAAAAACTGCAATGTGAGGAAGCCCTGATAGGTCACTCTTCATTCCTCCTTCTGTTTTCCGGTGGAAACCATCCTGTCTATGATGCTGATTGAATCTCTAAAATTGTTTGCTTCCTTCCTGCCTTTATAAGTACTTTCCTATTTGATGTGTCTTTACTTTCATTTTTCTTTTTAGGTTTGAATACACTTGTCACTGTAACAGTGGTAGTAGTTTGGAATAGGTGTTAAGACCCTGTTAGCATTTTGCTTGAGAAACAGAGAATTGAAACAGTTAAATCTAGTTCCTGAAGATATTTATTCAGTTTTCTATATTTTCTGAGTGCAGTTGGTCACAGTTGGACTCGTTGATCTTGAAGGTTTTTTCCAACCTTAATGATTCTATGACTATGATTTCATAACAGTAGCCTGAAGAGAGACCACAGATGAACTTTGTCAGTTTTGACTGAGTTTCAATTGGAAACTTCTCTTAAATCAAAGCTCTTCAAGTGGAACTCAAGAGTGTGAATTGCTGCACCTTCAAATGAAGAAAATGTTCATATGAATTTATTGCAAATTAGCTGTTTGCTATTGAGTTGTAAATTATAGTCTAGTCTCTATGTTGGAGAACAAGATTTCACTGTCTCTGTATTTGCATGTTTCCTGCAGGTTAATTACTAAATTATTGATTTCCAACTCATAATCATTGATACCTTTACTCTTCCACACTTTGATGGTATATTGCTCCTGCTCAAGCAGAGGAGATTTGTCAAGGAACTGTAGGAATTTCTTAATATGACCAAAATTTTCCTGTGCAACCATTCAGGTAACTGACAGAGAATATGTTTTATGTGCCTTAATAGTAGATTTTATGCATCTATGGGGCAAAGATATTCAAAGCAGTTTTTAAAAATTTCTACATCCAAACGTGTGCTTATGAGTACTCCAAAGTAATTACACGGGAACTGTGATTTGTTTTGTTCCCAATGTGACCAATTTTGTGCGAACAAGTGATTGCACTTCTAACTGCCCATTTGCTGTATGCAATAATGTGTTTGCACTTCTGCGTATTTTGGAGAATACACACCAGGACCTCACAGGTGGCAACAGAACAAATGAAGCAGGTTAGCAAGACATTGAGAAGACTGGCTTTGCATGCAAATTCCTTGAATCAGTAGAATTGTTGATTTCTAGGACAAAAGCAGCTTGCTTCACTGATTAATTCTTTATAAATTATTTTAAAGTTGCCTATTAGCTGTAATTTATGTCTTGTAAGCTTGGTGAACAGGTGTTTTTAGTCCTTAAGACCCACCAAGGAGCAAGTTCTCTTTTTATTTACATTTTTAATTGCTCTGTTGTCGCAGCCAGCCACAATGCAGAAGCGAATAATTTGATTTGCCATTTTGATGTCTGCTTCTCACAGCTCCATGTTATCTGGCTGATCTTGACCTGTGCCATGTCATTCAGCTACATGTATCTCCATTTCTAACTACTTTTGTGCCACTATATTATGGAATTATATTCAACTTGAATATCTGTTTTCTTACATGTATCCACCCATAGCTCTCCTGGTTTGTTGTATTAGCAATTCAAAGGAAGAAGAGGAAAGTCGAATTCATTCCTCTTCTAATTCTACACAGTATCTACTCAAATCTTTACTACTCAAGCATGTCAGCAGTTGAAGTAATTACATTAGTGTGAATGGCAAAAAAAAAAAAAAAAAAAAAAGACAAGGAGGGAGTAAAAATAATGTAAAGCTTTAAGAGGAAAATAAAATTGATCTGTACCATCATTGAATGTACTAAGTCCACTCAGACAATATTGTTTCAGGTTCAGAACAGTTTGGGGACCTGGGCTGAATCTGGCAAAAATGGCCAGTATTCTTCACTTTTCATTCTTTCTTATTAATGTACAGATGAAAGCCAGGAGGTTTTCATCAAATTAATAACCAGAAGGGAGGCATCTGTGTATACGAAGGAGAAATCTTCAGTCTTTCCCACAGAAGTTATTGTCTTACCTCAAATAATATTTGTTAGCACCTTCCAGAAAGGAAACAGTGTACTAGCTTGTATGAAATGAACACTTTTCAGGGCACTGCTGAAGGAAACACAGTGGTTTTCAATTAATTTTCTGTTTTCGTTGTGCCTCTTCCTTCAGGGCAAATATGTTGAGAAACTTACGATGAGTAACAGTCACCTTTTCAATTTAAAATCTCTACATGCTCTTTGCTTTTGAGTAAAGACCCTCTACCCTATACTTTATGCTACAGGTCTTTACGGGTAGAAATCCTTTCATTTAGCAGTGGACAAAGCTTAGATGTATTGATTCTTTTATATTTACCCAGCCCCGTATCCTTTTCTTCTGGTGTGTGTCATTCCATCCTCTTCCTTAGAAGGAGGGCACAAGGATGGGAGACCTGTGCACAAAAGGTAGTGTTTTGTTTCAGTAGGATTTCGGCTGAAATCTCCTCACGTGTCTTCTGATTTGGGTTTACTTTGGGTAGAGAAAGAGACAGTCAGCATAGTACTTGGTACTTAGACTACAATGCAATTAATCTTGTGGATATTAGGTATCAAAGCATGTCTGGAAATAGCCCTAAATCAGCTTTCCCAGTGATAACCAGTTTCTGCTGGTGTGTACCCTGGTTACTCATACTTAACAGTTCATACTTCTTTATTTTATACAGTGAGAGCTGGAGGCAGACTAAGCTTTCTCAGTTGATTCTGGCCACCTCAGGAGTAGAGGAAAAGACCCATATTTTTCTGGTTGATTTTGCCTTAAGCATAGTTAAGTGTGCAGTGTGTATTTAATCAATTTTGACAGCAGAGTATTCTGCAGTTGTTATTGTATGTGGTGGCCACAGTAAGAGAGCACTGCTGTTGAACATCATGTATTCGTGCTTAGATTTTTGCTCTCAGGTTTTACACTTCACAGAAACCAAGTAACAATGAAACCAACATCTTTGCATCTCTAGTCAAAACAGAATGGACTGGATGACTGGATTTTAGTTATTTTGTAGCATTACATCTGACTCCCTTTTGCATCAAGAAGTGAAGGTGAGATATATGATTAAAACAATAATTACATAGCACTTTTAAAGTTTGTTTTTGAAGCTGGTTAATCTACTCTTGTTTATGTTTCAAAGTCATTAATGTACCAGAGTGAAATTCTTCAGTCATTTATTTACTCACGGAGGAATACAGATCAGCTACAAAATTCACAGAATGTTTCTGAATTCATCACTTTCAGATGAAAAAGAATAGTATACAAATAAAAATAGTATTAATTGTCAAAATAATCCTAATTACTAATAAACAATACATTTTTAAGAGAAAACAAATTTTTATTTTGAAATGCTTAATTAAAAAATTGACTTAATTTTACTAATAAAACCCTAGTGGGCTATATATTTCAGGTTGAAAAATATATTTCTCTTAATCTAGAATTATTTGGGAATGGGGAGAAAAAAATTAAATTTTTAATCTTGTATTGGCCAAAGTATTTTTTAAAAAAAGTTTCTTCAGCTTCCTGTGAAAAACTGTATTATCTTTGCAGGCTCAGTCTTCTCTTCCAGATTTCCTTTTGCATGAACTTGGGTTTCACTTTTAGATTAATCAGTCTCATTGCAGGATTGCATTACATTCTGTGAAATGTTTCCTTTCATTATGAAACAAGATGAAACACAATGATGCAGCCCAAGTTGTTTTTTTCTCACTCAACTAGAATGAGAAGGGAAAAAACAGATGTGAATTGAACTGGAAGAAAAGTCACAGTGGACGTATGCATAAAACTTGAATTGAATTTGAAGAAACCAGGAACTGGAAGAAGCTTTAAGCCAAATCTTGTCAAATCAGGTTGATCTTTATAATAAAGATATTCAGACTTGTGATCTTGTCATGATCTCATTCATTCATGTTTGGGGAAGATGGGATTGGTATTTTGCAACAGGTTTAAATGTCACGCTTGGGCAATTTTTGATTTGTTGGCCATTTGGAGAACTGTGCACTCAGAAGGGCTGTGGAGTGTAGCACAAATAGCACCAGAGCTATCAGATACGGAAATTTGCTATCAACAGAAACCATCCAAAGTTCAAGAACATTATTATTACATTGAAATTGGGTCAGTTTGTAATGAGGACCTCTGAGAGAGATTATATCATTTCCTGACATAAAAAGAAACATCTGACTTCTTTGATGATAGCAGTGTTGATCAGTTTCAGAGTGTTTTAGCATTATGGCATACCCATAACATGAGGAATTGTCATTAACACTGTAATAAAAGAACCAGGCTTCATGAAGTTTAGCTTTCTAGAAACTCAGACTGAAGAGCAAAACATCCACTTCTTAATACTTGCCTTTTTTATCTAGCAAGGTGTTTTAGAACCTGGATTAGTTGTTAGGACCATGAAAAAAATCCTCCTTTTTCTTAAAAAAACTCCAGTTTTTTGTAAGTGAAGGCTTAATATTTGTATTTTCAAGCAGTGACTGGAGAGAACTTTTATTGTGATTCCTCAAATCCAAAGAAATTGCAAATGCAAAGTTATAGACATAAGATTTGAAACCAGACCATAACATCTGAATGTTGAAACTTTCTAATTTCTATTGGGTATCTGTCTGCAAATTTTGTTTTGTTGTTATTTATATTTCTAAATTGGTGCTTTTGGAGTTTACCTTGAATTTTGGTAGCCTTTCATTTTCATCTGTTTAGCTGGGAGAGGCTTTTCCTTTTGTATCAAAGATTAATATGAAGAAAGCTAGGACTAACTACTTTCTTGTATGGGATGAGTTAGCTAGGAGTTAGGCAATTATAACTGTTTTTCCACAAAACAGACTGCTCAAAATTTTAGTGGGAGCTAGATAAAATACAGCATTTGACTTTTTAGGGCATGTAGGTAGAAGTCTTTTAATACTCAAAATAAATAAAAATAAAGTAAAATAATAGTTAGTACAAAATAAATTACAGCAATTTTATGAGAAATTTTTAGAGAAGGTAGAGGGTGCATGATCTACAGCCTCCCATTAGTCTTCAACGGTTTTATGAATCTAAAGTATTCTAATTCTCAAGCTTCCTAGTTTCAGACTAATTCACAATGTGATATCAAATCAATTAGGATACCTACTGCAAATGATTCCAATCATGTAAATGAAAAGATATCTCTGTACTGCTGTATTTTTATAAAATATGTTTCAGTCAAAACTCTTCACAGCTGCACACTTATTGGTCTAAAATTCCACATTTTAAGACATTTATTCCTATTACTACCAATGTAAAATAATATGTACCCTTTCTGACACTAATGATCTTGTCTATAATTGTACCATGAATTTTTAATTTCTAAGTTTTTTTTTCATACAACTGATCTCAATGAGATAACCATTCTGACAGCAGCTCTAATTTCAACTTTAGAGAGAAAAATATTAACCTTAATTGTCTTCCTTATGCCCTGACATATTTCACCATGTAATCAGATTGTTTTTCTTTAAATTAATGTCAGCTTCATGGTGTTTTGCTCTATTTGCAGGTATTAATGAATAAATTTAAACTCTGAATCACAGGTTTTTAAATTGGCTGAAGGAATAAATGTATAGTTACATTCATAAATATATATCAAAGCAGTCAAAAGCTTGGCTATATATTCTACCTTGATGTGAATGTGAAATTTCCATTACTGTTAATGGGAGATAATGTGGGTGTTTTCAGGGCAGAATATATTCCAGGCAGTATCCCGTAACATGTTTTTTTCCCTATTACTTCCATTTTTCCTTCTTTGTATATTGTTTGCAACTGTAAAATAACACTTGAATTCAAATTTTAGGAACTTTACTGAAAGCAATAGTAGAATTTAGACCTTTATCACATCAGAAAGATTTTGCAATATTCACAATGGATACATCTGCACTAGGAAACCAAACATGGCAAGGACAGAGACCAAAGCATATTTAGGCCAGATGTATATTTTGCCAGATGTAAATTTTGCCAGATGTAAATTTTGCCAGATGTAAATTGCAGACACCCATGTTTGAGCACGAAGCCCTCCTGAATTTCTGTTCTGTGGTTAGGACCATATATGATACTAACAAAAAAAAAGTTCATTATTGCTAACCATGTTAGTGGTGGTAGCCAAGGGACATATAACACCTTGATGGTGCTGCAGGAAGATGTCCATGCAGCAGAAAAAAATCCCTTGTCCCTGTAAAACTGCTGCAGATCAGACAATTAAAGGCAAAAACCAGGTCATGTTGGTAATGTTTTCTCCGGATGTTTAGTGCCACAGCTTCTTATGAAAGACTAAATAAAAGTACCTCTATGTCAGTGAGCTGTCCTGATTTTTGATGTGTGCATCCCCAGTGACAGGTTTCTCAGCAGTCCCTGGGCTTTCACTACAACTGGCATCAGAGAGTTACTGAAGAGTTTGCAGGTTCAGAGCCATTGTCTGTATCAGAACCAGAGGCAAGGTAATTCTTTTATTTTGTAATAACACTTTCCTTGCTTTTCATGTTATTTGATTGTGCCTTCAGTTGTCTTGAGTGAAAAGTGTGAGAATGAAACAACTGAGTGAGACAGAGAAAGATGTTCCCCTCACAGAGGAAAAAGTCTGTCCCCAGTTTCAAAAAGTGAATTGTGTTCTGACTTCTATTGGGATGTGTGTATAGAATGGTGACAAATGAAGTGCTATGCAGCCATGCTTAACCAATGAAAAAGCATTAAGACATCATTTTGGTTTGGGGTTTTTGTTGTTGTTGTTGTGTTATTTTTTCTTGGTTTTGTTGTTTTTTGTTGTTGTTGCTGTTGTTATTGTTTGGGGTTTTTTGAAATTTGTTTTCCTGTGAAATGGGTTAGAGGAAAATTCTTTAGAAGAAACATTAAAAAACAAACACATAAAAACATACATAAAAACAAAACAAACACAACAACGGCATTCCGTTGTGTGGGGGGAGAACTAGTCCGTTCCCCACACAAACAAACAAAACAACAAAAATGCAATCCAAGCAGGACTTCTCTAATAATACATGAGTGTGTCACCGGTGGGAACAATCATAAGTCTCTTATTGTCCATCTCCATCATTAAAATCTCATCAGTAAGGGGTAAAAGGATATATACTTGGAGAGGATGAATCTAGGTTCCAGGTGGCCACTGTCTGCATACTAGTTGCAACTGTAAAGTTTTGGGTAACCTAAATGAATAGTTTGTCCCTCAGCTTCTAATCAACCTTGGATGAAAAATGTGTCTATTTAATTATTTTTCAAGATGAACAATTTTCCTATCAATTGATGATTAATAATCTCAGGATCAATTTGCAACAGAAAAAATGCAAATGAGATTAAACACAGTTAGTATCCTTAAAGACCAGAAAGCAACTCTGCTGTTGAAATGCTGAAGCACTCACTCTACGTATAGCATAAAGCAAAACAGATGAACTTTAAGATGTTTTGGTTCTAATGAAGCTTCAGGCTGTGGTTAATATCATGCTGTTATGAAATATTATGTCCCACATGACATGTCTCTAAATTGGAGAGACAGGGACTTGATGGATAGACCACTCAGTGGATAAGGAATTAGCTGCATGGTCACACTCAAAAAGTAGTGGTCAATGGCTTGATGTCCAAATGGAGACAAGTGACGAGTGTTGTTCCTCAGGGGTCAGCACTGGGACCGGTGCTGTTTAACCTTTTTGTTGGTGACATGGACGGTGCAGTTGAGTGCACTCTCATCAAGTTTGCTGATGACACCAAGCTGTGTGGTGTGGTCAACACGCTGGAGGGAAGGGATGCCATCCAGAGGGACCTTGACAGAGGCGGGCCCATGTCAACTTCATGAAGTTTAACAAGGCCAACTGCAAGGTCCTGCATTTGGGTTGGGGCAACTCCGGTCACAAATGCAGGTTAGGTGGAGAATGTATTGATGGGAGGTCATTCTTTCCCTCTTCTCCACTCTTGTGAGATCCCACCTGAAGTACTGTACCATTTTATGATTCTATGAGGTAGTACTAGATAGTTTTATTTGTTAGAGCACATTAAAAGTATTTCTTACCCTATCTAGGATTGATCTCTACAGCTCTATCATATGCAATAAACAAAGAATTAAAAGTGAGGAGAGAAAGTCAGAGATGGTGATAGAAATATTGCTGTATTGTTTCAGAAGCTGTAACAAACAGCACTGTCTACAAGGATCATTGGAAGAGGTGCTGGTACTATGACAGAACAACAGAAGTAATTTGAAAGAGCTGCCAAGTGAAGGTGTTATTATGATAGAAAACTCCTAGATTTGGAGAAGCCAATTAGAGCTTTAAACCAGAAGAAAACCTGCCAATATGACTCCTTGCTTGCTTTGGAACTGTGCCTTGCTTTGGTCATTTTGTTGTGCTCCTTGGGAATTTGGCATGGTTCTGCTTTTAAGAGATAAACCTCATGTTTCCTCATGAAAGCTTGAGCTACTAACTGTGGCATCACTCTCCAGGGGAACATATGCAAACAAATTACAGTAGTCTCTTGCCTACAGTACTGTCATATTTCATTTGGAAAATTATAAGAGGAGATTTCATACAGAAGAAACAGTCCCTGCATTACCTTATTCCTGGATTAGCATGCCAGAGCACTCCAATTAGACATCAAATGAAAAACATGTCAAAGAGATAACTTGTGTATTTATACAACATTGTTCATGTTGAAGTATGCCAAAGTCCTAGTGCATTCTCTTGGATGGAGACAGAAGTTATGGGCAGTTCATTGTGTAGACTTCGACCAGATCACTTGGCTATGGCAAGAATCAACATGTTGAAAGGATTATGCTGGTTTTTGATATATGTAAATAACACATTTCTTTATTGTTCTATGTACACTCTAAATGCTAAGAAAATGCCTAACATAGGTAGAGGATGTGATGCCTTTTATTGGACTATAGTGTATTATGTGCTAGGCTCAAATATTATTTTCCTGAAAGTAAAATATTTCCTAGTCTTCAAGTCTGCCCTGACCAACTCTGATTCCATTTAAACAGCGTTTTCTTCCTTTAGCAAGGCTGCCTCTTGCATGGGCTGCTCTCCTGCCCTGGGAAGCAGTCATTTGAACTGGTTCATCTTGATTACTTGTGGCATAGTCTAAATGGCATTTATTTGTCAGAATCAAAGCCCTTGATGATCCATTCCAAGGGTTTGCAGAAGGGAAATTGCTCTATCCTTGTTACTGAAGCACTGTTTTATGCTTTCACCAGAGGATCCAGTAGAGTATGATATGATAGCTACAGTAAACATTATTAAGACAATAATAATTACTAAAATACTTTACACACTAACTGGTGTGGAACTTCTTGGCTGAGCTATGGAGTAAAGGACCATCAGAATAGGTAGAGATCAACAGTGTTGATGCTAGGGAAAATGGGTACTGTACAGCAACAAAATCTCTCCTTCCATGCACTATGTGATATCTTGTTAGGTGCTTCCAGCCAAACAGTTGCAAAATACACTTATTCTCCATTGTACCCGTGTCCACAATTTGGACTCACTTTGAAAATAGGTAGGATTTTCATTGAAGGCATGTCTACAAGAAAATACATGGTTTGATGAAAAACATTTTGCCCAACTTCATGTTAGAGAGAGGCTGGAGAAGGAAGAGAAGAGCCTGAAACAATTCAAAATCAAATTAAGAGAGACTTAATTAAGAATCTAACCTTGTTCACTGCATATGTGCATGTGACTTGCAGCATGGGGGAATTACATGTTTATAGAATCATAGAATTTGTGAGGTTGGAAGGGACCTTTAAAGGTCATCCAGTCCAGCCCCCCCTGCAGTGCACAGGGACCTTTTTAACTAGATCAGGTTGCTCAGACCTTGTCAAGCCTGACCTTGAATGTTTCCAGGGATGGGGTCTCCACCACCTCTCTGGGCAACCTGTTCCAGTGCTTCATCACCCTCATTGTAAAGAACTTCTTCCTAATGTCTAATCTAAATCTACTCTGCTTTAATTTAAGTCCATTGCCCCTCATCCTATCACTACAAGCCCTTGTAAACCACCCCTCCTTAGGTTTCCTGTAGCCCCTTCATGTACTGGAAGGCTGCTATAAGGTCTCCCCAGAGCCTTCTCCTCTCCAGGATGAACAATCCCAGCTCGCTCAGCCTGTTTTCATAGGAGAGGTGCTCCAGCCCTCTGATCATTGTTGTGGCCCTTCTCTGGACTCATTCCAACAGGTCCATGTCCTTCTTGTGTTGAGGGCTCCAGAGCTGTACACAGTACTCCAAGTGAGGTCTTATGAGAGAGGAGTAGAGGGACAGATTCACCTCCTTTAACCTTCTGGCCATGCTGCTTTTGATGCAGCCCAGGATGTGACTGGACTTCTGGGATGCAAGTGCACATTGTTTGCTCATGTCCAACTTTTAATTCACTAGTACTCCCAAGTCCCTTTATGCAGGGCTTCTCTCTATCATATCATACCCTAGCTTGTATTGATAATGAGGATTTCTCCTACCCAAGTGCAAGACCTTACACTTGTCCTTGTTGAACCTCTCGAGGTTCACGTGGGCCCACTTCTCCAGCTTGTCCAGATACCTCTGGATAACATTCTGTCCCTCTGGCATGTTGACCACACCAGTCAGCTTGGTGTCATTGGCAAACTTGCTGAAGGTGCCCTTGATCCCACTGTCTATACCATTGATGTAGATATTAAACAGCTTTTAAGCAAATTAGCTAAAAGTGGACATTAAAAGTCTTGTTTTATGGTATGCACTTGACTGCATTGTATTTCTCACTTGGTGTTTTGAGTGCTTGCCTTTGCAAAGTCAGGGTTTTTTCAAAAGGGTATCTGTGCATGAAGGAGGAGAGTAATTTCCTAAGTTTTTAATTTAAAAAAGGATGGAAAGAAAAAAAACAAACACAAATTCCATCAGGTGGCAACTTAGTGACATGCACATACACCCTTAAATGCATGACAACCTTCAGATCCACTGCACTGACTTTTGCCTCTTGAGATAATTTTGTAACTACTGGATAAGGTTCTCATACTTTCTCCTGAGCAGCACTGACAGACAGAAATGCACCATTTCCCAGTAGAGATGTACAAAAAGCTTGCTGGTAGGTGTGAGGTTTAGGAGTTGTGGAGCTTCAGATAAATCTTGTGTCCCATTTTCTCTAAGTGGTACCTGTTCTGGTGTACGATGCCACATCTAACTCCTAAACTTAGGCTGAGCTGAATTTTGTCCACTTCAAATTGGACTTGCCTCCTTCCTCACAGAGCTTGGGCTTAGCAATCAGCATGGAAAACACTGAGTTCATACAAACAAAAAGAGAGAAAGAGAGACTTCCCGGCCTTGCAAGCTGGCAGCAGGCAGGAATACACAACCGGTGTGGAAAGAATTTTTAAGCATTCAACTGCCAACTGTCTCAGCTCTTGTCTGAACATGGACAGATTCAGGGGCTTTTTGAAAGGTTAAAACTAAGGGACAGAAATGACATGCAACACATCCTTGGTCCAGATTTAACTTTTCACCAGTTAAATTCTGAGTCTCTACCACAAAATCTAACATACTCTTTGTTATTCCAACAAACAGTTTTAAGGTTTTATTTTTATTTTTCTGAAATGGGCAATCAGTGAGTTTTACCTGATTGTCTTTCTGAGAAACAGATGAGGTATTTGGAATGATGTTCTCTTTAAAAATTCAGCCTAAGGCAGATACCAAGTCTGAAAAATTTTAGATTGAGTGGTCACAGTTTGACAAAATTTCAAGTCACTGAAAATCAAAATTTATTAGGAGTCTTGGGACACTTCAAATGCAGGTGGTGTTAACACCTCCATTAACAATACATGTGAAAATTCAACAGCTAACTACAGAAAGTGAGACTCATGTATTAGAGTGTTGGTACATTAATATGCATATGGTGAGAGAAAAAAAAAATCTTCTTTCCATATTTTATTAATGAGACAGAATCATATGTTAGCAAGAAAAACAGTCATACTTAAGAAATTAAATGGAACAGAAATAGGAACAACTCTGGCTTTATACATTCCCTTGACAAATCTCTGAAGTTTTTATGACTGTATAATCCAGTTCCTGTCACAGTTTTCTGCTACGGCATCTTTCAGACGATTGGTTTTGTGCATAGTTATTAGTCTGATGCCACTAATCTCTCATTGCTGCAGGAATAAACTCAGCTGCTTCTATGTGAGTGCTTATAGTTTCTTTTAAATGGATGTGATTCAGGTGGCCTAATGGTAAAGTGGGAGATGCAATTTTAAAGATGACATTTGATTTTTATTACATACCAGGTGGTCTAGAGACTGAGCAGTATGTGGGCAGTATTTTCCAGCTCTATTTGGAATAAGAAGATTAATAATATTCAAGCGTGATACCTCCTGCTCATTAAGAAATACAGTTGGAGGAACTCCCTTCACCTATATTAGTTGGGTTAAAAGAAATGCATGTAGGCCAATCCAGTTCCTCATCCTTGGAGAGGGTGGATTCATCCCTTCAGAGGACAGGTTTGTATTGTGGAAGAGTTACCCTCCCTGCAGAGCTGCCTAGATTTCCCCATTAACTACAGAGGAAGATCTATATGATTTAGGTACATCAGGCACCCAAGTTTTAGATGGATACACCTAATGGAGGTGAGACTCACTTAATGGCTGCAGTTATTTTTCTTCTTCCCATAGAAAAAAAATGTACATATACATGAATGTTCTGTTGTCTTCTCAGTACTCCTACCCACTGTTAGCAGCTCAGATAAATTGCTTCCTCATTTAGAATCAAACACTGACCAGATGTGACAACAGCAAACTCGGTCTCTAACTACCCGGGATCCTAGGTGAACACTCATTCTCTGAGTTGAGTTCTCTACAAAATTGTCTAAAATTGCTTTTGGACTTTGAGGCTTCTGCCAGATAAAAGTGATGTAAAGAAGATGTGCCTTTGGGAATAAAAACTGTTCCTTTGTGAGTAAAATGCTGTTTTTGAGGATGGACAGGTCTTAACAGGATGAGTTTGTTCTTTTATGACTTAACATTAATGTGGACCAACCTGAACATGGCAAATATGAGTATTGCTAGTTATCCTATTCAACGATCTTTATTTTTGCTTGTTTACAGACTCTATAAACTAATTTTTTATATTAATTCCTATTAACAATAATGAATCATAACAATTTTTCTTTCACAAAACAAGAAATGCTACTGCTTGCCTTCTTTTCAGGCTCTTTCTTAGCTTATTCTTGGTTTTGAAACCATGTATCAAAGACTAAATATCTGCTCTCTCACTGATACCAGCTTTGTTATCCCAGGAATCACACTTTTTCCTTAATCTCTTTCAGATTTTATCCCCATATTGAATAATAGGGAAGCTTCTATGACAAGAAAGGCATGATCTCAACTGGGATCTCCAAAGTTATTAATGGTTTGTAGGATTATGGCACGCTTGGACAGAAAGCATATTGTGACACTACCTTTTTGTAGAATCATAGAATCACAACACCATAGAAACATAGAATCATAGAATCATAGAATCATAGGGGTTGGAAGGGACCTCTGTAGATTTTGAGAGATTCTTGATTATTCATCCCCTGAGTTTCCTGCAGTCAATGTCCCATCTTTCTTTCTCCAGAGCACATGAAATCTGTGACTGCTTTCTTCAAACCTCAGTTAAGCAAGATCTAAGTCCATAGGCTGATGAACACACATTGTTCCACTTCCCCTCCCACCATGTGAACTCTGAACCACACCCTGACAATTGTCACTCTCTTCCCCAGGAGAAAGGTATTTTTCCTGGATGTCTTGGGTTTTTTTTTTTTGGTTTTTTTTTTTTTTTTTGTTCAAAATATGCCAGTAAAGAGGGAAGGATTTCTTTTCACCTTTTTTTTAAGAGTTATCCAAAACCCAAAAATATTTATGGGCATAGTTTTCTTAAGATACTTCCCATCCTGTTTTCCTCCAGGAACGTCTATGTCCATTACTTGTCTCACCATATATAAAAGAAGAAAGAGGGGTTGTCTTTGGCTGGTTCAGTCTCTGAAGTGTCTGCCATGGCAATGTAATAAATAACCATAAACTTTGTATCTTTGAGATGAGAAATCAATCCATAGAGACAACTTTCAGATATTTCATCTAGAAGAATACAAGGAAGAGGAAAATTAAGTGAAATGGAGAAGTGAAGAACTTGCCTGTCACCTTGTCTCATGTTTATTAATTGGATACAACTGTAAGAAGAGGCAACGTTCAGCTTCAGGGTTCTTTCTGTGTGAAAAGCAAAGGTGAATTCCCTGATTATTTTTTTTTTTTGCATTTGGATTATTGATTTCTCTGACATATTTTAAGCATCTCTTTCTAGCTGCTGTCTTTTTTTCCATCTCAGACTCTGCCTGCCCTCCTCTGGTCTTTCCACACCTTCACAGGCAAAGCACTGAAATGCTTAAATATCTGAAAACCAGAAAAAGTTGTAAGTAAGAAAGAAAGAAAGTGTGAAGAAAAGGGAAACTAGTTAAGGTACTAATGCTGAATGTAATACCTGTCTTTAAGTAATGTGAGAAGTATCTGAGAAGTATCTACCAAATTTATGATCCTACTTTGTTCAAGCACCTCAAAAATCTCATTAGGAATTACTTTGTCTGTGTGGGTGAGGTCTTATTTTCAGGAACGAACAGTGAATCCACACTTCTTCAGTCCCAGCAAAATATCGGTACATACCATTCTGTATTTTTAGATTACCCTTCTCAATTTTAAGATGTGTAATATGAAAATTTAGGATTCAGAAGTTTGTAGAAAACTAAAAATCAAAGCATTGTGTTTGCATAAAATAATGGGAGAGACTTGTTCATTAGGTGTGATGTTTTCTTCTCCTCCCCCAAGTCGCAGATGACTTCAATAATTCTACTGGAAATACACAGGGAAAATTTCCCCTCAAATTTGAAAATCCTTTTTTTTTTTTTCTTATTCATCCTGACCATGCAATGTGTCTGGGCAGGAAAAGAGCAAGAAAGGTAAAATGAAGATGTCCAGAGTACTGTTAGAAATCTTCCATCTGACCTATGCGGGCAAATGATGTTTCAAAATAATCAGCACCTGGAATGGACTGGTACGTACAAGAAAAGGAGAACATATCCTAGAGATTCCTGTTGGTCTTCTTTAAATTTTAAAAGCATTTGCTTAACTTACTCTTTGCATGCTATTCTAAAATATTCACAAGTATCAGTGATATTCAGGGAATTTGTACCAAACAGTTGGAAGCTCTTTCGTGACTGATCTGATCTGACTCACCATGTCCTCCTCACACGTGCATCTTTGCCATTCCCCATAGATACCCCCTTTCACAGTGAAAACTGTAAAAGCAGCACTTTGGAAACATTATGTAAGGAGACTGCAATGCGGTTAAGTGCACTGAGATGTGGCTGAAAATACAGGCCCCTTGATGCAAATATTCCAAGGAACCTTGGATAAAGCAAAGGCCACAGCAGTCATTGACATGGTGAACTGAAACAGATCCACTGAAAGGAGGATGGATACTGGGAATGACAAGATTTAGACTATCCTAGAATTTTGGTAACCACAGAAACTGGTGTTGAGATTCAGTACCAAATAAATGTGCATAGTGTTTATATGGAGGTATCTGCACATGCCGGTGTGTCTGAGATCTCATTTTAGTCCATGGTGTCAGTGCAGTCTCAGGACTCCATAGCCCAATTCAATTAACTTTGTTGTGTTTTCTAGAAGCTCAACCCAATCACCCACATGTACACATCTTGTGTCATTTGAGATGTTGTATAGAATCTCAGACACCTCAATGGGGCTGGAATCATAGAATTATGGAATTGGCTGGGTTGGAAGAGACCTTAAAGGTCATCTAGTTCCAACCCCCCTGCATGGACAGGGTCACCTCTGACTAGACCAGGTTGCTTCAAGCTCCATCCAACCAGGCCTTTTGTACTTCCAGGGATGGGGCATCCACAACTTCCCTGGGCAACCTGTGCCAATGTCTCACCACCCTCACATTAAAGAATGTCTTCCTAATGTCTAACCTAAATGTCCGCTCTTTCAGTTTAAAACCAATTCTCTTCATTCTATCACTACATGCCTTGGTAAAAAGTCCCTCCCCAGCTTTCCTGTAGGTCCCCTTTAGGTACTGGAAGGCTGCTATGAGGTGTCCTCAGAACCTTCTCTTCTCCAGGCTGAGCAACCCCAACGCTCTCAGCCTGTCTTCACAGGGAGGTGCTCCAGCTCCTGACAATCTTTCTGGCCCTCCTATGAACTATCTTCAATAGGTCTAGGTCTTTCTTGACATGATGCAAGACACCAAGCTCTTCTGAAGTAGCAACCAAAGGTCAGACTTGGTAGTTTATGGTCTAGAATTTTACTAGGAAACGATATAAGTAATTGAATTGAATCCTAAATCTCCAGTGGCTGTAATACATTTGATACCTTGCTGGCATGTATACACTTTAATACTAAATATTTTCATCTTGAACTGAGTGTTTTCTGAAAGAATATTTAATACAGTGATGTCATATTTCAGCCAGCAAGAGTTACCAGCTTTTCTAGCATCCAGAGATGATAATTCCTTAAATTTGTCCTTTAGAAATTCCCCAGGCTAAAAAAAAAAATGTCTTAAACCCTTCAACACATTTCTCAAGCAGTTTCTCTCATTTAAAGGACTGTGGATTTCCTAACGAAGGCAATTTCTTTGTGTTTCATTTTCACATTTGTAACTTCACAGTGATGTGGTCATAAATTAAATGCTACAAGGTTTCCAATCTATTCTGGTTAAACTTTGATATTTTTAGCTACATATAAAGGGTTGCAACCTGTATCATAGAATCACAGAATCAGAATTGTCAGGGTTGGAAGGGACCTTTAAGATCATCTAGTTCCAACCCCTCTGCCATGGGCAGGGACACCACCAACTAGATCAGGTTGCTCCGAGCCCTGTCCAGCCTGGCCTTAAATACCTCTAGGAATGGGGCTTCCACCACCTCTCTGGGCAACCTGTTCCAGTGTCTCACCACCCTCGTGGTGAAGAACTGCTTCCTAACGCGCAATCTAAATCTACCCTCCTCTAGCTAGGAGTCATTCTCCTTAATCCTATCACTACCCGACGTCTTAAGTCCCTCCCCACCTTTCTTGTAGGCCCCCTTCAGATACTGAAAAGCCACAATAAAGTCTCCTCAGAGCCTTCACTTCTCCAGACTGAATAACCCCAACTCTCTCAGTCTGTCTTCATAGGAGAGGTGCTCCAGCTCTCTGATCATCCTTGTGGCCCTTCTCTGGACATGTTCCAGAACATCCATGTCTTTCTTGTAGTAGGGACTCCAGAACTGGACGGAGTACTCCAGATAGGGTCTCACGAGAGTGGAGTAGAGGCCAGTCACTGCCCAGCTTATATCAGTGCTTGGGATTGCCCCGACCCAGATGCAGGACCCGGCACTTGGTCTTGTTGAACTTCATGAGGTTGGCATGGGCCCACCTCTCCAGCCTGTCAAGGTCCCTCTGGATGGCAGCCCTTCCCTCCAGCATGTCCATCACACCACATAGCTTGGTGTCATCAGCAAACTTGATGATGTGCACTCAATGCCATTGTCCATGTCGCCAACAAAGATATTAAAAAATACCAGTCCCAGCACTGACCCTGAAGGACACCACTAGTCACTGGCCTCCACTTGGACATGGACCCATTGACAACCACTCTTTGGGTGCGGCCATCTTCCAGGTGCTCTACAAACTCTAGTAGATCCCAATCTCTAATTAGATAGCTTATAATTTAGGGCATAGTCTGGTGGTGGGGACCGCAAATGAATTTTGCATTAGTTTGAATGAATCACTAGTTTATACAATAAGATCTTAATTTCACATCTATTAATAATGTGATTATTGGTTTAAGATATTTACAGTAGAAAAAAGTCTTGAGAAAGATGAGTAATCAAACTGTTTTGAAAAGCAAATGATCATGCACCGGTGACAGGAACTTGTACTGTTACTATGTGTGTGAGAGGGTTTACAAAAATTCCTGCCTTCATAAAAGAATTTAAAAAGTCTGTATTTTCAAACTCATCTAATGTCCATTTGTGCTGAGTGCTATATTGGTGGAGCTTCTATAGTCTCTCTTAGTTCATTCACTAAAAATAGTAAAAAAAAAAAAAGTTAAAAAGACATGGAGGGGCAGAGGGAGGAAAGACAGTGCAGGAAATTAGAAGTAGTTGTGGGTTTTCCTGTGACAGGTTTCTTCATCTAGTTGAAGGACTCCATTACGCTGAAATAAATGGCTACTTTGCAATTGTATCTCCTCTCTGTCATCAAACAAGTGAGAAGGAAGGCCAGCATGGAGCTGAAAATACAGGGAGATAGTGTATAGGTAAAAATAGCTAAGGCCTGATCAGAAAGGTAATTGAGACTTAAACCCTGTGTACTGGAGCCACTGGGAGTTCCTGTTGCATTAGACCTTCAGAAGTAGGCTGTTAGTAAATGTTTCTCACTGGTGTGGATGTGGACATGAGGAATAAAGTTTACATACTAGATTAACTGTTACTTTCTGCAATATCTTTTCTGTTCCACTGAAGAGAGAAAAAACTTCAAGCCTGCCCCAAGGAACTAATTTAGCTTGAAATATGTACTATTCAGCTCACATTAGTTTAGAGTTTTCAAGGTACTCTCCTTAGCTTGGGCTTAACAGCTATTCTTTACTTACATTTCTCCATTTCTAAGAATTTCCCTCTATGGGACTGGCAAGTGTTCTAAGAATAAAACTGACCCTTTTCTGGTGTCTGGCATGCCCAGCTAGAGCAGACAGGGAACATCTGGATCATCCACTTTACTAGCTGTGTGTACTCCACTTTCACCCTATTATTCCATCTCCCTAAAATTCACCCTGTGTTTTCAATTGATCTTCCTACTTATTTCCCCCCTAAAGGCTCAAATCTGCACCCAGTGAAGTCAGTATGAATGTTATATGAGAAAGCTCAAGCCTTTAGACTGTGATTTAACAAGGTACTTAAGCACATGCCTGACTTAACACACAAGAACCTTCTCATTGGAAGCCACAGAAAGATTGCTACTGGCCTAATTGGGAACAAGAGCAGGCTATGAACCATTAAGCAGCTGCTGAATTTCACTGCAGCAGTGACTATGTTTCAGTGATGGGCTGGGTCTGAGCCCTGTGAATAGTTTATAATCTGCTTGGGAATCTTAAGAAAGAAATCAGCTCTATACCAACTGCACCCAGCCATGGAATTTACCAGTCTAGACAACATATCTGCTGGTCCACAGCCATCAAGAAACTTGTAAAAAGGAAAATAGTATTTTCCAGAACAAATTGTCAATTATATCTCCCCAAAGTCGAGGCTAATCAGTGAAGAGTATTTCTCAAGACTCTCACAAAGAAGTGGAAATTATTTTTTATGTCTCTGTCATCTGCCAGAATAGGATGTTTAAGCACTTAGTTGTACATACATATATATGCATGCACATTTATACAGAGGATAGTACACTTACATCTCCTAAAAGTAGCAGGGCAGGACTAGGAATACTGTTTCTGAATTTGCTCTTATCTCTGTCTTCTAAAGCTAGAGAATAGAAGCAATCACCAGCATTTGCAAATAAATATCTGAAAAAAAAACCCTAGTGATTTGTTTTATAAAAGTCAGAAAATTAACAGACTGTTGAATACATCCACAGATATTGTCCCATCTTATTCTCACAATGTAATATTTGGTACTCCTGTAGGAGGTGTTTGATGTGTAGGTGAGTGTCATATGGATAAGTTGTGCAGTCTGTGGGCAGATGGATATGACTTATGTGAGAGGCAAAACAGTGGAATATTTCACCGTATGATGATAGATAAGAAAAGATAATTCTCTTTTTTGTAGGTTGGTATGATCTTCCCACTGCCCCATATATAAGTCAATTTATGGCACATTGAAGGCTGTGAGATCCAGCCCCCTTAATTTTCTTTATCAATCCAGAAAGGAGAGTGATACCCTACCCTCTAGGGTAGGGTATACCTTCCTACCCTCTAGGAAGACCTGGACAGACTGGAGGAGTGGGCTAGCAGGAACCTTATGAAGTTCAGTGGGGAGAAGTATAAGGTCTTGCATCTGGGAACATAACCCAGGAGTGGAGTTCAGACTGGGATCCACCTGGCTGGAGAGCAGCCCTGTGGAAATGGACCTGCTGGCCTTGGTGGACAAGAGGCTCAACATGAGTGAACAGTGTGCTGCAGTGGCAAAGAAAGCCAACAGGATGCTGGGCTGCATCAAGGGCATCACCAGCAGGGATAAAGAAGTCATCATCCTGCTCTACTTGGCGCTGGTCAGACCACACCTGGAGTATTGCGTTCAGTTTTGATCCCCACTCTACAAAAAGGATGAGGCAGGCTGAAGAAGGTCCAGAGAAGGGCCACAAGGATGATCAGAGGACTGGAGGACCTGCCATATGACGAGAGGCTGAGAAAACAGGGTTAGTTCAGTCTTGAGAAGAGAAGGCTTCGGGGAGTCCTTATCACCATGTTCCAGTACTTAAAGGGTGGTTACCAAGAAGATGGAGACTCATTACTTCCAAGGAGTCATATGGAAAAGACAAGGGGTAATGGGCACAAGTTGATCCTGGGGAGATTCCAATTGGACACAAGAGGTAAATTTTTCACCATGAGAACAGTCAAACATTGGAATAGTCTCCCAAGGGAAGTGGTAGATTCCCCCATACTGGACAGTTTTAAGTCTCAGCTTGACAGGGTGCTGAGCCATCTCATATAGACTACAGTAGTACCTAGAAAGGTTGGACCACATGATCCTTGAGGTCCCTTCCAACTCATTATTCTACAATTCTATGATTCTATGACTTGCCCACAATAAAACATCGTAATCCATCATGTGCCAGGGAAAGCACCTAGTGCTTTAGGTCATGGTTCAGTGAAGGAATGTCAAATCTTCATTATGATTACACTGCCTCCTACCTACAGGCAAACATGAAGCCAAGACACACCCAATGCAGCACTCTGGACCTCCTCCTGCCCGGAAAGTCCCAAGAGACAGGCTGTGACTCCATGCTGCAAGCCTCTTCTAGGCCTGGGTGACTTAAAGTGTATAGACCAGTGGTACCATTCCCATGCCCAGAGTGTGCAATAGGATGGCTCTCTGGATCCACGTAAGACAGCTTCAGTGTAAATGTATGAACCACTGGACATCTAACTCACACTGTGCCTCCACCTCTGCTAGGCTCAGGGTTAGATGATGTCATTTGGAAATACTTTAGTATTGTTATTGCTGCTGGTTACCCCTAAAAAACTGTGGTCTAGCCCAGTGATTCACTATTTTTTGTCTTAATCATTAAGGGCTGTTTGCACAGTGTCCAAGAAAATGGCCTTACAGTGCTGAGTAGAAGAGGGGCTGCCACACTTTCACGGGTTCACACAAGTAATTGTGTCCATAAATAACCTATTTTTCTTCTTAGAAATTTATCACTGTCTTTGTTGTCATTTATCTATGAGTTGTGCACTGTGTCTGGAACGCAAACGTACTTTATCTGAAGTTGTAGTTGAGGTCTGTGTGTCATTTATTTCAAATCGACATTGGAAAACAGTTTAAAAGTCTTTCTAATTTAGGCTTTTCACTCTAAACTTATATATCAAGACTTTAAGTTCCATCTGACTACATAATTCAGCACTGTATCAATCAATGGCACCTGTACATACCTCTGGCCACAATGAGGTACCTCAAAGAGATACCTCCTGGTTTGTGCCTGCACTTACAATAATGCCATGGCAGCTGTGTGAGTAGCCTGAAAAGTCACTTCTCTTGAAGGGTTTCATATTAGGTGAAACTTGCAACAACAATAACAGGGGCACAGAAGTAATTTCAGAAGCGTCACAACACTGCTCAGGTAGGCTTATTGAAAAAAAGAGATACATGTTGTCTTGAAATGAAATGAAATTCTCCTTTAAAGGGTTACACTTCAACACCAAAGAATCACAGAATCACAGAATGTTAGGGTTGGAAGGGACCTCTGAAGATCATCAAGTCCAACCTCCCTGCCAGAGCGGGACTAAAAACTAGAGCAAATCACTCAGAAAGGCATCCAGACAGTTCTTGAAAGTCTCCAGAGAAGGAGACTCCACAGCCTCTCTGGGGAGCCTGTTCCAGTGCTCTGTAACCCTCACAGTAAAGAAGTTTTTTCTCATGTTGAGGTGGAACTTCCTGTGCTCGAGTTTGAATCCATTGTCCCTTGTCCTCTCACTAGGCACAAGTGAAAAGAGGTTGTCCCCACCTTCTTGACACCCAGCCTTCATGTATTTATAGACATTAATTAGATCCCCCCTCGGTCTTCTCCTCTCTAGACTGAAAAGCCCGAGGTCTCTCAGCCTTTCCTTGTAAGGCAGGTGTTCCAGTCCCTTAATCATCTTTGTAGCCTCCGTTGGACTCTCTCAAGTAGATCCCTGTCCCTCTTGAACTGGGGAGCCCAGAACTGGACACAATACTCTGAGGTCTCACTAGGGCTGAGTAGAAGGGCAGGAAAATCTCCCTCGATCTGCTGGACACACTTCTCCTACTGTACCCAAAGACACCATTGGCCTTTTTGGCCATGAGAGCACATTGTTGTCCCATGGATAACTTGTTGTCTACCAGGACTCCAAGGTCCTTCTCCACAGAGCTGCTCTCTAGCAGGTCACCTCCTAACTTGTATTGGTACATTTTGTTTTTCCTTCCAAGGTGCAGGACTTTGCATTTGCTCTTGTTGAACCTCATTATATTCCTTCTTGCCCAGCTCTCCAGCCTGTCCAAATCTTGTTGAATGGCCTCACAGCCTTCAGGTGAATCAGCCAACCCTCCCAGCTTTGTGTCATCAGCAAACTTGCTGAGAAGACACTCTGTCCCGTCATCAAGGTCATTGATAAAGACGTTGAACAGGACTGGACCCAGCACTGGTCCCTGAGAGACTCCACTAGTTACAGATCTCCAGCTGGACTCTGCACCATTGATCACCCTTCTTTGGGCTCTATTGTGTAGCCAGTTCTTAATCCATCTCACTGTCCATTCTTTTATCCCACCCATCCTGAGCTTGCTCACAAGGATGTTATGGGAGACTGTGTCAAAAGCCTTGCTAAGGTCAAGGTAGACTACATCCACTGGTCTCTCTGCATGTACCCATTTAGTCACAACATCATAGAAGGCTATCAGATTAGTCAAGCATGATTTCCCCTTGGTAAATCCATGCTGACTACTCCTGATAACCTTCTTCTCTTTCATGTGCTTCGAGATGACCTCCAGAATGAGCTGCTCCATCATTTTTCCAGGGGTGGAGGTTAGGCTGACTGGTCTGTATCTTCCTGGATTATCCTTCTTGACCTTTTTGAAGACTGGAGTGACATTGGCTTTCCTCCAGTCCTCAGGCACCTCTCTTGTTTGCCATGATTTTTCGAAAATGATGGAGAGTGGTAGGGCAATAACATCAGCCAGCTCTCTCAACACTCTTGGGTGCATCCCATCAGGGCCCAAGAGTGTACTGCTTGTGTACCAATACACACCAATAGATACAAATTGCTCATTGGTCCAAGACCTTGTATGAGGAAATTTCTTAAGTGCTGCTCCTGGGTTGAAAGTCGAGAGCTGGAGAAGAACAGAAAGATCAATGACCCCAAAAGAGCATATCACTTCTGCAGAATGGTTAGACCAAAGAAAGCCATCTGCAAACACTCTGGCTATTTCATTATTGGGAACAGCAGCAGTCATCAGCTGGGGGAGGCTGTGGCCTCAGCTTTAAAACAGAGCATTGTCAGATTTGTTCTTTTGCTTAAAGCTGTGCATAAAATGTCAAGTGATTTAGAGCTTAGGAATGTTCAGGGATGTTTGTAAAAAATTGGACAGAATTCATAATTTTTCTACATGCTTGACTTTAAAGGGCACACTTAATGCTTGCTTACTTAAAGAAAAGGCTGATATTCAAAGGTTAATTGACTTTAATTTGGACTTTTTTAATTCTGAAGGGATAGGATATCTGGTGTTACAGAAACTATATTTGCATGTGGAGATGGGAAGGCAAGGAGCTAGGATTCCAAAAGTTATTTCAAGTGTCTGGGCAAAACACAAGTAAAGTCATAGAATGATGCAAATTCATCATAACTGATGAAAGGAACTGAGCAACTGGGCTCCTCTGCCACCTCAGGGGCACCAGGAGGAATAATAGAGCATCCCTCTGCATCCTCCCAGTCACCCAGCCTGCTCTGAGAAACGTATCTGCTCATTTCCTCACCTTTCCAAATATACCACCTAGTTAATCCTTCCTGTGGCTCTTCGGCCAGCCCTGTGTATTTCAAAAGGACCATAGTAAAGAGCAGTTGCATATGTTGAACTATGAGTGCTGAAAAACTATTGTTTTTCTGGCTTGACCTCAAATTCTCAGGCTGCCTCTGATCACTATTGTTCAAGTTTTGAGGCAGAATACTTTATTTCTGCAGCATGTCATATGCTCTTATTTTTAGCTTATTTGGCAATTCCTGAAGCGTTTGTTTCTAGTTCTACTAATTTCTTTATAACTGCATCTGTTGGGTTGGGGCTCAGTTCAGGAAAAACAATGACTGTGATTTTATTGTTTATGAATGCTTGAAGTGCATGGCTCTGCACAGATAACTAGACAGAAAGTCACAATTTCAAAGTGCTATTGCTAGATGACTTAGGCTCTTTTCCAAAAATAATTAGGCACTTAGAAAGCTGATTCTCTATGAAAATCAAGAGTATACAGGAGACCTTTGACTTGAGATCTGAGGCTCGGAAACTGAACACGAGTATTTGAGATTTTGACTGTGATCCAGTAAAAGGCATCTTGTGGCCTACTCATTGCAAGTAGTCCCATTAAACTGTGTTTACCTCACCATGAGTGAACTGAGTTATGACCTCAGTAGGGAAACAAGTAGTGAGTAATAGAAACAGATGGAAGGGATGTTAAAAGAGGGAACATTATGATTGTATGTGACTGCTATCTCAGGGCCCATTTCTTTTCTTGTATCATCATCCTGGTAAATATTATTACTATTTCCAGTAACTAATAGAAGCTCAGTTGGCTTTATGTGCTTATACAGCCCTCTTTTTGCTTGCTTATCACTTGGTTAAAGTGTAGGTACTTAGACTGGAATTGTTTAATCTGTTCCATTTTCTTTGTGGTTGGTCAGCTTGTTTGTTTTTCTTTCCTTTTGGAGTCTTTGAGACTGTGACACAGAGAAGATTTTTGTGGTATGAGGATGGGGGTAATACTTTTTTCTTCACCCTGGAAGTGTTTTCCTGAGAAGCCATTTTGATGGAGAGGCTTTGGCCCTTAAGGCTTTGAAGCAAGGAATTGAATTTTGGCAAAGGATAGAGTCTTTTGCTGTCTTTGTAAAAATGTGGCCAAATCATGTGTGTCTGAAAATAATCGCTTTCCACAAGCTGTGACATTGTTAAAGATCAGGGGGATCAGTTCCCTGGCTTGACAGAACATGTCCCATCCCAACCATCAATGAAGACACTCAATACCAGAGCTGCAGAGCTGCAGCAAGTCTTCTTTAGAACTGGTCTTCCTTGTGTCTTGCTCCCTGGGACTGTGGTGGCAATAGTCACGGAATATTAGATAGAAAAGAGTGTCTCTTCAGTCAGTGTTCCCTCTGCTAATACCATCTCTGGGAATGGGTCCAGCTGAACTGGGGGTATGAGCGGAGATGAGAACAAATTGTTCAGTACCTCTTTCAGAAGGAATAGAGGAATGTCACTGAAAAGTCTTAAATGTGAGAACATTGAACCGACATTGGGGATTCATCCAGAAATCAGTCCACTCGCCTAAATCAGCATCCACTTTGGATCCAAAAACCTAAATGAGTTTTTGCCATCACATTTCATTTTCCGTTCTAGAGTATCTCATAATGCTTTACAAACTACACAGAGGGCAATGGGGATGCATTTGTGACCACCTTCCAGGTGAAAGGTGACTCTTGTTTTACCACACACTTCAGTGTTACTTTGTTGAGAGTGAAAGAAGTAAAGGGACACTCACCTTTCAGAACTTCAGGGAGAAGCTGATCTGGAGCATTTGCTGCTCTTAGCTGGAGTTTTGCCAGCTCATCAAAACTAATATCCCTTTTTCTGCAAATAAATGCCAAGGGATCTTTAATTAGATAAAATGATCAGCAGTCAAGACCTTGATTTTTCACTTAATCTGAAAATAGCACAGTGCCCCTTAGCACATTGCTGGAACATTGGCAATATACCAACAGAGAGAAAATAGTGCCAATTACTTACTCATACATTTCCTGCAGCTTCTTCTACATTTCAAGTTGAGTTCATCTCAACAGCTGGAGAAGGGCATTGTCATTTCTATGGTTTGTGGTAAGGGAATTCATGCTTTCTTTGGTAATTTTTTTGTAGTGCTGGTTCAGAGCTTTTGGATTCTTCCACTCAAACATTAAGACAGCAGACTCTAGTGGTCGTATGGTGCAGTGGAAAGGAGTGAAAAAAGCAGTTCTAATCTGCACTCTACACCCTTTGTGCTGTTCTTGTATACCACAGACTTCTCAGCATAACACTTTAACCCTGAATCAACTCCTGATGTCCAGCAATAGTTTGACGGGTAAGGGCTGAGAAAAACATTTTCAGAAGTCTCAGAGAGGTGTTCCAAAATATCTGCAAGTAGCCATGGGACCACTGTACCAGCAACCTGTATATGTGTGTCTTCAGCAATGCTCTGTTCCTACAGTTCCCAAGAATAGTTGTGAAAGAAAGCTGCCTGCCTGCTCCAGCCTTGCAGATCAGTTCATCCTCATTTTAGGTGCTAAGCCAAAATTAACAAAACTTAGCAACTCCTAAGCATGCTCTGACATATCTCTCATCTTCAAATACTCATCAGTGTGCCTCAACAATATGGTATATGGTAGGATGAGGACTCATTAAAACAGCTAATTACTATGTCCTGCAGGAAAGATGTCCCAGTGTCAGTGAAGGCTGTAGACTGGGTGCAGCATTGAGCAGAATGCTGCGGTGAAATTGGACACAATGGGAAAACACTGCCAAGGGCCAAATTCATGGCTCTGCACAAAGACTTGTGACCTATTTCAACAGAGTTTTGTTTGGTTTTGATTTTTACTGGCAGTACTAAAGTGAAAAAAGAAAAGAAGACTATAATGAGAGCCAAATATTCTGGTATAAATAAGTACAGTTCTGTCCAAGTTAACAGAGGGAGATTGCCTTAATTTAGAGCTAAACATCTATATAGATGTAAGGTAGCTCTCTCCATACCTATAATATGTCTCTTGGAAGAAACAGCAGTAGGATGTCATGTCACCATTAACTAGAGTTTGATTGTGATGACACCATAACTGCCTTTAGTCCTTTATGTTCCTAGGTTGGACAGTGCAAGACCACTTCATTTGGGCGTGTGATGTGTGTGTGGGGTGTATGTTGCAGTTTCCAACTATTTTGCTGTTACTGTTTAGTAGCTTATCCTTGTTCTCACTAGTACTGACATGCAGGACCAGGATTCCTAGATTCCATCACAGATGTGATCAACCTCACATTTAATTTTCTCAATGCTTTTGCTCCACCCTTGAACAATTTCTTCCCACAGAATCCCACTAGTACCAGTAAAGTTTTTCTAAGCCTCAAAACACCACTGTGAGTAGAAGAGAAAATACTTTTATCCCCAGTTTACAGACAGGGAAATAGAGGTTCTTAAGTTACTTCCTCATCATATATATGATGATATAGAGATATGATATATATCATATGTACTCTTAGATTAAAATTTAGAATGAGAGCACAAATATTTTGTCTTCCAACCCTGTACTAATTTTTATGCTTCTCTTTCTTTCGAGAGATCCTTTGTAACAAATAAATGAACAACAAATATGATTAAACTAAGAGTTTCAGTTAAGGTTTTCTGGAAGGCTATATATAGAGTGCTTTCAAGAAAGAGTCAACTTTTTCTCTCTTTTTCTTCTCTTCTCTTCTCTTTTTTTTTTTTTTTTTTTTCTGCAGTAAGCCTCCATTTCCTGCTTTCTTTGAAAAATTGTACTACGAATTATCAACAAGAGGTCACATACTTGAGCGTTCAGCAGGCGCTGCCAAACCTGTATGTGCTGTTCTTTAAAGCAACATCTTGCGTGTTCTGTTTCACATATGGCCTCTGGAACTTGTAGGTCATGCACAAATACAATGGTGGTCTTTCATGACCACAAGAGTTTCTAAATCACCCTGTTGTGCATTCTTTCCATCTGTGTGGCTTATTCTGGTCACAAACCTTAGCAAAGAATGATTCTGGTATACTCAAAATCCTGCAACTCACACCGCTCTCCCCTCAAATGTGAAATTACTTGGTTCACAGCTCTTTGCAGGGTTGCCTTCAGCTCTTGGGTTTGCTAAGAAATAGAAACATGCCTGCTCTAGGTCATATCAACTGTCTATCTAGCCCAGAGGCCTCCGGCTAGCAGTGTCCATCCAAGGATGACTATTGAAGAAAGTGAGTCTAGGGCAAATATACTTTGTCTCTGCTGCCTGCCAGCTTCTAGGTGAAGGGAGTAATTATGCAATTTTCTGACGTGAGCTGCAGAGCACCCAGAAGCACAGCTATGGTAAAGGAAGGTCATGAAGAAAGGATCGGGGTTGATTTTGAAAAGTATAAACAATGTATTTTCAGTTCCTACTGTGTCAAAGCTGGACATGGAAATGATTGATTGGATTAGAGGAAAGAACGGAATTCATAAGGGTTCAGGGCCTCTCCTTTTCAGGATGTTTGGTAGCTACAAGGGGATTAGCAATTGGAAGATTAGAATGGCAAGAACTAAAAACATCTGTGCAGATTAATAAAAACTACGGTTTTGTTACCCAGTATTGATATATGCTTAAATCTTAATGTATCCGCTCCTCCAGAAAGACCAAATTAAGACTTCTAATTTCTTTTTTAACTTCAAATTATTAATTTCAATAATGCATTTCAATAGTAATTAAGTCACTGTGAAACCCTGATGGTTCAAGGACTTCTGAATGTTTAAAAATATAAGCTTTGACTATCTATGTGCTACCTCAGCAGTGAAAGATCCCACTCAGGTCAGTGCTGACCCTGGTGTCTTGTAGCAGTTTGCAGGTTTTTAAAAGAAATGGCTGGTGACATTTACAAATGAAAAGCACATGGATTCCAGCAGATTAGTACACTGGTGTCTTGTTTCAAGCTTTAGCTTCAAGAGAACTGAAACACTTCTTAAAAATGCAAGTGAAAACAAGACTTACTTGGTATCTTAAAGCATTAAGATCTGATCTATTCTTCTGTCTTTTTTTTCTATGATATTTGGTGATACTTACACAGGAAAAGTTTGCTTGGTGCTATTGTAAATTCAAACCCAGTTATCAGAGTAAACTGTACATCTGCTATGCACGTGTGATAGAGATGAGGCCATGAAAATCCCACTTAGGATTTCTCAAGCTTTACCTATGTTCTTGGCTTTCCATATACTACACTGGATCCACAGTGGGGCTTTCATGCATTCATTCTAGCAAAGAAATTGTCCACAGCACAAGATTTCTACAAGGTGTCAAGTTAGATCAAAGAGTATTCTGGTTTTGGGGAGAAAACTTGTAAAAAGTGTGTAAGAGGTTCACAACTGGAGAAACTTTCCCCAGATAACATTACAGAAAACCCAGCCACTGAATTGTTATGAAACTATCAGGAGCTGGAACTGTTGATCTACTGATCTGATTTCCTTGTATGTATTTTCATTTCCTTTACATCTCTCTTGATAAAAGCAAGTCTTTCAGAAAGGAAGCACATTTTTCTTTGAAAACTTTGAGTTGAGAAGAAATCATTGCTTCCTTGTTAAGGTGCTCCATTAGCTCATCACCTGTGTTATTCAAAGGTGTTCACTATTTTTCTTTTGAATTTGTTCAGTATCAATTTTTCTTACATTGACTCTACAAAGGCTTCTTTGGACCCAAGATTTCTCTGTAGAAGAAATTCCTGTTTGGAATTGCATTCCTTGTCCAAATAGTTTCTCTATGTTCATTTCCAAAGCAGTCTCTGTCATCACCATCTTTCATCACAACACAAATTGCTTCTGTATATTCGTATCTGCATCTGTTTAATGACGAAGGCCTGTCAACATCCCTTAAAAATGAGAGGCATTCTCCCTATATCTTTTCTGACTCAATAACACAGTTGATCTTCTGAATTGCTACAGCTCCATGTGATTCCTAAGTAGCCCACATTTAAAATAACCCATAATTGCAAAATTATATTTTGTGGCTTGGGTGTTCAAGTCAACTCAACCATCCACAGGAAGACTGGATCAGGTGGTATGGACTTTGTTTTGGAGGGAAAGGTGCTCATTTTTCAATATTCAATCATTTACTCTTACTTAAAAGGGATGTTCAGAAGCCCTTGGATAGAGATGACCAGCATATATAGGTCCCCAGAGTCATCCTGATGGTCAGCATTGTAGATGTGTAGCCTAAGACTTCCTAATGGCTTAATTCCAACTAAATGAGAAACAGAATTTTTGGAAGTTTAAACTGGAGATTGAGAACTAATTTTAATTTCTAACTCACCCTTGAATTAGTAGGATAACAGTATCTTTGAGAGTCAAAATTATAGAAAAAATATTTTAATTTTAGATTTATATTGTTTAGTTGTTTCCCAGACTTTTAAATGTTCCCCATTTTTTCTCTCATGCATTGGCCAAGCAAAGGCTCATTAAGCAATTCTTATTTCACAAGCTGATCAGAGAAGTTAACTGATTTTTTTAAAAACAGTTTGTTTGTAAGATGCTAAATTGATGCTATAATTTCAGTCTGTCTTGAATAGTTATGCTTTGTGTTTGAACCTCAATGAACCTCAGGCTGATACTTCATAGTTTTGACGAATATTGAACACTTTGGTAGCAAAAGCTATAGATGTATAACTGAATACCTTACTGGCATCACAATGTATCAGCTTTATGAATGCCAGAATAGACTCAGTGTGATCTTTAACATCTCTGATATAAGATGTGAATAATGAGGTGATGCTGAATAATAACATAATTGGCAATATGAAACAGTCAATCAAGTATATATGTCTGTCTGTATTATTTTCTCTTTAACATACTCTTCTTCCCTTCATTCTGCCTCAAGGCAGAGGGAGGGAGTACTGCATTGCAATGTAAATAAATCTTGGTTAACATAAAGTGGGCAAAATTTTGTCATTAAAAATGGAAGACTGAAGTGTTGAAACACTGGAGAAATGTGCTGAGCTTTTAGTGAACTGCTTTGTCTTAAAACTCCAAAATAAAATCTGTGAATGGAAAAGAAACCATTTGATTTTCAGAATTGCAGTGTTTTGCCTACTTGATTTAAAAAATGTTTGATAATAATGAATTTAGTAATAGCAAGCAGTTTCAGACTGAGGTGAAACAAGATGTTCTGCATTGAATTAATTCAGCATGAACTGAAAGACTTTGCTTTAAAAAGTTATTCATTATGAAGATACTTTTTCATGGTTATTCAAAATAAAATTGTCAGAAATTTTCATAAAAACGATGAAGCAAACCCCCAAATATGCACTTGATTATAACAGAGAAAATTTCTCATGAACCAAATGATACAAAGGTATATGTTGGGTTGCTGAAAGAGGAATATATTTCATGCATTGTGCATACTACTGTGTTGGTATTTGTGACCAAGGAAATGATTGACTCACCAAGTGCCACAACCACTTAAAGATTTTTTAAAAGCACATTGTTATACCATAGAATCATAGAATAGTTTGGATTGGAAAGGACCTTTAAAGGCCATATAGTCTAGTCCTCCTGCAGTGGGCAGGGGTGTCTTCAACTACATCAGGTTGCTCAAAGCCCCATCTAACCTGACCTTGAATGTTTCCAGGGATGGGGCATCTACCACCTCTCTGGGCAACCTCATAATAAAAAAATTTCTTCCTAATATCTAATCTAAATCTACCCTCTTTAATTTAAAACCGTTACTCCTTGTTCTATCCCTACAGGGCCTACTAAAATGTCTGTCCCCATCTTTATTACAGGCTCCCTTTAAGTACTGAAAGGCCACAATAAGGTCTCCCTGGAGCCTTCTCTTCTCCAGGCTGAACAACCCCAGCTCTCCCAGCTTGTAATCATTGCTATGATTACAATCCTGCTCCAGCCTTCTGATCGTTTTTGTGGCCCTCTTCTGGATCCACTCCAACAGGTCCATGCCCTTCTTGTATTGGAGGCCCCAGAGTTGGTGCTCTCATTATAGGAAAGACATGAACCTGTTGGAGCAGGTCCAGAGGAGAGCGATAATAGTGATTTATCATACAAACATTTATCATATTAACTGGTTTTGTTTACAGATTATTTAATAATAATAATTTTAGTATGTTAAAAATTAAAAATTATTCACTTGAATATTTTTAGTTTTGAAGAATAATAGGGTTTGTCAAACTACAGATTCCAAGAGGAAGGGATTAGAACTATGAAACAGACTACTATGGAGTGTTTTACTAATGAATATGGACCTTCACTTTTATTGCACATGCCTTCTGTGTAAAGGGTTTTTTTTCTGTAATCAGTATTATTGCATCTATTGTTTTCCTCTGTTTTTCTTTTATTCCAGGTTATATATGAAATATACTTGAGAGATTTTTCACCTATTCATCCTTTTCCTTTTGTGACAGAACACAGGCAAGCATTAAAAAACAATAAACAAAAAAAATTTAACTTAATTCCTATGTAGCTGTCTAATTAAAAGAGGGACTTCTGACTTAATTCTGATGCTGACCATATGCCATTCCATGTTCGACAGTACAGCTGTGTAGAAAGACGTATAAATGCAGCCCTGTACTGTATGAAGCACATTCTGGGCTGAAACATTTTGCACCTCAACCAGATGCTTATGTTTTTTAGACAGTCAATGGAGAGAGACAATTGCCTCTGGATTATGCAGCTGAACACCTAGAAGTGGAGATGAGGAGATGCTCGGAGTTATGAAGAGCAAACTGTGAGGAGCATGTCCCTATTGCTGTCCCTTTCAGGAGTGCAGAGTGGGACTCAGGACTCAGGACTCAGTACCTGCAGCCACCTGGGGTGCAGTCACTGCAGCCCTCTTCTGAGATTAAGTACCCTTCATGGCAATGTCCCCACTATGTAAAAAGGAATGTGGCACTAGTGGTCATTTCTTTCATAGCAACTGAACAACTGCTGGTATTACTGCTAGACCTCAGCTCTAGGACCTCTTTTGTATGCAGGTATTTCAATGAGTAACTTCAACAACCTGGGCTGGCTTTAACCACTAGCTGCTATATATTTGGGAGAATCAGAGGAAGCAGCCCTGCCTTCCACATCTCTCGTTGAGATTGATTACTCAGAAATGCAACAAGAAGAATAGAAGAAAATGAGAATTTTTTGGATAAGGGGAAATATTGGTTAGGTCCAGATGAGAAGGGGCAAGCGTGGCATTCTGATACCTGAAAGTTTATGCATTCAACAGCCATTTCATAAAAGACAGAAACTGTAGAAGGGAGAGGATATACTTGTATCACAGACTGTTGACTAAAAGTCCTAGTCCTCTGGAGCAAGGATTAACTCCTTGCAATGGTGAGGGAGAATTAAAAGATGGAAGAATTCAAAGGCAAAAGGAGGCCGAAGACTAGAAGTGAGAGAATAGAGTAGAACAGAACAGAATAGAATATTTCAGTTGGAAGGGGCCTACAACAATCATCTAGTCCAACTCTCTGACTACTTCATGGCTGACCAAAAGTTAAGGCATATTATTAAAGGCATTCCCCAAGTGCCTCTTAAACACTGACAGGCTTGGGGCATTGACCACCTCTCTAGGAATCCTGTTCTAATGTTTGACCACCCTCTTAGTAAATAAATGCTGCCTAACATCAAATCTAAACCACCTCAAAGCATACAGTACAGTAAGATCTTGGTTCACAGCTTGTGTCCCTAAGGGCCATGAAAAGAAAAATATAACAATAATACCCATTTTTTCAGTAATATGAAGAATCCAAATACTTTAGTAGCATCTATCTTCTTTGCTCTTTACAGAAATACAGACACTGTCAGATAAGTCAGTGACTTGCTCTTAGACAGGAATGACTCAGACCTGAAACATAACATCTTCATCCCTTGCAACCAGGATTCCTTTTTCACTGTCACTCAGAGTGCCCTAGGCTGCAAGAAGCAGCTAAACAGGTAATTAAATAAGATATGTTGTTTTGGTTTATTTCACTTTGTAAGAGCACTAGCATCTCCATGTGGTCTGTGGGTTCAGAATCTTCATTTCCTCTTCTCTGCAAGAACCCATAATTTCCCCATTGTTTTTCAAATAAGATGAGAGGGATGTCCTTTAAAAAGTTGAATCATCCAGGATGAATCATCTTGTAAAATCACTTTTACCTGACCAGATCTTACGTCTTGGTTAACAAACTGAAATTTTCCCAGTGTAGCTCTTTCTTATCTTCTCCATAGCTAAGGTAAAATACAGGATGCAAGAAAAAAAAAGTTGACTACTTCCTTGAAAAAGAAGCAGAGTTTGTTGCCAGCACCTCTGAAGCAGAGGAAAGCAAAGACAGTTAGTAGTCCAGTTATCTGCAATGCTTGGACATACTTCCACTGTACTTCCACCGTACTTCCACCATCAGCCCAGAAGCTTCCTCCTCAGGGGTCTTTTGGTCTAGGTTCTACTACTCCCTTTGGGTGTTCTACACCCTCTTTTTACAGTGGGGAATTTATCCCTTTATTTCACCTTAGCTTCTTGTGTTCAGTGGAATTATACTCATTTATTTCCAGGAGAGAAATTGTTAAAATTAACCATGTAGTGGTTCATGTAGTATCTAGGACAATTTACAAAGAATTTACTAATTGAAAGTAGAGTAGAGTTAGCTTGACCCAGAACATATCCAAATGCTGTCATTTTAGGTAAATAAATTTTTTGGAGTAGGGACATCTTGGAGAAACACCAGTGCCTAGATTTTAGCTTAGCAATAACTTCTCTTTGCAAGAACCCTAAAGTTCCTTTATGATGCTTACAAATGGCTTCACTTCCTTCTTCCTGTGCATTTAGTGGGGATTTAAGACAGGAATTTTCTCCCATCCATTACAGCTTTTCCATAGCTGCTTTGCACATAACAGTGTTGAGAATGGTTCCTTGTTCTCAACGTCTTCAAAACAAACAGAAAGTAAATGCATTTCCTAAATGAGAAAGGAGACAGAATAAAATCTGGATCTTCCCCCTGCTCTCCCCAGTACAAATAATACTATTTCCTACTTAACAGAATAACAACCCTGATCTTAACATGGGAAAAAAACCCTCAACACAGGAAATGCGTGTTTCTCTTGCTCAGTTCAGACTCTTTAACAAAGATGCTCAAAGTCTGAACTGATGAGTTCTTTGGCACTGATTATCCCACAACAATATTTAATTAAGTGGCGTGGGGGATTTCCTCTTTAATTCCACTCCAGGCTTACTCACAGATCCCACAGATGCAGATCTCTCAAACAGCAGCCTTATTTTCCCCCTCCCAAACTCCAAGAATTTAAGATTTCTTTTAGAAAAATAAAATTCCCTTTTATTGTGACTCAGACTTATTCAGGCCAATCCAGCCTATGCAAACACACGTGCAGCTTTAAATTAACATTTGTGAACAAGCTGGGTTTATTTGCTGGTTTGCTGAGACTTGGCAGTTCAGTTCCTTGAGGAAAAAAGAGAGAGAGATTCACATCTATTTATGGCTTGATTTTTAGACATGCTGAGTACCTCCTGTGGACTTTGAGAGCTGTTCATCTGAAAATCAGGTCACTGATGTGATGTTGGAAGGAGAGAGCACAAGGAGAAAAAAGGGCTCTCATTTCAAAAACAAATGTTTCTATGATTTGGAGAAGAAAATAAAATTAATAAAGAAGCCAGTTTTTAAAGGTCTTGTTTGGAGCTAGTACTGAACTCTGTATTTCAGACTGAATTCACACCTGAGAAAAGCCTGTGTGCAGAGAAACACTGAGAGTTGCCTATTTTTTAGCATGAGCAGAATTGCTTATCTCCCCAGATAACTTGCTAGTAAATTGCTCTGAGCTTTATCTGTTAGTGCATGACCAGCACTGGCTGGAGAGGTTGCTCTCCAAGCTGCTTGTCACCTTCTCCATCCAGAGGCTCCTGTCTTCTCTGTGTGTTACTGAGCAGCTGCTCAATGGGAGCAGTCACTAAGTTATTCAGTCAAAGTAGACCAGCTAATACATTTTAAAAAGCAGGTTTTTGACTAAAATGCAGTAGGCAGTGCCCATGTAACCTGTTCAGCTGTGAGATCTGAGCAGGGTGGTATTCTTTACCAGAGGTAATACCTTACTTTACTTAGTTTTGAAACCCTATTTTTGACTCAGAATTTCTGTCTCTGTGGCACCTGGCAATAAAACACAGGGGCACATAGTGTAGTTGTTACTACTAGAGTTGTTACTAATACTAGAGGCTTTATTTTTTCAAAACTTAGGATAGTATTTTCTTAAAGCAAACACAAAATTTATGTTCCATCCATACTAATTATAATTATAACATTACAAATGCACTTACCCATTTCTTATTAAGCATAAGAAAAAAACTGCATATACACAGTAGATCTTTATTCCTTCATCTTCTGCTAAAGCAGGTTTAAAGGTGAGATTTCCAAAGGTTTTTATGCTCACAAAGCAAGAATTTCTTGACTTTCAAGGTCATTATAATTTCAGGTAAGTTATTCTTTATAACAGATTTCCATTAAAGGAAAAACAAAAGCAAAACCACTTGTGTCTTGGGGTTATATAGCTTTTCTATCTTTTTGACAATGGGAAGATGTTAATAAAAATGTGATGTTCTTTTAAATTTCCAGTGCAATTTAATATAGACATATTCCTGTGAAAAAAAGCCCAGGGATTTCTGTTCTTCACTAACTCCAAGGCGCTCTTCAGCATCAATGGGAATTGAGAGCTCTCCAGTAACTCTAAATTCCACAGTAAATATTTAAATTCTGAGGTAGCTTTTGTAGGTCAAATTCCCTTAAATGGGACTGGAGCAATAGGTATCAAGGATAAAATAAAATAAAAATTAATAATAATAAAAAAATAAAATAGAAAAAGAGTGCAGTAAATTTGTCAGTCTGGGTCTCTCTGCAGGACAGACTGAAGCTAGTTGTTTCATTGCAGATACTATAACATACCTTGTAATTTCTTATTTATTGATTAAAAAACAAAACCAAAACCAACACATTTTTGCCATTTTCCTGCAAATACACAAGCTTTGGGACACATCTGTGAAATTTGGCATAAAAGACCAAGTGGATAAATTTGTTTCTGAGTTTCTAACCTGCATCCTAGCCCTGCCAAGTGGGTTTGGAACACAGATTCCATTAAATAAAGAGATGAGTGGAACTGTAACCCATACACTTGTATCACTGACCGTATAGCAACTTCCATAACCTTCTTAATCTAGGTTATTAAAAAAGAATATAGAAATGTCTTGTGGAGGTTGCTTGCAAAGCTGTTTAAAGGCCATTATGAGAATGAGAAAACCTGCTCATGACAAAACAGGAGTGAGACAACTTAAGACAAACATTAAAACATTGAAAAGCAATTTATTTTGGAGGATCAAATAATCCACCTGGAAAGTTAAAAACTTAAAATTTTAAAACAGAAATGCCAGTAATTGCAATCTGGGTTGGGTATACAGTCTCTTTAGACATCTTTATAAATACAGACTCTATAGATACAGGAAACTTCATAGATTATTGTTCAAGCCTGATCTATGTATTTCTTGCAAGAGCATCCACAGTATGACAGACTGGACCCTGCCCAAAGAACTCTCTTGCAGCACACAGAGAGCTGTACAGAGATCAGAGAAAGGCAACAGCAAAAGGGTTGTACTATGCATGATACCTTATAGGTGTAACAGTCTAAGTAAGAAGACAAATAAAAGCAATTGGGGAAAAATTACTAGTGTTTATGCTTAGAAAGAGCAATATTTTGATCTTTAAGAAAGAAATCAGAGCTTTAGCTGCTGATACATTTTAACCCAGAAGTTACTGGCTGAAATGGCTTTGAGCCAAACTCTGTATTTGGTCTGGCTCAGTCATTGATTTTTTTTCCAGGAAGATTTCTGGCTGACTGGGTGACTGACAGATTGGTAAGAATCAATGCAAAATATATGTAAAACCAGGCAGATTTCTGGAAGCCAAATACACTCAGGAGGGCTGGGTTCTCTTCCTGGTTTTACTCTGGGAGACTATGTGATTTTGGACAACTCGGTGTAGCTTCCAGTGCTTTGTTTCCCTGAAAGATGGAATTTGAGATGTTTTTCTTTAAATATTTCCAGACATATAACACCTGGCACTACTGGACTTCCAAGTCAAATCCTAAACTCCAGACAAAGCCGTAAACAGGTTTCAGCCTAGTCCATACCCTAAAACTAGAAAGCACTTTGATTACATTTTATTTCCTAATTTGAAATAAATAAGCATTCTTAGAAATGTTGTCCGTATGTTGCATTTAGAGATATGCCCAAGTAAAGAACCTAATTTAGACATGAAGACTGAAAGATGTCCTGAGAATATTTAAATTTAACACCAACGTTTGAAAGTCTCTATCCAGGCTTAAAATATGGCCGATAAAATTATTTTCCTCTTCCAAAAGTTGTAACACTTTATCACACTTCTTGGAATCTTTTCTGCTCTTGAAATAATTTATTATTGGTGAAATTTTATATTATTTAGTGTTGAAAGGCCTAATATCAGCTCCAGGAGGATGGATGCAAACATACTGAAGGGAGAATTTTCCTTTTTATCTTATATATTTGTAATATCTTCCCACCTCACAGTTCCTGTTTGTGACCTACTTGAATTTTTTCTCTTCCTTCTCTAGAAGAGATAGTTTTCTGCATCTTGATACCATACTCATCCTTGTGACTGTCATACATCACCTGTGTACTCAGACAATCTGCTCTGCTTATAATAATACTTAAATGTCAGACTTTTATATATCTGCTCTTGAAAATTTGGATCCACCAAAATGTCTGCAAGAAATCAGTGAATCCAAACATGACATTATACTTGTTTTCTTCAGCTGAGTTCAAATTGTGTGCTGTTTCTTTCTCTTGTACTTGCTCACTGCCAGGAGGTTGGACTAGATGACCTTTGAAGTTTCCTTCCAACCCAAACTAGTTTATGATTCTATAACACTTGCAGAGTTAAAACTGGGATGGTATTTTTCCAGGCTTAATACCTGTGGTTTATAGGCAAACGTCCAGCAGAGCAGCCTGCCTCACCCCAAGCAAGTAAAACAAGGTGTCATACACCACTGTTTGGGCAGATGCTTGATGAAATAGTTCCTTCCAGATCCTTCCGGGGTAGTCCTACTGTGTCAGTTCAGGAAAACTTCATCTTTTCACTGGATGGCCTCAGATGCCCATCTAGGCATGCTTCTTCCTCGATAGACAACAGTTACCAGTCACAGCAAATAGTGCTAATCATTATAGATGTTTGTACTTCTCTTTACACACTCTGGTCATGAGTGAAATAGTTACTCATGTTGTTATTTGCACTTAGATCACCAGACTTCACTGTTAATGCCTACTGAAAAACAGGCAGATTATTCCCAGTTATGTTATATCATTCTCTGGATACTCAGGCAGACATTCATGTGACAATTACAGTCCCTTCAGATACAGGTTTGCTCTCAAAGACACTGTGGGAGCACAGTACTGCTGTCCTAGCAAACCTGAACAGTTAGAACAAGTCTAGACATAGGCAAGAAAGTTGGGATTTTTATTTTTATCTAACCCCCCCCCCCCCCTCAACTTTTAAATGCACCAAGATATCAAAATAGGAGTGAGGCAAAGAAAGGAAATCTATGAATCCTAACATTAGAGCAAGAAGTTTTGAGCTTGTGTTTGCTCTTTTTTTCTAATTATAGATCCAAAATATGTGGTTTGTGTTACTTTTCTGCTAGGAGATACTAAACAGAGCTACTTACACACTCACTTTCTTGTTTTCTTCTTGTTTCTTAATTTTTTTTCGGTGTGAACACTTTCCCCAAATGGCTCCCACAGTTTGAACTACTTAACTACAGATGTTAAAATATTTGGTGTTTTAAGACAATGATATTGCCCACTCTCCCCACCCACATGTCTGTGTGGTTCTGAAAAGCAGTCAGTTGATAATGCAAGTTGGTTTCTATGCCTTAGGTCTCCTCACCTCCACAGCTGTCTAGAAAAAAAAACACAACAAACAACCAAAAGATGAATTGTCCTTCTTTAAGTGAGTAGTGATGTAATGGTGCTTGTTAATAAAGTCTCAGTGGTACCAAGATTGCAAGATTTTCCATCAGAGTGCCTTTGCTGGGTCTTCTCCAAGAAACAAATTCAAATGTGCTTATGTGCTGCAATGAAACAGCCCCACAGTACCACTCCAGGGTTTCAAATCAAACAAGCCTAGAAAATGAGAAAAATTATTCTGTGTGTTCTAATAGTCATTCCCTGCAGTCCTTTTCTACACCTTTCACTGTCTTGCAAGAGCTCCTCATGTTTTTAAGGAAGTACGGAGCTGTTGGAGAGGACAAGGAAAAAATGCACATAACATTTTGCAAAGGAAAAGGAGAAAAAAATCTAGAAATAACAACCTTTATGAGGTTCTACAACACTCTTCCAGTTTCCTGTTACTGCAGGCAATAAGAGCTCATATAATCTCCTTCATAAACTGAACAAACTCTATCCTCAATCTTCTTCAATTACCTCATACTTCTTTTGGAAAGCTGTTCATGAATTTTACTACTGTGAATACTGGAAACCTTATTGTTATTAACCTGCAACTGTTCAAGGCCAGATTAGTTTTGTCTCTGTCATTTCCAACTGATTTTCCACTTTATACTCCAACAGTCCATTGTGTTTCTAATAGTTTCCCTGGTTGTGGGGTTTTTTCCACTTCTGAAATGTTCCCATTCTCATCTGTGTTGATGATGCTCCCTGATTTTATGTCATAAGTAAATTTTATTAGTCTCTTATTATTATATTTTAGGCATAGTTTCTAATAAAAATATTAGGCAACATCCATTTTAAATCTATTTCTAGAGGACCTCCCTTCCCCTTTAGTGTAATCCATGGGTTTATTCCGTTCAACCAGTTCCTTACTGGATGTATGATTCTTCTATTAATTTATATATTTTCCAGTTTAATTTACAGATTCCCATGCAAGAACATATAAGGCTGAAAGCTCAATGGATTTAATCTACCAAAGTTTCTTCATCTAAAATTCATTTCTCATTAAATATAAAGCAATATTCTGTCTCAGTCTGTCTTTTGTAAATTCATATAACATTTCTTGCGTAGCTTTAAATATTCATACAACACTGTACATATATAAGATCAAACTAGCTTTAAAATTGCCCTCTTAGACATTTGATATTTTCTCACAAAACTGCTCTCAGGAGGAGAGCTTTAAAGGAGAAAAGTGGTGTTTGTCAATGAAGTCTACAGCTGGTAACAGAAAGGATGAAGGGCCTCATCCACAGTATGTATAATTCAGCTGGAATCTTTCCACTGACTTAGTGATCTGCAGATCCGTCTTACAGTAGTCTAGAAAGTAATCTATTATCTTTTAAAAAAACCATCTGTAAAAAGAAAAAAGAAAAACTTTTGCGGTCCAGCTGCTGAGACAGACAAGGAATACATATGGCATTGTTAGACAGAACAGATTTTGTTTCACTGGCTATTTAGTAACTAATTTGCCTGTCATTAGCTCTAGCTAAAATTTTCAATAGTAATAAGAAATACATTACTGTTGCCTGTTCCACCTCTAACTTTCAGAGAGTTTAAGATCAGAAAATATTTCTTCTGGACTTCATGTATAAATCAAGAACAAAATAGGTACTGTGGAAATATGATCAATTAATTATGGAGCAGTCAGAGCAGTCATAGCAATATCAATTTTGAAAAAAGATAGTTATATCTCACTATACAAATATTCAGTAGCTAATATGAATACAGATAATTTCTGGGCTCACAAATTAAGTAAGTTGTGGCTTTGATTTGCACACTGTAATGTGTTCATATTTAGGGCATTTAAATATGTGCATAAGTGGTGTTGGAACAGACATGTTTCCTTCAAGGTTGAAGTTAGGATCTTTGTGCTACCCTGTTAAGTAGTTAACCGATGGCATTAAAACAGTACATAGTCAGGAGAGCCTTGAACTTGGGAATGAGTGTACGCTTGAAAACATATCAAGTTCACCACATCATCCTAGTTATGGAGCCAAACTCTAATATAAATCTTAGTCTTCCATGCTGAGACGAGACGAATGGAAATCAAATGACAGTTCTTCAGAGAACACTCAATCTCCTGCTTCATGGTGTGTTCGTTACCTCCATGTTCATTTCATTAAGGATAAATCTTTTGTTATTCCAGTTCAGATTCTTAAAACAGCCTGTTTCCCAGCTACCAGAAAGCCTGCCTGCTTGGAAATGTACCCTGATATTAGCAAAGTAAGTGAGAGAGCTGAGCTTTGGGGAGGACAGTGCAATCCCTCTGCGTTGTGCATTGACGAGTTGAGGGTGCCACTTGTTTTAACACTTGTGTCTCTCCTTTTCTATACTTTGGCATGACTTCCAACAGGATTCCTGCTAATCCATCTGCTAGCTCCCATACTTCAATGAAGAGTTAATTTAGATACTCCTCTTCCCTAGCCTTCCAAAACCTCAGTTTGTAAGTTTATCTGGGATAAAATTTACCTTTAGGCTACACGTATGCTTATTTATTTTTAGAAGTTTAAATATTTCATGACCACTTTTAAGAAGTGCTTAAGAGAACAAGGAGGATATTTGTGGAATGAAGTGGCAAATGAAGTGTAGATAAAAGTTCTGAAGTCATAGACATTTCCATCTGTTCTCAGATCTGTCTATGAAACAACAGGTGAAGAGCTAGCTTGTCACTTTTCCTCACACTGACCCCAATTTTTTTTACTTTCAGCATCTCATAATGGCCTTCCAGTGTCTGAAGGGGCCTACAGGAAAGCTGGGGAGGGACTTTTTTAGAAAGGTGAGTAGTGAGAGGACAAGGGGTGATGGATTAAAACTGGAAAAGGTGAGATTTAGGTTAGACACTAGGAAGAAATTATCTAGTGAGGGTGGTGAGACCCTGGAGCAGATTGCCCAGGGAAGCTGTGGATCCCTGGAAGTGTTCAAGCCCACTTTGGATGGGGCTTGGAGAAACCTGGTCCAGTGGAAGGTGTCCCTGTCCATGCAGGGGTGTTGCAACTAGATGGTCCTTAGGGTCCCTTCCAACTCAAATCATTGTATGATGATGTTTCTATGGTTTTGGGAAAGGGTCAAAAAAGGATTAGAGAACAGAGTCCTCCATCAAAGGATGATGTAATCATGAGTTGTAATGCTACTGATGGCATTTCACTGATTATTTATCAATAGGACTTTGCACTCTGTATCTTGTAAAACTAGGGACAGAAATAAATCCAAAGTAACAGGAGACGGTGCTGGCAGGATTAAGCCAGAGGAAATATTTTGGTTTGGACTGAATAACATTCAATAGAAAAATACATTTTTCTATTGGATTATCAACACCCTCTAAAATCTATTTTCTCTGTAACTGCAACTCCCATACCAATGTACTAGCTCATTTTTATTTTTTTTTTTCTAAAATACAGGAAAAAATCCTCTGGAAAAAATCATCAGAGGAGTGATGGATGAGATTTTTTTGCCTTTGTACTTTGAGATGAAGTATTTCTAAACTGCACAGCCCCTGAACTTGATTACAGAAATACAGCTCTCAGTGAAATAAAAAGAAATACTGTGCATAGGAATAAGTTTAGGAAAAGTTTAATGGAGAGATGAAATGTCTTAAACAATATTTTACATTTCTTTACAGCAAGAAAAACATTAATTTTTGTTTTTTCCTGTTCAATCACTGTGTTAGCTCTGCTTTCTGGGTTTTATTTTTTACGAAATTAGTATGTCTCTCAGACTGCTAGATGAAAAGGTGGAAATTATAAAATCCTGGTTTTAAATTTCTTTGCCCATGAGGCTGGTTAAAAAGGTTGCAAAAAACCCCAAACAACACCCAACAAAAAACAAAACAAAACAAAACAAAAACAAAGAAACAAAAAACCCCACACCCAAAAAAAGAGAGAGTGAATGGGTATCACACTGTCAGACTCTTCATGCAAATCAGTCAAGCTATACAAACTAACCACTTGAGCTCAGCTTTAAGAAACTCAGCCTGTTGCTTATTTGAGTTGACATATCTCTTTGACTAATTGACTTCACAATTTTGGAAAGCTGTATTCAAGAGACGTTTTGGTTCTCAGTAAAAGAAGAAAAGAATTCCACTGTGGAAGTGGCTGAAACCCTTGAAGATGTGTCTAAACTGATGTGTGTGATACTACTGCTTTATGGGCTGGTTGTGAGTCCCAAAGCACCCAAAGCTCTGCTTATCTTTCAGCCTGTGTGACTCCAGGATCTTGATTGTATTGATCTGGCTGTCACAGACATCCTTTGGCACGCCGTCTTGCTCCCAAATAGATCAAACGCCACTGTGAAAACAATAAGTCTTTTTTGCAGTCCTACTATTCCCATTGTTCCAGGAAACTCTCTCCACTGGCAATTAGAAACTTGCAACCAGTATCCAGCCTTGAGTCATGCATGGTCAGTTTTCACTCGTTAAGCCTTGTGCTGATGTGTATCTATAGCCTTAATAATCAATTCTCTCCATGAAATATATCCTGATGCATTAAGAGGCAGCAATGGCATGCCTTCTCAGCATTAATTTTGATATACTAAGCAAGCCAACACTTCCAGGCTCCTCTTACAAGTGAAACTCTCTTTTCCCCTCATTATTGACTACCATGAACCTACCCCATGTTTCTGCAAAAAATCAGTGGATTTATACATGGGCCAGGATTTGTCTCACCTAAATCTGCTGTGTATTAACTCTAATCAAGGGGTATAAAAAAAAGGTAAGTCATTCTGCAGATCACCCTGAACTTAATATATATCTACTTGGTCCAGTACTTCCCAGAAGTGTTACGCCTAGACCTTATATCCCTGGAGGAGTCAGCCTTACTGGTCAGGTATTACACATGTGCTGTACACATGTGCAGTAAGTCTGAAGAAGTGCAAAACATTAAATTCAGTGCATACATATATTTACACTGCATGTGGATCTGTCTGGGAAATTTCGGGAGGAATGGGGCAGTTTTCCCTGTCTCAGTAACATCTTTTTCCTGTTTCTAACTTGAATGAGCAGAGGTGATGATGACTGAACACATTAACTATATACACCATAGCCTGTAGCATCTCACTTATTAAAATTTTGATTTACCTTTCACTTGGCCAAGTCCCAGTGTTGCCTCAGACTTCTCTGAAACTGATTGATGGACTCAGGTCTCTCTTTCTGAATTATACTCAACTGAAGGGCACACAGGTCATAGCAAAAATTATTGTTATAATATCTGGTATCCAAATGATCTTCTGATATTCTCATCTTTCACTACATGGTTGAAATAATTCCATATTTGTGCCACTAGCAAATTTCATTAATCCACTCAAAATTTTTGCAACAAGGACACTAACTAAATATATAAAATAAATTATTAGGTCCTTTTTTCTTAACTAGTCCCTTATAGTGTCATATTAGTTCTCCAGCCTAACTGAGGACTCCAGTCACAGGCATCTGATTTATTTTAATTGTAAAACAATTTCTAAAAAAAAACCCAGTTTGAGCCTTGTGAGTGTCTGGTATCATTTAGTCTTGTCAATATAGATAAATATGCTATCTGAACTGCTTTTGAATTTATTTTTTCAATTGCCACTTTGTTCCAACGGGATAAAATTCTCAGAAGATGAAAATTTGAGCTAAAACCACAGTACGTTAATAAAGAATATGGCCTGCATTTTTCATGGTACAGATTAAGTAAGTAAGTAAGAAGAGTTTTTCCAATAATTTTGTATATGATATGCCTTTATCTGTTGTCTGGCTGTTTTTATGGAAGTAGGAACTTTTCCAGATCAAATAGAAGGAGACTTTTTTTTTTTTTTTTTTTTTTTTTTTTTTACACAGTGGCTGCTTTGACTTTTAAAAGCCCTCTGCATTGATCAAGTCATCTTCCTCTGGAAGTGCTACAGAAAACTGAAGTGAAAAAAAACAGTTCTGAAGTGTTGAATTTGAGACTCAGTACACGAGAGAACAGGGTAGAGAGGTGGGTCACACAGGATGAGACTCACACCCAGAAACTCTTGTTCAAATGTGCAGACCTTTCGGTGAGTCAATTACAAAAGTTTTGGTTGTAAAGGTTACTGCTACTATTATTTACTGCAAAAGAGCATTAGTGGCAGTAGGCAGAGAGCACTACTTTAATAATGCTTCACTCCATCCAGATAAACTTAAATCACTGTAGCCTTAAGCACTCTTGAACCAGTTCAGTAAACATGGTTTTAATATAAGCAAGAATTGGAAGACAGCAGATCAGTGCCAGGGCCTGGAAAACAACCCAGGACTACTGGCCATCGAGTCTATGAGCTAATTAGTGCAAACATTTCCTCTCTCATCTAGCAAGTTAGGACTGAAGGGGATACAAAATAAAAGCGGAAGGTTTGTGTGTGCTCTTTTACTAACCTGCATCTTGTAAACATTAGTTACAATTCGACTTCTAACATCAATTCCAGATTGCAGAGCTCACTGTTCTCAGTCAGATACTTTTCTGATTCATTGATGTTTTGTTTTTCCTGGCTTTGTATGAAGGGAATTATGCCTCACTGAGTTGTGTAACAAGGACTGGGAGCTGCTCCTTGGCTAAAGGAACTCTAATGCAAAGATACTCAGCCCCAGTAAAGCTGTTTAAAGCCTGCCAAGTAACCACCAGCACTTTTCTTCTGCTCTCCCCCCCCGGCCTTGGCTGTGAATAGTCACTTACTGGCTCCTGTTCAGTCCTCCTGACAGTAAGGGATTTCCTGAGGATAATTGCATATAGCCAAGGTGTCTGAGCCTTTGATGGGCTTTTTCATAACAGGCTAAATTAGTGCGTTTCCAAGAGTTTTCATTTTGTTATTCACTGAATATCTTCAAGAGGAGGTGCGAACCTCTGTGTTACAAATTTAAGCTTCCCAAGAAGATGCCCAACACAGTTCAGTTCACAAACTCTTCAGGAGACGTCTGGGGTTGCAAGCTGAGAATGGCTGCCCAGACCCAAAGTCTTAAGTGTGAGCTGACATCAGTCTACAAAATTTTCAATCCAAACTTTGAGATAAGAGAAATATTTCCAGTGATAACTTTGCATTTTTGTTTAAAAGACCCTCCTCCATTAATGGTATTTCCACTACAGTAAACCTTTTGGTTTCTCAGATTATTTACTACTACAGTGATGGGTTCAGAATTTTCCAATGATATCAAGCCTTTCATTTCTAAATACACTTGTCTCTTTGTGAGCTTTTGAATTTGTGGGAAGAGCGGAAAGAATGAAGTACAGTCAAGATTACAGTGGAGGTGGAAGAGCCTTTCCTTTCATAGATGATCCACCTGCGTGAGAAAAATGAAGGGAATTTTCCTGATTTGGGGTATGACCAGCTGTCACACAAACAAGGCAGTCTGCAGCCTCAGTTACTCACCACAAGCAAATCTCTTGTTTCCGCACCCAGGCTGAAGTGCGCAATGGTATTTCACTGTGCATGCACACACAGCTCTGCCTTTTTGTGGGTGAGTCAGAAGTCCTGTGTATTTTTCTAACGTTTTCTCTCACCCAAAGAGCAGATGAGTAACTTCTCCGTCTTGTGATAGGGAAACAAGGTGGTAAGGACAACTGTATCTCAGGCAAGCCACAGGCTGGGAAAGGAGAGGACGTTGTAGCCACGGGTGAAGAGGGAAAAGTTTCCCTTTCAGGGTACAGATTTTATAGGATCTCAATCACATGTTCTAAAGTGATAGGGTAATTCAGAAAAGATTCAGGTGTTCCTGAAAACTAGATAAAAGTCCTATAAAGCAGGATTCTAAAGGTGGATTATTGTACAGACTGTTACTTTCAAAATATCACCAATTAGTTATGTCCTTAAGCATACAGATCTAGAAACCTGATTTAAGTCACTGGGTTTTGAATATGATAACCTGGAAGATTAACTGTCCTTTTGAAAAGTAACTATCAGTCCCACTGCCATATAGAAACACTGGTACAAGGTTAATTATTTTTACAGGAGCTGAGAAAACCAAATTTGTCTCAATAAAGACTGTTTTTCCTTTCTTTTCTCATGAAGTCAGAGGTTTGGTTTCCTTTCAGTAGAAAGTGACCTGAAAAGAAGTGGAAACTCATTTTCTGCTTTAGACACGTGACTCTGAAAGCAAATGAATCCATCTACACTGCATCAGATTTATACATTATAGACTGAGCTTATTGTGGGATGTTGGGGAGGTATTGTTCTAAAATCACTCATTAACTAATTAGAAATGTAAAAATGGTTGATACTTGAAACAAAAGACATATACCAAAACTTGTGTAGTCTCCAGAATCCTGTCAGGGACATTGCTTAATTTTTTCTAACTCCACAAGTTAGAATCTTCTGAGTTTTTTGCAATATTTGTCTATTATATGAAAGGTGAAAGTTCCTGAGCATGTCAGGGGGAAGATTTATGTGGTTCTGTACCTGCTAGAGCAAGAAACCACTTTGTCTCTGGTACACACACAATCCTCTACTGGCTTCCAGTTAGCTTTCATCCACATGGTCATCCAAATGTCATAAGTTATGAACTGATTTTAGGGAGCTTGAAGTAATTTGTGTTTCGATGGTCTCACCCTGCCTGCCTCATTCATTCCACACAATCTGCCCACACCAGGATCAGTGCACATGGTTCCTACAATGCCATTTTGGCAGTGCAGATCTCCACAGTGCACTCTTGCAGACCCTAACATATACAGAGATGAACTCTGGAAGATCCCTTTAGAACAATGGACATAAATAGGCTCAGGGATCCACCTCTGTAGGGAAATCCTGAAGAAAACAGGTATTTCTTGAAAAAACAAACATCCTACATGACTTCTTCCTATGATTTTAAGGATGCTCACCAGCTTAGTGGGTATGATGTAAAATCCTAAGAAAGATCTGCACAAGTGTAGGCTGTATATGCACCAAGTGGAGACATCCTCCTTCTGGTCCTATGCACATTTATGCTTTTAAACATTTTCAGTGCCATTCACCTAATAAAGTTGACTGACCAAAGAGTGACATTATTGCCATGCACAGTGCTGACCTGATCCTCACTTGTGCATGTGTAACAGCAAAAAGTCCAAGGAATTTTACAGTGTGAAAACAAAATTGTAGGAATCAACCAAATCTTGCTTAATTGCTGGGAGCTGAGGGCAGAATTAGGTTATGTCAGGATGCCTTTATGCTGCCTACCCGTATTTATCTAATTGAATATTGCCCACACAGCAATCAAAACCTTATTTTATTGCTTCCAATATAATAAGGAATGATGAACAGAAAAACAATTTAGTGATACATCCTTCTTGTGTGGAAGGAGGCATAAAAGGAGTGGGGAATACTGTGATGGTCAGCAGAGAAACTGAAGTACAGGGTACACTGTACCTTGTCTGAGGGGAATTGTTAGTCTTACAACTGGGATAGGAGTGTTGGGAATGAAGAGGGAGGAAGAATGGGTAATGAAGAGATCAGGTACAGAATGACCATCCTCTCAGAAACAAAGCCCAAAAAGCCTGACAACAAAAGAGTAGAAACGCCTTTTATTTTTGTCTGTTCAATGTCTCTGTGAGAAACCTGTGAGGCAGGGACTTTTGTTAATTATTTTTGCAGGACGGTGGGGGGAGAATATTGAGAGGGATTTATGTTTAGTCTTTGTTGCTTTCAGAAGCAGTATGATGTTTTGTTTATCTACGTGCTGATGATCAGAGAGAGAAACTGAAACCCTGACCTCAGGCGAAGATAAGCCGTTACCTATTTCAACACCACTGTTATTTTAATTTTTCCTTGACTCCACCTAATTTTTTGTTTCCATGGGCAGAGATTACTATCTAACTGAGTCTCACATACAGTTGATTTTTTCATCTTCCAGCGTGAAAATAAGCAAAGATCACACCCTGGTAGAATGGCAGGTCTGTGCTGAGGCTGCTTGTCCTCAGAAGAGCATATTGCTTTAAGCAGTGGTTATGTTCTTTGATATTGACTGGAGAGTGAAAGTGAAATATAAGTACTATAAATCACCCCAGCTGATGAACTATTAGAATTACTCACTCAGCCAACCAAACCTGTGCTGCTCCTTCGCCTTAACGTCCAAATAAGGACTCCATTTTAAAAACAATCTCAAGTCTCTTTATCAGTAATTTAGTGCCTCACAAAAATAAACTCAAATTTGGTCCTTGCTGGCTGCTCCTAGTTCCCCACAGATGGATATCAGTGGCTGTGGTAAAAAGTGCTCTTTCAGATTATGTAGATTGTTATTGTAAATAAAACGAGATTCTTGTATGCTCCTCTCAGCCTAGACTTATTTATAACCTCACAAAAACATCTTATGCTCACTACATGCTATGTAGTATATTTGGTTATGCTTTGGGGAGTTACTCACTGAAGTAGAACAATATTACGCCATCTGATGATGGTAAAATTTCATGTGTAGTTTCCTGTTCAAGACTTATAGGAAATAATTATAAACTTTGGAACATCTATTGCCCTCCTCTTGCCCTTTTTCAAGTGTTATATTTTTCTTAAACGATACTTTTTTTCTACAATGAGTCCTAGAAACTTCTCCTTTCATCATCTGAAAAACTATTTCTCACAAAGGACATTTTCTTTATTTTAAAATTAGCGAGATTTGTGAGATGGAGGAAGGGAATTTCCATTTGTAAGAAATAGCTTGTTTGAGTTTTCTTCTATGAATGACAGTGATATGCTGAGGTTTGGGGTAGGAATTAAGGAGACATTTCTTCCCAGCACCAGTTCCATTGTCAGCATCAGTCAGTGCTGAAGCTGACCATAGAAGTGGATAGAGTTTCTGACGTAATTTCAGCCTACAAAATTTCAGTCAGTTCTTTCCCCTAACTTTCCAGCCACCTATAGCAACGTTTAACAAGTGTATTCTGTTTTAATTTTCATTGAACTATGACACAGAGTCTAAATATGCAGGTGCATTGGATTACCCTGAGCACGTACTCTGGTCTACTGAATTATTTTTTACATTGTATTATGACATTATTTTTTTCCCATTCCCTGTATTGCAGCTAGCAAAAAATCTTAAACATTGATGAATGTTAAATGGCTTTTTATGTTGATCACTCAGTTTTTCTCAGACCTCTCCTTCTGTAAATTTGTGTTTTAAGTATACTGATGTCAAGGTTTGACTCAGGATCGGCAATTAAACCAGAGACAACAAGCTCTCTATCCCCTCTCCCTCCCACCCAGGTGGGAAGGAGAGAGAGAATTATGAGAGAGACTTAACTGGATTGAAAACTGAACTAGACAGCTTTAATTATATGTACAATTATATACAAGTATGTTCAGGAATGTGCAAAAACCTCTTGCCTTCCCCCACCCCCAGCAACTCCCCGGCACTCTCCTGAGCTGTGAGCAGTCCTGAAATGTCTCAGCCCACAGGCAGGAGATAAGGCAGAGCAGACAGGGGCTGGGGTATGAGGGTTATGAGGTCTAGGGATGCCTGAGCCTGGGGTCGACAGTGATGGATGGATGGAGTCCTTCCCGGACACCAGCCATGGATGGAAGAGAAGGGAAGAAGAAGCAGGAAGGAAGTTGTCTTCTGTGATCTCTGACCTTCCTTGGAGCTTACATAGATATATGGAATGGAATCCCTTTGGTCAGTCCTGCTGTCTGTCTAGTCCAGCTCCCCTACAGGGGGGTCACAGATACAATTCTCCTGCCCTGGTAGCCTCTGTAGCAGCAGAGCTAAGAAGCGACCTTGGAGTCTCAGCAGAAACATAAACATTCCAGTGTTATCAGTCCACTAGCTGGAACACTTGTTGCCAGCTAAAAGAAAACACACTGAAAGAAAAAAAATCAGTAAAAGGAAAATTAGCTTAAACCTGGCTCAACCTAGGACAACTGAGTAGAGGAAACAGCTAACCCTGCAGTATGTTAGGTTTTCCTGTTCTAAGCAGGTTTGAAACCGATTAGTTTGTAAAGCAATGAAATCACAATAGTAAAAGCCAGAAACATGTTCAATTGCAGAACAAGCCCTACCTCTTAGAAATCAATTCCAATAATGTTTCCACTTTGTGATACCTGACTATTGTACAACATCACGTCAGTTGCAGTTAGGTTTCCAGAGTGTAACAGTTTAATGCTTTCATCTGTAAACAATAATAATTTCAAAATAAAGAAAGAAGAGAGTAGCTCAAAAATGAAACACAAGATGTCAAATAATACGTAAGAATTTGTTAAACCAGAACTCTTTTTTGTTCAATGACAACTATTTCACTTATTCTGCTTGATTAGATTTGATTTTAAAAAATATAATTTTTAAAGGAAGTTCTGTAAGTTGTCCCTTTCTGTAATAGAATCATAGAATGGTTAGAGTTGGAAGGGACCTTAAAGATCATTGAGTTCCAACTCCCCTGCAAGGGCAGGGACACCTCACACTAGTTCAGGCTGCTCAGAGCCCCATCCAATCTGGCCTTGAACACTTGTAGGGATGGAGCTTCCACAACTTTCCTCAGCAACCTGTTCCAGTGTCTCACTACCCTCACATGAAATAATTTCCTCCTAATGTCTAACCTAAATCTCTCCTCTTTCAGTTTAAAACCATTACCCCTTGTCCTCTCACTACAAGCCCTTGTAAAAAGTCCCTCCCCAGCTTTTCCGTAGCCCCTTCAGGTACTGGAAGGCCGCTATGGGGTACCCCCAGAGCCTTCTCTCCTTCAGGATAAACAACCCCAACTCTCTCAGCCTGTCTTCATAAGAGAGGTGCTCCAGCCCTCAGATAATTTCATGGCCCTCCTCTGGACACGTTCCAACAGGTCCACGTCTTTCTTGTGATGGGGACTCCAGAGCTGGACACAATATTCTAGATGAGGTCTCACCAGGACAGAGTAGAGAGGCAGAATCACCTCTCTCAATCTTCAATAATGAGTTTTAACACCACGCTGAAGCCCAGAGCCATGCAAAAAGTTGATACTGGAGCCCAAAACTGGGAAACACTCCTCTGATTTCTCTATTAAGGCCAACTTACCTGATTCAGAGCAGAACTGATTAATGATTTGTCATCACAACAACTTTCAGTAGAATCTCCTGTGTTCAATTACATATCAGAGGGGTAATGTTCAGATCTGAAATCCAAGAAAATGTTGTCACAGAAGACATTTGCTCTTTAAAACATTCCTCTGTCATTAAGTTCTGATTCTTATGTGCCATCAGCAACAGGTTTTGTCCTCTGCAGTTCTTCTGAAACGCATCGAGAGCCAAATACAGAACAGAGCTATTGAGATACTGAGCAATCTCATCAGTGACAGCCACCACTGAAAGAAAAACAGTTTAAAAAATAATTAGACTTTTTATCTTCTTTTATTTCTTCAAATTAATATTATTTTCCAGAAAAATGAGGAAATGTTACAGCATTATGACTATGACAAGATTTTTATATTTCTGGTACTGTGGTTTATCTGCTTTTAGTTTTGCACATAGACAAAATGTTATATGGACCACAGATAGCAGACTCACTTAACAAAAACTTGTTTTGTGTTAAATATATGCTGTGATTCAAGCTTGAAAGGATGAGAGTTTTGAAAGCTTTCAGTAAAATACTGAAAGGAAAAGTGAAGACACTGTGATAAAGTCTATATACATGATGCCATTGCTGCTAACCAATTAACACATATCACACTCACATAGACAGGGGAGTGTTAAAGTGTCTAAATTAATTATTTTAATTAACTGCTTACAAACACAGGCCTCTGACAGGGTCCTAATGTCTGCAGCAGATGCATGACCTTCTTAGCAATGGTGGGTGCCAAATTCTGGTGAGCATAAGTTATATGTGCCTTAAAACACTTGAAGCACAGGATATTTTCCAAATGTAAATGTGCTGGTGGTGAAGGGAGCCTTCACAAGATGCTACAAGCCAGAATGTGCAAGACATGAGTGAAGCCTTGGATGCAGTAGGGGAAGATGGTTATTCTAATATCACAGTGCTAGTGGAAACTCTCTGAGGTCTCATATTTCCATTGTTATGGCATAAAACTGGAAAAAAATTTTGGTCAAATACAAAGCTAGTAAAAAGTTCATGTTTCAGAGTCTTATTATAACATGTCAAAAGCACAATAAATTGCAGTACTTTTGTTGCAGGTAGTTATAGTCAGTGGACTCTTGGCATTGTCCAGAACCAGTAAGTACAGGTACAAAATGGGTGTGAGGAAAACAGACACTGAGGGATGTGTTTAGCACATTTTAAGTCAGCTGAAGGAGATGCCATACACAAGGCTTCACCACTGACTGGAGTCTTTTGAAAATAAGGTACCATGATACGACATCCTTCCCAATCCTCAGTTCAGTCCTTGATCTGTTTCTTTCTCTGTTGTACCTCCAACTGTCTAACCAGGTAAAAAGCATAAGAGAGGTTGTGAAGCTCAGTGGAAATGCATGAATTACAGGCCTATTTCTAGTGGGAAAAGGAGGTAGGAGTGATCTCTGTCTCTGTCTGTGAGACTTGACAACTGTTGCAGGCAGCCTGAGGTATGAAAGGACGGAGGGAGTTGCTTGGCAGGAGAAATAAACTGATCAAAAGAAGCACCAATTTTCCTCTGCTGCTTGTGCAGTTAACATTTCAGACTTTGTACAAAGGCTCCCACAGCAGCCAGACCGTATCTCTCTCTTTTTCTGTATATACATACATACATCTCTCTGTAAGTATGTGCGTGGGGGTGTGTGTATAGGAAACAGTCTGCCTATGACACCCTTTTTGTCTGTGAAAGGAAGTGTTTGAATTAGGAGGAGATTCTTCCAAGGATAAAGCATTAGGGACAAATTTATACATAGCAGTAGAAACTGCTCTCTGAACTTCATATAGGAAAGAGTCTGAGATGCAGATTTTATAAACAGACCCTTTTGCATCTCTGAAGAGAGGATTTGAAAAGTCAAACACATCCAGGCCATGCCTATAAAAGTAAAAATTACACTGCTCAGAGCCTTTTAAGCAACAGACTTATTTCAAACAACAGAATACTGTGGCTCCTACTTTTTTTTTGTTTCTCTCTCTCTCCATGTAGACACATGTTGGCAAAACTAAACCCTGACTAAGATGCTCTTAGTTTAGAGATTTTATCCATTACAGCTGTAAGACCCTTAGCTGAAACCTTCAATGAGAGGGTAACTCATTGATCATTGCTGCTGAGCAACTTACAGGCAAGTAAGATGTCCAGAGACAAAGATGTCTTCCCTTTGCTTAGCAAAAGGAATTAACTGGATGGCCCAGCCATCATTTGTCTGTCACTTAAACAAAAGTTTGGGTGACTTTTCTTCCATTAGTGGAATAAATGAAATCAATCCACAAAATCATATCCAGGATGTTGGAAATGAATGGTTATTGCAACCTGCATTGGACAGAGACTACAGACAGCAAAAGGTGAAGAATGCTGGAAGGGTGTGCCCAAGAGGAGGGTCATAGAAACTGGTTTTATGGTCAGCACCATAGCAAGGGGTTTTGGTCTTATCTTTATTATATTAGCCAGAGTTGTGAGTTTCACCTGCAATACAAAGTTTGGTTTGACTCTTTTAAACTCAGTTTGCAAATGTTCATGTAGGAGAGCTGTGGAGTGTTTATGAGTCTCTGGGTTCGTAGCTGGGCTCTCAAGCAGCTATGTTTTAGGAATCCTAAGAAACATACTGTAACTACATGAACTTTTTTGTACTTTGCTTCCAAATAACTTTAAACCAGGTAAACAACTATTTGTTTAGGTGTGCAATTCAGAGTTTAAGATAAAAGATTATATTATACTTATACAGGACGAATTCTTGGCAGGACTGACAAGCAGTGTAAGAATAGCTCCTGGGAGCAAAAATAATATTTGAGTCATGTTTCTTTGCTGCAACTGTCATATATTTGGGGTTAATATCTCTACTCCTGGCCATGACAGAACTAGTGACGGCATCGCTGTAGTATTGACTTGTCTCTGATGCTGCCAGAGACTCTTAGACTCTGGAGCAGAATGAGGTAGTTTGCAGAGGGGAAAAGACACTGCAAATTCCCTTTTCCCTGATTGCCTTCTCTCTTTTGTTTCCAGCTGATTGGGTTATGCACCATAAGTGAGATATGTATGTTGAAAGCTGGTTGAGATGGATGCAGTGGAAGTCTGTGGGGTCCCTGAGTTTTACTGATCATGCCTACACTATATGCTTTTGTTTATCCAAAGTCCTGGCCATGCTATGGATGAAGGCATGAAATGCAACTTCTGGGGAAACTCCAGGACCTGGTTATTCCCAGTCACTTTCAGGAAGATTTTCTTTCACTGTCCTTCCAACCCAAATTGCTCTGCTTTTCCTAGTACAGTGAGTGCTACAGATGTCTACAGGTAAACACATAAGGAATTGGAGATTTTGCCCCCCAACTCTCAGATCAGATCCCTTTAACAAATCACTAGTCAACCTTGAAACATTTAGTGAATGTCACCTTTTTATTCTGCTAGGCACCTGGAAAGTATATACATGACTTGACTGATGCAGTTCAGTTCACAGAAGTGATTAATCAACCAAAGAAAAAGTTCACAGTTCTTCAGGGGAAACATACCCACATTTGGGTTTCTTTTTTCACTGGGTGTATTTCAAAGACAATAAAATATTACAAGAGTTCCAAAGGTTTCACTAACTGCTGCCTCTCCTCCAAAGACAGCAAGGGTTAAGGATGCGTGGTCCCTGCCACTTGTCAGATTTGGTATGCTACAGCCAGCAGCTGGTGGAGGCAGTTAATTAGTCCTGCACCCTGCTCGAAGTTCAGCCTTTATTGGCAGGGAAAAGCAGGCTGCACCATGCCGCTTCCCTCTTTCAATTAACAAAGGCCTGTGCCATCAGATTACCTTGGCAACCTGCCATGGCATCCGTGTCATTTGCCTGCCTGAGCTTTGCCATGGCAACAGGAAAGCTAACCTTGCCAAAGCAGCATCTGGTCTATGGGTGGCAGATTACCAGCCAAACAGATTTACTAGCTGCAAAGTGCTGCCGACTGACCCAGAAAAGAGAGGAAGAGGGAAAATCTTGTGACAAAAAAATGGTTATCCATTTTAATTTTTCTTTCTAAGCAAAGGTTACCAGAGGTCCAGCCGCTGATGTGTGGATAGAGTATGTCTTTAGTCTTTCTGGGCATGAAAGCCATTAAACAAATTAGGTTTTATCTTAGCCACAACATCCTCTGGGCATTACTGAAGCAAAAATCTTTGTCAAAGACTAATTCCTATTATTCAGTAACCAGGCTGGTCTTGACAGAACACTGCTGGTTTTTCATTTCATTGTATCACATCCATTTTGTTGTGTTGACACTAGAGATATGTGTGATCCAAAAATTATAGATCCAGCTGCTCATAAACTGCAGGAAAAATCAGACCTGAATGTCAGCATCATATTTAGTTCCAACGGCCTGTAAAACTCAAGGACAGGCAGTAGCAGATTCATAAGCAGGGTGAGACTTTTCCTGTTGACTTCAGTAAAGACTGAAGTTTCTGGATTTGTAGAAGACAGAGAAATAAACAGTATACAGTGCAGGACTGGCTCCATCTCTATCAAATGGCCTGACCCTTGAAAGCATGTCGTGTTGCAGAGGAAGGCCATAAAACTGGTGGCCAACTCCCAGTGGTTCCTCTGTTTTGGGAGGCAATTTCTTTCTGACTCTAACCCAATCAGTCCTTTAATATTGAGCTGCTGTGACAAAGACATACTAATCAGACTCTCAAGAAGTATATGAATGCAAATGCAACATGTTTAAGACTATGCAGCAAAGAGTGAAAGAATAAAGTTCCTTTCCAGACCCTCCTGGATGGTTAGCACACCTCTGAAACATGATATTCCCCTGAAGAAGCAACTGTGATCCAGGAAAATAATGCTAATCTCATTTCAGCTCTTCTTCCAAACCTAAGCATCTTCTGATAAACTTTAATTTCTCACTCCAGGATGTCCCAATACCAGTTTCTAGCTCTATGGCATTTACACCCTGAAGGAGGCAGTGCAATGAGTGATGGTAGCTACAGATAGAGCAAGCAGAGAGTAAAGTTGCTGCAGCAGTGGGAAAATTTGCTTCAGGTTGGAAAGCAAGACTAGTCATCAATGCTTTACACAAAGAAGGTTCAGGAAGAACTAGCCTAGTGCCTGGAAGTTTCCAGAAGGAACAGGCCTGGTGGCCCAGACACTGTGAAGGGATAGAGGTCTAGGGCTGCCCACTGCACACCCTGAGGAGCTGCTGTGGGACATGGCCTTTTTGAGGACCCTGACTTCCCCAGGAGCCCATGACACAGACAGCTGACCACTTGGCACAGTGAGTATTGTGCTTGACTGTGTGAGTCTTTTCCCCTCAGTCCTGCACATTTTTTCCCTTCAATCTGATCAGCTACTCCCAATGGGTAGTAAATTGACTGTGGCTTGTATATGACTAGCTGCTCTGTGAAGTGACAAACCTGACAGAGGCTTCATCCTGCATCTGCTGTGGTGCTCACCACACAGATGTATCTCTCCACCAGATATCTTGAGAATTCCTTGTACTGCCAGCATAGGGAAAGAGCAGAGTCTTTCCAAAGAAAGACTCCTGTCTTTTTATATCATTTGTAATTAAAAACTCTAGCATGATGGAGTAAAAGAAATAGCAACTAGAACTTGCATCACTATATTCTTGATGGGGCTCTGAGCAATCTGTTCTAGTTGGAAATGTCCCTCCTTATTGTAGGGGGGTTGGACTAGATGACCTTTATAGATCCCTTCCAACCTAATACATTCTATGATTCTATTATTCTGTTTGCCTCTTTCTGTGACCTACCTGAACCCATAGCAATCTCATGACAAAATGAGAGAAGGAAACACACAGACTTCTGGTTTAGACACCTCTCTGATCAGAGAGATGAGCATTGCATTTGTACTTCAGAGGAGCGGAATTGATCTGAAACTCTGTCACCTCAAATATAGTGCTAGGCCATCCTAGGAAATCCTAATAAATCCTTCTGGCTTAATTGATAAGCTTTGTGGGGCACTGAGGCATGGACTACATGGCTTTCAGGATGTCAGGAAGTCTAAGAAGCTGAAACCAGGTATTCATTATCAATGAAGCATTTTTGTTAAAGGTTTGCCTGTGTTATGCTGTAAAAGAAAAGCTTTATTGGGATGCAGAAATTGTTTCATTGTTTACAGGATTGGACAAGCATCACACTGGAGTCAGTAGGAAATAACAAGGGAAATTATCCACTAGTATGGGGAGTGTTTTATATGTGGGACAGAATCTTTTGCACAGTCTGAGAAAATTATTTCACTTCAAATGATAACACTAATTTCTGTGTGGTACTCAGTTTGAAGCAATTCTGATGATCCTGTCCTTTCCAAATGCAGAGAACTGACTCAGCAACCCAATGAGCTGTGTCATGTTAAGACCTCAGATTAGTAGCCTCCCTCTATAGACCAGGTTATTTTTTGCTTCCAAGAGCATGTTCTGGATATCATTCCCACTGCTGCCAAAGTTTTAATCCAGAAGTAGGTCAAATAGAGATGTTGCAGCAGTAAACGTGAATGTGTTTTAATTATCAGGCTATGTGAAGAAGATTCAACCTGTTACAGTGGCAGGAAGTGAAGTCGAGCAGAAAATAAAATCTGTGTGAGATGCTTCACTCTTCTTGAGATAGGGATGTGGGTTATGCATCATTAACACTATTAATGAAAAGCAAATCAGATCAGTTCTAGGTTTCAAAGATGAAAGTTAAGACAGAGAACCTACCTCAGAAATCATCACTTCTTGTTTTCTTATATCATGGTTCCTGAATCCCAACACCATTGTCAAGTAAGAGAAGTCTGCAGTCAGTCCTTTAGTACTACTGGTTCTATGTCCTCCTTCCTCCCACTAGTGGGAAAATGAAAATACTGATTATTTGGAGTTTCAGGAAGTTCTCAGGTATGTTTTCTTTGTGAGTGAGCTTGTATGAGCAGAACAACTTGAATTTTTCAAGGCAGTTACTCATTCCTGGTAGTAGTTAAAGTGATACAAATGAGCATCAGCTCCTTCAATCCCTACCTCAGATTTTCTTGTATATTACAAGGTCTAAACAGGATCATCTGGAGGCTAGATTAGGCAGCAATTACTTTTGTGATTGATGCCAAGATATTTAATACAACAATATGTAAATGTCTTTGAAAGTCTGGAGCTATAGACCTAGATTTACTGGTTATCAACTGGAACTACTAATTATGGTTCATTTCTATCTAATGTATGTTGGTCTGGTTCTAGGCTCAGCTACATATTCCTTGTGTGTGATCTTAAGTAAATAATCTGCTTTCTCTATCCATTGTGTGTTGCATAAAAAACCCAGTACCTTATACCTCTCTTTAGATGTTTTTATGTGCAGTGTCTGGCTATAGAATTTTATTCCTGTTGATACTCCTCCGTGCAATTATAAAAAATAGAAATACTTCTTTTCTGAAAAGGAAAAGAGTGCACAGGACTTCTTGCCCTTTTCTCAGCATGTTACCTGTGAATCCAAGCAAGACACAGCAATTGTTTTTTCCCATATAAAGACAACTTCCATTCAAATGAATTCTTTCTGCAGTTATCAAGTAAGAAGTGAATTGAAGCCAACATAAACCAAATACGATGCACACAGGAGAGCAGACTGCAATGAATAACCCAGCCATCACAGGTTTGCTGCCCTCTGCCTCCATCCAGTCCCTGGGATAATTGCAGAGTTTTGCTTAGGCTGGAAAAATGCTCATCTTGCAGTTGCAAGCATATCGTGCTGGATTTCAGTTTTATTTTTAGTCAAGTGGATTTGCTGTCTCTCGTCAGCTTATTGTGTTATGTTAGCAGGAACAGTTGAAGAGAACAGAGTTTTGTTGGAGCTCCAGTGGGCTCTTGCATATAAAATCAAAGTTCTCTTGCTTACTTCATGTTCCCATTCATTCATTCATTCATTCATTCATTCAATGTCTCAGAGTCTGCCAGCTCTGTGGGCATGCAGCCAGTTTTGCGTTTACTACTGGGTTTTGTGCTGGCTGCCAGTCACAAAGGGTGGTGATAAATGGATTCAGCGGCACCTATTAGGATTAACTGAAGGCTTAAATTCATTTTGAACCCTCTTGCTGCCAAAATTAATTCTACTGAAATTAATTATGCTATGTTATCCACTGAAGAACAGGCCAAGGTGAGGAAAATACCCACCTTAATGTTTACTGCAGCCTGGAGCTGAAGTAACCAGTGTAATCCATGGAACACAGAACCCATCATGCTTACTAGACACATAAGCATAAATGCAAGCTCTTTGCACTGCTTGCTTTCAGCTGCATTTGGATTTTGGTCTCAGAGACCTTGTCCTACGCTCCAGCTTCAGTGATACAGGTCAATCAGAACAGCACCTGTATGGTAATCTGAAAAGCAGTTTGAAGAGTAGGATAATCCCCATATTTTGGCAAAAATCAGCTCAGTTATTACATTTCATGATGTGGCATTTGGAATAAGTAAGTTAATAGAAAATTCAGTGACTTGGTTGCTTTGCAAACCAAATATGTCCTGTTCAGCTGACCTATTGATTGCAATAATTCAGTTCCCTTCACTGCAAAGCAGCATAATACCATATTGAAGCCCTGAAACTCTCTACTATCAAAGTAGCAGATTGTCAGATAGCTGATGCAGTAGAACCCACCATAGTGGCACAAAGATGATGAATAACCTCACTGAAGTTCTGCTGGGTCCATACAGTGTCATACCTTGCACTGAAGAACAACCCTATAAGATTACAGCAGCCTTTTGAAATTAGGCATCGATGTGAGTGACATTGGCAGAATCTGGTCTAGGCTTGACAGCAGCCTGCAGGTTTAACAGTGATGGAATGACAACAAAGCATAAAAATCACAATGTCCAAGTAAATTACCTGACTCCTTCCTTTCATGGTCTCTAATGTATTCTGCTAGGGTGTGAGTCCCATCTACAACATTTAAGCAGTAAAATGTCCTTGATCAAAAAGCTTACAACTGAAGGGAAGAGCATAATTTGAAAGACAGAAGAAAGAGAGGAATAAAAGTAGAACAAGAGCAGGTTTTTAGAATCGTTACTTAAAAATGAACAGATTATTACTCTTCCCTGCTGTTCCTCAATCTAATCCAGGAAAAGAAGGAAGGTATTTTGACTATTTCAGGGAAGGGCCTGATTAATTTATCCTTTCCTAAAGCTCATCTATAGTGCATACTATAATAAAGAATCAGCTTCTAAAACTCCACTGTAAAACTCAGTAGTTTGCATTTCTGGGCTATCTCAGTTTCTTAATTTCAGATAAAAGGCTGCTCCCTTCATACTTGCTCAAGTTACAAACAATTATTTGTTTTCTTGCTGGTGTCTGCTTGCCCTTAGCTTGCAGAGAAAAATCTTGTTTGTTTCTTGTGCAGAAAAACATGGTGATCAGTAGAAAATTAGACTTACTGCCCATTTGAAAGTTAAACTATACTAACTTGCCTACTTACTTGCCTACTAGTTATGCATTGCTCAGAAAGTTGCTGCACAGCATGTCTTGGCTGAGGAATTAAATAATTGTGTTTGTTTGGTTGGTTTTGTTACAAAGGTAGCTTTTTTACTACCCATAAAATTGAAGCTGGGTTGAGTTGTTTGTTTTTGTTTTTTTCATTTCAAATAATTATGTCTTTTACTAACAAACAAAACATTCCAGATGAGCAGAAGTCTGAGAAAACAGATTCAAGCCAGCTCCCTGAAACATGTACCAGAAATATTAAAGTCAGAAGTGTACTGACCATGGGTTTTCTCTGTATCCACCAAGGAGACATACATACACAATCTCTTTCGGACCATGGTTGAGAGGGTCCCTTGGGAGGCAGTTTTGGAGGGCATAGGAGCCCAGGAAGGCTGGACATACTTTAAGAAGGTAATCTTAGAGGCACAGGGGCTGACCATCCCCAAGTCACGGAAGACGAGCTGACAAGGAAGGAGACCGGCCTGGGTGAACAGAGAGATTTGGCTGAAATTCAGAAACAAAAGGCAAGTTTATGGTCTTTGGAAGAGAGGATGGGCAACTTATGAGGATTACAAAGATGCAGTGAAGCTGTGCAGAGAGAAAATTAGAAGGGCCAAGGCCCAACTGGAACTAAACCTGGCCACTGTGGTGAGAAATAACAAAAAATGTTTCTATAACTATATCAACAACAAGAGGAGGGCCAGGGAGAATCTCCATCCTCTGTTGGATGCAGAGGGAAACACAGTGACCAAGGATCAAGAAAAGACTTCTTTGCTTCAGCCTTCAACAGTAGGACTAGTTGTTCCCTGGGCACACTGTCCCCTAAGACAGAAGACACAGATGGGGAACAGATTAGGCCCTATGTAATCCATGAGGACGTGGTTATGGACCTGCTTCACAAACTAGACACTCATAAGTCAATGGGGCCAGATGGTTTACACCCTAGAGTGCTAAGGGAGTTGGCAGATGTGGTTGTCAAACCACTCTCCATCATCTTTCAAAAGTCCTGGCTAACTGGGGATATCCCATTGAACTGGAGACTAGCAAATGTGACACCCATCTTCAAGAAAGGCCAGAAAGAGGATCCCAGTAACTATAGGCCTGTGAGTCTCACTTTGGTGCCAGGGAAGGTCATGGAATGGATAATCTCAAGAGCCATCATAGAACATTTAAAGGTCAACCAAACAATCAGACCCAGTCAACATGGGTTTATGGAAGGCAAATCCTGCTTGACAAACCTGATCTTGTACTATGACAAGGTGACCTGCTTAGTGGATGAGGGAAAGGCTGTTGATGTAGTCTACCTGGACTTCAGTAAAGACTTCGACACCGTCCCCCATAACATCCTCATGGAAAAGATGGCTGACCATGGTTTTGATGGGCATATACTCTGTTGGGTTAAACACTGGCTGAATGGCCAGGCCCGAAGTGTTGTGGTTAATGGAGTTAAAACCAGTTGGTGGCCAGTCCCGAGTGGTGTCCCCCAGGGGCCAGTGCTGGGGCCACTCCTGTTTAACATCTTTATTAATGATCTTGATGAGGGGATTGAATGCACCATCAGTAAATTTGCAGATGACACCAAGTTGGGAGGGAGTGTCGATCTGCTGGATAGTAGGAAGACTTTACAGAGGGACCTGGACAAACTGGATTGATGGGCTGAGACCACCTGTATGGAATTCAATAAGGCCAAATATCATGTCCTACATTTTGGTCACAACAACCCCAGGCAACGTTACAGGCTTGGAGAAGAGTGGATGGAAAGCTGCCTGGCAGAAAAGGACCTTGGTGTATTGATTGGCAGTTGGCTGAATATGAGCCAGCAATGTGCCCAGGTGGCCAAGAAGGCCAATGGCATTCTGGCTTGTATCAGGAATTGTGTGACTAGCAGGACTAGGGAAGTAATCCTGCCTCTGTACTTGGCACTGGTGAGGCCCCACCTCGAGTATTGTGTTCAGTTTTGGGCACCTCAATACAAAAAGGACATTGAGGTGATGGAGCAGGTCCAAAGAAGGGCAACAAAGGTAGTGAGGGGTTTAGAAAACATCCCCCATGAGGAACGACTGAGGGAGCTGGGGCTGTTTAGTCTGGGGAAGAGGAGGCTGAGGGGAGACCTTCTCACTCTTTACAAATACCTGAAAGGAGGTTGTAGTGAGAGTGGGGTTGGTCTCTTCTCACTGGTGACTGATGACAGGACAAGAGGAAATGGGCTCAAGTTGTGTCAGTGGAGATTTAGGTTGGATATCAGAAAAAACTTCTTTACAGAAAGAGTTGTTAGGCACTGGAACCGGCTCCCCAGGGAGGTGGTTGAGTCACCATCCCTGAATGTGTTTAAAAGTCATCTGGATGTGGTGCTTGGAGACATGGTTTAGTGGTGGGTCATCAGAAATAGGGTAATAGGGTTAGGATAAAGTTGGACTCAATGATCTTAAAGGTCTTTTCCAACCTGAACAATTCTATGTTTCTATGATACCTTCAGAGTCGTTCAGTAAATTCACAGATGACACCAAGCTGGGGGGGAGTGTTGATCTGCTGGAGGGTAGGAAGAAGCTGCAGGAGGACCTGGACAGACTGGATCGATGGGCCGAGGCCCAACGGCATGAAATTCAACAAGACCAAGTGCAGGGTCCTGCACTTTGGCCACAATAACCCCAGGCAGTGCTACAGGCTGGGGGAAGAGTGGCTGGAGAGCAGCCTGGCAGAGAGGGACCTGGGAGTAGTGGTTGGAAGCTGGTTGAACATGAGCCAGCAGTGTGCCCAGGTGACCTGGAAGGCCAATGGCATCCTGGCTTGTATCAGGAATAGTGTGGCCAGCAGGAGTAAGGATGTGATTCTCCCCCTGTACACAGCACTGGTGAGGCCTCACCTTGAGTACTGTGTGCAGTTCTGGGCCCCTCACTTCAAGAAGGACGTTGAGGTGCTGGAGCGGGTCCAGAGGAGAGCAACAAGGTGGTGAAAGGACTAGAGGGAAAGTCTTATAGGGAGAGGTTGAGGATGTTGGGGTTGTTTAGCCTGGAGAAGAGGAGACTCAGGGGGGACCTCATCACTCTCTTCAACTACCTGAAGGGAGGTTGTAGTCAGGTGGGGGCTGGGCTCTTTTTCCAGGCAACTAGGGACAAGACAAGAGGGCACAGCCTGAAGCTGCTCCAGGGGAAGTTTAGGTTGGATATTAGGAAGTACTTCCTCACGGAGAGGGTGATTAGACATTGGAATGGACTTCCAAGGGAAGTTGTGGAGGCACCGTCCCTGGATGTGTTCAAGGCAAGGCTGGATGTGGCACTTAGTGCCATAGTCTAGACAGTGTGGTGGTGTTGGTCATAGGCTGGACTTGATGCTCTTAAAGGTCTTTTCCAGCCTTGGTAGTTCTGTGATTCTGTGATTCAGTGATTCAGTCCAATTATGATTTGAATCTATATAGTGAGTGTAGGATGGACTAAGTTCTCAGCTTATGGTACCTGTGTTAGGATGCTAAAGTCCAAGAAGAAAGAAATCAAACCACGTAGTGGAGATGGAATAGAGTCTGTCTTCCAGTCCGTGGCCTTATATCCCATATAGACCATCTGTCTCCTCTCTTTTGGACTCACTGCTGCATGATGTGGCTCTGCCATGTTGCTATTTTCCCACCTTAGTTTAAGACATCCAATTTTGACATTTTGCCTTCTTCTAGATCATCCTTTGGACATACTGGACATTATCTGGCAGCTGCACAACAGGGTAGTTTATTGGTTTGTATTTGCATTTAGCCCTATTGATATTGCACCTGGTTTGCAACACCTTTCTGCTTCTTTTGTCATCTGATGGTAAAACTCTGGTTTAGTTTCTTGCTTTCACATTTTATTATTATTCTCTTTTTTTTCTTGTCTCTTTCCTCTGCATCCTAGCTGTGATGGAAAGGAAATGTGGGGAAGTAGAACACAAGGAAACTGTAACACTTCCCATTTCTTGCTCTTGTCTGGAGTGTTGGATATTGACTCCTAGATCTTCCTCAGAAGGTTTGTAAATTAGAGCAGGGAATCCCTTTTGAAAATAAAGGGACCTGGGATCTTGTTGTTCATACCAGACTCAAATCTATACAAGATTCTTCTGCATGACATCTATATTCTCCTAACACAGGAACTCATGCACACACAACTCTTGCAATCTTCCTAAAACACTGACGTGTTCTGTATCTTCTACAGTATAAAAAACCCTGATATTTTCAGCCTCTCCTATAGCATATATGTAGTTCAAAGGATTTCCCCCATTATTCCACAGTGTTCCCCATCATTAGCTGGTCATTTCTTTCACTTATCATACATTAATATTACACTGGAGTTTCATTCTTAGAATCCCATAGTCTTGAATAAAGCTATAAGGTCACCCAAAGGGATTAATGTGTCTGCTTTTGAATAAAATCTTTCTGAAAGTAGTGACAAAGAGAGACTAAAGATGCTGATTCTACTCAGTTTGGGGAAAGGATGCCTGATGCGGGATTTAACTGAAATTTATGAAACCCTGAAGGTGATGAATAAGATTAATAAAAGCTGTTATTCTCCAGTGTTAGAACTCAAGTGCATTGATTGATACTAATCATATATGGCTTAAAAATTATCTATATATTTAAAGGGTGGGCAGCAAATTTTGGTATGTGAGATTTTGGAGGCAACGTATTCTAAAAAGAGAGTTAACAAATTCATTATCAATATCCAAAACAGGTACTAAAACAAGTCAAAGGGATGTATGCCCTAATCCTTAATCCATTGACTGTGGATGCTGGGGCTGGGGCAGCAGGTAGTGGCTGTGCTCATGTATCCACTCTAAATAACCTTTTCACTGCCACTGTTAATTTCTCACATAAAGTTTCATAGGGAGCTTCACTTAGAGCTGATGTATTTAACAACTGCCTTTGAACTCATGTGATTTGCTACTTGTCCAGATAACAGCAGGTGAACAATGGTCTGGTTAGCCTGGGAGATGATATTCAAATATTAGTTGTTTTGAGCCAAGTGCAGAACTTCATTACCAAGATCCTCCAGAGTCACTCATGAATCACTTCACAAGGCTCAGAGCCTTGGAAGAAATTCTTATACTCAAGTGGACCTACATAAGCCATGTAGACATTAACAGTATAGAGCTTCTTCCTATTCTCCTTTGGCTTCTTCTCACCCTTTTTATATTACACCAGTAACCAGTTTTCCATGCCCTTCTTGCAAGTGTACACAACTATCTTCATTTGTGCAGTACTTGGAAGCAGAATACTGATCTGGATGAACCATTGGTCTGACTCTTTAACACATGACCTGACCTGTGAGTACATGTTTAAGTTCTTGTGAAACTTAGCTTCTTACATCCACCTGCAACTTGTCTAAAGTTCAATCACAGATTCCAGAGGGTGAATATTTCTTGGCAAGGTGGTTTGGACATGAAATTGTACACTACTTTGGTAAAATAATTCCAAATCAGAAGGTCAAGGTGGAAACTTCTGAAAAAGAAGTAGCAAGAATAGTCACTTTCTGTCATGGGCCGAGATGGATAAAGCCGAGACCCCCCTCCAAAAAAACCTGGGAAGATGTTCACCCAACATTGCCAGTCACAGGAGATAGGATTGGACTATATGGCCCACAAAAAGACATTAAAGATCAATAGGACAGAGATTTTTGTATATTTTTTGTGACAAGATGTGCAATTCTTGGAGGTGGCATTTCTGCAAAACCCCAGCTTTCAAGCAAGGCAGCAGGAGTCAACCCATAAATCCTCTGCAAGCTGACACATTCAGAACAAAGAAATACTCTGTAATATTTTGCAGGGTATAATGGAACCTTTTGGCTGGAAGCAAAGCAATTAACAATGTAACAAACAATTATGCCCTATGTCAGTTAACAACAAAATAAATATGATAAAATATGACTGCAACATTTTGAGTCAAAACCTCATAAAGAGTTACCATTTGCTCTTACATCTGTGCAAATAGTGCATGGTTAGCAAAGTATTATCTATGTGTTTTCTGCCACTGTTTAATTGCATGGCAGGCAGTTAAGCAGATCAAAGAGCCCTATTAACAACAGATAACCACAGAGCAATATGATCAAAAGTATTTACAGTAAGGAAGTAATCTGCTAATTCTTAATGGTCCTGAAGACTCAAAGAGGAGTTCTCAGAGTGATTCTCATCATTGGAAATCAGGATATTACCGAAATGAGCTGATCTGGTATTTTGGGTTTCAAATTGTGAGCTATTTTTCTGCCCATGTTTTCTCTTATGCTTTCTCCCAAACTTCATGCTCACTTGTTCCATGATTCAGAAGTAAGAAAATCCTGATCATGACAGTTACCAACCTTTTTTCCTGTCTTTTGACACCTGGCAAAATTTCCCATACCTCTTTCATGTCTAACCAGGACATCCATTCACCTTCCAGACAGTCCTTGGTCATGAACTTAAGCCATTTTCCTCAGCCTTCCATTTCCTACACATCATTTCTGTCTTAGTAACTAGACCTAGAGATCATCTTTCATTCCTTCCACTCTTTCCCTTCTCACTTTACCCTAAAACAGAATTGTCTTGAACAGAATTGCCTGTTCAGCTTGGTGAGGAAAGGTTGCCCATTGCTCATTTGGGGCACATTTCCCAGGCAATTTCAGTCTCTGAATCAGGCCATTAACTTGATTGTCTCTCAGAGTACCTGAAGCCAAAGCCTTGGCCTCATATAACTAAATGGAAAGCTACTTCCAGGGGACAATTCTAAGCACTTGCTTTGGTTGCCTATAGCTAAGCAGAGTGAACCTCTCTCCCCTGGCCTTAGGGATTTTATAAAGTTCTGTGAAATCCTCTGTAGATACTGCCAAAGATGGACAGGAAGAAGCTCAGCCATTTGATGCAGGATAAGGCCATACTTGCCTGCCCAAGCTTCTTACAGAGGCACATCCTTCTCCATGTGGTGTGCATGGTATGGAGTAGTTCTCACTACTGTAATTACAGAATCACTGAGTTGCTGAGGTGCAAAAGGATCTCTTGAGATCATCCACAAATCCCTTGCTCAAGTAGGGCCAGTTCACATGTACTTCCATTTGCTGCTTGACAAGCAAGTTAGTACTAGAGTCCTTTGACTAAATCTAGTAGCTCCAGACATACAAGTATACATTTGCAAGATCAGATTTTTTTAAAATGTGTGTTGTGTCCCAGGCAGTTTGTGATCACCTTTAGAAAAGGGAATGACATTTTCAGAGGGGGAAAAAAAAGGGGAGAGGAGGGAGAAAACAGGAATTCTGAGAGCACATTTCCCTCCTTTTTTCTAATAAATCTAAGAAGCAGGTAAGCTTTTGGATAAAAATCACTACAGAAACTCCCTCACTGCTTAGCTCCTTACTTCAACTTTCCACTGAAAGGCTGAAATTCCTTTCCAGGATGATTTTAAGGTTGTTGCGCTTTTAAGTTTAAGAAAGACAGATTGCTACAGCTGTGGTGGTGTTTTCCATTTTTTTTTCCACAAAGGTGAATATTGTTTGCCTTGCTTATATTTTCAATATATTTTTTTTTCAGAATACAACATGGTCTCACATTCACCATGCCATGGAACTTAGATAAGGAAAATGGAGCACTGCGTTGCTATTCCTTCCTGTATTTGTGTGAAAAGCTGTGAAGTGTGGGTGGCAAGAGAGGGGAGACTTCTTAACTGAGATTTTAATAATTTTTTTAATAAAAGTATTTATTCTTGCTTAATTTGAACTAAGTGGGAGCTAATAGATCAACCAGGCCTAAAGGATTCTACTGTTAAATAAAATATACAAAGCTTGAAGTTAATAACTATTTTTATAAAATGTTTCTACTGAGAGAAATAATTAATCTTTTCAGCCAATTTCCTAACCTTTATTTTAGGCACATAAGTAAGATTGTTGAGTTAAAAATAATGTTTAGCCTCCAAAAATTTCCTCCATGCCATTGGGACCTGATAGGTGCTTAGCATGTAGATTGAACAGGTGATTTATTCAGTTGCCTAAACAGTAATCCTGCAAAGATTTATGATTTTAAAATTGGGTTAAAGACTTCATTGTGCATTCCACGAGCTCAGTTTTTAAGTTCTTGTTGTCAGCATGTTGGCTTTTTGATTAACCAATTGGTTTCATTTTCCTTCGCTACAAGTTTGCAACATTTAATGCATATAAGAGAGTCCATGATAAATAATTGTAATTTTATTAGCTGAATAGTTGGAAGGACATGAATGATAAGTAAGATGTCACATAAATCAGTGGCAAAAATGACCAACTTTGAAGGCCAAACATAGCAAAGTCTTAAATCTCTCAATATTCTTTAGATTTATTCATGAATCAATACACAAATCAGAGCTGGGAAGTTAAATTTGAGAGTAATTAACTTTAGATCAAGTTGTCCTGATACACTGTAAATTAACCAGAACTTTGCCCACATAATTAACTTGTATATTGTTTTGTATTCTATCACAGTATAGACGAGTTTGAAAATAGGTCTGTTCAAGTAAAAAGAAGACATCTTGCTGTCATTTATATAAGAATGGTGAAGCAACTCAGCAATCCAGTGTAACCACATAATTAACATAGAAATATCAATGTATTTCTAAAATGTTAAAGGGGAATATTGCCTGATGTTTTGCTGGAAACCTTTCCCTCTCTTCTGCATGTGTTCTTTTCTGAATGTCATTAACAAAGCAGAACTTCTTGGTGCAGAGATGTTTTCTCAGGCTGTTACCTTGCCTTGATGATTTCTTTCCTTCACAACCCCCACTTGAAAAAATCAATATCTACCCAAATGCCTAAACTATGAATTTGGAAGATACCTTCTATTCCCTGCAAAGCAGGTGGCTTTTGTTTGTTTGTATGTTCTGTGTAGTTTTGTTTTTCTGCTTAAAAGGTAGGAAATTGTTGTTGTCAGCTAGTGAAACAAACACCAAGACAAAGCATGCACAAAGCAAACTTTACAGGTGTTGTGAGTACCCAGAATTTTGAAAGAAGTAAAAGTGTTGCTGATTAATATTTCTGCAGGTCAGCCCATTTGTGCCTTTCCTATAGTCACACACAAAAGCCTGGGCAAAAGCAGATCTCCTGAATGCTATTCCTACATGTTATCTTATGGAATTAGCTTTTTTGCAGTTGTTAACCCATCTTATGAGGATTGGAAATGAAAAGTGTTAATTTCATTTTCTACTAGTTCTACTTCAAAATTAATTTTGAGCTTTTTGTGCTCAGCAGCTCTTGCTGACAAATAAAATATTTCCTTCTTGTGGTTTTATGCTGTTTTGTTAAACAAAACCCCAACCAACCCAAACCCTAACTCCAAGATTATAAGTGGTAGAATGTTTCCTAGCATAAAGGTGTTAACCTGCTTTGGAAGTAAATGTACAAGAAGCAGTGGTATGCTTGCAGTACTCACAGGAACAAGTCAAGCTACTATGTATATCCCTCAGCCCTTTCCTCTGTAAATGGCATTCACATAAAATACACTACATTTGTATTCTCTGCAATTTGTTATTGCCATTTCCTTTGTACAGTTCATTAAATGTTCTGATACAAAAAAGCATTGCACTGCCAGCTGTAAAAGCAGGATGGAGAATATATCCCAACATAATGGAATATTGATAAGTGACTGAATCCATATAGGTGAACACTGTCTTCTCTCACTGATGTTGCCTCCAGCCAAGCCTGAGGAGTTGTCTAATACGTTTTATGTCAGCTCTAGAGGTAAAAGGCAAAAGCAGTCTATGGTCTGCATAAATTGGCAATGTAATTGGCAATACACTCAACTGGTGTGCAGATACTCCAAGAGAGAGGGCATCAAATGCAGCAGGCAGAGAAAGATTGTATCTTGGATTGGTATTTCTGCCAAGTTTTGGGAAGTAAGCCTATCTATAGAGAAGACTGACATTGGTTCAGAACATCTAGAAGGTCGTCTGCTGGAACATGCCAGTGTTTGTGTGGAGGGAATTGGGCTCATGGGACTGAGTTCACATCCTTGTAGTATAGGGCTGACATCACTGGAGTGAAAGATAGATGTATTCACCACATATTTTTCCATGACTGAGAATATATATTTGTGACAATTATTACCCCAGTTTTACCTACAGCATTACAAATGTTGATCTGCAGATACATGGAGCCTAATCAATATTAGCCTCTTGGAATAATATTTGATAACTCTTTGTTAAGTTCATTGATGTTACAGCATAGTAAATTAAACCTAGGTTTGTCTGATAAATCTTAGTCCAGTGTAGAAGCCTCAAATGTCTACTCATGGTCACATTTTCAAAAAAGCTTCAAATAGTATTGTATGTCTTCATTGTTAAGGGAAAATAAATATAAGGTGGGGCATTGGGTAATGAAAGCACACTGCTCCAGTGAATGTTTTTTAAAAGACACTCCTGAAGGGTGATCAGACTGTGTAAATTGTGATTACTGCACCTATTCAATTACCTATGTTGCTACGGTCCCTGGTACAAATTTTTATCAGAAATGAAACAATGATCTTGACAGGTTATTGCTCAAATCAAATTACAGACGTAGTCTTCTCCTGGCTTCAGTACCTGCTGCTGACAATTTCATGGAGAATACTAGAACTCCTCATCTTTGCATCAGATAAGGCAGGAAAAAAAGAAAGGATCTCTAAGTGGTCAGTAATCTCATTCTAGAAGTTCCTGTCATTAGATTTCCTCAGCTAGAGAGGAATTATTTTACCATTCAAACCTCATGTTTGTTATAGTTGAATAATAGATAATGATGTTACATGCAATCTCTGTTTAAACAGTCTCTAGAATCTTCGAGATACACAAGTATCTCTTTAAACAATTGAATGACACTTAAAAAATGTGGAATGTTGGAAAAAATGTTGGCTATCCCAGGAAATCTAAGTGGTGGTTTGACACTCATCATATTCCACACGAAGAGTAGACATTTGAGAAATTTCAGTCTGTACCACAGGGCACATAGACCACTGCTAAGCTTGTCTTCACTTGTGCATTACTCAGAGATAAGATCTTATTGAATTTATCAATAAATTATTTTTTTTCTGTTTACATGCTGATACATATACAGATGAGCTGTGCAAATAATAGATTCCACAGTTCTCCATGTGCACTTACAGTTATTTTAGATCCCGGCAAACGTTCTTCTTTGTAAAAATAAAAATACTAATTTCTCAAAACTTTATTGGTTTTTACACCATATTTTGGTAATGTGGAGTGAGAATATTAATGTCAAGATATTTAATTAAATGTTCAAATAATAATTTTCTACTTTCTGTATTTTAGGCAAAATTACTGAGGTTAATTATTAACTCCTAATTTTCTTTGCAAAACAGCAGGTCAGTTAGAAAACCTGTTTAGAAATGGAAGTGTATTAATCACATTCTTAGCCTGTATGCTGCTTATTTCTTTACCCAGACTTCACGTAATTTAACCATACCATGAGTGTGTCATGTCACCCGAAATTAAACACTAAATTTGAGCTGAATTTGCTACTACTTTTGGTTGCTTTCAAACTCTGTTTTTCAGTGACTACATTATTCATTGAATAAAATGCACCATGTAGTCTCTTACCCTAATGTAATAGGATGTGAAATTCAGCCTGGGTGAAACAATGCATTTCCTTTTTCCTTGTCCTCTTTCTGCTGGCAAGTCTTGCTCTGGGGTATCCTGGGAATGTTGCTGCAGGACATCTTTAGCCTTTTGCCAGCTGAATGATAATTGTTTCCTATCTCTCTGAGCCTTGAGTTCCATGCACCCCTCCTCCTCCCCCATTCCCTGGATTGAAGCTCTTAGCTTCCTGTGAGGTCTCTGCAAAAACCCCAAGGGCCTCTTCTGCCACCATATGTATGTAATCACAAATTGAAAACTTCTCTGCTTCTTAAAAAACAGGGCTGCCATGTGAGATAACCATCTACCCACATCAGCCTTGCACTGAAATGAGTTCAGTTGTTTTAATTGTCCTTCTATGCTTCCTTTTTTTTTTTTCTTTTTGGTCACACATATGGGTATTAACCCAATGAAGGATCAACATAAAGTATCTCAAGCAATGGTTGACTTTCAGGAACTTAACAGCATGCAAGACCTCCATATTAAGAAATATGCACTCATGTGTAACCAAAATCAGTTTAACTGCCCAATTGTAAACCAGGGGAAGATACCTAAGCTACATTGGTAGGCAGAATCCAAGTTATTTTAGGTTTCTCTTATTCATACTCACCTATGGATGTATTTGCAGTGCAAGGACCTAAGAGCTCTATGAGCTTTGAATCATAAGCAACACTGTCTTATTTGGACCTACAGTTGTCTTCAAGGGCCTTCTGGGGCCTCGCATCCTATTGCAAGGATGTTTTTGCTGCTCATGAATCAGTTGCAGATCCACTGTGGTTAACAGCCTGATCTTGGAAAGCAGCCAGAAAAAATAAAATTAAACTGGTAATAATTTAAGCTAAAAAAAAAAAAAGCTGAAATAAAAACTATGCTGGTTCACTTGCTTCAAGGAAAGCTGAAACATTCTGCAATGAGGGTGGAGCCCCATAGGACTGTCTCCCCTACCTGGGGTGGGACCTCCGTTTAGGTACCTCTGTTTGCAAACCATGCCAAAATAAACACCATTTTTATGGGAAACAGAAGTAATTTTGTTTTCATACAGGAGTTAAAATCAACCATCCCAAATGAACCAAGAGGATTAAACTAATTTAGAGTCTGGCCAAACAAATGTTTAACTTACAAAAGGACCTGGCTTTTATTCTATTGTTTCTTTTCCCAGTTAAGTGATAGCTTAAGGTATTATTATTAGTACTACTACTACTACTACTACTACTACTACTACTACTAAACCTTAGTACCATGTTTGCCATTAAATGAAGAAACAGTAGCATGCTTCCAATTTTTAAATGTAAGTCAATGTAATGCAGCCAGTCTCTGTAAATCTGGGATCTGTTCATTCAAAGAAATGCAGAATAAATTACTTAAAAAAATCTAATCTACAAAATATGTACTCCTGATTTAAGTCAATGCTTAAAATGTTACATTAAGTATCCCCCAAATCTAGCAATATTTCAGGATTTCATCTTTGAAAAAAAATATGGATGTCATTGTGAGGACAACATTTTTGCCAGAAAATGAAGATTACAGAGTTAAACCCTCATCCAGCACAGACTGGCTTTGTGTGAGACCTGGACAAGTCAGGCTCAGCCAGGCTTCAAATGACTTCAGCTTCTATTTCTTTATTCAAATTCTTGTAACTTGGAGAAAGAGGGTAGTGTGTTAATTTTTTTGTTTGGTTGGTTTCTTTTGTTTGCTTGTTTCTCCTACAAAATATGTGCCTCTCAATTGAGACCTTATATAAAGCTTACATTTTAAGATATGCTCAACACTCTCAACACTCCGACTGTGATTCTTACTAAGAAAAAAATTCGCTGCAAGTGGGCAAAATAAAGACTTCTGGAGTTAAATTTGTGTTGTAAACATAACCTTAAGAACATTTACACATCCACCCTTTTCACGGCATGATTTAATTAAGCATTTGGGTGTTTCTTTTTACTTTTTAAAGTACTTAGATTTGTTTTTTTGTGGTTTAGCTCCCCTCCCTCTTCCTCCTCAACCCAAAGGAAAAGCAACTTTGCATATATTTTTCCTCTTCTTTGTATTTATATCAACATTTTCTTTAACAATTTTGAAAACATATGCTTCTTTTGGAGTTACTTCCATCAGTGTAACTGAGCGATGTAATGATTTGTGAGCACTGATAATTCACCAGATTTGTGTATATAAATACTGATAACATTGGTAAGTCATTTAGTGATGGTATTATGTAGCAAAGGTAAATGAAATCCAAGGGCAAGTTTTGATTTTGAATAAGTTGACTTATTTATAAACCAGATGAAAAGTTTTTACTTTAACTTGCTACTTATTCTGTGTACATATAGGAGTGGCTTCTTCAGGAGGAGTTTTTTGTTCAGTGAATATTGCTTCCAGACATGTGATAGGAACTTAGACTTTCTAGAAGTTCAGGTTTCCCTGTAAATAAGAAACCAAAGGAAAAGACATGATTTTTGCCAAGCCACACAAAGCATTCAGTGTCTTTTATCATATATCAAGGGGAAGACCTTTATTATTCTGCTCATGGTTTCCAGTATTAATATGAAAATATTAATAGAACTGGTAATAGTAGGGCTAATTGAAAATATCATGGGCAACAGGTATCTCCAGTTAAAAAGATATTCCCAGTTTAAGAGGACATTAATTAATAAGAACTGCTAATATTTGAAAAGGGATTTCTTTTAATATATAATTTGATTCAGTCCTCTGGAGAAGAAGCCACTGAAGGAGCACATTCCCACTTCAAGAGCATTAACTCCAAGTTTGTTGTCACTAAACTAATCTTTCCTTATCTTCTATTTAGCAGAAGGAATTCCTCTCCCAGTGTGAACTGCTAGGTTTTTCTTAGAAATCCTCCTTGCAGAGGAGATTCTCAAAGCCTAAATTCCACAGAGTGTTTTGTCTTGCTAATGACTTCAGAGCACAATCGGATGCCCCACTGTGCATCTTTGTACTTCGGCTGGTTTGAGACTGATTTGTCCATAGGGGGAAAGTAGACAGCTACATTTATGTCTGAGGGGATCCTCCCTCAGAGCATGTGGGGGACATGAGCACTGCTGCTCTAGCAGACCGTGTTTTCTCTGCAAAAGGCAATAGTTAAAGAAGGGCGTTAACAATGGGATGAAAGGTTTTCTCTGAAGTCATTAAACTGTGAGGAAATAGTGAGGGTCATGAATTGTCACATAAAAGGAATTAATGAGCATGAGGTGGGAGGTAAAAGTATTAATGGATTGCTGACACCTAAGTTATAAAGCAGTCAAGCTCCTGGACTGGCAGGATGTCTGCATTTTCATAGCAGATTTATATTTTGATGAAAGGATAGTTGCATTTCAGTGTTTTTGAGTATTGAAATATTGTGTGGTTTTAACCAACCATACAGTTGTATGCTCATATCTGTCAAGCCTGTGAAAACATAAACCAACTTAAACACACTATGCAGTGTTCATATATTTGTCTGTAAACGTCTCCTTATTGATTTCTTCAGGAAAGAAAGGTCATAAGAGAACCCTGAACCAGAAAGTCCCTTATATTGGGATTAGGGGTAAAAAGCAAAGACTTCAGTGAGTCTGGTGAGACAGCTAGTGAGGGAAGAGGGGGAGCACAAATAAATAGGGGTGATACTATAGACTTACAAAGCAAAACTGGAGAATAATATGGATCAATACCACTTACCACTCTCTAAGTCATGCAAGAAACTTGTAGTTTATCTTCAGGGAGACATGAAGATACAGGAACAATCTAGCTCCACAGCTACTGGGAACCGCTCTCCTGCTGCCACTCCGTGTCCTGGTGATAAAGCTCAAAACTGGCAGAAAGCTCCTGAAATGTGTTCTTTTGACTGGCAAGTAGTGGTCAGTGTAGGAAACAAGACCCTATCCTGGATGGATTATCTGGACCAAGGAAAAGTCTGAACTAGTAGGGCTATTCTGTTGTCCTCACTTCCAGGGAAAGCACTGCAGTAGCGTCCCTCAGGTACAGAGCATGTACTAGCAGAACTTCCTTTTTCCTGCCCACCATTATAAATCTGACCTCCAAACTCATGGCCTGCCTTCAGTAATTTTGAAACTTCATTGCTACCTTGATATTCAGCATCAAAATCCCCAGGGTGTATATAATCTCCCACTAAGCAGATGCAGAAATGCCTGAATTTTGGTAGTTCCAATTGGGATGCATTGGTGATTTTTACTACCACTTGCTAATTTGTTACTGTCAAGTGTCAGTGCTGGAATTTGTTCATTTTCACTGAAGACTCCACGTAGCTGCAGGCTAGCAAAGCTGTTGCTTACAGAGCGTATTTATTACTGTGACTTGAAATAAGATTAGTGGAGCAGGACATTTATTTTAATTTCTTCCAGGTGGCATAAATCCTTTTTTGTTTCAGGTTTTTTTCCCCTCTCTAATTAAACAAGAGTTTGTGGTTTAGGAATTAGAGGCCTAATTAAGCTGCATGTCAAAAGTAACAAAATACCAACACAAGTGATTCCTTCTTATGCAACACCCTTTCAGATCACACTTCAGACTCATCTAAGCAGCAATGGCAGGTCTTCTGAGAAGCAGATTGTCTTAAAAACAGTCTGACACTGACAACTCTAGCTCTTCAAGATAACACCACTCTGCTTCTCCACACACTTTTTTGATAAATTAGCATGTATAGCTAACAAAAGTCGTGGTAGGAAACTTGCAACCTTTTTCACTGGTGGGTATTCTGTAACACCTTGTGTACAGGAGATGCAAACAGGCAGGGGTTTAAAAAATACAGTGTGCAGTCAAATAATAGCTGTGGCAACTGCTTGTATAGAACAGGATGATTAAGAAGTTCTGTGCCGTAATTTTCTCTATTTAAAGAAACTTGTCAGCTGGAAAAGGGGACAAAAAGATGTTTTTCTAACTTAGGTTTCTGGAGGACATTTCACGTGAGTTATCTTCCTAAACACCTAGAGTGAATATCTGATAAACCATGTGGTAGACAATCTGAACAGCCTTGTGCTAAGTGTAAGTGATAGGTACAGGTGTGAGTAGTCTGAACACTTACCATGAACCATGGAAAATATAATACTGTCCCAGAATAATACAAAATGTTTCCCAAAACAAGGATTATATTGGACGTACAACAGAAAGGATTAAAGAAAGAGCAAAAAATTAAATAATAATATATGATTGAGGCTAGGAATGTGTTCTGTCAAACGTGTGTGTGACATCATAGTGAACAGGGATTGAAGGATGCGTGGTCCAGAGCAGTTTCTCCAGGGACATGTGGCTGGAGTTATGGGCCAGCTGTATGGATATGTTGTAGAGAACACTCCGTGTGAGATCTCATTTCACCACTTCACACAAGTCAAGTGAGTGACCACAGGGTTAGGGCAGGCAAGTAGTGTAATAAATTCTCAGCCTCAAGCTTTTGCACTATGATAATCCAGTTCTTTCATTTGAACTGTACTTCAGACACTGCTTTTCAGAACATACAAAGTGTTCTTTTCTCAGTATGTGGAATAAGTTTTTAATTTATTATTATCTTGTAACTCTTGACTCTCAATGGGCTGCAGAGATAGTAGTATCTAAAAACCACATGATGGGTTTCATAGGCTTTGAAATTTTTGTTGTCATTTTCTATAAATTAACCTGAAAAATATTTTCAATTTCTAGTTAAATGAATTCTTGGAGTTTTTATGTCCTAAATAAACTTACCAATTTGTTTGAGCAAAGCATTCTAATCTCTGCTTAAAAATATATAATTCATAAATGTTGTTGTTTCTTCAATACATATGTATCTGGAAATCTCTATTAATTATTTTAATTATTTTACTCAGTTTTTCTAATGACAAATGTCAAAAGCTGGAAAGCTCAGTTTCTTCAGAGAAATTAACATTCATTACTTACCTTCCTAAAGGAGTGGTATGATCTAAAAATAAAGATGCTACTATGGTAATTGTGGTAGCCCTATTGAATGTCTCTGGGTCAAAATCAGAGGGGTTGTCTCCAAGGGAGACCTTACAGTTGGCATCTGTTACCGACCCCCAAACCAAGATGATGTGACTGATGAAGTGATACTCGGGTGGCTCAGACAGGCTTTGGGTCAGCAAAACCTGTTCCTTATGGGAGACTTTAACTACCCAGACATTTGCTGGAGGATCAACACCACAGTTCAACTGACATCCATCAAGTTCCTGGAATGTGTAGGAGACTGCTTCCTCACACATATGTTGGATGTCCTCACCAGGAATGAGGCACAGCTGGACTTACTACTCACTAACCAAGACAACCTGCACTGTAGTATCTTGGTTAGTGACAGACTTGGCTGCAGTGACCACAACATACTGCTGAGCATGATGAAGGTTAATTCCAGGACAGAGATTTTAGATTTTAGAAGAGCAAACTTCAGCTTGCTCAGGGCTCAGTTGGAAGGGATCCTGTGGGAAGGTTCTATGGAGGGTAAATGAGCTAGTGAGTGCTGGGAGTTTTTCCAGAACACACTTCTAGGTAAGCAAAACCAGTTCATCTCCTCTAAAGGCAAGGGAAGTAGGTGGAGCAAGAGACCCCCTTGGCTTAACTCTGAGCTTCTGGGTGTGCTCAGAACCAAAAGGGAAATGTACCAGAGGGAAATGTGAAACATTACCTGTTCAAAATTACAAGGGCACTGCCAGGGCATGTAGAGATGCAGTTAGGAAAGCAAAAGCTCAGCTTGAGCTGACATTGGCCAGAGATGTCAAAAACTTCAAGAAAGGTTTCTTCAGATACACTAACCACAAGCAGAAGAGAGGAATAATATTGGCCCACTATTAAACAGGAGAGGTGAATGAGTCACCAACAATGCTGAAAAGGCAGAAATCCTCAACACCTTCTTCACCTCTGTCTTTACCAGTGCTGTTGGGTCCCAGGTCATAGGAACAAAAGTCCAGGTTGATGCAGACATTGACCTGCCATCAGTGAAGGAAGAGTTAGTGTGTCAACTATTACAGGAACTTGACCTGTACAAATCAATGGGCCCAGATGCCATCCACCCTGCGGTGCTGAGAGAGCTGGCTGATGTCATTGCAAAGCCACTCTCCATAATTTTGAGAAGTAGTGGAAATTAAGACATCCCTGAAGACTGGAGGAAGGCTAATGTCACCCCCATCTATAAGAAGGATCCAAAGGAGGACCCAGGTAATTATAGACCCATTAGTCTCACTTCAGTCCCTGGCAAAGTCATGGAGCAAATCCTCCTGGGGACAGTCACAAGTCAATTGAAGCACATGATTGGGAGGAGGCAATGGGCACAAGTTGCTCCTGGGGAGATTCCAGTCGGGTACAAGAGGTAAATTTTTCACCATGAGGACAAAAAAACGTTGGAATAGTCTCCCAAGGGAAGTGGTGGATTCCCCCACATTGGACAGTTTTAAGTCTCAGCTTGACAGGGTGCTGAGCCAGATCATATAGACTATAGTAGTACCTAGAAAGGTTGGACCAGATGATCCTTGAGGTCCCTTCCAACCTGGCATTCTATGATTCTATGATTATATGTTATTCTTCATTTGCCAAAGCACTGGACCAAATATTACAATTTTTGTTTAGAATCTTCTAGTTTACTTGCTGTGAGGAATGGTAGGGTGCAAAGAAAGTAAAAGATGGAGGAACATGATAAAATGGAGCAAATATGTCAAAGTGCAAGAAGATGTTGGGAAAAGGCATGAAACAAGACATTTTTGAAGTAAAAGAATATTACTCTGAGTACATACAAGAAGTTTTGATAGAAAACAGGTTTTTGCTCTATAAGACTATACAAAAATGAGAAGTTTATTTGAGAATGTGCACTCAGGATTTGTGTGACAGAGACATTGACTGACAATGAGTGGCACAGAAATATGATTGAATGACAACTCTTGTACTGGGTATGCAATATGTAGGAAGGGTGAATTGGAACTCACAGGATTACAAAAAGTACTGTCACACATTTTGTTACAGAAAGAAGGATAATAGAAGGGAATAAATCTGGACATGAAACTCAAGCCCTAGTGAAACCGTAAATGGATTGTTATCAAGTTCCACAGGGGAAGTTACCAGGTTGCTGAGGTTGAAGGCCATCACAGAAATAATTATGTCTAATCAAAGAGCTTTCATGGTGACTTGTGCAATAAACTATTAAAATATTCTATAAGACCTGAATTATAGGCTTATATATATATAAGCTTTCATATATAGGCTTGACTAAGGCTTATAGTAACATTTTCTTGACGCCTCAAGCAATTGTCTATTCCAGAAACCAAAATGTGGCAGTTTTGGTTTGGGACTTACTAATATAAAAAATGGATTAAAATGTATATTATAAAAACAGAATATAAGTTAGTTCAAGATTTTTAAAGAATGGTGATACTAAAATTAGGCAGAAGGTAGTAATCATACTTATTGTATTGAAATTGGGTTCAACTTCATCTGAACAATGTAAGAATCCACCTTTATTTGAGTCTCTATGTGCAATAAAAAGCTCTACCTATGCAGTAAGAGACCCAGCATGCAGCCTTGCAATATGCTGAGTTTTCTTAACAGAGCTTCCTGAGTAGCATTTATATTCTTACAACCCTGAAATGCTAAGTGGGAGCACGGAGAGTTGTGGTCACCTTTACAATAAATTTTATTCATAGAGGAATTAATCCATCTTAGTATTGGATTTTTGTTCCTTTTTTATATTTCATTCCAATGATTCTCCTCACGTGTTTAAGTATCACTATTTTTCTCTTGCAGCCTTTTTTTTGATCCCTTGAATATTTCCCTTCTTATTCATTGAGAAGTGATGACTGTTTAAAACCAACAGTGCTGGGTTTTTTTCCTTTGCTATCAGTTTCAAGCTCTTTAACATTAACCTCCTCTGAGTTGTGGGATTTTTTTATCAGCCATTAAGAGAAAATTCAGAGGGCCTAATTCCCAGGGAAAAAGAAAATCATCTGGGTTGAACACCTACTCTTTTCCCCAGAAACATCATTCTATATTTTTGATTACAGAATTTTCAGAACTGGTACATAACAGATTCAAATCAAGGTCAGACATTGCTCTAGTGAACTGATTTTTTCATTGTTAGATTTTAAATCATACTTAATTTTCATTCAACTCTGGCTCCCTTTCCTTTTAGCTTAATTTATGTTTACCTTTTTTTTCTTTTTTTCTTTTTTTCTCATTTCATCACCAGGAAACTTAACTTGGTTTAAGTAGAACTTCTTGGTGTCTTCATTGTGGAGGTGAATTTTGGGGAGCTGTTTCTTCCATTTTATTTCCCTCCCCCTTGTTTTTAAAGCTTCTTTGGTGTTCCCTGCTCCCAAAGACCAAGAACTGGGAAATGCTGGATGGAGTGCTGACCTGAGGATACATGTCTATGCATCCATGTATTTGTTGGTGTGACATTAGTTCCATGATCATGAAATGCTTTGGCTGCCATAATTAATATATTAGGAAAAATGAAGCTGGACTTTTCTACTCTCTGCTGGTATCAGCAACTTCATTTTCTGAGAAATGAAAATATCTTAAAAGAAACACTCTATGAGTCTTTTTCTTTGCTGGAAACTCTTGATTTGGCACAAGCATGGCTGTCTTCTGACAACCCTTGCATTACCCCAATGGCTTCTGTGGATCTTCAAATGACATTTTCAAAACTCAGGGACTCCATTGCACAGTTCTGTGAAATAAGGTTTACATGTGGGTGATGTAATTTCAAATGTGCTAATTTATTAATTGCTTTGGTAACTGTTTAAGCATTCTTGTTCCTGTGCACTAAAAGCATTTTATCAAATTTTCTTCTGGTCAAAGTTTAATAGGACTTAGGTAGTTGTGATCACTCAGTGCCTGATGCTGATGGAAAATTTATTTTCCCTTAAAATAACTTTGGTTCATGCCAAGGGGACAACTATGGCCATGCTTGAGACAAGAGATTAGGGACTGAATTGGTTAAGAATACAGAGTATTTTCCTCATAGATCCTTTGCATTTTGTCTTGGTGGCTGCATAAATATATGTCACTGTGTATTTTTATATATATATATATGCAAGTATATATATATGTATGCATATATTTTTTGGAACTACTATTTATACATATGTGCATGTGTCTCTGTCTCTGTCTCTGAAGGTTTGTTTCATGTCCTTACATGAAAAAAAACACCCCCGGTTAATTTCACAGAAGTTGGCCTTAAGGTTACTGGTCTTCATTCACAGCACAGGAAGTCTCCCCTGGGAACAGGTAGAACTTTCAACCAGCAATGCAGCTCACATATTCTCAAACACTAAAAGTGGGACTTTGATGTTCAGCTTTTTAAAAGCTCTCAGAAATATTTTTTCCTCATTATCACCTCAGTTGGGTGAACTTCACACTTGCCTTTTAGAAAAATGTTCAAGCACATGAAGATTCTAGCTTCCCTGTTGTTATTATTTAAAACATAACACATTATTTTCTGTGACTAGATTTATTTACAGTACTTCATTGGCTATGTATTCCTGGAAAATTAGATTCAAGAGGGAATTAATGAAATTTCAAGCTAATTTCTGCAGTTCTATTACACATCTGCATTGTTGGATATATGCACATCAGTGTCCCAGCACAGTGGCAGGAAATATTGTGTTTCATACAAGTGCCTGGTGCTACAGGTTTTGGTTTGCCTCACAGTGCACGAAGTTTCTTTTGGGAAGAGGTAGAAATTTTCAGTTTTGGTCCCTGCTCTACAAAAAGAATGCAAACAGGCTGGAGAAGGTCCAGAGAAGGGCCACAAGGATGATCAGAGGACTGGAGGACCTGCCATAGGAGGAGAGGCTGAGAAAACTGGGTTTGTTCAGCCTTGACAAGTGAAGGCTTAGGGGAGACCTTATTACCATGTTCCAGTACCTAAAGGGTGGCTACCAAGAAGATGGAGACTACCTATATACAAGGAGTCACATGGAAAAAACAAGGGGTCATGAGGACAAGTTGCTCCTGGGGATATTCCAATTGGACATGAGGTAAATTTTTCACGATGAGGACAATCAAACATTGGAACAGTCTTTGAAGGGAAGTGGTAGATTCACCCCCATTGGACAGTTTTAAATCTCAGCTTGACAGGGTGCTGAGCCATCTCATATAAAATATAGTAGTACCCAGAAAGGTTGGATCAGATGATCCTTGAGGTCCCTTCCAACCTGGAATTCTATGATTCTATGAAATTTCAAACAATGATGTGGGTCCATGTATTCTCAGCCACAATCTGATCAGCTGAAGGTGACAACAGCCAGCTTCTAACTATAAAAGAATATCTTTCAGAGTAACTCATACATGGTGCTGGAGCATGTCCAGAGGAGAGGTACCAAGCTGGTGAAGGGTCTGAAGAACAAGTCATATGAGGAATGGCTGAGGGAACTAGGGATGTTTAGTTGGAAGAAGAGGCTGAGGGGAGACCTCATTGCCCTCTATGACTACCTGAAAGGAGGTTGTAGGGAGGTGGGTGTTGGCCTCTTCTCCCAAGTAAATAATGATGGGACCAGAGGAAATCACCTGAAGTTGCAGCAGGCAGGTTTAGATTGGCTATTAGGAAGAATTTCTATACTGAAAGAGTGGTCAGGCACTGGAGCAGCCTGCCCAGGGAGGTGGTTGAGTAGCCATCCTTGGAGATATTCAAGAAACGTGTAGATGTGGCACTTCAGGGCATGCTCTAGTGGCTGATTTTGTGGGTTTTTTTGTGGGTATTGTTTTGGTGGAGTGTGTGTGGTTGTGATCACAGACCTCTGTGATCTCAGAGGTCCTTTCCAACCATGATGATTCTGTGATTCTGTGATTATTTCATTTGGGGAAATGAAGGGAGAAGGGAGAGTTGAGATGATACCAGATTGTCTTTTTCAGCTTTTGTGAAACTCTATCTCAAATGCCCTGCCATCAGCCTTAGGCCAGAAAGAAGTACTACTACTAAAGAAGTAGTAATCCCGGAGGAAGTTGCAAACTGATCTTCTCTTTAAGCTCTGGAGCTACATGTCTCAAACAGTGAACAAGTTTTCAAGAGCCAAGAAAACAGGAAACTGCACTATTTGAGACAAGATAGCTTAAGGAATTCAACTGTTCACACACTGAAAGCGCTGAGGACTAAACCAAAAGAAGTTCTGCTTCTTCTTCACTGTCTTTGGTTTCTGCCTCCAGACTCCACAGACTCATCCGCAAGGATTTGTCTTGATAGCAGTTTCCCCTGCTCCAAGAGTGCTGAAGAGAAAAGCATTTTTGATGCCTTAGGAATTTCCTCTTTTTAATGTCTTGCTTCAGTATTGGGAACAGAATATTTGTGCAGCATTCAGAATAGTATCTAGCTCATTGTATCAGATATAAGTCTCTAATAAGAAAAGACAGCTTCTTTGTACTGGGCAGAGTGGGAAGCCTAATGTTGTGATCTGTACCAGGAAAACAGGAGAAACATAGAACCGCAGAGTCATAGAATGGGTTGGGTTGGAAGGGACATGAAAGAACATCTAGTTCCAAACCCCCTGCGTTGGGCATGGACACCTTCCACTAGACCATGTTGCTCAAAGCCCCATTCAACCTGGCCTTGAACACTTCCAAGGATGAGGCATCCACAACTTCCCTGGACACCCTCACAGTAAAGAATTTCTTCCTATTATGTAATCTAAATATACACTCTATCTAAACCCCTACTCTCTGACCCTGTCTTTGTAGGAGAGGTGCTCCAGCCTTTTGATTACCTTTGTGGACCTCCTCTGGGCTACAAGAGTTCCATGTCCTTCTTGTGTTGGGGGCTCCAGAACTGGACACAGTACTCCAGGTGGGGTCTCACAAGAGTGCACTAGAGGAGGAGAATCACCTCCCTGGCCCTGCTGGCCACACTTCTTTTTATGCAGCCGAGGGCACAGTTGACTTTCTAGGCTGCAAGCACACACTGCCAGCTCATGTTGAGCTTCTTGTCCAATACCCCCAAGTTCTTTTCTGCAGAGCTTCTCTCAATCTATTCTCTGCCCAACCTGTATTTGTGCTTGGGATTGTCCCAACCCATGTGCAGGACCTTGCACTTGGCCTTATTGAACTCCATGAAGTTTACACACGCCCACCTCTGAAACCATATCAAGAAGATATAGTCCTTTCACTAAATTGTGTAAGGATGCTTCCTAAGGTCAGATATTGTTTTCTTTCAGACTCTGGAAATATTAAAGCAAAATTCTCTGTGAGTTCACACAGAGGATGAAGAAGCTGTCCCTAGTTAATTTAAAAATCCTTTTCCCAGATGACAGAACCCTCTTAGGTAATTTTGACTTTCACACTTCTTCACGGTGCTTTGAAACTCAGTATCTGTGATCCCAAAGGATCTCAAAGTGCTCTGCAGTCATGGACAGAAAAGTCTATTTGGCTTTGAAGAAATGCACTGATGCAGTCTGCAGGCTAAAGGCCTATTATTCTTTGATCCTCCAGCTGCTAGAACACTTTGCTTACTTTGATAAGTGATCATAGATTTGTCTGATGAGCTTCATGAAGATACAGTTTAAAATGACAACAAAGTGCATTGCCAATTGAAGTACATTGATCTCTCTTGGACTCAGGTGCTGATTCCTTAATTTAATATTTTTGCTTAATTTTTAATGGGCACACTTAGTATATTTAAAATTACACAATCCCAGATCTACATTAACATTCAAGTGCCCCTTTAAGATAAAATGGCAATAAAAATAGCAGAGGTGTTTACATGGAAAAATTGTATTTGTGGTTACGTTTTTTTGCAGGCAATTTGGAAACAATATAATTTTTCATGTGAATCTAGACTTTTGTTTCTCCTTTACCATTTTAGTTTGTTTTGTTCAATATTTTATTATTGCCCTTTGACTTTTCTTTTTTTGTTTTTGTAATGGCCCGAATAAGAAAAAAAAAGTGAAAAGTAGAAAAAAACCACTTAGGTGAAATAAAAGCAAAGAAACAGTAAAAAGGGAAGCAAGTATTTACCCCTGCCCCCCAAGTTGTGATGCTATTTAATCTTAATATGTCGTTTGGTAGAATGGTTTGGTTACTGCTACAATTAACAGCATTTTTAATTTCCATTCCTTCTGTGACATTTTTTACCTTTTTTTTTTTCTATTGGGTGGGAACCAACATACACATTTCATAGAATCATAAAATGATTTGGGTTAGAAAGGGCCTTTGAAGATCATTTAGTCCAACCCACCTGTCATGGATAGGGACACCTTTCACTAGATCAGGTTGCTTAAAGCCCCATCCAACCTAACCTTGAACACTCCCAATGACAGCTTCTCTGGGCAACCTGGTTCAGTGTCTCAACACCTTAATTGTAAGAAAATTCTTCCTTATATTCAGTCTAAATCTACCCTGTTGGTTTAAAATCATTGCCCTTTGTCCTGTCACTACAGACCCTGGTAACAATTATTTCTTCATCTTTCTTAAAAGCCCCCTTTAAGTACTGCAAGGCTTCTAGAAGATCCTCCTGAAACCTTCTGTTCTCCAGGCTGAAGAATCCCAATTTTCAGCCTTTCTTCATAAGACAGATGTTTCAGCCCTCTGACCATTTCCATGGCCCTTCTCTGGACCCACTGCAACAGTTCCATGTCTTGTACTGCAGAACCCAACACTGGACACAGTACTCCAGGTGAGGTCTCACCAGAGCAGAGTATTATAGAGTCATAGAATGCTGGGGCTGGAAGACACCTCTAGAGATCATCTAGTCCATGCCCCCTGCCAAAGCAGAACTACCTAGGGCAGGCCACACGGGAATGCATCCAGGCAGGTTTTGAAAGTCTTCAGAGAAGGAGACTCCACAACCTCTCTGGGGAACCTGTTCTAGTGCTCTGTTACTCTCACAGTAAAGAAGTTTCTCGTCATGTTGAGGTGAAATGGAACTTCATAAGTTCTAGCTTATACTAGAGAAGAAGGGAGAACCGCATCTCTTGACCTCTTCACAATGCTTCTTTCTATGCAGCCCAGGATACAATTAGCTTTCTGGTCTGCAAGTACACATTGCTGGCTCAAGTCCAATTTTTCATCCACCAGTACCCCCAAGTCCTTCTCCACAGGGCTGATCTTAACTAATTAATCCTCCAGCCTGTACTGAAATTGGAGATTGTCCTGACCTAGGTGCATCATCTTGCACTTGGTCTTGTTGATCTTCATGACATTCACATGGTTCCACTTGTCAAGCCCATCAAGGTGCCCACGGAAGGCCTTTCTTCCCTGAAGTAAATCAACTGCACCACTCGGCTTGATGTCATCTGTGGGCACACTTCTTCCCACCACCTATGTAATTAATGAATATATGAAATAGTATTTGTTCTAGTACAGGCCCCTGAAGGACACCACTTGTTACTGGTTTCCACTTGGACATTGAGCTGTTGACTGTAACTCTTTGGAGGGGGGCATCCAGCCAATTTTCATTTGAATGGTGCATCTCTCAAAACCCTCTCTTTCCAATTTAGAGGCAAGATTGCTCTGGGGATTCTGTCAAAGGCCTAACTGAAGTCTAGGTAGACGCCATCAGTAACTCTTCCCTTTTCCACTGACTCTGTCACTCTACCATAGAAGGCCTGTGGCTTATTGTTCCAATACAACTTGCATTTTTACAGTGGTGTTCACGATCAATAGTTTTTACAAACAGCATCTAGTGAGTCATTACACTAAGTATTACACCATGTATTATTTTACATGTTTCACAGAAAGCAAAGAGGCCAAAAGACACAACCAAGACCTGTTCTTGGCAGAATTTGGTCATCTGCTGAATAAGTAATTTCCTTCTCAACATTTCTTTTTCATCTCCCATTCTGACAGCCTGAGACCCTTGTACTCAGTCTGCATTATCACAGAATCACAGAATCTTAGGGGTTGGAAGTGACCTCGAAATATCATCCAGTCCAGTCCCCCTGCCAGGCAGGGTCACCTAGAGTACATCACACAGGAACACGTCCAGGCGGGGTTTTAAATGTCACCAGAGAAGGAGACTCCACAACCTTTCTGGGCAGCCTGTGCCTTATTATGAACCTGTGCCTTTTTCATTCATTCCAAAATGGATCTTTTGCAATCATCATCTGTAGGCAATTGCTGGAGCCAGGCAAGTGTTCATTTGTTTCACACTTCCCTATTCATTTCACACATCCTCCAAGCCACAAGTGAAGTTTATCCTGTTTAGTGCCTTTTTCCCTTGCTTTCACAGTCTTGAAAGCTTGAAGATCTCACCCACATCTCAAGTCCAGTCACCTTTTGCTTTCTTCATTATACACTTCTGTAACTTACCACTGGACTCTTCTGCAGCAGATTGTACTGATCTAGTATTTGATAATGAGCTCCATGGTAATTTTGCAGTAGGTCAGACTGATGTAAATACTTCTAGAAGGAACCATATCTTATATGGTAAGAGAATTATGGGAGATAGCTATATTTGGGCTCAGTGCCCAGCATTGTTGTTCTCAGAGTAAACATTTTAGTTTTCTCTGCTTCCAGTCCCCAACCAAAATAGGAGAGCCTTGTCTAAAATTAACTAAAGAGGCTCTTTCATCTTAAGAACATTTAGATTTGGTATTTCAAGTAAATGCTTTAAAAAGAGTAATTTTGTTTTACAGCAGCAGCAGCCTCTTGGAATGTCTGGGCTGGATGCCCTTGGCCAGATCCACATGAGGTCTTCATAAGTGGGAAATGATTTCTATCTCCATTTATCCTTTTTTTTTCTTTTTCTTTTTTTTTCTTTTTTTTTTCCCCCCTCTAATTTTAAAATATATTGGCTGGAAAATTGCATTTCAAACTATGTGACACAACTTCTTGAGGGTTTGTGTGTCTATTAATAGGTTGGACTTGAACATGTATTCCCACATTGTGCCTTGTTGTGGGGACAGAGTTGGATGGATATAAAGTAGAAAAATGAAAAATTCAGCATCAGTTCATTTCAGGTTCTAATGTGTACTTTTCAAAACCTTTTTCCAAATGACAACAAGTTCTGTTTCCTCTGAAAATCACAGAGTTTCTTTCCATAAGAAACTTCAGAAAGACAGTATCTGTAATCTCGACTATACTTGCTTTTCAAATGTTATTTCCTTGAGAAAGGAAAAACTGCAATGCTTATATAAAATACTTGATGGCCTGACTCTTGTTCCAGTGAAGGCAATAGTGAGCACTGTCTTGACTCCTATGGAAGAAAGATCAGGTTCCTAGATAGCTACATAAATATTTACTGGGCTGGGAGGAGCCTGGTAACACCCTCCAAAATAAAGGTTGCAATATAGCCTTCATTTATAACTTCCTGTTCTCACATGTTAATAACTTCCTCATGCATTAGACCTTCTGGCAATTCTCCATGTTTGGTTTCTGCCTGGAGGGGATGTGTGTATTTGGAACAAACTCATACTACACTTTTGACTAGGCAAGCAGCCAAAATGGCTGAGATTTGTTGCTTGGTCTAGAGGTAACTCTCCTGGAGGACTAGCACCTTAGCTTGAATGGGGAAAAATTAGAATTGCCAAAATGAAGTGATTCCAAGATCACTTTTGAGCTGGTGTTGGTCTGTTTGCAAGTGATTTAATGATGTCACATCACATTATTATTGCTGGTTTATGTCTCAAGAAAGCAGTCCTTTTAGAATCTCAGTTAAGTCTCCTTAAGGGTCAAGAAGTAAATGGATAATTCATTCTTAGTTTCATCATTCTTTCATGTGGGTGGAGGAAGGAGAGGAGAAGAAGGCACAGATAGCTTCTAGAATATCTTCTTTATATACATAAACCAATGTACATTTCCTTTTGTATTTTGGAGGAGTTAGCTAATGAGGAATTCTTCCTTTAAGTTTTGAAGTTTGTTTAAAACAACACAGATTAGCCAACTAAAATCTTTTGAGTACTTTGAAAAGCTAGGACAATTTCTTTCCAATCCTGAAAGGTTCTGGGCTTCTTCAGCAGAAATAAATTAAGTCAGAGATACTTGTCTCTCCTTGTTCATTACAGACATTAATCTGAAAGATGTGAGTACATAGCTTTAAAGGTGTGGGTAGATTATATTAACTCTCATTTCCCTATTTCTTTTTTTTTTTTCTTTTTTCCCCCACAATAGTGATCATGTCTTCAAACAATTCCTGTCCTGTGGGTTTTTTTGACATTTCAAAAGGATACTATCACATCTCTTTATACATAACAATTCGGAAGTGGAATGTATGGTATTTCCTTGCTCCTGTAGAGGAACCAAGACAGGATATTGGATCAGACATTCTGAATCTGCAAAGATGTCTTTTTTCTTATCCATAGGGTCTGTTGTCTTCTGTGTATGCAGTGTCCTGAATATTGCTTGAACAGAGATTGTGGTAGAAGAGTATGAAAAGACTGGGGCTATTTCACTGGTTGTTTCTTTCCAATTTCTAACCCATCAAGTCAATAAAAAGGAAAAATGGCAGAATAAACAAATCTTATTCAGGAAAAATCATGTTTGCAGTTAGTAGATATTGCAGATAATTCTGGGTGACAGGGGAGCCTTGTCCTTAGTGGGGGGTGGACAGCTACATCTGCACAGGTATGAGCTCCTTCCAAAATTACAGGATATCAGTCAACTCTAATCCAAAAGCTGTGAGATCTTGCTATCTGAATGCAGCATCAAAGCAAAAGTAGTCTGTCCTTTAGGATGACTTATTAGCTTGGAACCATTAGTGTGCCAACACAAGTATGCAACTGCGGGCTGCTTCAGAGAGTAAGAAGACATCAGCCCATAGCACGCCCCACCAACATATCCTGACTGTGCCCATTGAAGCAAACACTGAACTTACTTTCTCAGTTCAGCACCAGAGAAGATTTTAACTCATAACTGAAGGCCTCCACTTTATCTAGCAAAATGGTTCTGATGTAGTCCTGATGGGATTGCAAGAGAGAAGGTCTGATATGTTGTTAACCCAGCCTCTCTTCCAGGAGAGGTAGTGTTGGGTGGGCAACATAAAGAAGCTGACTTGAGACAGTCACCAAACTAATGTATGAGGGTAGCCTATGGACTATGGCTCAATGGCAAGATAAAGATCAGCGAGGAGCGGTGTCCCTCAGGGGTCCATGCTGGGACCAGTACTATTCAATATCTTCATCAATGGAATAGTGGCATCAAGTGCACCCTCAGCAAGTTTATGGATGACACCAAGCTGAGTGGTGTGGCTGACACACTTGAGGGACTGGATGCCAATCAGGGGCACCTATCAAACTTGAGAAGTGGGCCCATTTAACCTCATGGTGTTCATTCAACAAAGCCAAGTGAAAGGTTCTGCAACTAGGGCAGAGCAACACCCAGTGTCAAAACAGGCTGGGGAATGAAGGCATTGAGATCAGATCTGAGAAGGACTTGGGTGCATAAAAAGCTGGACATGAGCCAACAATATGTGGTCACAGCCCAGAAAGCCAACAATATCCTGGGCTGCATCACTGGGTCTTGCACTACAACAACCCCATGCAATGCTACAGGCTTGGGAAGAGTGGCTGGAGAGATGCTCTGAGGAAAAGGACCTGAGACAGTTGGTCGACACATGGCTGAATATGAGCCAGCAGTGTGCCCAGGTGGCCAAGAAGGCCGATGGAACTGTGGCTTGTATCAGGAACAGTGTGACCAGGAGGACTAGGGCAGTGATTGTACCCCTGTACTGGGTACTGTTGAGGCTGCACCTTGAATCCAGTGTTCAGTTTTTGGCACCTCACTGCAAGAAGGACATTAAGGCGCTGGAGTGTGTCCAGAGAAGGGCAGTAAAGCTGGCGAAGAGTCTGGAGAAAAAAATCTTATGAGGAGCAGCTGAGGGAACTGGGGTTTTTAAGTCTGGAGAAAAGGAGGCTGAGGGGAGGCATTATCACTCTCTACAGCTACCTGAAAGGAGGTTGTAGTGAGGGGGCAGTTGGTCTTTTCTCCCTAGTAACAAGTGATAGAAGGAGATGATGTGGCTTCAAGTTGCACCAGGGGAAGTTTAGATTAGATATAAGAAGAAACTTCTTCACTGAAAGGCTTATCAAACACTGGAACAGGCTGCCCAGGGAGGTGATTGAATCACCATCCTTGTAGGTGTTTAATAGGTGTGTACATGTGGTGCTTGGGAACATGGTTTAAGCACTGGACTTGGTAGAGTTAAGTTAATGGTTGGTAGAGTTGGTAATGGTTGAACTCAATGATCTTAAAGGTCTTTTCCAACCAGAATGATTCTGTGATTCTGTGAAAAGAACCATGGCCAGCAGATCAAGGGAAGTGATTCTCCCCCTCTACTTTGCTCTCGTGAGACTACATCTTGAGTACTGTGTCCAGTTCTGGGGCTCTCAACACAAGAAGGACATGGAGCTTTTGGATTGAGTCCAGAGCAGGATCACAAAGATGATCAGGGGCTGGAGCACCTCTGATATGAAGACAGGCTTAGAGTGATGGGAGTTGTTCAGCCTGGAGAAGAGAAGGCTCTAGGGAGATGACCTTATTGTGGCTTTTCAAAGTTTGAAAAGGTCTTACAAGAAAGTTAGGGACAATCAGAGGGTCTGATATGCCACATAAACCCTCTTCACTGGCAGGTCTGCTGTACCCCTGGAGCCTGGGTTAAGGACATTACTAGAAAACTTCCTAGCTTAGTGAGGTCCACAGATTACTACCCAGTGCTGATTTTCCAAGTGGGTGGAAAGGAAACAGCAAATAGTAGTCCACGAACAATCAAGAGAGACGTCAAGGCTTTGGGACAATTAGTGAGAGACTCTGAGGTGCAGGCTGTTTTTTCTGCCCTCCTTCCAGTTGAAAGCAGTGACATGGTAAGGAACAGGAGGATCCAATCTATCAATTGTTTTTTTTTGATAATGAGATTGCTTACACGGCATCAGGAATGTTGGCAACAAACAGAAGACACCTTTCTCAAAGGGGGAAGAGGGTCTTTGGCCAAGAGATTGCAGGGCTAATTGACAGGGCTTTAAACTAGATGTGAAGGTGGAGTGGGATAATAATTTCAAGATTGTCTATGATAAGTGGCAGGAAGACACACCAGAGTTGGAAGGATGGGGTGATAGTAGGGGCCTTCAACCTGTTGCTCCGAAGCATGCTGTGGACACTACAGCACAGGAAAAATCTTACAGAGATAAGCCAGGGGCTCCTGAGGTAATAGGAGACAGTGGGGTAGCATCCACGAAACACCTTGGGGGAATAAAGGAGTGTTCCTCTAAGAAGGTGACATCGCCGGCAGCCCAGCTGAAGTGCCTCTATACCAATGCACACAGCTTGGGCAACAAACAGGAGGAACTGGAAGCTACCATGCTGCAGGAAAACTATGACATAATGGCAATTACAGAAACTTGGTGGGATGAATCCTGTGACTGGAGTGTGGCTATCGATGGCTACAACCTGTTCAGAAGGGACAGGAGGGGAAGAAGGAATGGAGATGTTGTCCTCTATGTAAAGAAGTAGATAGAGTGTGAAGAGTTGTCCCTAAAGAATAGCCATGAGCAGGTCAAAAGCTTATGGGTAGGAATTGCAGATTGGGAAAACACGGAGAGTCTTGTGGTTGGAGTCTACTACAGGCCACCTGATCAAGTGGAGCCTATAGATGAAGCCTTCTTACTCCATCTTGAGGAGACATCACAATCACAGGCTCTGATCCTGCTGGGGGATTTCAAACACCCTGACGTCTGTTAGAAAAGTAGCACAGCAAGCCATATAGGCAATCCAGGAGACTCCTGGAGTACGTCGATACCAACTTCTTAAGACAAGAAATTGACAGAAAAAGTTCTTTAATATGATGGTGATGGATCACTGGAACAGGTTGCCTAGAGAGGTGGTGGGGGCCCCATCCTGGAGACATTCAAGGTCAGGCTTGATGGGGCTCTGAGCAATCTGTTCTAGTGTGAGATGTCCCTGCTTATTGTAGGGGAGTTGCATGATCAGGATAATGCTTGTCTAGGTTAAAGCATCTGTCTCTGTAACTCTACATGTGAGTTCTCAAACACTTCCTCTGGTACCTAAGCTCTCTAAACTTGTCTTCACCCCATGTGGTTTATTGTTGAGAACAGCCATCCACACAGTTGAAAATTATCTAGAATGTAAGGCGAATTATACAGTTAAAGTGCCTGCTTCTCTCCTCTGACTAGAAAAGAAACAAAATAATGAGATCAGATTAGATGTCTCCAGTGTAGATATCCATACTGGGTAAAATTAATATATTGAGTCAAATTAAGGCACTTTGGGTGGAGTTGAGAAACAGGTCATACCAACACAGGTAGTGTAATATTTTAGGGAGAAAAAAAAATATTCCAACCTTCTGGTTGTTTGTTTTGTTTTGTTTTGTTTCTTACAATTTACCTGTTCAGGGTACTGTTTACAACACTTAAATTTTTTAAAATGGGGTGGGCTTTTATGGCCTTGATTCAGCCATCAGATCTTGTTAAATCTTTGTGTGCTGGACAAAACAGGTAATTATTGAAGTTTCATTCCACAAGTAGGTACTAACAGCCTGTAATCAAGTCATCCCTCAACGTTTTCTTTGATTAAACAAATTGAGTTTCTGAGCCTCTCTGTGAAGTATGCTTTTAATCCTTTAATCACTTCAATGGTTCTTCTCTGAACCCTCTCCAATTTAGCAACCTGGAGCCAGAACACTGTGTATGATTGTATGATTTTCTTTTTGATTTATTTATTTTTTTCTAATCTCTTTTTTTTCTTTTGCATCACAAAACCCACTGACATCCAGCTCTTGGATCTGTTCCCACCAAATGCTGATATCAATCTGTTTGTTTGTAGTGTGCTTTTCTTACGCTGGGGTGGAAGAGTGTTAACAGGAGCTCAGAGTTTGGCTGCCTGCCTGGGCTGGCATGAACTTTTCCCTGCAATCACCACATCAGGACTTCCACTTGCAATGTCAGGGTTGGAGGCAGCCATAGTTCGAATGGAAGAAGATGAAGAAGGGGCAACTGCAGCCACGTGTCTGTCACACCAGCTAGAGATACAGGAGTTTGTCACACCAGTAAAATGGAGAGGAAGAGTGATGAGGGAGCTGCCTGCTGTCCTCCTCCTGTACAGGGACACCTGAACTACATAGCACTGCATTAATACTGTAAAAGATGCTCAAATTGTGTAACTTCAAGCTGGAAAATATTATTGGAACACCCAGACTGCCCTCCTTTCAGTCACAGGCTGTTATTTTTTATCCATTTATTCTTGTAATTGTCCCAGGATTTCATAAGTGGCAAAATTCATCCGGGAAAGAAGACAAACCCAGTTCTAACTGGGGTCTAAGTTAGGAGCACAGTCCCTGTAGGTTTGCTCCGCAATCAATGGAAAAGACTGAACTTCCTCAAAAGGGTGACACTCCAAGGGAAATTTGGAATTGCTCTCAGGAGAGACCTAGTATGACAGGCTCCAAATTTGGCCATCTCAGATAATCACTACAGAAAGGCAAAGTCAGTTTGGACCTTTGTCTTGATTTGGAGACATGAGGAGTTTTTCCCTTGGAATCCATACCCAATGGTCATTAATCTTGTCCATTTGTTTCCTTCCTGAAATATCTTGTCTTTGGTTTTCAGCCATTAACTCCAGATACATCTTTCTCTAGTAGATCAGAGAAGTATTTATAATCAGCATTTTATTCCTGCAAAAGAAGTAGATTTACCACATGCTAGAGAGGAGCAGACTGAAGCCTTCTCTTGCTAAGTGAAAATCTGCCTAGTTCAGTCTCATATAAGTGATGCCGAACTCTTTGTGGCCACTGCCATTTACTGTCTTGAAATTATCAGGTACTGTAAGGCTTACTGTTGCCATCCACTACAAAATTTCTCACCATTGCCTGAGGAACTGAAGTGTGCCTCTCCTGTGACCAGAAACTGATGAACATAAAAGCACATGATAAAGAATTCCTTCTCCACCCTTTCTCCAATTGTGACGAACTTGCTTACATGCTACATGCAGAAGTACTAGAAACTAACATACTGTTCCTGGCCTCCCTTTTCAGTTCCTCACTTCTTGTCATGTTGCCCCTAGATGAAGAGAATCTTAGGGAAGATCAGATGGATTCCTAAAATTTATATTCCTGTTAATAAACAAGAAGACTAGCATCAGGGTAACTTGCAGTTCACAGCAGTCATTGCACAGGCAGGCAGAGCCAGGATGATTAAGGATGTCTCTTGAGATCTGCCTTGATCATCAGCTTAAATCAAATTTATGAGGTTTACTCAGGGTCTTACAGAAAATACAATGTAACAAAGAATCGTTGCTTCCTAAATTCCACAGTAATTCTTAAACTTTTTGTCCCTCCTATCTCAATGTGCTATTAACCTGCCTCTTGAGTTACAGCTGTCACTAACCTAACTTTGCTTGATTCTCGAGTGCCATCCCATCATGCTTGAACTGCCTGCTGCTCTATTTGTGAGCCCCCACAACCAGTAGAAACCAACAGGAGTGTCTCACTAGCTCAGATCTCCAGCAGCTCAGGGAACTGTGCAGGAAAGAAGCCTGAGCAGATATTTTGTGTGTTTCCTAATGAGCTGCTGCCTGAGTGCACAGTCATTAACATCACTCTGGCACTCACCAGCTGCTACTTTGAACAGCCCCTGAATGAAAGGGTCAGCTGCACATGACCAAGTCAGCTGAGTCAGTGATCCTTAATTTACCCTCCCATTGAAATATAACTCTGATGCACATCCTCTGGCTGAGCAGAGAGCCCACCCTGAACAGGTGCTGGGTAGCTCAGCCAGATGAGCTCCTTTTGGAACAAGCACAGAGATGTTCCTGTGAATCCAGCTACTTGAAATGTATCAGAATAAACAGAAGTTTTCATGGGACTGGGGGTCTGTGTGTGTATGTGACATATGTCAGTGCTCTATAGGCTAGAAACAGTCTGCTGCAATTAGAAAGGAATATGGAAAAGTAACTTCTCAAAATGTGTCCTGGTTGGCTGAGTTTTGGTTCATCCTTCAATAGCCATTCTTGGCATTTCATCCTTTCCAATGCAACAGGAACTGAAAGCTGAAGATTGCAAGGGAGGATCAGAGTGTTCCAGCACTGCTCTCGCCCATAGGCAACCTTTTACTCCAATGTCTACTTTGTACCTTCAAAGTCTGAAGTGTGCATATCTGAAAGTGAGCTGAGCCTACCTTCTGGGTCAAGAGGTACTGTATGTATTACAAGATACACATAGCTGTCTATACGTATTATGTGAAAGTATAATATAATGCACAATTCATGCCACTGCAGCAGGATAATTCCAACAAAGAAAATAGGCTGGACCTATTAAAAAAGAATATTTTACAGGCCAAGTTTTTGAACTGTTTGCCACTTACTGTTCCTTTACATATAGTTGCTGTCTTAGCAGAACATAACCTCCAAAAAACTAGTAGAGGTAGGTATTTAAAGGTGTGTTTTTAAACTGCACATCCAAAATGGCAGCACACTGTCTCTGTGCTTCAGAGCTGTTTCTGGGAAGTAATTGTGTACTTGTGAATATCCTAGTTGGAAAGGGATAATGGCTGAAAGGATCTATGGATGAGTGGAGATGATATGGATTATTTATGTCGCAGCTACAAAGAGAGTTATAAAATCAGAAGATAACTGATTTTTTTTAGGCTTACTAACTTTGAAATTTTTCTAGTGCCTGTCCAACTGCTAGCACCTATTAAATAGTCAGACAAACAAGTCTTCTAAATGTTCTTGTTCTCTACAGCCAGAAAAACCTCAAGCCATACGTCTGACTATGTTCTATCAACTAAGACCTACAATAAATCCAAAGGACGGGCTTCACAATTCCCTAAGCTCCTTAAATAAAAAACCATTAAGAGACATTTTTATTTTTTTAAGTTTTTTTCAGGCATACTACCTCAGAAATGTACAAAATCTTATAGTCCTTGTAGAAATGGGTTTATCCAAAAGGGCACAAGGACTACTTAAGCACCAGTAAGTGTATGGATTTTGTGATAGCCCTGTGACAGAGAGATTTGGACTAGGGATGCAAAGCCTAAAATGTGGATAGCTTATATTCTCCTATGGAAACACAGAGCTGCACCTTCTCACATCTTCTAGTATCATATAATGATCAAATTCCATTATTCTATTAATAACATTACCCTCCTACCCAAGTTTTCAGCTTCCACTGTTTTTCATCTAATTCTTTTGGCAACTGGAAGTTGTTCTTAAGTGGTTTAAGATAACCTGTTGTACCTTGTGTTTAAATGGAAGAGGAATGAGCACACCATCACTGTTTGTCTATTTCCAGAAACGTGAGACAATTCAGTGTTTTTTTCCTAAACCCACCAGGAAGACAGAGAGTTGCTGTGACTTTAAGCCATCATTGTGTTCCTTCTTTCTGGGACCTCCTGAGGCAGTTACAAATTAGCTGGCTTTTCTAAGAACAGTCCAGCCAAGCACCATTTCAGTATAGTACCAAAATGGCCCCAGTATGTTCTCCTCCTACACCTTGCTGTGTTTTCTGAAGATGTCCTAAAGAACACAGTCTCATAATGTATTTTCTGTAGCATATACAGTAAGAAAATCTTCCCTATAGCAGATAGAGATATTAGGAAATGTCTTATACCACTTTCAGAAAACATAAATAAGATGGAACAGGATGGACAAAGAAGCAAGAGGTTTTTCTCCTTCAGTAGTTAACACAGAGCTTTCTGATCTCTCTCTGTAATATAGCTCACCAGAAATATGCATCCAGATTGAGTATCAGTTGAAAGAATATTTTATAATGCAGCAAGTACAAAATGTAGCCTGATATATGATCTAGAGATGAGCCAGTCTTGTGCATGATAATCTGGAAAGAAAGTAGGAACACAAGTTTCTCAAAAGGTAGAAGGAGATGAAGAGGGAAGCACAATAAAATTTTGAAAATGAGGCAGAAGGCTGAAAAAGAAAGCCCGGAAAGGATATTGTGAGAAGAAAGTGGTATGGAATTGAAAAGGACCAAAGGAAGGAGGAAAAGCAACTGAGGGTCAGGTCAGAGAGGGGGGAGGAGTGGAAGACTAAGGATAAGTGAAGCACACTGACTCTGGCCCAATTCCTTTGTCCTTTTCTTTAGCCTTTGCTAAGGCACAACCAGGGCTTCGGGGTCTAGTGAATTTGCCTTCCTTCCCTTCTATGCTCCTTAAAATCTATTGATGTGTGCAGTTTGCAACTGTGATGTGATGTAAAAGCAATGTGTATGGTCGTGTTTACAAGATTAGGCCTCTATAATAGCAAGGCCTTCAGAGCACAGGCTGGATTTTCATCTGGTATAAACTGAGAGAGTTCCATTGAATCCCCATACTCTTTAGCCTCAAATTAAGTACCGAGCATTTAGTGACTGAATAATGACAGGAGAATCTCCTTTTTAACTCCTAGAGGCCCTACCTGGGTCCTTGAGCTCAAACTTTTTGTCTCTTTAGAAATTTAAACCATGTTTGTTCCATTCTTATACCCATTGGAATTTGCAACATATCTGCTTTGTAGTCTGGACAAAGCTTGAAGATTTCCCCAAACACAGTGTGAATCAAACCACACAGGAATGTTTGTAAAGAACATCTTGGACCCTTTGAAAACATATTCAGTTCTCAGAAGCGCTAATGCATTCCACATTTGGTCATTAAACACTAATTGGTAACATGCTGTGGATGGGTTCATTCTCTGACCAGTCAGTATTTCCTAGGTCACAGCACTGCAAGACCTCAGTGCCCTCATGTGACCTGCCCTTTTGAACTTTTAATCCTTCAACTCGTCAGAGAGCATTAGGAGCTCAGGCCACTTTGGAAACCACAGGCATATTTTTCCCTGGCTGTTTCAAAGTTCGCTTAGTTTCCCCTCCATTCCCTGCGCCCACCCTCCTCCTTGCTGATGGTGCAGGATGTTTTTGGGGGGGCCTAATTGAAGGCTTCAAAGTGCCTGATAGTTTATTATGAAACTATTGTCCTTGGTAAATGTAATGGGACTCATGTCTTCTTATATTTATAACCTTTTTTCCATTAGTCTGCCATTTCCCTGAGAAATTATGACCTTGGCTCTATCAGTTTAACCAACCTGGTTTTATATATAGCAAATGTGTGCGTGTGCAAAAAAGGAGGAAAGAGGGGAAGCCACCAAATAGTTTTCTATTAAAATAGTACTTGTGCTGGCCCCTCCTAGAATCTGGTAGGCAATTTAATGGCTGTGATAGGGGAAGAAATAATGACACAAATTATGCCAAACATTAAAGCCTCAGGTGGTATCTCTGACTCAAGTGGACATAGTGCAATAGATCCTGGTTGCTGTCAGGTCTATCAATTAAAATAAATTTCACCTGATATTTATCAGAAACATGTTTAGGATTTTCCCCTCTCCCAGCTCGTTTCCTCACCCTCGTTTACTTTGAATTTCCTCACCTGCTATTTTGGACAAATTTAAACCATTTTGCTTAGCTATATAAAGATCCCATGGCCTGAGTGTAAGGACAGACTACATATAAACGTATCTCACCCTTCACAGCAGCTCAGAGGATAACATCAACTGTATCTCTGCAGGAATTTGGGAGAGAAATAATCTGGGCACACTGAGTGCAAGGCTCCAGGCTGGAGTCGGTCACAGGGTGCTTTTCAAACCCTGCAATCCCTGGATCATTTCTAAGGGGTCCCCCAGAAGTAACTAAAAACCATCAAACTGTCATCAGCAGATGTATATCTGAAATACCGAGGTCTGCACCTCACCTGGAGAATGTCAGGAGCTCTGGGCTGGGCAGTGTCTAGTGGTTTCATTCATGGAGGGATCAAGAGCCTTTCTAAATGAACCAATAAATTAACCAGTGCCAGGAAATATTGACAGGCCCAGGAATGTGATTGTCCATACACTTACATTGTTAGTTCAGTACAGAGCACATTAATTTACTAGTACAGACTTAGCCAGAATAGCTCTTCTGTAGGTATGATCTGAAGGAGCAGGTTGATCTCTCATTTAAGAAAAGAACATACTTAACAGACATTGGTCCTGCTTGCCTCCCACTGGGAGTGGGTGAGGTCAAATACATTAAAGTCTGTCTTTGAGAACAAAAATGCTATAAAAACAATGTTGTTGTTTTTTTTTAAAAGGATCATTTAAAAAAAAAAAAAAAAAGTGGTTCCAAGTTGTTTCTATGCTGCAGGATTTGAAATAGTACTAGTTTTCATTCCCTTATCCGATCTTTTAAACAAACAAAGTTGTTCTCCTTGTGGATATTGAAAGAGTTCTCCAACGGCTTGCCTTCCTTCCTGGCACAGGCATGTAGGGGCAGAAGACCAATAAAAAAATGCAGAAAATTTTTAGGACAGAGGAATTTTTCAGAGGACTATGACTTTATAAGAAATTTCATTTTTTAAAGAAAACCAAAACCAAAACCAAACTTTTTTTGAAAGAAAACACCTTATTTTTAATTACAATCTGGACAGTAGCATTTATTAATTGTGAACCCTTAAACTGATCTTTTGCTTTTTATTGTCTCATGCACAGCACTCATGTATATTGTATCTATGTAGTATCTTTTCCTCCAGATCAGCAAGGGCAGGATATATCCTGTCCTTCAAGAATTCTGTCTTCTTGTTTTTGGCCCTCCCACATGTCACTGACAGTGTGTAGAGCCATTAGAGCCATGTTCTTGGCAACATACCCACTTTTTAATGCCTCATTCCCAATTACCACGTAAGGGCTGACAGACTTTTGTGACCTTTTGCATCAACACTTGTTTACTAAAATTAGAATTTTTTTTTCTTCCTGGCATATAACCAGACAGATTATACTCCCCAACCTGTCATCCATGTAGGGCAGGCAGCCCCAGAAATTGATGATGCAGGGGAGGAAACTTCTCCATGAGAGTAGAAGGAGACCAAGGGGAAGAAATGCAAAAGCAAATTATGTTCTAGCCATTTGTATGCATCTAACTATCATGTGCATACACATGCACATATGATATTAAGTGATGGTGTCAGCCACAAAAGGTTGGGAGGTTACATACAGGTCACTTAAGCATCTAGCTATATAGATGTGTCTTGAAAGTTCACTTGAAATAAGATTCAGGAAAGCCATTGGTAAAAATCCAATAGAATTGAACATTGCAGGTCTATGGCACATCTTTGCTGGCTGGAGACAATGCTCAGAGCACCTGAATTTCATCATAATATTTCCATGACTTCTTGTAGACTGAAAGTGAAAATTTAAAGGAGGACTAGGAAAGAAAAAGAAAACCTTCAGTGTGATATTTTGAGGAATAAGTCTGTTTTGAAGGGAAAAGCTATTTAATATTTGACCATTATTAAGCCTGGAGAAATAAACTGGAAAGGGTACATTCATCCTAACCTGAGAATTGCATTATACCCAGACTTATGTTAAGAATTATGGTCCTATGATGATTATCAGTGTATTAGCACACACAAAGCAATCACTCTCCAACAAACTTCACAATCTGGCTCATTCTGAGATCTAAGGTGATAAGTAATGAGCAGAACACAGCGAGAATAGGAACAAGAGGTTTTGGTAATTTGTGACTTGCCATACACAGAGATATTTTGGGTTTTTTTTTCCTGATGAATAAAACATGTATTTAAAGGGACCATGGCTACTAATCTTTTTTGAATCAAGAAGTCATTCAGCTTCCACTGAAACTCATAGTCTGTATGAACTGCTGGGTCCCTCTTCTCTCAGTGCACGTGTCTGACATGAAACTGGATGCCGTACATTGCTGTGCTTAATGAGTGACTGGTGTGTCAGCGCTTCAGCATCTGCTCTGCTCCCAACTCTGGAACCAGCATTCCCAACAGTGGCTGTTCCACATCACTCTTCCTTTAGGTCACTAATTCTGAGACCTAATTGGAAGTGTGTGTTAACTGTATGCCTCCAAGCTAGACTATGCAAAGCCTTTGAATGGTAACATAAAATTATCTTTAAGGTTACCTTGCATATGTTAGAAGAAACAACCAGACTATATTTCTGCTCGCTAGTGGCCAGTAGAGATGGTGGGTTAATACCAGCACTCTTTTACAGTCTACTTCATGCATGCTCCTGAGAAACAGTGTCTGAAGGTGTGTACAGAGGGAAAGAAGGGACCGTGCAGTCCTTCCAACAGGGCCATGGGTCTGATTCTGCCATGACGTACAAGAGCACGATACCACTATCCTCTCCAGCAAGTAATACATCAGGGCAGAACGTTGCTCATGGGACTGTTTCGCTTGGCCAAACAGCCCACATACTTTCCTATGTGATGCTGGGGAAAGCGGAGCGTAGACCATCAAAGCCTGAAGTTTTCAGTCTCTTCATGTGGTTACATTCACAGTTGTGACACTGCAAGTGACGTAACGGGAGAGGAAAAGGCTGCTTTTTTGGCAAGAGGCAAACATAGAGATACTATCCATCCACTGATTTCAATCTCCCTTCAGAAATACTCATGTATCACTAGATCCAAGCCACTGATGTTGTCCCCCCTTCTCTACTCCTACTATCAGGTTTCTTAACCCTTCTCACCAATGGAGTGGGTATATCAATGCCTCATGTTCAACTAGGACAAAGAACATTTCATATTTCTTAAGGTCACTTGCTGCAGCATGTTTATACCTGCAGACACAGCTACAGAGTCCCAAAATCCAGCTGGCAGCTTACACCACCCCTTAAAATGCAGAGGTAAAAACTGAAACTCCTAACTAGGAAAGAAGGAAGGCTTCTGATCTTATCCTGCCAAATAAAAGGGGAAAGTATGTAAGCAGTAGGCTAGCCTGACATTCTCACACCAGAAAAAATGCTGAAGTGGTTTTCAAATGAAGAAATTTCTTTTTTGGCAAAAAATGTTTTTTCTTCTTACTGTATATTTTTGTTGGAAATGCTGGACTTCCTTACTTATAAAAACAATCAGACCACTGACACTAAAATATTTCAGCCAGATAAAAGACTGAAACAATTATTTTGGGTTAGCTGGCTGATGTTCTTCACATTTTTTTCACCTCCTTGTTCTTTTATATGTGGTCCTTAGGCATATTATGTGTTCCATGATGGATCCTCTTGCACACATATTTATAAAGACCGTCTCCATTGCATCCTTTCTGCCCTTTAACAAGATGATCATGGTTTTTAAGAACACGGGCCATTGGCCAGGAGGGTTAACTTATTAAGGGAAGTATTCCAGGTTCCAGAAGAAACAATAACACTCCTAGTCAAAATATTTCAGTTTTTACTTCTTTGCTGAAAATGTCAGGTCTCTTGAGAAAATACCGGTATGTTTTATTTTCTTTGAAACTGCCCTGCATGCTGCTGCTGCTACCTTGCCCCTTTTGTCCTGTGGGAGACTGTTTTCTGGATCCCTGCATGCTGTCATTGTTTTATTATTTTTCATTTTCACTGAAAATTTCCAGAGAGTGATAGCACAGGGGCAACACTGATGATTCATTTTCTTACCATCTCTAGTCAGCAGTGTTGTGGTTGTGACAGGTATTTTCCCTTTTGCTTTCTGCTGAGGGTTCCTTACATGTATCACTGGAAGGTGTGAGTTTTACACAAATTCGGTTTTATTGCTTGTCCATGATTTATGAAATCAACTGGATCCTCTCTGGAATTCAGCTGAATCCTCTCCGTTGGATTCAATAAGCTTTTGAGGACCCCTTTCATAAAGCTAGTCTTTAAAGTCAGCAGAATAAGTCACGCGCAAAGGTGTCTTTTCATTCTACTAAATTAGCAACTTTTACACTCAGTTGGGTATTTCCCTTTTGTTACATCAAAATGTAAATGCAAGCAACTCACAACTTGCTATCTCTGCCTGTACCCACTCCCTCTCTTCACCCTGAGACATTTCTGTTTTCTGGGGTTCTGCTTTGACAGCTCTTGCTCCAGACGTGGGCAGACCTCAGTCCTAATGCAAGGGTGGTCCCTTGCACAGAAACATGTGCATAAATATGCACTGATCTCAGAGTTATCCCTCTAAAACCAAATATCACGAATTCTTTATGTTTTGTCTTTGTTTTTTTTTAATTGTAATGAATCTTGATTGCCTTTCAATAACATTTCTCACAGAGATTCCTCCTTGCTTTTGACTTCAACACTGTTCATTGAGTTAGTACTGTGTTTTTAAGAAGCCTTAAGATATCACATGTATAGTCATTATTTTTAGTAATGGCATTATTTTCACTTTTTTATTTTTCACCTGTAAAGTGCACACTGAGAGTGTGTGGTGCCCGTCATGGATCTAAACCAAAGGAACATGGGAACTACAACTGGTCTAGAACCCATAATGAGAGGTCCCCATCTTGTCATCCACCTCCAGAGAGCCTTGGTGATGCTGAGTCTGAACAGTCTTCCAGTAACAAAACAGAGTTACAATAAAGGTCAGAAGTTTTGAGTTTCCCTAGCTGAACATTTTCTTCTGTGTGAATGTGTAAGGTGAGGAAGAGAGGGGTGTTTGGTTGTGATTCAGTTTAGACCTTGACTGAGGAGGAAATAAATGTAACCAAAAAAGCAGAAATTCTCAATGTCTGAAGTATTTTGGAAGCTTTTCTTTTTTTTTCTTCTTGGTTTGGCTGCCTATCCAGACTGGATATGCTTTGTATTCAGTTCCTCAGGTAGGATGTTTGCTAGAAAGGGACTTGCAAGACTTGCAAGCCTTCATGGGTGGCTTCACCACAGGTTTCCTATGAGACTTTGCACACGATGCTTAGGCCCAGTCCTCTGTGATATTTTATTTTGTATCTCCAGCTGAAAGAAGCAGGAACTGAGCACTGAACATTTTTGTCTTGGTTTTCCTGCTTAGCAAATGGTATAATTTTTCCTCAGTATTTCTTAGAAAAATACGAATGTTAATGATTGGATTTTTAAACTGTCAGAAAAGATCCATTATTATGTGATTGTCTATCAGTACGAAGTTTTCACTGCACATGCCCAGAATGACCAGAGCTCTGACCTTCACTTCTGTGGAGGAGTTCTGTATGGTGAAGGTGAGTCAATGATGGCTCTGGCAGAGCAGAGAGAAAATTGAGCATTACATGGGGAAACTGAGGCACTGAAAACTTGTGGGGTGAAGTAACAGTACCATTAAGGCAGTTTCTGCTGAGTTGTTTCTTAGATGCATTTTGACTACAAGGTTACTTTTAAAAATATTTCCTCTAGATCTTTGTGTTTTCAACATAAAAAGAAGATAATACTCTAAGAGGCAGTTTGTTGTTTGTTTTGTTTGGTTTTTTTTAATGGAATCTTACCTGGTTTTGATAAACAAAAACATGTAGATTGTGGTATTTTATTTTTTTTTACAGTAAGTTTTTTTTTTTGTTGTAGGTTTTTGTTTTTAGATTTAAAATACTGTATTTTAAGCTTACAGTAACCTTTAGTATTTTTAAAAGTATCTTTTCACTAAAGACTTCACTGATGAGTTTTCATGGAGAAAAAAATGTTTTTTTTCAGGCAAACAATAGCATTTGGGGCATAAAAATTATGTTAAAATATTTAAGAGAACTAAGTGGCTTTTTTTATCTGCTATTTCCTTCAATATAATTCATAAAATGCAATCCCAAATGGCCTTGTGTACACATGCAGGTAAGCCTATCAGAGAGCCTGAGCTCTGGTGTACCCAGGGATCCAGCTATGACATTTCAAACAACTACCTGTGTAGTAGCCAGTACCACCGAAGCCATGACTGCAAACAGCTGATGGTCTTGAAATGCAAAGTAAAACAGAATTGGAGATGTTTAAAAAGGATCAAAAAGCAAAAATAAATTGAAGTCTGCCTGAAGAATGTCTCCCAAGAACTATATGAGAACAAGAGAGCACAAGGCTAAAAGCAGCTGTATTGCCTTAGAACAAGGGAAGGGAGTCACAATCGCTGATCTGAGGCTGGACTTTTATGTAATGATGAAAAATCAAATAACTTCCCATGCTTTAGCTTCTCCCACTGCAGGTGGGAAATTATGCATTATCTTTCCCTTGATGAAGCATTTTGAGATGGATGTAAAGGAGGCCCTAAAAGCCTCCTATTTTCAGGAAAAATACATAAGGATCCCTGCCAGAGCTCCCATCTGTGGTCATCAGTGGAGAAAGATGTCCTCCTAGGCAAATGATCTGGCTGAGAAATATTCATCATCTCAGTTTTCTCTGTGTGCAGAAGAATTTGAGCTAAGCGTGGGAAGCTACATTGATAACAAAACACTTGCCTTGAAAAAGTCTTTTGATCTCTGGCCTCCAAATTGCATCAACCTTCTTCCCTTCTGAGAAGAAGCTTCTTGGTTCTCAGAAACAGCCAGCACTCCGTGGAGCTTCTTATGAGCTTCTGCTCTAGTGGAGGCATAAGCAGGAGGAACTAGAAATGTTCTACTTAAAGGTCAGAAGTTTTCTGGGTTTTTGTGTTACATGTGGGAGATCTGTATTGGTGATTTTTATTTCCTTCATTCTGCCTAATTTTTTGTCTAGTCAGCTTGAGGAACAGATGTGGGCTTTCATCCAACAGTGTGTAACACGATAAATACGCATTCTGTGTTTTAATGCCAGCATGGTGTCTTCTGGAAATAGACTCGAACAATGTCAACTATACTTGGCATTTGGAGGAATCAGCTGGGCTATCTAGGGATCATGAGGTCCAAATAGGAGAGCTGCAAGCCCAGGAAAGGTTTTTTTTCCAGCAGAGCTGACTTGCTCCAGCCTTACTTCTGCTGACATGTCTGAAATCCTTTGTCAGGAATCCCACTGTCTGCTCCTCGCAATTATTAAACAAAACCAGGGAATACTGTGGAGGGAGATCTCACAGATTAAGAATTCTTATCCAGTTTTCTTGGAAGCAGGATATGCCTGGGTGCCAAATGCAAATTTATACCTTGGAGTCTTGCAGAACAATAAAAAAGAAGTTTTCTTTTAGCTGAACTTGCAGCAAGTTATACATTTGGAGTTCAGATCACTAGGAAATGAGCTTGGCAGATGCTGGCTGTGATAATGATGCAGAACTAAGGGAAATGATCTGACCATACACCTAAAAGGTGAACGATGCTGCATCACAGACTTGTTTTTAATAAAGAAAAGTAATGTATCTCAAGCTTTTATATAGCCTTCCAACCACTCACATGGAGTTTCTGGATGCACTTCCCCCACGCACGCGTAGCTGGCTGTTGACTAGGTTGACGTACCATAGGATGTAGCACCTAGCTGTGCTACTATTTGTTGGATCCATTTCATGCTTATCTGAAAAAAATACTGCAGATGACTCACAATTTCTATTTTTCCTTTAAGAAATTAGACATAATAAAAGTTCTCAGGAAGGAATCTTTATAATACCCGTATCCTGTGTTGACATCCAGACTCCCTTGTGTTTTATATGTGATTTCAGTGACTAGTAACTTAGGAAATTTGGCACTTTCATCTCTAACTCATTGCTTCCTAAGCTGTATTAATTTAGGTTTCAGCATATGTACAGAAACAGGCCAGGTACCTAGCTGCTGCTTAAGCACAGCTGAAATCCAAATAGGATGTGGTGTATCTTCAAGGCATTTGACTGGCCACGATGTAGTTGGCTTAAACCCACCTTTGTCTACAGCAGGTATATGCTGTGGAAGGACTGAAGCCTTCTGTAGAAATGTACAGCTAAAATAGGAAGCATCTTCAGAGATCAGACCCATCAGCCAAACGGAGTTTTTCAGACTTGTTTTAGTCCTAGATTTCCTTAACTGGCACTAGTGTCTCCCACACAGCATGCAGATCTTCCTTTTAGTTTGCACCCTTAGACATACTGGTAAACATTCTTTAATATATATTAATTTTTTACACGAGGTAAATGTCAGCTATCTTTGACAGAAAAAGCTGGCCTGGTTTCCAAATGTGCTGGTCATCACATGTGAGAGTTCATCACTGCTGAAATCAAGACTTGTTTATTGACACTGTGGCATATGGGTTAGAGGAAGATTTTCAAAGGTTAAAGATAATTTACTCAGAGGCACTTAGCTGCCATTAGTACTTCTAAAATTCCCCAAATTTTTCTTCCTCCAAAAATGTATCTAGTAATCATTAACCCCTAAACTTCCATATAGAGAGTATGTTTTGGATCCCAAACACTTTCTGCAAGCAACTGCAAGTTCAAACAGTCTAGAGAATGATTGCTGATGAATCTCTGTAGGCCTGCTTTTTTTTTTTTTTTCCCACTAGAAATTTATTTTCATACTGCTCCTACTATCTGCTAGTGATCACTATTAGAGGCAGGACAGGAAGACTACTTCTGTCCTGAGCCAATCTGGCCATTCATACATTCTTCTTACCACTGTATACTCATTCTGTCTGAATGATGCAATTAATCAGATACAGAGGATATGGAGATTTAATTACAATAAAAAGAGGAAGATGATGTCATTGATTATTTTAAGATGGAAACATCTGAAAAAAGCATAAATAGTGAGAATTTCTTCTCCATAAGCAACATGCTTAGGATGTGAAGACCTAGACTGCAAGTTACTATTAATGTAGAATGAATTAATTTTCCAGATGTTACATCAGCATTGAACCCAAAGAATGTTATCTCAGCTGGAGTAATACAGATTTTTACTTACTGAAATAACATAAGCTTATGAGTATTGTAGCCTGCTTACAAAAAAAGAAAAGCAATTAGTTACGTGGGTTACACACTTTTCAACCAGGAAAAGAAAAAACATTGATGAACAGGAGAAAATTAATATTTTAGGTCAGCCTAAATGACTGATGTGAGCATGTCATTTTGAAGAAATACAGGCATGAAAATGACAGAATGAATCACATCAAATTTTTGATCCAAAGTTAATGTTTGATTTAACTATTTAAGAGCTGTTATATTCATATACCTTTATATGTCTATCACATACTTACATAACTGTGTATACTATAGTTACATATATATGCAAGTGAAAGGAAGTGTTTTTAATTTTGAGAAACGATCTTACTGTCTGTGCATGTGACCTCAGGAATAAAAACCATTCAGGCTTGTTAAAGATAAATAAAAAGATTCTCCTTTCCCCAAAACATCGTAGTCACTTATTCCTTAACCAAAGTTCCTGTCAGCTGGGAGATCTTTTTCTTACCAAGTTAAGATGAAAATTCACTGGACACGATTTATTAAAATGAATTTTCCCAATATATGCAGACAAGACTCATTTTTGACTTCTGCTTTGACAACTGTCAGTCTCCTAAGGACTTACTGCGTGCCAGGAAGCTTTTCGGGTCACATTTATGCTCTGTGGGGAGACATCTGATTCCCGTCACAACACCTTTTCTTGGAGCATACCCTCTGTTACACCTTGGACACACTGAAGAGGTATTGGGGAGGTAAATAGTCAGAATGTGCCTCATTGCTCCAATCAATAGGTTCACCTCTGTATTACATATTTTTGTAGATGTTAAATCAACACCATAATCATTGCTGTGAGCTGTCATTTTGAAGTTTATTTTGTAGATCAGAAGAAAGAAAAATGAAGTGAACTGGTCTTGGATATTCTCAACTAGAAGAAAAGAGGACTACAAACCCTTTCAACAGAAGCTCTTGTCTGTTTCTTAAAAATCTGTAAGAGTACAAAAAATTCCAGGATATTTTATTTTATCTGCCTTAACAGGTAGCCTTTTAGCATGCCTCTTCTTATGCTTTGATGGAAAGTTATTAGTCTGACTTACAGTTGGTTGCATTTCTACCACCTTAATATACTGATTTAATGCCCATCAGTAAGTGATATCTAAACATTTTAACAGGTTACCATTATTCAGCTGAGTTTCATTCCTGCTTATATAGATTTAGAAGAGCTATCAATGAGTGCTCACCTTAAGTCAAATGTAATTACAGGCATGGATATGGAGAATTTTTATTTTATTTTTACTTGGAGCCATATGTGTGTATGCAGAATGTATTTGAAATAAATACTGCAAAATGTAAACAATATGTTTGAACCAAATGAAATGGAACAAGAATCTGGACTTGGTTATCCATGAAGAACTCTCTTTTTCTTGGCAAACTGAGTTTTCAGCAACCTTGTAAACAGAGAAGAAACATCACATGGTTTGCATTTTAATTTCTCCTAGCAGCTTTCTTTCTCTTTCAAAATGAAATACTCACTCTAAGATTTTATGTGTTTGACTTAATGTGGTGGAGAAATAAGAATCAAATATTGAAACCCTTGCACTCATTATTAGGCCAAATTGATCAAATACAGCTTTAGGAATTCCAGCTATGCTTCAAAACTCACATAGAAGATGAAGGGAAAAGAAATGAACCCACTACAGTCATTGAGACTTTCAAAAGAGATTGAGGAAAAACAAAGAATGATCTTGTGGTTAAGGCACTTGATTTAGGTCTTGGCTCAATTTCTTCCTTGTTTGAATGATCTTATGGTTTAGTTGAATTTAATCTCTCTGTGCCTCAATTTCCCATTAGTAAAATAGGCAGTGATAAAACCTAAGTTACAAATCTTTCCAAGCAGGAATCCCTCCAGAATTTGCACACACAAAGGAAGCTTATGGCACTTCCATAGATTCTGAACATTAGTAATACTCCTTTAGGAGCATGGAGACTGTTAACAACAGGTGTGCTTCTCTCTAATCCCACATTCAAACTCCTTCACATGGAGACTAATGGCTAAATTCAGAAAAATATGGGTGCCAAAATCCCAAACTGCAACACAATACAATCTTCTCCAAATGCTGCTCAAAGTGGTACCTAAAATCTACAAGTAGGTGAATTACTAGCAGCCCATTGAAGAAAAAGCATATAGCAACTAATGAGAGATGGAAACAAGCCTCTGGTATTTAACCTCCTGTCTAATACATGTAAGTCTATAAAACACCAGGCCATGCTTAATGTTTTACTGTGGCTGATGCTTGCACCTCCTCCCTGAATATGTTGGGTATTTTGAATATGTTGTACAAATGTACTTGCTGTCCCAGATTCTGCTGCAAAGACTTAGCACCCAAGCTGGGTATTGCAGCGTGTAGACTGAGCAAAACTTTCCTGTGCAAAAAGGAAAGGTTTTTTTCAAGCCCTGAAAGCTGCTAATGATTTTGCTACTTGAAGAGCAATGAAATCAAAGTGTGTCATCATCCAGGCCACTGGTTCATGCTGGAGATGACTGAAATATAACATCAAAGCTAAAACTGTGTAACTAATATGCTTGCATTGGCAGTAAAACTCTAGTTGAGTAATGTATGGTGGAAATATCATCCTGTCCATTGTAAAAGCCCTATCCTTGAAGAATCATTGGAACCACTGCTGGAGAAGACTTTTAACAAGCCTTTCCATCTGATGGAAAGAAGCTAAAAGGGGCCAAGTGTGTGTAAGAGGGAATAACAATTATTGTCTCTGACCTGCTATCTCTCAAGTGCATTGAGAAGGATGGATTTTTAATGATCAGGTAGAGATGGTTAGGATGGAGACATGCACTTAGCAAGAGGTGCATTGGCTGATCCCCTTTTCTCTTGCAGAAAGTATTTGAAAGTCTCACTTTGCCTTCACAAATCATCTTAACCAGCATTTTTAGGACAAAGTTCTAAGTGGGAGAAATAGTCTAATGTACTTTCCAAGTGGTGTAGGGATGATTCCATCCTTAAAGATATCTAATTTCTGTAGCAAGGGAGGAGATTATTTTACACCATATGGTAGCTGTCCTGTGATGTCATAGTGATTAATGACAGGATCAGTTGGATGCTTCAGTGGCATAACAAATGACCTGGGTTTCCTGTAATGGCAACAGTTACACGCTTGTACTAGGACCCTGAATTTAAATGAGCTCTAGTCTCAGCTCCCCCCGGATTTAAGTGCTATAAAATGAATGCAAAGACTACTACCAACTTCATGAAGATGTGGGTCATGCATTCTGTGACTTCTAGCAGATCTCTTAGACTGTGGATATCTATTTCCCATCTGCAAAACTGATTATAATTAGCTATTCACAGACTTGATGCAAAAAACTGGTTGAAGGTCTGTGAAACCTTTGTAGAAGAAAAATATCAAGTTGAAATAACATTTTTAAGGAAATTATCTGTGTATTTTTAAGTCTGTATCATAGACTGAAGAACCTCCAATACTCACTGCCCTATGCTCTCTTTTAAATGCATAGGGTTTAATTGGCTTAATGATTATTTGTCAGATAAACCCAGGAAGTTTTCATTAAATGCTTTGTGCTCTACTTTCATGTCAAAGACTTTTTGGGTAACCATAGTTCCCTGCCCGAAATAATTCTGGGGGCAGATAAAGTATTCCTACTGCACTGAAGCAAAGCAATGCAGACAAGAAATGAGCCGTTTCTCCCAGTGTAAGTTTTATTGATAGTTTGATGACTGTCACTCTAGCTGTTATTTTAGACCACGTGTAAAGACACGTTATTTGCCACTAGATGATGGGAAACCAACCAACCAACCAACCAACAAAAAGAACCCCACAACATAAAAAGGATTTCTTTTCTTGATTCAGTCTTTAACTATGGTTTACTTCAGTCTTTCCTCATAATTTTGGTCCAAATGACAGGCTTGGGCACATGCTGTATTTGGGATCAAACTTTGCATTTATCAAGCCATTGGGGTTCTTTGGACCCAGACCTTTAAATGATTCATCTTTTTTACCATCTTTCTCCGTCTTTAATGATAGCAGTATAATATTAATACACTACACCATCTTTCAATGCCTCTTTTCCACTGCTGGTTACTGGACAGTTCTGTCAGCAAATGTAAACAAGAAGATCCTGTTGCTACTGGCATTGGGTTTTACACTAATATTGTTTTGGTTTAGGTTCTTTCATTTAACAAAAAGTGAATGCTCCTAGGTTATGAAGAGTGTTTGAATGCTGACATGGTTAGATTCTCAGTGTTATATTATTTTCTAGAATAAATAATATCTCAGACTGGTTGCTGAATCTTGCAGTTGGTGAGTGAGTAATTATTTCACACTGATGAGAGGAGCTCATCCAAAACTTCTAATAGTATCATAGAATGGTTTATGTTGGAAGGCACTTTGAAGATCATTTAGTTCCAACCTCCCTGCATGGACAGGGATACCTTTCACTAGACCAGGCTGTTCAAAGCCCCTTCCAACCTCACCCTGAACACATCCAGGGATGAGGCATCCACAATTTCCTTGGGCAACCTGTGCTAGGGTCTTCCCACACTCAGACAAAATAATTTCTTCCTAATGTCTAACCTAAATCTCCCCTCTTCCAGCTTAAAGCTATTCCTCTTAATTGTATCACTACAAGCCCTTGTGAAAAGTCCCTCCCCATCTTTCTTGTAACATCTTCAGGTACTGGAAAGCTGCTATAAGGTCTTACTGGAGCTTCCTCTTCTACAAGCTCAACAACCCCAACCCTCTCAACTTTTTCTCATAGCAGAGGTGCTTCGGTCCTCTGATCATCTTTGTGGCCCTCCCCTGGACTCTCCCCAGGAGCTCCATGTTCTTTTTCTGCTGAAGACTCCGGAACTGGACACTACTCCAGATGGGGCCTCATGAGAATGGAGTGGAGGGGGAGAATCACCTCCTTGACCTGCTGGCTGTGTTTCTTTTGATGCAGCCCATGACCCTGTTGGCTTTCTGGGCTGCAAGCACACATTGCTGGTTCATGTTGAGCTTCTCATCCACTAGCACCACCAAATCCTTTTCCTCAGAGTTGTTCTCAATCTCTGCCCAGCCTGTAATTGTGCTTGGGTTTGGCCCAAACCAGGTGCAGGACCTTGCACTTGGCCTTGTCAAACTTCATGAGATTGGCAGGGGCCTACCTCTCAAGCCTGTCAAGGTCCCTCTGGATGGCCTCCTTTCCCTCCAGTGTGTCACCCATACCACACACCTTGGTGTCATCAGCACACTTGCTGAGGGTCCACTCAATTCCACAGTCCATGTCCTACACTACTAATTTTCTGATTGCAATGGCACCGTGGAGATAAGAAAAGATTTGCATTTCTACAGACATTTTTCTTCAGGTTAGACGATCCAAAGAGTGTTGACATGAACACTGTGCATGGTATAAACTACCTAATGTAGGTTCATTTTCTTCCTTGTTCACCCACTGTTTTCGTGACAGGTTTAGAAGTGAGATGAACACACAATTTTCAAATAATTTATACAAATGAAGAAGGAGCATTCATACAGATCTTATTCTAGTGGTGACACTCTGCATGATGTCTGGAGAATACCAGGTGCCAGATACAGTGATGGGAGGAGGTGGAGGTAAATACAGCTCATTGTCTGGCTTTATTTTGTTCCTTGCTATTCACGCAAAGCCACTGATCCCTGCTTGCTCAGAAGGGTATTTTTTATTTTTTTTTACATCATTTGGAAGGGACAGCTGATGGTTACTCTTACGGACAGGAGAGTGTATAAAGCAGATCACAGTTCTGATTCTGTAATGACAGTTCTGGTGTTGTTTTTATAGTGAGTAAAATTGTACACATCCTATGAATGCTCTCCTGATTTTTTCTGGACTTTTTATGTGACTATCCAAAGATATTCTCAGCTGAATTTGCTTCATTAGGCTAATTAATAACATCTTTGTTAGTGAACTCTAAATTAGTACCTCAGATTTTGCAGAGGATGGGTATTCATACTTTTAATTCATGCCATGTAGCTACTGAGAGACAAAGGATGTGTGAATTTATGATTGGACATTAGAACCTGAAATAACAAGTGAAAAGGGAGAGACAAGAGACTTTCAAATCATGAAATTAAAAACTTTGGGCCATGACTTCACTCAGTACTTATTTTTGTCATTTTGTTGCCATCAATACTTTTGTTCTACCTGTGATGTGTTTTACAGGGCACGATTTGGGACCTTTTTGCTCTTTGTTTTCACGTGCTATATAGGGCATTTTTTATTAGTTTTTATTACAACCCATGCTTTGTCTGTTCTTATTGAGATGTGTGCTATTAATTGTCTTTATGAGAGCTATAAACATTCCTGAGATATTTAGCTGTAGTTCCCCTTTCATATGCAAAAGAATTAGATATAATTAAATAGAAAACGTAAATCATAGAATCATAGAACGGTTTAGGTTGGAAGGGACCTTAAAGATCGTCCAGTTCCAACCTTTCTGCCCTGGGCAAGGAAAAATTTCTGGGGAAACCTGAGAGCCAGCAATCTTCTGCCTCTGCACTAAACAGGCTCAGGGCACCAGCTCTCCCATGGACTCACGTCAGGGGAACCATTGAAACTGATCACTTTTTCTGGTAGTTCTGACTGGGGCCAACCAATGATCTGCCAGACAGTGTGTGGGACAGAACAGGACCAGGCAGGATGGGGCAGGACAAAGACTGTTTGCATGATGGACCAAGCCATACAGTTCAACTTCTCTGAAGCGGAAGTGTGGTGAGCCATAGGAATAAAAGTCTCTCTGTCTGCCTCATGGGACAGAAGAGAAGTGCAGGGTATTTTTTGTTTTAATTAGTATTAAGATCAACCTTTAAGAATAAAGATGTAAAACAGGAGGACCAAGTGTAAGAGAGAGGGATGAAATTACCTCTGTGAAATAATTCCTAACATACTTTTATGAACTTTGATGAAGGAGGAAAATCTGAAGTGAATTACCTATTTTCATGACCTCTTGCCCTTAATTGTACTTGAAATTGTCAGGGTCTAGAAAGGATGCTCAGGGGTTAGAAAGAACTGCCAGATACTATTTATGTTCCTTATTCTGCTACCTCTCCAAAATAAGACCCTGGCAACTTCTTTCTCTTGTCAGTGACAGCATTTTCTCCTGTTCTTTTTTGTCTTCCACATAGATTGTCCTTTTGAAGTATGGACACAGTTAGTGGGTGGTGAGTCCACAGCAGTGACTGCTCTGAGCTATTGCAAAACCAGTTATGATGTATGATTTCATGAAACAATGATTTGAAAAGATTCCTGTTATTTAAAATAATTCTGAAGTGCAAGCATCTTCAAGGGTGAGTGTGAGACAGAACCTTGGTCGAAAAAGTGTGAAGCAATGTTAACTGCTTAAAGATTTGGGGATTTTTTGGCTTTCTGTGGTATGACCAGGTTCCACTACTGTCAAGTCAAAAATCCTGTAGATACATAAGAAAACACGAAGGTGCTATAAACTCATTCCGTTGGTTCAGATCTATTAAAAATGTTCTCTCTGCACCAGATTTAGTGATTTCCCTGCAATGGGAATAAAAACAGCATAAATTCTGAAGTTTTTAATAGAGTGAGTTCAACGACCATGAACCCACTCCAGTCAAGATCAGAATTTATGTTGGATCTGTAAGGAAGATATGTTGTATTCACAATTGAGGAGCTACAGCATGAGGGGCAACTGGGTTTGTCAAATAAGTAATGACTTTCAAAAGTAGTTAGACTTTCAATTTCTGCAAGAAGGAATCCAGGGATTCAGTTGATCTCATCACAAGCATGAATGTTAGATATAAAATTGAAGAGTCTGACTACAAAGTTATTGAACATTTTCACTGTCTCCATTTCTGAATATTCACCTTCAGCAACAAACAGCATTGCTTCTCACCAGGCTGATGCTCAGTCTACAAATCACACAGTTTTTGAGGGGTCTAAGGTTGAACTCTCCATATTGTTGTTCATTTGGATTTAAAATTATATGCAAGCTGCATATAGGAAACAGGATTAACTAATATCAGCAATGTCTTGATACAACAACCCTGTTTTGTCTTAAAAATTGTAGACAGCACATATAAAATAAATCAAAGAAAAGAAATAGAGGGAATTTTACTCATTGGACAGAGCAATGTCAAAGGATACAATTTTATTCTTAACTAAGAACTCTTTATGGCTCTGACTTGCTGCTCTTATGTATTGAGTTAAACTTTGATCTCTGTTATACCAGGTTCAATCAAGATCCCTCCAAGTTCTGTAAACACACTGCACCTTGTTCAATCAATGCATTATCAACATATAAAACAAAAAAAAAAAGCACAAACTTGATCTGAATTAATTCTTGAAATATGTGGTAGTTTGAAAACAGAAAGTATTGATGTACATTTAAAACCCAGAAAGTATTGGTGTATGAAGGACATTTTTTTTTTTTTTTTTCTGAAAGATGTTTTCATGTTTCAGTAGGAACATGCCAGAAAAAGCACAGGATTGTAGATAAATCCTTTGCCCTTTTTTGGACCACTCACTCTGCCAGGTTTGCATAAATATGACAACCTTCAAAAACTCCAGACCTCTACAAAAGTCTCCTACCATAAAAGAATGAAGTGAAATAGTTGAACTAGCTGCAATGAGCCTCAACACACTATCAATGCAATGCTAGACCAGGCACTCCCTACCATTCATAGTGGAAACCTGACCAGGTGCCTCACTGCTCTCCTAGCACAAGTTCTTGGCTTGTTTTGGTGAGTTGGGAGGGGGTCCAGGCTTATTTAGTTTTGTTGCACAAAAGCAAGATCTTGTTCATACAGTCTGATAGAGTCAGGCTAGCTAAATGTGCTCTTCGTAAACACAGGAGAAATTATCTGGCCCTGAACTACAGCAAGGAATGTGGCTGGAAACATGCAGGTCATAGAGTTTTGTGTGGTTAACCCAGCTTTCAGGTCCTTTCTTCCCTTTACAACAATGATTAGTATGGCATGAGTTCTCCTCCTTTTTTAGTGTCAGGGCATGAAGGCAAAGGGAAATGAACCTGTCACAGGCATGACCAAGAGAGGTCATGAATTCGGTCAGGAGAGTCTTGCCCTTAGTTCCAGGTAGGCAGAGTTTGAGCCATAATCCTGATGACTAACACAAACTTTTAGCCATTTATTATTTACAGTGCAAAGTTGAGGAAATTATGTGTGTGAAGGCAGTGAGAATTTCCCACAGAAAACTTGGATTCATTTTTTGTTGCCACTTGTCACTTCCTGGTCACATTGAAAGCACCATTTCTTGTTTTCCTGCCTGAGTGTCCATGAAAATTGTTTGATTCAGGGCCAGCAGTAACTGCTTCTTCTTTCCCATGTAGAGTTAATTGACAGAATCTTAAACTCTGAAGGGCTCCACTGCAGAAATAATTATGTTAATGGTGAGCACTCAGGTATTTTTAATGAGGAATCCTAAAATTGTGAGACAGGCTTAAAATTCAGAAATTATATTACTAAATACTAAATTACTAAATACTAAATTATTAATGGTTGGACTTAAAATTACTTTAAATTACTAAGAGTTGGATCTTAAAGGTCTTTTCCAACCAAAACAATTCCATGGTTCTACAGAATGATGGCTTATACTACTAAATATTGATCTATTATTTCTTCTGTTTTGTAAGACTGAAGAATGCATTTGATTAACATTTTAAAGATTTTCCCTGCAGCTATGTAGTCTGTAATGTTAGGACTCTTGTATATTTGAATTCCAGGATTTGGGACTTTAAGACTAAATCATATCCTTTAATAATTATATAATTTAAAAACTAATTTGATTTGTCAAATGCTAGTATGCTGAAAAATCCTACTTGTAAGGAGTAACATGGAAACTAACACTTCCATAAGAATGAGAAAGGAGAGAACATTGAGACAGAGAGTAATGTTGTTGCTAATCAATCTGGAGAAAGTATATAAGCTAGTTACTAACCATTAGATGTTTAGAAATACTTTCTCTCTGAGAAGACTGTTCTCCTCTAACCTTTCAGAGATTTCTTTCATCAGTTTGGGCAAGATAGAGAACTATTCTTGTAGTAGTGCCAGAATCCACTGTAGCAATTATAAATGCACCGAATAACATTTCTTATGTTAGGCAGATACAGGCTGAAACACCACATCCAAATCATTTGCAGATCAAGGAGAAAGGTAGACACATTTGTTCACTCCCAGCTTGTTGCAAACTCTGTTATCGAGCAGAAGAGAGATCAAATGCAACCAGTATCAAGCTTGAAGAAACTCAATATCTGAGCCTGACTTTCACTTTAAGGCTTAGAGCCATTTTGCTTAGACATATTTCAAACAACTGAATCAATCTCATCAAAGACATGAACACACTTGGCTGATTTACAGGAGAACACTCTTCAAGAACAATTCAGTGAGACAAGCTCCCACAAACCCTTCCAAAACCTCAGAACTGGTGAAATTTTTCACACTTTAGGCAGGTTTTTTTCCTACACCTCTGTCTCTGTTACAAAATACATTTCACAGAAAGAAACTATATCTGTATTTTCCTGTACAAAAAGAACCCGACTCATCACAGAATCACAGAATGTTAGGGGTTGGAAGGGACATCAAAATATCATCTAATCCACCCCCCTTCCAGAGAAGGATCCCCTAGAGTAGCTCACACAGGAACATGTGCAGGCAGGTTTTGAATCTCTCCAGAGAAGGAAACTCCACAACCTCTCTGGGCAGCCTGTTCCAGTGTTCTGTCACCCTTACTAAGAAAAAGTTTTTCCTTACGTTTACATGGAACGTCCTATGCTCCAGCTTTCACCCATTGCCCTTTGTCTTGTCATTGGACATCACTGAGAAGAGCCTGGCTCCATCATCCTGGCACTTGTCCTTTCCATATTTATAAACATTGATGAGGTCACCCCTCAGTCTCCTCTTCTCCAAGCTAAAGAGACCCACCTCCCTCAGCTTTTTTCATTCCCCAGTCATCTTTGTGACTCTGTGCTGGACTCTTTCAAGCAGTTCCCTGACCTTCTTGAACTGAGGGGCCCAGAACTGGACACAATACTCCAGATGCAGCCTCACCGGGGCAGAGTAGAAGAGAAGGAGTACCCCTCTCAACCTACAAACTACACCCCTTCTAATACATCCCAGGATGCCCTTTTGGCCCTCTTGGCCACAAGGGCACATTGCTGGCTCATAATCATCCTTCTGTCCACCAGGACCCCCACGTGCCTTTCCCCTACGCTGCACTCCAACAGGTCAGTCCCCAACCTGTACATGAAGTTGTTCTTTCCCAGATGCAAGACTCTACACTTGCCCTTGTTATATTTCATTAAATTTCTCCCCACCCAACTCTTCCAACCTGTCCAGGTTTCACTGAATGGCAGCACAGCCTTCTGGTGTGTCAGCCACTCCTCCCAGTTTTGTGTCATCAGCGAACCTGCTGACATTGCTCTCTGTTCCCTCATCCAGGTGAATATATATATATTCTGCACTGGAACAGGCTGCCCAGGGATGTTGTGGAGTCTCCTTCGCTGGAGACATTCAAAACCCACCTGGATGCGTTCCTATGTGATGTGCTCTAGGTGACCCTGCTCTGGCAGGGGGGGTTGGACTAGATGATCTTTCGAGGTCCCTTCCAACCCCTAGGATTCTATGATTCTATGATTCTATGATATGATGAATAAATTGAATAGTACTGGTCCCAGTACCAACCACTGAGGGACTCACTAGATACAGGACTCCAACTAGACTCTGTCCCATTGACCACAACTCTCTGACTTCTTTCCTTCAACCAGTTCACAATCCACCTCACCACCCCCTCATCCAGACCACACTTCCTCAGTTTAGCTATGAGGATGCTGTGGGAGACAGTGTCAAATGCTTTGCTGAAATCAAGACATACCACATCCACTGCACTGGCATCATCTATCCACCTGGTTATGTCCTCATAAAAGGCTATCAGGTTGGTTAAACATTACTTCCCTTAGTTAAAACCTTGTTGACTGCTCCTAATGACCTTCTTATCATTGATATTCTTGTCCAATTCTGAAGCCCCCAACATAAGAAGGACATGAAGCTCCTGGAGAAAGTCCAGAGAAGGGCCACAAAGATGATCTGAGGGCTGGAGCACCTCCCCTATAAGGACAGGCTGGGAGAGTTGAGGCTGCCCAGCCTGGAGAAGAGAAGGCTCTGGGGAGACCTCATAGCTGTCTTCCAGTACCTGAAGGGACCTACAGGAAAGCTGGAGAAGGACTTTTTACAAGGTCAGGTAGTGAGAGGACAAGGGGTAATGGATCAAAACTGGAAGAGGGAAGATTTAGGTTAGACATTAGGAGGAAACTTTTTAGTGGGAGGGTGGTGAGACACTGAAACAGGTCACCATGGGAAGTTGTGGAAGCCCCATCCCTGGAATTGTTCAAGACCAGGTTGTCTAGGGCCCTGAGCAACCTGATCGAGTAGGAGGTGTCACTGTCCATGCAGGGGTGTTGGAACTAGATGTCTTTAAGGTCCCTTCCAACTCAAATCATTCTATTATTCTATGGTTCTGTGATATGCCTAGAGACAGCGAGGAGGATAAGTTGTTCCATCAGCTGCCTGGGGATAGGGTGAGGCAGACCAGTTTATAGTTACCCAGATCCTCCTTCTTACCCTTTTGGAAGACTGAAGTGGTATTTGCTTTCCTCCAGTCCTTAGGCACCTCTCCTGTTCCCCATGACTTACCAAAGATGATGAGAGTGGCCTAGCAATGACTTCTGTCAACTCCCTCAGCACCTGCAGATGCATCCCAACAGGACCCATGGATTTATGGATGTCCAGATTGCTTAACTGATCCCTAACCTAGTCCTCATCAACCAAGGCAAACTCCTTCTTTATCCTGACTTCCTCTGGGGCCTCAGGGGTCTGGGGCTCCTGAGGACAGTCTCCAGCAGTAAAGACAGAGACAAAGAAGGCATTCAGTAACTCCACCTTCTTTGTATCCTCTGTCACCAGGGCACCCACCTCATTCAGCAGTGGGCCTACATTGCCTCTAGTGTTAATTTTGTCTGCAGTTGAAGAAGCCCTTTCTGTTGTCCTTGGCCTGTCTTGCAAGGTTTATTCCAAGGAGGCCTTTGCTTTCCTAGTTGCCTCCCTACATCCTCTTACAACAGTCTTAAATTCCTCCCAAGTGACCAGCCCCTTCTTCCATCATCTGTAGAGTCTCTTCTTCCACTTGAGTTTGCTCAGCAGTTCGCTTTTTAATCATGTGGGTCTCCTGGCTCCCTTTCTTGATTTCCCACCTGTTAGGATGCTCTGATCTTGAGCTTGGAAGAAGTGGTCCTTGAATGATGACCAAATACCTTGGGCCCCTTTACCTTCTAATACCCCATCCCATGGCCTACCAATTGGTTGAAAAGGCCAAAATTGGCCCTGCTGCAGTCCAGGATAGCCATCCTTCTTGGTATTCTGCTCCTACTGCACAAGACCCTGAACTCCGCTAACTCATGGTTGCTACAGTCAAGGCTGCCCTCAACCTTCACTGCTTCAACCAAACTCTCCTTGTTAGTGAGTATAAGATCCAGCAGTGGTCCTCTCCTTGTTGGCTCATCCACCATTTGCATCAATAAGTTATCATCAATGCACTGGAGGAACCTTCTGAACTGTAAATGCCTCTCTGAGTAGGCCTTCCAGCAAATATCTGGGTAGTTAAAATCCCCCCAAGGCCTGTAATTGCGAGGCTGCTTTCAGCTGCCTTAGAAGGTCATCAACTTCTTTGTCCTTATCAGGGGGCTTGTAATAGACACCCACAACAGTATCACCCATGCTAGCCTGCCCCTTAATTCACACCCACAAATTCAATTTGCTCCTCATGTGCCCCAGGCAGAACGCAATACATTCTAATTTCTACCTCACATAAAGAACAATTCCACCACCTTGCTTTGTTTACCTGTCCTTCATAAAAAAGACATAGCCATTCATGACCACATTACAGTCATGTGAACTATCCCACCATGTCTCTGTAGTTGCCACCAGATCACAACCTCTTGACTGCACACAGATTTCTAACTCCTGTTTATTCCCCATGCTGCCTGCATTGGTGTACAGGCATTTCAGGGAGTGAGCTGAGCACGCTGATAGTGCCCGAGGGAGGTGGGAGGCCTTCTGGTCTTCATTAATACTAGAACATTGCCCTGCTGGTGCAAACCCAGCTACAGCCCCATCCCCTTTCAAATCTAGTTTAAAGCCCTATGAATGAACCCTGCTAATTCTTGCCCTAGAACCCTTTTCCCCCTGCAAGATAAGCCTTTCCCATATATTATGATCAGGGCTTATGTGTCTTATAAAACCAGACATGAACAAAGAACCCAAAGCACTGCCGGTAGCACCAGTCTTGGAGCCAGGTATTTACAGACTGGATCCTTCTATTCCATCCCATGTCATCGCCCACAATTGGAAGGAGGGAAGAGAAAATAACTTGCACCTCAGGCTCTTCCATCAACTGTCCCAAGGCCTTGAAGTCTCTCTTCATTCCCCTCAGACTACAAGACACAGCTTCCTCCCCAACTGTCTGGAAGATCAGTAGTGGGTAACAGTCTGATGATGCACCAGCTTGGGGAGTTTCCTAGTGATATCCCTGATTCGGGCTCCAGGAAGACTACTGACTTTCCTATGATGAGGGTCAACCCAGCATACTGGGCCCTCTGTTCCCTTTAGGACTGAGTCTTCAACAGCTACAACTCTTCCCTTCTTCCTTGTCGAAGAGGTTGTTATACGGCCAGAAGGCCTATCTGACCATGGTAAGACCTCTGGTGTATGTTGCCTATCATTCATATCCCCATTAGACTGGCCATCTTCCAGTAGGGCCTCATATTTATTCCAGATAAGACCTTCATCTCCATCCTCTTTCACCTGGTGCTCAATTTCCAGAGCCCCATGCCTGTTGTGTATGGGCAACTGGGAAGACAAGGGACATCAGGAGGGCATTCACCTGCCTCTCTGGGGAGCGACCTGTTTCCATTCCCCCTGTTTCTTAGGCCCCCTTCTTTTTCCAGGTGGCAATAGGGTAGGGGATCCCCTGCTTCTCATGGAGCCTGCATCTGCTGCCTTTCCCTTAGGGATGGTAGGGTCTGGCTCCACCAGCTTATCTCCCTTTCACATAGTCCTTAGTCTTTCGACTTCCTCCTTCAGCTCAGCCACCATGGTGAGCAGATCATCCACCTGTTTGCATCTAACACAGGTGTTGTCTCCAACACCCTCTGTTACAAGTGCCAGGCTCCTGCACGCTCTGCCACTGGGGGCCTGGACACCTATATGTTTGCATGGGACCTCTGTCTGGGTCCCCACATTTCTTTTGACAACAGCCTTTGGTCAGGTTGCAACCATAGCTGGACTTGAGAGTAACTAACCACGCAAACATGCCCAGACGACTCACCACACCCCCTTTGCTCCACCTTGATTGGTGCACGGGGATCTTCTTGGGCATCTAAATGGCCTGCTGAGGCTGAGGCACCACCCATGACTTGCCTGCCTCTCTTGCGAGATCAATCGGCTTGGTGAGGGGGTTGCTCCACTCACCATGTGTATCCTAGCTTTGGGAAACAAAAACAAAACCAAAAAACCCCAACACCTCATACCTGAAGTAATGGCTCCCCTTCTAAATGCAGCCTGCTTTTGTGGATGTTAGGGTAGCCTCAGAAAGGCAGAGTGAGAAAAAGCCATGAAAGATGAAGACAGATTAACTGACTAGTGAATCCAGCATCATGGTGAGATTTCTGGTCCACAAAACACTTTCTGACCTCCTGGTCTTGTTAGAGTTGGCTAAAAGTCCACTAGGGCATGCACAGAAAACACTCAGAATAAATAAATGCCCCTGCTTCTTTTGTAAAGGTGTATCCTTGATGCTGAGAACCCAGCAATGAATTATAGAGCACATCTGTGGTTTGTAAATGTGGATGCAGGTTACTTAAGCAGAAGCAAAACACAGCAAGTGGCCCTGATACTCTGTCCAGTATGAGGAACTTATTTTTATAAGCTCACATTTTCAGATTGAAAGTGATTAACTTGTCTGCAGAGATCCAAAACTTGTTAGTCCATGTTTGATGGGGAGAAGGGAGACATTCTTAAAATATGGCAAAGGGGTGTGTGAGTTGAGTATGTTAATTGTGTGTGCACGTTTATATTTGTCATTTATGTATGTGTCATGTATATGTATAGCAGCTGCTGCCCTCTGCTGCACCAAGTCATGGCTTCCCAGCAGTAAACCGACCAGCTAAACCAACAACAACCTTCTTAGATCAATTTCAACATGCTCATCCTTTTGAAGCTGGAGAAATTATTTCTCTCTTGACAGTGAGATATACAGAGGGCCACCATACTTTGCTCTGAGCTTGCCATGAGACTTCTAGCATGCAATAGCTTTCATGCAGTGTTCTAGAGCAGTGATTCTTCTCTGGAGTCTGGTGAGAGGGCAGATCTCCTCAGCCTAAGCCCAAACTTGCTTGTCTTTAAGCCATCTTCACTATCACGTTAGGAGTAAGCAGGGAATCTGAATCTGACTCTATATATGAACCCTGGAAAGTGTAGTGGTAAGTGCTGTGGCAACAACTTTAGAAAGTCAGCATATCCCAAAAGTTTCAGCATACGTGGTTCTTCACTTTCTATCTGCAAGCCAAGATGAGGAATTTCCTTCAGCCACCACTGGGAAAGTTGTGTCAGCTGCTGTGCTCAGCTTCTGCCAGACCATGGGCTTGATCTTCTGTCAATCACTTGCTGGTGCATCAGGGAAGAGTAAGACATGAACATGATCTCCTTTGAAAGAGAGGGAGAAGGGATGTCTGGTTTTGCTGAAGATCTCTACAAAAGCAATGGCTGTCATCTCTGAAGAGCTGTCTGAAGCACTCAATATTTTTATGTCTGCAAAGGGTTCTGGGGAGACTGAGTGTGAGAAATCTTCAAGTTAAGAACAACACAAAACATGTGTGTTCAATAGTATACGAGGACAGAAAGAGTAGATTAGAATGTGCAGAGAACTGTGGTGGATTTGGATACAGGAAAAGATTGTTTTGACTGAAATTTTTCAGTTCAGATTCAGGGTCTCCACCTACTAATAAAGTGAAGTGATGGTAGCAAAGATGTAAGTATGGGCAAGTTTTGGTTTAGGATGAGAAGGGCTATGCACTCTGCAGACTCCAGGCCAGCAGAAGACCTTCCAGTCTTCTTCCTGTTGCTCATTCATGCATCTGGAAGAGATTACAGCCCTTGCAGATCTACCAGCCAATTTGCTCCTCTGAATGCACCCCAACCCAACTAAGCTGTAAATTAGTTTTGCTAGCTGAACTTGCTGGCCTGACTCATTTTGATTCAGATAATTTAAATAAGCAAATTTGTTGTGAGCAGCAAGCTGGACCTGTCAAAAAAAATAATAAAAAATTATGGCTGTTGGGCAGAAGAGTGTCAGATCATGAAGTGCAATCATGAAAGGACATACATTCAAGACCCAAAGACTGTTAAAAAAAACCTCCTAATAATTTATTTCCTAAAAGTTTTAAATTTGCATGTGTATTTGTGGAAGTGTGCACATATAGCAAGAATATGTACAGAAGTTTTGCATGGACAAATGAGTGGTTATGGAAAATGAACAAGAAGAAATGAAACTGCTCACAACTACACCTTGTCAAGCCTTCCAAACTGGAATAATTTTTCTCTTAGGAAATTGTTATTCAAGATTCTCCAAATAAAATTATCACATATTTATCTTGCACGTGCTTTTATTCCTTCCACCTGCTCTCCCTTCAAATAATTTATAACTGTGGCGTCTGGAATTGTGAATTGCTTTGAGCTGTCTTAATGTGCTCTGGTGATATGAATAAGAAATAATGGTGCAATGTCATGTCTTCTTGTACATTTTCCAGTATGTGGTTAAAACAGACTGGGACAGTGAAATACAGAATAAACCATGAAAGTATCAATTGAATTACTGATGACACAGGCAGTATAAAACTCTATTTAAAAGGCATAGTTAACCAGGACCTTGCAAGTGACTGATCATTGGTTTTAAAGGACTGAACATTTTTGGCTAGTAATATTTCTGCTCTTTCAAATTCACCAATTATCCTTCATTTCCCCTTCATTATTTTTCCAATCTTTCCAGTGTTTTTGCTGTATCCATGAGAGTAGCCAGTACCTACTACAGCCTCTAAAGGCACATTAAGGACCTACTGTGATCATCTAAGAAAAACTGAACACATCTCTTTCAAGGTTGGAAGCCAGGTCCAGAATGACCACTGTATAAAAATGATGTGTCGATCTGTGACCTGACAGGTTGTGTTTTGGTTGCACAGAGCCTTCTTTGGCCAGCACTTCAAAATCCACTGCACCTTTTTTCTTACACATCTGGCCTCTGAGAAAGCTTGTGTACAAATTGTGGGTTTCTTTGCTGCTGTTGCACTGTTTGCTAGGGACAGTTGTGTTACACTTGCTCGGTGGCCAACGGGAAGACATTCTTGCATTAGCACTGTAAGCAGAAAGTGGCTGCTCTGTGCCAATATCAGTTTATGGCACACACAAAATATGAAGGAAACTTGTCAATTCAGATTAATTTTGCAGATACCTCTTCTTTATCCTATGTTGGAAAGGAAGGAAAAGAGTCTGGAAAAAAGAGTGTTTCTGTGAATACATGGCCTTGGCTCTGTGTGATCATCATTAAACTACTATTGTTCATTGACTGCAAAAATGACAAAACAGAGCAAGAACAATTGCTTCATTACAGCTCGAGTTACTAAGCACAGTTCAAGGGGAGGGAGGTCCTTACAGATTTTCACTTGAAACATACAGATGCAAAAAATAGACTCTAAAAATAACAAACGGAGATTATATAAACAATTTCAATACCCAGCTCATACGCACTGTTAAAAGGAGATGTCCTCGATGGCAGCAGCTCAAATAAATCACTCCTAGTGGGGTTGTAGCAGTAGTTCAGAGCCTGAATCTCTCCTCTGATTTAAGAGAGGCTACAGTGGGCATGATTTTTTCAGATTGTGGACTTGTTGCTAACGTGGTTTTTTTTAATTTTCTGGAAGAAGTAAATTGTGAGGATCAACACTATCTCTTTGTGGAAAATTGCACAGCAGAATGGAGATCTAATAATCTAATATGGAGTTAATGAAACCTTTATAGAAAGATAGAAGGCTAGATATTGGGGTTGCTGTGATATTATTTTTAAGGGCTGTGTGTGGCTCTGTGAAATGCCTTGTATAAATGAGGTCTTACTTATTTTTAGGGCAGTTATGGGCTGCGTTGAGTACATCGGCACTCTGTAATTATGAAAGTATTAAGGGTAGAGATAAGGGAACTTTTTACTTCTAGTGAGATGTACAAACACTTGGGTTTATTTTCTCTTCAGCTGCATTTGAATCTTACCTGTGTCTTTAGGAACTCCTTTGCCTTTGTGTCACTGATTCTCTGATTTATCACAAACACTGGCATATCATTACTTCCTCAGAAAAGAACTGTTTTGTGTCAGCTGGAAAATCAAGTTCTGGTTACTGTTTTCTCCCTAGGGCTCAGAAAAAAGCATTTGATAATTAGGGAAAAAAATTTTTTTTATAGTAACATGTGCTACTGGCTTTTATGCATATTTATTAGTCTATATTTCTACATATTGACTTTTGTTCTTTGAGAATGTGTATATACATCAGAAGCATCCTTCACTGACTGATGTTCATAAAAGTAACTTCTCACCTTATTGCTTACTTATCTTTGACTCCACCATGTTTCTACTGTATATAATACTCCTTTCCAGTGAAAACAATCCTCTCAGATTTCTGCCTTGCATTCACATTTGATATTTTGTGGTTTCCAACAAGACTGAACTTCATTCAACATGGCATTGCACATTGCATAGTTATTTGACCCTGTGGAAATAGAAATAAAATTAGTATAAAATGTTACCACGCTGATTGTGTAGCATTACAAGACAGCATCAAAATAGTTCTAAGTGACCACACACAGTGCAGTGAAGCAGGAGAAGCAGCCAAACGTTTGTAGCCACTCCTAGTAATACTCTGGGACACCAGCTTCTATTGTCTGAGAAGGAATTGTGTCACCTATTGACTTAAATGATGGTTTGCATTTGTTTATTGCTTGTCATGTAGAATTAGAGAGTGTATTAATCTGCCTGTTGATGTAGCTTTGGCTTTCTTTTGCTCACCACTGAAATGCAGCCACCTCTGGGGAGACATGTGGCAGCTGTGAATAGCTTAGGGCATTGCAATAGTGTGGGAACCAAGTGAAGAACTGTGATTTAGTGGCAACCTGGATTTTTTAACAGCTACTGCTTAATAAGTTCTTTGAAATGGTGACTTTGCTGACAGTTGTGCCAGCTGCTGGACTCTTACACTCCCAGAAGGAGAAAATTAGAAACACCTAACTCCTCCTTTATTTTTTTTTTTTCAATAAAACAGCTGGCAATTTTAAAAAAACTTGTTTTGTTTATGGAAATAAAGACATAATAGCAATAAAATATTTAGGAAAATAAACTATTCTTAACTACAAAGCAGAGTCACACTTCACAGGTATTTATTCTGTCTGCTACCTGCCAGCACACTTATGCATTTAGTCTGCTGCTTCTCTTTGCCACAAGTTTCATCTCTCACTCTTTCCACAAAGCCAGGTTCTGCATGTTTCTCACAATAAATCCTTTATTACTTCTTCAGTTCACCGTGGTTAATTCAACATGCACAAACTGCTCAATTTGCTAATCAACCTGAGCAACTGGAAATAAATGTAGTGTAGTGTGATAAAAGTCAATGGAACAGCATTATTATCACACACAGAAAAAATGTTAAAAGCAAAAACATCATAATCAGACACCTTGTAGTAAAAGCAGTTTCAGCAAGCACAGCGTGTCATGTTAAATTACCTGTTGTAAAAGAGATGTATCCAAAGTGCTAGACCCACCAAGGACTGGATTTTGGATGTTCTGCCATGGGGTGGAGTCCAGAGAATTGCAGCAGGTGCCTGTGCTCACCTATTCAAAACCAAGTAAATCTGGTGACAAGGAAAATTATTCAGAAAAGCCAAGATGCCAAGAGGAGTTGCTTCATTAAATATCCAATGAGGTTTTGGATACCCAGTGGAAAAATGCAGCAATTTAAACAAGCAATAGAGAGAGTCTCCTTTTCCACTGGACTCCACAGCCCATTGGTTTGGATTCCCTCCAGAGAGCATCACAACTTCCAAGCTCTAAGTCCACCTTCCCTGTTTCAGAGAGGAGAGTTTAATTAAGGTCTAACTCTTCATCAGAATATACTTGAGTGCAGTCTGATTCTCTGCAGAGTCCCACCATTCTTAGACAAAAATGAAAAGGTATACCTTAAAAAAAAAAGAAAAAAAAAGAAAATAGAGTTCAAGATTTCAATTTATTTACATGACTTCAAAAGAATCAATTAATAACCTGCAGCACATTAAAATATTCAGAAAAGTAAATTCCTACCACATCTGTAAGGAAAGGAACTGTAATTATCTAAGTTTTATGGATAAGGAAACCAATACATACTTTACTTTATATGTCTCACTTTTAGCAAAAAATTTAAATGTCATAAGCAGCCCTAAATCCTAGGAATACTTCCTAAATCTCAACTCCTCTACTTTGTAATAATGGTCTGTGTTAACAGTTTTTAATAATTTTGTTTGAAGAAACATTTTTCTGTGCATTTATTGATATTCAACAGAATAATACTAAAGAGAAATTGTCTGCAATTTAAACAAAGTTCAAAAAAATTAAAGATTTCTTATCAATTTTTTAATCAACTCTAATATTCAGTATGAGATTAAAATAAGATGACAACAAGTTGATGCCTGTCACTTTGCATTGGTTCTGGTAGCTGATCAGAACCCTTCAATCTACAATCCAGACAGTTTGATTTGAAGTCAGTTCATTCTCCTGTAAGGGAAGAAATCACAGTTAGCCAATTTAGAAGCTGGAATGATGCTGCAAGCAATCATTGCCTGATGGAAATCAAATAATAATTATTGTTTAAATGCGTTACTTAAAATCTGTTTAGGGGATGCACTTCATAAGCATCATTGTTTTCATATAGTCTCAACACATATGCATAAGCACCAGAAAAACAGAAATTACAAGACTGAATATATATATAGCTGTACATTATTATCTTGTAGGGTTCTGGCCAGTTTTACAACTCTGTTACTGAGACAAATTCCTAATGTAGTCTTTTTTTTTTTTTTTTTTTAATAAAGCAGAAAAAAAAGAAGAAAAAAAAAAGAGGAGCAGAAACCTTTTGATATGTTAGTGCAGTTTGGCTGTAAAATGCATACAAAGTTAATTTTACAGTAGTGACAGTGCCATAAGGCTGTCCCATGATTGCTGTCCTTCTAGTGAGACAACCTTCTACAGCAATGAAGCTTGGTGAGGGAACCTTAGCTGGTTTACAGCTTCATAGTGTCCTTTAGATACCCTGGGGTCTGTAGTTGAAAATGATGCTTTTGGGCAAAACATAGCATCTTAAAATGAAGAGTTCAGAGAAAATTGCTCATCTAAGGCATCTCAGTGTACCTTTCTCCTCAGCATAGCATAAGTGCATTTAGCTATTTTATTTTCCACCAGTAGTTAAATCAAAGGATGGGAGAAAAGCAGCACAAATGGCTACGCAGCATTTTTATTCTGTTTAATGGAGGAAGTAACTTTGCCAATTATGTCAGTATATTTTAAAACAAAGGCAATCAAATAATAAACTTTAATTTCCTACACCTTCATTTTATTCTCCACAAAGCTGCTTTTGCACAGAGGTTTAAAAATATTCAGGAAGAGACATTCCTGTAGTTAATTTCCTGTAGTGTATAATTCTTCATGGATAGCTGATGTCTTCCAGAGATTACCTTTGGGAAGAGTAAGTTGTTACTGGAGTAGCAAAAAGGAGATAGCAGATTTATAAGAGGAAGAATCTAAGTAGACTGCCTACACAGATTTTTCAATTCCTCCACTGCCCTTGGCATATTATATATATCCATTGGAAGAAATCCCACTCCCACTGAACTCAGTGGGAGTTTACCAACGATTTCCACAGGGCTAACATTTTACCTAAGGAATTTTGGAATGGATGTAAGCCATCACTCTTCAGGACACCGAGGAACCTCTAACTAGTAGAGCTGGGAAGGGAATTTTCCCTGTGGACAGGCCATTTAGGGTATGGTAGAATCCCAGGCTCCATGCCCCAGTGTGGAGCCACACAGAGATACTGACTCCAGTCCTAGCAGGAGTGCAGCATCTTGGAACAGTGCTCAAACTTGACAGTCTCACCAGGACTAATCTTCCCAGTCCCTGGAAGAGCTTGTGCCAGGCTGGTTCTGACATTTTTAGGCATGCCATGTTATCATCCCTGCAAGGACTGTTTGCTCCAAAATTTCTTACACCTTACACTCATTTATCTAGGACTAGTCCCCTTTGAAGACAGAACATTAGACTATGAATGACTAGTTTGGATTTGTGAGATCATTCTCAGTGTCAAGTATGAGAAGCAGAGATCATTTCTGAGTGTCTGACACAAACATGATGCAGCTATGGTCACAGAGGGTCCCTGTCAGTGCTGGGATTCTGTATTTCACTGATCTAAATTAGATTTGCATATTTTTATCTAACCAACTGCCACTTGTGCTCACTCTCTAGCTCTCCAGCTTTTCCCTTCTGCTAAGTACAGAGGCTGGAGGGTTTTTTCCTTTTTAGTTTGCCTCACGTCCAGGATGGATTTCAGCTAGGGATTCCCAGCCCCTACATCTGAAAACTCCAAGTCCTTCTTTGTTACTTTCCCATCATCCCTGGTGTTCGCAGCACCTCCTAATTTAGTAGTGCCTTCAGATTTAACAAATGTGTGTGCTCCTTCTTCAAGATCATTAATAAAAATGTTGACTAATGCTGGGCCTAATTCCCAACCCTACAACACTTCCCCACAGCATGATGCATTGCTGTTTAAATTGTACCACAGCGAGTACATTCCCTCACATTACACATCCCTGTGCTGAGGAAGTGCTGTAGTGTAAAATCATAGATAAGAGCAGACTAGAATATTGCAATATTTTAGGCTTAGATAAGTTGTATTTCAGAAGTTTCCTTGCATCTTTAAAGCTTGAAATGCAGGTGTACAATGTCTTAGTAGACAGGGGAGTCATATTTATGGGTTGGGCAGAGCTTGGAAAGTACAGATTGAGCCAACTGTTTGACTTTGGGAAAATGCCTAATGTTTTATTAGCACTGCTGCTTCTTTTTAAGATAAGTCAGTGGTCATTTGGGAAGTCTGATGACAAATGTTTCATCAATGCAGAACTGGTGTTTCCAAGGAGGAAAATTAAAATAGTTCTGTACCCCCAAAAAGTGATTTGTTCATGAGTGTATCTCAAGTATTCTAACTTGTAGCTCCAGTCATAAAAGACATGAGGTGTAAGGAGACTGTTAGGGTAATGACATCCCTTTCCTCCCTAGGCACTTGACTAGCGTGTAAAGCTAAACAGCTCTTCCAAATAGTTGACTTTACCTGGGGTTTCTCAGTAAGGTCAACCTCTTGTCAGATAGCTATTTTCTGAATGCAGCCTAACAGAGAAACTTAATGACCTCTATTTACTTCAAGTAGAAATCCATCAAAGGGACAATTAGCTAATTTTAAACATAAATTGGCTCCCTGGTGAGAAGCAAGCTTATAAATAAAGCATTTCATTTGTTCACTGAACTAGACTGTCATGCAAGTGAAATTGCTGACTCCAAAGCAGACAAGCCTTTGAAATCTTTACATGATGACTCCAAATTGGCAAACTTTTCTTGCCTTAAGTGCCCCGAGAGAAGGATTTAGGGGAAGAAACCATGGGAAGTGGTTTCCTTTGCCACTGCTGATTTGCAGGCAGGTTGCAGTCAGGCACAGCCCTTCTGTATCCACCCTGTCCACTGGAGCAAAGCAGCCCAAACTCTTGCCAGTGATTCTCTTAGCAGAAGGTAAATGGTACAGACAGATACAGCTCCTCAGCTTTCCAGCTTGCACGCAAGTAACTTGAACTTTGGCACCACACATGGAGGGAAGAGCAGGTTCATGCTCCCAATTAGACTGCATAGATTTGCAAAGTGTTTGCAAGAAAGCTGCAGGTTGCGTGTTGGGTTTTTCTCTCTTGAGTGTTCCCATCACCATGGTACATGAGCACGTCTTCTCTGCAATTATTTTTCTAATATAAAACAACTTCCAGAAGGAATGGAAGTACTGTTTTCTGACAGAGTAACGGTGCTTCAGTTTTCTAAGTAAGGGAGGTGTTTGGTGGGACTTGGGTTTCTGGAAGATCCATACCTCAGGAGGCTGCCCTATGAAACATACCAGGGTCTTTCATTTTCTTTCCAAACCAGCATCCCTGAGAAGCAATATGTGCACTCAGCATGTGCTGCCAGTGTTCATTGCCACAGTATTTCCCCAATACCCACTTTGTTTAAAGGGTGAATACATGAGAATAGCCTGAAGGTATTTAAAAGATGACAAATAGGGCAATAGAGAAAAGGAGATATGCTTCAGGCCAGTTTCCAGCCCCATGAGATATGGGGACTGTGAAAATGTCTGATGAGACTTCAGTGCATTCTCAAGCAGAGTACAGGATGAAGCCTTCCTAGGTCAGATGAGGGTTCAGGAGGGAAACTTTATAACTGTTTCACTCTGTTTGAATAGAGCTCTCCAGTTTGTTATGCAAAATGTTATCAGACCAGAGATTAATTGCTTCTAAAGGCAGCCAAGTAACTGTTAGAGGCAATAAAAAGGGGAAGAAAGAAAAGATCCTTTAAGTAGAATTTAATTACCTTCTCCTGCACATTGTTTTACTTTGCCAGATTAATATATAGTCACTTGTATAAATGCAAGTCTGTTTGTGTGCTTGTGCATGTGTGTGACTCTGCTTGTGAGGTTAGGCTGTGCTGACATACCCAGTTGATGCTTTTCTCTAATGCTGTCTTTGCTCAGAGGAACATGCCAGGATTAAATCAACTAATCTCATCTAAACTAATCTGAACACAAGAGATACAACTATTCCTGCATCTGGGAAACAAGAAAATTCTCTCCTGAGGTAGAATACCTATGTTCAGTAAACTTGGAGAACCTTCATCACTCTTTGAAACAGGTGGCAGAAAAATACGAAGTGTGACACTTTGCTTTGGTCTTTCACATCTGCTACGAGATAGGAAGGTCTGTCCATGATGAAGAATTCTCCCAGGAACTGAATATAACCCTGATGGGATTTTATGGGTCCATATCTGACACATCAATGCATTTAGGCATGATTTAGTAAACTTTTGACTGAATCTATTTCAAAGTACTCAGTGTCAGTTCTTTTTCTGCTGTGAACACTGAAATCTTTGCAATAATCACATGTGAGCAGAAGGCACTAGGAAAACTTAATATGCAATATTTGCCCCAGAGAGATCAAGCATAAGATCTTACTTTTGCCTCAGCTTAGTTGCCTTCTTCTCATTAAATACCCATAAATTTTCTTTATTAAATATTTAAATTTTTTAATTCACAAAAATGCATCCTGAGGAGAAGGAAGGCTGAGAAACATCTGTCCTAACTTTGCTGGGATATTTTTGGTATGGACAGGTAAGTTTTTTCTTTCCTTGATCTTTATACAATCTGAATTGATAAATGCCATAAAGGAAATTAATAGTCATTACTCAGAAGTTACAGATGTCATAGAAGAAGCTAACAAATATGATTAGTTCAGTCTTTACCTGACTCACACCAACACATACCAGACCTGCAGCTCATGTATTTACCTCCTTTTACAAACGATTTACAGACACAATCAAGCACAAGAAACATTGTCACTTTTTAAATTTTTTTTTCCTTCCACTTAATCTCAAAGTCGAGGACAGAACACGTCTGCTACAAAAGAAGAGGCTAAGAATAGACTATAAAGTATGTTTGGTAGAAGAAGACTCATGCTCCCAGCATTTTGTGGAGAACCACAGCTGTGGGTCAGCACACATTTCCATAAAATGGTTATCAGATGCAAGTATGCAGTTTCCCAGCAGTACCCTGTGGTTCAGAGTTAGCAGCTAGCAATGCTCACCACACAGCTGAAGTCATTTCCCTGGGTTTGCCCCAGTTTTTTTAAAAAAATTAAACACACCACAAATTCTGGAAAGCTGAGAAGATAAATCATGAAGCCAATGCTCTTTTTTGGAAAAATAAGAGGGAGAAATAATTTAAGGTATGCACATAAGGCATATAGACACATTCTGTATTTTAGTGTATCTTCACTGTGACAAAAGGAAAAGTTGTTTTCAGTTATTTTTTCGAAGGCAGACCACACACCACCTTCTTCCCAGCTTGCAAATTGTATCTGTTATTCATACTCCACAGGAATGAATAACTGAGATATTCATATCAATGCCACAGTTTAGAGTCAAAGCCAGGATCATTCATGAGATGTTCCCAGGATTTGGAATCATCCCTGGTTTCAATGGAATAACTCATCTCCTGTTTCCCTTTACTGGCTGATTTGATCATGTCTTTGAAGGACAGCACTTCAAGAGAGCTGTGTGCAGATCACTGCCAGCTATATCATGTGGTTGTTTGGGACCCTTCCCAGGAGGCTGAATCTGAACTGAAATAAAATGCAAGTCCTTTCAAACTTACTTTGCGAAAGTATTGTGTCTTTTTAGGTGGGAAACTAACTAGCTGAACCAACTAGTTCCACTTATAATGATGGGAAAAAATTATAAAGGTATTTAAAGATTCTGGTTGCAGTATGAATGAAGATACCCACTGCTTTCTTGTCAACAGGTGACCCCATACAGGGAATGCTACAATTGCAATTTCTGCTATGTTTACCTTCTGGAGGAGCTTCTTAGTCTGTTCTTAGGATGGACTTGAACAGGAAGGATAGTGTCAGCACTGTGAATTAACTGTGAGTTACAAAGGCAAGAAAATGGAAAAGAAGGGAAGCTTGTTGCATTTTGGCACCAAAGATGGCTAATTCCTCCAGCTAGTCTTCCCTGGCTGCACCTCTGTTTAACAAAGACAGAACAGCACCTCTGGAAGCCAATTCAGGGCACCTAAATTAGACATCTGCTAAGAACCACCTTCTAGAAGAATCTTTGCTTTTATCCATTGACTATAGATGGAAAAAAGCCAGCTGTGTCTGGTGATGTCAGTAACTCCAGACTAGTGGTGTTACCTGAGGCAAAGTCCCATGAAAAGGCTATAGGATAAGATCACTCACAGATCCTTCTCCTCTTCCATGTACATCCTGTGCTTCACTCATTGGTGCATGCAGATTCCACTCACAGCCAGATTGTGAGGTCATTGATATTTGCTGTGCTGGAATATTTGGATTAATGTCCCAGATTTACCCTCTGGACCACTGCAGAATGAGGATGCTCTTTGATTTCATTATTTAATTTCTTGATGAATGTATGATTATTAATCTCATGGCATAGATCATGATCTGAAGAAATCACGTTATTTGAATTTGAAGATCATACATTACTGACAAAGCAGAATTATTTTTTGTTTTCCAGATTTGGGGCAGTGGCTGTGCAGACAGAAGCTAAAAGACTTGTCCAAACTTTCCAGGTTGGAACAGGACACCACCTACATCTCAGGTTACTCCAATACGTGCTCGCCTCCACTTTGCTAGTTGCTCTCTTATGCACAGAGGGTGCTGAACTAAATTTATTAAATTTTGAGGAGCCTACAGGTCCTGAGTTGAAAGAAGTGAGACACACTAAGGGCATGGTAAATATTTTATGCTTTGTCTCCATAAGACACCAAAGATTATTGTATCATTGCTCAAAATAACAAGCAAGAATTTTCTTGACAGAACTGAGAAAATATTGTTTTATGACTGTTTTGCATAGCTGGTCAGCAAATGGATTTCCCAAAAAAAGGTGAAAAAAAGAAACAAAACAGTGTTACAGAATTCTTTTGCAGAACAATATGCAAAAAATAAATTTATATCAGGTTAATTAAAACTTTTCATTCTGATAAACTGAAAAAAATATATTACAGGCAGACTTTTAATGTCCTTTTTAAATAAGAAAATCTACTATTTCAGTATGCTTTTCTACTGATTTAAAAATAAATATAATTAAATTCAGCATGATTTCCAGATTAATTACTCTTTGATTATAGAAAAAAATTGTCTGAAAGTGAGTTTCTGAACTCCTTTCTTGTTCACTCTTTCCATTTTAGATGGTTCTTGCTGTCCACCAAGGAGACAAAATAAATGTAGTATGTATTTCTGCTACTTGGGTCACTTACAAATGAGCCCTTCCCACAATTCTGCAGTCATGTTGTTGATTGGGAGAATTTACCCTTTGTCCCCTGACAGGGAGAAGAAACAAGCTCAAAACAAAACTAAAAAAAGAATGTGAGAGAAATGCCATTCATGGGGAGGGTGTCTGATGCATTTGCCTTCAGCTCTGTCCTCTTCACACAAGCCAATGGCTAAAATCATAGAATCATAGAATGGCTAGGGTTGAAAGGGACTTTAAAGATCATCTAGTTCCAATGACCCTGCATGGTCAGGGACACCTCCCACTAGACCAGGTTGCTTAAGGCCTCATCCAATCTGGTCTTGAACACCTCCAGGGAGGGGGCATCCACAACCGCTGTGGGCAACCTGTTCCAGCTTGTCCCATGTTGTCTCAAAGCTGTCCCATGACTGAGTTTTCTCAAGTGTGTTGCTGATTTCCACTAGGAAATTTTGTTTCAGTGTAATCTGATATAATAAAATTTATCAGAGATATCTGGACAAACAACAACCTGTTTAAAAGACTGTGGTCCATCTGACTCAGCTGCTGTGTAATTGTGAATACCTACATTTCCAGCTGTCTTACAGGTAAGCATGAAGACAGCTCCTTCACTGAGCATTCAATTTGGTGTTATGTCATGTAGAAGCTTGCCTTGAAGTGTTGTCCCTCCCCTTCCTGTTCCAAGAACCTTCATGTGCAGCAAAAGATTCAAGATGTTCATTGCTTGAGAAGTTCAGTGTGTATGAAATACGAAGCTCAGACATAGACACACATCTCTGTCCAGCAGCTCTCAGCGAACTGGCCAGATTTGCAGCTCTTTAGGCTTGTAGTAAGAACAGTTAGGCTGCTTCAAAGCAGATTTTTACTTAAATATCACTTTTCTAATATTTTGAAAATCCTGCAAAACATTATCCTAGTGGAAGAAAAGGAAAAAATAAAATATAAAATATAAAATAAAATATACAGTGACGAAACTTTTTCTAGTTTCTAGCAGAAACCTACTCCTATCATAAATGCAGATATTTACTCTGTAGTATGTGCTTTTAACCACTTTAAATACTTCAGATCTGCCCTTTGACAACAGTTCCTATATTATTGTTTCTATCTCTTCTGCATTTTTACAGTAAGTACCCTAACCTTTTCTTATCAATGTATTGTAATGATTTACTTCATTCTAGTTAATAAGGTACTTTTGTTTATATTTGTATTTCAGGTTGTTTTACTAATTTAGTTGCTGTTTAACAGTAACAGTTAAAAGTGGTTCCAAGAATATTTATGTGGTTTATTTGACCCTGATATCTATGTCAGTGTAGCACTGATTCAAAAGTTATCACAAGTAAGATAAATAGAAGCTTTATGGAGCAGACTACTCACAGGAGTAGTATTCTTCTGACACCAGCAGGGAATTTCCTTCCAGATCTGCTGAAGCAAAACTGCTATAATGGAACCTCCAGGGTTTTTAGATGAAAAGTCAGACATTTCATCAAAAATCATAATGGATAAATCCCACTTGCCTAATCCTTCAACTGGCATTCCTGTGTATGTACACCATCTGCTTACCGAGTCTGTGTGTAGCATATATTTCATTTTCAGTGTATTATGCCAAATCACAGGTGGAAGAAGGCAAAACTGTGACCAAGCCTTGAGATATCTCATATTTTCCTGTGGCCTGAATTCTAACATTTGAATATTTGAATTTGACAACCCTGCCATGGCTTTCTATTGGCATTTCCCAGTTTTATCTTCTAGGACAAAATATTAGGATGCTGAATCAGAAGAGAGCGGTCAACATTGTAAGCAACATAGGCCAGAAGGTGTGTATGTTCCTCCTTTGCAGAAACTGGAGATCTGTAATACTGAGCTACTTGGACTGAGCTCTTTTCCCATGGGGTGCTGAGTGTCTGCAGTGCTTTACCACTCTTACATGCAATGGCTGCAAAAAAGTTCATGGGCAAAAGTCAAGTGGTAAAAGAAAACTTAACTAAAAGCTGTCCTTCAAGACAGAAAAGACTTAATACGCCCCAACTTTCAACAGCTCTTTCTGATAGCTAGCAAAATATATTTTCCTTTCCCTAGAAGGAGACACCAAAAAAAAGGTCCATTTATTATGCAATTGCTTACTTTGCTGGAGCTGTTTGGTACTTAACATTGCTGAGGATTTCGAATTCTACATCAGATCTTCTTGAAATTAGACAAAGACCTCAAATGTTATTAAGAAAGGTCAGACAGATAGATAGACACACACACACACAGAGTATGATCAAACAAGCCTCATTTCCGTACAAGCCTGAGGTAAAAATAACATATGGAATTTCCACTGCCAGAGTTTTGAGCACTTCTCATTACAGGATCAGAAATGAACCTTGGCACTGCTGTCGAGTCATTTATTGTAGACACTGGAATTATTGTTTACCTTCCAACAAAATGTTTCCTTCTTCTTCTGGGCCTCACATGAGAAGCGGGCAAATTGCTTAAGAGCAGAAATATAAATCCCACTATGGCTACCAGAATGTCTCAACCTTCTTAGGAGTACCAAAGGAGTCGTACGTGAGGAATAATTGATTTGATATGCTTAATCTATTCCTTGTGCATGGATATGTGTGAGCACGTTGCAGTTTCCCTACATTAACTCATTGACTGAGACAAGTTCACCTACCACCAGTCCTGAAAGAAAGAGCTTTTCTGGGTGTGATAACAGCACAAAAACGTTCTGCAAGATGGTCTACAAAGAACTGACTGGTGGAGAAGGTGAATACAGTACAATTAGTGTCTCTCGTGGTAAAGGAACCAAGGGTTCACAGTGCAATACACAGATAGCAACACTGCTGCTAAAAGAAGCAAAGGGACAACCTTTTTCACACATACAGTACTCTCAAGATCAGAACAGGTGTAACCAGATGAAAATAAAAGCCAATCATCATGTTTCATTGGAACAGGAGGATAGCACAAAAAGAAATGAATCACAGTAAGTAGTTGCCTCGTACTTCTCACTCCATGTAACTTTCTTCCCCATCCCTGAGGTCCACCATCCCCATTACACTTTTTCTCCTTCCCTGTGGCAGAGAGCCTCCAAGGTTAAATGAAGGACTCTCTGACTCTGCAACTGCCCTGGGAAGGTGGGATTTGCACAAGGGAAGGATCACTTGTTTCTGGCCTGAGCCCTTCCTCACAGTATTCCTGTCTCTTATTTCTGAAGAATAGTTCCTTGCCCCCCTCCTTTTGGCTGCACAGCAACACCTTAGCCAGGGAAGGTGGCAACTATGGACACACAAGTTGCTCATGAATAACATCCAGCCATTTGATAGCAGAATGCAGTGGTTTCAATGACACCAGAAACAACACACTAAATGTTTCCAGCTGAATTCAACCTGGAAGTTGCAGCCTATGCCTTGCGCTGGGGGAGCATGAAGTTATCACAGACAAAGTGTGTGCTCACTGCAGAGAGCAGAGAGGAAAAACTCCCTTGCATACATCATCCCAGAGAAATGTTTTTGCCAGAAAAGCAGTATTAAGACACATCTGAAAAGGTTCATTACAACGATTTGGCTGAACAATAGCTGAATTGTAAGAGCAACTGTTCAGATGAAAGCCTAAACAAATACAAATCGGCACCCTTAAAGATGGCTCAAATTAGTGCATATGCTGATGAAACTGAAGTCATTCAAGAATACTTGTAAAACCTCAGGCAAGGAGATGCCTGATGTCTCCTTAGAAAAAATGATGAGCTTTTCTTCATATATCACTGCCCTAACAATGAACTCAGATCTTGCAGAAAGCAGTTTATACCTCATTGATGAATTCCCCTGTGTTTGACAATCCTGTAAGAAAACCAGCTGATGAAGCAAATGCAAGAGGCATGATTATTTCTAGCACTACACATCAGAAAACTAACTTTATGCTTGTTTCAAGTTGTTCCTCTAATAGAAGAATAAGCTCTTTAAAAGCATGAAGTGAAGCCTCTTGAAACTTTGCCAAAAGGATTTTGTGACAGTTAACCAAAAGAAAAAAAAGAGAAAAAGAAAAAAAAAAAAAAGGGTGAGTTATGAAACGGTGAGAAACTGTATTGAAAACTGATAGTGAGGGATTTTATTCACAAAATTGCCTCACCTTGGCTAGTGAAAAAGATGACAGAAAATCTCTCTGAGCTGGAATTAGACTGGACATTTCTAGAGAGACCATATAACATTACTACTGCAATGTGACAACCAGTAATTATAGCTTTTAATCACTTTATGACCAAAAAATTGAGAAGAATCAATAAAAGAAAGTTTGCAGCAAGAAGAATTAGAAGAATTTGTAGAAAACTTGATTTGTGAATGACTAAAAAAATCTGTCTATTAAAAATAAAGAAATAAAAAGAATAAAAAAGGCAGTTCCCTAAGTGCATGCAGGCTGAATTGAAAAAGGAAGATCATGCCAACACTTTAGAAAACTAAACGGATGAAACTTAGCTCTATCTCCAAATGCCAATTGTGAATATGAAACAGCTGCCAAAGGCAAGGCTCTTCTCAATGACAAAATCCAGCATATGCTTTGAAGCAAGAGAATTGACTCCATTTTGATAAGTATGGTTGAAATTTTGGGTTGCTCTGTCATTTTCTAAAATTATATTAAATTATAGCACTATTTATTCATCAAGCAATTATTTTAAATGTGCTAATACTGTTTCATACTACCATTAATTCTTTAAGGAATTTTTGTGGTGAACTACCTGATGAAGTAAATTATCCACAGATGTACATGAGTGGTTACATTCAAGAAATTCTATCTTTAGAAAAGTGCAGATTGTTTGAGATGTAGATTATTTGTGTCAATATATGTAATATAGCTACAAATTCCATTCAACACATTTTGGAAGCGAAAAGCCTAATTTGTTCTCTAGAAAAACATGGAAAATAGGTCTCCTTACAGTTGTTTATGATTAAGATGTAAATTCCAGGTAAGAAAGTACCTGGAGGTCCACTGTTGAGACTGGGAAGAAGAATAACTGCTCCAGCATATTTCACCTTTTCATTATATCCTGGTAACTCTTCCATACCTAGGATTAAATCTCTAAATGGAGATGGGTTTCTGTGTCTCTCCTATGTTTTGCTTCACTACCTGAAAGCAATGTGCCACGATGTACTTGGTTTCAGATTCCAGTCCAATTCTTTCATCTTCCAGGCTGCTCCTTCCCTTGGTATTCCATTCTTTTTAGACATAAATAGATTCTTTCAAGCAATTGATGCCCTGGATTATAGCCTTGCATCAGCTTCACACCAAATTAACTCTTTTCTTGCTATACACTGCAATGTATACTGATGTCACATAATTTTAATCATATTCAGTTTAGCCATGAGTTTGCTTGCTCAGTTCTTTTGCTCCTCTCTGAAGGCCCTCTGGAAGGTTGCAATTAACACCATTGGCACATTATCTTAGTTGTCGTTTACACAGAATCATCAGAGTTGAAAGAGACCTCTAGAGATCATCTAGTCCATCTCCCCTGCTAAAGCAGGATCCTCCAGAGCACATTACTCAGGACTGCATCCAGGCAGGTTTTAAATGTCTCCAGAGAAGGAGACTCCACAACCCCCCTGGGCAGCTGGTTCCAGTGCTTTGTCAACCTCATAATAAACAAGTTTTGCATCGTGTTCAGATGGAACTTCCTATGTTCCAGCTTGTGCCCACTGCCCCTTGTCTTATTGCTGGGCACCACTGAAAAGAGCCTGATTCCATCCTCCTTACACTTGCCCTTTAGATATAGACATGAATAAGGTCTCCTCTCAGCCCTCTCCTCTCCAGGCTGAGAAGTTCTAGCTCTCTCAACCTTTCCTCATAAGAGAGATCCTCCAGTCCCCTAATCATCTTTGTTGCCCTCTGTTGGACTCTCTCCAGCAGTTCTCTGTCTCTCTTGAACTAAGGAGCCCAGAATTGAACACAGTATTCCAGATGTGGCCTCACTAGAGCAGAATAAAGGGAGAGGATGACCTCTCTTGACCTACTGGCTGCACTCTTCCTAATGCATCCCAAGTTACCATTGGCCTTCTTGGCCACAAGGGCACAATGCTGGCTCATTATTGTCTACCAGGACTCCAAGATCCTTCTCCTCAGAGCTGCTCTCCAGCAGGTCAGCCCCTAACCTCTACTGATGCATGTGGTTGTTCTGCCCCAGGTGCAGGACCTTACATTTGCTCTTTTAAAATCTCATTAAGTTCCTCTCTGCCCCACTCTCCATCCTGTCCAGGTCACGCTGGATGGCAGCACAGCCCTCTGGAGTGTCAGCCACTCCTCCCAGTTTTGTATCATCAGTGAACTTGCTGAGGATACACTCTGTCCTCTCATCTAGGTCATGGATGAGTATGTTAAACAAGACTGGACCCAGTACTGACCCTTGGGGACACCACTGGTTACAGGCCTCCAACTTGACCATGCACCATTCATCATAACCCTCTGAGCTCTGTCACTCAACCAGCTCCCAATCCACCTCACTGTCCACGTATCCAACCCACTCTTCCCATGTTTCTTAATAAGGATATTATGGGAGACAGTGTCAAAAGCCTTGGTGAAGGCTTTTGATCTTTTCAGTTTAATGTATCTTCACTTTGTTTTAACTCTCATTGCTTCTGTGGTTCCTTGTTCAGCTTGTGATATAATTTGTATTTCTGCATTTCTCTTTGGGACAACAATTCTGAAAAATTAAGGTATTACAAATTGCTGTTAAAAATGACACAAACAGTTGACCACTGAAAACAAATGTTGTGGATTGGTCTGGTAGGGTAACAGGACATCTGTTAACAACAAAAAGCATTGTCTTTTGAGGCCTCTTCCTTGGATAATAAAGTAATCTGTCAAAATTTCTTGTGGTGGCACTTAGTATTTGCTAGCTACAGACAACAGAAGGACTCTTCTGCCCCTAACCACCTATGTTCTTATGTCCTATCTGCTGTAATTATTGAAGAAAAATTGCTCATTAGGCACTGTTGTAAAATCTATTCTGTATAATACTGAAGTGCTCAGAGGAGAGAAAAAGAGGGACTAAACAAAAATAGTGACAACATTGCAGGTCTTGTATTCCTTGAGCAAGAAGTGAATTTACTTAATGTACAGTAGGACACAAAATAATGATCTGAGTTCTACAGCAGCTTTTGTTCAAGGGTTCAGATGGTGGGTGAGGTGTCTGAAGTTAAAAGGAATGAAATGCCTCAGAAGCACTACATCAGACAGTGTATTTTTAGCTTACTGAACAAGAAAAAAAATAATAAGGCAAACATTTCCCAAAGTCCTTGTTTTTTGTATGATCTGCCTGACACAATCAACTGAAAATTCTTAGGAAACAGCCCTATATTTGTTCATGCACTAAAATCAGTGCTAAATACACAGCTTAGTGTAATTACTCAGAGTTTTGAGATTACCCACAGACACTTGCATTGATAAGGTAATTCATTCCACATAAATTCCAGGGGACATCTTTTTTTTTTTCCAGTCTTTAATAAACCCATATTCAGACAAAATTCCTACTTGAACTGAGCAAAGGTTTTTGAGCTTAGAAACCAGTCAGAATCAAAATAGTCCATAGCTTGAGGTGAGCTACAAGAAATCTCATAATCCGTCTCTGAGAACATAGTATGAGAACATATAAACAGCTGAATCAGGTTAGATCAATGCAGTGGCTGAGATGGATAGTGGTATCTTTGTGTTTAATAAAAACTCTATTTCTTTTTCTTATGATTTTTTCCAATCTCTTTTGGAAATTGTGAAAGTTTCCAGCATCCCCAGTGTTCAGGGGCAAGGAGTTAATCATGTCTGGGTGGAGTAAAATCCCTTTGTTGTCTATGAACCTACTGCCTGGTAGGTTGAGGTACTAATTCTTGTACTAGAAAAGACAGTGAACAATAATTTCCTTTTCACCTTCTCCATGTCATTCATGCTTTCAGAGATTCCTCTCCACTCACCTTCTTTTTCCAGGCTGAAAAGTCCTGGTTTATTTATTTGTTCCTCATATGGAATTTATTTCATGCCTCTGACTACCCTTGTTGTCCTTCTTGAAAACATTCTTAGCTCTACTACATCATTTTTGAAGGTGTGTTGGGAGAGAGGGAAGGAAAGTATCCAAAGTTAAGCACCACCAAAAAATGCAGGTGTACATGGATTTCACAGTAGTATGGTGCTTCCTGTTTTGTTCCTTATTCCTTTCCTAACACACCTTGATATTCAATGTTCCTTTCTGAGGACTGCTAAGGGAGGAACTGATAGTTTTACCAGGCTATTTATTATAACCACAAGATTCTTTCTCTCAGTGGTAGCAGTCTGTTCAAACTTTATTGCCCTGTTTATAGATGTTCTTTTGTTGCTCATATTTGTTGTGCTTTTTCTTAAACAAAAAAGAAATATTTTTAAAAAAAAAAAAAAACCCAAAAAAGAAAAAGTAAACTTTAGCTGTGACATTGAGAAATCAGCTAGTCAGCACAATCTGACATGTCATATCATCTCCTTAGTTTGTGCTGTCTAGCCCGTGCCCTGTCCAGAGTGTATCTCTGGGACTCTCAGCAATTTGCCTGGGATTGAGGTCCATTGGCAGTGGGAATGAAAGACTCCATTTTACTCTGCATTCCACCAAAGCTGGGAAAAAGAGGTGACAAGCTGTTCCCCCCGACCAGGCAACAACAGCTTTTATGAGGGTGAAAAAAACCATGAAAATCTCTGGATCTTATTATTGGTCAACATTTTATGTTCAATAGTGAAAAAAGAAGCAGGTGACTAACCAGAACTGTTTGAAGTCTAGTTGAGGCTGTTTAGAAGAGGATGTGTCACCTGCAGTTGTGAGGTACTGAGGTGCAGTGGCAATTTAGAAGGTGGCTTAGTAATAATTCAGTTTTTTATAACCTGAGTAATTTAGTCTCTATCAAATGCCTATCACCTGTTTTCCCTTATCAAGCACACCTCTGATGCTTTTGATTCACTTAGTTCATTCATTCTTACTATGCAAAACAAAACAGCATTGGTGGGCCTGGTCTCATAAAAGCAGATCTCTAAGGCCCTTGGGGCACAGGAAACCAGCAAATGCATGTTTAAAAAAAAAAAAAAAAAAAGAAAGAAAAAAAGAAAAGAAAAAAGAAAGGAAAAAAGCCATATGACCTAGCACAGGAAACAAATCTAATGAAGGAATGTCCTCAGCTTTCACAGGAAATTATTTTCATTTTATGCCATTTTCTGCCTCCATAAAAAGTAACAGAGTTGACCTCCTGTGCTCCTACCTAACCTTTCAGCATCAAGGACTGGAGAGGAGAAGTGTTGCCTCAACCAACAAGATGCTAATCCATTAACGAGTGTAACAGAGAACAGATTCTTTTCATCATGGGCAGCTTAACTTTCACACCACAGCCAACATTTTCTGAAACAGAGCTTAGCAGGGAATGGGGGATATTTGCTGCTTTGTAACCAAACTAAGGTATTTAAAAGGTGCTTCATTTTTAGAAAAGCACTGAGCACGTGCTTTCTGGCAAACAGATCCCAGAATCACTGACTGTTCCTTAAATCCTGATAGTTTGTACTAAACAGTGTAAAGGAAGACTGTAATAAATTACAGGCAGTTGTTAGTAGGGAAGGTGGTTTAACCTGACAATTTTTGTCAGAAACATGTGCTGATTGTGTTTGGTTTTGATTTAGGGCAATAGGTTAAATAATGTTTTTAGTTTCATCTCCTGTAGTACACACCTTAGTTTGCTTTAGGCTTGTGAAGGAGCTCAGTATCTTCCTGCATGACAGACCACATATTCACATCTTTTATTGCTGATATGATATCTAAGGAAGAAATTGTATTGGGTATGGGCTGACTCAAAGAAAGATAATCCCACAATGTCCTTAGGTTGTACTGGTAATGCTGGAACAGTTGACAATTCAAACCCTAGTGTTTGTTTTCTCATGATAGAAAAGCTCAAGAAGGCAGAAATAACAGCAATAAAACTACTAGATGTCAAAATGTTATTTCTTAAAGTAACAGCTTCTGGAGACAATTTTACAAAATGCTTTGGGTCAGGAGGTGAGTGCCCATGCCCTTCCCCCTTCATTAGTTAGACATGTGAAAACTACAGAAAACAAGCCTCAAAAATGCAGTTCAAAGGAAGCCTTACAGGGAATCAATGACTAGCCTTTAAGAAATAACTTTATCTGCACCATATTCAATTTCTTTCTACAACTTTCTGCAACTCTCAAATTAACACCAGTGCAATGAATCTTTGTAAATTAATGAGTTTAATGAGTGAATGAGAATCAATCCATCTCCCTTGTTTCAAAACTGCTAATAGGAACTCAAACCAAGTACAAACCTGAGTCACAGCCTCTCGCTAATAATATGCTTTTTTCTTTGAAGAGAATAATTAAATCATCACCACATTCCTTCTCCTCTGTACAACTTCCGGTATGATATCAATTTAGATCAAAACATACCCTTTCTCCCCTAAGGGTTCTTTGTTATGTTGCTTTGGAAAATGATTTCATGAATGACTTTTGTCCTTGAAGGCATACAAATCAGGCAAGGAAGTTAGAAGTGCTGGCTGCTTGAAACTCAAAAGGACTTGATAAACCAGACGCACCCTAATATTTTACAACCATGTTAGATAGCACACAGATCTATGTAAAGCTTGTTATAAAGTAGAAGTTGTAAATATCTAAACACTGACACAAGGTGTACAATAGGTTGAAAGTGGAATGATATCAACAAAACAGGCATAACTGGAAAACCTGGAACATCCGGCATATGTTTTGTAACACAATATCTGACCCTAAAATACATATGAAATTGAGGCAGGGTCAAAGATGTAGAGGAGTAAGATTTCGCCATAAAAATGGTGTAAGACTCTAAGAGCAAAAATCTAAGTGAGAAGAAAGCTACATGAGGCTTTCTCTGTGACTGCAGCCCCTGGGTCATAAAGGAAAAAATGTATTGTAGCTGGTTAATATTACCATTCTTTGGATCAGGTAAAGGCTATTGAATGCAGAATGTGAAGAAAGATCAGAGGCAACCCAAGTCCCATAAAGTGGTGATAATGGGCGACCTTTGTAACCCGCATATAAACTGGTCAAATGTCACAATGGGAAAAGGTTAACAGAAGCAATTTCTTGGTACCTTAAATGATTACTTCTTGGGATAGCCATTAACCTACTGTAGTTCCAGCTGCCAGTGTGTTTTTAGTTCAAACAGGTAGTGTATTATTACTAACAGCTGCATATCCCATATAGTTATGATGAGGTTCATGCAGTACTGCGAGGTCAGAGCACCAGGGGAGGGAGTGAATGAAGTGCAGAACCACATGTAAGGTAACCTGGTTTATATTCCCCATCCTGCCAAAGATTTGCTGAGTGATCTTGAATTCTGATTTCTTGGCTTCTTTGGGCTTTCATCTTGCCATTTGTAAAGCAGGAGTATTGTTCAGTTATTGAAGACTCTGGGAAGCTGAACTCACTGGTAGAGAGCTTTGAGATCCTCTAATGGAAATGGTGCGTAGAAGTGTAAAACATCTCTCTGCATGTTGAACAATTATTGTTGATGGTCTGTGAGTGCCTCAAAAAGATGTCATCTTTCAGCAGATGGTCTAAATCAGCAACATTTTCTCCAATTAGACTAAAAATACCGTGACTGAGACCAAATACATGAAGTCCACTCAGTCATTGACATCACGGCAGATTAATCTTCTTTAACAAGGGAAAAGAATACTCCCATTTCAAGTGGTGATAGGAAGAGTCTGAGAAGGCTCAGCATAGTGGCAGGAGCCTCAAGGAACTATTTTCATGCTTGCTGTGGTGCACAGATGGAGAGAGCAGGACATCCTAGCTCTGTGTGGGAAGGAATCTGCAAACTATGAGCATTTAGTTCCTTGTAATGCATGACTCCAACTATCAGCTGGTAAACAGGTTTTCTTCTCCCACATAGAAGAGGGACCCCTTTGTTTAACATTATTGCTTTGCTTTGGTTGTCAAGCCATGAAGTTAAGCCCACAGTCATATTTGTCTTTATGCTAAACATAAACTCCCCACAAAAGTTTGCTCTGACACTCTCCCTCTACTTTCAACAAGCTAACTCCCAACTCAGAATAATAATTGTGTCATATTTCCAAAAACATGAGCTATATTCCCACATCTCAGCTTTTTATTTCCATCTTTGTGTCTTGATCACTTTGTTCTCCAACTTCAAGATGTGTGTTTCCTCTTCAGCATGTAGCTGTTGATTTAGCACTTGAAATATCTATGTGTCAGTTTAAGGTTGCAACATCCCACAAAATAAATATCACAGAATCACAGAATGTTAGGGGTTGGAAGGGACCTCAAAAGATCATCAAGTCCAACCCCCCGGGCAGAGCAGGATCCCCTACAGTAGCTCACACAGGAACATGTCCAGGCAGGTTTTGAATCTCTCCAGAGAAGGAAACTCCACAACCTCTCTGGGCAGCCTGTTCTGTCACCCTTACTAAGAAAAAGTTTTTCCTTACTTTTACATGGAACATCCTATGCCTCCATTGTCCCTTCTCCTATTATTGGACATCACTGAGAAGAGCCTAGCTCCGTCGTCCTGGCACTTGTCCTTTCCACATTTATAAACATTAATGAGGTCACCCCTTAGTGTCCTCTTCTCCAAGCTAAAGAGATCCACCTCCCTCAGCCTTTTTGCATAAGGGAGATGCTCTAGTTCCCCAGTCATCTTTGTGACTCTGTGCTGGATTCTTTCAAGCAGTTCCCTGTCCTTCTTGAACTGAGGGGCCCAGAACTGGACACAATACTCCAGATGCAGCCTCACCAAGGCAGAGTAGAGGGGGAGGAGTACCTTTCTCAACCTACCAGCCACATCCCTTCTAATACATCCCAGGATGCCCTTTTGGCCCTCTTGGCCACAAAGGCACATTGCTGGCTCATGATCATTCTTCCGACCACCAGGACCCCCACGTGCCTTTCCCCTACGCTGCTCTCCAACAGGTCAGTCCCCAACCTGTACATGGGGTTCTTCTTTCCCAGATGCAAGACTCTACACTTGCCCTTGTTATATTTCATTAAATTTCTCCCCACCCAACTCTCCAGCCTGTCCAGGTTTCACTGAATGGCAGCACAGCCTTCTGGTGTGTCAGCCACTCCTCCCAGTTTTATGTCATCAGTGAACCTGCTGACATTGCTCTCTGTTCCCTCATCCAGGTGAATATATATATATGTATATATGATGAATAAATTGAATAGTACTGGTCCCAGTACCAACCACTGAGGGACTCACTAGATACAGGACTCCAACTAGACTCTGTCCCATTGACCACAACTCTCTGACTTCTTTCCTTCAACCAGTTCACAATCCACCTCACCACCCCCTCATCCAGACCACACTTCCTCAGTTTAGCTATGAGGATGCTGTGGGAGACAGTGTCAAATGCTTTGCTGAAGTCAAGAAAAAACACATCCACTGCACTGGCATCATCTATCCACCTGGTTATGTCCTCATAAAAGTCTATCAGGTTGGTTAAACAAGACTTCCCCTTGGTAAAACTCTGTTGACTGCTCCTAATGACCGTCTCATCCTTTATATGTCTAGACACAGCACTGAAGATAAGTTATTCCATCACCTTTCCAGGGATGGAGGTGAGGCTGACTGGTCTATAGTTACCCAGATCCTCCTTCTTACCCTTTTGGAAGACTGAAGTGATATTTGCTTTCCTCCAGTCCTCAGGCACCTCTCCTTTTCCCCATGACTTACCAAAGATGATGGAGAGTGGCCTAACAATGATTCCCACCAGCTCCCTCAGCACCCGCAGGTGCATCACATCAGGATCCATGGATTTATGGATGTCCAGATTGCTGAACTGATCCCTAACCCTAACCTCATCCACCAAGGCAAACTCCCTCTTTATCCTGACTTCCTCTGGGGCCTCAGGGGTCTGGAGCTCCTGAGGACAGTCTCCAGCTGTAAAGACAGAGACAAAGAAGGCATTCAGTAACTCCACCTTCTTTGTATCCTCTGTCACCAGGGCACCCACCTCATTCAGCAGTGGGCCTACATTGCCTCTAGTGTTAGTTTTGTCTGCAGTTGAAGAAGCCCTTTCTGTTGTCCTTGGCCTCTCTTGCAAGGTTTAATCCAAGGAGGCCTTAGCTTTCCTAGTTGCTTCCCTACATCCTCTTACAGTCTTAAATTCCTCCCAAGTGGCCAGCCCCTTCTTCCATGATCCATAAACTCTTTTCTTTTAAATATATATATTTCATATATGTATACTATTTGACTCTTTCATCCTGTGCAATGAATGCCACCTACAGCTAGGTATTTTGCAGAACCTTTCTTTTTGAAATGTGGGCACTAGAATTCCGTTTAGTCAATTTTGTCTTCATATAGCTTGAGACAAATTACCAAAAGAGAGCCCTGATTCATCTGTGACCACAAAGAATTAATTCTCTTGCTGGATTCAGTTTAGCACAACCAGAACCTATTTTGGGGAGAAGAAACATTGTCTCTCTCTGGTCTACTGCCCTGGGAAAGGGGGAATTTTGCAGACTGGTATGCATTTCTCTGAAGAGTGGCTTTTCTTTTTAATTATGTTTAAAAATGGAAGGAAGTACGAACAAAGCTTTCAAATATGGCTATGTAGAAATAGGATTTAAAATCTATTTTAAGTCTGGTCCTATAAAGAATAAATGGGTGCATATCTTGGTGGAGACTCATGCTCTATACTCAGCTTCTACGCATCCTAAGCTCAAGCAGGCTCTAATCTTTAACTTTGAAACAGACATGTACACATGCTGAAGAAGATCAAAAGATCTTCACCTCAGTGTCTTTCCACCTAGTGTTTAATTTTTTTTATGGGAGGCTAAAAATAATAGCCGCAGCTGGAAAATGTTAGCACATAAATAGGCAAGACAAAAATTAATTAAAGGAACAAGAACATGTGCAACAGCATACATTTTTCTACATATGCAGCTGCACTTATACATGCAGGTAAAACTACAAATGCATTTAAAAAACTGGACCCTTAATTATGTAAATGTTTAATTGTAAATTCAGCTACTCATTTGCTGCAGTGCAATCCCAGAGCCCACAGAATCAATTTAGGAAAAATTTTGTCCAAGAGCTGCTACAAGCTAAAATGATAATGAATGGGTCATACATGTGGAAAACAATTGACTGAATGCAAAGATGATGTACGTACGTACATTTCCTTGTGCACATATGATCAACGTATGTGCATGGGGAATATGACTGCATCAGAACATTACTGCTTATTTCCACTAATATGCCTTGCTAATGTAGCTATGGGTCTATGTTTACCAGGTGTGAGGTACAGAAATCTCTGCCCAAGCTCCTCCCAGTTTAGTACCTCCGCAGGTCATGGTCCCATGATCTTCTGGGACATGATTTCAAGTCCAGAATTCAGGATAGGCTTCAAGCTGATTAATTTGGGCACTGCGCCCTGCTGATTCCCTCGACTGTCACACTGCTATACTTGAGCATGTGCTGTTCTCACCCCCTCAGGCTGTCAGAGCTGACACCCAAGAGGTTGTACCACTCCTCTCAGTTCTCTTGCAGAGCTCTCAGCCAAGGAGAAAAATCTTGTTTCATGGCTCTCTTTTTAGATGTGCAAGTGGGCTCTGTGGAAGTTGAAGAAGTCCACAGCTTCTAAAGTAGGTCTGCACTTTGAGACAGAATAAGCACATTTATAAGAGAACATAAATATAGTGCCTATAAAGCCATTTTACAGTCACTTTTCAGAGTATGACTGCTCTTTAAAATATTTAAAGATATTTTTAAATATTTTATTGCATATCCTGGTTTACAAGTAAGTGCTGAACAATCCCACAATATAATGCTTGACATTTTCCTGCCACTGTCTCTACCTTCTAGTGTTTCAAACTGTGTTTCAGCAATAATATCAGCTGAGTTTATTCAGATCACTTTGCATCCTCTGGAAGTGATGTGGAGAGGTAGAATGAGGATTCCAACAGAACAATGCTTAAATTAGTACTGGCCAAAAACCCCAGGAATCTTCACATTAAAAACAAAAAAAAACCCCAACAAACAAAAACCCTAAACCAAAACCAAAACCAAACAAAAAACCAAAATAACCGAACCAAACCAAACCAAACCAACCAACCAACCAACCAACCAAACCAGAAACAAAACCTTTTTTGGGAAAGAAAAAAAATATCAGTCATGTATTGGAATGGAAAATCAAGACAACGAAATTTTACATGCAAACTGGCTCACTTTCCTTTGTAAGTACTTTGTATTATTAATTATTCACTGGAGAAAAATCTGACATTTAAGGACTGCACTTCTCATATATATCTTAATTGTCAGATAAGAAGTGTTGCACTTTTTTTCTTCATCTCTTTCTCAGTGTCTCAGGGCTGTAATGAATAACTCCTGAAAAAAAAGGAAACAATGTCTTTGTTTTATAGCATGTGATAGTCAGCGGGGAAGCAAATTCACTTGGGAGTCTGAAGAAAGTGAGGTCATGTAAGCATTTTTTTAACAGTTACTACTTCTCAGCTGTTTACTTCTGCTGAAAGCCACAGTCTTGGTACCTATTTGTGTGTTTTGTTGTTTCCGTGGTGCAGGAAAGATGAAAATAGATTTTACTTTGGAATGGAAACTCCAAGGATTTGTATAAATTGCAACATCTCAGAAGAGGGGCTGAATCTTGTTAAAATGTGTTAATGAGATTGCAACTAATCATAATCTGTAGTTCAAATCCCCCTGCCTTGAGTAAAAAACATAGCTACTCTGAAAATGGTTACTCTCTCATGAGAAGCCTAGCTATGCTTTCTCATTTTGCATGAGAAATTCCTCTCTTGTTAGAGAGGTGTCCAGCTGGTTCAAAATGCTAAGACAGTTAGTGTGACAGAGGTGACTCCTCATCTAGGTTAGCATGTTGGGTTCAAGCCACAGTTGTAAGCATTCTTAATCAAGCCAGTGTCAAGAGGAAATACTGCAAACAGCGCTTAATGTAGGGCTGGCGACTTGTGTTTTGTTATAGAGATCCAGGTCTACATCCCCCAGATGAAGGAGACAAAAGAACCTGGGCTTCTGCTGCACACAATCCAGATGAGGATTTGACTCCTGAGATACTTGATTAGAAGGGAAAGTCTTTTTCAATAGTCCCATGACTTAGGCCTGCTATCTATTAATTCACCCCATCTCTTCCCCTGATTTCCCCACCACCACGCAGAAGAAAAAAAAAAGGCTTATTAGTAGCAGTACAATTCAAATAAGAAATTAATATTAACTCCTCTAATTAAAAACTAGTTCCCAGGGAACCTAAACAATAAATGGTCATTCTGTTATTTTTCCCAGTCCTTTTGGTGCTGAGTTTCAGCCCAATTTCTAGAGGAAAACTAAGCACTGCTAAGTTTCATGTTGCAGCACCTGTGAGCCCATAATATTTATAGGCAGTGAAAGAAATTGGTTTGAATCTGTGTGTTGCCTCTTTGACACCAGTCTCTGGTGGTGACATTATCCTAACATATGGCAATAATCCTGACCTTTGCCTTTCACGCTGTCTTCATACAGGAAGACCTTAGCAATGAAGACTAGGCTTTAATTGCCCTTTGGTATGTCCCATGCTAGACTACAGGCATTAGTGGTTTGGCATAAATGGAAGAAAAATACATTTGAGTCCCTCAGGCTGAAATGAACTTGATGAAGTTTGAGTGGAGAAGTTGTGCTGGGGTGAAGCAGGCAGGTAAATATTGCTTCTGTCGCTGACAGCAGATGTAGAGACACTGACGGCTTGTGAGAGGCTGAGAGAAAGACAGAGTGAGAAACCTGTGCTCCTCAAATGTTAGCAGTGGTGGTGGAACAAGAGTGCATCTAGTTAAGAGCACCAGGTAAGCCTCCAGGCAGAGTATGACTGCCAAACAATGGAAATGCTGTTAAAAGAGGGTGAAAATGACGTCAGAGAACAGCTCATTAAGTGTCATTCGTCTCCAGACAGTCCTTTGTGGTAAAGGCTCTGCCCAAGCAATAACGCTAGCAATGCACTCCAGATTTTCAGAACAGCAGCCAGGTTTGAGAACTTCAGATCAACAAGCATCACTGTCAGATCACTGAATGGTCCTTTTTGAAGCCCTGTTTTAGTTTCAGTTCCAAATCCACATGGTTTGCATCAGTGTTAGTCAAGACACAGTTTATTTCAGTAAACTCATCAAAGAGCAGACTGAGGTAAGTCACGCGGGAAGGCAAAAGGGGCAATCAAAGATAATGAAGGGTTTCTAATGAACATCAACAAGGTAGACTAGAGATCTTCACATTTAAAAAAATTATGGGGAAGACATATATTTTCTAACCATTAACAACCTTTCTTAAAGTGGCTTGTGAATGTTTTCCAAGTGCATTAAAGAAAAAGGTATTTGCACCCATTATGCCCTCCAATGCGCACATTTCGAGAAGTGTTTTGGGTCATAAAAGGTTATTAACTGTGACTAGAACCTCTCAGCTTATACAGCACTAGCAATTCTTTCCCAGAACAATTAGGTCCTGTAGTAAAGCCTCATGAAAAGTACAGATAAAAAATGTTGTTTTCTCTTGAAGGTGAAAGAAAAAACAGAGATGTTTATAACTACCTGTCCTTGCCCCCTCGATTTACTCCAGTTTCACACTCAGTAATGGATGTCAAGTCCTTTAAAATTAAGGTAAATTTCCTAAGTGGATGCGAGTGGAGATGAAATGAACCAGTTGCACTGCAAATGCTCTGTATGCATTCTCCTCCAAGTATTCCCACAAGATCAACGCGACACTGTGAATACCAAACCGTGCTTTCAAAAATGCAAAATCAGATGATATGAGTCTGAAGCCAAACTTTGGCTCTAGAAACCTCTGTAATTTGGGGAACATTGACTCAGTATCTGAACACTGTGGCTCAGACCCCTTCCTAAAATAAAACAGTTGACCTCCATCTGCCCCCAGGGTGTCCTCTTCTCAGATGACTGCAGCTCCTTTTCTTGCTGTGGCCAACTGTTTCAGAACAAGACTGCACCAGAGGGCTGTGAGATGACGAAAAGTAGAAGCAGTAGGAGACTTTCTAACGTATTATTCTACAGTATGTTTTTTATTACTGCCTGAAGAAGTTTTAAGTGTAGTACTCAGTGTTATTATGTCATTATTTCTTATCTCTTGAATAAAACCACAATAATAATAACCACAAGTTTCAGTGATGTTTATTAGCATTTGCACATTGTCATGTTAAATCAACAGGTTTGCATTTATGATGTTTCTTCAAGATCTGCAGCAAGTCACAGCCTACTGTAGTGACTAAATAAACATATATTCCACCATAATTTACACCTTTTCCAAATTATTGCAGTGACTTTTGGTTTCATCCACTCTGCAACATTATGTCCTCTGTTAAAAGCCACTGGAACTTCTCATACTGTGGGTAGGAAACCCCAGAATAACATGATTACCATGAGCTAAAAAAGTTTATACTTCAAGGAGTCCAGACAGTGACAGAGTTACTGTATTTCTGTGGTGTTTGATTTGCCTTAGAGAGTTGGGAAGTGCCTTATATTATATTTGTGTTAGAATCGGTTTTTGTCTGGTGCTTTGAACAGGTTCATGGGGTCAATGTTCTGCAGACCCTTCTCAGTAACCTGCTGCCTTTGTTGCCTGTGATGCTTCAATACCAGGTTCAGAGACTCCAAAGGATGATTTCATCCAGTAATCTGCTGTTGCTCTTGCTAAGTTCATCTAAAGCATAATAAAAGCATTCAGGAAGACTATACAGCATGGAGCTTCATCCTCAATTATTTTACAGTAACAATCTTCTTGGGTCTAGTGACTGTAGTTGCATATGCATTTATGGACGTGTGCCTTCAGTGGGAGTGGAATATGTCCACACTGTGAGACCTGCAGCTACTGGACACCGTGAAATCTGAAAGGGTAAGGTGTAGGGGAGCTCTGTGGTGTTGCAGTTGAGATCTAGATGATCTGTCTCCACTAAGAGGCCTCAAATGCAGGAAGGATTTCTGTTTGAACTTGCAACTGCAGTCTTGCAAATCTCAAAGAAGGAAAAAAAAGTAACCTCTTCCAAAGAAGGATGCCACTCACAGCAGGAATGGTCCTTTAGATTCAAACAGCTTGGACAAATAGGACAAATGCAGGGAACAGTATCTTACCTAATTACTTTGCTGTTAGTATAGCTCTCTCATCTAAAAGAATGGAGTGACCCACATTACTGACCCTAGATGGTATCTTTGTGTGTGATATCTCTGACTGAAATAATTTGTGACTGGGTTTAATTGTTTTCACTGAGAACAAAGCACTTGAAAATATCAAAAAGCAAAAAAATCCTTTTTGTTTGGTTTATCTTGCAACCCAAAAGAAAAAAAAAAGGAAAAGAAAGTTAATTATTTCTTATAGCTCACTGTTAACTTTTTCAAAATATTTGGGAAGTAGAGATATATTATTAACCCTGATCTTAGAAAGAGGAAGCAAGAGCACAGATGGATAAAAATCTCCAGATTTTCAATGAAACTTAGGCATCTGTAGCCTACTGATTTCTTAAAGTCTTACCCAAGTTCAAAAGATTTTGTAACAGAATAGAGACCTGAACTAAATTAGTCCCATACTCAGTAGAACATCTTCCATCTTAACTGCTATAGTGGTAAAATGTAATGGAATTTTGAAAAATAAATTAAAAAATATTAATATGTAGTTATGTTATTACAAAGTTCTCAAATTAGGAATGGAAAATACACATTACTACTCTTTTTGTTCTCAGTGTTGTATCAAATAACAGCGTCTTTGGAGAATGTCATTTTTGGTCACAAAGCTGGGTACATTTTAAAATGCAGGCATATGGGGAATCCTGGTTATTTAGTGACTGCACAGTACATTTGTTTTACCAGGGGTCCTCATTTATGCCTAAACTCTGTGGGCTAAAGAGGAGCCTTTGACAATGGAGTAGAAGAGAGGGGGGAAAATCCACAACAAAAAACGTTGGCAGGTTCTGGTGGACACAAAATAGTCTGAGCATCTAGACATAGAAATTCGCATGGTCAGCAATGTGTCAAAAAGCTCTATTGTTTTTAATCTTAATTTAGTGTGCAGGAATGATTATAGTTTTTGAGATTTTTTTCCCCTTGTATTCAGTTCCTAATTTGTCTGAATCATACACACTTAATGAAATCCTGCTTTATAGTTCAGGCAATGCAGCTCTGAGCTCAGTGGGGTTGTTTCACTTTGTGCTCCAGGCATATCTACAATATCTGGCTTGATTAATCTGTTGCCTTCGTATGGTTTATTTAAAATGTCAAATGAATTGTTAATGTGGGAAAACATTCTGGGCCAAATTCATCTTCCAGCTACACCTGTGCAGTCTAAGCAAAATCCAAGGGATCCTACAGCTGTAAAGAGCCACTAGAATGTGTAGCTCATTCAGAACAAAGAAAATACCCAAATCTTAGGTTAAATTTGTCAATGCTTGCAAGAACTGAATGCCTGTAATTAAGCCTCTCATCTATGTTAAAGGAAGTCCACTAATATTAGCAAAAAATCTCATGATTTGGCACCTGTTAACTCAAATTTAGGGGATCGAGATTTTTCCTTTTGCAATGGTCTCATGCCTGTACACGCCAGGTTTTTTCCTTTTGCTTTTTCATATGTAGCCACTCCTTCATCTGTTCTCTTATATATACCTGTATTTGCATATTTCTTTGTCTGAAAAAATTGTATAATTATCATGCTTTCCACCTACAGTACTGATGAAACAGCATAAAGTAAGATATTCTGTCTGTCTAACCAAAGGCCAGTAGAATATTCATAAAATGTAAGAATTAGGGATTTATTTCAAGTTGATAACTGGCATTTCAACACCAGTGGAAAGAAACTACAACTTTTCACCTTAGACTTCTTCCATCTTTCTATGACAGTAGCTTAAATGACCTAGTTTTGATTAGGCAGCCTAAATCCATCTTTTTTTCTGGTTTGGGTGTAGGGTTTTTTTATTCTTTTGTTTTTTATTTTGCCATAGATACATAGTGATGGCTCTATAACCACAGCTGAGGTTACAGTGCTAGGTGTCTGAGCACATCACAACTTTTGCAATATTTATGCATTCAAGGTCTCCTGGGAGGTATTTACAGATGAAGACAGTGAAAATCTGTCATACTTGAGGTAGCCTGAAGAAACTAAAAAGGCAGCAGAAATGATCCAGTCACAGAGGCACAAAGCTTCAGTGAGTTTAGGAACAAGTCCCACAGACCTCCATGCTCCTATGGCTGAACAACATCTAAGTGTTAAACTGAGTAACACTCCAAGGAAAATCAATGAACATCTCATCTTAATATCTAAGATAGATGAAATTAATCACTCTATGGAGTTATATTTCTCATCCCACTGAATCTGGATAGAGTCTGGGTGACTAGCTTAGACTGAATGCCTAACTTTGGTTGCTACCTGTAAAAGCACACATCTTAACTGACTTGATACAATCATCACTCATAGAGGAACACAAAAACCCAATGTCGTGGACCGAGATGGAATCTCATGGAATCTCACAAGAATCTTTCTAAACAGTGATGTAGGGAATAAAGAAAGGTCTTGAAAGCTAGTACTTAATATAATCAGAAGGCAGACAAATAAGTCTGTACACTTCTAAAATGATCACTAAAAATCAAAGCTGAACTTGGTGATGCAGGTCAGTTACATACTACAAAGATACTGTTTTTGCTGACTCAACCGTATTTTTTCAGAGATTTTTTTAATATAGGCAAATATTCACTTTTGAGATTATGCAAACAAATTACAGGCATCTCTTTTAAAAGCATCCCAGGAGGATTACAAATATTGCTCTCAAAAAATCTGTCAGCCAATTGTCCAGTTCAAAGCAAGGCATTCCTGCTGACCTAGCAAGTTATAAATGCAAGCTTCACATGACAACAAAGCACATGATGCACACCTAGGAAAGCTGATCAGTGCTGACAGGGATTCACATACATGAGAGCTGAAAATATGATGCCTTTGCTTTACCAGAAGACTAATGCTCTGATGGGTGTACTGCTGCACCATGATCTAATGCTGTAGACCCTCCTGTCTCATCTGCTTCTTCAGCAAAGAAAACTTAGGTCCAGCAACCCTCACACCAATATAGCTTAATTACTAGTCACACAACTCAGTCCCAGATTCAAATTAACACCTGAAACATTCACCATCTGTGTGTAGCACAAGCCACTCTGGAGTAATAATATACACAAATTTCATAGAGGAGAATACTGAGTCATTTTGAAGTACAGCCCTTTTATAGCCCTTCCAACCAGAGCTGCTCTTTCCCTCTTCCTTGAGGGCTGTTCTGTACAAAAGTGCTTTTTAGGCCAGTGGCAAGCCCAAAACAGCATTTTTGATGAATTGTCGTTGCAGATGTCAAGACAGCACATAGAGACTGACAGCTCTGAGAACCTTTGCTGTGAAGTACACTTTTATATTTAGCAGAATTCTGTCCATCTGTAGGACTAGATGTCATTTTTTGGTCAGGTTTGCTAAGGATGAGACACACACACACAGCTGACCCTCCTTTGGACATTTATTTTTCAGTCTTCCGTTTAACTGCCAGTTCTAGTGGAAGAGTTGAAGCTTATGGTTGGAAGTTAAAAAGAGATAATTTATTTTTTAGTACTGATCTTAGCATTGTACCATGCAGGCACTCCATTGCCAACCCACTTTTCATGCCATACAGTTAAAATAGTGGCTCACTGCTTTTCTATTTGGTGGCTGGAGTTTAATTTCCTCTTTACGTTTGCTTTCAGAAAATACCAACCTGAATCTTGCCTTGTAAAGCCCATACATCAGTTTTTGCACAGACTCCATCATCTTTTAAACAGAAAATATGGCAATACGTCCTGAAACAAAATTGTCAACTGCGAATAAGGAAGAGTTTAATGGTTTCAGTGGCCTAAATAGGAATAAGGTTGTCTTTCCATCTAAATCCTTGAAGGTCCACTTTTGTGTTAAGACTTGAGTTTTTGTGAGTTAGGTGTCTACACTGAGAGAGCCTAAGCTGACTGCATCAAGAGGAAAGCTCCAGCAGAAGAGGAACAAGAACATAACTGATGTTCAGTGAATTGCTCTAGAGAGAAGCCTGAGCAGAAAGACAACACTTGTGAATTAGGTAAGTATGAGGATCCAGACACCAGTTTGACAACCCTGGGGACTGAGCTATTTCCCTGAAAAAAAAAAGTTGCCTGAGTAACAGTGTCAGTGAGAGCTTCCTGACTCTGCTTTCCACATGGCCCCCAAGTCTGGTGAGGGGGTCAAAGGGAGGAGTTCAGTTTTGTTTGCCTGCTCAATCCTTGGGCTGACATCCAAGGCCAACAGCAAGAATGCCAGTGGTGGTGGAGGTTTGTGTGATGTGGTGTAAGCTCTCTGCCTCTCCAAAAACTGTCTATGCTTTCCTTCTCTTGTATTCTTGGAAATTCCAAGGGTTTTTTTAAAAGATCTTACAAGAGGGTAACCAGAAACATTATATAAACCAACAGCATTCTTCCAGAAATGCATTTTGCTGCCTGGTAGCTGCCCACATTGCTTCAGTCTCTAACGGCAGTTGGCTTTTTGAGGTTGTGTTTCTCAGTGTGCCTAAAGGTACTCAGTTATGTGGTTTCCTGACCACCACGGTCCCTAGGGACTGACGAGCAGAATCAGCTCAATACAGAACTCAGTGCTGACAGGAACATGAATGCCTCAGTTTAGCACTGCACGTAAGTAAATGCTTAAATCACACAGAAATTTGTGTGATTTAAGCACAGTGTTCTTGTCAGCTGCCTTTAGCCACATTAGTCATCCCAGCCACTTTCAGTTAGCATGGTGCAGGCTTGACTGCAGTTTGAAGACCCCAAATATTTGGCCTGTTTAAAGATCCTCAGGGCACAGAAAGGATCTTAACAGTAGCCAATACAGGAAATACTGCAGTGAATGATAAAAGACATGGAAATGGCTAGCTTATCATTGGACAGGCAGAGACAGGTTGAAGAGTAGGTACAGAATCACCAAAAGTAATCAAGGAGTTCATAGAATCAGAATGGTTTGAGTTGGAAGGGACCTTAAAGATCATTTAGCTACAATTCCCCTGCTTGGGCAGTGACATCTCCCCCTACACCAGGTTGCTCAGAGCCCCATCCAACCTGGCCTTGAACACTTCCAGGGAGGGGGCACCCTTATCTTCTCTAGGCAACCTGTGCCAGTGTCTCACCACCCTCACAGTGAAGTATTTCTGCCTAATGTCTAAGCTAAATCTCCCCTCTTCCAGTTTTAATCCATTACCCCTTGTCCTCTCATTACAAGCCCTTGTAAAAAGTCTCTCTCCAGCTTTCCTGTAGCCCCTCCAGGTACTAGAAGGCCACTATGACATCCCCTTGGAGCCTTCTCTTCTTCAGGCTGAACAACCCCAACTCGCTCAGCCTGTCTTTGTAGGAGAGGTTCTCCAGCCCTCAATGGAGTTGCTAAATCAATTTTTATATATCCCTCCTCCAGCCCAGCTTTTTCTAGGTATCCAAGGTGAATCACTCCTGTCAAACTCACTTCTTCAGCAAATGCAGTTAAGTATGCAGTCTGACTTTTTGTTCCTACTTCAGTTACACTGTACTGTAATTTATTGGCACAGACTCCCTAATGATTTTTCTCTTAAGAGTATATTAAGAAGTCACTGGCTCAGAAATATAACTGACTGCAGTGATCAGTTCCACCACCCAATATACTGGCAAGGAAAGGCATTTGTTGTAGTAGTTTGAGAGAATTGTCCTTTGAGAATGGCATTTTAAAGTGTTCACCTAAATTACAGTTGTGCCATAAATATGACAGGTTTAAACTATGGCAGCTGAGAAATTATATGTATGAAAAATTACAGGGATATGATCTCTTTGCACTGGCGCATAAAGATTTAATCTCCTGGGTTAAGTACCCAGAACACAGCAGTTGTGTCAAGATAATAGTTAGAATGATGCTCAGAGAAATGTTTCTCGTGGTTATTTCTCAGAGCTTTGATGTTTTCTTTGAAGGATATGCCTTTTGTGCAGTACAGGTGCAAAGCTCTTGTGGTGGCCTCCAGGTGAGCGGTCTTTGGGGGAAATGTTGCAGGAAGGCAAAGGAGGCAAGTGACCACTGAAGAGCTGGCCCAAGCACCAGTTCTCATGTTCATCTCAGCCCCTCATGTTCTAAGAATGCCCCATATGTTTCTGGTTAAAACTGCACAAATAACTACCAGGAAAATGGTAGCTTTCCAGGAGAACTTGTCAGAGATCAGGTCAAGTAGATGCTACAAATAATTCCTCTGAACCTCTGTAACAGTCCCAGAATACTCTAAGAACTTTCTGAGAGATCTAGATACTCTGGATAATGTAACCTGTAGGAAATCTAGTAGATTAATGGGGCTGTGATAATAAATAACTTTTTTTCCCCATAAATTTTTTCTAGAGTAGAAAATATAAACTCTACCTATTACACCTGTCCCTTGTAACTATTTTCATTATTCCACTTGGAGTGTGGTGGATTAAGTTAAAATACTTACCCATGAAACTGCAGCTTTTGTTATGAATCTTGAGCTGCCTTTGCTCAACAGTCTAGCTGATCTCCTAAGCATCAAGAGTCTGAAGAGGTTCTAGGGTACAAGCACAAAATATATTCTGTGACAAAATAGATTAATATCACTCTTAGTGTGCAAGTGAAGAGTGAGAGCCAGCAGAGAGGTGACCATGCTTTGTGTGCAGCCCAGGCTTTTGCTACCATCCATAGAAGAATGATGCACACTTTTCTGGCACTCTACATCACTTAATTGTTGTAGAAAAGCTGGAGAGTGTTCAGAAGAAAGCTTAACATGTTTTGAAGATGATGAAAATGTTGTCCATGGAGACACTTGAAAGGTCTCAATCTGTTTCTCTGATCACAAGAAGAATGGGAGAGATCACAAGTATGAACCCCTTCCCAGGGAGTAGAAAGTGGGTACTAAAAAGTGGCTTTGATCTAGGAGAGAAAGACATCACGTAATACAAGAAATAAAGGACAAATATTTAACAGGGAGGATTGTTAATCAGTATAACAGCATGGCTACATTGTCTTTCTGGAATACATCTTTAAGATGAAGTAGAAGCAGAAATCGTAGTTTTTATATAAGAGCAAGCAGGTGATATTTAAAGGACTGTAATATACTGGAGTTCTAGGTAAATTGTCCAATGGTACCTACTGGCTTTAAACTCCATTAATTCATTCACCTTCATGATACAATTCATATATTTATTTCCTTCACATAAGATAGATTGCTTTTAATAAGACAGAGCATTTAAAATTATAAAATTCCATTAAATGAACAAGGTCAAATCCCAAAGAAAAGTAATAACACTATGCAGAATCATAAGAAATCTTCCATTGACACACCAGATACTCCTACTGTGAATAGTTTGGGGTTTTTTCTTCAGATTAAAAAAAATCAAAATAGTTGCTTTTAAGTGTTATTTTTAATTTTTCATACACTGTGGTCTGCATATAAAGCTGTTGAAAAAAATATAATGAACACAAAATGGGATAAAAGCTGTGGGTTATGAGCCCTCTTCACTTTATGGATTCTTCACTGTATAATGGGATGTGGACATGTACCCTACAGATTTCCTTCCACAGAGATTATCTTTATTTTCTTGTAGTAAAACCCAACATTTGTGGGATGAATCTCTCAAGGACACTTTGGATGGACTGTATAGAACTGGATCTCTGCTATGCATCATTAAGATACCTAATAAATAACGTCTTAACTATATGTATGGCAAATACAACTCTTTAAATTGCATGTTGCAAAATGCCAAGAATTAACTATGAATGTCCAGTTTTCACTAGGGGGGAAGAAAAGAAAAAAAGCAAAATTATATAGGGGTATTACTCAGTAGTTTTTAAAGTATTATTCAAGAAGAACCTCTCAGTAAACTGCAATTATATGACCAAAGTCACCACACACACTAGTGGAAGATCTCAAGGAGATTTAGATGTCCTGAATGTCTGCTTGGTTTTCTATCCTTCAAGCAACTTAAAAAAAGTTTCCATTCTTGTATAAATAGAATCCCTGTACATTTCTTTAAATCCTTTGTGCTTAAATTGTGTTCAGGTTTGTAAGACTTTCTGTAAGATTTCTTTTCTGTATGTATTTGTTCTATGCATGCTGCTGGCAGAGAGTGGAGGGAAGCTGGCCAAAACTCAGGTATTTTACTGTACATCTGGAAGCTGGTTTTGCAGACCTGGGGCAAAATTCTGGCCCAACTGAAATTAATGGCAAAACTTCAATGGGGCAGAATTTCACCCCTGGGAACTAAGCAAAAACATCTCCACCCTTACAAGCTGAGAACAGAAACTTGCTTTCAACAAGACGTTATTTGCTACTACCTGTTCCACAGTAGTTTTAAAGAGAGTTTTGTAGTCGGTCCAGTTAGCTGTTTAAAGGAAATAAGAATAAAAATAATGGCAAATTCCATTTCACTGACTTATGAATACAGAGACCAATTAATTCACATATGCAGAAAAATAATAACAAAACCTTACACCTATGTTGCACAGACCTTTTTGTTACTGTTTTTGAGTGAGACTATTTCTGTTAGCATTCAAATTTTTTTTTTACATTATACATATATATTTATCTGGACTGAATTTGGACAAGTTTACTATAAGGTTAAAGTGAAAAATAAAGAGAAGCAATAGCGCCCTCTCACAAAATCATAAACAGCCAGAATCTGATCTCCTAAATGCAAAAAAAAAGAAAAAAAAAGAAAGAAAATATCTTCCAAACTCAGAAAAAAACCCAAGAGGGTTGCTGGAAAAATAAAGCTCCTTTTTTATTTCAAACAAATGTTAATTCAACACTAAATGGAAAGAAACACCATAATTGCTGCTAAGACTTATATGTCTGGGCCTCATTTGTATGGAATTTTCCAAAATCTTTCATTTCTAAGGACCTAAATTCACTCTGTGCCTTGTGACTAGATGCTGCAATGCATTGTTGAAACATACACTTTGGTCTGAGCCATTATAGCAAAAAGAGGGCAAAATGTTTGTCCAGACATTCCCTGTTCCTCCATTTTAAATGGAGACCAAAAGGATGAGCAAGCTGGGCTAGAATCCCTCTTTTGCTTTTTGCAAAGGGTAAAAGTTTTGAAATATTGGAGAGCAGTCACTAGGATTTCAGAATACTTGAGGTGAGGCCATTGCTGAAGTGTGCTGCTGAAAGAGAATGGACTCTTGAATTAGTGCCCAACAAGGTGGCATGCAACAAAATTGATCACTGCCCAGGTCCAAACAACTGTCAGCATAGGTTTTATAGGGGACATTTGCATTTTTATTTTTTTTATTTTTTATTTGCTATCTGGTCAGGTCTCAAGACACTCACCTCCCTGCTTCAGACAAAGGATTTTCTCAGGTGCTGCTATCCTAGTAACCTCAGTCAGTAATTGATTCATATATATCACTTTCAAAGATGGCAGTGCTAAGATTACTGTGAGGAGATAGATATAAGCAAGGAGAGCTATAAATTACAACAGCACATTTAGTGGACACAGAGGATCCCAGCATAGCAGCAGGTCAGCTGCCTCTTTACTTATATTCTCATGGTATTTTGAAAAGAGAGATATAAACACTCATGCTCTGAGCACGATTCAAGCATACTAAAAACCATGCTTTGCATTGCGTTAGATACTTGCTGAAAGAGCAAAAATAGGCATATGAGACTTTCAGATCAGTTTGTTTCAGACAGTATTGGGATTTTGTGCAGATGCTGCTAAAATGGGATTGTATCATTGTTCTAATGTTTATAAGGAAATAAGGAGAGGGGTGTGAACCTGGACAAAGTGACCAGTCAAATATTCCAATACACAGTTTTGCACCTCTCTCTATGAAGTAGTCTAAAGGATTAGGAGAGCGTTTCACTTCAGACAAGTGAAGTCAAACTATCAAGAGAGCTCACACCTAAATTTACAAGCATTTAGAGCAGAGAGACCAAACTTTCCAAAGAGCTCATCTCAGGCTCAGTTGTGACATTTATTCCTTAGCCTGATTTTGTCTTAATTTATGCACATTGTTTTATGGTTCTCCTTATTGTTTGCATATTTTCTGTTTGCTCACCATTGTGTCCTTTCTTTTCCTTGCTTTTTCTTCCAAGTTTTCTCATCTGTGCTCTCCTCTTCACTCATCCTCCTAATACTTTTCCTCTCTCTTCGTAACCTGGTTCTATTGACTCAGTTACTAGTGTTTTTATTTCCAGTGCATTCTGCTATTAATAATGTATGTGAGGGCCATTCAGTGTCACTTTATTTTTCTCCCAATGTCGCTGCATCCTTTCCTAATACACAAATACATGGAGGATGGCCAAAGCTGGGAAATGGGATACAAAAGGGGGGTTTAGATTTCATGATATGAGGGTTTTGATTTCATGATATATGGAGCTGCTGGCTGGGGAAGTATAATTCAAATGACTAAAAGGGGCATCTAAGTTCTGTTTTCACCATCTGAGGAGAGGTAAGTGCCTAGCACCAGGCAGTTGATAGGAAACATTTGAAGAAGAGCTGTGTGAAGAAAACCTGTCTCTCCCTTGAACAGCGATGATGAGCTCAGACAAGCAGAGAGATGCCTTTACAAAACTGGAATTCAGACTGCCAAACTGTTTCCTGCCTTCTTCATATATTTGGGCAGGGACAAGTAGGTTGTTGTTCTGGTGCCAAGGCAGGTGGTCCAACTCTTGCACATAATCCTTTCCCAAAAAGCCCTTTGGAATGGCCTGAGGACTTGGAAGACGCTAAGGAGGCTTCAAAGCCTTTCTATTTTTGCTTACTGAAGTTGTACATCACTTTAGATGTGCATCCTAGAATATGAGTTTTCTTAAGCCAAAACAAAGAGAAGGAAAACTAGTTGGGTAACAGTTAAAGACTTTACTCAGCCTTCACCATTACTGGGAACCTTTTGTCTTGCTTATATGTCAGGACCTGACTCATTATTTCCGTCTCATATTCACTGAGTCTTCAGTGATCAATACAGTGATCCTGTCTGTTGTCCATGTACCTCCAGATCTGGATCCTAGCAGGGATCATTTCCTTCCTCTCATGTGGATATGAGAGTGAACACAGTGTATTCAGCACCCAGGGGTTGAGGGATCAATGCTCCTCACATACTCTTGTGATGTTAAAAGAGAGACAGGAAAAGCCTTTGGTTTAATACAGCTATGAAGATACATGTCCCCCATAATTACCCAATTTAACTGTACAAAAGAACACCACACTTAGATCTGGAAAAGGGTTGTATTTTTGGGAACTGTTTTGAAATAGACCAAATTTGAGTCAACGTCCATCTGATATCACTTAGTTGTTGTGGTAGCATTGTTTGAAGTGGTTTCTTTCAGCACTGGCTTGGGCTCATACAGCAGTGAGCAATGGTACGTGCTGCCACCCACACTCCACTCAGAGGCAAGCAATGCACAGCTGGAAATAGTCATTGCTCTAGAAGGAGCAATAAGAGCAAAGTGAATGGAGAAATTGCTGACTCATGTCTTTGGCTAGCTTGGTTTTCAGGAATTTTATGGTTTATGAAGAGATGAAATCTAGAACTGCTTAATTATATAGGGGGACAAGTCAGGATCCTGTCAAAAAAATTGTCAGAAAATATTTCTGCCTACAATAGGCACAATTTTAAGTTTGCTTCATTGCAGAGCTTTGTGGATTTTTACTGTAATTTAGCAAAAAATACAGAATAAGCATATGCTAATTGGCAGAGGACTGCAAAGAGAGGTAAGGCAAAGCAGTGGTGGAAGACCTGCAGAGCTTCGAGGAAAGACAGAGTTAAATAGGGCTAAAATGCTGAAGTGTAAGAAGTGAAGTTTTGCCTGAAGTCTAATAACAAAGCACTAGCGCAACAAGTAGAACAGCGCAGAAATTAATCAAAAGTAGGTGGACCATAAACTGACAAGACACTAAGAAAAATGCCAAAATCTATTAAAAAAAACGGTGGATGAATAAAAAATTCTTTTTCTCTTCCTTCCTCCTACAGAACATGAAAAAAATGGTGTCAAGATAATATGTAATAATTAATTTTTATTTTTGCTCGTTTGTGCTCCCCCGCAGTATTGTAATAAAGTTTTCTACATCTTCTTAATTATTTGCATTATAATAATAGCATGCTGAGTGTTAAAAGAGATCAGACTCTCACTTGAGTGGGTTGTCCAATGCTAGTAAGTGTCAAAAATGTAAAAACAAACAAAGAAAGAAAACAACAACTGGGCAAATAAAAAGAAGATGGGAAGGGGCACTCTTCTTGGCTTACAAACAGAGGACTGAATTCTCCCTAGTTTATACATAGAGCACTAAGGTCCTTTAGGCCTTTACACTTCAGGTGTCACAATCAAGGTTGCAGAAGTGACAGGATGCCTTGGAAGCAGAACAAGAATACTCAAAAGTATAGAGAAGCAGAAAATAGCATTTCATATAACATATAATTGAATCATAGAATCACAGAATGCCAGGTTGGAAGGGACCTCAAGGATCAGCTGGTCCAACCTTTTTAGGTACTAATATAGTCTATATGAGATGGCTCAGCACCCTGTCAAGCTGAGACTTAAAACTGTCCAGTGTGGGGAAATCTACCACTTCCCTTGGCCAATGGCATCCTGGGGTGTATTAGAAAGGGTGTGGTTAGTAGGTCAAGAGAGGTTCTCCTCCCCCTCTATTCTGCATTGGTGAGGCCGCATCTGGAGTATTGTGTCCAGTTCTGGGCCCCTCAGTTCAAGAAGGACAGGGAACTACTGGAAAGAGTCCAGCGCAGAGCCACCAAGATGATTAAGGAAATGGAACATCTCCCTTATGAGGAAAGGCTGAGGGAGCTGGGTCTCTTTAGCTTGGAGAAGAGGAGACTGAGGGACGACCTCATCAATGTTTACAAATATGTTAAGGGGGAGCTTCAGGATGATGGAGCCAGACTTTTTTCAGTGACGTCGAGTGACAGGACAAGGGGCAATGGGTGCAAACTGGAGCATAGGAGGTTCCATGTAAATATCAGAAAAAACTTCTTTACTGTGAGAGTGACAGAGCACTGGAACAGGCTGCCCAGGGAGGTTGTGGAGTCTCCTTCACTGGAGACATTCAAAACCCACCCGGACAAGTTCCTGTGTGATGTACTCTAGGTGACCCTGCTCTGGCAGGGGGGATGGACTAGATGATCTTTCGAGGTCCCTTCCAATCCCTAGGATTCTGTGATTCTGTGATTCTGTGACCCAACATCACTGGTAAAGACAGAGGTGAAGAAGGTGTTGAGGACCTTTGCCTTTTCAGCATTGTTGGTGACTTGTTCACCTCTCCTGTTTAATAGTGGGCCAAGCCTCAAATGAGTTTTCTTTGCTGCAAAGAAAGAAAGGAAAGCTTTTCAGTTTCTTGGAAGAAACAAACGAAAGAGAAGCACCAGCAGGGTTTGGTAATACGTACTTGCATATGATGTAGAGACCAGGCTCACAGACGTTCCAGAAAACAAGTGGCAACTTGAGCTAGATTGACTAGTGTTAAACATGAGGGCCTGAAACTCTGAGTCACTCCACCTATGTTTGCAGAGTCATCCTAGATCTGGTGAAAACAGTCCACAGAACTGATGGGGCATTTTAGCTTTAATGAAGTGCCATTTTTCACCAGGTAGCTGTTCTGTAAAAAATAAAGCTTTTCATCTGCTCTGAGTCCTTGTTTACCAGGGTGCAGTGAAGGTTGGCAACAAATTTTTCCCTTGGTACTATTTTGGTGGCAAAAATTCTGCGCAAAATAGACATATAAATTTAATGTATTTGGACTTCAAAAGAACAGTAGAACTGTACCACAGAATAAAACAGAACTGCTTTCAATGTTAACATACCCCAGTCACTCCTAGTAACATATACTGTCATATTTTATTGATTGAGTTAACTTTACAGATATTTCCTCCAAATGAATTATGGTAAGATGAAGACCTGCAATCACTTCTTCTAGTCTCAACTAGCCTTTGTTTTTCCACACCACTCACTCCAAAACTGACAACAGGAAAGGTCAGGTAGGTCACGCTTAGCTAGTCCCAAATGCCACAGCTTATTATCCAAGACAGAGAAGGTAATTATCTTTTCACAAGTGGCAATTAGTAAGAATACCCCCCATCAATTCTGTTTAACATTCAACATTTATTATGTGGCAGAAGCCAAGGCATTACAACAGCAAGGCCAAAGTTACCTTAATAAGGTTAAAACTAACATCAAACACAGAGGGTTTTTTTGTCAGAAGAAATGTTCAAAAATCTGAATTTTGAAGAAAAGAAAATAGTTATTCCAAATACTTTAAAATATTTTTGTAAAATATTATATTGTGAAAATATGCATTTGGTTAGGGTGTTCCTTCTGCATCTCAGACTATCTTACAGATGTAATGGATAACAAATAAGTAGCAAATCACTTAGTATTATTATGGGGTAGTACACTAAGAGTATTATCATCTCTTTTCCATATATAAGCAACTTTTTATAAAGGAAGTAAATTATCCTTCTTATTACTAAACTCATTTACATTGGATAAGGAAAAATGAAGGTAAAGAGAAGTTAAGTCAGCAGTTAGAAAAGAGATAGTTAATTTGGGATACCTCTGTTTCTGAGTGCCTGATGTAAGTACTTGGAATTATTTTCTGAAGTTTTCAATTGTGGTCTGGCTTCAGCCCAGATTTCCTCTGTTCCAGGTCTGTGCTTTAACCACAATCCTTCTGCAGTGAATAAAATGAAATTATATAGATATTGAAAGTCTTCATTTCAGTATCTACGAACTAACACTGAAAGTATCCTGGATCACCAACAAAGAATTCATACACTGCTAATTTTTCTTTCCTATCATGCCATATCCACAGAATTATTTTTTTGCCAAGTTAACTTTCCTATATGTAATGGTCTCCAGTTTCAGCAACGAGTGAAATGGCCTTGGATTTGATCATCTAGGGCTGTGCTATGCACCAAGAGCCTGAACATGTCTCTCTGATTTCTTCCAAGTGATGTCTGTTTTTCTCTTACTTGTCTCAAATCTACAAAATCCTTTTCTGATGGATTGTCTTTTGAAAAGCTTTTTCCTTGTACTGTAGAAGAGAGAAAATACACTCAGTTTGGGCACCAGACTCACAGAGAATTCCAGTAATTCCCACAGCAATTTAGCCATAAGCCATTTGGGATGATCACAGAAATGCCCTATGGGAGACATTGAATTAGATTTCCCCCACTTCTTTCAAAAAGCTGAATAACACACTGCATCCTTCCTTTCTCAGAGGGCACAGCCAACCCCTGACAGCCAACCCAGCATCCACTTGCAGCAGACTCTGACTTTATTTTGTATCTAGGAAAATCAGCCTTCTGGTAGTGGCATAAAAGTCATAGGCTATACGTAGGAAGGGTGATTTTCCTTCTTACGTTTCTTTTCTTTCTAAGAACTGTCAACATTGGAGACAATTGGCTGAAATGAAAAAAATAATTAACAAAACATGTACAGAAGAGTCAGGGTTACTGGATGCTTAATAGAAAAGGAAACACTTATTTGTCAAATGGAAATTACCCTTGAAATAACAGTACAAGGTGATGACACAGTAACTAATGGCCTTATGCAATGAAGTTTCTCCCAGGCATTTGTGGGTAACTTTGGAAGACTATCATATGAAGTTCTCCTGTTGAAGGACTCTGCCAAGTTCTGACTACAACTCAGTTAATTGAAAGCTTCAGATCTTTTAAATATTACCCACACAAATTCACCTGATTTCCCTGGAACTCAGTACTTCACAGAAAATAACACAGAATACCTTTTTATTTTCACTGGATCAGTGACCAGTAGCCTGTCTCAGACTCTATTTCCATCTTCCACCATCAAGGCCCACATACTAACTCACTATCAGGCAGTTCACATTATGGCTCAGCCAAGACCTTTTAGAATCATAGAATCCTTTAGGTTGGAAAAGGCAATTAAGATAATTGAGTTTTCTCATAAACCTAATACTGACAAGTCCACCACTAAATCTCATATCTCGCATGTAAAATCTCATTCATATATATCAGAGTCTCATTGAGATATACGTATCTCACATTACTGTGGTTTTTATGGTTTACAGAAATTCCATTGACCCTCAGGACTGAAGACAAAGCCAAGAAGTCCACTAGCGGCTAAGAGACAGAGAATTTGTTTAACTTCCTCAAAGCTTATGAGTTCCTGTCTTTCCATTTGCTATCTGACTACAACAGTACCCAAGGTGCTAAAACTAACTTCAAGGCCTCTACCTGAGGCCTAAGAAGCTCCTGATATAACTGGCAAGAAAAAAAAAACAAAAGGAAAGAAGAAAAATCTGATAGGTTTTTCTGTGCATGGTCCTGAGACAGTGGGATATTAGCCTCAGCCCACATGGAGCATCAGCATCAATGTCAGGACCTGAGCCTGGCGCTCCCAGGTATGTTGATCTAAGCCTTCCACTTGCAGTTGCCTCCTCCAGGCTCAAAGGGCTTTTCAAAGCCTGTCACTGCCAACCCACCACAGGCCTGAAGAAAATCCAGTTAGTTACCAGCAGTGACCGCACCCTGAACCTCATTTCAAATGCATGTAACATTAAACATTAACCAGCCAAACAACTAAGACCTTGCAAGGGGCTGGTTTGAAGCATGGATCAACAATAACACGCAGTGTGCTAACGCCAGAGATGCTCTTGTCTGATCTACACCTTGGCATTTGGCTACCACTTTAAACCCTTTAAATAGACATAACCTATTTCTCTGAATTTTCTTGCCTTGAACTACTACACATGGCAAAATACACTATCAAGCAAAAAATTAAGGAAAACAATGGATTTCAGTGGAGCAGTTTTCACTGTGAATATCACAGCGTCATTTTAAAGCACAAAGGTGAAAGACTTTTTTTATAGCTGCCGGAAATCCTGGTAACACATTATCTTTGTTTCCAAGCTACTGAGGCCAGAAAAACCTTGCCTGACTTCTTTATGTACAAATATATAACATCCTTGTTCCTGGCTCTTGGGAGGCACCCCCTAATGCCTGCTGTCAACTCATTGGTGACACGTAACTGTAGTCGAAAAGTGGTTAAATTGCTGGTTTTGTAATGCACACATTGTTCAAGATTCTCTAACAGCATTAGCCTCTGGGAAAAGGATGGCTCCAGGGTTCTAATTAAAAGAAATCATAGACAGTCAAATCAAGTGCTTCCTACTTGTATTTTATTTAATAAAGAAGGAATGACACAGATAGTGTTTCCCCCAGCCATGCCTTTCCAGTAAGGGGCAAGAGGGAGCGATAGGCCCTTCAAAGCTCTGCAACAGCCATAAACTACTCCCAAATCGATTGCTATCCCCAAAACCCTTCTCTGAAGGCTTAATGGTATTTTCACATGGGATCCAAAGCAGGCGGTCTTCAAGGAAAGTTATTGCATCTGGTGAAAAAAATAAAGTCGACATTTTTTGACAAGACCCTTAAGTATGCCTCTCCCAAGGGGGTTGTAACATAGAAGAGGCTGAGCAGGTGGTAGTAATCAGTATTACATACATTTGAGCATTTTCTATAACATGGATTACCGTGGAATTCCTTCCTCCCCCTCCTCTCCTTGGGGAGACTTGCACAAATTGCAAGCATTTTCAAGGCCCTTTGATAAGCTTTTGTATCACCAGTTTCACAGCTGTAGCTAGATTGTTTAAAATATATAAAACAGAGCCCCACCTTCCCTTGGAGATAAGGAGTACAGAAAGAGAGGACTCTCCTTTTTTTCTCAGCTCCCACTGAGCCTGTTTTCTAAATGCTACTTTAAAATATTAAACCATTGTGTTTAAGCACAAAAAGTGGTGCTTAAGCAGTAACAAGCCACTGTTTGCTTTGGAATGAAGGGTGGATGGAAAACCACTTCTCAAAATCGGTGAGGGAAACCAAAGATAACTAAGCAAAGATTAGTGTGTTCTTATAAAAGGCCAAAAGTAAATTTAAATCTTTTATCCCAATTCTTCTTCTGCCTAGAAAGAGGTAAATAGTGAGAAGGTTTAATCACAACCAGAGCCTCTTTTAAGGCTGAGGAAGGAATCCCACAGGGAAGTGAGATGTAACAATCTTTCTCCCATTTGTGCAGCCTTACACAAGGTCTCCAGGATGGGAGCCCTGGATCTCATCGTGCTCTTGGGACCTCAGCTCCCTGTGCTGAGAAATGGTCTCTGCTACAAAGGCCTTACAGTTTGAGATGATGTAATGAAACAATGAAATATGCGGCATTAGTAGCTGACATTAATAAATGCTTTTATAAGTAGAGTTCGGCAACATGTTTTCATTGAATAGTTAAAGGACAAAAAATGCAGTTTCCAGAGGTTGTTGAAGCAATTAGGAAATGGTGAGTAGTTCCTGCCACAAAAATAAAAAAGGAGGGGAAGAAATGAACAGTGGAAATCAGGGATAGAGTAAGATCCTTCAAAACAATGGCTCATTTCTATTCAGCTATTACAATTTTTCATTTCAGAACTTTTTATTTAATATGGTGGTTTTCTTGGTTTTGAAGTTAATATTCCTTCTTTTTTTATTGTTCTCTCCTGAGAGGGGAAGACTTTGCTAGGGAAAGAAAGCAGTGACCAAAGTGCTTGGATCAAGTAATCCTTTCTGAGTCAACATAAAGCCTTTATTGTACTTTCTTCATAAAAATCCACATCTATATCTTCTTGGGTTTCCCTGTATGTTTTTTAGGTTTAGGATTTTATACTTAGAAATCCATTACTGAAATGGTCTGCATCTTCATAACTATTTGATGAATTTCTATAGCACTAGTCTTTAATACTTTAGCAGTGACACCTATAGACTTCGGATTTTATCTCAGCTAATATTTACCTCAGTCTGATAAATTCAGACTTTATATGCAAATATTTGTAAAAGCATGCAAAGGAGTCTCTGTGGGGTTTTTTCTGCAGATCTCTAATTGTTTTTTCAGGTAGTTGCTGGATACTAGGTTTTTATATTTATAATCTTGATCATTTAGGTGCTTCTTAGCTGGAAATCATAGGCCATAATTTTTCTTTCATCACAAATATGCTTACCCTCCAAAGAGCAATTCTGTCAGCTCTCTCTTGGTTTCAGCCATTATCACACTATTTTCTCTTTTTATTATTTCACTTTTTGCCAGAAACCACAGGATGCTTTTATTTTACTTAGATTCTAGAAGGGCTTCAACAGAGGGAAGCCTCAAGAAAGCCTTAGCTTGTTCTCCCATGGTCTCCCCTGTCTGGGCAATGTTCATGTTTCAGCACACCAACAGTTTTATTTCCAAAGCATACAAGCTATTTCCCCTGAAGCCAAATAAAATAAATAATGATTTTAGTGGTTAATTTTGTATCACTTGTGTTGCAGCTGTATCTAACAGCATGGTTAAGACCAGTTTATTAGGACAATATATTTTTACATATAGCAAGATAATATTCATCTTTGCTTTAAAAAGATCATTTTGCTAATGGTATTTGAATTGCTCATGGAAAGATTAGGGATGTGACCAGAGAAGCATCTCTGTGCGTAGGAGAAAAAGTATGGAGATACTATAATAATCTGGCACATACAAGTTATCTGCCTGTGTTTCCATATCACTGTAAATTCATAGTGTATCTGTAAACTAGGATAAAGAGGAGAAAACTGGAATATCCATGTGGTGTCAATACAATTAAGCACTTTCAGTGAACTTAGCAAGAACTGATCAGCATAAATCAGAGCAAAATATGAACCTTGTTGCAAAGTATGCCTTTAATCTAAAAAATGCCTGGCCATGAACCTATCTGTCTTACACCTCCTGTTTCTCAAGTGAGCTGAATCTTGAGTTTGCTTACCTGTGTGTAAGCTACCTGTGTTAGCTACCTGTGTGTAAGCTACCAACTTACACTCTGTGATTACTTCTTCTGCCATGTCATGATTTTCAAGCATGCTCTGAATGGGAAGTGCAGCTCACACAGCCCTACAGGTCCTGTCTTAGGGATTGGGAACCCCAGACTAATCAAAGAACTTGGGGCTTGACTCACCTTGGACAAAGCCTTACAATCTCGAAGATCCTTATTCCAGGTTAAAATTGGAACTCGGTCTCTCCAAGTTCATAAATATGGAGTTTGAAGCTTATTTCAGCTGCCTGAGTGTTGACACGGTGTGGGGAACAGACCATTTTTCCCTCTCCCCCCACACAAGATGGAATGCCATAACAGAGCAATCCAGAATGAATTATGACCTCCTCATGTGACAAGGGATGTCATCTTTCTATTGATAAATTAAAATATTAAAGCAAACAACTTTTGTCTGATACCTGCAGTCATAGAAATGCACAAGGGAGAGCAGACTGTAAAATGAGAGCTGGCACTTGAGGTAGCTGAGGTCTGATTTGCATACAGCCAAGTAAAACAAACTAAATAAAACATGGATGCAAAAGCAGTATTTGCACACTAAGGGAAAAATAAAAGACTGGTTTAGCAGACTTGTCTGTTGGGGAGGGAAAAACTTATTACTAATAACTAAGCCTGTTGTTTCACTGTGAAACTTGCTGATTCTGAACTCAACAAATGCACTAGTATGATTTGTGGATCAGTGCCCTGTTCTGTGGATGTTTTACAAGTTCCCATTAAGGGAACTAGTATTACTATCCCTACACAAGATGGTCATTGTAACAAAACAGGGAGAAGGAACTCAAATATCATTAGTAGTTGTATACAGCAATTTCTAAGGAGTTTCAAAGTTTCTAGATTTAGGCTCAGTAGTGCCTCTGGCTAATGGAGCCATAATTAGTTAAACCAATTACTTAAAGAGGTCTTCAGACTCGCTTCCTTTTACTTCCTTTTTCCTTGCTTTGCAAGCTGCCTCCTATTAGGCATCTTATTGCTGCCTGTTTTCAGCTGAAGCCTCTGCACAGCCCCAGCAGGACACAAATCTCTGATTTCCATTCACACACAGAGTTCCTGTTTCTAGCAGGGGGGTTGTGAGATCTGGGACCTCAAAGGGAGAATAGAGGGCAATTTCACAACTGGGGAAAGGGCAGCAGAAAATGTGGTCTGAATTATCATGTCATTCCAAAACGCTGGCTTTGGTTGCCATCAGTTCATCAACACAGCAGTGCCTAGCAGTAAAAAAGGTTCACCTCTACTTGCACGAGCACGTCCATGATGCAGAATGCTTAGCTGACATCTGTCATTGTTTCTGACTGCCTCTGTATACACTGCCCAACATCAGTCAGACTCCAGTGTTTCATTAACATCTGATCAACAGAACTTCTGATTTTACATTGCGCCTTTACTCTGGAGGCTTGGAATGAAACATGTTCCTCTTCTACAGGAAAGTTCCCAGAGTCTAGCAGAAGTAAGTGCAGGTAAAGAACAAGAGAAACGTCAGATGTGCTGCTCCACTGCCAACTGCATGTACTGCATTTGAACCACTGTACTACATTGCAAAATTAGGTCTCTACAATTTGTTGAACTGAAATCAGGCCAAAAATATTGAAAACGTACGAGTTGTTCAACAATGTGATTCTCACAGCCCACACTGGGTAAATAACTCCTGCATGGATTTCACATTTGCATCAAGAATTATATATTACAATATATGAGGCATTTGATGCCATATTTACAATTACTTTACCTTTAAAACACAGTGGGTTTATGCTAGTTTCTTTCAGAGTTCAAATTTGGGCTCTTTATGTCAAGACAATACTTTCCAGAAGACATGGGTAGCTAGTATAAGAGCTGTTAGTTTTATTTCCCAGAGTGCCTGCCATAAACTGGCTTTTGCATTTGACTTCTCATTTTACACTTAGGAAACCAGATACGATACTCTTTTTTAATGATAGCAATTATTCTTCACAGTGCTCAATAGCCTATTCTGGACAAATATGGAAAGAAATTCAGGAAGAAGTGAGTCAATGGAAAGTAAGACAGCTACCCATGTGCTAGCTGCAGCTTCCCCACCTTTTATCCTGATAAAATCAGGATCTTTTACCCTGATAAATCACTTGACCAAAGCCAGAAAGATATGCTGAAACACCATTCATGCATGGGAATCAGCTTGTGCTCTCAGTTTGCCATTGGCAGAGACTCTTCTTTTCTTTCTAGCAAAATAGCTGTTGCCCACAGAAATGCTGACTTGTAATTGTAAAAGGCATGGTCTAAATGCCATTCATAAGCCTGTGGTGACTCATAAGTTCTAGAGACTTTCAGACCATTGCCCTGAGCCAGATGGGAGGCCCAGATTCTTTTAATGTTAAGTGTGATGGAAAGAGAGCTTCTACCCTGTTACTGGAACTGCTAAAACCAATTGCAAAAGATGCAATATTAGGCATGTTTAAAACATTTCAGGAAGAGATTAGTTAAATGGTATGTTGGGCCTTTTCCTCCAGCTGGGCCCACAAGCAGCGCTAGCACATCCAGACTTTTCACTGAGGTTGGTAATTAGGTCTGCCTCACTCCCAGGAGATTAATTCTCTGCAGAACAGATTATTACAGTCCAGCTCCTGTATCCATGGGCAAACTCAGTCAGCAGGCTGATTTCAATTAGAGAAGTTAAGTGCTATTGACTTCTCCCATGTACAAGAAGAGATAGGCATGGGAGGTAGGAGACAGATAAGAAACAAGATTACTGAGTTAATCTTACAGTTATAAATACCAGAAAGAACCTTAATCAGTTATCTCTTAAAAGAACAGGTGAAGATACACTTCTTTATTTCATTGCAATCAGCTGAACCCTTGTAAGTAATGACTCGCAAAGGAAGAAAAAATTGTGTTTTTGTTCTAGTTTTCTTTCATATGCGATAACACAAATGTTTTGTATCAGCAATTGAACTCTTGTCTTGTCTACCTTAAAAGGCTCTGTGATGATGAGTACTAATTAAGTTATAACCTCATAAGAGGCAGAGGGTTGAGGTCACGGTCTAATGGTACAGGAGCTCAGGCAGCATTAATGCTTTTCCATGGATCTGTTTCCCTGCTTCTGGCAACATATTCCCATGCATTTAGTACAAAACAGTGCCCCATAGCTGTGACAGAAAATAGTTCCCTTTTTGATGTATTTGGCCAAAGACAGGCTGTGGTCTTCTCACTGTGCATCACAGTTGGCCAAAATATGAATCCATTTGTTGTCCTTGACAATCTCACCCCAAGTGGGAATATTCTTTGGGGAAATGGTGCATGTTTATGGCTCTGCATCTGTTTTCTGGTCCCCGCCTTCTTAATGTCACCTTAGTGATGGATTAAAATGAACTCAAAACCCGGTAACTGGATAATGCATCAGTGGTATGAGTGGTCACTTATTATGTAGAGTGCTTGCTGGAGATCTGCTTTCTACTGTGTCTGAGTCCTGTTGAAAATGAATAAAGATTCATTTTGCTTTCGCAGCGGTAATCGAAATGTGGATGTTTCTTCCCCTTTGCACATACCGAGGACACTCACGGATTCCCGCGAGGTGATGTATTCCATAGCATTTCTTACAACACCTATTCAGGAGGTAAGAAAAATGTTCTCAGAGGGATTCACACAGTCTATATATCAGAGAGAGTAAGGACAGATGTAGAGGAGGGGGTGAGGGTATTTAGTGCGCACTGTTTCACTTTGTTGCACTGGCAGAAAAGCCAAATGTTTTCTGTTCGGTGACAGCAGGGGCTGCCGAGCAGGTGGAGAGAGATGTGCAGGTGGGGAGATCACACAGGTTTCAAGAGCAATTTCACATCTGTGCTCAAGGCCTGTCTTTCATCACGGCATTTATCTCTTCTTTTGAGCACCCTGACTGCAGGAGGGTTTCTTTTTTTATTTTTTTTTATATTTTTAACTGTAGCTCAACAGTGATGCTCAAATAATAATGCTTACCATTTACCTTGTCAAAGTCACATACAAGCAACATTTACTTCAGTCTCACAACAATCCTGTAAAGTGGGTAAGCTCCTTCTGTATTGTTGTTTGCAAAAGATAAAGGAATAGGTACAGAAAGGTTCAGTTCCCTCAAGACATGCATCCAGACGTTGGCAGAGCCTGGGCTACAGCTTGTAAAACAGTTGACCTCCATCTATTCTACTGCAACATGTCAGTGAGGTAGGAAAGCTAAGCAGTGGGTGCATCTACAGGATTTCTCATAGAGGGAAGAGCATAGCCAGGTTGTAAACTGTGCTGAAAAGTCCTCCTCGAGCTCAGCTCCAAAGACAGGTTTAGGTCCCAGCTTTTCCACTTGAAGGACAAGAGAGCTGAGGTAGATCTGTGTGTTCACAGGAAGGACCATGCTTTGAAGTCCTAGTGTTGAGCTCAGCTCACAGCTGGACACTGCTATAGCACAGCTGCAGGGGCTGTGGGGGATTGGAGTGTTTGGAGGTGGCTTTTCCAAAGTTAGAGGCTACAGCCTGCCTAGATCATACATTTGTTACTTAAGTGATATTTCAGGTTTTCCCTTTTCAGTTTTACCTCTCTGTCTGTTAGTGTTAGCATTTATTTTCATTGCAAATTTCACAATTCACTTATTCCATTGCAGTAATACCAGGTGGTGCTCTGATACCAATTAAGTGAAGCCAGTGCAGCCCAGGTGATTTGAAGTATCTGGTGAATGAAGAGTCTGAAATTCTCTAGAACTTGTTATGGACAGATCCAGTCTGGTTTCAATTTAAAGTGGTGAAAATTCAAAATATTTCTCTTTTTTCCAAATCAATTTATCTACCAATGGCAAAGCTGCAAAACTCCCAAATCTTCTCTTCAAAATGTGTGCAAATTTCTTGCTGTTATTGGAGATTTTCCTGTGTTTAACTTCTGTACATAACAGAGCTTAATCAACTGCAGAGATTGTGATTTTTCAAGTCTTACTGAAAGTTAAAAATAATTTTGACAGTTTACTATTTTCAAAGAGAACTGCCTTTTTTTTTTTTAGGTAAAAAAATTAAGAAATATGATGAAACTAGGAAAGATGTGTCTTATAGCAGAAATACATCAAGCCATTTAAGTTCAATAACTGAGTTATTAATAGTCCCTGGTATATATGTGTGCATCATGAAAGCCGTGCTAAACATTCCTCTTGTAGGTAAAAGCAGCTGTCAATCCCATGTAAAAATATTACTGGGTCATGATATTGCTATTTCCATATATATAGAAACATATATATAGATGTGTGTGTGTGTGTGTACGTGGGACTAGCAATATCCTGGCAAATTTCCCCCTATACTCTCTCTATATAAGTGTATAGGAATGTACATTTTAGGAAAGGTAGAGATGATTTGTATCCTTCCAGTTCCCCAGCAGTACACAAAGTAATATCGTTTGACCAGGTGTACAGCAAAACTGATAAAAGTTTATAAATTATGTTGCCAGGTGTATTCCAAATGCCAGATTAACTGTGTCTGAATTTCTCCTGATATTTGTCTCCCATATTCTTTAAAACTTCCTTGTGGTGAAGACATCAAAATTTCCGGAGGCAATCTATTCCAGAGCTTAACTTTCCTTACTGTTAAAAGCCTTTTCCTATTGCCAAACCTAAATCACACTCACTGTCATTTCAGACAGTTACTTTTTGTACCATCCCCACTGGGCAACAACAATAATTTTTTTCTTTCCTAATGTAAAAAGAAAGTAGGTAAGTCTAAAATACTATTAATTCTTCACAAAACAATGTTAAATTGCTTTTCGCTTCCTTAAGATTCCCTTGGAAATCTCTTTGGCCAGTTGCCTTAACACCCTAGGAAGAATTTCCTAAGGCCTGGGAAGGGGGTACCCAGCTCATGTATGTCTGCCCAGCCAGTTCATCCAGTGTCATAATTAGAATTTGGGAAAAAAGGGCTTAAGCTTTCTCATCTCCATCTGCCCATCATTTCCTCTCTCTATCAAGTATCCAGTTGGATCTAACTTTTGTCTTTGCTTTTCTTATTTTTTTTCTTCCATCATGTTTCTACTTGGTTTTGAGAACTTTGATATCATTTCCACTTCTCTGTTTTCTTCTGAGGCTCAAGTTCTTTGAAGAACACATGGCTTAACCAAGTCTGAATCTCTCTGATTCCCCCTTTTTTTTTTAGATTTTGTTTTTTGCACAACTTGTTCTTTTATCTTTAGTCTCTTGGATCTTGTTAGAAAACTTCAAATTCTTTCAAACTGATATCATCCTTACTTCTGTTTCCCAGGCTGTGATCAGTCAGTTTCTAAAAACAACAAATAAGACTGGTTTCAGCACACGAATGTCATTACTCTAATTTTCTTCCTCGCACCATATACATACCACATTTGTGTACTGACTTCTGAAACACAAGTCTGATTCAAATCTTACAAACATAACATCATCACAAACACATATATGATTTGCATTCTGCAAGTTTCTTTAAAATGCCTCCTGCTTAACAGGCAATAAACTTGATACAGTCACTGTCTCTAATTTATAGGAGTTACGAGAATGACAGCGGATAATTAAAATTGTCAGCTACGGTATCTGCTCAACATTTATACTGCAATCATTCCTAGTGATCAATATGACTGCAGTCACACTGTGTGCTAAGCCAATCTGCTATAAATAACAGTTCCTGTCCCAAGGAATTTCTCAGTATGTCTTGTAAAAAGCAGAAATGTCTATTCTGCAGGAAATTCCTTTTTTTTTTTTTAATATTTTTTTGTGTGTGAATTGAAGTTGGAATCTGAAATACAGCTGCAAATAGTGCCCAGGATTCTAAATCAGGAAAGCTTTTTTCTTTTATGATATTTATCTAGTAAAACCCAAATATTCATTGTAATAAAACAGATATCTTTCTATTGCAGTTGGTGTTTTAATGTCAGAATAAAACTGAAAGTATTTAAAATGCATTAAGTATATTATGTGCATGAATCAGACAGAAACACAGTCAACTTATTAAAATGAAAACACCAATTCTCTTTAATAATTTTTCTACTTTAAATTATCAAACCTGATATTGTCCAATTAAATGCTATGGTTTTAATTCAAGTGTATTTTCCTGTACATACTAGTGAAACAATTCAATCTGTCTCTTTCCATTCTTATATAACTGATGAAAAGTAAGGAGAAAAAAAGACAGGACTGACTCATCAAAAATAATCAACCGGATGCAATTAGCCAATTAAAAGTGATTCTTACTGTACTTCTCTTTTGGGACTTTTTGTTCCTCCTGCTTTGTGGACACATGTGCAACTCAGGTTCTTCATCCATACCTGAGGACCTCACTCTTCACATTTCGTCCATGCTAATCCTTTGCTGATGCTGACTGAGGGTGGTGAGTGTATACGAATGTAAATAACAACTTTAAATATAATAGAAAATTTATATGGCTAGTTGGTCAGAAGTGCCTTGCTCTGTCACAGTTCTTTGTTATTCAGTGGTCTGTGATTTTTAAGAGCTAACCACTCGCACCATGTAAATACATCGACCTTCTAACTTTGTGGTAAGCTGTCAACTCTCTGAGCTTCTCACCTTCCTGCTCCTTTCTCTTCTGTTATTCGAAAGAGCTTGGGACTATGGTCTGTATGCATCCTGTGATGTCCTGGTGGGGTCATTATTTCCTCAAAGATGCCCATTAAAAAAGGAATTCTAGGAGGATTCAAACCCAACTAGTAACCTTGGTGCTCTAACTCATGATCTTTGTATTAAAGACTGGCAGTACTGACAGACTCTTGTATGTATGTGACCTGAGTATTTGAAGTCCTTCCATTTCCCTAAAATCATGCTGTGTACTTGCTGTTTCTATTCAGTTGACAGTGGCATTGAGATTTGCATGGACTTGTGGTCAAAGCTCACTTGACTTCCAGGAAAAAAAGTTATCGTATACGAGTCTAAAAGCCTCCCCTCCCCTTCCTGCATAACATAGGCTTTTTATGGAGTGGTTGGTTGTATGTGCACATGCTTCGCTGGACAAAAAACTGTTTGGACAACCAAGTCCAAAGAGTTGTGTTGAATGGAGTTAAATCCAGTGGGCGTTCCTCTAGACTCAGTGCTGGGGCTGCTCCTGTTTACCATCTTTATAGATAATTTGGAGGAGAGGACAGAGTGCACACTCAGTAAGTTTGCAGATGACACTAAGCTGGGTGGAAGTGTCGATCTGCTGGAGGGCAGGGAGGCTCTGCAGAGGGATCTAGACAGGCTTGACAGCTGGACCAAGGCCAATTGCATGAGTTTCAATAAGGCCAAATGTCGAGTCCTGCACTTTGGCCACAACAACCCCCATCAGTGCTACAGACTTGGGAAGGAGCGGCTGGAGAGCTGCCCAGCAGAGAGGGACCCGGGGATGCCGATTGACAGCCGGCTGAATATGAGGCAGCAGTGTGCCCAGGTGGCCAGGATGGTGTTGGCCTTCTTGGCATCACGAATAGTGTGACCAGCCAAATACTTCAGTTGCAGCATGTCCTTTAGATCCCAAAATTACTGGCTGAAAGCTGGAGCCTGGCCCTTCTCCATACTTGATGAAGAGGAGGAGGGTCCTCCAGAATGGATTTGGTGATTCAGTGCAAACTATTTCAGACACTCTGAATTTCCTTCCAGTGGAGAGGAAAAGACAGAGGTTATGTCTCTCTGAACTACATGTGGAGGGAAGCATTCATTCCTGCATTTAGGCAGTAAAGAAGTTGTTTAATGCCAGATACTGTAAAAATAACTCTTAGTCTACATCTGTGTTGGTAAATTAACCATTCCCAGCATCTTCTTCAGCACAGATGTCAAGCAACATGAAAGATTATTTGGTTATAGTCTTAAACTCCATTATCGTTTAAAATAGTGAGAGCTGTATCCTTTTTACTTAATGTGAATGGCCTTTGCCCCCACTGGTCCCTAAACAATACACAGCATTGTTTGGAAGAGCCTGGGTTGACTTGGGCCAAAGCAATGCCAAGGGCTATTCTGACAATACAACAATGTAAGACCCAGGGACCAGGAACATCTCTGGGTACTGTTTAATTTAATAATACAAGTTTAACTTTAGAGTCAAATTTTAATCCCTGCACCAAATTTGAATAAATATGTTGAGTCAAAGAGGTTTTGCAAGAGGCCACAAGGGTGTGAAAGCCACACGTGACCCACAATGCACATTACCCTGCAGGGTCACATCTCCTATTCTGGGTCTGCTCAGCCCATTTCTTGCAGAGTAAGGTCCCCCTGCTATCAACATCTTCCTGTCAGGGAAAGCAAGTGATCTCCACAATTTTGATATGCCGTGTCATTTCCTTCACAAGCTGCTCCTGACTTGCCCCTCATATCTTCAAACTGCCATTGATATTAAAGCAGTATGTATAATATTGGGTAAACCTTGCCATTCTGAAATCTTAATCTGCTGTTTTCAAGCACCTTCAAGTTTTACCAATAAACTAATCAACATCTTGAAAACCCTATTCTGTCTCTGTAATTGAGAGCTTGCAGTGTGGGAAGAAGCATGAAGATGATTTACTGATTTAGGAACTGGGTGGAGTAGACCACAAAGGAATAAACTGAAAACATGTGGTGTGACCTATTTGCAAAGGAGGAGGGAAAGAGGGGAAAAATTGCATATACATCTCCATAGATAGATCTGGATATATAAATATATAATGCAGAGTACCAGTGAAACAAAGCAGAGATGATTAGGCCAAACCAAACATTCACATTAAACATTCCACTTGGCCTCATTTCAAAACAGGCAGCAGTAACAGCAGGGAGAGACAGCTTGCCAAAATTGCATCAGACACACATTAGGGAAGGAGGAAATGAGTTTACTTGAGCCAGCTGTGACATCAAAGGGGTTGGTCTTGAAATGGATTGTGGGAAAGGGTTCCCCCTTCGGTAAAGTTTGCAAAGTTCAGCCAATCCTTTATAGAGAGACTCAACTCAAAAGAGAACTTGACTTTTCCTGCCTTCCCCCCCCCCCCCCCCCCCCCAGCCCCTCTTCCTAAAGAAAAACAGCATTCTCAGTCAGTTGGAAGTGTGAGACTGGAGATTGCAATTAGAGGGGAATAAACCTTAGGGGAAATGGTGGAGAGAAGGTGTAAAGATTTGCTCAGGAAGAAGAGGATTGAGTTGTAGTTTGAATACTCTCTTTTACATTAAGTGCCTTAGTAACAAGTACTGCTGTGTGTTAAAGAGATTGCAATACTTACAACTAAGAACAGTCCTACTAAGATGAATTAAGAGGGAGAGACTATGAGAAACAATTCACTGGTTCAATAATTTTCTTGAACTGCAGCCAGCTTAATAGAAACTGTAGATAAAACTTAAAAAAAAAGAGACAGGTGTTGGCATCCCTGAGATCAATGGCAAAAGGCCCATTGACATGAAGGAGACAAGAACATCTATCAGTCCACCAACTGCTCAGTTAAGTGATTCTCCCACCTACCTCACAATCCTGCTTTAAGGTCTGTTACAAGTTTTCACAGCTGTAATTACTACCCAAAGATGGCCTGCTAAGGGAAGTCCCTGATTTAGTCCAACCTCACTGATGACAGAATGCTTCCAACAATGCGCTTGCCACACTGCTTCTCTTTGGGACACTTCATATTCAAAGTTATATGGAAAGCAGGCTGAATCCAAATACTGTTTTACCATGGGGCTTGTTTAATCTTTAATGCCCTTTAAGGAGCTTAATTCCATCTTTGATGTATCACTGTTGACTATCTTCTGGAGACTGAAATTGTAAAAGTAACTCAGTTCATGGAATATTTTTCAGTTTTTAAATGTATTTTTTTCTTGTTTCTCTTGACACTAAATTAGAAGATGTTCATGCTGACCAAAAAAACCCAGACACAATGCTACACAGAAAACTTCATCTTGCTCTTCTAAAGGCAAATTTGGTCAACACCTGTAATAGTATTCTTATTACACTCAAATAGCATTTAGAGTGGTTTTTACCAACTATTTTCCTAAGACCAGGTTTACCTTGAAGCTGTCCATCTGTACCATAGTTTATCTGTTAGTGTATCATACCAAGTCCATGCTAATTACAGAATTTAATGGATGCACCAAGGTAACTCAGAAGAAAGCAGTAATTTAGGGTTCTTCAATATTAGGGGTTTCATCTATACTGATAAACTATGAAGTGCCAGGGAATGTTCTTCAGCAATGAATCTCCATCACCTGAACTTCTGAACAATTTTAACCTGCACTAGCAGGCATTTCCCCAAGTGGCTCTGGGTGCAGCTGAGTGTTAGCACTGGTGGGGAGCTCTTCCCAGTATGAAATTTGGTATTGTTTTCCCAGTGGCAGAACAGATTTGTAGACACATGCACTGTAGCATATAGAAGTGTTAAATTCCACTCTGGGGTATTTTCAAGGATCTTTTCAGAGAGAAGCAGGAAACTGAACTGTACCAAGATGTATCCCAAAACTGAGACCTCCAAAATTACTAGTGCTTAAAAAAATCTCTACTGTGGTCTGTGCTTTGTGAAGTACTTTATTGCAACAACCCCAGTTTCTTTGAGAAAAAGGAAGATGCCCATATGGTACTTCAACTTCTAATCATCTTTCTTTCCTGGTGGTTGATGTAGAGGTTTAAGGTCTTCCTTGAGTCTTTTGATTCATGACCATCTTCTGTAATTGTGTGGTGCTCTAAAGAATTGGCAGATTAGGACTTGATTTTACTAGGACTAGTGTAGCAATACTGCTGTATTTGTATATTAAAAATATGTATCCTCTCCTTTTACACTACACTACCATCTTACAAATGTCTCTTGTATTTCGTCATGACCTAAGACCTTAACATCTCTAACTGCATTTTAAAGGAAAGTAAATCCATGCAAATTCTCTTCATAGCAGCTAGATCTCAGGTTGCTTCTGCTGCTTCCTTTTACCTGAGATCCTTATACCCTCTGGGATCGAGTGCTGTTTGTTAACCTTTCAGTGTAAAATAGTGTGTGAGATAAATTTTGCTATTTCACAAGGGGCCCGATAATGAAGCTTAATCAACATTTATAAAGTGCTTTGAGATCTTCAGAGGGCAACATTTCTAACACTTTGCACAAATATTTATTACTACTCATGTTGTAAATCTCTCCTGTCAATGAGTTTATCAGTTAGATACAAAATTATATGTGGTGCTAACCCAAGGACAGTAACCAGCAGTGGTAATTGAAAGCATTGAAACCATTATAATAACTAGAAAGAGAGAGAGTAAAATGGCATAAATCAAACATGCAATGTGAGGTGCTTGGAATAACCAATTTATTTTCACTCAATGGATACAGCCTTGTGTAACTGGCGCTGATGGTTTTTCTACGCTTCACCACTTGTGAATTTTGTGGTCATCCCTCAATCATAAAGATAAAATAGTCTACCCCCATATGTACTTAGTGAAGTTTAAAATAATTCCTAAAGATTTTGTTTCCATTATTGTAGTTAGTCTTTTGGTCTTGTTGTAAGAACTTTTAAAAAATTAAATGAAACTGTATGCATGAAAAATGAGGAAATCTTGAACCTGGGTAAAGTCTTATCTCACTAGACAGTTCTAAATAATTGTCATGTTTATCTTGCTCAGTTTTTTTCTGTTAGACTGTAATGGGTTCCTGTGAGAAACAAAAGATCTTGTGCCTTTTGGAGCATCACAATAAACAAACAGTAAATGAATGCTGGTACTTTCCTATCTTCATGTCTCATTCTTCAACTTCTGATTCAGCAGCATACTCTATATATTTCTCAGATGTTAAGATTTAATTCCTCCATTCCTATTTCCTAACAGGTCTTCCTTTCCATTACTTCTTTAAGCCAGAGCTTCTGACAAAACATAGGGTTGCAGAGACAGACATAACAGTTATTTCTTTGACCATGACCTTACCTTCTTAATGTAATGAGTTGGAGACATACTCATGAAATTCTATGCTTTTTGGGTTTTCTCTAGTATTTATTTGTACAGAGACTTTTTTCTTGGTTCCATATTCTTCTTGGGAAGCAAGACACTAAATTTCCCAAATAGGCTATTAACAAGAAAAATTGCATTCAAATGTGAACAGAGGGTGAATCTTATCTTAACATTAAGACAACGAGAATGCTTTATTATGTGCTTTCTTAAGAAACAGAGAGACATTTTAAAAATACCCTAAGAGTAAAGATTGAAACATATATATTGAGTCCTGTACAAATTTTAAGTATTACTTCTTCTCTTTGTTTAAAATTTGGTGAAGTGAATTTGCTTTTGCCCTAAGTTGCATAATTAAGTTATTTTTTTACTCCATTTAGCAAGCCTGGAAGCCTAGTGTATTCCTGAAGCAATATAAGTACAATGATGTCTATATAATGTTACAGTTCAGGGAGCTCGTCTAATCATCAGTTTTTGAGTTAGAACTTCAATCTCTTGCTTCATGCATTACTTCATGTGTTTCAGAGCTGAGCTGGTGAAACAGTATAAAGTTTCAAATGAAAAAACACCGACATGGAATTAAAGCTCCTGTTCAAGTAAATGCTAAGTTGTCTTTCTCTTTTCTCTTTAAAGTCAGCAGGCTGATGACTACTCTATATTGTGTCTAGATCTCAATGCCATTAACACCACAACCATCTCCTGGCCACACAGTCAATGCCAGCCTGGTGAGATGGAGATCAGCAGTGGGATTTCCTACTACTTGTTTAAGCGCTCTATTAAGCCATTGCTCTGTAAATCCAGAGTAAAAACAGTATGAGTCCAAAGAGTCAGGATGCTTAAACTCTGTCTCAGTTCTCTTTAATCTAAATTAATACTTTGAAATCTGAATGGTATGTTAATTTCCATGTGGTAATTAGGTTTTTAGAAGAAGAAGGTGTACTGCCTTTAAAAACTGCTGCTTCAATATATGACTTGACTTTGCTGACATACTGATGCTAAAATGAGATATTATGTTATGCCTGGTCATCCTGCAGATAATGACATTATCTAACTTAAGGTACATGATCCAACCATGTAAACTCTTCCAGGTCCAGGCACTAGTACTGCAAAACTGAGACTTCCAGAGGGCAATGCAGGAAGTGCCTCTTTTTTTGCTAATGAAGAGCCCAAGGAAACTAGTTAAAAGGTTCTGAGGATATGGCTCTGTGAATATCCGTGTTTTTTGATTACTAGAATGATGCATCTGTTAACCAGAGATTCTCTCAGATTCTGCTATAAGGAGTATTTTTCTCTTAGTTCATAATTTGTTGCATCAGTTCTGTAATGGGTCCAGTATTTAACTTAACTGACCATGGCAATAAGGATTTTTCCTGTTTTCTGAAAGAAGTTTTCATCAGTAATCTTAGACCTCCTTAGACATAAAACCTGCCTCATTTTTCTACATTACAGGATGCAAAAAACTAAAAAAAAAAAAAAAAAAAAGGAATAAGTAATTATCTGGAAGAAAACATTTAGATCATTTAATCTGGTCCATTTTGTATCTTGGGCTGTCAAATTTTCAGGATTCATATTTGTTTGAATGGAAGCTTTATTCAGTGTATGTGTAGGGGGAGATGAGGGATTGTGCTCTGCAACTTTCAGGTCTTCAAAAAAGATCAAACTGTTTTCAGTCTGAATTTACCAAATATTTTTTATCCTTCTTTAATCAGATTGATAAAATGTGTGCAGTGAAGACGCTGTCCTTGTATTGTCTATTAGCTGAGCAGTTTAAACATTTTTCCTGGATGTAGGATAACTTGCTTCATTTCATTCTACATCCTGATTTCAGTTTGTTATAGACAAAGGGTGGATATGGACTTTAATCTCCATTTTCCTGTTTCAAACATGAGTGTGATGTGGGGATAGAAGGAGGCTGGCTCAGAACCGATGTTTGCTATTGTTAATGATGTCCCTTCCACTGTGTGAATAATTAACCCTTGATTAGGGCTGAATATGGAGCCCATGTGCTCTGTTACCCCACTGAAGATCTTGAGGACCAAGTCTGACCTACTGGTTGGCTCTCAGTGCATATCACTTAACCTCAGGTGCAAGGACATTTTAGTTCGCCTGTCCTGACGAACTATGTTCATCCTCAGATAGGTCCCTATGTATCCTCCTAAACCAGTAAGTGAAGCATACCTCTCTGAAGAACTCCAAAGCAAGCCCAAACTGGAACAGTCATTGAGACATTCCCACAATATCCTAAAACCTTCATATTGAATGACAGACCGTGGTTCAGACCCTCTTCTCATCTTGGATGTTCATCTACCCAAGTGAGTCGCAAAGCATCTGGAAAATGGCTCGGTCTGAAGCAGGGTTTTCACTGTCTCTACAAAGATATTTTCATGTGTATCAGATATTTAGCAATTAACCAGATGCTTCCAATAAAAAGGCTAATAATCTAAGTAGTGATCTTTATAACTTTTACTGTTTGCCCCTCAGAAATAAATGCTCAAAGTTGCAATTTGATGTTCTGAGCATAGTCAGATTCCATGTAAGTTTTCAGGCACAGAAAAAAGACTTTTACCAATGTAAAAGGTACTTCTCTGCTCTTCTAGAAATGAAATCCAAGAGCTGTAATTTCCCTGGAGTCTTTTTCCTTGGTCCTGATTAACACAGTCCACAGGAAAAATAATCCTGAATATTTGAGAGTTAATAGTGCTGATGAAGTAAAAGTAATTTGTTTGTGTGCTACTTTTAAATGGTTGAAATAATTTTATCTCTGTAAGTACACTAATGAAGCTAGACCCACTGGCCATTTCACTAGAGCCCAGTTACAGAGGGAACTCTGACACAGTGAGGCAGTATGTGTGGAGAGAGAAATTTGCAGTGCTGCACTAGTAGTTCTCGGGCTGTTTATTTGTGGAAAAGCCTGCTAGCATTTCCTGATCAAGCTGGCTTCTTAAAAGATACTTAAGGCTAGACAATGAGCTCATTGTCACTGTGCTTACTTACACCATGATTTTTGAAATTATTTTTAAGTCTTATGCCCAGAGTTAATATTAATATTTATTCCATCTTACACATAATGAAAATAACTTGATAAAGTAATCCTATACATGTGTTGATTAAAGTTTGGTTTCTGGAGTTACGTCTTTGTTTCTGACTAAAACGTAGTTCAGCCAAAGAACACGTACAAGATCTACCCACAAATACCTTTTCTTTTTGTTCATACAATAAATAAAATCTCTCTTTTTCTTTAAAGGAAATTGAGGAGTCAGGAATTTTTTTCCTCTTTTCTAGGTTCTCAAGGCCAAAATAATAGAAAAATGTATTCAGATCAGATGTGAAAACCTTATTAGGAACATCTGGGCTAATCAATGTTTATAAAAATGTAAATAAATTATACAGGAAGGGAATATTAGAAAAGACAGTTCTTCTTTTTCTCACTCTTCAAACTATTACATAAATAAGACCTGATCCTCCAAATCTGGAGTCATGTGAGTGATCTCTTTGAAGCTGATGCATTCACTGAATTAACATGAATAAATTGATACTTACATGACTCAGAACTTGGATGACTGAAGCTCTGATATAAATATTTTTCTCTCTTGTGCATCAGATTGAATAAATCAGCAAAAGGGTTTTTTTCAACTTTTTCAAGATTAAGAAATCAATTTTAGAAGTGTTCAAGCCTTCACTATGCCTGGCCTTGACTTCAACTTCAGTCCTTAGGCTGCTCCTACTTCAGAGTCCACTGGCGGCTCACAGAGGTCATCTAGCTCACTGGAATCAAGGAACAGAGCATTTTGACTCCCTCCACTTGACCCCAACCATCCCATGTATTAAATGAAACACAAAAGCCCGCACAGTGAAATCAGGTCCACCCTAGCAGGAAATCTTTGTGTGCCAAAGTTTTTACCTAGCCCTTACCTGGGTGGCCATTTTGCAATCATAACTAATCGCTTCTAGTTGAAATGTAGCTGCGGTTAAAGGCAACTGTATAGTTGCAATTGTTAGAAGAACTGGGAAATCTCTCTCCTAAAGGGATATTTTGGCTCTCTCCACCAACTCTGGGATCGTTTTTCTAAACTAACCTTCACCAGCCAAGAACAATTTTATGCCAAAATATATAGCATGGGAAAATGTGTTCCTACCTTTGGTTGGTTTTTGGACAATTTTACTAGCCTTGACTTAAGCAGAGAAAATTTTATCATATATCCTACAAGATCTCACAAACTAACATGGTGTAACCTGAAAATTCAGAAAGCTTGGTTTAGGTGGACTGACAAAACACTGACAGAGATGTAGCTACCATGATTCCACAAACACAAGGCATATGATTAGAGTAGCACCACGAGCAGACTTAGGACAATACTTCCATCCGTTGCGTTGTACCTAGGTTATTGCTAGGATGGGTGGCCACAGGGCATTGATATACATTTGTATGGACCAGCTGGTGATGAAGGGCATCAAAGTGGTGTTTTCAACATGTTCCTGGGAACAGGAAGAAATTCTCTGTAAAGGTCAAAGGTCAACCACTAACACACTTAAACTTCATCCCATGATAGGTTCCCCAAACATTTGAAACTTTTTCACATCTCTAGCAAGTTTTTTAGATAGATGCCAAACCTAAGTTAAAATTGGGTGGAAACCCTACAGCAAAAAGATGTCCACCTTCCTTCAGTTTACACTATTTGACATTTGAATTGTATTTTAAGGATGTTTGGCCATGTGATCCTAGATTAATGATTCAAATTACACACTCAAGAAAGAAGACGTCATATTGAAACAGACCAAAGGTTGACACACTGGAGGGAAGGGAAACCATCCAGAGGGACCTTGACAAGCTTGAGACGTGGGCCCATGCCAACCTCATGAAGTTCAATAAGGCCAAGTGCAAAGTCCTGCACCTGGGTCAGGGCAATCCCAAGCACAATTACAGGTTGGGTGGAGAATGGACTGAGAAGAGGCCAGAGGAAAAGGACTTGGGGGTGTTGGTTGATGAGAAGCTCCACATGGGCTGGCAATGTGTGCTTGCAGCCTAGAAAGAAAACCACATCCTGGACCAGCAGGTCAAGGGTGGTGCTTCTGCTTCTCTACTCTGCTCTTGTGAGACCACACCTGGAGTACTGTGTCCAGTTCTGGAGTCCCTGAAACAAAAAGGACATGAAGCTCTTGGAGCAAGTCCAGAAGAGGGCCATGAAGATGATGAGGACTGGAGCACTTCTCATATGAAGACAAGCTGATAGATTTGAGATTGTTCAGACTGAAGAAGAGAAGGCTCCAGGGAGACCTTATAGCAGCCTTCCAGTACCTGAAGGGGCTACAGAAAAGCTGGAGAGACACATTTTACAAGGGCATGTAGCAGTAGGACAAGGGGAATGGCTTTACTCTGAAAGAGGGTAGATTTAGGTTAGACATTAGGAAGAAATTCTTTGCTGTGAGGGTGGTAAGACACTGGAACAGGATGCCCAGGGAAGCTGTGGATGCCCCCTCCCTCGAAGTGTTCAAGGCCAGGTTGGATGGGGCTCTGAGCAACCTGGTCTAGTGGGAGGTGTCCCTGCCCATGGCAGGGCGGTCAGAACTAGGTGATGTTTAAAGTTCCTTCCAACCCAAACCATTGTATGATTGTAGGCCTCTTTTCCTCCAGCAGTAGCCTACATCTGGTGCTTCAGGAGCATTTGAAAAGCTATGACTACACACAATGCTGGTAACGTAATACCCTATTAATAATGTAATTTATCATCATTTAAAACAATGTAGCATAATCCCTACAGGATTCAAATTCATTCTACTATTCAGCAGCTGCACAGTTATAGAAAATAAAGAAAAGTACATTCCAATATTCATTCGAGCAGTGTCCTTTAACATTACTCTTGCTCCACTTCTAAGTTTGTTCACAGGGTATATGTTCAGGTTACTGGGATCAGCTGGTCTCGTCTGTCTTTCAACAGCCATTTTCCCAGAATAGTGTTGGGCATAACCTTCTGCTGGTGATGGAGGTGCCAATGATGATTTTTAGTATTATTCAGAGATGTACGAACAGTGTGTGTCTGTAATACATTTAGCATTTAATTAAAGGCTCTGAGTTAATTATTGAGGTTTATTCTGACTTAAACTTTTCCTTTCTGTGTGAAAAGCTAAGGAAGATGGGGAAAGTTTTATTGATCTTATACAAGGATAAGAGTCTATTAAGCTGAAATTAATTACTCTGGAGTAATTATCTTCTCTGATCAGACTGAATCTCTGATGGTTACAGTTTTGTGGAAAAGTCCATTTTTTGTACCACACCCGGGAGAGAGTATTTAGGTAGAACTGGAAATAAGGATATTGGAGGTCTTCAATATGCTAAGGCAGATTGTTGCCAGCTGTGGTGTAATTTCACTCGATACTTATCCAGGTTTGTATGGCTTATCCAGTGTTGTTGGTTTTGGTTTTTCTTCCAGCCAGCATTCAATATTTCCCTTCTCCAAATCAGGCTGTCATGTATTCCGAAGGTTGACATCCAAAGTTCGTTGTGACTTTAAAAAATATGGCCACCAACCCTCATATCCTATGCTTTCTGCTGTGGGTATTACTGCTGTTTCTAAGAGAGAAAAATGTGAATTTGATCCTCCTTGCCTCTTGGCTTTTGACTGGCTACTGTGACCAACTCTTTTGAGCTCAACAACATAACCCTTACCAAGAGGTTTTCCCCATCTTCCTGGGCAGGCTGTTCCAGTCCCTGACCACTCTTTCAGTAAAGAAATTCTTCCTAATGTCCAATCTAAACCTCCCCTGCCACAACTTCAGACCATTTCCTCTGGTCCTGTCATTCACCTGGCAGAAGAGGCCAACACCCACCTCCCTACAACCTCCTTTCAGGTAGTTGTAGAGAACAATGAGGTCTCCCCTCAGCCTCCTCTTCTCCAAACGGAACATCTCCAGTTCTCTCAGCTGCTCCTCATATGACCGTTTTATCTGGTTTTCAATTCTTACATCATTACTGCAGTTTCTATCTCCACTTGTGGATTACAGAAGCAAACAATTGAATGGTGCTTAACTCAGAAGAGCACTTAGCCTTGAGGTTGATGGCACTTTGCAATCACAGTTCATTCACATTTTAGATACTTATTCTATGCACATCCTTTGCAGTGAAGCATTTAGCCCATGTTGTGTTCATAAATAAGGTATGGACACTAGACGACTGATTGTCACAACTTGAAAATCAATATTTTTTTTTTTACTGGCAAGTAACAATCAGCTCTTATTTATGAAGCTGGATTAAGGATTGTTGAACCTCCTCAGAATATAAAAGAATCTATAATCGGTTACAGTTGCACTCTGAATCTTCCAGCCAAGAAAGTTTCAAGCTGTATGATTGGTCTGGACTATTTGTCAAACATGTTTCCATGCCTCCTAGAAACAAATAATCTTGATGCAGTGGAAACATAAGTGCTACTCCATATAAAAAAAAAAAAAAGGAGAAAGTCTGCCTTAGCCAGTTTCATCTGAGCTGTAAACCTTTTCAATAGGTTGGCTCAGAGGCAAGCAGAAAACATAGGGGTTGCACTGTGCAGAGGTCCAAAACTCACTGTTCTTAATCCCTCTGCTGCCGGTGTGGAAGGACTCAGTCTTGTTCTCTCCATGGACTCAGTCCAGGGGCTTGCACCCCAGAGAGCTGTGAGATGTTTTGGCCCCATATTTCTACTTCTTTCTTTAAAACAAAACAAAACAACAAAAAAAAAAATTGTTTGTTCTTAGCAGCTTTAAATCCTCCAATAACCTAATAAAAAAAGTCTTTTTTAACAAGTCTAGCACTTTGTCCAGTGAGTTACTGAGAGGAAGAAAAAGCTCTTCATCCCACATGGAGGCAAATCTGGCTTCCCCAGAGAGCACTTGAGGGAGCAGCTGACTCCAGGGCTTTTGCTCAGACACCTACAGGAATTAACAGGACAAGGGCCACTCTTGGCTCCTGGGTCTGAAGGAAAAAAACCATCATCAGCTGCACAATCAAGGCTCCTCCAGATCCTCTGGTAAAAGTCAGACATAAATCAAGTGTGTTACTGTGGCAGGGAGCCCAACACTTCTGGGAAGTGTGCGCAAACAGCTGTTGTGCCAGGGAACTCAGCAACACTTCAGAAATGGGTGGTGAGCAGGCTATAATTAGGACGTTGAACTACCCGTGGTTGTTTGTGCAGAAATCCTTTGGAAACCTCGGACAATAAAAAGGGAGTCGCAGTGTACTTTCTGTTCAGGGGCAGAGCACTCCCACAAATCTCCTTCAAGTGTGAGCTAATGATTACTTTCTCATCTGGCCCTTTGTTTTAGTTGTCTTGCCCCACTTTGCTCTCTCCACCGTGTCCCCTCCTTACTTTATTTACACAGATTTTAGGTAATTCTCTGACGGGACAGAGATACTCAGAAGCAAAGTTCCTACTCTTCCTAGTTCATTGTCTGTCCAAACAGAGCCTGCTTCCTTGCAGCATGACATTAAAGTTTTCTGACATGTTTGCTGTTTGTGTTTTGAGTTATTGTTTATTTCTTACAGTATCTTTTTTTATTTATTTTTTCCTGTTATTGGATTTCTGTAGTTTCTATTAATCAACTCTCTGAGGAATGACTTAATGAGCAAAAATTGACAACATGAGCCTTTAGTCAGGTGAATCCTTTTCTCCTAGTAATAACCTCTTCCCAACCTATGAAAAAATTTGTAAAGGAAGGAGCACTCATCACTAGTGAAGTAATTTCAGCCATAACTGTTAGCAATCCATTGGGATATTTCTTCCATTGTCTTTGAATGGATTTTTGTAGAACAGAGGGCACAGTTTGGCTCTGCAGGTTTTCAAGGAAAGCATTCTGGCAGACAGGACTGGCAAAGCTGAGCAGCACTATCTCCCTATCCACACCACATATGTCAGGGTGCAGAGGATCTAGGCTGATAATACATTTGTGAGAGTGCCTGAAGCAGTAGAATCTATGTAGCATGTGATATTTGGGATGGCCCCTCTTAGTCTCAACTCCCTCAGCAATGCCATGTCCTTGTAGGGAACCTGGGAAAAGCAGGCCTCGCTCTCCTGGGCTCTGCTTTGCTTTATGGCCAGGTCCCAGTCATCAACTGAACAACAGCAGAATTCAGCTTTGTCTTCACTGAGAAGCTTTATGCCAACTCAGTAGAGAAGTTAGCATTGGAGAACCAGGGTGTGGATTTACAAAGAACTAGCTGCACTTTGGTATGGGTGTTCCCAGCACAAAGTATAATGTCTTTGCAACACAGTGACATATTCACCACCCACTACTATCTTCCTCAGAGGGAATTGCTCCTGAGAGAGATATTCAAAGTACCAAAGAAGGACAATGAGTAATGGTTTTAAACTGGAAGAGGGGAGATTTAGGTTAGACGTTAGGAGGAAATTCTTTAGTGTCGAGAGTGGTGAGACACTGGCACAGGTTGCCCAGGGAAGTTGTAGATGCCCCCCTTCCTGGAAGTGTTCAAGGCCAGGTTGGATGGGAAGTTGATCAACCTGGTCTACAAGGAGATGTCCCTGCCCATACAGGGGGGTTGGAACGAGGTGATCTTTAAGGTCCATTCCAATCCAAACCATTCTATGATTCTAAGATTCTATGGAAGTTCTTGCTTTGAATCATTTTCTGTGGGAGCCTGACTCTTTCCTTTGAATACAGTGGAATCCTAGGGGCAAAAATGCAGTAAATTTTTTTTTAGGACAGTGCTTACAGAATAGAATAATCCTCTCATAATATCTGCCTTTAATTTTGTCAGGGTTACTTGCAGTAAGTTCCTTACCAGATTTGAACTGTAATATTTTACGCGGTTTTGATGGTTCAGTAAGATTTAGGCAGTCGTTATAAATATCTTTAAGCTAGCTATAGCCAGGATGTCTAGTAGTGTGTACTAGCAAGCAATTTCAATGTGTGACCTTTACCTGCTGCTCCCAAGGATATGGTGAGTTTGTATCCATTTCAAAGATCAGATAATTATTAGATGGTTCTCTAAGAGAAATTCTGAAATAAAGCCTTTGATTTTACAGTCTAGGGGCATGACTGAGGAGATTAGAAAGTAGTAATTCACACCCTTGATACCTGAGATTGATCTTGTATGAGCAGCTGTTCCTCTCCCCCCCAAATTAGACACTTTGCATATATATCATACTATTAGTTACCCTCAACAGTGCTATCTTCACATATGGTCTAAAGAAATTGTCATCCATGTTCCCACGAGAACTATATTGAAAAAATAAATACACATCCACAAGGCATTTATCCAGTCCATCTTTCATAACATCAAATCAAAATGCACAATTCATAAAATCACTGTGTTAGAAAAGTGATGAAATCTGTTAATCCATCATTTTGACTGGGTGAGATTGTTTCTGACAGTGTGTTTGGTAGTGCTCTCATACTGTCTAGACTTAGAGAATTAAATGATCGACTGTCTGTGCCGAACTGAGATCATTTTGTGAGTGTGTCTATATGTGTCGAAAGCATGATGATTTCGAGTGTTTATCCCACTTGCTTTCACAGTGAAGGCAATTTCTTTGTATGACAAGAACATGATAAGGCAGCAATTTTGAATAAGTAAAAAAGATTTGGATGTTTAGGTTTCTTATTTTATGCTTCACTGCAAATATTTTGCATGCTTCTTGACTTGTGTCTTGGAGCCAAGAGTTAGAATTTGAGTTTACTGCATCCATCTGCCAGGAAAGAAGAGCATCTGTTTACATTAAAAGGCCTGTACTACTAACTGCTAAGGGAGACACATCACTGGCTTCTATGGTCTTACAGTAGGATAATGATGCCCATTGATTTTGAGAATTTAAGTTGCCATGAAATGGCTAAAGATTCTTCTTGCACAGTATTACAAAAGGTAAGTCCCCTGTCACTTTTGTTCAAGGTATTAGCATGTTAAAAACATTTGTTACATATTCATTTTAATAAACTATTTTACACTTCTGAGCCTCTTAATTTCTTTTTTATGTATGAGATTTGTACTTTTCTCTCGTAGTGGCAAGAGTATTGAGGGCAAAGGGTAGAATTTAATGTTTCTGTGACTATAGAAATTATTCATAGTTCTACTAGAATGAAAAGCTTCTTTTAAATGTTATTCAACTACTAAATAATATTCTAGCATCAGACTGTCTTCACAATTGTGTATGATTTACTAATTATATATGAGAAATCTACTTATATTTGGTTCTGAAAGACCTGTTTGTATTACTCTTGGACACTGGACAAGGCAGAATTCAGTGCTGACACTGAAGATGGGAACTCTTGCATCCCTTATAAGCCATTTCAAATGCCTGAGACTGACCAAACTAGCAAACGGAGATACCCCAGTCTACTTTGTTTTAATGACAATTTTTGTAGAACAAAAGCCCAGTGAGAGAAAACAACAGACTGGTGTCAGTGTATTTCCAAGGCCTGGTCAGAAGTAAGTAATGTGAAACATTACTTCATGTTGTTATAAAGATTAAGAACAAATAAAAAAAGCTAATGCAGCAGATTCTGTTAGTACTAACTAGTTAGAAGAAATAAAAATGGCAACCACAGGGACTGCTTAAAATGTGAACAAGTTTTGTGTGTAACTGCAAGAGAAGACCCAGGTTTTGACCACTCTGAAAGCTGATTCTCTTCTATGGCAGGGAAGGACTGTGAGGTGTTTTCATAACTGGCAGCAAGGATAAGAGAGTGATAGCATATTTTTTCAGTTATCATTCTAGATTTCTGCTTTTCTTCTGAACAGTTTAGTCTCCAATTTCTTTAGCTTTTTGCTTGGATAAAAAACAATGATCAGTTTGTCCAGTGGTACAATGCATAAGGGTTTAGCAAATGTATGAAAATGTATTTAATATATTCACATATTTAACAATCCCAGTGACAAACCTGAGTGGGCTTTGTGATCTGTGGTTGGAAGCCCAAGTGCAGCTGCTGGTCTCTGATGATGATATTGTCATTGCAAAAGCATGTCCTGTAAAACAATGTAAAAGCATGTCCTAATTGACTAAAAGCTTGGAGAGCAAAGGTATGAGAGATGGAGCCCTCCCAGAGTTTGCTTCCTTGCTGAACTCACTGATGGGAGGACAAACAAGGAGGCCAAGAGGGAGTGGAAAATACTTGCCAGCCTCCACTTGACTGAGAATGGGGCTTAACTACTAAGTTAAGCAAGTTTGCTGATGACACTAAACTGGGAGGAGTGGCTGACACACCAGAAGGCTGTGCTGCCATTCAGAGAGACTTAGACAGGCTGGAGAGTTGGGCGGGGAGAAACATGATGAAATTCAACAAGGGGAAGTGTAGAGTTTTGCATTTGGGGAAGAACAACACGATGTCCCAGTATAGGTTGGGGGCTGACCTGCTGGAGAGTAGTGTAGGTGAAAGAGACCTGGGGGTCCTGGTAGACAGGAGGATGACCATGAGCCAGCAATGTGCCCTTGTGGCCAAGAAGGCCAATGGCATTCTGGGGTGCATTAGAAAGGGTGTGGTTAGTAGGTCAAGAGAGGTTCTCCTCCCCCTCTATTCTGCATTGGTGAGGCCGCATCTGGAGTATTGTGTCCAGTTCTGGGCCCCTCAGTTCAAGAAGGACAGGGAACTGCTTGAAAGAGTCCAGTGCAGAGCCACAAAGATGATTAAGGGAGTGGAACATCTCCCTTATGAGGAAAGGCTGAGGGAGCTGGGTCTCTTTAGCTTGGAAAAAAGGAGGCTGAGGGGTGACCTCATCAATGTTTACAAATATGTAAGGGGTGAGTGTCAGGGAGATGGAGTTAGGCTCTTCTCAGTGATGACCAGTTATAGGACAAGGGGTAATGGGTGTAAATTGGAGCATAGGAGATTCAAGGTGAATATCCGAAAAAAATTTTTTACTGTAAGAGTGACAGAGCACTGGAACAGGCTGCCCAGGGAGGTTGTGGAGTCTCCTTCACTGGAGACATTCAAAACCCGCCTGGATGCGTTCCTGTGTGATGTGCTCTAGGTGACCCTGCTCTGGCAGGGGGGGTTGGACTAGATGATCTTTCGAGGTCCCTTCCAACCCCTATGATTCTATGATTCTATGATACTAAAATCAATGAATATTCAGGGTTCAGCCACCAGTTCTACTGCCCTGCAGTGAAACACCTCGAGCATAGCTTCAGTTGAGGTTTCTGGACCCAAGCAGATGACCAGCATTGTTAGTCTCCATAGGAATTTCCATTTTGCTCTACTCAAAGTTAGTGTGTGAAACGCAGGAGAAGAGGAAATCCCTGTGGAAGATGTTCACATACATAACCTTTTTGATGTTTCACTCACTACCATTTGCATCCTGGTCAACTGCCATTTGTTTGCTTGGAAATGGAACCATTGCACTGTGAAAGGTCAGATCCTGATATAAAACCATGATGTTGGAGCAAAATTACTTCCTCAGTGGCTTCTGACCTGTAGTTAGTGGTGTATTAATAAGAAATAAACTGCCTTTTAGGGTCCAAAACCCAAAGATACAGTTCTCTGTCCTAGCCTCCAGGAGGTCAGTTGTAGCCATCAGTGTCTTACACTTATTTAAATAACATTACACCATCAATGTGTAGGGTCTTCTATCCCTAGAACCTCACCATTCAAGCACAGGGCAGATCCTGGTGCTTAGTATGACCAAGGAGAAGTTCTGAAGCATGCTCTGAAGTTAACAATTACATCCCCTGATTGCAAATCTTTATTACCTTTTAAGTGAGCCAATATACTGGAATGCAAAATGGCATTATCACTAATGAAATAAGATAATTACACTAATGGCATGACCGGTGATGCTAAGTTCACATTGTGCAAGTTGTAATGAGGCTTCTGGATCAATAAGCAGCTCTCTGGCTGGTCACATCAGGCACACAGGGCACAACGTCTGTGAGAAAAGCCTTTAGGAAATGCAGATGGTTAACTCCAGAGATGCTGGAATGATTCTTAAAAGTCCAGGTTTTCCTCTAGTTACACTTGTAAGTCTTATTATATGTTTCATTAAACAAAGTGATACAAGTCTACATTAAAAATACCAGTGAGCTTAAATTATGCCTTTTTTTTTTTCATATTTCTTGAAAAATATGACTTGGGCTGGCATTGTTATTATTCTTTCAAAGAGTTAAATGCTATTTTTTTTTAGCTAGGATAAAAAACCCACTAATTTAATTGCTAATGTCTTTTTGACAGGAACTTCCCCAAATGGTGAAATATTTTTCAATGTTTTACTAGTTTCTTCTGCAAAAGAAAAAAAAAAAAAATTCCTGTGCAAAACTAATTGGAAAAAAATGTATTTCTCTGACATGTCAAGTAAACAAAGCATTTCTCTGTGCCTCTCTCCCAGTCACTGCTGTTGGATAGGAACATAAGGACAAAGATAGTGAAATTTTTTGTCTGCCTGTTTGCCTTGGTGGTTATATATTTTTTTAATTCCAGTGAACAAATTTTGGACAGTCCATAACACTATGCTCTGCTTCTTCAGGAGCCAGACAAGAAACAAATACATGTCAAAAGCAACGGGTTGGAAAGCAGCTTTGCAGCTGTGCCTGCTCCTACAGCAGAATGCCATGGTCTTCATGTTATGTCCAGCTCCACATCGCACCCTGGCAGCAACACAAAGGGAACGTAAAGCCAACAAGCTTGTCCTCCTGGCATTTCCCTGGAGGTTCTTGGTGAGGGCTGAACACCTAAGGAGTCAGAATTTGAGAGAGAAAATGGATACAGCGGAAGGCAAAATAGTCTCAGAGCAGGAACTGTCCCTACAAATCAAGATGGTCCAACATCAATCAGTCAAAGAAGTCTCCAGGCTGCTTTAACTGCAATCCTGGATGGCATTGGGATATTGCTATTGATGGAAGCAAAATGAATTCCCTTAGCAAGTTACTCATGGGACTTGAGGACATTCACAGGACTTACTTAGACTCCATTTTTATCACCAAACAACAACAACAACAAAAATAAGTACAGGACATGACATGAAATATTCCAGGAATATTTATGTGTTGCTGAAGTTCTTCACAATATAGTTCCCATGATGCAAAAAAATTTACAACCCTCTGCCTGAGGAAGATGTTAATAAAAGCAGTGCTCCAGACATTGTGTCGAGGCTTCATGGGATGCCTGTGAGGCAGGAGCAAAATATAATCGACAATTTTATTTAATAATAAACAACACTAGAATACGTTCAAGTAATGTTTTGGTTGATTTTCAAGCCTTTATTTGCCATTATTGAACTGAGTTGGAAGATGATTGCTTAATTGCTGTCCCACAGGGTCCATCTCGGAAATGAGATGTGTATCTCATAAGCCTACCCCTCAGAGTTATGTTTTAAATAAGTTCCATGTCAGCTAGGAGATTTAGATGTGTAACTGATGCTGGGTAAGAGATTACAAAATGAAACTGATGAATAATGGGAATTTTTTTAGTTTTCTGAAGAAATTCTTTCATAATGAGACATGTTTTCATCTAGTTTCGAAGTATTTTAATGAGACAATCAGAATATTTTAACTGCATAATATTTTGCACTTAGAGTTTTATTCAAATTCAATATTATTAATATTAATTTATTATACCATCACTACAGGAAATTTCTATTTAATGATAATTGTTCAAAGCGGAAACAAAATTTGTTCCCATGTCCCTTTTGTTTATATTCTGTGTGTGGAGTTTCCTACAATTTAATAAAAAGGAGGTAGTTTGATCTAGAAGGACAAATATTAAAAAGTAAGTAGCAATTCCCTAGTGATTCTGAAATAAAGTTAAAATAATATAATCTGTCATTACAATAAGAGGCTGTAATTAAGTAACATGAAATAGACTGAAAAGAGTTCCAAGCTGAAACTAAAAATGTCAAAAAAACCCCTTAAGACTTTTCCCAAATGTAAACAAAAACCGTGGAAGTTTTTTGGTTTTGAGTTTAATTTACAAGTTTTCCCAGAGGACTTTTCACTGAGGTTGAAATGGTTTGAAAAGAGTGTCCATTTCAACAAAAACTGTGCAGCAAAGCAAAAGAATAATTCAGCCCTGCTGCTGTTAGGAGTCACAAACAAACCATGGCAATGCCTGTGGCATAAGATGTACAGTATAGCTCGAACCTCTGAATGCTCTCCTGTCATTTTTTGGACTGGGGAAATCACATAGAGTTATGAGATAGATGCAAAAACCTGCTAAATGTCACTCCTAAATTCATTCTTGTTAATCAGCTAGGATATTTTACTCCAAAACTAGTGCCCTTCATGGTTTCCTCAACTCCTGCAGCCTTTGCTGCTACCACCCAGCAGAAAGGCTGAGCTTGGCATTTGGTGTATTTTATAACCTGTTCCACAGCTCCTACCTGGAAACTTATTTTAACACCACCAACCAAAAAAAACCCCAAAACCCAGCATTTAAAATTGACAGTTACAGGATAGCAGGGCCAGGGAGGTGATCTCACCCCTGTACTCAGCACTGGTGAGGCCACATCCTGAGTACTGTGTTCAGTTTTGGGCCCCTCACTACAGAAAGGACATTGAGCTACTAGAGTGTGTCCAAAGAAGGGCAACGAAGCTGATGAAGGGTTTGGATCATATGTCTTACAAGGAGCGGCTGCAGGAACTGGGGTTGTTTAACATAGAGAAAATGAGGTTGAAGTTGACCTTATAGCTGTCTACAACTACCTGAAAGGAGGTTGTAAAGAGGTGGGGATCGGGCTGTTCAATGAAGTTATAAATGGTAAGGCAAGAGGTAATGGCCTCAAGGTGCATCAGGAAAGGTTTAAACTGGATGTTAGGAAGAATTTCTTCACTGAAAGGGTTATCAGGTATTGGAACAGGCTGCCCAGGGCAGTGGTGGAGTCACCATCCCTGGAGGTATTTAGGAGTCGTATAGATGTAGTACTTAGGGATATGTTTTAGTCAAGAACTTGTCGCTGTTGGGTTGATGGTTGGACTAGGTGATCTCTAAGGTCTTTTCCAGCCAAGGAAATTTTGTGATTCTGTGAAATATAAACTGTGAACACCCTTTCTGCTCTTCACAAAAGACATAAGCAGGTTTACCTATGGCATGAGAGATAAAGCTAGACAAGGTGTAATGCAGGCAACAAATGTTTATCAGCCAGTAAGACTTGGACAGTCTATTAAGAGAAGTTTTGGACTCTTCTTCCTGGGGTCTGCACAACAAGGCTCGCTAATACTGGAGATGAAAGCGTTGTATGTACAGATGTATCTGAAGACAAGTCAGCAAATGCTAAAGTGTTATGTGGGAGGCTAGAGGAGGTGATTGATTACTCTTTTGTGATTGATTAATATTAGCCAGAAGATCAAATCAATTGTGTTTGTTTGCACCAAAGAGAAGACCCAGAAGCAAATGCTTAAGTTCTTAGCTAAGTGTTGCTAATAGCAAATTAAATATCAAATTGTAACCAGCATGATATTTCTCCAAGGAACTTACCTTCTGAAGTTTGTGGCTTAAAGACTTTCCAAATCAGAGACTGTACCTTTGTATTCTGTATCTCTTGGGTGATTTTATTCTATGAAATCCTAGCTGAATTTTCAACCAATTAACAATTTTGCCACCCAGAACCCAGTTTGTCATCCAGGTTGATTATCTAGGTTTTTCATCCAGATTATCAGTACAAGAGCATTAAACAATTGACTTATATTCTCTGTACAAAATAATACAAATTATTTTGTTTTAAATTAACAACCCTAAAATTTAATTTTTCATGGACCCAGTCTCTTTAAATGCCCTTGTTAAAAGCTATTGCATAGACAGCCTGATGCCAAAAGCAATTCCATTACATGAAATCCAAATCTCTTAATTTGAGCTGTTGTAATTTCTTTTTTCCCAAGCTGGAGTTTAAAGAACTTCAAACACTCCTACCATTCCACATATAACCTGTTTCTACAGTAGAAGCGTAGTTCAGGAAATAGGAATGTGAAGCTCCATAATTCTAGGTAAAGTAGTTTCTGATTTGAGAAAAAAAATCTGCTCAGGTCTCAAGTGGGGAAAGCAAAGTAAGCCTTGATTGAAGGGCACTAAGCTAATCACATTCTACAGTTATTGAGGACAGTTAAATCATCATTTATAAAGTAATGATTGTTTAAATTATCTTATTGAATCCATTTGCCAATCCCTAATCAGTTTTTTATTGCTGATCAGAGGGAATAGCTTTGCTATTGGCATTAGCTTGTCTATGCAATAGATTTTAGCAAGAAGCAGTTAAAAATCTATATCAATCTACTAATCTTGCTTTACGTTGCCTCTATTTTTTTTTCCTTTAAAAAAGAAAAGGCTTTTCAGGTGGCAAATATAAAAAATAATTGTTCAGATCTTTTTGTAAAATAATTTTAAGGTATGTGATTTTGTTGTGGTGGTGGTTTTTGTATATTGTCACATAAACAGATTGATGTTTACGACAAGTCAGATGATGAAGCTGAGAAAAAACCTTTTTGTGAAATGCACACAGATTAACCCAATCTGGCTGATTACTGTGCTACTAAATCAGTTGTTGCTATTTCCATGGCAGCAAAAGGAGTTACCCTGGGCAGCACTTCTCAGTGCACATAAACTGGAGACAGATTAATGTAAAGTAGCTGGCTTAACCTCCTTGTATTTTATCTTTTCTCTACTTCCAGCATTCACTCACTACCAAGGCTATTTCTTCTTTTCCAACCAATTCAGTTGCCTTTCCTGTGATACCAGGACACTGTGGAGAGAGCATGGTGGGAAGAGAACCTCTAATTCTTCTAGTTTTACCCCAATTTTTTTCTACAAACTTTTTTACCATCACTAGCAGATAAATTCTACTCCTCTCATGAGTTTTGCTGCAGTGCCCCATGCTGTGGCTTTTTTCTTCTCCATGAACTCTGACTCCCTCCCACCACCAGCCTGGCCATTCCTCCACCAAACAGAAAGCAAGTATCCACAGAGATCTTGCTCTCAAATCCTCTCCCAGCTGTGCAGAAGCTTCTTTAATTTAACTGACAAAGACTATGGTTGATAACAAAGTTATGGCTACTGGTAGTTAGTTATAGCTAGTGTACAAGCCAGAAACTACCACTCTAAAAATGCAGATTGCCACTTCCTAGTCCTAATTAAATACTTTTGATCACCTGTATTATGGTTGGTATCCTAGGAAGATCTCTACTAACAAGATATGTAAAAGTTACGTATGTGTGTGCAAAATACAGCTACATGATAGCCAAGACTGAGCTCTGTTGAACTAGGCAACTTATATTTTGAAAAAATCAGTGATTCAAAGGAGATTGAATTCTAGAAATTAGTTATCAGATCCAACTAGTTCATTGAGAGAGAGACACAATTCTCATGTCTGGTTACCAATGACAGCAGAAACAAAAGCATGAGCTGAAGAAATCTGGATTAGCTACATATATATTAAAGTCTGTGTTCTCCTAGACTGTAGACATGTATTTTCATGTAGTGAAAGTTATCTAATTTTGCCTAAATGTAGAAAACAATGCTATTAGTAATCTGTATGTTAATGATGTATATAGGTTTCTTCCATCATTTGATTTCACAACCCTCTCTGAAAAGCAAGTGTCATCAGCTGACTCACAACAAAACGTAACCTTAAATGCATTTGAAAATAGGTGAGAAACAACTCACGGCTCCAGGAAACAAGGGAGAAAATGCAGAAGGAACAAAGACCAAATAAAAGATGTCGAAGTAATCTTGAGTGATAGAGCTTGAAAATGACAAAGAATGCCAGTCCTCCAGAGGAAATTGCAGACTAAAACCTGCCAGCATGATGGAGACATTGGATGCTGGGGTTTTCAAAGGCACCTAAGAGAGTTAGAAGTGTGGCAACATGAGATTATTCTGACTTTTGGCAAGGGTTACAGAGCTGCACTTTGCAAAGCAGCAGGGACTTATGAGAGTGTATTACTTTACCACTCAGTCTCAACAGGCAGTTTGCAAGATCTTGCAAACTTTCCCGTGAGTGATCATCACGTTCTAGTGAATGGTACTTAGTGGAATAGCTGGAGGCTAATTTTTAAATCCCTCTGTGTCACGGTGAATTGCACTGCTTGTAACTGGCAATAAGGTAATACACAGAGCAGAGTCAGGATGGCACATGTGGAATTAGTGAGACTTAAAGTGACTTTATGTGTATTGCATCATTCTAGTATTCTTCAGTATTAGTGGTGTCAGTAGTTCATTATTAGTTTGCTTAGATCTGTTTGGACTTAGGGTGACCCTGTGTGGTAACATTAACTAAGCACAGTATAGGATATTTTTTCATGAGCTAGGAAGCCACACACACATTTTGTCCTATAATAATGGTAAAGAACAAAGAAATAGTCACTTTCCTTCTAAAGATGAAGAAGGAAGAACAAAGGAAATGGTGCATAGCCCTCAGGTCTGCTCTTCTTCCTTTTAACTACACATGAAACCTTTTTTTATGTTTTAGATAGGCAGAAATAATAAGTGGCTCCTATGAGAGGTAATATTTCTGGAAATCCAAATAAACAATCAGTAGCTGCTGTGTAATTTATGTGCCTTTGCTTCAAAACAGCCCAAGTATTATTTCTTCTAATGTCTAACAAGCACTGTTATAATTAGAAGATTTGAAGCAGGCAACCTTTCTTTTTGGTGGTATTTGCAGGGTTCCACCTCATGTGTTAATCTGCTCCCCAAACTTGTCATCCCAGACTTATTTTTATTGCTGTTTTTATGTCTCCACCATGTAACATTATTTTGATCTATTTTACAGGCCATAAAAACTGTAAAAAGGTTTTGCATGTGCAAATTCCTTTGAAATCAGGGAAGCTGAGCTTGCAGGACTGTGCATACTGTGCTGTGCCCTCAGTCCCGAGCATGTTCAGCTTTGCTCTGTTCTCCTGGGTGGTTGCATTGCCTCAGCTCCCTGTAGAGATGCATGTTGAATTCTTTGATACCAGCAAAATGATACAACTTTGTCCTGTTTCCCCAGAGTAATGGCGAAGAACAGAGCATGCCACAGATTAAATGTTAACACCAAAATTATTTTAATCACAGGTTTTTATTTAAAACAGAAAATTCACACCCTACCCATATAGCTAGTCATGTTTCACATAAACTGGGTGAGATTTTTAAAAATAACCTACCAAAATAAAGTAAAATAGCACTCTGTCCAAGCTGTTGATCCAATCTTTGTACATAAAAAAGAAAGACAGGTTTTTTTATCCTTTCATCTAACAGCTTTAATGTAAAAAAATAGAGAGGAAAGACCTAATTTGTTGGTTTAGAAAAGTAATGCCACTCATTAATCAGAGCACTGAAGAGAGAAAACATAAAGTGACTTGAGTTGGCTTTTATCACTGATGATAAAATATCCACTTCTACTGGAAGCCCCACCATCCCAGTTTCATTGAATACACAGTAATTCAATCATGACTAGGAATAATTTATTTGTAATAAGGAAGGCTTCTGTTTCTCCATAATGAGTTGATTGTATCTTGTCAGAGGCACCTTAAACCCATCAAATGTCAAATGAATTATATCAAACATATTATTATAGCAGCTGGGTGTGTGTAACTGATGAAACAGAGCTCTCTATTTTCATTTTGTACTGTGACTGATAAAATGTAGCTTGTAAAATGGAGTCTGTGACACAAATTCATGCAGGTCCCAAATTTTCTACCTTTAAAAGGTTTGTTTCATAAATACGATCTACTCATTTGCTTGAAATATTAAGTCATAATTTGCTGGGGGAACTGTATACCAGAACATTCTTTTATAAAACACTTGCATTTCTTTTTAGCATTCAAATTAAAGTAACTCCTGTTCCCTATGCATGGCCTGATAATGCACTTATCCAAAAATTAGATTTGAGGTAACATTTGATCCCATCTCTCTCTAAAAGCACTTTCTGGAAACGGGAGTGTGGCAGAGGGTCTGCTGCAGGGCTGGAGAGTGAGACACAGCCACAGGAATATCTGGGTATCAGTCACAAAGAAAACAGATGTGCAGGTGACCCATGGGGATTCGCTTCATTCACAGCCCAGGACAGGGTGGAGGGTCCCTGTCTGCACTGGTGTGTGGCGTTGCCTATGGCTACACCTCTGTGACCCGTCCTGCTGCTCTGTCTCACTAAAACAATCAGCACAGGGGGGAGGGAGAGGCAGATGAGTTTCTTGTGAGCACAACTGGAAGAAGCAGCATTAAGAATCACTAAATCATCAGTGGCCAAGAAGGCCAACAGTGTCCTGGCTTCCAACAGCATTCTGGCTTCCAACAGTGTCTTGGCTTGTACCAGAAATACTGTGGCCAGCAGGGCTAGGGAAGTGATTGTCCCCCTATACTCAGCACTGGTGAGGCCACACCTTGAATCCTGTGTTCAGTTTTGGGCTTCTCACTACAAGAAGGACATCAAGGTTCTGAAGCACATCCAGAACAGGGCAACAAACAAAGCTAGTGAAGGGTCTAAAGCACACATCTTATGAGGAGCTTCTGAGGCAACTGAGGTTGTTAAGTCTGGAAAAAAGAAGCCTAAGGGGAGACCTTATCGCTCTCTACTAGTACCTGAAAGGAGGTTGTAGTGGGGTGGGGGTTGATCTCTTCTCCTAAGTAACAAGCAAGATAACAAGAGGAAATGTTGTTGTGCCAGAGGAGGTTTAGATTGGATATTAGGAAAAATTTCTTTACTGAAGGGTTTGTTAGGCAATGGAACAGGCTGCCCAGGGAAGTGGTTGAGTCACCATCCCTAGAGATGGTGTAGACGTGGCAATTAGGGACATGGTTTAGTAGTGGACTTGCCAGTGCTGGGTTTATGGTTGGACTTGATCTTTTAAAATCTTTTCCAAACAAAATGAATCTATGATTCAAACAGATCCCAAAAAGTTCAGTTTCTTTGCTAAATATTTTGGTATATCAGAGACAATCTTCTGTGAAGTGGACTGCATTCAGATGTCAGAAGGAAAGAAGAGACTGACATACATATAGGGAACAATTTTCCCTGGATGAGAGCTGGAGAAAGCAGGGGAGAGTACATACCCATGTACCTGTCAGCACGATTAGCAACTCCTTCATGGACACAGGTATCTTGGTCTTCCTTCACTGTTATATCTGAGAGGATAAGGCTTGATCACTTTTTAAGTAAAAAAAACCAACAGTTATTCAGAATAAATTGTAACATTCAGCTCTTCCACGGAAAATGGCTGCCATGGACATACAAAAATTGTAATGCCACTTTATGATCTTGGGAATAGTATCTTTCAAATGGGATCTCTCTATACCTAAGCTCTATACCCTTGCCATGCATAACAGTATAAAAAGACAATAGAAAGGGCTTCTTCAAATACATTGCAGATAGAACTAACACTAGAGGCAATGTAGGCCCACTGCTGAATGAGGTGGGTGCCCTGGTGATAGAGGATTTAAAGAAGGCAGAGGTACTGAATGCCTTCTTTGCCTCTGTCTTGACTGCTGCAGACTCTCCCCAGGAACCCCAGATCACTAAAGCCCCAGTAGGAGTCAGGATGAAGGAGGAATTTGCTTTGGTAGATAAGGATTGGGTTAGGGATCAGTTAAACAATCTGGACATCCATAAATAGATGGGTCTGGATGGAATACACCCATCGGTGCTGAGGGAACTGGTGGAGGTCATTGCTAGGCCACTCTCCATCATCTTTGGTAAGTCACGGGCAACAGGAAAGGTGCCTAAGGACTGGAGGATAGCAAATGTCCCTCCAGTCTACAAAAAAGGGCAAGGAGGACCCAGGTAACTATAGACCGGTCAGCCTCACCTCCATCCCTGGAAAGGTGACGGAGCAACTTATTCTTGGCACAGTCTCTAGGCATATCAAGGTTGAGGGGGTCATCAAGACCAGTCAACGTGGTTTTACCATGGGGAAGTCATGTTTGATCAAGCTTATAGCCTTCTCTGAGGAATTAACTAGGTGGATCGATGATGGTAGAGTGGTAGATGTGGTTTATCTTGATTTTAGTAAAGCATTTGACACTGCCTCCCACAGCATCCTCGTAGATAAACTGAGGAAGTGTGGTCTTGATGATCAGGTAGTGAGGTGGATCATCATGAACTGGTTGAAAGGAAGAAGTCAGAGAGTTGTGGTCAATGGGACAGAATCTAGTTGGAGGTCTGTGACTAGTGGAGTCCCTCAGGGGCCAGTACTGGGACCAGTACTGTTCAATATTTTCATCAACGACCTGGATGAGGGAACAGAGTGTACCCTCAGCAAGTTTGCTGATGACACTAAACTGGGAGGAGTGGCTGACACACCAGAAGGCTGTGCTGCCATTCAGCAAGACCTGGACAGGCTGGAGAGTTGGGCGGGGAGAGACTTGATGAAATTCAACAAGGGCAAGTGTAGAGTTTTGCATCTGGGGAAGAACAGCCCCATGTACCAGCACAGGTTGGGGGCTGACCTGCTGGACAGCAGTGTAGGAGAAAGGGACCTGGGGATCCTAGTGGACAGGAGGATGACCATGAGCCAGCAATGTGCCCTTGTGGCCAAGAAGGCCAATGGCATCCTGGGGTTTATTAGAAAAGGTGTGGTTAGTCGGTCAAGAGAGGTTCTCCTCCCCCTCTATTCTGCATTGGTGAGGTCACATCTGGAGTATTGTGTCCAGTTCTGGGCCCCTCAGTTCAAGGACAGGGAACTGCTTGAAAGAGTCCAGCGCAGAGCTACAAAGATGATTAAGGGAGTGGAACATCTCCCTTATGAGGAAAGGCTGAGGGAGCTGGGTCTCTTTAGCTTGGAAAAAAGGAGGCTGAGGGGTGACCTCATCAATGTTTACAAATATGTAAGGGGTGAGTGTCAGTGTTATTTACTGTGAGAGTGACAGACCACTGGAACAGGCTGCCCAGAGAGGTTGTGGAGTCTCCTTCGCTGGAGACATTCAAAACCCGCCTGGACAAGTTCCTGTGTGATGTACTCTAGGTGATCCTGCTCTGGCAGGGGGGTTGGACTAGATGATCTTTCAGCATCCTTTCCAACCCCTAAGATTCTGTGGTTCTGTGATTATGAACTTGTTACTAGCCTCTCAGGGAGACAGGAACAATAGACATAAGCTGCACATTGGAATGAGTTGTTTGTCACTTTGGGTGGGGACAGCAGGAATGGCAGCTAAAGATATGAAATTTTCTTTCCTTTTACGATGATGGATAACCTGAGGAGCCTCCAGAACTGACAGAGACTCAGAGCTGGGGAAATAGTAGGACTAAGCAGGGCAAGATAAAAGAGAAGAAGTCCTACCTTGTTGTAGGAACCAACTCAGTGACAAATTATGCTTTTGACACATCACTCCTGAGAGTTTAGTAATGGGATTTTCTAAAGATGGCTGAGAAGCAGGAGGTAGTATTAAAGATGTTTCTGGTTCTCATAACAGATGACTGCTACAAAACTGAATAAAGTCAGGTAAGAATTCACTCAGTATCAGTAAAACTGAAGTCAGTGTAACTGTCTCTGATGGTGATCCAAGCAACACTTTTAGAGACTGAAGACAGAATCTGAAAACTTGGACCATGCTGAGAGTGACCTTCAAAACCGTGAGATTAATGTGGCAGACACAAAACGAAGAAAGTCAGTTTTTCTTCTAGGAAATCCACACCCTTGGACAGGGAAATGAAATAATGTCTGAGTACCATGGTTTTCACAAATCCCAGGGTCCTTCTTATTTATAAAGTATTTCCTTGTTTTATACAGAATTCCTGTGCTTATGGCTAAAGAAACACCACATCTGAAGAGAACCTGGGGGAGGTATTTCTTTCCCCTCTGTTTTTGGGTGTGAGGCTCAAGCTAACAGTATTTCTTTGTTTTACAAAGAAATGTAGGTGGTTTAAATTCAGCTCTTCTTGTTTTGAATAATGCATTGCCAAAAAAGAAAGTATGTCTAGGTGTGGAGTTAATTAATAGAAACTGTCCCATCTTATTCATGTGAACACATTGCAATCAGTGCAAATGTTGGTAAGTGTTAAGTGTAATGAGGTGATTGTCACCCATAGTGGGTTATAGTGGGTTGCACCTTCAATCAGGTGACATGAAAGTTGTTACCCAGCTCTTTCCCTGCTCCTCTCCATGTATTTTGGTAGGATGTGTGGGCAGACACCAGAGTAGAAGGGAGGCGTCTCACTTCAGCAGTTCTGCTACATTTTCAGACTGAACTTTCTTAGTTACAGAATCAAATACACAGGCTAGTTTATAAGGCCCAAAAAGGTAAAGGAATCAAATTTGTAATGAAAGAACAACATTTCCTCCAGCCATTCTAACAGTGAAGAAAAATTCAATTATGAACAAGAAAACATATATACATTTAGTAACAACTATTTCTGATCAGAATGCCAGACTAGAAACCCAGGAACTCCTAAACTGTTGTGGTTTTTTTGTTCCCATTGGATTAAAGAGATTAATTTTATACGAAGGGATTCCTGTTAACAAAACTGCTACATTATCAGTGTGAGGATTCTCTCAGACAACGGAAATATTCTGGCATTTCCCCTAAGTTTAATATTTGAAGAAAAAGTTCTAGAATAATATTGTGTTTGAAAACTTGCTAAGGACAACATTATCATTCTTCTTCTTGTATTAGATATCCCTGTTATAGAACCATGATACTTTGTCAATTTACAGATTAATGTATTGTGAAAACTGTATTTTTTACATTTTTCCCAATGTATTTCTCACTCACGTTGTTCTGTAAGATCAAACTACCTGTCCCAAGATGCTGTAGCTATGAATGCATCTAATATTTTTTATTGCACCAATACACTTAATTCTGTATTAAAACCAGTGAAAAGTCAGAATAAGTGTGTAGACTTCAGAGAGAGCTGTTGTTTCCTTCACCCTGAAAGTAAAGTGGGCCTCCCAATTCTAGAGTCAGCTCTTCAGGAAACCTAGACGCCACTACTCTTTAACTGTCTAGATCTAACTGAACTGTGGTTATGGTCAAGTATTTAACAGCATTTCACACTTCTCCTGTCATCTGGATTACATAACAATGTGCTGATTTTATAAACAGCAACTACTCATTTTTGTGGTTGAGTTTTACTGGATGCACAAGAGAAACATCTGACTAAATAAAGCAGGAGACAGGAAAATTGAATGCAGAGGAAGGGCAGGCATTCCCAGGCACATGCAAAACCAAATGATGCCAGGATTTGCAGACTGCAGTGCCGCCACGCAAGGGCCCCGCACGCATTTCCAGCCAAGAGGCCCTAAGAACTCACTTTCTTGTGTTGTTGAAAGTGCTTTTGCTTGGCACGTGCTCTTAAAAGCCCTGCGAATGCCACTTATACTCTTAAGTGCATAGGGGGGAGGGTATTTAACTCTTCAACTGCAGGAGGCTGGTGATGCCAAAAAGCGTTAAAAATCAAAAGAACCCACATGTATAAACACAAATGTTGAAAGTGTAATAAAACTAGTCAGGCAGACCCTCAAGCAGCATAAATCATATAGCTTTGCTGGATTCAGCAAAGCTCTATCAGCCTAGATTAATTTGGGTTCTGCTCAGGTAATTACCTCCAAAACAGACACCTGTATCTGAGCTCTACTCAAGCTCTGCTGAAACAATTTTGTCTAAGCTATTGTTTTAAGTGTGAGGTGTGTTACACTGGGTGATTGCTCCTGCTTCAGCAATGTGCAGCAGCAGGGAAACACAGGGAGATCTTTTTCTGCTATGTTTCATACTGTAACAAGGACTTCTATTCCTATGTCATTGTACTATGAAGGTGGTAGGAGATGCTTCTGTTGGATATAGGTCATAGAATCATAGAATTGTTAGAGTTGGAAGGGACCTTGAAGATCATCTAGTTCTAATCCCCCTGCCATGGGCAGAGACACCTCCTGCTAGACCAGCTTGCTCACATCCAGCCTAGCCTTGAAAACTTCCAGGGATGGGGCTTCCACCACCTCTCTGGGCAACCTATTCCAGTATCTTGCCACCCTCATGGTGAAAAACTTCTTCCTAACATCTAATCTGAATGTACCCATCTCTAGTTTTGATCCATTCCCTCTAGTCTTACGTCTACCCAACATCCTAAAAAGTCCCTCACCAGCTCTCTTGTAGGCCCCCTTAAGATACTGGAAGGCCACAATTAGGTCTCCTCGAAGCCTTCTCTTCTCCAGACTGAATAACCCCAACTCTCTCAGTCTGTCTTCATAGGAGAGGTGCTCTAGCCCTCTGATCATCCTTGTCACCCTTCTTTGGACATGTTCCAGCATGTCTGTATCTTTCTTGTAATAAGGGCTCCAGAACTAGATCCAGTACTCCAGATGAGGTCTCATGAGAGTGGAGTAGAGGGGAAGAATCACCTCCCTCGAGTCAGGTCAGCTGAGTAGATGCTGGAGAACATTCATTAACTCAGCTCCAAACAGAATTTTCTGCAGGTTTCTTGAGAGCCATGTGAACGTAAGTATTCTGGATTGAAAACAACATTTGGAGTCTGTACTTAAATCTTTCATACAAGCGGGCCACTCCTCTCTTATACTGGGAAAAGTGAACATTGTAATTCAACAAGGCCAAGTGCTAGGTCCTGCACCTGGATCAGGGCCATCCCTGGTATCAAAACAGGCTGGAGAATGAAGGGATTGAGAGCAGCCCTGCAGAGAAGGACTTGGTGGATGAAAAGCTGGACATGAGCCAGCAATGTGTGCTAGCAGCCCAAAAAGCCAACTGCGGCCAGCAGGTCAAGGGAAATGAATCTGCTCCTCTGCTCTGATGAGACCCCACCTGGAGTACTGAGTCCAGCTCTGGAGTCCTCAGCACAAGAAGGACATGGAGCTGTTGGAGCAAGTCCTGTTGAGCCACAAAAATTATCAGAGGGCTGGAACACCTCTTCTCTGAGGAAAAGCTGATACAGTTGGGGTTGTTCAGCCTGGAGGAGAAAAGGCTCCGGGGAGACCTAATTACAGCCTTCCAGTAGTTAAAGGGGGCTTATAAGGAAGATGGGGACAGACTTTTTAGCAGGGCTTGTAGTGATAGGACAGGGAGTAATGGTTTTAAACCAAAAGAGGGTAGATTTAGACTAGATATAGGGAAGAAATTATTTTATTACTAATGTGGTGAAACACTGGTGGTCCATGTTGCCCAGAGGCTGTAAATGCCCCATCCCTGGAAACATTCAAGGTCAGATTGGACAGGGCTCTGAGTAAATTGATCTAGCTGAAGACATCCCTGCTTATTACAGGTGATGTTGGACTAGGTGACCTTTAAAGGTCCCTTCCAACACAAACCATTCTATGATTCTATGAATTCCTAAGAATTAGACCTTTTTAAGATTAATCTTTTAGTGGTGATGTATAACTTGGTGCTTCAAATGACAGAACAGTGTAGCCTATATAAGTAGGCATGTTTCTGTGTATCATGGACATCTCCATAATGATTGCTATAGGAATTGTACCAACCTGTACTCAGTCCTATTTTCTTCCAAATTGACTGACTGGTCTTTTAGAGGTAGGGATAAGATAAGGCTGGAGTGTAGCTTTTCTTATATGACTTGTACATCATCCAACATGACATTTGTTAAGCTTCATGCTGTGGAAGAGAAGTTCACCTGTTTGGCTACCTTCTGCTCATACCAGCACCTTTTTCACTCACATCATACTCAAGGCAACAGCTATGAAAAGGCCCTGCAACCAGCTTATGTCTCCCAGCACCAAGGGGGGAAGGGGTGGGTGTTCATATTCCCAGGACCAGCTCAGCATCACAGGCTTTTCTCATCCACAAAACTTAGAATATTTGGAAGTTATTCAGGATATGTCCCTCAGAATCCCCATACATAGCAATAATGCATGGAACAACCAAGTTCCTCATTCATTACCATGTAAGCTGGCACATGGCATGTCATGCCCCACAACGGGTAAGTGAAGAGGTCTCCATACTCTTAAAGTAAGAAAGAGGCATCAGTTTGGGATTCATCTAAGTGGGGATGCCTAGAATATAGGTATTCACAGCTGAGAAAATCACCTTGGTTCCCTTCATAGTCAGTAAAGAGCCTGCCACTGAAGTGTATGAAGCTATCTCATCTTAAATAGGTGATGCTGATAGATCAAATGAATGCCAATCAGCCTCCATTGGCTCATATTGATTACACCTTAATGAGCTCTAACAGGAGCAAAGCAAGTAGCAGAGGACTAGCTCAGATGCAAACACACATGCTCTAGACACCTAAAGTAAGCTGAAATGAATCCTAGTTCAAATACACTAAAGGAGACTAAATCCATGTAAATTAGAGGGGGAAAATCCTTTTTTCCTAGCATATTAAAGTTCAGGCAAGTAAGAAATTGAAGTGAATTTTTTGCAATGTAGTAGTGCAGTAATGGGTAGTATATGAGTGATTTTGGCTCCATATTTGGCTCCCACTTCTCATTATTCAACTTCCATATCAGGATACACCACCTTAACTGGCCATTCCCTTCCCTCATTCACTGCAGTGCTTGGTTCTAAATCACATTGTAAAATCTGAAGTCAACAATTTAGTTGTAAGTGTTGACAAAATAATTTTAACCAGCTTTGTCGTTTGCTTCTTTTTTTTCTTTTTTTCCAGAAGCACAGTGGTGGTTCAAAGATGGTGTCTCATTACAGGTTTAAGAAAGGGGATTTCTGAGCTCACTCTGGGTTGACCCTTAGAGTTGGACCCCATTCTTCCATGTGGGAAAGTCATCACACAAGTCAGCTCACTCCTTTGTGAGCCAATGACTTAGAAAACCCTTTAGGGACAGTAGTCCCAGTGGGACAGTAAGTCTTGCACAGTACTTTTCTACTGACTGGATGCTGTTTATCTGTAGGATTGGATTTAAGCTGCTGCATCCAGACCAAAAATACTTGAACTTGATGCAGAGCTCCCATCTGAGGCTTTTCCTTTCATTTTCATTTATGACTCATTGTCAAACAACATGGAAATGTTAATTAATCTCAGGAAAGCTGGTAGGAGATGTGCTGCTAGGAGAACTTTCAACACAGCAGAAAGGGATTTTTTTCAGCAGAAATAAACATTTTTTTTATTTTTTTAACAATTCATGGCTGAGTTTATGATAAATATATACAAGACTTCCACTTGCTGTCAACAGATTTCTCTTTGTTCCAGCTGTCTGTATCTTCTTATCCTTAAAACCCAGTTTCTTTTGCTGCCAAAATTTTTGGCTGTGGGAGGAGGTTCCACCTTGTTACAGTAATTTAAAAACACCTGTCATCATATATTTTGATATGGCAGTTACACTGGAACTAATCCCCACATAATCTTCTTAATACAAGATACTATGGGTTTACTCTACAGATAGAGGTTTTGCATTTCATGTCTCACTACATTAAGAACTGAATTTTACTTCTGACACTTCCCTGGTATTTCTGAATGTGTCTTTCTTTGGCATGTTTGTTTCTAATAAATTTTAGGGAAGACAAATAAGCACTACACTTTATTTTTTTCCTTTAAATTATAATTCTTGCCACCAAGTGATTATCACTGGTCTTCCCTTTGCCCCAGCTGAACCCCAGCCTTTATAAGCAGTATGGTGCTCCTCACTTGTTCACCATGGTGAGATGAATAGTTGTGTGTTCACATTTGCACTGTCTCAAGGATGAAGAAAAACACTTCAATACGTTTGATTTTAATCATGTGTCCATATCCTGTTGATAACCAGACACCTTTAGTGTTACATGCAAGCAAGTAAACAATAGGATAACAAAGTTTAATTTAGAAAACAATTTCCAATATGTCACTTGTTTTTCTGTGCTATTAATATACCATTATCACATTAGTAATTAAGATTGTTTATTCAAAATCCCTTTGCTTCCTTCCTGACTGAAAGTCATCAGCTATTTGAACTCTAATAGGCATCATTTTATTTTCTCATACACACTGTTAGTGTCATCTGCATTTTTTGTTTGGGATGTTTTGTGGGTCTATTTTGATCTCTTTTTAATATGTAAATATTTGATTATCCACACTTTTTATTTCTTTATAAGTCATTAATGCTTCCTATCTGTACATGGTCTGAATGAAGAGAGCTAGGTGGTTTAGAGGTGAGTGCATATTTTGGAGTGTATAAATACATTAAATCCAACCCTTTGATTTAAAAAGCAGTAAGGTGGTAAGATCAAGTAATTATTGGTTAGGAAATGCTGTAATTAAGGATTAATATACAATACAGTTAAACCTTGTGTGCGCATATTATCAAATAGCCTTTAATTACAGGATGACTGATTTTTTTTACATGTTCCCTCTTTACTATGCAAAATCAATTATATTAATTGAATCCACATCTTGCATTTTCTGCCTTCAACCTCACAAATCAGTATCTGCTTTAATGCTTTGTTTAGCACACCATCTTCCAACACTGCTTCAAATATAGCTGCTCTGCTTTTATCTGTTTTCTTCCCAGACATTGGAACACTATATTTTTGTAATGCCTTTTAGAAGAGTGTCACCAGTTGTGGACTGAGATCATCTGAACACCTAGACTAGACATCAAATGAAGCAATTCTGCAAACTTCACTTCACTAAACTGCTGTTAGGAAAGGAAGCTGTTATTCTCCTTCCACAGGTAGAAAAAGTGACAACGGTCATTGTGATTTATTAGCCTCTTGGTGTCCAGCTATTTCTTTATACACCATCTCTCCAAGTCTCTGGAAACCAGTTTCAACTGCAGATGTCTCCCAGGAATATTGTTTTTTTTCAAACTCAGGAGCACATTTGTGATCTATACATGCATCTTGTCTGTGCTCCAACTCCAAACTGAGATGACAGCAGAGAACGTCAGCTTTCTGCATCCTCTTCAGCTTCTTGCATGGTTTCCATGAAAGGAAAGCCCAAGTTGTAAGCCAGAAGATAGCTGTGAGGCACTCAAAACAGACTCCTCACCTGGACAGTAAGGGAGGCTAGACCACAACATTGGTCTATTCATAATTTCAATCTTCTTTCCTGCCCATCTTATTCTTACTTAACAATCTCTTAATGAACTCTATTGGCTCTGGTCTCTTGGGTCATTTACCTAGAAGAGAGCACCGCAAGTTTCTTCACACCTGGGAACACTGGTGGCACATTGCAGTATTTCGTGGTAAGGAGAACAGTAAGAAACATAGGGAGGAATAGATGAAGTCCTGGCAAAAAAGAAACAAAACCTGTTCATCAGGCAAATTCAGGCACTACCTGAGTTGTATTGGTACATCCAGAGACATTTCTTGTACCAGAATGCTGCTGTCTTTTCTCTGTTGGTCTGGCTTTCATCCCATGAGAAGCTATTGGAAGATACCCTCCCATCACCACACCAGGGTTTGGGTATCAGGACAGAGGAGGGAGGATCACTGTTCCCAGCTGATACATGCTGACAAAAGAGTTTGGAGCAGAAGTTGTTTAAAACAGTGTACTCAGCTCATGCTGCATCAGCTTAGCCTGAGCTCAGTGAGGAGAAAGGCTTTGGAAGGTCACCTGCCCAAAATAAAATTCAGAGCATCTGTTAACTAAGATTTTTCATTTATTTATAGCTTAACTACTTATGCTGGGATTTTCAACATGACAGCAGCACGAGATCTATCACTAGCAAAGCTCACATACTGCCGAATTTGAAATACTAATTTCAAAACATGGTTTCCATAAAACATGGCTCAATAGGGGCAAAACTGCATATTTTTCCCCTAATATTTTTCATTAAAATAACTGAACCACTTTTTCCTGGAACTTACAAGTAAATCCCTCTCAGACACGTTCACAAAAAGAATCTCCTGAAACAGAATTGTCTAGAAACGTAAATAAAATTGCTTACTCTTGGCTAAGCTAAAGCACTGAAATCAGAGACTTATAGTATGAAATGTCAGGCAAACTTGACTATATATTTTCAAACAGCTAGTTCTCTACACCCCATAAAATGCATATAACATACACAGTTCAACCCATACACACACATACGCATTTATACATTAACTTATGTGTCTAGGTTTAAATTGGTCATTTTCTTCCATGTTTTCTGTCTTTTAAGGTGCAGAAAATAGAGTTTTCAGCACTGTATGAAATGTTGCAGACAGATGCCTCATGTCAATGTTTATGTGGTTCTCATTCATTTTCCAGCTATGCTGTGCAGGCAAGGAATACTTGCTGGCAGCGTTGCTTGAAACCCACTGCTCCCTGGAAGGACAACTCAGAACCATGAATGTCATTTCAGCAAATGGCCACAAAAATGGCCCTGGCTTCTGCAAATGTACAAGTACCTACTATTAGACTCGTTTCACAGAAGCTGCAATGGTTGAAGCTTGTATTTTCACTGGAAATTATGACTTTTGCAAAATTTGGACCACTTTTCTAAAAGCAGTACCATTTAACACTCTTCCCAGTTTCAGATGTTGAAAATTATGAGATTCACAGCCGGGAATGTCCCTAGCACCTTCAATTGTGCTCACCCCATATGAACTTTGTTCAGTTTGTGGGTGTGGACCAAGAGCAGATAGTACACATATGGCTTTATATTCCTCCTGCTGTTTTCCCCATAGCATCAGGGCCCTGTGCACACTTCTGCAGAGATAGAAGTGATAGCCTGTCCTTCCTTTCCCTTGGGATTTGCTTTCAAGCTGAGGCTTTACTGTTGGGCCTTGGCTGTGCTATGTTGCAGGTTTATGACAGCTATATCTCTGCCTGGTCTTGTACCTTCTCTCTTCTGGCTTTCATCATAACATTTCTTACCAACAAAGGCTGACTCAGCCAGATGAGCTCCTGAACTTGAGGAAGGGGATGTGCTCAGGATCTTGAAACTTAGAACATGCATGCATTCTGGTAAATTAAGTGAAGTCAAGAGTTTTACACTGCTACCTTTAGACTGATTATTTTCTCAAGTTCCATTTGTACACTCCACTCTTCATATCATGGATTTTCTAGTTTATTTCCACACTCACTGAAGTCTTGGCTTTGCTTCAAGTTTCTTGCTCTTCATATTATTGCTGAATGAACATTCAGAGATCTCCAGTGGTCTTCCAGGACTGTTCATAAACTGTACTTTTCCCCCTTCTTCCCATTAACATTTTTGCCTCCACAACTGAACTGACTTCAGCTCTCAGCAGTAACCAAACTACTAAATTTGTAGAACAACAATGTTTTGGTGCTTTTAATGGTTTTGTTTCACTTTTCTAAAGCATATTTTAAAGGGAGCTATTTACTCTGGCTGTAAAGCCTAAGCCATTGGTGATTTAGTGCTATAACAATATGGATGCAGATGAGCGAGCCTCTGTGGAGATATTTGATGACATTATGTAAATGTAATCAATGGGCTCAATAAAGCATAACAGGAATAAAATGCTGTTCACATTATATATAAATAAATGCACAGGGACACATGTATTTGCTTCCTACATAATTACTGTAACTATGCCTATGTATACTATTGATCTTCCAGCTCTCTTTATGCCATCTCCATAGTGTCTGTTTATACAACCTTACTGAATCCATAACATCTAATTGATTAGGGTCTTGATTTATGCCAGAAAAGCATGGATCTTCTGAGAAGAAGGAAAAAGAAGTTTAAATTAGAGCAACTCAAAACTGTCAAATGATGCAGTTCAAAATTTTTAAGTGTTTCTTTTTTTTAAAAAAAGCCATTTTTTGTTATATCCTGTCTACATTTTGCCTTCAGTAGAGGAAACAGCTTATAGTCTCTAAAAAGAGAGAGGAAAAAGGATTAACTATTGTTGGAATTATTGTTGCCAGATTATGACATTAACTCTGTAATGTAAAATTTCTGCATTTATGGGTTGGAGATGGATTGTCAGGTAGTACAATATCTGGACACATGAAAGAGAAACAAAGAATGGATGAAGCTATGACAGACCAGTGCTTGCCCAGCTTCAAGATACCTGTAATCAGCATAAACCTCCAGGAAAGTATATAGATGTTGAAATGTTTATATGTGAATCCTGATCTCACACTACTGAACTAGATCTCTCAATAGGTTCTTAGGAAAAAATCTGATCCTTCATGTTTCATACTGTAAACTATTGAGGCTTAATGTTATGTAGTGTGTCACTTCATGTTACTGCTTAGATTTATATTGGAGGTGATTAATAAGTTGGGGCTCAACATGATCATAACTAGAAGATTACACAATGTGCATTATATTAGGAAAATATATGGTATTTTTCAAAACATATGGTATGACATTATTTCAGTCATGAAGGTCATAGAAGGATGACAGCCACTTAATACTACTCCTGGGACAGCAATGGAAGAAAGCTAGTCTAGTGATTAAGGCAGAAACATGAGAACAAAATTGGTCAGAAAAGAAAAATTGCATTTGGAGAAATGCTGATATTTCAACATTAGCTTCCATAGTGCTTCAGGACATACTTTTCACAACATAATGCAGAGAGAACCAAGACCACTCCATCATCATTAAATAGGTTCAAGGAATGATGACTTTCATTAGGACACCACTTCTGATCTGATGCAAGAACTCACAGGGGTCTCCCTGTGAATGAATGAATTCACAAGTATTAGGTGATCCATGATGCTGTGCAGTCAGTCTCACTCTGGCCTAACTGAAATATATTGCTCAAAATTGAACAGGTCCTAAAAGAGGGGTGTGATGCCCTAGCCCACCAGTTAGGATGCTCAGGTGGAAAATGGGAACTCAAAGTTCACTTGTCTGTTCTGAAAAACCATAAAGGTTGTCCAGGATACTCTATGTTTCTGTCTGAACAAAAAACTGCATCCTGGTACAATTTTTACTGCAATGATTTGGCATGTGCCCAGGTCTTTGTCTTTGGGATATCTGTGTTCAAATACAATCTCTTCTTTTTCTGTAGTCCTTTTATATACATAGTGGAAAGAGATAGTAGTTGATAATTTAGATTAAGTTTTAGCTGAGCTGAGTACTCCTCTGAAGATAATTATAGCTTTCTGATAGCTATTTAGTGAAGCAGTGTTGACTATACTCATAACTTAGTTGTCTCATTTCGGTGTTTAATGTTCTCAACTATATCTGTCACCTCTCCTCTTTAAACGTGTAATTCTCTTTCTTACTGACCTGGGAGCTATAAACAATCAATGTAAAAATGATCACAAAACAGATGATAGTTGCAATTGGTTCTGTATTGGTACAAAAGCAGAGAAGTGAAGTATCTTTTAGTGTGGGAAACACTGCCAAAATGAAGACTAGCAATTATTTTTGCATATGGAGGAAAAAATAAAATAGAGAGAGGAATTCAGAGCCACAAAATTCACAGATTTCTAACAAAATAGAAGAGAGTGCACTGAAAAGGAGAAAAGCTGAATTAGAAGGGGGAATTGAGATGAAGAATGAGCATGGGAGAGTACATTTAGCCTGATAAAAGACAAGAAGCAACCTCTGTTACTGTTTTTCAGTATCACTTGACTTCAAGTGCTACTAGGAACGTAAACAAAGGGAAGTGTTAACTAAATTCCCCTCCCTTTCTTCCAACCTCTTCAAAAAGTAGTTGAGTCAAATTTCAGGCAAAGAACTGGAGGGACTTCTTTCTTTACCCAAGTGATTTAATCGTTCATAACAGAAGTTTGAATTCGTGAAGATAGCTATATTATTCATTAATACATTTCTCCTTTACTTTTTTCGACTTTAATTATGTTATCAGCAACTTGTAACTTAGATCACAGATAAATCTCCAGGCATAAAATGCTTGAGAAGAAGTTCAGTCCAGTGAGTATTCTTTCTTTAAAAATAAAAAAAAAATTAAAAAAGGAGGGAGAGAGAAAAGAAAGCCATAGAAGTCTTTGAAACAGCTGAGGTCAAAGAAACTGTGCTTTCTTCTAATTGTCCCAATAAATTTTAAAGATGTTATTACTCTGTAGTGATCAAGAAATGGTAAAAAGAGATGCAATGCTATAACATCAAGGCCATCAAGCTTAATAGTCCTTAACTGATTGTCACTCCACCCAAATAAAAATAGACATGCCGTTCTCTCCTTTCCCTTCCCTCCTCCGTTCCCTTCCCCCCTCACTCGAAGGCTTCTAAAAGTACCTCCAGCCAAACCAAGGGGAATTTATACTTCCTGCAATAAAATCCAAAGAACAGAACAGCTGGCAGCTGAACTTAAGATTGCTAAAACAAACATTGTGACATTGATGTGGGGAGGGATTTGGTTATTATTACAACACGGCATGACTGGTTCTGCAGGGAAAAGATGCAAGCAGAGCTTTTTTGTCCCTCATGCAAACAAAAGGCTTTAAAGAAAACCCCAGTAAAACAACAAAAACAATATTATTTGCTCTAAAAATACCTAGAAGAAAGAAAAAAAAAAAACCACACAAAAAACCCAAACCAAACAAACAATTAAAAAAAACAGCAACAGTGGGCACAATTCATAGTGTTGGCTTTCTAAAATTTAGAGTTGAATGACTGAAATTACATGGAGATTGTTCCAAAGAGATGCTGTTGCAAAGAGGCCAGACAGGTTCATTATTAATTCGTCTACTCTTCTAAGTGCAAAATTAGCAAATTATACCATAACAATTCTATACATATTGAGTCCTGTTGTCTGGAATAACCTGAACTGATCTTCCAGAAACCACTCAACTTGAAGTTGAAGGCTTCATCAGACAGCCCATCTCTAAACAAGCTGGCATAGTGATGGAGTAATAATAACTTATCGAAGGTTGGATTGATGACAAAGGGTAGTAGTTATATAAGAATAGCAAGTGGATTAATACTCGAATGTTACACACTTTTTTGGTTATTATTTCATAGCAGAATATCTTAACACTGTAGATCCCAACATGAGTATCCCTGTTTCCATAAGTTTCAAGGGTTACCTCTGATTATTGTTTAACTCCTTCCCAAGATCTGAAATTCCCAAGACAGAGAGATAGGAGAGGTAGATTCCTCACTCCCACCTCTCCTTTCTGAGGTTAGGCACAGAAATTAGTGGCCTTCAAATTAAATAGTTGATGAGGTAACTACAGTCACACTTTCCAAATAACCCTCTATTGAGAGCTCTGACTGACTGCTATTGACTTTTTCCCAAATCTGATGCTTTCTATTGATTTCTTCAAAAGACAATGATGTTTTTGTCTGCAGGATCCCATTATAATGATCACTGTAGCCTTAAACACTGTGTAAGGTTAACAATCTAAGTTCTTGTTTGCACTTGCTGTTCTTTTATCCTGTGTGAAAAGCACCATTATCTGGCATCATTTGCACTGAGTTGAATCTATTTTTCTGGATGGAATTAAAAGGTTGAGGTGATATTGCAAGATTGCACATGCTGAAAAATGTAACTGTAATGACAAAGACAATTACCAGCCATCCAAAAAGGTATGACCAAAAAAAAAAAAAAAAAAGTTTCTTTGTTCCATGCTTGAGAAAATGCGTTCAGACTTGGGTTAATCAAGGATTTAATCAAAATTGTCAACATCTTAACTGAAGAGAGACAAAAAGCATAGGAAATACAGGTTACCATCCTCTGGAATACATAAAATAAATAAATAAATAAATAAGCTTAAAAATCCATTCACACTTTATTTTTTCCTAAAGTGAAACTGTTCTTCGATGTCTGTCCCAAAACTAGTTCTCGCTTCAAAGGAAAGGAAATGTTCTGCTTCAGAACTCAGCTAAAACAACCTGCCTGCTTACCACCATCTTCCATTAGCAATACTGTTACCCAGGTCATTGCACATTGCACAGTGCACAGTGCTCTTCCTGGTAGATACAGTAGAGGAAAAGACAGACTAATCTCTCAACTGCTCAAGAAAGGAGTGGTGGAACATAGGTTAGTAGTCTAGGGAAAAAATAACACCTCTGCTTCCTAGTTGGGTGGTGAATCAGCAGTTCCCACAACTCCAGATGCTCCTTCTGACACCCAGATGGTTCCTTGGTGGTTTTTTGCTTTTTCCGAACAGGTGTGAAAAAACTGTTTGATGATGAATTGCACTGGGTTTCATGGTTGAGTTTTCAGTTAAAGAAGAGAAACCCACTGGTGCTTTTTCACCTGAGAAGCTGTGTCAGGCACATTGACATAACCCAACCATTAACCACAATATCTTCCAGGTTCATTGTTTAAAATAGCTTTCTATGTTTCAAAACAAATATACAGGGTTGAAGCAAGGCCCCTAAAAGAACAATTCTTAGCCACATTTAATTTATATGTAGCTTGAATACAATACAGTCCTGTAAGTGTCCACATTGAGAATCACAGAATCACAGAATGTTAGGGGTTGGATGATAATTCCCATCACAGACTTTTCCACTTGTGCCTTTGAAACTGGAGTTTAGGTTCCAGTTTAGCTCAAACATGAGCTTTAAGTTTGGCATTAGTTTCAGTGGAGCTAAATGTATGCAGGAAGCTGCCTACAGGCTTGGCTAGCTTTCTGAAGCAGAACACAAGAGAGACATCCTGAAATGTACAGTTTTACAATCATTGCACAAGCTGGGCACTTTTTCCTTTCAGTCTAAATGAGTTCTGTGATGTGAGTACACAAGAACAGCTACACCACCTCACACCAAAGGTCAGTCTAGCCCCATTGTAGATCCCAATGGAAGACCTAGGGAAAGAATTCAGGGATACTTTCCCGGAATACTATCCAGCTGCCAATAATTGTAATTCAGTGATGTTCTAAACCAGACTTAGAATTCTTGTACTTAATAGCCCTCAATGGGTTTTTCCTTCATGAATTGGTCCAGTTCCTTCCTGAACCCAGATCCCCCACATCCTGCAGGGAGCAGTCCTACAGCTTAACAACATGCTGTGTGAAGAGCTGTCTCTGGGCTTGCTTCCTGATTCTTTCACATGATGTCCTCTTGTTCTGCAAGGGGCAGTGAGCAATCACTATTTTTTAGCTTTCCCTGTATTGCTTATGATATTACAGACTTTTATTATTATTGTCTTTTCTCTGAGCTGAAAAGTCTTAATCACTTAGTAGTTACCCAACATGAGCTACCTATATATTTTATCAGCCATTCCCCAACCTCGTGCTCTTGTGTGCCTGACAACGTGATCTCACAGATTAGTTTTAAACTGTATGACCACATCACCATGATTCATGATTCTGTGATCACCTCTGTCAGAAGGAGTTTCAGCAGTCCAGATAGGAACTTCCTGAATAACTCAAGACAACTTTGATTCTTTTGTGGAAATTATAAAATTTATTATATTTTAAATTAACATCTCTCTACAGCTCTTCATGCTCTGTCTTCTGCTGGGATGAGAAGGAGAAATACACAGATCTTTCAGACTACTAATGAGACAAATCACCATACTGTGTGTTGAAATAATAATAATATTATTTATTTGTTTGTTTATTTATTTATTTAAAAATCTACCACTGAAATGGCACAAAGTCACCTATTATGTCTAGTTCTGTAACTTTCATTGCCTTAAGCCTTCATCCTATCTGTATTCTTGTGTTGCTTTTTACCTTATCCTTTGTTCATAAGTTGTTTGGGACATTTACAGCTTTTAGCTGCAAGAGACCAGTGTAAGTTCCAATATGAATAAAAATACTCGTAACAAGTGTTTAACTGCTCCATTGTTTCTCTCTATTCAATGAAACTTCTGTAGCTCAGGAACTTCATCTACTCCTGAGAGTCTGGCCATGTCTTTTCCCTCCAATGAGAGTCTCTTATTTTACACTGTCACTTGCCCACATACTCAATCAGCCCAGCCAAATAATTCCCTGGTTACTTAGAGTTTGGAATGGAATTATATAGATAGTGTAAATGGTACCCAAACAATAGCAGGAAATTGTTTATGATTTTACCAAAATGATAATCCATTAAAATACTGACATTTCTGATAAATTTGGTGTTTTAAGGTTAATAACACCTAATGTCTTTTTCTTTAGCAGATTGTGATCTTATACCTATGCAGCTTTATGTAACTTAATAGGAAGATACATTTAAGCCTTGAAAGCTGATGTTTTACAGAGACACCGTGCTGTGCATAAGGGTAAACCATTTAGAGGCTGGTTTTGTGGTGGCAGGGAAGCAACATCAAGTGTAGGTCATCACATCATTCTGTCCCTTGTGGATGTTGAGTGATAATGATATGATGAAGGCTTATTAGAATATATGCTTATAAGCTTTTATATATATGTCTGTATTAGTACTTTTTCCACAGGTATTTAAAGGGGATAGATGGCTATTAGGCAATTTCTAACTGTGTTTTAAAGGATGTATTAAATGCACTTTCTAAAGGACTGTTTTCTCACTTAAAACTGTGAGGAATTCTTTAATGTTCTCCTATTCTCTTCTAGGATGTCCCAGGAACATGGGACAGTTTTTCAGCTTTTTTTAGTTAAAGAAACATAAATGCCTAAGCATCCTGTCTTGGTCCTGATTATGCTGTGGTAGGGAATAAGTGGGTGGTCCAGATCCCAAAGAGGTCTAAATTAGAAGACTGAAGGCATACAGAAGTAGGCAAGCAAATATCATAGAATTGTAGAATAGTTTGGCTTGGAGGGACCTTAAAGATCATCTAGTTCCAACCCACCTGCATGGGTAGGGCACCTTCCACTAGACCAGGTTGCTCAAAGCCCCATCCAACCTGGCCAAATATACAATCTACACCAGGACAACAAAATTACTTCTCACTTAAGACTCCATCAGGCCTAAATGCTTCGAAGAAATTAGTATATGCTTTGCTGACATGAAGTTTTTGAAGCTATGTCATTGGCTGTAATGGCCACCATTAGAATATCTGCAGTTCTTTTTTGTCAGCAAGTGTTGCCATGGAGTAGTTGAAGGATAAATTAATCCATGGAAACAGCTTTGGAAATGCTATGTGGCAGAACATAGCTGCATTGTTAAGGTGAATGTGACGAACAGGGCTAAACTATGTCCTCTACTGCAGGTATTGGGTGGGTTGTTTGCCAGTGAAAAACTGAAATTTCTTGCAGTGTGCTGAAGAAAAGTCAAGAAAAAAGCTGTTGAAATTATGAATAATATATTTCAGCAGAGATCTTTGAAATTAGCCAGTAAACTCAGCTGAATTGTTTTTCTAAAAATACAATCTTTTGCATTAAAATTTGGTAACACTCAATTGTGAGTTCTGGTCAATGTTTTTCTAAGTAGCAGACAATGAGAGACAAGAAATTTCACCTAAGCAGGAGGACTGCTGGTTGGAGAATGATTAGCCACTGAAGTTTCTTAACAGTGTGTCAGGATTGTGTCTTACAGACACTCCCCATAAGAAAATGAAGCTGCATTAGCCAGAAGCCCCCTTGGCAGCTTTCAGAGAACAGTAAGAGCATTATTTTTTTACTATGGTTACTATATACTTCGGGGGGGTTGTTATCAGCCAGGTGTGTGTATTATTTCAGAGAAAGGTACAGGATGAAAATCCTAAGCCATTTTTAGGCAGCAACAGCCAATTCTGAAGAACAGGAAAAGACAGAGCAAAAATACTGGCTAAAGGGATTCTGAAGAGCCCTACTAATGAACATAGGAATGAGGAATGCAGAAACAGTTGCCTGTTTTTAGCGTTGTAGAGTTCCAGCAAGATTATCTTACTAGACCTCTCTAGTGGTTTTCTTACACTGTGTACCATCTGAACTTAGTCTTGAAGTCAAAGGCTGTCTCTAATTAAGTACTCCCCCTTCTGGGCTAGGACTACTGAACACTATTTTAAGATGAGATAAAGTAAAAAGTGTAGAAGATGCTGATTCTTGGATAAGCTGATTTGCAGCCATTTCTTCTGGATTATCTCTACATAAATTTGTTAGTAAGATAGTTAACGTTTTAACCTTTAGACTGTCTTCTCTTTTTCATATACAGGAACTCATTAATGGGGGTTGTGTACTTCCATTGGAGGCCTGTATCTTTACCTTTGAGAAGAGGTTGATGGCTGCATTTGTTTTTTCACCTGAACAGTATTTATCTTCAGCATTTTTAAACCAAAACCCACAGGGGACAATTAACACTGATGACAGTGAACTTGGGGCTGGACCCAACTCTCTGTATATCCCAACAACAGAAGAAGGGACACATGATGTCTTCTGCTACTCCTATGCTGAGGCAAAAATCTTGTAGATATTCTTCATGCATGGGCAGGACAAAGCATGGCAGGAGGAGAGGCTGCCCTGAGGCTTTAACCACAGAAGTTTAATCAATTGTAGTCTAAGTATTAGAGCCCATAATTAGTTGCCAATATGATCCACTTGCCAACAGTTGTTAAATTTTCCTTGTATTTAGGATGACAAATGACTCAACCTAAGTCTGACTTTGCCAACCATAGGACCCAAATCATTGCTCTCTTTTGGAGGCCAAATTAAAGACTGGTCCAGAGCTATCTGCCCAGCTTAGCTCATAAGCGGGATTCTTGTGTTCTCCTCCAGTGTCCACACAACAGTCGAGATGGCTGGGCTCATGTGTCCACCAAGGGCTGGCATTGGAGCAACCTGCAATTATGGCAGCATATTCACTGCCAAAACAGATGTTCTGTCTCCTCCACGGAGACTTGGTCCACAGTTCAGAGCCAACCCATAGGCCTCCACCTGGCCTTTCTTATTTAGACCTTTCAAAAAGCTCCAGTTAAAAATATAATTGCTATATAATGAATTAAAATATCAGACCTAGAGTTACTTACAGAAAAACATTATCTTCTAGGCTCTATTGAAGTTTAAGAACATAAAATGGAAAGATAAATCTTTTTCTGAGACAAAGATCAGGAAAATGAGTGAGGACTTTTAATGAATGAGAAAATAGAAAATAGTCCCTTCAGACCAGAAAGTAAAAATGAAGTAGTGGGAAACAAACCTTTTTTTTCCCTAAAAGCCTGCAGTTTCTAACCTGCTGGGAAGGAGGAAATGCTCCAAATTTTTCCCTGGTTAAAGTGTTGCAGCAGAAGGGGAAGATCCTGACCAAAGGGACATGGAGGGTCCTGCATTTGACATTTATGAGTGGGAGGCAGCACTACCAGATGTTCCGAAAACTGCAGCTTCCAAATTGAGTTCCATGAAGCCAAATATCTCATTTCATTTGGTTTTCTGTTTCCCCTATTGACTGACCTACAGCAGGATCTACCAAGAGGATAATCCCATACTGCAGGGAGCTGGGGTTCAGCAACTAAAAAGGCTTTTCCATCTCTGACTGCAGTTAATCCTTAAGCTTTTATGTTTCAAAGTACAGGAGACAGCAAGAGGCAGATGGATGTATCTCCACATGTGACCTATGTACAATCCCATGTCAGCCCAATGCAGTACATGATCAGACCTCACTTGAAGAAAATCAGCTCATGTACCACATCAAGTCAGTACAGTATTTTTCTTGGCTTTTCCCTGTTATTCAGTGTGGAGCATCTGGAGCGATTAGACTTCACCCACACTACTGTCCTGAGTGTATCCTCAGTATCTGTAGCTGCATATCCCCCTTGTCTGGGCAGCAGTTTGGAGACACCAGTGCTCCTCAGACTTCATGTAAGGAGCAAAGACGCTCTCAATTTCTGGATCCTGCTCCAGAGACCGGGCTCATAAATGTCAAGCATTGCCGCACGCTACTTCTAGGCTCCTAAATTTATTTTCAAATCTGACTGTAGCAACTCTGAGATCTAAACAGTGGTCTTATTTAGCAGCAAAACAGATGGCCTCAGCATTGTTTGCTACCTGATGTACAAGTGATCTATTAAAGCACTTCGCATGGCTTTGCATCATGTGGAAGCAATAAAATTATTTGACTTACACAACTCCAAAGCCTTATAAAAGCTACAGCAGGCACACACACAGACCCCACCATTTCCCCCCTTTTCTCTTCCTGCCATGGAGAAAGGATCTGTTGCAGTCCAAGTTCAACCCGGGCTGGAAAACTCAAGTCGAGACACGGATCACACCTTCTCTTCTCCTCAATTAGAGGAGGAATAGCCCCTAATTGGCTGGTTTTAATTTCCCAGTGGGTCCATCCCTAGGTTGGGACTGACTGGCTACACCGGGTATGTCTATAGAACACAAACCCTGCCCAGATGCCCACGTGCACCAGCACAAACACAGAGACTATGTGCTTAAAATACCACTTTACTATAATAGTTTTGGAGAAGAGGGAGTATGTGGGGGGAGATGATAAGTAAATGTAGTTACAGGAGACAAACTTGGGGTATGTAACTTGTGATAGGTAAAGAGAAAGAAAGAAACAGTATTATAGTTGGGAGGAGGGTGCCCGACGAGTTTCCCATATAGGGTAAACGAGGTGTGTGTGTGTGAATGTGCCCGATTACTTGTGCCCGGGGAAAAGTACACAAAGAAAGGAAAGATTCTTACAGACTCAGAAGCCCGAGCTCGGGCAGGGGGGTCAGGCAGGGGGGTCAGGCAGGGGGCTCGGGCAGGGGGCTTCTGTGGTGAGCGCGGCTTTATCTGCAGCGGGACACGGTGAGGAGCGGCCACACGCTGGAGCTCCAGCGCAGGCGGCTCCGGCACCTGCTGACGATGGCCCGTGGCGGCTGCCTCGGCCTGGGCAGGCAGTGGCTGTGGCAAACGGCTACAACCGGCTGGAGCTGCACCCACTGGCCTGGGAGCACTGATAACGGAGGGGTTTGGGGAGCGAGCAGTGATTCCAGCTCTTTTAGCTTTTTTAGTGTGCTCCAGCTCTCTTCTCCGTTTCTTCAGCTCCTTTCACGCAGCTCCTCAGCAAGCAGGCTCCATGAGAGAAGAGGCAGGAGTGCAAGCAAGCAGGAAGCAGGGAATAGCAGCAGTCCTGGAGTGCAGAGGTGCAGGGAGTATAGCTGGAGTTCCACCCCAGCCACCGGAGGCTTTTTTTTAATTCTATCCTATTCCTTTTCCTTCTATCTTCTTTTCTTCTCTGTCTTTTCTTCCAGCAGCAAAGAACAATGTCCGCCGACAACTGATAATGATCCATAACGGTCATCCTCTTTACATGCTCATTCAGGCTGGTCTGGCCTTTTGTCTGCTCAGTCCTCAGCTCCTACCTGTGGCTCCTGTAACAATTTTGCCATGGTCCAGCCAAAGGCTGGGTCCTGGCTGCACACATAGCAAGGGGGCAGGGGTCTCTGCCCTTCCTTGTGTAAATCCTAGCTGCACCCCACCCCCAGGGTTGTCGCCACTTCGGTTGTTTTTTTTCTTTCTTTTGACTTTTACATCTCTCTATTGCAATCAGTTTGTGTGAGAGACATACCTTTTGTGGAGGCCAGTCCTCCACAGGATCCCAAGGGATCTTCTTACTGGGAGCTGAACAATACACACAGCTTTGACACAACTAGCTGCTCTTGAGGGTACTGCCATCCCAGATTCCTTTATTATAGCCCTTTGCAGTTAAGCATGAGTACATATGTGCATGCACATATGTATGACACCGTGTGCTTGGAAACATCTTCCTTTGTGTATTTCTAGTCCCTAGTTCATAGGATTTAAACTACCTCCTCTGCTTCTTTAAACAGACACTGTTCTCTGTCGTTTTTCCTAACAGCTGTGGGCTGCATCCTGCCAGCTGTTTGGTAGATGTCTGGATCAGCTGTTAGGGCTGCATGTTGGGTGGAGCTGGGCCTCTCGGCTCAGCTACAAATGTCCTCACGTATCTTGGTTAGAGCTACTCCTAAACAAGCCTTGCATTAGCTCTCAAGATGAAGGCATGAATTTTGAAGTGAATTAATCATCTCCATGGGAAAACAAGGAAAGGAAAGAATCACTAAGATGATGGATTGCTCTGAAAGTGAGTTTGGGTTGTGTGTATGTGTCAACACAGATGAATTTCTTACATCTGTGCAACAAATGTTATGTATTTCAGGTAGAAACCCTGGTTTGTCAAAGCGCAGCGAAACAAGCCTGGTGGAGATTTAGTGCTGAATTTTCAAATCCAGTGAAATGAGAATGGTAGTGATAAATTAAATTTCTTTAAATCACCTTAGTTTATTACATGCAGTCTTTGAAAACCAGGGTTACAGGCTTGTCAGAAGAGTGAGGAAGAAAACTAGTTGAGGCAAAAGGCAAAATTGAACCCTTCCCAACTGTAACCTGCTGAAGAGTATAAAATCCAGGCCAGAGTTGTAATTAGTGAGAGCACAGGTGAAGTGGGCCAGCTACATGCTCCTGGTGATAATGTTGGACTCCAATGCTGTGGAATCCACCAGGCAACAAGGAACAGCACATTGTTGCACAGGTAGCCTGGAAAACAAGAATCAAGTGCAAGCCAAGATGATGACAGTTTTCTGATGACAGATTAAATCCCACCATCCTTAATAACTTTGCTACTTTACCAATACATCCTCTTAATATGCTTATCCTAGAGCTGCAAACTGACTCCCAAGGCCTCCCCAGGTGTCTAAAACCTCGACTGTCAAGTCTCCAGCTATCAAAACATGTAGCTTTACCTCTGACAGCTTCTTTGATGCAGTTAAAAAACTGTCAGTGCAGAGCTCTGTGGCATGTTCACAAATGTCAGTGCAAGGACTCCAAAACTTATGCTCAATGCAATATGAATACCAGTAACCAAGGACTGACTTCCTCAAACTCAGACTGAACTATTTCGGCCTGTGTGTCACCATATTATTAATATCTATGACTAGGAAGAGGTGAAAGGAGTCACTGCTTCCCATCTAAGAGCTGGAAGTTGCCTTCGCATGGTAAGCCCTCCCATATACAAAGGAAAACAGGTCCTGTTCAGAGGTGCCAATGCTTGTGCACCTCTAGTGTGTGAGATTCATGACAGAGGGGTGAGAGCTGGGAGCTCCCGGCTCTGCCCTGCCAGGAATTTCTTCAGGGAAAAAAGGTGTTGGAGATAAGTGAGCCTGGGAGAGAGTCTTCCACTCTTTGTAGAATCATAGAATGGTTTGGGTTGAAAGGGACCTTTAAATGTCATCTAGTCCAACCCCCCTGCTATGAGCAGGGATATCTTCAACTAGATCAGGTTGCTCAGAGCCCCATCCAATCTGACTTTGAAATTCCGTGGATGGGGCATCTGCCACCTTTCTGGGCAACCCGTTGCAGTGCTTCACCACCCTCATAATATATTTTTTTTTCTGGTCTGAATCTACCCTCTTTTAGTTTAAAACCCTTTGTCCCATCTCTACAGGCCCTGCTAAAAAGTCTGTCACCATCTTTATTATAAGCCCTCTTTAAGTAGTGAAAGGCCACAGTAGGTCTCCCCCGAGCCTTCTCCTCTTCCAGCTGAACAACCCCAACTCTTTCAAACTGTCTTCATAGGAGAGGGGCTCCATCCATCTGATCATCTTCACATCCCACCTCTGGACATGCTCCAACAGATCCATGACTTTCCTTTGTCTCTCTTCCAAAAGGTAGAAGCATGCACTACCACTGTGCCTGTGCCAACATAACTCGCCACTGAGCAGAGCTGGAGGCAGCAGCAAGGCAGTCTCATTTGTGTGCATTCGTGCATCTGGGAGGTACCACCTGCTGCAGTCCATGCCTGCTGGTGTTATCCACATCAACCAGACAGGTCAGTCATGGGCCTGCCAGCTTGTTCTTTTCCCTCTGCCTTCACTGTATATGTAGATGTGACATGAGGCCCCTTTCTGCCAGGGGCAGCATTCTGCATAGATGAAACAGGGTGGAGTATGTGTCTTCACCACTGGACAGAGATTAGAGGGGTGGGCAGCAGATGGCAAAGGAGAAGAAAAAAGATCTGTGCTCTCTCGATTTCTGATTGGTTCATTGTGGTGGTGGTGGTTGCTGATTTATGTCTAACTGTCTTCAAGCTCTTCTAGGCAGGGACTATTTTATCCTCTGTGTTTGTGGAGTGCTTAAGATCATCAGCCATGCTATGCTATCACAACAATAGTAAAGATAAAATGGGAAGCTTTAATATTCTACATGTCAAGGAAGCCTGTGCTCCTGCAGAAATCACCAGTGAATGCACAGAAAGATCTGTATGAAGCTTGGATGGATTCCCCAAGGAAGAAGGTTCTTATAGAGAACTGACTTGGTGGAAAGCAGGATACTAGCAGAGCCCACACATGTGGCCAGAAGGAAAACAAAGAGGCTCTGGGAGTTGAATAAAGTCCATTGTCTTCCTTCCACCAGATTTTTTTATTTTATATTTGTTTCTAGTGGCAGCCACACAAATGTGCGAGGCCCTTTTCAACCTCAGTCATGTAAGAGACAAAGCAATTGGGTGGAGATGAAGGGAAGGGTGATGCCTCACAAGCAAGTCCAGTGGCAATTCTTCACTTCCCAGTAAGACAAGTTTTAAATCTAGAGGTTATATACCTATATGTGTGTGGGTGCACATACGAAAAAGTTGTCTTTCAGGTGCTTTCCTTTATGTAGCCATGAGCTACAGGCATCTGCTGGATGAGAGCCAGCTGAGTGAAAGAATGTAATGAGGAAGTATGCAGAGGATGATGTTTTTAATCCTAGCAAACTTTTCATTGTTCTGATTTTCTCAGCCCTGAACACTCCCAGCTAGCACTTATCCACTTATCTGCTCACAAAAGGAGCTTTCTGCCAGTTCTACAAAAGCCAAACCTCTCTTCCACCACCAGAGCCTAACTTTGATCTCTGGGCTCTGCAGAGCCCTTACCCAGACAAAAGTGCATTCAGAGATGTCCACACCTGTTCATGCCTTAAAATTCCACATCTGGTTATTTCATACTACATCAGCTGTATTCCTCCCTCTCTCACTGCCTCTTTCTCTCAGAGCTGGCACTCCCAGCTCCTCATGGTGCAGAGCACAGCTGAGCCAGCGACATGGTGACTTTCTATTTTAATGACTGGGCACTGCTGCCATTTCCCCCCCCTAATTATTAGTACTGCTTTTCTGCCAGCTCAAAAGGGATGGCTGTAGCATGCTTTCTCCCCCTCCCTTCCCTACCATGCATGTACCCAGGGTTTTGAAATTTGGTTGTTGGATTGGTGCATGTCAGGACCTCCATGATCTCAGACAGGGACCGGAAGGAACAGTTTGAATGAAGAGACCCAAAAATGTTTGGGTGAAAATGCACATCCTGTCTGCGAATGGAAGGTCATTAGAGTACTTTCCTATATGTCAGCTACTATCAGAAGATAAATGCCAACTTTCACTGAATGAAACAGAAGATAAATGATTAAAGACAGCTAAGGAATCAGGGGTGGGTGGCCTAATCCCTCAGCTGTTTCTTCCAAGTCTCTATAAATGTTCCTGATCTTGTGGTTTTCGGAGATTTTCCTTTGAGACTAGTCAACAGCCTGATAGCATTTCATTATCAGGTGTTTTCTCTATGTCTCCTGTTACCTTCAAAAAACATAAAAAGAGGGATTTCTGCTCTCTTTCATCTTTTTTGTTTACACACAGCCTCCAGTCACACATTTTCATCTTATGTCCATTAGAGGCTGGCAATAGAACACTGGTATGAGATCGTTTAGATTACTTCCTATATAAATCAGTGGAGTTTAATAATTGCATAATTAATCTGTGTCATCTCTCTGAAATCACATTGTTTTTGCCACTGATTGTTCTTCCTTGAATTGCTCTGATCTCTAGTTTTCACCCTCTAGTAAGTTGGCCATTGTCCAGTGAAATTTTCCAAATTAAAAAAGCACCAAAACCAGAATATTTCAAGAAATAGTCACATTTATAGTCTTTGTTACTTCTCTGTAATGACTGTAACTTCACATCCAAGTTTTTGCCCATCTTCATATTTGCACTCCTGTTGGCACAGTAACTCCTGATTTGAAGATCAGCCCTGAATTTTTTCTTTGCCACGTCTGAGACAGTTTTCCACTACATCCTCCAGGACTTTTAAGTGGCACAGTCATCTCAACAGCTGGTCCTCTGAGTGCACTTTCATTTAGGCATGTGTTTTTCCAACTGTTTTGAATCAAAAAAACAACACCTTTTGCAGGAAGTCTTAGGACAATTTTATGCAGTGTTGCCCCAGTGGCATGTCATTTAAAAGCAAATAAAGATCAAGCTGAACACTAAAGCACTCTTATTTCTCCCAGTTTGTTTGCAGTTGTGGGAATAGTGTGTTTGTTGCATTTTTGTATTTTTGCAGTCATTTCATGGATTGTCTTGTTGAAACTTAATTTGCCACCACTGGTCAGTGACCTACTAACCAAATATCTCTATCTAAATCAGATTTGTGAACATTCATATTTTCATATGCTTTGCTCTTCTAGAAAGAACTATTCTTAAACAGACCACAGCGTTATCTTTTTGTCTTTATTTTTTACAGCTTCCAAAGTTCACTATTTTAAAATTACTGTAACTCAGATGTGCTAGAAGAAATAAAATGGCTCTGACAGCAGGTCAGCTGTGCGAGGACACAGCTGGAAAAAAAATCTTTTCTAACTAGCTCCAGCACAACCTACTGATGTGAAACTCTTAAGACTGAAAAACCCACTTTTCTCCCTGTGAGAAAAACACTGGAATACAGTCAAGTCAAAGTATTTTCCCAGGTATTGACTCACAAAATCTGTACCTTGGAAATTATAAAAATACACTTATGAGAGTCTCACACTTGAAATGCTTTGACTGAAAACACCTAAGCAGTTTCTGGAGCTGGACATGTGCTCATCTCTCTACCAAAGCAGGTCTTCAGTCTCTATTGAGAGCACTTTTGCTTCCCAGTTAAGCTAACAACACAGCCAGGTCTCTACCCAGATGGAATCCAGTCCTGCTCACAGAAAAAAGAGCAAAGAGTGGTGGGCTCCTCTTGGCCTACCCTGACAGAGGTGTTGGGTGATGGGTTCCCACAGCTTACTTTGCATAGGTTGGGTGTCTCACTTGGCTATGTAGGAACTGGCAGAGCCCTCCCTGGGCAGGGTAGATGGGCAGTGGGGAGGAGCTGACAGCTCTGAAAGAGAAGGTCTGAGCTACAGTTTGTTACGCCTTTGCTAAAGGAGCTTAACTCTGAAATGAGAGTGACAGTGAGCTGATACAGATGAGCAGCCTGTCTTCTGGAGCAAAGTAGGGTTTGTTTTTATCCTCTTTGCAAATATACACACAGGGGAAAGGTGCTGCAGGTCAGCTGGCAGAGAGGCAGAATTACTTGCAGGAGATCCCATTGCAGTAACAGGAGATACATTTGAGTAGATGACCAAGAAGAAGCTACCTCCCTGGCTGCCACTAATCCTTTGTAACTCAAGAAAACCTTCCTTGTTTATATTTACCTTAACTAATGCTTATCAATGGCAAAACAACTCCTGAGGCATCAGCCAGACTCCTGTTAAGGGTTCCACATTGCACTGTGGCTGGGCAGGCAAACACAGGCTACAAGGCTGTCAAAAGAGCCAAGCCAGAGTAGTCAGGCGATCAGGGAGTTTGGGACTCTTCTAGGAGCATCCTACTCTACAGATCTCATTGACTGCACACAGAAAGCAGCCTGAAACCAGGGAAAGGCCTTAGCAGGAGAGGGATGAAGATTTGCCTTTCCCTCCTCTATAAACTATTGTCACACCTCAGGGATATTTGATCTCACTACAAGGGATGGAAGGGAGGGAAGTACCAGGAGGACTCTTTGTTACTCTTAATGCTACCTCAGTTCTTCATCTGAGATGCAACAACAAGTTTAATTCAAAGACAAAATGTGTGAACACTATGTGTGTTCCTAGCCCCAGAATCAAGGATATTCTCAGATGTCAATAAATTACAAAGCACCATGGAAAAAGGGAGTGAAGTTACACTTCTCTTAACAAAGTTATATTCTGATATTCTTAATATTTTTAATAGCCTCATATTGTAATTCATCCCTAAAAATGATGTCTTTGATGCAGACAGAGGACAGACAGAGATTGCTTTTTTATCTAGTCAGTGCCCCCTGATGTGATGGGAGTGTCAGTGATGTCAGTGTAATTCCCTGAATAATGATGAAGGTTTAAAAAAATACTGTAACACAAAGAAATACAGTGCTGTGACCACAACCTGTTTGCAGCTCCTCACTCACTGTGGAAACCTGGGCAGGGAAAGGGAGAAGGAGGGGGTTTGGCTGCATTTTTCAGAGCCTGTAATCAAGATCATGAAACCAAAAGACTGTTAACTTAAAAATGGATGTAGGTAAAGCTGAACAGCAAAGTTCTTGTTTCTGTTCCTATTTTTTCCTGCGAGAACCTTTCAACATAGATCAAGATGACCCGATACTGAACCCATCATAAATCGGCTGCATTTACATGCGTGAGTCTGTGCCCTCTTCACACACTTTTGTGGCTCAGGCAAAATATAATGAGTTGTGCTGTGGCCTTGTTCATGCTTCATGTCCATTGTGCCAGACACTCACTGTGAGCCAGCCTTCAGATGCACTTGGAGGGTACAAAGGAACTGGGGGGCGATGGCTGACGAGCAAGAAACACTGAGCAGCATCTCATGTCAGGTACAAGACTCACTGCAAACAAGTGTAATGGTCATCTCACCTTACGTTGTTTTTGCACACCTAAGAAATATACCTGAGTACACGATGTGTGTGTATATGCCACAACCACATCTGGAAAACAATTTTTTGCCATTGACAACCCTGTCTCATTTCAGAGAAGCAGTTCTGGAGAAAGGCGGTCTGGGCATTTCCAGCTGTTCATAGAAGCTGGTAGGGAGCAATAAGCTCCTAGTTTTGCTAAGTGAGGAAAATCCCAAGAATCTTCTCTGCTTCTTCCATTTCTATTGACTTGTGGGAACACAGTTATTCAAAAGATGGCAAAAAGGGCTTGGTATGCTTCAGATCGGTAGCTGATGTTCTGTAAAATTTGTAAACGATTGGATTCCTGCCTAAAACTGTAAAATAACCCAAGTCAAACCTTATTCCAGTTCTTTCATGGAAATATGAGACTTGTAGAAGATAAATGAGATGCTTAATTTAATCAAATCAGTGCTTCTTTTTAAAGCTGTGATTTCAGATGCATCCTTTGCCTCAGAGAGGTAAAGGAGAATATTCATGTCATCAAACTTCTGACATCTAAGTAAGAACCTCAGAGGGAACGTTCAGACTTCCATTGACCACAGCAGCAGCCTCAGCTCCAGAATTACAGTTAATGAGTGCAAATCCCATTAGGTGTAAACAGCCTTGAATTGAAATTTGCAACACACAAGGAGCCTCAATGAAATGGTCCCAAGTTACAGATACACTTACATAGTGTGAATCTAACTGCAAATCAATGTTTGGATCTTCATGAGAGGCAACTGAGCTACTAATGGCAGCTACCAAGGTCACAAGTATGGGACTTGGCTTGTCAAGAGAAGCACTTATATTGTCAATAGTACTTGCAGATGGGGTGAAGTGTGCTTAATTTAAAAGGCACCACAGGAGACAAAGTAAGAAGCCAGCTACCTCCCACTGATACTGGTAAGAAGTGATTTTACTGGGATATGGTGGGATTGCTCCCCCTGATCCCTAGCCACACAGCAGGTGCTGTAACTTGCTAGCATGTACCTGGAATCACTGGAAGACCTATGCCAAACAGTTGGAGCCTTTAGAACCTATTATTCCCTTTGCTACCTCTGCTGAACTAGAGCTTTCTGGAACAGTATGAATTAATTCCCAAGAGTTGTGAATCCTGCATAATTCATTTATTCATGTGCCTGTAAAAGGCATTAAAATTTAAGAGTCTGAAATAAAAATGAGTGTAATTGCACCTGTTTTTAGATTCCTTCTCATTCTGCTCTACCATTTCATTTTTACTGCCATTTAAATGGCACAATGTTTAATTGAAAGCTCTGAATTGCTGATTGCTGTTACAATGCAACTTCTCAGTGGAGAAATATGCATCCTTTGTAAATTATTTGGAAATGAAGTGGCATCTTTGCTATGCACAATCTCTCAGAAATTGATGTGGAAAGCCAGAATTAAAGCTGTGATAGTGCCTATAATGTCTGGCTCAATGAAGATTCATAGGACTGGTTTTAGTGAGCAAACTTTGTGAACCCTGTGAGAGCTCTGGCATGCACAGGGACACACAGCACACACTTCACCAGGACTCTTCTCAGGCTGGGTTGATTAGCAATTGGTAGACTTTATAATTTTATTAATTTGTTTAATCATAACTTCAGAAATTGGTAATGGCTTATTTCTGCAAAAAAGACAATTAAATATTACTCAAACATAAGATAACTTGGGAAAGCTGAACACCGTAAAACTTATGAATCCAGCTAAAGGGTTGTTGGTGACACCACCTGAGTGATGCTTTACTATGTAGCACAACATTATAGGGCACTGCTGTGCAGATTGCTATACCCAAAGGCAATAAGGTAGCTCTCCCCCAGCAAGAATAGGAAAAAGGAGGTGAGGCCAACTGAGGGAGTTCATGTTCCAGTGAAACACCCATCATCAGGTAGCTAAATGGAGAGTTTATAAAGTTATGCCACCTCCAGTGGCTTTGAGCCAAGGAGAAAGGCTTTCCCAACAGTGCAGTAGTCTGTGGATTAGGCTCCTTTCTGCCCAGTATCAGCTCTTGTGAGAATTTTACATGGTTTGGAATCAACTGAAAAGGCCTGATGAAGCATAAGATTCAAAGACTACTCCTAAAATAGGAAATATCAAGTAGGGACAACTGGGATGAAAGACAGTCTGTGGTCAGGATTCCCAGCAAACTCCAACTATTAATATGATGGAATGGAGCTCTTTGGGTTGGTTTTTTTACTTCATTCCTGATCAAATACTTTGCCTAACATTTGCAAAACCAACACTTACCCGAGCTGGATTTCAAGGTTTTTCATCATTCCTTCATCCTTGCTAAATTTGTGCCTAAAAATAAGAGAAAATTCAATGCGTATCAGTTGTTATGCATTTTCCTTTTAAATGTAGAAAAATTTGGTTCACCTGAATACAAACCTGATGGAGGGGGCACAGGAGGTGTTATTTCTTGATAATATCTCTGGGAAATAAAACTGCTGATACTTTCGCATAGCTCTAGTTTCCAGCCACTGTTACGTTTTAATGATATGATCAATAACCATATAGATAGAAGGGACATTTCCTACCACACAAAATACAATAGCTTGAAACAGGAGAAGCGGTTTCTACATCCCTTTAACTGGTGGTTAACCTCATCGGATTACTGCACCTGCCAAGGCTGTGAGAACTAAATACAGCTGGTGTCAGCGTCTGGCCAACTGAACCCAGCCCTATGTTAATTTGAGCAGATGTAAGCAACCACATGGTTGACTCTGGCATGACGTGATGAGACTGTGCTTCATCACAAGCCAAAGTGATTGTTCCCAAGGTGCAGAAACCAGGGCAAGACAATTAATGGCTTCTTTCTACTCACTGAATCCAGCCCTGACAAATCCACAAAATCAGGGGGTAATTCAGGCTGGAAGGGACCATGTCTATGAAGTTTCAGGAGGACCAAGGAGATATTTTCACCTCAAGCCTCTCAGAGCAGTTGAGTTGTCAAGGGGAGACAAGGAAAGAAGAAAGGTTCTAATCAGAGGCACAGTCCAAACAGGATAAAACAACAGTCCTGGATAAAATAACAGTTCTGTACCCCAAGGGGTAGAGAACAAAGTAAGGCAAGACTCAGAAGTGTGAGAACAAAGAACCAGGAGTCTTGGCAACTAGTGGGCAAGGGGAGCTTTGAGAAGGAATGTGATGAAGAAATGAAGTAGTTGTGCATAGACTTTGAGGAGAGGATCATCTGCTTATGTTGTTCTTGTGTTTGGTTTTGGGTTTTTTTTTCAACAAAAGAATAAAGGACTATGATTGAAAACTAAGCAAGAGGGTGAAGGAGAACAGGAGAACTCCAGGGCACATCCCTTTATTTCTCTCCATGCCTTACTCCAAAATGACCTCGAGTGATTCCTTCAGTAAGCACCACATAAAAGACCAAGCCAGTGAATTATTTCCTTCTGATAAGGAGTTTCTCCTGAAACTCTTCCACAGTCCCAAGAATATCTTGCTTGTCCTACACTGAGTCCAAGATGGCCAGGAGAAGGATGCTGAGCAAGGCAGACCTTTATTTTGACCCTGCATGCAGTTTAACTCTCATTGACTCCTCTGAAAGCTCATCGTATTTACATGTTGGAAGCCTGGAACAGAAACCTCTTAACGAACATAAGGAAAGCAGCCAGCCTGTCCATTTTCATCCAGTGCTGTGTAATTTCCTATATTATTTTGCTGGGCTTTATTCAGTTTTCAATGGCATGAATGTAAGGTTACCAGATCTCTAAAGTACCCTTAGGTCGGTAGCAGATGGGGGAATGAAGTTGGTAAAAAATACACACTTTCACAGCAACCTACACTGACAAAACATGCAGGCACGTATATAGACATGGAAAACCTTCTACCAGATGGTTAGCATTACATGCTTACCTTATCTGCAAGATGTATCCTCTTGGGTATAAGCAGATTGTGTAGCGATATTAGGTATAAATTATATAGATACAATAGAAAGCATCACTAAGAAAATTCAGATTAAAGCCAACAGAACTGAGAACTAGTCTTGTGTTTACAGTTCACAGGCAGGGCTTGTTTTATTTTCTTTTGGTTTTGTTTCTGAATTGGAGCCACTAAGCAGTTATCCATGCATAACTGTCTTCCTCTGGCCATGTATACAGCAGGGAGCAATACGGACGTGAGTCCTTATTGCCCTTCGTCTCTCCTCTCACATAGAAGCCCTGACCATACTGTTTACAGCTAAAGGATTGCTCAACACTATTTTAATGTCTACATTTTTATGGATACTGAGGCTGTATTTACTTTGTCAGAACAGGAAAATCCTCAGGATTATGTCTCAGATTGGAGAGATGCAAATCACTACAATGTAGTTATAATGTGACATCTAATAACAAGGATGTTATTTCAGATTGCCACACTTAGGTCAGGGGAAGGTCTGAATGAGGTATAAGACACATACATTAGAACAAGATGACCTCTTCAGGTCCCTTCCAACCTGAATTATCCTATGATTCATGATTCTATGCTTGTAGGGTACAAACAGCTGAGCTGGATGACTGCAGCATGAAAATCAAAGAATGAAGCTTTTCTTTGCATATGTCTCCTTATAGTTCCTATTTTTTCTACTCCCCTGGACAGTAATCTTGCAGGTTTTAACTGAGATTTCTCAGGTAGAAGATAAGATCTATGAGAAATGGAAGTTTCATGACAGGGTTGGTAATATCCTGTTTCTCTCAGCTGCTCTGAAGGTATGTCAGGGTGAGTTAAAGATTTTCCATCTTCAGCAGTCAGAAATCAAGAGGCTAGCCAAATCTCTTGCTTATTTCTGCTTCCCATGCCCACCTTTGCTGTAACATCAGTGTCATCAGTGCAAAAAGCAGCTCCAGTTGCTCTACGCTATGGCTGGCTCTGTGCTGCCATCTGCAAACTGACACCTTAGCAATCACACCTATGTTTTAGCTCAGTCTGTAAATCTCCACTACGTTATGTGGTTAGACCACAGTAGAAGAGGAAGTTTCTTAGTGTGCAGTCATGGGACAAAGTCACATTCTGGATCGTTTCCAGAAAGGCCATGGACAAGTATAGTCTTACAGTCCTTTTCATTGAAGGTGTTTACCAGCAACATGAGAAAGCAGGTTGGTTAAACTTTTCAGGTTGACCTTAAGCCATTAGATGAAAAAGTCCAACATTTTAATATCACAGAAATGTCAAACCTGCCCCTCAGTTTCTGCCTGCCATGAAGCCATCTAAGTCTTTTTGCAGGGAATTCCCTCCAGCAGCTACATTTCTTTTTCCTGGCATGTGCAAAGTGACCTGGTGATCTGCAAAACCTCATCTACTTTCACAATTTTTATACCACTCTGTGTCCCCACACCATGGAGGCCTGAGGTGGTGAGCAGCCTGACAGTAGGGCTGGAACCACTTCTGTCATCCATGACCCAGTTATTACAGCTTAACTTGGTGTCAGGAGAAACATGGCTTTTCACTCTTCCAGACTAAAGTAGGAGCATGATATCATGACTCTGCTCCAGGAGAGTTCTTGAGTCACCAGGCTATTGTTTTCTCTTTCTGAAGCTGTATAGCTTTGTATAATGTAATAAAGTATTCAGGAGGCCATAAGGAGTAAGTCAAGGATCTCCTAACACTTGCGGTCCTTTATTGACTTATTGTGGTCCAGATGCTACCAGGATGAAGAGTGATTCCAGATAAACTGGAAATCTTCCAGTAGGACTATTATTTTCAGACACTCACTTTGGAGAAGGGAAACTTGACTATCAAGCCCTACTCCAAAACAACCAGAGGTTAGATTTGAAGATCCCCTGTCCATGAAGAGCTAACCTAGCCTAGGTGAAAAAAACAACAACTTTCTCTTCCTCTGGCAGCTATTTTGGAGAGGCAAAGCTTAAACTTAAGTTCAGCAACCAGTTCAGACAGCATAGCCTAACATCTGTTCCTGTTAACAGGTACAGAGAGCAATGTGATCTGGCATTGAATTCTCATATGTAAAACAGCAAAAAACCCTGCTGCCTCTGTTGGATGTTGAGAAGTGAGGTGTTGCTGTGACCTTACACTGTAATATTGCAAATGTCCTGATCATCTGGAAGATGAGGAAATTTCTTTGTTTCATCTAGTACAAGTTCACAGTACTTCAAGATAAAACAAACTCTCCTATGAAGACAAGCTGAGAGTGTCAGGCTTGTTCAGTCTGGAAAAGAGAAGGCTAAAGGGAGATCTCATAGCGGCCTTCCAGTACCTGAAGGGGCTATAGGAAAGCTGGGGAGGGACTTTTTACAAGGGCTTGTAGTGAGAGGACAAGGGGTAATGGATCAAAACTGGAAGAGGGGAGATTTAGGTTAGACATTAGGAAGAAATTCTTCACTGTGAGGGTTGTGGGACACTGGAACGCGTTGCCCAGGGAATTGTGGATGCCTCTTCCCTGAAAATGTTCAAGGCCAGGTTGGATGGGACTTTGAGCAACCTGGTCTAGGGGAGGTGTCCCTGCTCATAGCAGGGGGGTTGGAACTAGATTTAAGGTCCTGTAAGGCTCCTTCCAACTCAAACCATTCTATTATTCTGTGATTCTGTGAAACCTTAATTAATTTTACATTGGAATGTCTATGCTATCCTGTGAGGGAATATTGGTCTGTCTAAGAAAAACAAAAAATGGCAAAAAGTACTTCTCAGATAACAAGTATTAAATGTTGCTACAATCTTACGCAAACATCTATTACTCTTAAAACGACCCAACATTAAAAAGTTTCATTTTCATTAAAAATGAGCATTTTCTATTCCATTGATCAAAACTGTAACTAAAACATAATGCGCTCCCTTTTTCCAGAAGTGGGTTTTGTGTAGCAGTTATTTCCACAGAAAATTCCTGGCCAGTCCTGTATATTAACTAGGACAAACCCTGATGTCCAACACTAGTGATGACTTAGTAGCAAATCTCAGCAATATTAGCCTCTTTCCAGACTTGGGTCTGGCATAAATCTGAGAAGTTTCTTGTAATTTTGGAATAAATAAACCACAATGGAAGTTCCTGCTGCAAATGAAGTTCTCTACGACAAAACTTTTTTGCTGTGTATGTGTCACATTAGGATAATAATAAGAATAATAATAACAATAACAGCAACTCTAAAAACTGCTAGACGTTGCATTTTAGTGCTGCTAGCAGCTGGTTTACCCAGCAAGATAGTCAGAGATGGAAACATATCATCAAAATAACGTTATCAGCTTTTGTTGCACTGGGCTTTTCCAGATGCCACAGAGCTAAATGGCAGTTGCTAAATATTAGAAAGGGAGAAAAATCAAAGTTGTCTAGTTTTATAAACAGTCAGCACACCATTTGAGCAGTCTTGGCACAGTAATTATCTAAATACAGGTAAAAAACCAACCACCCTACTGTAATGAGAGCTTAGATTATATTAAGGTTATGGCATAGAAAAATATCTTATTCAGGTTTTTGTTCAGAACATAGAGAAGTTCTGTCAGAACAGATGGCCAGTGATAGTAAAAGCTACATGAGGAGATTATAAAACAACAATGCTACTGACTTCTAACGGACTTTAAACTCTTGTCTTCTGCAGATGCCCCATTTCCTCTATACTGCAAAATTTATCAATTTACACTGTATTCTGTACAATGTGGGCAATTCCACAATGTCCAATAACATTGCTCAAAATGACAGAGCCTTTGAAATAATTTTATCAAGTGTGACTGCCCTGTGAAGCTGGCTTTTAGTTATGCTAAAGTAGCACTTGGAGCTGCAACTGCAATTAGAAGTGTCTACACATAATGTGATTACAGTCTCTGTAGAGAGGGAAGAGCAATGGGGAAAAAAAAAATCAGAGAGGAAAAAAAAGATCACATTCAGACTCCCTACTGAAGGTGACAGACTCGGGGCTGAGACTGATTAGCAAACAAAGGTCTGACAGCAGATAGCCACAGTAGCTCATTGTTGAGTGTAGATGTCAAACAAGTAGCAACAGTTACACTTTTCTAGTAGAAAGCCTATATGCTGCCTATATAGCCTGAAGCTCAGCTATGAATCAGCCTCCTACTGATTTCAAAAGGAATCTTAAAAGCATCAGTACTGAGCCTGAGTGAGTCAAACAATCACAAAGCAAACCCCTGGCAGAATGGATGTTGGATCACGTCTGTCCTCATGCAGTGCCTTTCTCCATGATCACCTTTCTTCTTTAAAGATGGTTGTTAATAATTTTAGTGATGAAAACATGATGGCAGAAAAAGATGTGTCATGTGCCCTAAACATTTACAACCTAAGGACTACATCTTATGGCTGGATCAACATTGGGTAGCCTATGTGTCTAAAGGGCTCTGTATGTAATTTTTATTGCCAGGACATCAAACTGTGCCAAAAAAAAACCAAAACACCATAGCAAAACTGATAGACAAAAATGTATATGTAAGAAATTTTTCAAGGACTCTGCTCCAGAAAAATTACAATGGCTTTCCAATGTAAAAATGTCTGCGCTGTACTCAGTCCACCCATTTGTTGCACATCATTTGTATGTGCTACCACACATCTTTTGGACAGGTGCCTAGTCTTCACATCAAGTGTTCAGGAATCTACCAGAGTGTCCCAGTGATTGATACCACCCTCAGTTCCACACAAAGGTTTCCACTGTAAATTTGCTGGTTATAAAGCCTAATAATATCAGATAGCCACTCCATCTTATCACCTGTAAGAAAATCTTCATTTTAAGACAGCTAGGTCATGCCCTTTTTCATTGTACAGACTATCTCCACACTGTATATTCGTAAGACTTTTTAATATTGTAACCATGCAGAGCAGGGCTCATTTCACCTAACATACAGTTATCTAAAAGTAGCCTTTTCTTCATATCACCACTATGTTCAGTTCAAGAAATTCACCTCCCTGCTAGATAGCTGGACTGACCCACCCTCTGGAGGTACTGGTCTACCCAGTGACTGCAGAGGAGCCTGGGCAGTAGATTTTGAGTAGGCATCAAATGTTACAATCAAGATGGAGCCCATCCTTTAAGTAGTAACAGTAATCCAGTGGTAGCTAAAATACTGCCCTGGTAGCTTGTCTCCCAGTCCTGTCCAGGGGAGCAGACATTATTTCCCAAACAGATCGTGGCTGGCCCTTATTTCCTAATAGCTTCTTCTGGCAGAAGCCCTTGTACCCAGCCATAGATAAAAGGCTGAGGCTGACACAGGAGAAAAAAAACGGGAAAGACAGACTGCTCACATAGCATTTGTGAGGCAGCAAAGTTAATTGCTATGTAATTACCACCCAAGTAAATTGTTTAATGTGGTAAAATGTGACCAGGGTTGTTACTTCTGCTGCAAGCAGTGGCTCATGATGCCATCTGCAACCCATCAACAGATCACGTAGTGAATTTGCTGCAGATGTAAAGCAAACCCTCGACATCTCCAAGCATGTTGTTAAAAACCCCCATCAAGTGAATACTAACATTTCTGTTGTTTCAGATGTCACTGTGGCTATTTACACAGGGCTCAATGGTGCCGCACTTGTTCATGTTGATGAGGGGAGAATATGGTTAGTTAAGAGAAGAGCAGGTTGGCAATGGCTGCTGAGGTTAGAAACAAAAATAAAAGGGGGATAAAAGACACATCAGTGTTCGACCATAATTGGAAATCCAGCTACGCCGTGTGGAGAAGGGAGCGATGAGGGGGAAAGGAATGTGGTCTGTCATGAAAGCAGCTTTCTGGCAATTTACTGTGGGATCATGAGCAGTTCCTATAAACAGCAGGCAACTGCTGGATCAGCTACTGACTCCTTCTGGGTGCAAGGCACTCAGTGCTCAAAGCCAGCGGGGGAGTGTGCCAGGTCAGAGTCATAACCACACCAGGCGCCGGCACTCCAATCTGTCAAGCTGAGCTAATGCACTGAAAATGGAGTGAAATCCAAGTGCATGGAGATGCAGTGCAATCTGTCCATGGACCTGCAGTGCCTTTTGCAACACTGTAAGGGGAGACAGGACTCCCTGGGAATCATAGGGTTTGGGAGTAGTTTGCTGCTGCCAGCATTGCAGGGACTACCCCTATGCGTGGGGAGAACCTTTATATCTTACTTTAACAGTATTATTGAATACCCTGCAAACTCCAGTTCAAAAGGTCATTTTTAAAAAGTACATAATAACAGTAACACTTTCAATCTGTGCTTTAAAATACTGACCTATTTCCTCTTGCTACAACAATTGTCCCCTCACCACATATCACTTGTCCTATACAAGTGCTTGCATTTGTTTCTCATGTTTTTAAATTTTTTCTATTTTTTTAGATTGATTTTTTTTTTAATGAAAACATTTCAGCCGGAGCCACCAGACCTCTTTAGATTTGAGCTCCTCGGTGCCTGAGATGCCTTTGAGAATGTCTCCCATGGTTCACAGTAACCCAGACACTCAGCAAATCTCATTCAAAGCAGAAAACTGAGCCCTATAAAAAGCTATTCTTCCTACTGAAGGGTATCTAGGATTGTCAGCACACATTACTTCATGAGAAAGAAATGTTTCCAGCTCCACTGATTGTCACACTTTGAGCCATCTCTCATATCAGTGGCTTAACCTGGTTTTGCTCCTATGGTTATTTTCCATAGAATGGAAAGCATGAATGAAAAAGAAAACCACCTGAAAAGCAGGGTTTTTTTGTTTTGGTTTAAACCCAGGTAACAGTACTGTCCTAATGCCACTTTTATGTATCTGAGCTCCTGGGAGAATCTGAATTTGTGCAAAATCTGGAAACTTCCCAAGTACATGCTCTTGACTCTTATGCATCCAAAACAAGCAGGTACAAGTATATACACCATTACCTGACATACACAATCTTGTTTTATTTTGGAGAAAGAAAGCATCTGCTGGATTTTGAAGCTGTTTTCCTGCTTTCACGGAACAGATGGTTGGGAGAAAGAACTGTTGTGCCTAAAGCTGCACCATTCTGCACCATGAGATAACTTGTCTTAGCAAGAGAGAGCAATACAGAGACTGATCCACAGCTCTCTGCAGCCCCGGGGGATTTAATAATTTGAATTGGAACAGAAATCCGCAAGGGAATAAATTCCCATAGTTCAGTTGATTGTAGTAGCTGAAGAGCTATTTTCACAGGTTTTAAGGATATCAGCAGATATCCTTTAGATATCTCTAAACTGTGGGGCAATGATGCACACTTATAACAATGACTCTTGATCTTGTTTTCTCCGTTTAACTTTCATGCACAGCATAGAGTGGCAATGGTTAACACATGCTAAGAAGAATAAAAGTGTGTACCTTCTTCCCTTTTTTCCCTGATATTTCAAATTGCAAAGGTATTTTTATTGGAAAAGTGATTTGTAATGTACAATAATGCACAGCAGTTTTTGCTGATGTTATCATGGGGGAAAAGAAAAGTGTCATAATGATATTTACTGTCACAAAATAAATTCTAGTGAAAATGGAGCCATTATTACTTGATGACATCTTCCACTAGAGAGGATTTCAGGAACCAGCTCTTTAGCAGTTTAAGCAGCAGGTAAGGGGTGACACTGGGCGTGCTTGAATCATGACAGATCCATTGCAAAAGCCAAAATCATTGGCTTACTTTTATGACTGGTTTTATCAGTAGCAGGAAATGCTCTTTTGTCATCGGTTTTATAATACCAGCTAATCAGGCTCTTTTTTTGGTTTTATGATCCTCTTCTAAATGTTGGAAAGCATCTTTCAGCAATCCAGAATACAAAATATCTTTATTGGCCTTGCACAGCTGCTCTTGTCCTTTGGCAGTTTAACACTGCAGCAAATACAGTGTCCACAGTATGAGCTGTGATTTAAGTCTGTTGAGATCCAGCACATGAGACATCTCAGCAGAAGCTGCAGAGGAGTATCACAGACTGGCAGTGGTGAAGGTCTGAGATGTGAGTGAAGACTGGTCATGCTCATTGGAGCAGAGTTTTTCCTGGATTTCTTACACCAGTTGTAGGAAATCAACTTGAAAAAAATTAACTATAACTATCCCTAAGGTGTAATTAAGTTCTTAACGAGCATAATTTGGCAATAATTTATTTGATGGAAGCTATTTTAATAAAATTATTATTTTCAATGAAAAAATATGTCATACAACTAATATACTTTTCAGTTTGAAGTCACATAAGACAAGGAACACCTAGTGAAGAGGTGGGCAGATGGCTATTTGACAGAAGAAAGTTGTAGTCAACTTCAATGTCAAAATAAAGTATGTTTAGATATTTCTAAATCAAACTATTCTGCAGCATTTTATTCCATCAGTGATAGTTAGTCTTTTTATACAGAGAGAAGAGCAAAATGAAATAGAGATATTCCACAGTTCTATGTAGGTTGTAAATTCTGTTTTCAGACTAGGTCTAAATACAGCTGAAATAAACACATTCAACTGTGAATTATTTTTTTTTCTTTTTTGGAATATATTGGTTTTGCCTAGAATGTAAATCAATAAATGTGTAAATAGATCTTGAAATAATTATTTTGAGGAAAAACAGAGCAAGCACCACAATAATAAATAAAGACAGATATTTTTATGGCATCCTCATTTCTTTTTAAGAAAACAGGAAAAATAAAATCTTCACAGCTGAAGGCCTGTGTTGCATTCTAGTTCCTCCCAGATATTTTTTTCAGCATTTTTAAAGTTCACAAATCAAGGCAAGGGCATGTTCTCTTGTTCTCAGTAGGCAAAGTGTATAGTTTTACCACAAGGGGAAAAGGGCAGCAAAGTTGATCTGCAAATCTCTTGCTTGAGCCTTAGTAATTTTAGACAGGTGCCCTTTGCTTTGCAATACTTTTTTCTTGAAAGAATGTATCTTGGCACAAAGGGGGGGAAAAAAATAGTAATTGTAGACATGTGGCCTTTAGAAAGCCAATGGCTTACAAATTAATTTTACTGGAGGCTGCAGCAATTACAAGACTTGATCCTGCTGTCTGGATATTCACCTGAACCTCACCTCGGAGTCTTTTTCTCTGCCCAGGTTTCTGTTGCAATCTGTTGAGGAAATGCTGTAGATCTTGACATGTCCTAAAAACAAAGTATTGTGGTCCTGTCACTGTTCAAGCAAATCAAGCTCCAGGTCTATGTGTTGATATTCAAAGCCTTTTAGATGTAGATGCTCCTTACATGGAAACTCACCTTTCACTCTGCAGCTGCCATTTATTTCTTTTGACAGTCATCTCCACTGAGAATGAGGATGCAGCCAGCTAGGAATGAGCACTTGTGCTCTCCAAGGAGCTCAAAATGTCTTTAATTAAACGGTTTTTTAAAGATTGAGGAGAAGAAGGATGCTGCTCAAAAGACAGCACCTATCTGGGAAACTAAATCTTTTTAAAGAGAGATGTTAGTTCCAGGGAAAGATCTATTGGCAGATATCAGGACAAGGGTCCTACTTCTGCTCAAAGAGGGGGAGACTGAAAATAGTTTGAGAACAAATCAGTAACCTAAAAAAAACTGGTTTAGATCTGTCATCTGCCCAGTAATCGAAGAACACTGAACTCTCATTCCATGAGCATGGGCACAGTGCCTATTGCCCAATTTTTGACCACAGAACACCAAGGGATTGAGGGTCATTTTCTGTATAAAATAGGTCTAGCCTTAATAAATTGAATAAACTAAAATAGTAAATTAAGGGAAGATAAGATAAGATAAGATAAGATAAGATAAGATAAGATAAGATAAGATAAGATAAGATAAGATAAGACAAGATAAGACAAGATGAGACAAGACGAGACACTTTTTTTCTAGGAAATAACAGAAATCCAGTGAGCAATAATCCAATGAAATTCCAGTGTCATCAGCAAACTTAGTGCCTAGTTTATGCCATCAATATAATCCAGTGCCTCCCAAGTGTGAAGGCCACAGATTCTGTAATCTTACATTTGGATTGAGGACCCATGGAGAGCACTATATCCCACACCAGAAACTCCTTTTCTGTCATTAGCAAGGTGTGGGACTGCAGAGGGCATCAAGTTTATGGCAGAGCAGTCACCAGGGCCTTGGCACATTTTGAGACAAGTGCATGATGCTCACCTGGCTATGACCCTTCAAAGCTTGCCTGGGCTTGACGAGACTCAAAGTCTGGTGTAGTTTCCTGGGAACCTTATCCACATGGTTTCTGAAACTACCTACATGAGGCATTTTAAACCCAAAGCTAATTTAAATGTCTTGAGAAGTATTAACTTGTCATTAAACCCCTTCGCAGTCTTTTTCCCACTTGTGTCACTCTTAACTTTCTGTGCTTCTTAAATATTTGGGTTCTTGCTACTTCTGTGCTGCTTTGGCTTCTTAAGCTCTCTCTCTGTGAAGTACCTTTTTTTTGTCTAGTAAATAAACCCCAAATTTAAAGAATGATTAAACAATAATTCAGTGAAGCAGGTAGTTGTGGCACGTTGACTCAAATGTGAGTTTATCTTCCATGATAAAATATGTCAATATTTATCCTTATTTAAAGCACGATTTTCTCATATAATAGAGTCAATATTAAGGGAACTATCTATCTTAGAAATATATAAGATGCCATTATTCATTGTCTGGAGATTGCAAAGCTGAGAAATATTGTAACTGCTGCTGTATGAACATAGGTCTTGAGTCAGCTTCGATAGGAAGACACGAGATTCTTTCATTAATCATTCTTTTACTGCCACTCAGTTTCAGCCATTAACTTGTAATGCTCAGAAGGCTCATAGCACAGAGAATTTGACTGCTGCTGATGTAACATCACCAATAAGAGACTGGGGGTTTTAAAAGACCTGTAACAATTTGCAGAGGTTTTTAACATCAGAATCCAGAAGGTAAATAATCTTACAGATTTTGAAACTTGTGAAACTAGTTATAAATTCTCAGTATGAATATTGATAACATTGTTACATTATATTGTAAAAAAGATGTTTACATTCAAAGCCTGACTGCTTTTCAATAGCAATGAAAACATCAATGGCCTCGAATCACAACCTCACATCTATGCAGCTTGAAATAATGAGAAAATAAAAATACAGGTGCCAGTGTTGATCTTTGCTCTGTTCCAAACTTTGGGTTAATTTTGCCCCATGGATTGAAACCTTTCATTGACAGCTTGCCCATCCAGGGAAGGAAAAGGACATAGCCCTGCAGATGTCATTACTTCATACTTCTCAGCACACTAGGGCAGACACATAATTTTAAACAACTCTGTCTCTGGATGCTTAGCTGGCCATTTTTCAAAGGAAAAGAAAATCCTTTAATTCAAGGACTGTATTTTTCCTCATATATTTAATCACATCGGATTTTTTGTACGTAAGTATCGATGAGTTAGTACTAATCTAAATATCTAGCTAACTATTATCACCTGTATCATGTTTTTTGTTTGTTACCTGGCTACCATACAGCTAATAGTGGCAGTGCCCTGATACAAGGTGAAATCCAGCTCTAAGGAGTTGTGGACAATATTTAGGTGGTAAAGAACAACAATTAAATCTGTTGATAATAGGTTTATGTTTGAGGACTTCTACAGGAAAAGACAGTGGCTGATATTGATTCCCATGCATAGGATTGGTCCTCATTCTCCATACGTGGTACCAAACACCTTAAACATGGACCACATGCATAAGCCTTAATTTCAGTGGCTGTGAATTCTGAAACATGATCCAAAAAAAAACCTCCAGATGTCTTGAAATAAATCTAGATTCTCCTGGCTACTGTTTCAAACTGATCAGCTTGTCCACAGGACCAAAAGTGTATGGCGAGTTTGATTTAAAAGTGAATGTTCTCCTTTTTTAGCATAGTTAATTTCTCTGGAGACCTTCGGGCTGATGGCTATGTAGACTAGGGATTACATTTCAGTCTGGTTTTAAATGGAGACCTCAAATGTCTCTCCTACAGAATTTGGAGCAAGAAACCTTTCAGAGAGAGAAATTGCGAGAGGTGGCTTAATTTTTATTACATGAAATGTGTCTGTCATTTTGCCAGTGTCCATTGTGGTTTTAGAGACGTTAGCAAGTTCATGTGTTGCAATTATATGCGAACATTCAAGAATTCTAAAGTTGTTTCCATGCAGGACCAGTGTGAAGCTGTGGAAGTGGGTACAAGTCACCTGATGAATTGGACACACCAGCTTCCACCAAGTTTCAATCTGGCTTTCCTTCAGCAGACACATTACTGTCTATCACAGCATGCCATATCTCCCAGCTTCATCATTTAACAGAGAAAACTTTCCCAGTTGCCACCCAGTTTTCCTAAGAGGAACACAACCATTAGGGCTTATCACTCATCTTCCTAGGAGTCTGGACTCCATGCCCAGCTAAACTGATGCTTCCAAAACAGCACAAAAGGGTGCAATTTTAAAAAATTAATCAATTCATACTAGCCTGAAAGTGAGCAAATATAGCACTGAGTAGGTGGCGTCCTGCCCCAAAATGAGGCAAGGATTTCCTGATCCCACCTTTTAGAGAGTCCAGGGAACAGAGATGTGATCATTCACAGAGACAAGACACCTACTTAAACTGAACTCCAACATCTCTGATGAGGCAGAGACCCAAAGCGACTATTCTGCACCGTGCCCTCACAGCCACCCACCCAGGCAGAGTCCATGGCTCCCTCCCACAGCTCCACACTGCACCAATGCTGTGCTGGCTGCCTGGCCTCTCACTAGTAATGCAAGCAAGACCTGGGTAAACATCTTTTGGCACACAGCTTTGCAGACAAGCAAATCTGAGAACATTTGTAAAGTAATTAACTTCCTTACAAATTGCTTAGATTTGCTTCTCTAATCATAATAAAACACACAATACAAATAGCTCATTACAGAAATGACCCTGTTGCTATCCACACTGTTGTTGTTCTGCTAGGCTAGGCTAGAACGATTAGAATTTACAGTCATAATCATCATTCTTCATCCACCTTTCTCAAACATAAACTTCTTGGGACAGATCCTGGGTTCAGGGAGACTGTTGTAAAACTGAAGTAATGTCATTGTGTTCAAAGAGTGAGAGAGCAGAAATGTCTCTGCTCACTTCAAAACCAATTGGCCAGTCTTCAGTAATAGCTGACACAGACCGATTGTTTATTATCAGAATTAACTGTCAGTTACCACAGGAATTCAGCAAAGAGAATCTCCAGCTTGGAGGCTTCAACGAAAAACTATCCGCGTAAAACAATAGCTTACCAAAAGCAAAATATGGTGTGTATTTGCTTTATTGAACGCAAATAGGAACTTGAATAACCATCTGGTTGAAAGGAATGGATGGAAAAGGATGCTATGCAAAATTGAAACTAGATTTTCAAGCTTTCTTTTGATTGCCTTTCATAAGGCTTTCAATTACAAGAATCCATTTAAGAGTCTTATCTTTGTATTAAATGGATGGCATAAAGACTTAAGCTTTTGCATTTTTGTGCCCATTGCCTAGTAAAGAGCAGAATTAATAAAATGTGATCTCCATATGATTGCTTGTGGGTCAATTTTTCTCATGCTTACTCCCAAGGAATACAGCTTATCTGCTTTCATTTGGTCTTGAGTTACATTAAGTTAATAGAAGTCTTTGGTTCCTCTTCACATAGTCTTAAAAGAAAGGTTCCTGCTTATATTCTGCCCCTTGTACTGTTCTTCAGCTTCAAATCCATGCTCCACCAGTCAAAAAATTATAGTTAGCATGAAAAGATGGTGGTGCAACACGTATGATTTAAATTGCATGACCGTGGCAGAACAGTGTTCTTAAATTGAATTTTACGTTCTGAGTGGTACTTAGCATGGGATCATTTCCAGTTTGTATCATGTCAGAAGTATATTGTCAAAACTGTTGTGCTACTAAACACACACATATTTTTCAAAACATCTTTTGCTTTTGAGTTTGAGGAATAGCGGTATGGAGCCCAGGCTTCTTGTGTCCTACAGCTGGAGCCAGTATTCTCTCCCCTCTGCATTTCCATCAAATTTTATTTAGATTCCACCTCAGAAACCAACATCTGAAAAGCAATGAGTTCTGAAGAATTTCATGGGGATCAGAGGGACAGTGGAGTGTTACTGAACAGATAAATAAAAAAGCAAATAACCCACATACTATTTACCCTATACTGTGCAGAATAGTCCCATTGGGGTTTGGCCAGTACAGGCAAAGTTCAAGAGAATAGCTCAGCATTTCAAAGAGAGTGAAACAGTTGTAAAAGTAGAAAGGCTACTAAGCATTACTACTGGATAGAGGATACCCATACATGTATAGATTAAATTAATAATCACCTTTAAAAATCAGCTAGAACATTGCCACCAATTACAGCAGACCAGATGTTTGGACAGACAGGCATAAAAACTGCAGCAAAAAATTTGCAGAATTTTAGAAAGACTATATAGTATCAAAGTCCTCATGTAAAAATACATGTACTTCCTAAAATCAGTGCTAAATGAAAGGTGAGTCACCATGTATATACCAAGATTTAAGCAAACACCTCCTGTACTTACTGACACAGTCCTAGAGCAAGTGGCTTCAATGAGAAAGCAGATAGCATTTCAGGTCTGTATTCAACCATGAGTCTAATCTGTTCACTCTTCCACTTCAAAGATAGAGTGAGATGAAAACAGTAGCTGGGAAATGGCTTTGGTTTATTTTCAGTGTCACTTATCTATTGTTTTATGTGACTTAGTTCTGATAAAAATCCTCTGGTGGTGAATGGCACTAAAGGATTTGAATGACAAATAAATGGACAAACCTCACCCTACACCTCTGGGAATGTTCAGGTTACACTGTTAACTTGATCTCACCTAAACTTTGAAAAAACTAATGATAGATAATGAAGATGATAAACTGTAGAGCTGTCATCCCTCACAAGCATTCCTACAAGTTTTACTACACAGTTTTACTACTGTTGCACACATATACTTAGCTGCAGTGAGTGCTTTTTGAAATGTACTGGTTGCAGCCTCTGAGAAATAAATCTCAGTGCCCAGCACTGTAATTAACTCAAGATCTATTAATTTATCAAGACTCCCTAAACAAGCATGTCTAATTACCCTTTATTAATACATTCAAGAACGTTTAACATTTTACTGCCATTTAAACAAGAGTTCTAATAAGATACAGTATCAATTAATAGTCCTGTTAAAAGTCAGCTGGTATTTTTACAATAGCAGCAGAACTCCCTGTTGCACTTTAAACAGCATGGAGCAATCATAAGGTTTGTGGTTCTGTTTGGAAAGGTGCTTTGCAATAATACACAGCCAAGATTTAAACACATACCTCCTACAAGACATTCCTTACTTAAGAGGTTGGTAAAAATCTTTCATTTTGGGTTTGCCCAGAAAAGGAGAATGGTGCATGATGATTTAGCAATCAAACTCAGTTTCATACCTCAATATTGTCCAATAAACTCACACTTTTACTTACTGAAAGAATTGCTATAAATGTTATGTGTTAGATACATTAAGCCATTTGAAATATTTTTATTTCCTTTGTGAACATGTCCCATAAACTTCCATAAGCCACTGAACACTGAAGAGCTGAACACAATAAACTGGGAAATTACTTGCTAACTTAGGCATAGAGTAGTGTATTCAAAAACCACCAGACACCAGGAGCTACCATTTTGACTGCTGTAATTCTCTGGAGCTTTATCTACTGAGAAAACCATCCACAACACTGGAAGTTCCCAACAGTCCCTTTTGTCCAGCAGCCTCTTTTTGCAAGACCATAGCATAGACAGCCTAGCAGGCAGCAAAGAAGGTAAATCTTAGGAGGTTCTTGCTCCCTAAAACAACTCTTGCAAAAATCCTACAGATACACAGTCAGATTTTTATCTGGAAATTTTAAATTTTCTTCCCCTAGAGGCTTAGAATTTTGTGATTGGAGTTCTTATGCTTCTTCAGATATGTCCTAGTCCCTTCCAAACAGGACTTAATGTGTCGTAATTCTTATAAAAAATAAATAAATAACAATGACAAGTTTATTCATTAATAACTATCCTAACAACAAATTGGCAATTCTTAGGGTAATACCAGTAGACTGTTGTTCAAAGGAAATTAGCTATTCCAACCTCAATGAGACATTTAAGAAGCATCCTTATTTAAGCACACACACAACTTTAATTCATGTTATTAACATTTTCTAATGAAAACAGAAAAAAATTCCAATTAACCTTGCTGAAGTTCAGATGGTGAGTCAGGTCTAGGACACTTTGCACAAAGACCTTGAGCCAGGAGATTTCACTATCGAAAGTCTTTCCTACTGGTATTGCATAACACAGGGCTCACCTTGGCCTTCAAGCAGAAGGTTCATATACAATTATTTAAGTGGGCCAGGAAGAGAGCAATGTTTGTGGTCAAGTATCCAACAGAAAAAATGCTCTTCTTTGGACAATGTGTGGTAATTAATGTGCAATTACCCTGTCCATGTGCTTATCTGTTCCTATGTATAGTACTGTGTAGGAAACCCCTAGGGTGGCTCCAAGACCAAAAGTATACAAGTAAATGGCTTAATGAAGAGGTAGCTTGATCCTGTAGAAATTTTTAGGGATGACACATCTGGTGGTTTCAGCGCTCTCTCGTGCCTCTCTAGCTATGATGCCAGGCCAAGAAGATAAATGGGCTCCTTCTCAGGAGGGTTTGGTGTGAAGGCTGGGGAAGCCTTCAGGGTCATGAGACCATTCTGGTCCTCACAGAGGGGATGTCCAGCCTGCAGGCACTGTGCAGAACTGGGATGAGACACTGCTGAACCAGAAACAGTGCAGCCACACTAAAATAATCTTTTCCCATGCTGAGGTGTTCTCCTTGATAGACTAATTTACTCCTGTGGATATTATGTTAAACTGATGATACCACTACAGCAACCTGCTCACACAGAGCCAGAACTGCGCTGGGCCATGTAAATAGAGTCAAGAGAAGCAGAATAAGACGTTTTTATTGTTTTGTGACCCAGGAGTGTAAACTCAAAGAGTTCCAATCTTCACCAATGACCCTGTGCAAACCCACAAGTGCTCCATGCCACAGCACCAGGTTTTGTGATTCAGGAGGTCTCTTGCAGCGGGTTTTGGTTACCATTTGAAAACAAATCCTATGTAATTGCTGGAAACAAACTGCTTAGCTGGGAGGGAATTACTTGTGCTGTTTTAAAAGCCATTAAAGAATACTTAGCGATCCCATTATCATCTAATTATGACATGCTGACCAGTGGAAGATACTGACTGCCAAAAATGCTATTTCTAGCTATCTCAGCTGCTCTAAGAAAGGATTTTTATGCCTTGCTACTAAATGTGCTGCTCACATCTCTTATACCCACCCATAACAGTCGATTTCTCAGATCCATAAATAAGGCAAAAGTAGTTCCCTGGAGTTTTCTCTGTGGAATGAACCAAATTGCTAGACTAAATATCATAATGCTTCCATAATTAGCTCTTTCCCTGTTTTTGACCAGTTGTACAATGGTTATTGTTGTTTGGTTTTTGTTTGTTTGTTTGTTTTTAGACTATTAAGAGAAAAGGAATAATGTTAGTAGCTGATAGCTATGAACAGGGTTTCAGATTATTTGAGTTTAGTTCATTCAAGGTCATACCTGAGTGTATAAAACCCAGGTTCAATCCCTCAAATCTCCAATGATAAGTAGAGGATAATAATTTCTCTGTCTGTCTAGTCTGCTTGGATTAACACCCTGCAGGAGCTTGAACTGTTCCCTGGCAAATGCAGCTTTTGCATGAGGCCTGAAGGTAATGTTATAATACACACTATTATTAACACAAGCTCCTTTTTCTTCCCCTCAGAAAAAGCAGTGTAACTTGAAACAATAATTGCAGTTTTATCTTTTTTAAAAAGCTAAAACAATTGAAAACTAAACTTCATAACAGATAGTTGTGGCAGGGACATGTAGCAGGATGCTCCATCTCTCAATATGCCTGCCTCAGTTTTACTCTATTATTCAGCTGCTTTTGTCTCTCAGTTTTGCAGGCAGTCAATCTACATATATTTTGGAAGAGCGAGAGACAAAGCACAGGTCTTCAGTAGCTCTGAGAAGCTGGAAGCTTTCCCTTGGAAGCCCAGATCCGTAGGAAGCCCCAGATCATCTTGTCGTGTAGGCAACACAGCACTGCACGTAGCAGGATGCTCCATCTCTCACTATGCCTGCTTCAGTTTTACTCTTTCATTCAACTGCTTTTGTCTCTCAGTTTTGCATGCCCGGACCTGGAGTGGAAAGGTTCCCATGAGAAAAGAAACGGCCTAGCAAAGTCTGAGCTGGTAACAACCTTGAAAGGTACAGAGGCCAAGTTGATGTTCATAACACCAGCTGCTCTCTGGTGTTGAAGAACACGGAGCTCAGCCCAGCCACAACAAGGCCTGAAACGCAGATAAAATAATAACGACCAGATAAACAAGAGAGTTTGCTAGAGAGTTTGCTTGGTGGGAACTGGGCCTTTGTGATTTTTTCCTGCCTTTTTCCTTTTATTATATTGGAGGCACTGCTAATGGTTAAATGACAGCAGTCAATCCACTTTATTCTCTAAAAGCCTGCTCCCATTTCTGATCAGCCAGACTTCCGTACACTTTCCAGGAGGTGTGCTGGATCTTCTCCTCTCCAGCAGGGACACCTGCCAGAGAGATGGATTCTCGAGAATTACACCCAAGGGCACCCAGCTGTGGTCTGGCAAGGCTGAGAAATATTACTCTTTCATTCTCTTTATTAGCAAACTTAAGGTTAAGTAGCTTTTATCATTAAGTTTAGGACTGTGGGGTCCGTTAAGAGTGATAATTAATATTCTAGGCCTAGTGTAGAGTTTAATAATAAGTTGCCAGGATTTTAATGTTTAACCTTTGTTGTTTGATTTAATTAAGTATTATAATTCACTGCTAATATACCCTCTGTATTCAAACTGCACTTCTGTTCAGATCTCTTAATTTTTCTGCATTTTTGCTGTGCAAGAGCCTCTTATCTTGTGTAGCTAAGGCCCCAAGGTTATATGCAATAAATATTGATTAGTGCATATACGTCTGCCATGCGTTCCATCCAGGACAGGACATTTGAATGCAGCCACCAGTGAGCAGGGGACCATGTATCATGTGGCTTTGAACCCTCTCTCTGCTGCTGGCTACTTTTTCAGTGTTTTTGTCTTCACTAGTTTTAAAATTAAGGTAGTAACAATGACTATCCCCATTATTTATTCTGGTCCATAGACATTTCAGTGCCCTTCTGTTAAGACCATCTCCCTGCCAGCTAGTGGAGGTTTCAGAGCTCAGGTGAGCATCCAGGTTGTCACAGAATCACAGAATCACAGAATGTTAGGGGTTGGAAGGGACCTCTGAAGGTCATCAAGTCCAACCCTTCTGCCAGAGCAGGACCAAAAACTAGGGCAGATCGTTCAGAAAGGCATTTAGACAGGTCTTGAAGGTCTCCAGAGAAGGACACTCCCCAGCCTCTCTGGGGAGCCTGTTCCAGTGCTCTGTAACCGTCACAGTAAAGAATTTCTTCCTCATGTTTAGGTGGAACTTCCTGTACTCGAGTTTGAATACATTACCCCTCAAAAGAGAAGAGTATGTCATGTCAGAAGCCGAGGCTGATTTCTACTACCTTGTTGCATTTTCAACCTACTTCAAAGCTATTACAATTCTAAATCCTGTTAAAATCTAAAGTTTTTTTAAGCGTTGTGGGTTTAGGGTAGGGTTTTTTCTGCTTTTAGCCAGTTTCAACTTCTGTTAACACTCAAATTTTCCCTGCAAACCCTGAAATTAGGATTTTAAATGTAAGGATAAATACAATTTCAGTTTGTCACAGAACATCTGGATGAGAAACTTCTAAAAACACCATAACACTATCAGATTTATTCAGAAAAAATGATGAACAAAAAAATCTTTTCCACTCTTCTGCCAACCCCTGACCATCCCTTCTGCCTATGGCTCAATTGTAGGCTCAAGCCCATAAGACTTCAGCAAACACAGTGTTTGGTTTCAACACAACCAACTTCACTCTTGCCACTTAAAGAGCAAAACAGAAGAGAGCTGTTTGGTGTCTTTCAGGCAGAAGCACTTAGCTTGAGCTCATGGAAGGCAGTGGATTTTGTTTGCTCTTTCCACAGTCTTTATGATATGAAATTGTTATCCTATGACTGATACCACAAACTTGATTTCCCCAGATAGGGGCAAGCCTCAGAATTACAGGGAGTGTTTCCAACCCTGCCCACTTGTTCTTCACATAGCCATTTCTGAACCAGCTATCTCAGAGCAACTCGTTCTGAATATAAAAGTCAGGACAAATTGTACTTGGTTTATGGCTGCCCAGCTGAAACACAGAATTTTACGGTCAGCAGAGCACTTGCTGGTGGTCCACAGCAACCTTAGTCATGATATGACGGTGGCTCCTCCTCTAGTTGTCTGATGAGAAGAGAGGAAGAGGTGATGCCAGTGGCACAATTACTGTCTCATAGCTGTTGGGATGCTGCCAAATCCTAAATAACTGAAAATATTCTGCAACCTTCCTAATATCAATGTGCTGGTGTAAGCCATTGTACCCATTCCAAGAGTATTCTGGTATGAGGTAGCTTACACTAATGCCAGGGCTTGGGTTAATAAATACATCACCATTAAAAGAAAGACCATCATGAGCAAAACTTTGGGAGTCACTGGACTTAATGGAAGCTGTGGAAAAGCAGCAATGACTCAGTAAATATCTTGGAATAAGTACAACCTCATAAAAAAGGGTTACATGTCCATTCCTGATGTTAATATTTGTGCTTCAAAAGTATTTAGAAACACAAATAAGTGAACTAAAGACTGTTGGTGGATTCACCACTGCAAAACAAGGCATGGGTCAGTGAGGTTACCAAAGGCATCCAGGATGTTCACAGGGGGCTGTCGGCTATGATGCAGGACCTTCAGCAGACCATGATTTACAGGATAGCCAGTGATGTGTGAAATGACATGAACTCCCCACTTGAGACACAACTAAATGACAACAAGATTTCATGTGTGAGGTGTTCCAGCCAACGAGAGAGCACATTTTCCTAAACAGCCTTCTAATCAAAACAGCGTCACATGGGTTTAGGGGGAAGCAATTATTCTCCTGTTTTTATATAAGTAGGCAGAAAGAGACAGTGGTTTGCAGAGTCACTGATGAGGTCTATGGTTCATAGACCAGTCTTATTCTGATCCGTCATTCCCATAGCCCCTCCCAGCATGCCAGACACCCCAGAGTAGGGTGTACCATCTGGCAAAGGGGTGCAGCCTTACCTAACTATTTCTCAAATGTTGTATCAAGGCTACAGGGTTACAAGGGTGAGCAGAAGACAAAGCCCTTTCTGGGTCATCCAGATTCTGCCAGGGAAGCTGTATCAGGAAGGCAACCAAGACCAAGGAAAGATAAATATTGGTTTAAGTCCATCTGGGTTCTCTCCAAGATCTGTGTTAAGTACTGCTGGCTGAACATGAGATTTTTATCCACCTCGTCCCTGTTCTCCTCCTGAAACAGGGATGCTCCTATGCTGCTTTTAGGATGCTGCACATAACTGATTGCTGTGCCAGGAGTCAGAACGTCCTGACTCTGGCCATAATGCAGACTCCCATCAGACAGCATCATTTGTGTGTGGTTAACATGGACACAGAAATGCTTTGCTGCCAGAGCCAAAGAGTCACAACCAACTCATCAATTATTTCCATTCCTTCAGAAACTTCACAGAGTAATAAATAGTCATGGAAGCTCACGCCAGGGCTTGGACCTCACATAGCAGAAGACACTTGGTTTCTTGGGAGCCCATCCCCTGAGGACTCTCAAGTTCCTTTCATGAACACAATTAATACCCTGCAGACAGGATGGACATTGATGGATTGTGTGTCCTCAATGAATGATTGTACAGTCTTTCTTTCCCCTATCTTACAATATAAGATCTTCCCTCTTCGATTTTACATTTCCTCCCCTGCTAGATGTACTTTTTCATCTTTACTTACACAGGTAATTGTTTGTCCCAAAGCAGCATCTCCTCCCTCAGCTCCTCTCCCTGCCTCACTCACTGGGAACAAAAGAACAAGACCTCTCTGCCTAAGGCAGCCCTCACTGAAAAGCCTTGAGAGTTCCCATTTCTCATCCTCCCCCTGTTTTGATGCACTGATTATCCTCATGTTGGATCAATAGCCTGTCTGTTTTTAGGAGTTTTCTAGCATTCTGATGCTAAATTAAAACAGAGCAAATCAATCCTCAGTTAATTTCCCCAACCAAACAATTGATATCTCTCTTCTGATCTGCCATCATGTGAATTATGTAACACTGATACACTGTGAGTCCTCCCCAAAGCAAGCACTTTTATAGTGCTGAATTACACTCTTTATTAGTAACTCTCAAATGTGAAAAGCAGAAGATTTATTTTATAATGTTGTATAGTCTTTGGTTGATCTTATTAAAACTCCCAGCTATTGTAACAGAGTAAATTGCTAATTAACAGTCAGTTTTGCCTAGGTTTTAATGGACTTTGGGGATACATTTCAAACCTAGATTAAGATTAGCACAAAACAGAGTTCTCCTTAATTATTTCAAATTGAGTGTTATGCTAATAGTAAACAATTACTTCTTTCCTAACTGAAAATTAATGTTCTATAAATAATTACAAAACCAAGCTGCTATGTGAGTCCCAAAAGGAGCTGCCAGATTTAGTGGTTAACCCACAAGAAAGAGGCACGGATCTTTTCCATGGTCTCACATTTAATGAAAATAAAGCATGTCCTTTACTAGTTTTCTAGGGCTTTTCTGCCTTGGCTGGAATAAATAAATAAATAAATAATCAAATCAATCGATCACTTCCAGAGAGTATTTTTGAAGGCAAAGGTGTGTGGCCTTATGATTTGCCAATTCTCAGGTCACTTCTCAAAGCAAAGCTTAATCAAAATATTAGCATCTGTTCCAATGGGGATTTCTACTTTTTGATGTTGTGTACTTGCTTTTGCACAGGGAAAATTTTGAACACAGAAAATTGAGTTATCATCTCAGCTGATCCCAGTGCAAGTTCAGTTGACAAGGTATGAGGCCATTATACATCATGTTCTAAATAACTTAATTCTCTTTCTGAAGTCCTAGAAGCTAACATTTTTCTCTTTATAACTGGAAAGCTTTGGTTACACATTTTGATTTATATTAGCTTTTTATCAGAACCTCTGAGACACCCTTCAGCACCTTTCTATGCCTTTAGAGATCCCCTCTGAAGTCAGTGGAAAGGGACAGACACTTCTCATGCATAAATCAGTAAAAGGTGGGATTTCTAAATTTAACCAGTAAAAGATTTCTCACCAGAGAAGGCAAAATTCATGTTGGCAGGAGAAGAAGATTAGCTTCTTTGGGCATCAGCATCACTTAAATAATTCGGGAGGAAAAATTCAGTGCCCTGTCCTTGCAGCAGTCCACCATGGCCCTTCACTCCCTGTCCCCAGCCCATTCCTCTGCCACAGCTGGCAGTGTGCACACCACGCCGTGGGGAGAAGGAGCAATGCACACGGATGGGTCTCCCACACTTTGTCTTCTCGGCACACACAGCCCTGCAACATGCTTAGACTTCTGTTCCGTGGTGGAAAAGGCAAAGGTGCCCCGAGGGTGACAGCCCCAGGGGACAAGTACATCAGCTCTTGTTGGTGCTGCAGGGTGTTTCAGTCCTTCCCGCTGCACCACACTGTATGTGCCTCTCACAGAGATGATAATGCTGCTCCAAGACAGGAAGGATTTCCCTCATTGTGCCTCCAAACTGTAATATTGCCATATTCCATTTCCAAATACCAACCTGACCTTTGTCTTCAGCCTGCTCAGCCTTGTCCTTTGTCTTACACAGCACGCCAAAGCCTTAGAAATCTATAGCATTTGCAACAGACTCTTGCCTCAGTTTCCTCAACATTTCTGAGCATTTGCTTGAGGCCCGGTTAAGCCCTGTGATAATCCTCTTCTTCCTTTCTGCTGTCACTTTATTCTGGTATGAGAGAAGATATCAGAGATTCCTTAGAACCGTTGTGACGTTTTACTCCCTGTCATGTCCTTTGTCCATTCATCCTCCAAGCCTCGCTTAGAGAAGGCAGTGTACCTTATCTCATGCCTACCTGTTAGCCAGCTAAAAAATCCCCACCACATCCTACAAACCAGGACTCTGAAGTGCCCAGAGACCTCTGCTAAGGTGCTGATGAGTCTCAATGTCCAAAAAGTGTCCAAGCCTAAAGAACGCAGTTCTTACAGTCTCTTGTCTCCATCATGTCACAGGAGAGAAGACTTAAGGGTATTAAGGCAGAGCTTGGTGAGTGTGTCTGTTTCCTAATGTTCCTCCCAGGCTTGTGCTGGTCCTTCTGTAAGTCTGAGTTCTCAGGTGAGAGGGAGAGGAATTCTGTCTGCTCTGTGAGTAAAATAAGATTTCAGTTTGCTGTCAGAACTTTAATTAAAACACTTATAGATCAACTTTACCATGGCAAATTGTCTGCTCCACTAGTACTAGAGGAAGATGGATGTTAGCTGGGAAAACAGGCAAAGTACACTCCCCTAGACTAATGTGTAATTTCATAGCCATTGATTTTTTTACTTTGAAAATTCTCCCACATGCTTCTGGGAATTGGAACTTGTTACAGGTGACCTGGCAGCAGCTTTAGCAATTTTTTAAACTTTTTGTGAAAGTGGAAGAATAGTCATCTTGCCCATTCACATTTTTCCATGGCAAGCATGACCTACAAGCACCTACTTCCCAAGTTCTGAAACCCAGAATAATTGTTGGATGACAACATCTAACAGATAATACCTGATCTACAATTTTAATTTCTATGGGATATTGATAAGCAACCACCATCTCCTGTTAGAAGACTAAGGATCTAATTCTGCAGTTAGTCTGAATATAACTTTTCTTTTAGGTAATAATGAAAATTCAGATTGTGTACCACGATAAATTTAATTACTGAAATGAATCTGCTTATGCCAGTGAGATACACTAAAAGAGCACAAAATGTAATTAACTATTACTGACTTGAGAGCAAGTGTGTGATTTAGTATATAACAGGCTATTTAAAATGGTCACACAACTAAATGGGCAATTTTGCTATCAAAATCAACCATTTAACCCAGATAAACATTGTGATGCTTTTGGTAAATGCTAAATATTTAAAATCAGCCAATTCAGCATTTGATCACCTTACAGCTCCTAAGATGTCATTTTAGACCTGTTCTGTGGAGCAGCTACATTAACTGTGGCTGTCACTTCTCTGCTCTGTGCCCAGGCCAGTGCAGCAGGACATCAGCTCTCCCAACTCCCTTAGAAGTGGAGGCACGAATGGGAGTGAAGGCTAAGCTGTGTGAAAGGGGTCTGAGCCACAGACAGACACACAACATTCTAGCCATTTCTGGACATCTATGGGGACTGTCCAAAGCCACCAAAAAAATCAATGGCATAGCACCAGATTCAACACTTGACACTGTACCACTCTTCACCCAGCAGCTGAGCTCTGGGTTTCTGTAAGGATGTGCTATACATGCTCCATCCCAGCAGTAATCCCCATGGTCGCTGAGGAAGGAAATATACAAGGAATGAAGAAAGCAAGAATTGCCAGAGAGACAACAAAAAAATATCCTTTTTTAACCAGAAGAAAATGCACTTGGGGTTGCTCATTGTTTTGGATCTGCATGATACATCTGCACCACAATGACCAGACCACTTGAAAGTGTTGGCAATTAAGATGCACATCCTGGCAGTCTGTGTGTTGATCCAGTGGTGTCATTATCATCAGAACAGAAATAGACTGTGTGTGACAGGCAGTTTTGACATGTTTGCATTGTTACCAGCAGCAGAAGATGAGGACCACCAATTAGACCAGGTAACACACAGACGAGGTCCAGGACAGAGGTTAGGGTCAGGGCCAAGGCTGCTCAGGGGCAGTTGGTCCTTGGTACAAAGCCTGCAAAGGCAGCTGCCCAATGCTCCAGCCACTTCATACCACAAGCCCTCATGCCACAATGGGATAATTGTGCCCTGACCACATCTACTCAAAGGCTTGCCCGAGAACATCTGGGCCTTGTTGTAACTGCACTTAGCAAAGATCTGACTTAGATCCATTAGGAGAGAAAGACTATACCAGTGTAGCTGTGATCAAAAGTCAGGCCCAGCTAACTACAGGAGGGTGGGAAGACAGCCTGACAGGTATGCAGTTGTCCAGCAATAACCAGAATTATCTAGGACCTATATCCAGTCGAAGTAACTATGTATACAAGAGTAGTCATGCAATTGCATCATCTCATCCATTGGTTTTATTTACACACTCAACATCAGTGGCAATTTTTTCCTTCTGCCATGGAGTTGTCAAAGACATCCTATCCATCAGTGCAAATGTGAGGACCTAATTCCAGCTACTGCATGCGTGGCCTCAGGGCACAGATGTGCAGAAAACCAGCGTGGTTTGATTAACTGAGTTCCTGTCTATGGTGTCAGCTGAGTCCCCTTCTTGAGCAAACATAGTCCAGCTGCTTCTTGTGTCTTTATGCATTTAGAATTGCCTCTATTATACAATAAATGAGAACTCAAGGGTAAACAAGAATGTGAGGGGTTTATTAAGCTCCTTTACTGTGACTACTACTTCTACTGGCATTTCCTTTTGACTTTTGACCTTCCTTGATGCAAAGACTCTGGTCTCCTTGCAGCTAAGCTGCGGCTCTCTCTGAAGTACACGGGCTGTAATGTGATACCTGCGGATATGGTACCTAGGGTAATTAAGATGTTTGTTGACTTTGGTTCTGCCCCCACCAGTGTATAGCTATGTCCATAGGAGACCAGAGTTTGCTTGCTGCTGAAATGCCAAACATTGGGGTATAAAATCACCAAAGCCCCAAGTCTTCAATGTTCCATGCTTCTTCATTACTAATTGAATAAAGTTAAAGTCAACTTTTTTGGCAAAGAACACATGAAGGTGCAATTTATGATGCAGGAAGCAAACATTTATAAATTTATAAATTGGTTATACAGTGAAGACAGTACTTGGCTTGCTCTCCAATGATAAACGCCCAAGGCAACACAGAATTTTTCAGTCTTATAAGAGTGAAGCCAGATTGGAGACACTTGGCCAAATATAAATGTCTCCTTGAAAAGACCATACTGCACACTAAACTCTGTTACTGCTACTAACCTACTGCCTAGCCTGATGTCTGACTTTTTAGTTACAGTTCAGTGAGCGGAATCGTCCTTTTATATTTTGAGCAATTTTCAGTACCATGGTTTCTTTTCATTGTTGAGTAAGTGATTTCATACTTTCAGTGTTTCACACACCTACTGATCTGTAATGAAACAGATTATGTCAGCACTTTCCACATCTCCTGGTTTCCCATCTTGTGGTCCAAACATTCTCAGCCTCTCGCTTTTTCAGTTCTGTGGATACAGAATGTTATTGATGCTCTTGATGTCTTCTGCTCATTTCCTTGCTCTTCTCTCTAGCTTACTTTCTGTGGCATCCTAGTTTGGATGGCTACCAGACTTTTTCCTAAAGGGATCCGATAAACAAGAAACCATTAGGAAGCTGTCATGGATGTAGGCTGTCAGAAATGGGGCAAACTGGATGTTACATAGATCTTCCTTACATCAGATTCCAAGGCCTGGACTGAATTATCAACATGATCCTTTCAGTCTGATACATCTAATGTTTAGTGGCACATGGGGGTTTCTATCCACTTTCAACAGGATCCTGTGGGGCTCAAAAATCAAGTAACTACAGGTACTGAAAATAACAGAAGCAGCAAACTCTTATAACTCTGCCAGTGTCATCCAAGATCCTTCCTCTGAGGCAACAAACTAGAAGAAACTATCGTAGTTTTTCTAATTGTACCTGGAAACAAGTATTCTTGCAGAGAAATTAGATTTAAACCTCCCCAGTATTGGATGTGGCAGCTTCAAAGGCACTAGAAGTTGACAGTATGCTTTGAAAGAAGCATGAGAACTACTGGAAGCTGATAAGAAAAAACTGCTAAGAATGAACAATTTTGGAAATATATTAGTTAGCAGATTATTTGCAGTAACTGGTAACAAGGTCAGAGCAGGGTTATTGCAGCAATGGGCTTGGCTTTTGCAAAAAAAGAGTTGATAATTGCAGGTCAAGTCAAAGATCTGCTTTTTCTATTTCTTCACCTTAAGGGTGTTGTTGGTTTGTTTTTTTCCCCAGACTTGAGTATGGACTGAAGTACTGAAGTACTTTTTATAATAATTGAAAAACAACAACAGTAACAAAACCCCAAACAAACCCTGATAAGTAAAGTCCACCCCACAGAGCACAACTGGTGGTCCCTCTAAGCCAAGGGAGAGGCTTCCACAACCACACAAAAAGTTCTCTTGGCTTCCATTGCAGGCAAGAAGAGTAAAAATTCCCAGAACTTTGGGGGTAGGAACAAATGATTGTGGTGTGATTGAGACATGGGTGGCTGATCCAGGAGTTCTGCACCTCATGCTTACTATTGATCTGTTGTGCTGCTTGATAAATCTACCATCTGAGGAACAGGCAAGTGAGGAAGGGAGAGACCTTCAGGAAAACAGAGGTGGGAGGAGAACAGGTGGCAGAAGATGGACTTCATTAAAGGTGCAGTCCTGCTGGCTCAATATTGCATTAATGATCTGTTCAGATGCCACTCTCAAAGAGTGTAGTCATCCAGGGCACTAAACTTCAGCAAGAGACAAAAGAAAAATCATGAAGCTTCTGAAGAACAACCTTACTCCAATAAAGGCTGCAGAGTTGAAACCAACCAAGCAAAACCCCATCATTGCCTTTTTCCACGTTTGCAGAGACTGAATCTACATGATTTTAGGAAATGGTTGACCTAGTTTATTGACATAGACCAAACTGATGTTTAAGGTGATTGAAAATCATAGAAAAGACAAGATGGGATACTAGCCTTAGTATCTTAGTATCTTAGGCCTTGATTTTAAGGAAGTAGAGAGGTGATGTGATAAAGGTGTGTGAAATAAATGATAGAGCACAGGCTGATAGGGAATGAGTAAGTTTTCTTCATGGCGTCTGAAGTTGGCACTCAGTTACCAGGCAGTAAGTATAAAATAAATAAAATCAGGCTTTTGGGTTTTCCCAGACAGTGCCTGATTGGAGTGTGGCACTTGCTGTCAGTATTGGTTGAGGAGGCTGACAGTGTGCACAGCTATCAAATGTGCAGACAGAACTTCTAGTTCAGGCAGTCTCTGCACTGCCTTTGAAGTGGTCCTGAGGATATTTCTGTAAATACTTGCTGTTGGACTGGGCAAGCATTTTGTGTGAATCATTTTGGCTCTTCTTTCTGGGCTAAAAAACCCCCATGTGGATTCAGTAAATGTGAATGTAATGGGTGATGGTCTATGTTCAATGCCAAGACCTTTAAGGAGAAGGTTCAGGGCCTTGGTTTGGCCTCAGATTTTAGCAAGTATAAAGGGAAAGAAAAGGTATTCCAGGAAAAGAAGGCTTCTGTTACAGAATATTTCAAAGAGAATATTCAGCTTTAAGTAACATGTGAGGTGTTGTCAAGGTTTGACTCAGGTTCTGCAATTAAACCAGAGACAAGCAGCTCTCGATCCCCTCCCCCTTCCACCCAGGTAGGGAAGGAGAGAGAGAACAAGGAGAGAGACTTTGCTGGATTGAAAACTGAACTAGACACCTTTAATTATATGTACAATTATATACAAGTATGTTCAGGAATGTGCAAAAGCCTCTTGCCTCCACCCACCCCCAGCAGCTCCCCCGTCACTCTCCTTAGCTGTGAGCAGTCCTGAAATGTCTCGGAGCGCTGTCTGAGATAACAGCAGAGCAGACAGGGCTGTGGGGAGAGTTATGAGGGTCAGGGCTGAGCCTGGGGTCGATGGTGGTGGATGGATGGAGTCCTCCCTGGACACCAGCCATGGATGGAAGAGAAGGGAAGAAGCAGGAAGGAAGTTGTCTCCTGTGATCTCTGACCTTCCTCGGAGCTTACGTAGATCTATGGAATGGAATACCTTTGGTCAGTTCTGCTGTCTGTCTAGTCCAGCTCCCCTACAGGGGGGTCACAGATACAATTCTCCTGCCCTGGTAGCCTCTGTAGCAGCAGAGCTAAGAAGCGACCTTGGAGTCTCAGCAGAAACATAAACATTCCAGTGTTATCAGTCCACTAGCTGGAACACTTGCTGCTAGTTAAAATAAAGCTTACTGAAGGAAAAAAAAAAGTCAGTAAAAGGAAAATTAGCTTAATCCTGGCTCAACCCGGGACAGGTTTTAAATACCATAAAATAGGAGCACGTGTGCACTCATTCTTGTATCAGTATTGAAAATAGATTTATTTAAAGGTAGTAGTGGTGCTGGTTGTGATATTGATTGTGAGATTTTTTGACACCAAAAAACAGAGGGTGAGGGAAACTAGTCTCCTTATCTTGATAAAGGCCACTTGACATGAAATCCTGTACCTCAAGTGCAGCTTCTGAAGTCCTAAATCAGGGTCTGGTGTCCTTCCTGTGGTAGCAATTGTTATTAAAGATACCAAAAGATGATTTATTAGTCACTATTGTGTGTGAAAGGTGACTTGCTGTCCTGGTTTGAGCCAGGGTGAAGTGAACTTTCTCTTTGCTGATTTATTTTTCTTTCAGTGAATTTTTTAGCAGCACCAGTTACTGATAATAACCAAGGTCACTTCTGACTGTCTGCAGCCTCCCCCCCTATGGGGGAGCAGATTAGACCAAAGGCAGGATCAGCAAATCAGAATATTCCCTTCTCATAATATTTTCTCTATTTGGCTTTCAGTATAGGTTAAGACATCACGGAAGTCAAGTCTCTCTTTTTCCTTTTCCACTCACTTTTCTGCTTACTGTCACTTCTATCACCCTCTCTTTGGCTCTCTCTCTTTTTCTTTCCATTTTCCTTCCCAGCCAACACCCGAGGGCCCCGTCCGTGCGCCCGGACACTCCCCCCTTCAGCTGGAGTCACCAGGGAGAAGAGTTGCTGGGAGAGTCGCTGGGGGAGGAGGGAGGGGATCGGGTGTTGCACATCCCTTTACAAATGTATATATATTCCCTTATCACTAATAATTAAAATCAATCTGTTTCACTTTTCAACCCAGAAAGCCTCTCTTTCTCATTTTTTCTCCCTTTTTCCCTACCTTGGGGGGGGGGGTGGCGGTTGAGACTGAGAACATTATTGTTATTGGTTTGACTGCCAACCTGGAGCCAAACCATGACACTTGCAAAGGTGCTGATCTGGGGCTCTTAATGGATCCCCACCACTTGTGTGCTTGCATCAGTCTACTTGCATCTCTTGCTCTGCAAATCCAAGTTGTGTGACTGAGTTAAGCTTCAGTCAGTGTCTCTGTTTGCTACTGTGTAGAGCAGCAGAAACGGGTTAACCTGCTGAATGGAAAAGAAGTTCTCCCTCGTTTTGTTTGTGTGACACTAACAGTGCTAAAAAGGGGGAGAGAAGGGCAGGAAGAATGTACTTGCTGATTAACAACTACTGCAGTTGTAAAACAGAGCTGCACTTAACGTTACTCAGTGTTAGGCAGTCTTGTCCAGTGTGGATTTGTACAACTGCATAAAGATAACACTTTACTTATTGTGTGATTCCTTTTCCGTGCCAGTATTGGTTTTCTTCCCTTGATGAGAATACTATAAAATCTGGATTCTTGAGGCTGATCTGCATGCAACTGAACTTGACAGGCTTTGCTGCTTGAGAGTGGGATTTTTCAGCTAACAGCTGTAGTTTAGATTGTTTTTCAGTTACAGAAATTCCTGTTTGTGTTAAAATATTACTACTGATCTCCCAGCCAGGATGTCAGCACTGAGGAATTACTGTGTAGGCAATTGGCAGAAATCTTTAGACTGGTAGCCCTTGTCTTTATGGGAGATTTAAACTTCTCAGACATCAACTGGGAATACCATACTTCTGTGATGAGCAGATCAGGAAATTCTTGAAGTTTGTGGAGAATAACTTCTTGTCACAAGTACTCAGTGAGCCAACAAGGAAAGATGCCCTACTAGAGTTCCTATTTGTGAATGGAGAAGAACTCCACAGTCCCCCACAACACTCTTCTCTCTAAATTGGAGAGATACAGATTTGACAGATGCACTATTTGGTGGATAAGGAATTAGCTGTATGGTCAAATCCAGAGGGTAGTGGTCAACTGCTTCATATCCAGATGGAGATCAGTGATGAGTGCTGTCCTTCAGGGGTCTGTATTAGGGTGAGAACTGTTTATTACCTTCATCAATGACATAGACAGTGGGATTGAGTGCCCCCTCAGCAGGTTTGCAGATGACACCAAGCTGTATGATGCAGTTGACACACCTAAGGGATGGAATGTCATCCAGAGGCATTCTGGAGAAGTGGGCTCATGTGAAACTTATGAGGTTCAACAAGGTCAAGAGCAACGACCTGTGCCTGGATTGGGGTAACTCCTGGTATCAATACAGGCTGGGGAATGAAGGGATTGAGATAAACCCTGCAGAGAAGGACTTGGGGGTACTGATGGATCAAAAGGTGGAGGTGGGCCAAAAATGTCTGCTCACAGCCCAGGAAAACAACTGTATCCTGGGCTGCACCAAAACATGGCTCTATTGGACATGGGGGAAGCTTCTAGCAGCTTCTCACAGAAGCCATCCCTGTAGCCTCCCCTGCTTCAAAAACGTTGGCACACAAATTCAGTACACTGCTAAGCTCACACCATTTTTAACAGTAAAGAGGTATGTACACACTGATGGATAACACTACTGTAGAGCAATTCCTTTAGCCTTGGTAATTTTGTGAAGCAGCTGTTAATCAAATAATTCTGGATCAAATTTTTATCCACAATTACTTGGGTGATCCTGAGACTAACAATTTTAGTGATAAAGGGAGTAAAGAAAAGAAATTATTACATTTCTAACTAAGCATCTTTTTTTTTTTTTCCTGAATTTTGCATTTGGAGTTTCAATGGTTTAGTTTCATGCTAGACTGTAGCCAAGGGGTTTAAATGTCTGCTTGAGAAAATGAGTGTATTGGGATGAGGAAAGAATTATATGTTTCACACAGATTCATGAACACAAAATACACCGTTACCTGGTCTTGCTCACAGAACACCCTGCCACTAGCTCAACACAGTTAACAAGGGTGCAGAGTGAGGACTAGAACCATGTCTGATAAAAGGAGAATCCAATTCCTGCTGTTTCAACATCACTTAAAAGCAACTGTTGCCCAGCCATGTTTGTTGCAGAAAACACTGACACATGCTCAAGAGAAGCAGTGTGTGCTGGTTTGGGGCAAGCCTTCCTGAAAAGACAAGCAATTGCAACCTCCACCCCCATTGAGTGCATGAGCCCACTCCAACCATGGGCATATGGAAAGCATATGTGGACCAGGAGATTTCCACTGAGAAATGTGTTCGGTGAGAAAGGCTGACAGAAAGTGTAGCAAAAAAGCACTACATCCAATCCAGAGAAGATAGTGAAATTAAGCTTACAGACAAAGAGGGAGCAAGTGCTGGTGCAGAAATAAGATAAATTGTCAGAGGAGATATTGTATGAGGCAGGCACTATTCAAGCCATTGATTTTAGGCATCTGTTTTAGGAAATCTGACACCTCCAAGAGAAACCTAATCATTGCCTGTACAGATGTGTCTAGATTCCATCAAGGTGTGTCAGTAGGCCAGCAGCTGGGCAGCTGGGAAGAGGCTGCAAAGAGAGATACCTAAAGTGAAGTGCTGTGAGCATCCTGAGCATCTCTTACTGATCCCACCAAGGAACAACGACCTCATCCCCCCTTAGTATGGGAAGACTATAACAAAAAGAAACCTGACACATCCCTGGTTTTCTCTGAACTGGAACAAGCAGTAAGACCCTGAATTTCAAGTCATTCCTACGCTCAAAGACAGTCTCCTGTACCAGTACAAGTAATGACACCCTGGCAAAGGTGACATTCCCTTGCAAAAACGATCTTACTAGGAAAAGGAGGAGCAATGTAAGATAAAAAAAGAAAACAGAATAAAGGAATACTTTTTCTAGTTCTCAACTAAGTGGGAGGATATGGGTCAAATTTTGACCATTCTAATTTTAAATAATGCAACTGAAACAAAGCCAGCCCACAAGACCATGATTAAAAATACACATTTCTCCTGTTCTCTTTTTTTCTGATCAGTCTTTGACACCCGGGTATTTCGGCTCACCTAGAACTGAATCTGTCAGTAGACACCTTTCCCAACCAGTGTATGAGGAGCTTCAGTCTGTCACTCAACACATGGCAGGGGTATCTTCTCTGAAGTATGCTGCAGACATGGAAGGTGGACACAAGCAATGTGTCTGTGAGCTACCCAAATGTTTGCGAATACCGGGGTGTCTCCTTCAGTCTGGTGGATTCTTCAACCTTTTGTGAAAGGACTACCATATAAGTCCCAAGAAAATTTGGGTTGCTTAAAGCTAGGTGTTTGATGCTGTTTGAGATGCCTTTTTGTGTCTGGAAGTGATAGATGTTGTCACAGAGTTAGATGTGACACATGATCAACAAGAAACTTGTGCCTTTCTCCAGCAGCTGAAGGTCAGGTGGGACAAGGCATGGCATCTGGAATGTCACCAGACCATATATTTAGGCTAATGATTGAAGTGGAACACAGGTAACTCGAAACTTGTCCTAAGCAAGATCCTTCTCTAATAGCACAGTTGACTTCCACCATCCATCAGGGGAAGCTTAACTTTCACCTAGGACTTCATTTGGAAAAATGCCAACAGAGACTTCCTGAGATTTCCATTCTGCCCTTTCTTGGGCCATTCCTACCCATTTTGTCCCATAATTATTCCCTATAAACTGAAGACTTGTCAGGAGAAAGACACAGGTCCTGCCTTGTTTTGACTTTCAGTGAGCTAAAGCATGCCGAGGAGAAGGCCATCTCTCTCCCTCGACTATAAAAACTCCAGTGGTAAAAGCTTTCAGTTTGGCTTCTGAATTAAGTAAATAAAACTAGGTGGATGAGTCCAAGTGTTGGAGTTTATTAGTCTAAGTTGAGAGTGTTATGTGTTTGAGAAATTTTCTCCTTTTTTAGTCCAGAATCAAGCCCAGAGTATTTGTAAGGTGCATGTATCTAGAAAAATATAGTCTGAAATTGAATTTCTGCTTTTCTTAACAGGAACTTCTACAATTACATCCACCTATAAGGAATCAATAGCTGCCAGCTGGTTAATGTGACTGAGTGAAGGTCGCAGAGACTATGTTGATGGGTGTGATTAATTGTGGAGGGTCAGCTCAAGCATATCCTGCAACTGGGTGAAGGTGGCACTAATGCAAATTGGTCAACTGGGAATAAACATCATTAATTCCATATGACATGTCAGATAAACAGCCTATAGAGAGGTATGCATTTACAAAGCATCCAAAGACTAACTTGTGTAGAGTTTATCCTGAGACAGCAATAAAAGTAATCAATTTGGATTTAAACATGTTCCAGGAGATATGATGAACCAATTGAGATGAATGGTTAAACCATGTACCTTCTAGCTTGATTGAACAATCATAACACTATCAGTCAACAGTAACTGGCACTGTAAAGAGCAAGGTTTGTGCTGTACACTTGGCCATCAGTGAAACTTCTGTTCCACAGAAAGCAGCAGGGTTTCAGAAAAATATTAGTGTCGGGACCAACAGTAAAAAAACATCAAATCATTCAGAGGGCACATTGTATGTGGAGGTACTAGGCCATTCATTACATTTTCTAGGAGAGCTGATTTGTCTGGAACTATCTTGTCTACCATTGCCTACCTCTTTGTCTACCACTGAGTGTCCAGATCAGAAGTAAGACTGGCTGCCTCCTTGGCAGGTGTCAGAGCAACAGAACATGTCACTGGATGCCCAGATCAGTAGGCACCCAGCATATTTTCAAGTTCCCAAAAGAAAAGTCAACATTTTCATGCAAAACTTACATTTTCCCTAATGTAAATTTTAATTCTGAAAAAAAAAAAAATAAATAAAAAATAGCATCTCCTGGTAGGAAAATACCTATACACAAAGGCAAATTCTGGGAAAGACAGTCTTAGCCCCTCTCCCTCTGACTTACGTCTTTTTCTTCTGCACCCATATAATCCTAGGGATACAGTCATGGTTGAAACTGTAAACTACATATCAATTAATAAAAAATTATCATTTCCCATGAGTAATAAGGCTGCTACTGCAGTGTGATCATAATAATGTAATTAGTGTAATTCTGGTGGGGGTCTCTTTGCTTAGAACGAGTAATAAATTGAGATATAACCCTGACATTTTTCACACAACTACATTTCTTTCATTAACACATCTTGCTTTACATATTGAGTTAACCTGCTTGTCGGGGTCCTAACAAATATTTAAAATACAAATCCAGCCTTCTATAACTATCCACATGATAATGAACCTCAATTTGCAACTAAAAAGTCACATACAGTTGATCAAGACGATCATAATCCAAAGTCAGGATGACATGAGCTGTTGTGACCCTACATACATTTTGCAAAGCAGCTGCTAACCCTAGTTTTAGCATTTGCAACATATCCCTGTGGCTTCCAGGCCATCACATTCATAGGTCCATTGCTTTCCATCATAGCTCTCTGTTTAAATCTTCATGGATCTGAATGTTGTTATTTTATAGGTGGAACATACTGAGAAGAGAGCACTTTTCAGCACAAACAATTTTAATTTTGATTCCTAGTTATTTCTATAATCAATAGTATAAATAAGAAATGGTGTTTACCCAATTCCAATTTGGAAAATAGTGCATTTAGCTTCTTTCTCTATTTTCCAAAGGGCTGAGCACACATATTTTGTTATTTACCTCCACTACATTGGCTGAGAATTGATTTCTAAAAGCTTTCAAGGAGAAAATAAGGAGGAAGTCTTACTAGCCATGTCAAACTCTTCTGTTTCCTGCACAAAGAGGAAGTCTGAAATATTCTGAATTCCAAGAAACAGATAAAATAAAAATGTCATCTCAGCTATCCAGAGGCTCAAGAATGAGATTCCTCTTCCCTAATTCTGCCTGTGATACAAGTTTCCATCTAAACAGAGTGTCCAGGCTCTCATTATGGGCAGTTTAGGGAGCATAAGACTTCTAGCCAATGTGGGTGACCACTTTAGGAAGTGCCCTAGACTCCCCAAACTCTGCTGACAGCTCTTCACTGATTGTAAAGGCAGCCCAGGTGACTAGCTCAGATATAGATGCCTGCACTGTAGACAACCACTTTAAGTAGATAAATCCCTCCCTGGAAGGCCACACACTCCCCTGAGGCCTTGTTCTTCTGGGAAGGAGAGGGATGGTTAAGACCCAAGCCACAAAACTTTCTTCATTTTGTAGGATTTAAAATATCTGCATTTTCTGGGGGGTTAAGATACTGAGAGGCAACTGAGAGGTGGTAATTTCTGACTTTGTCACAGTGCTCTTTGCAAGTGTTGACCGTGGTTTGGACCTGAATGTCTAGGGGAGATGGGAATTTGGCAGAGAGGGGAGCTGGGGCTTGGGAATGGAGAATGCATAGCTGGAGGGGTTAAAGGAGTCCCAAGGCTATTTTCTACTTGAAAAAGAGGTAAGATAACATTTGGCAGAAGACAGGACCTGAAAAGGAGGAATGGAATTAGAGACTGGACATTAGGTAAACCAAGGGAGTGGACTGCCAGGAGAAGGAATGGACTGCCAGGAGAACCAGCTGCCCACAGAGTAATTCTGAGCCCTAACTCCTTGCTTGAGATTCCACTCACCAGCAAAATAAATGAATAAAAAAATTAACATTCAGTTTTATTCTTGTTTCAGTCACAACCAAAGCACCTAAGTAGAACTATGTAGCACTCCTGGAGGAGTAGCTCTGGAGCTACCCACAGCACCCAGCAGTAGGGACAGGCAGCACTTCCCAAATGCATGTGGTAAAGCAATGCCTGTTATTTCACATTTCATCTCACAAGAAATCTCCCTACGAAACCGGCGCATGTCACCACTGATCCCTGCTTCCCCTCCTCTTCCATTAGCTTTCTGGGGTTTGTCTTTTTGTGACTGGTTGATTCAAAACTACAAACCGAAGTTGTGCTACAAATTAACGACTGCAAAAGCCAGCAGCAGCAACTGCTGTGGCAGTTCCCGCTCCAAAATTAAGGACAGTTTGCCATCTAGAGGGCAAGCAAGACAGAAATTTTGACCTATGGTGGGGAGCAGCTCTCTATTTGAGTACAGAAAGTTCAGTATTACAAATTGGGTAACATGAAAACGACAGACTTGAACCAAATAAGGAAGAGGACTAGGGGTTTCTTTCTGAGTATGGGAGGAATAGTCGTTTTCTTATCTAAATTGTGCAAGCTGAAGTAGCCAGACAGTTTAATTAAGCTCAGCAGATCAATAGCACTCACATTCAGCAGAGGAAAAGCCTTGTCACAGACTGTCTTCTTTAGGCCAGTCTGCTCCACTGTACCTGTAGGCAGAGTTGGGATGATAACCAGCAGTGGGTAAAAGTTTTTTGCCAAAGCAACTAGGTGTTGACTACAAACTTCTGTTGAACCCCAAACCTTCATGCCATGGGAGTGGGAATATTCCATTTTGACACTCAGATTACACAGAAAATCAATTACTTCTGTCTAGTCCTATGTCTTCCCCAGTATAATTCTTTAATAACAGATGTCAAAATGTGCTCTCAGGATCTCTTTTTTCCCTAGGAAAACTATGGGAATTTTACCCCTTTCCTTTGTTTCCTTTTCCCTTCTGGTGTGTCTTGACTGCACAAACATGTTTCATTCTTGAAAGGCCTGAGTTATGCTCCCATCTATGCAGTGGCTCTTCATTTCTCTCCACTTGGAAATATTCCTGGTTCCTGGAGAACGAAGGACTAGACGACCTCCAAAGCTCCCTTCCACCCACCATTTCTGGGACCCCATTCAGCACAGGCAGGGACAGGAGGAATCCTTGTTCCATACGACATTAATATCATGAACTCCATACGTGCTCATGGGGTCTGTGACTTGGGGATGGTGGTTCAATTAGGCTGCAAAGCAGCTGAGAGGCGCCGAACTGTTGAACAAATATCCCCTTTGTAAACTGCCTGCAAGTTTTTAGGAATGATGGCAAAGAAAAACACAAGGCAGAAACCTCCAAGCACTTAAAGATTTTGAATGCTTGTTGGAGTCCACGTCAGGTACTTGGACACTAGCATATTGGAAAGGCAGGTTTGCACACCTAGTGAAAACCAGTTCTGCACACAGGTTTCAGCTGCTCTCCTGCTCATTCCTCTGAGGTTTTAATCTGTTAATTTTGCAAATTTATCTTTGCTTTCTCTATGTCTCCTGGCACTGCTTTCCCAATATGCTTACAGGCTACTGTAAGCATTGCTGTCATGACCTGTGCAGTACTAATGAAACCATCTGCTGGGTCAACCTGTCACTTTACATGCCATTCCAGGCTCTGATCACATGAGATCACACAGGCAAAGCAGCTACAGGCCTCACAGCAGTGCCCTCATGTGATTTTAGGAGGCGGCTAAGCTGCAGGAGAAGTTCTTTTGCTGGATGAGACACTAAGCTGCTGTTGTGAGTACTCGTGACCTTTGAAGATCACAGACTGCTTTCTCTAATGAAAAAAGCTTAAATTAGAGGTCCCATTTCTCATTGCAGAAATGTAAATTTTGCCTCTGTTTGCCCTTCTCTTTCAAATAACACAGTAAACTGACTTCTGAAGTATATCCAAGGCCTCCCCTAGCTCATAAAAAGTGTCCAGGGACAACTAAATGAGGTAACAATATAGCTATTTAGATCTTTTCCACCCTCTCCTTTTGGTCTTGGGTGTGTGAGTAAATTCAGGCAGTTAATCAAGCTACTGATTGTCAGCTAAGCCACAGTAATGGTCAGTGCCTGACGGTGCATGTGTCCTTAGCATAATGCAGCTGCAAAGTAAATTGGGATAGCTTAGATCCTAATGAAAATGAAATCCACTGTTGAGGCAGCTTAAACTAACACACTTCTCACTGGGTCAAGCTTAAGGCATGCACATGGTCAGTTAGCAGGTTTCATTTGATGGGCATCTTCAGTTATTTCTTACTATGTGCTCAGACCTGGGAATTTATTCATTTGGAATAGTGATGTTATAGAGGATTAAACTAACTGAAACTGGTCTGCTCAAAGGGGTCACACAGATTGAGTTATATCTATGTGTAACCTTAACTAGAGATGCAGGAAAATCATTGGAAATCTTTTAAATCAAGGTTGAATTAGTCTCTCTAAAAATACACAGACACTCAAACAGAAACTGAGTTTGGTGTAGAAAGTTTGGGATGAGCTTCTTTCTCAGTATGACACAGAGGGTCAGCCTGGATAGCCACGATAAATTCTTCTGGACATTAAAACCTATAAAACTACGAATCCCTGTGGATCAGCAAGGTATAATTCACTGCCTATGCCAGCACTCCCTTCCCATCCACCTGGCATCTGACCCACTGAGGTTACACTGTGCCTGTGAAAAAGCTGTGTGCCATGGGTCTAGGACAAATGAATGGGAAAACCTAACTGCTTAGCAGAACAAAGCTAAAACACATCAGCTTCCACTCCCTGATGCACTGGTATGTAGAGTATTAAAGGCATTTGAACCACAATCCCTGCCCAAATCAGCTTGTGCATCCCCTCTGGACAACAGAGCAGCATTCCGATTTCTTGCTGTGTTGGTGATTTGCTCCACAGTAACATGTTGAAACTCCCTAAACCCAAACTTAAATGATAATATGTCCATCTCATCCCTGCCTGCTCTGAAGAATTCCCTATGTTCAGTACAAAGTGGCTGCATTGGAACAGCTTACGTAAGTGGTAGCTATTATTTAGCACAGAAATATATCCTAAAATTAAGCATTTTTGAAAATTTACACTAGAAGATCAGATGGAAAAGTTTTCGTGTGTCTTGTATTTAAAGGACTTTTGTTATTGCTATTAACATTAAACTGTACTTGGACTATGAAGTGAACTCTATTTCTGAGCCTTAGCTGGTATTTTGCAATTTTGCCCTCCAGCCTAGTTGGTTTTTTTTAATTGAAACTTCTAGAATATACACTTTCTGTTCAGCTTTTGCAACTTCCTGCATGAATGAAATATCCCCTAGCCCTGACCAGAAAACCCTTCCACATCTCTTTCAGAAATTTGCTTCAGCAAATGTAACATCCTCACCAGAAGGAAACACAAGCTATAAAACATGCTGCAGCCTTCCTTTCTGTCTGGCTTGCTTCAGACTTCATTCATAAAAAAAGAGAGAGAGAGAATGAGGAAAAGTGACAGTTGATTCAGAAAGTTGTACAATGTAAACACTCGTCCACAGATGATGCATGAATGGTTGGTGTTGCATATCTTTGAGGACAACATTTGCCTGTCTTTCACACTTGTCAAATCCTAACGGCCATTGTTATCAGTACACAAAAGCTTCCAAATTCCTACCTGTCACTGAAATTCTTAGAAAATGAGAAACCATAACAGATGGAGAAAATGTAACTGTTATCCTTCCTTTCCTGCCACTGCCTGGGTCCCCAGCTCTTGCATGTAAGCATAATCCTTGCTCAGCAAAGCCATTTTATTGATACTCTCAAGACTTTTAGTTTCTGTAAGTGTGTACAAGGCCAGAGGGCCAAGCAAATTTCTGAGTCTTTTCAAAGGCTGCAGACACCTTGGTGATTTTGAATTTCTAGATGACATTAAAACACTTCTCATGTGATGGAACTATTAAATCTTCTAATTATTATTGATTCCACAATACAAACAGGTGATGATGGCCTTACTTTTCAGTCCTGCTCAGGACCAGTGAAGTTAACGTTTACCAAGCACCCTGAGTCAGGACAAGGGTGAAGTTTTCCATTCTCCTGGGATAGCAAACAAGGTCACTTTCTCCTGAATTTTAAGGTTTTATGAGACCTCGCCCACAACACACTCAGGAGACAGGAGTCCCCATGCCACCTTTCTGGATCTCATCAGTGGGGCTGAGGCACAGGGGGCTGCCATTGCTTGTCCTCTTCTCTAGACCTCTCTTTCCAACTCTACCTCCATGTCCCCCTGTGATCGGAGATCCAGCCTCTCAAAAAATCCTTCCTGACCCCTGCCTCAGTTTCACTTCCCAGGATGGTGGGATTTACATCACAGTGGGGCTCTGAGAGCACATGGGTAACCAGCCCGTGGGTGCTGGTGGTGACTCTCCAGATACTTTTTCCCACTGCTCTCCAGCTATATCCATCCCAAGTGCGGGTGGCCCGGCAGCTCTGAATAGAAAGGCATGCCTGGCACAAGGGACACGAGCAGGAGCAGCAGCCACCTCTGTTAGTGCAAAGGTTTCCCGCAGGTCCCGAGCTGCCTTTGAACAGGATGCGTGTCAGCAGGCGGCAGGAATTTCGGGAATGTTAAACTCCCGGGCAGTCCACTTTGGAGGATTAAGGCACATGACTCGCAGGCAAGAGCGATAGCCACCGTGAAGGCCAAACCCCACAAAGAGCAGTTTCTTCCCCCACAAGGGAGCCTGTAAGCCTGCTGTCCCGGCCAGCACGAGGAAGCAGTACTTGTCTGTGTGGCACTTCGAGCTTCCTACTTGTCATTGAGAAAAATGAGAGCGTGCGTGGTCAGTATTTGGTAGATTATCTCTCCCACGTCAGAAGGCTGGTTTAGGAGATGGGTAGGGACAGGGTGGGTATTTCTTCAATGAATTCAGTTTCCCACTGCATGTAAAGCTTACTTCCCTCCGTCACCTCACTGGATCCTGTTGCAAGCTTCCCACTCTGAATGAAAAGCAGAAACTGCCTTTCTGAATGAAACCACTTCTTATTTTGCTGAGTTTGAGCAGCCAGGATCCCCACCCGGCTGCATGCCCTGCTTGGTTCAGCACTGAAATTCCTGTGTCTGTCAGTGCCTGTTGTGACAGGAGACCTAGGACCCCCCTGTGAATTTTGTTACTAAAAATGTCTGCCGCACCCCATGGACTCTGCACTGTGTGCTGCTTTGGGAACCAGGTCAGCTCAATGATGCTGTGCTGTCCATGTTCTCCAAACCACACCGTGGAAGGACATAGCTCTCTGCCTTTTTCTTGATAAATCCCACAGGCCTGCAGTGTGCTGGGTACACCTGAGGTCAGATGTCTGGAGCACACCCTGAGAGGTCTTCTGTAGCATCCTGCTACACTGGCATTACTGCTTAGGGCTTCCCAGCATGGAAAAAACCCTCCCTCACCTGATATAGCTCCAGAATCACTAAGGATGACAGTGTTTGTAAGCACAGAGGACACATTGTGGGCCAGCAGTAGGTAATGGCATGGGTTTCAAAAGCTCTCACATGGCTCAAGATGACCATGAAGAAAGGAACCCTTGCTGACCTTCTCAACTGCAAAGCACTTGGGGGGTGGAGGGATGTTGGTTTTCTCAGTCTTTTCCTTTTACTTAAGGAGCTAGATTTCACAGAGCATTTGCAACAAAAACCACGCTGATCCAAATGTTCCTAATTGCCATTTAAGAGCTACACCTGCACTGCCAGCAGGACAGCTAGGGGACAGACAGAAGGGGCTCTCCCTGCTGCCGCCATGTCTAACTCAGAGAGGAAGGGCACCAAGGTGCCCATGAAATACTAAAAGCCTGATCCTGCTCGTTGTCACACTTCCCCACACCCAACAATTCCAAAGGAATTTTCGTCTATTTTCCCACATGCACATAAAAGCAAATTCAGTCTCCAAACACTCCTTGCAGAGTTTCAGTTGCAAATACTTACTTGTGGGATAAAAAAAATACTATAATTAAAGCTATATGCCAAAGAGAGCAAGTTTCACATTCCTCCTTTCTTCCCAAGCAGTTGGTATCTGTATCAGAATACTAGCTGGAGTAAAGACACAGGAAGTTTGACATAGTTGGCCTTATCTTTGCTGTGCAGGACTGGATAACTTCATGTTTGTAAGCTAACACCCAGATCTTATTCTTCCTTGAGAATATATGACCATACAGTTTACCAGATAAGCTACTGCATTTACAGGTGATAATTTGTGCACAGAGTGTGACAATGCACATTCGTGGCTTAAGTTCCACTCACAGATTATGAAAATATTGTTTATGAGGTGTAGGAAAGGCTGTGCTGGATCAGGCCAGAAGTCCAGCATCCCAGTTTGCTGTCCTGAACCTTAGCTCCTGACAGATTAAAGAGTGGATTGTAAGCATACATTAAGGTTTAAGGAACAGAATGGAGCAGGTTGTGCACAGAATGATCCTTTTCACATCAACTAGTTAATAACAGCCTTCCTGAGATCATTGTATTTAATAGCTGTCAGCTGTCACTATAGCCCTCCTCCATGAGTTAATTACCCTTTTGAAAAAAAGCCAAACTCCTTTATGCTTTTGGTTCAACAACATCCCATGGCAGTGAGTTCCACTGCTCAGTTCTGTACCTTGTGAAAATACTACTTTCTTTTCTTTGCTTGAAATTTAAGACCATGACTTGACAGCCAGAGGCAACAAAAGGAGAAGCAGAGAACTCCCTGGAGGAGATACTGGCACTGATTGAACCAAACTATCCCAGACATGGTGGAGGTACAAACTTGGACAGGGGTAACAGGCATGGAGGCTGACAGAGTGCACCTCCTTCAGCAGCCCTTCAGCTTTTGGAGTTAAAGGCCCAGCATTGTGGAACTGAGGCAAGCAGGAGGTAGCTTAGGTAGCTTAACCTGGAGCTTCATGCTCACTTTCAGCCAACGTAAAGCAGCACTGCAACCAGAAGTAGTCCTGGTCTTCGTCACTGCTCCCTGCAATTTATTTCTGCTCTGGTGCCACCAAGCCTTGAGCCCAGTGCCTGTGGCTGTGCAATAAATCAAATCAGTTACAATGACTTTTTGTGGCTGTTTTCTGGTCTTAAACCAGGTCACTTCCAAGACCCAGTTGCCTGCAGAGCTGAGGAAAGCCTACTTGGTGATGGCAAGAAGGGCAGGAAAAGAGAGAGAGCTTCATCTTTTATTTGCAGCAGTGGCTGCTGCTAACTTACAGTGAGCCTGGAAACACAGCACTTGACTCCTGGGCATCTCCAGCTTCACGGTGTGCCCTTTGACTGCAGACCAGCTTAACTCACAGCACTTGGATCACCCCATGGAGGGAAATCCACCAGATCTGCCAGCAGTGTGCTGGACACGTTCCTGAGGGACTCACACTCCCGGCAGAGATGCTCGCTGCTTCGCTCCCACTTGCTTTCTGTCTAACAGAGCTTTTCCTCAGATCTTTGCCACCCCGTTTTGAGCAGTTAATATACTTATTAGGAAATAACTGCTCTTTATTGGCACTGAATGAACCTCTTTGCCTGGCTGAGACTTGGGAATGTAACATGTCATTTACAAAGCTGTCCCGAGAGAGTACAGACAGATTACAAAAATATGCCTTGTATTCAGTCCATTTAAATGAGTAAAATGACAGCAGGAGGATTATACATTGAATTTACATGCTGCGTGGTCACGCTTAGAAACCTGACAAATTGCTTTGGAAAATAAAATAGTATTACCTTAGAGCAGGGACAGTGCCAAGTGCTCCCTATAGGAAAAACAGAAGAGTAGAAGGAAAACTGCAAATACCAAGATAACCTTATCTGCTTGAAATGAGTTGCATAGTTTTAAGAATGTTGGTTTACAGGTATACAGAGCACAGCACAGTCCCTCTGCTGTAAATGAGCCAACTCCCAGCTTCAAGATACTAAAAGTAAACAGGCAAATCCATTCCTATTTAAATTTTATCCACCGATCTGAATTTGGTTTAATAAGCATAAGGATCTGGTTACACAATTGTTCCTGTCTGTTAAAAAACAACCCTCATGTGATAGCTGACATTTTTAATTCATCCCATGCACATTTAAAACAATACCCCACGTGTTGCCTCATGTGGCTGAAATACACCCTTACCCACTTGGTGCACAACATGCTGGGCCTGCAGTAATTCAATCTACACCTTCTTTTAGTATGAAATATGCCATGTGATGTTATCAGCCTGGAATAACACCAGTGACACCGTGTATCTAATCTCCACACATTTCTTGTTAGAAAACAAAACCTAACAACATGCCCATCCCCAATTAGGAAAACAAGCACAGAATGCGTGGAGGCAGAGTACCCTGAGCCATGATCCTGAGATTTGTTTCCAAGAAAAATGGTTACAAGTTAAAAGCAAAGGTCAGATGCTCCACTTTGCTAAGATTTTGGTCCTGGGCCTTTGTCCCTTTTCACAAAAAGCTCTGATCTCATTTACAGGAGTTTGCATCCATGTAACTCCCTCAGCTTGATTTGAATTACTCCAGTTGTGATGGAAATGAGAACAGGGTCAGGATGAGGGAAAAGACTGATGTTTCAAACAAAGGGCTGGTGAAATGACAGAAGAAAATTATGTCAAAGTTCTCCCCTGCTTTTTTAATGCAGGTTAACTGAAGGGCTAAAGGGCTTCCCTGGCTCCCCCAGACAGCAGTGGAGGACCACAATGCTGATACAGTTTAGCTCGCACATCTTGTTTTGCTTACAGAAAGCCAAACAAATGAAAATTAAGATATTTATTTACGAAGCACCCTCAAGAGCTGACATGATTGACAGTGCTGTAGAGAAAGGTGCCGACTCATGAATCAATCGAATTTTCTCCCTTTCACAGCAGTTCAGAGCAGGCCGGGAGGGGAGCGCCAAGGGCCTTGCTGGGGCAACAGCTCCCTCTAATGATGCCTGGAAGTCAGTCCAGGGCAGGGGAGAGCCTTGCTGCAATTTAGGAAAAGTGTCAGGAAGATCCAAAGGAAGCAGCTCTTCTCCCACTTATCTGGCACCCAGATGGAGCTGGCATCTCCATTTACTGGTCAGTCTTTACTGACAATCAGCAATAAACAGTATTTTAACAGGAGGAACAGATCAGGCGTTGAACTGCTGCAGTCACACACGTGCACTTTTTTTACTGCTGCTCTGGCAGCTTGGGCTTTTTTTTTTTTTGTCATTGATGGAAGTCACCCCTTTACTCACGTAGAGAAATGAAGCATAAATAGGTACCAGCAGTAAGGCTGCCTGTGAAATGAAATGTGCTACTGTTGGTTATATTGAAGGGGTGGCCACTGCAGAGGTTGGAGAGGGGCATTTCTGGCCAGGCTGTGCTGTTTTTCTGACCCAGCTGTGTAACACTATTCCAGCTTCAATAAATGCTTTTTCTTTTTCCTCCCATGGAGCTCTGCCTGTTTGGGGTAACACTTTAAGGTCTGATCTCATATCTACAGAAGTCAGTAGGAGTTTTTCTGGTTGTCTCAGGAAGAGTAGGCCTGAAAAGAGTTCTTGTTTCACACACCCAGGTAGAAAGCCCCACATAACTTACCACATCCACAAGAAGTTTATTTGTTTCTAGTCTTTGCTTCACTTATGCTTTTGGGTAGGTTACAAGGCTCCTTTTCTAGAAGACTTTTGAACTCCTACCCTCTGGAGCTATGAAGATTCCCAACTCCACAGCACTTGTTATTTTTATCTACATTAGTAAGTGCTGTGTGGTGACCATCAATCAGATGATCTGGGATCAGCTCAGTTAAGATGACAAAGTCAAGAAAATTTTCCCCTCAAGTTTTGTCCTCAGTCGGCCAGGAAAGGTACTCACTTAAGAGCAGTTCACAGCAACTGCACTCCTCAGTCTGGTGCTGAATATAACCTGAGTTTAATTTGCACTGTGCAGGGTGGCTTGCACTGCTGTAGGGCATGTAGGGTCCTTTACACCAGAAAAAAATGGGAGGAAAATGCTATAGCTCTAATCTGGCAGAACATCCCATCCACTAGTACTCTTTGGGCACCAATGGTTCCCACCCCATGTGCAATGCAGTGGGGATCATCCTCCACCCTCAGATTTGGCTTATTCTGCAAACTGCCCAAAACAAGCTCACCCACATGCTCTGTTTCCTGAGCATCTGCTGCCTGATTGGAAGACTTATGAAATTAAAATAAGTTAAAATAGTGTCTTGAAGACACCCCTGGCCTTGAAGCAAATATAATAGGAGGTTTAACTGTATAGAGACTGCAAGACTGGGCATTTAATCAGAATTTGTAAATTTCCTGGAGAGATGTTAATGAGAGGGGAATGTTTGCTTCTAAGAAGTGTAGAAACTTCTGATTACCACGTGCCCCTTTTTAGTTAACTTGTGTGTGAAAGAATTTTTCTATCTTTGCAAAACTATGCTTACAATAAAACACACAGATAATCTTTCTAAAATGCATAGGTCTGAAGCTGAGTGGAAAGTCACTGGCCTATTTTTCTAAAGGATTTAGGGTCAGGAAACAGCAGTGTAAAATGTCAATTTTTTAAGGTGTCGAAACAGGATATTGAAATCAGCATTCAGTGCTACAGCAGCTAAACACCAGCTTGATTCATCTGGTCTGCAGCTTCATCTTTTCTCCCGGGCCTTGTCTCTGGAAATGGGGATGTGAGCATCAGCCTTATACCTAGTACTCCTACAGACCACAAAGAAGGGAAAGGATTTTTAATAAACTGCAACAGAACCTTGAAAATGGAAGGTCAGGCTACATGCTAACAGTCCTTTCTGCTTTTAAAATCAATGTATCCTGGCAAATGTGATCACTTCACCCATGCAGTACAGCTAATTGAGAGCATGTTTACCTTGCACACCACTGAGGAAATCGGACACAGCTGGGGTGAACATCACTGCACAGAAGATTCCTGTGGGGAAGGCAGTAGAGTCAACATCTTCTGGCTGTCCCTAACAAATGGCACAACTCACAGCAGGCACTTCTACGAAGGCAAAAGGAGAGTGAGAACAAACAATGAGTGGAGAATGTAAATACCAGGCAATCGAAGTGTAAAAGGGAACTAGTTTCCACAAGCCATGTTTTGACTGGAGTCCTGGGAGGGAAGGCAGCATGTACCTTGAAGCAATCACTTTATCACAAAGAGCAACCAAATAAACAACCCACAACTATTGCAGTTATTTTGTATCATTCATCTCAGCAATTCTGCTCCTCTCTTTAAAGGAGAAGATTTGTGTGTAGGTGACAGACCTGCAAGGCTTATTTTTACCACTACTGCTAACATTTGCTGTATCCCATCATACATATTTAGTATTGAGCAGTTTTTCCATCCCAAAAAAGACACGTGGAGCTTCTATGCACATTGTATTCATCAATATGACCCTTGCCTGGTTGAAAGCATGGAGCTCTGCACAGTGCGAGGGAGTTCTCTCCTTCCCTCTGAACTGGAGGAAGCAGCAGATGAGTCTCATAATGCACTTCTCTGATCACTGACCCAAAATAGCAAGGTCTTGAACACTGCCTAACATTAATTTTCATTTTTCAGTTCATAAGCAGGAGAAAATATGTAATGATATGGTATTTTAGGAGGAGCCATTTGTTTATTCTGCCTCGTGTTGGGTGTCTGTCTGGGGGAACACCACCTTCCCAAACTGTCCAGTGGGCCAGCCCTGAGTTTAGTCTATTCAACAGATTGCCTGGGACTCAGCCAGAAATAGTTGCACATCAGCAGCTTCATAGGGTTTTTCCCTATGTGCAGACCACTGTGGCACCTGTGGTCTAACCAGTGCAATGAGCCACCATCGAGATGGGGAGGCCACACCACTAGGGGCACAGCATCAGAGCATCCCTAGCCAAGAAGGGAGGCAAGCTGGTCAGCACAGAGCTGGGGATGGCAGATACTTCTAAATAGGTGAGCCATGGGGTATGGAAATGCAAGGTGTCAGGTTAGACATGTCCAAAACAATGGGTATTAAGACAAGGAATAGGGCAGATTGGCCTATTTCTAGGGCCAGAGGGGTCAGCACTGTTGACCACTTGCCTTCAGTGCAGTGAGAGTGCTGTCCTGAGTGAGATGTGGAGCTGCATCCTCCACCCTAATGAAACTCCTCACGCTTATGAGTGCTTTTAACAGCCCAGTCCAGCAATGCCAACTCACTTGTGCAGCTTCACTGCAGACAAAATAAAATAGCTCTAGCAAGATAAGCATATCCTGGAAGGCTGGGATTTTCCAGCAGAGAAGGCCAAGTCTCTGTTGGTGGCAATTGGCACAGTTGTGCTCAACTCCACGGACAGGTGCCAAATGACCATAGCAGAGAATTTGGCAGTGGAATAGCAGTCGTAACAAATTACTCTATGAAGCCTTGTGAGCACTTCTCTTAAAGTATTCCAGCCTGTACCGCCCCTCCAAAGCACTCCAGAAGTGTGGGATTCTGCTTATCAGCACTATGTGCCAACAAAAGCCCACCAGGAAAGTTCACCTCCACCCTCAGTAGTATGAAAGCAGCAGCCACCTCACCCACAGTGAGAAGAAACCCCAACTACCTTTCCAGAAAGTTCCCAGTGTTCCAACTCCTGAGCTGGCAGCCCAGGGAAAGGAACCACAGTGTATAGACCAGGCTCTTCAGGGGGAAGGTTGACACAATAACCACAGCCACAACTAAGCACAATAAAACTGTAAATGCCTTTTGGTTTTTTGATTACAAATTGTGAGGGCTCACAGACAGTCATCCTCATCCTCTTCCACCCACTGGGGAAATCAGTGTCTGCACAGAGACAATAATCAGTGATTCACCAAGGGAGCTTAGAGAAGCTGCAGCACTTATGGTGATACATGCCATGTGCTTGGGCTGATGTGTTGAAGGGATAGTCATGCTTCTTTTGCTCACTCATTGCTAGGGTGGGCTTCTCCTGATCTGGCATCATTCAGATGTCCCCAATGCCCACACGATGACTAAGCCAAGTTGTTTCTTATATTAAAACCCTCTGGAGCTGGACTTAAAAGTCCACAGAGTCCCACAGATCTTTGTCTTGGGACTCCTGGACTGTCCTGTTCCACAGCTAAAAGAAATGTGCCCAGCCTGGTTGAAGTGGTCAGCTGCTGCTAAACTTGCCCAGCAGATTGAGAAGCTGGGAAAGAAGCAGGAATTAGACTTGTCAGTACTTTGCCATTTGTTCCTCATCCTGCTAGGTCAAAACTAAACTGAATGATGCTGACAAGTAAAAAATCAATGTGGGGATATGTATTCCTTGTGTGAGTGAAGCTTGGTGGCCCTTCATCAGTTTGTCCCTGATGCTTTACACCTAAATAACTTATCTTCACCATCCCAAGTACACTCAATAGCTGAATATTTCTGAGAACCCCTGGATGCTATCTTCGGCTGCATACCTGCCCTCAGCCAGCACCTGGTGGACAACACCTTCCACACAATAACTCCCAGGGTGATTTTACTGTACTTTCTTTAATTAATCTCTGCAGGAAGCCAAAGGCTGTTCCTGCCTCTGCAACCAGATTATTAGCTGGCAACTCAGACTTCACAGAAAGAAGCCACATTACAGTGGTAATGAAAACAAGACAAAAACAAAAAACTGGGAACATTTTTATTGCCACTGGAGCCATCAGCATCCACAGAGTATACTCAGAGCTGTCAGCAATGCCTCTCCTTAGTTAGGACCCAGTCAAAACAAAGCTCCAAGTCAAGTTTCTTGCCTGACCATTACCACAAGTTTTAGTTTCATTCTCAATTGTGGCCTGCCACTGATTAGATTATGAAATTCATTAGGGAAGAGAAAATTGTAGTTATTTCCTTGATGGACCTGAGTTGTGCTATTGCAGAATAGCCAGCAGCAACCAGGGAAAACATGGCCATCAGAGGCTGGTGTAATCCCACCAGGACCACAGCCAAGCAATCACAGGATAAAGCTGCAATGTGGGTAACTTTTTAAAAAGATGTTTTGCAAGACCTGATCTTTTGGATCATATTGAAAAAAAGGTACACAAAACCTCAATAAATTACAAAAATGAGAGACCAACTGTTCCTGCTTTAGCTATGTGTTTTAATAGAAGAACCTGGTGGCATCTTTTATTGTTATGAGTGGTTTAATTAGGAAATACATCATTTCACATCACCCAGTTCACACCTTACTACCATTAAATGGCTCATTTCTTATCATTCTAACATCAAAGGTGGTGTTAGAGCAGTGATATACATGAACAGAGGCTGCTCAGTTTTATTCAGAAGGTCTTAGATGGAAGAAGGTGCCAAGATCTTCACCACAGACTCATCTCACCCATTAGAGACATAAATGAAAAAAATATAAAAAATTCTCAAGGGAAGCCTTGTTTCTTTCCCACAGAGTGGTTGTGATTGAGCACAGGTAGTTTTCACAAGGCAATGGTTTTCTTTGTGGGACTAATTTGAACAATTTCCCACAAAATGGAGCCACCACGCCGGAAGGTTTGAAGCCGTCGGCTGAGGACCCTGAACGGGCAGCATGAAAGGGCTCAAAGCCTGCACCAGCCCTGAGTGCCTTGGATAAGAGCACAGTGTAATTTTCACAAACCACAACTGACAAGGTGCACTGGGAGATTGGAGGGAACTTGTTTCTTCTGTTAGTAACCACAGGAGTTTCTTGTGGTCGGTAGTTCTGAGAACAGGAAGCTGGACAAGCCGTAGGTGCAGGAGATTCTTGCTGCCTCAGGGGTTACCCACCCAGCCAGAGCCCAACTGATTAGGAGGGTATCGGAGTTACATCATGACATTTCTGGGCTGTTTTACTGTAAAGATGTTGGGGGCCTCTTCGAAGAGAGGGATGCAGGTTGTGGATAGCAAAACCGCAAGAAATTGAATTTAAATGGGAGAACAATTTAACAAATTCATGTAATACATAGCATACAATGAACACACACATTTGGATAAGTAAAATACAGCAAGTCAGTATCTAAAATCTATTGAATCTATTGGTGTGTTTAGACTGGGATTTCTGCTGTTAAAGTACCTATTAAATTGCTTGTGACGCACAGGGGTTCATCTTTCCTAACATCACACATCTGAAATTTTGGCATCTGAGCTAGCTCCAGAAAAATAAACTAAAATTCATTAAGACAATTAGGCACTTTTAGGATGTTCTTAAGATGACAATTTTAGATATGTTCTCCAGGATGCATCAAACTGTTCTCTGGTCTCCACTACCATACCAACAGTGTGTGCTTATTAGCCCAGATGTAAGTACCTGTGCTCTAGATGCCTGTATTTATCCACAGGAATCCTATCTCAAATGTTCTAACATATGCTTAGTAACACAACACATTAATGATAACTTAATAAATATTTTAATGGGAAAGATTTCATTTCCTATAGAAAGTCCTTTACAGTTTTTTGTCATTATAGGAGGCATCAGCTACCTCCAAACTGGTTGTCAAATGGATGCCTTGTGCAGGATGCATCCATCAAAGGCCACCAAATTCAGATTTTATGAGTCCAACATGTGTCAGAAGGCATTGCCACCCCTCACAATGGAGTTATTGCACATTGCTTTCACAGCAAGGCTGGGATCGAGCTCAGGTGGTTTTGCAGACACAGCAGTTTTCTGCTTGGAAGAACTACAAGCACCATACCACAAAAATTACCATGAGGAACCAGACTACCTGAAAAGAGATCAGAGGAACATCAGCCTTTATACTCATTCCTGCCTCTGGAGACCAAGTGTGGCAATGGTTTCAGCAATATTCTTTTTTTTCTTTTTAATAGGGAATAATTTTGAAAATATCCTTATTTTCAAATGAGCACCAGGTCCAAAAATTCTGTAATTTCTCCAATATGTTTCTTTCTTGTTAGGTTCTTAATCCATTAGGAAATTCTATATACCTCCTACAGCATGAAAATTGTATATGGATTTCAGATGGCAATTTTCATTAGATGCTATCAACTCACATCAACATGGGGAAAAACCTTCCCCCATAATCTCATTGAATGTGGGAAAAATAACAGAAAACCTTCAATTGTTTAAATGTTTTGTGTGATAATACTTTGAAAAACAAAACTTTCCTCCTCCCAGCTCTAAATCTATTGAAGAGATTTTCCTGGCACACTCTAAAATTATTTATTGTAGGTCAGGGGGCAATCACAAGAGAAAAAGATCAATCACACTGGAAGAGATAAGTTTTTCCCTTGATCTTTTTTTTTAGAGTGAACAGCTTCACTCATAGGATTTTAAAAATGTTTTCAGGACTCTAATTTATTCAGTGATGGTATGGTTTGGAGTTTGCTAATGGTTAAGTCGTTTTATATCAGAAGAGTTCATAGTTCTGAGCTTACAAAAGAAAAATCCAACCATAGAATCATAGAATATTTTGGGTTGGAAAGGACCTTTAAAGGTCATCTAGCCCACTCCCATTGCACTGTAGAATACAATCAGCTGAGATGTTGCTGTGAATAAGATATTTTTAGTGACTGGAAGAAGTTCTCTGTGGGTGAAGAGAAAAATATAAACTAGTCTGCACTACCCTGAAACACAACCCAGTGATGCTCTCAGAGCTACATGTTATGGTCCAATAGATGCCACACTGATTCATCATGATTAATGTTATCACAGCCAGTCCCAAGGGTTGCAGTAATGATTGGCCACTTTTCAAGAGGGGCTGTGAAATGGTTCTTTTGCTCTGCATGCCAGACACAGAAATCATTTAACTGCAATAGACTGGGCAAAGCCGATTACATTCGTCTACAAATTCACCACATTCACCATGCAAATGTTTTCTTTCTCTCTACTCTTAAGGAAGAACATTGACCTTTCATTTCTCAGGGAATTAGGCATGCAGATCCTATTGCCTGTCAGGAGAATTGCATGGCTGATTCCTCAATAATCATACTCAAAACATATCCTTACCTGGAAATTAGTATTTATCATACTAGCATGCTGCAAGTGTAAAGAAAGATGGAATACAACAGTTTTGTGTTCATTGCAATAACCACAAATTTTGGTATTACTTTTATTAGCCATATATTATCTGCATAGCTGTGGTGTCTACAAGTCCCAGCATGAGCAGAACTGTAGATTAAGTCTGCAACAGATGGAACTTCCTTCAAAATGTCTTGAAGTCCACGGAAGATTTGTTGTGTAAGAGATGCTACAGAAGCTGGGACAGGATAAATAATTTGGTTATGGCAATGACCTACCCAGACAGTGACAGAGCCATCCTCATCAAGTTGTGTGGCTGGCTCCAGCAGTCAGCCAGGTCTGATCTAGTGGCGTTGCTTCTGGCTGCGCTTCTGATTCCCTCTCACTCCACATGCTAGACATCTCTATGCTCTTCCTGGCAAAGCCCAGATCACAGGAAACAAAGTTGAGGGTGTGCAAAGCAAGGGCTGGTTACTCCTCCATGTAGGCACTTATTTAGAGATGGGTGCATGGTGAGCTTTACCACACATGCAAATCAGGAGGAACAAGCTTCAGCACAAACCTGGAGCCAATCTCAAACTCCCCTCTCAGACCCATAGAGGAGCCCCTTCACTCTTGGCCCATGCAACAGTCAGACTGAGCAAGCCAAAAATCAGTTCATCACTTTCGTTCAGATAAGCTGATCCCAGATGGTAAGTCTGGGTTGCTAAGAGCATTTTATGCACCAAAATCCCATTTTTGAGTACAGTACCATGAAAGTCTCCACTACTATCGTCCTGGGTAATGTCTGGCACACAGTTGTCAGTTTTTGCAACATATGATGTGGAATGAAATCACAAAAGTAGGAGAAAATCATAAAGACATGCCATGCAAGCCAGAATTTTATGCAAAGGTTTCACTGACTATCATCCACAAAAGACATCCAGATCAACTCTGGCAGACTGAGGAGCATCCAAAGAGCTCTGGCTCCCAAAGTGGCACTTGGAAAGCAAGTACTAGGAGGTCTGATGTTAAATGTTGTAGCTTACAGTGTACAAAGGCACCTAAGCACATGTCTACAGTCAGTTGAGAGCTGGCACTAGCATATATGCTCTTTAGGGAGCAATACACCTCAGCCTAGTGAGACCCCTGACTGGTGGGTCACATCTCACCCTGAGCTCCATGGGCTGCTTTGACACATCTCCACAGTCTGTCATGGAGTTCTGCAGCCAGCCAACTCAGATCCAGACACCTGCACTGTGAACACCTAAAGTTGGAATGCATGAAACACCTATTAAAAACTTCTCTCAAATGAGCCTTGGGGAGCAATGGCAGTATACAGAATGGAAGAGTGAAAGCAAGACCACATGAGTATAAGTTACTAAAAATTTGCTTCCCTCCTCTATGCCCTCAAAAAAAAAAGGCTAGGAAAAATTGAGCCAGCAGTCATTACTGCTCTTCATATTTCTGTAACAAGATGAAAAAGGCATCTTACTAATTTCCATTGTGCAACATATCCACAACTCTACAGCCACTGCTATCTGTGTCTTATTTTCTTCATGATAAATCATAGTAGTCTTCCCAGAATGGTTTTTATAAGGAGATTTGGTTTTTGTCTGTTGGAAAATAGCTGATTAAATAATTTATCCTCTAAGATTTTCAGTAATGAAATAAATTACTCACCATAAACTAGTGAAAGACTTACCTCTTTAATCTTCTTCAGTTCTCTTTTAAAAACTGAGTCTCTCCTAAGCACCACCTGAGTTGATAACATGATTTAACAACTGTCCAGCTTCGTTGGCACTGCTCTTGCACTCATACCTTTGCACTGTGTTTTCTCCAGGCTATCTACGTATCAGTAACATACTTGTGATAAATTAGTCAATCTTGTTGGTAGAATAGAGCTGTTTCTTTCCATTGCTGTTTTTTTGCAGCATGTGAAGACAAGTACCTGAGTCAGTTGGTCACCCTGGGCAGGCTGGTCACCCTATCACATGAGCCGCCTTGGTCACCACAGTCAGCTATATCCTCCCTGTTACCTGGATCAAGCTCCTCAGCTTCCAGTGGAGCCTGAAGCCTTAGCTCTGAGTCCCTTGAACTCTGTGGAAGTAGCACTGAACATATTGCAGACAGACAAGAGCATTAGATTCAAGACATGCTTAAATTCAGCTCCACATTTGGGAATCATAGAATCATAATTTCCAGGAGGATCTGTTCCTTAATTTTGTCAGGCACAGCAGTGATCAGAGAAGATATCTGGGGGGAGAGAAAGGGGAGGAGAGAGCTCCCATTACCCAGATCTGAAATTCATCAAGCATTAGTTGCAGTTGTAGTAAAAGTACAGCAAAATCTGTCCACATGCATCAGTGATTGTAATCTGAACATGGTGGTACCACTGCTCTTTCATAGCCTAGCTTTTGGAACAGAGCAAATGTCCTTTGACAATACGTCTATGGTGATTCACCCATTCCCCTTTTTGGATTGTAAGGTGAAAAACTAGAGAGAATTGGTGAACACAAAATTACACAATGTGTTACCCCAGCGTTACATGATCCACACCAGGTAGCCGGTGTGGAGACACCATGGCGGAGTCAATGGCAAGCGAGAGCAGAGAGTCAAGTCAGCCACAGTCCAAGAGGAGCCCCTGCTGATCAGTAGAGGGATTGCAATAAGCACCCTGGCAAAATTCGGGTCTAATTTCACTCAGCCGGGCACAGAAACGATGTTAATGTAAACTGAAAAGAAACGGGAAAAAGAAGGCAGCTCAAAAGCTGTTGGAGAATGGAAGATTAAAATGGTTTCTGTCATTAATGCTTCCAATTTTAGCTGGTTTTGCAATGGGTATTTTTACAATGGGGAATATCTGAAAATCATTTTCTCCAAGTGCATTATTTTATAAGACATAAACAAGAAAACACATGTGCTCCTGTGGTTTGTCTTTATTCACCTCATAATCACTGAAAATAAATATCACTCATCAAGCAGACACAATAGACTGAAAGCCTGGCAGGAACATTTGATGATTTGATAGTGAATTGCTAAAACTAAAAAAAAAAAACATCACTTGTGCAAAATTGTTTTTATTTCCTTGTTTGCTTTATATCTTGTTGGTTGAATATTCTGTATTTCCCTTTCCTTCTCCCCCTCCAAAAGGAGGTCCAACTGTTTTTGCATTTATAGTGCCCAAGATCAAATGTTGCCCAAGATCAAAAATGAAATCTGTGTCACAGGAGAGAATAAAGCCTGGTTTCCATACCACCAGGCTCAGCCCCCCACAGGGTCACAGACCAGTGTGTGACTCTTGTACCTGAGAAACATACCTGTTCTGTCCACAGATCCTGCAGTGCCTGAATGGTCTTCAAAGCAGGTGGGTGGACTGGAACCAACAGTGTTCCTCAGTCTCCTCCACTTGTCCCATGGGCTTCACCTATATGTAGGTTCAGAGTCCAGGTGCAAAGGACCTCATCTTCTTGCATATGCACGTGCTTATAACCAGTTCCATCTAAACTTGTTTGAACAAATCACATATACTTAATTATGTAAATCATACCACTATCTGCTGACTAAAAGATACCATGATCCCTTCAAGAAGTTCAGTGTAGAGTTTAGCAGGACACTGCACAGTCAGTGAACGCTGGGATCTTACATACATATGTCTCACACACATGCAATATCACCATCTGCTCCATTCAATGCAATTTTTCTTAACTTAAAAAAGAATGAAGGTAGACAGCAAAAGGCATCAGAACTCCTGCACAGTGTATAACATGTTGAAACTCAACCAGAAGTGTCGCTGCCCATGGCAAGGGGTTGGAACTGTATGATCTTTAAGGTCCCTTCCAACCCAAATCATCCTGTGATTCTGTGATTTGGGGCCCAAGAACTGTTAAGACTTACTAATAATCAGGGCAGAATGGGCACTAGCATCTGAAGTGAATGATGCACCCTGCCTTGAGGCTAGAGACCAAAAGCAGAGAAGATGATCTGACCTATCTAATGCTTTTGCTAATGTAAATCTATTCATCTTCTCCTGACACATACAACCATGGCGGCTATGTTGACAATTGGACATGGTGACTTTAGAGGTCTTTTGTGACCGTGACAGTTCTGTGACTCTGTGCCAAGAGCTCACGGAACCATCATCAAAACAGAGGATCTTTGCAGCTCACACCACTCTTGCTCTGCATGCTTCTACAGAGATAATGTAGAAGATAAAGTTGCAGATGTGAAGCAGAGCACCCTTCTCCTCTTGAGAGAAGAGGGGTATCTATGGGAGGAAAATAAAAGTTGCAACTTAGCCAGGATGCAGAGGTTTGAAGTATCAGGGATTTCTTGCTGAATGCCAGTAGATCTTCTATAAATACAAATATTATGGGATCTTGTTTATCTCTGATATGTTATCTTGTTTATCTCTGATATGAGTTCCATCAGCTTTAAACTGCTGGTGTCAGTCAATGCAGAAAGAACAATCGTGTTAAATCACCCATCCCCTTCCAGATGCTCCTATGCTATTCCCTAGGCACCAGAGTCTTGCCTCACTTAACTTAGATTTACACCTCCTGGTGCTAGTGTGAGTGCAAACACACGTAGCTGAGAGAATTTATTAGCACACAACATTTTTTCTAAAATCTGTATGGTTAATATCCCACCATTTCTTTGACTCCATATTATTCCAAACAACAGCATTAAAAAGATCCTTTGACTGTGCAAGGACTGGGGCACTCTGCTCCAGTAGAGGTATTGTCTGTATCAAATAGTCTCAAAATCTTGCAGATGTCACTGTGTCATTTTTCTAAGGTTGGAATGTACTAGAAAATGTTCATCAAAACAGTCTGGGTTTGGGAGCTTTAATTAGGGGAAGGAGAAAAACTGAAAGTTCACTGAAAGGAAGAAAAAATTCAGCAAAGAGCTTGCTCAAACCAAAACATTGAAATAAAACAAATTTGCTTGTAAAACTACACAAAATTGAATTCATTTTGCTAGCAGGAAAAATACAAAGCCTATTAAAAGTTAATGTTTTAAAAAGTTTCATTGTGGTAAAACCTTGAAATTTCACTGGAAAGTATTCTCAAATGGCATACTGAACCACCAGTGCTCACATACCACAACACAACAGAAAAGCTGAAACTTTCTGTCACTCCTTGGTCTGGCTTTTTAAGCCATTAAGAGTGATCAGCTCATCTTCCCTAGCTCAGTCTCACATATTTAATAGCGATTATTTTTCTACTTTGCCATCACATTTGAAATCCAAAGAAACTTCAACGATTCCTAGGGAATGGAAGTTCCAGGTTTCACCTGACACAGATGCCAGTCAAGTGTACCTGCCCAAACTCATGTCCTCCATCCTTCTGGACCACCACTGGTGAGGAGGAGCAGCCTGGTTCCCACTTACTACTAGCCAGCCATGACCTTCTCTGTGACAACCAAGGTAGTAACTCCCTTGTGCCAAAGTTACAGCTACAGAGAGACATCTGCTAGAGAGATCTGTCATGGCAAGCAGAGGTCAAGGTCAAAACCATCAGGTAAAAGGTAAGAAACAGAGGACAGTAATAAATTTAATTTAAGATAAATTTCAGAGAGCATCTGCCCAAGGCAAGAGCATGCTTCCGTGAGCCACTGCTATGGCACTGAGCAAGGAGCTGAGGCCAAGGGGATGAGTTGCACAACCTCAGGGTTCACTTCATGTGGCCAGCACCTAATAGGAAGTAAAAGTGCCATTTTCATCTTGAAACTACTCTTCTTCACACTGCCCCTTGCTGATACTGAATTACTAAAGTGAAACACTGACCAGAGCAGGAATGGTCTGGCTACTCAGCTGTGTCGGGAAATCTTATGCTGTTGCTGGTCTTGTAAGGCTATATAGAGAGAGCAAATTGGAGAAGTTTGGACATGAAAAACAGAGGAAACTGTCTCAGAAAGTCAGATCTGGGAGGAGTCTCTAGGGATGTGTGCACACTCACATTGCTACCAACAACAGCTGTACAGCTGTTCTGTGTTCTTACTGAAGGATGAGAAAAGTATGCTTATGGATAGATGTAATTAATGTACAAATCCAGCTGTTTAAAAGGAAACTTGGAGTTACCCTGTGTATCCTCAATGTGCTATTCCTTATAGAACAGCTGAACCTGGATACCCTTACCCACAGGACAGCCAGAGGTTACTGTTCTCAGGGTTAGTCAAACAAATGTGAATTAAGGTTACCTCAGCTCTGAATAGGAGCTTCTGTTTGGCTTTTAGTTACACTTGACAATTCCATTTCCCTTTCATACTTTTCTTAGGCTTAGATTAATCTCCTCATCTGATATCCTGTGGTCAGTAAGGGGATAGGAAGAGCTCATTAGCTTCAGTGAGTGAAATGCCATTGAATTGCATCCTTCTTCATCCTATTAGTACAAATTTAGAAACGCCCAGTCATCCACAATGAACCAGCTCTGGATTTATCCTAATGCATGCAAATGGTGACCCTTACTCACTTTACTTGTATATATGATCAACAGCTTTGGTTTCCAGCCAGCTCTAACCATGTGAGATTTTCTCATGACCTGCTATCTATTTATGGTATTAAAATGCATTATGTATGCATTAGATCTCAAAATGAGCCTGAACTCTCACAACCTTTCACACTGAGGATGTGGCCTCCCTTAACCCTGCTGCACAGCTATTTGCTTTGAGAGCATTTCCTTCTCTCCCCCTTCCGCCTGTGCAGCACAAAATAAAGAAGCAAAACAGCTCTAAAAACACTAAAATGCTATAAGTGAACAATAATGACCTTCAAACTATTTTGTCCTAGCAGAGCCATCTGGCCCCTCAGTACCCAGGGAATTCAGCCAGACGAGCTGGGAGGGGTGGGGGGATTAGCTCAGCATCCCCTTGTTTTCCCACCTCCAGCTCAGCACTAGGTAGGGGAAAAAGCTCAGGCCCAAAGGGGTGCCATGACACCAGGGTGCTTGGTGTTACATCCTTGCCCATTCCTACATTCAGCTACCAGGTACATCAAGCCCAGCACAGCTTTGATTACAGACCTGAAGTACAGATGATGTGATACAGAACATCAGGGGGTGTAACAGTTACAGGTGGGGACGTAGGACCACGAGTTCACAGGTAAAAAGCTGGGAAGATGATGAAGCATTGGAGGTCAATATGCTTGTTATTGATACTTGAGCAAGAACAGCACATCTTGCCCCAAGGTCCTTTTTCTGTGGAACAGGTGTCCTTTATGGGGGTCTGGAAGCACATCAAAGTTGCTTTCTATTGCCCATTCTAAAAACTATTTCAGGTGCTCATGACCTTTGCAAAACTTACATTATTTAGGCTTAATTTTTTATATGCAGAGACTAACCAGTGAAAATCTGGAAAGCTAGTTAAGGTCTTGCAAATACTGAGTAAAAAAACCTGCATTAAAAAAAAACAAACCAAAAAAAGAAACAAAAAAACAAAACTGAAACAAAATGAACAAAAAAAACCCCAACAAGCAAACAAACAAAAAAACCTCCAAACAAAAAACCCAATAAAAGAAAAACCTTATTTTGCTACCAGCAGATATTTATAATTTTATTTAGAAAATTCTGAGGCCAAACTGGCAGTATCCTGAATTTACAGTACTACATAAATGAGTGTGCCTAGGAACAGAAAGGGGAAAAAAGACCAAAGAAATTGGAACTGAGAAGGCTGAAAAAGCTCTGTCAGCCCACAGCAAGCAATGGGAACCAGCTAGGAGATTGTCCTTTCATGGAGGCAAGCAAAGATACTGAAAAAGGTGACTATAAGCAGCCTTTTCATTATTCACAAACTTTGTTCAATAATATGCATGGAAGTGGAGATCAAACTAGTGATGACATTATGATCAAGACATGGAAAAAACCTTCATTCTAGATAAAAGGAAGCCTTTGAGAGCAATTTTATGACGTTGGACAAGATATCATATGATAACTCAAAGAAAGGGGAAAAAAAAGTCTTCTGGGGCTTTGAGAACAGAGCTGCAACTGTGGAATCCACTTTGGTGTTTGGAGGGTTTATGGAATCCTTAATTTGAGGCAAAAGTCGTAATGGAGAGCCAAATCCAAGTAGAAGATTGCAGAAAGGATTCTGACTTCAGTTTGGAAAAGGCAAAGAAACTGTAAGTGGAGAACATCTTTTGGAGATTGAAAGCTCTGAAGGAAACCAGGTCTCATTCAGAGGATTGGATTAGTCAGAGGAGCAACTGGATGAAAATCAAAAGCTCTGAAAGGAATAGGAAAATTGTAGACAGAAGTTTGAAATAAGAAGCATGAAGAACTGCACAAAACCAAGCTTACGTCTAGCCTTTGTAAAGGGCTTCTAGCTTTTGTAATAAGCAAAATAATATTTCAAAAGCCTGCTGGAAGGACAGAATTTACTGAAGTGGGTGTAAAGTACATTGCTGCTACACATGCAAGCAGAATTCATTGTGGGAAGGAATTAAGCAACACCAAAGTGGAACAGATTTTTTCTTACACACTAGCAGATCCCTTATTAATTTTAGAGTGGTTGCACAGAGCAGTGTGATACATGATTTACAATACAGGGTGTGAAGACAAAACCAGTCTGTCCAATGCTCAGATCATACAGGGAACAAATCACTCCTGAAGAGGTGGCATGTAAGTATGATAGGACCTGGCTGGAGAGGTGGAACTGCCCAGACCCTTCCCGGGAAGTGTACTACCTAAAAAGATACCTTTGCTTTGAGTAAAACCTTCAGTTTTTAAATTAATTAAGCTCAGCTTGGTTAGCCAGGATGGAAGGAGCAATGTTTACACACAACCATCTCCTGGCCACGGTCCTCCTTTTTTCCAGGGGGTCCTTGCTTCCAGCCAGCATGGTGAATTGTTGTGTAGCAGCAAACACTGCCCTGTGCCCTCTTCTTTCTAGGGAGTTTTTCCATTCATTCCTGAGGCCTAGCCAAACTCATCACAGTCTCAGCACATGCTGCAACTTCCCAGGGTCCAGCTGCATCCTGCTAATGCCACTGTGTCAACTAAAGCCCGGGGTTTCTCCCAATCATAGAATCATAGAATGGTTAAGGATGGAAGGGACCTTAAAGAACATCAGGTTACAACCTCCCACTATGAGCAGTGACACCTCACACTAGACCAGGCTGCACAAAACCTCATCCAACCTGGCCTTAAACACCTCCAGGGAGGGGGCTTCCACAACCTCCCTGGGCAACCTATTCCAGTGCCTTACTACCCTCATGGTGAAGAATTTCTAACCTAAATCTACCCTATTTCAGTTTAAAACTGTTACCCTTGTCCTATCACTGCCCTCTCTGGTGAAAAACCCCAAAGGACAGGGTCCAGGAATGGTGACAAGATTTGGCCAGTGTCCTCAGTGGGTCACATGCATAGCTGTGAAAAGCAAAAGAAAACAGACATCCTTATTACAAGGGCATATACATTGAGATAAAACAAAATCTTTAAAAGATGAAGTTTAAAAATAGTGTGGGAGAAGGGGCACCTGAAATACAACAGACTGTTACCGTAAGAGTACAGACCAGAAGAGGACTTCAGGGAAACAGGAAAGGAGAAAGCGAAAATAGAGAGATAAGGAGAAGGAAGAACTAGATTAAAATGCAGAAATTACAAAAGAAAACTCAAATGTAGGGAAAAACTCTACATTTGAAAGAAAACTGTCATGATGTAGGGAAATGCCATAAAGCAAGTAATGGATTAATGTGCTCTGAGTAATGCTATAAAGAAAAGGCAGCTTTAAAAGACCAAAATAGTAAAACAGAAACAGCCTGGAATGATAATTCCAGAAAATTTACATCTATGATCCAAAACTGATACAAATTAATCTGTATACACTGGGGGAAAAAATACCTATTCATTCTAGATTATTATCCTTTTTATCCATAAACAGCATTGCTAGCGAATACAACCACTAAACATGCACTCTCACATGTAAAATCTTTCTTTGTGAGCCACAGCATACCATCTGCACCAGTAATGGGTCACAGACCACAATTGCCATGACTCTGTTTTGCAAAAAAGTTGGATTTAAAAATAGCATTATTTCAGCTCTAGGATAGCTACATTTTATTGCTGCTATAAAAGAATCTTGTTAAAAGGGTGCTGTAAGGAGATGAAGAGTCAGGTCTGGAGCTTTATTCAATGCTGCTAATTTTCAGAGCAGTACCCTCTGAACAAGGCTGCTACCTGCAGAGAAGTCTTCAGCCCAGACTGGCAGGTCATTTTAGGTGCTGATACTAAACCCTGGGGTATTTTCACCAAAAAACCCCAGAGTATTTACCATGATCATGGATAACATTAATTTAATGGGGCTGCAGGACACTGGACTAGTATATTATATCAGAGGACAATAGTCTTTTGTGAAGTAGCCTCCCTCCCACGAGGTGATTACTAATGGAAGACAGATCTACAGCTTCTGTAACAAAAAGAAGAGGGACAAAAAGAATGAGTCTGAACCCTTGGCATCAAAAACAGAATCAAAAGAAAGGAGGGATAAAGCAAGGGAAGGCACAAGGCTGAGCAAAGCAGAGCTAAAACTCATGAGATGTTTGAGACAGCCCCAGGAAAGAGGTGGTCAGTTTGGAGGCTGGTTGAGACCCGGTGATGGCTCATTGGAAATCTCTATTTTGCCTTTGAGTGGGAATGAGTTGTTAGAGTTATTGGCTCTTAAGGAAGCTTGAGATTAAATATGACATACTCCCTCTCAGCATGTTTGAGTTGAAAGCAGCTGTCCAGGGAGTCAGCACTGATGTCAGTGGCTTGAAGAGGACACAAAGGTACCTTGTCCCTCCTTCCAAGCTCTTTCTAAAAATGCCTTTTTGCTGATCTCTTCTTGCATTAAAAAATCATCGTAGTTCTACACTCCGGCCACAAATCCTTCTTTGTTCAGTCCTAAAACCACTTCCCCTCCATGGTCCAAGCATGTCCTTCTTTAAATCTCCTCACTCCTCTAATCTCCACAAACATCTGGGATGCTTACAGGCCACATGTTTTATTTCCTTCAAGGCAGTAGGGAAGATGGGGACCCACTGCTGCTGTGGATTACCCTATTAACACACTTGGCAGGGCTTTAAACAGGGAATTTAAAGTGTTTGGTCCAGCTGATACCAAATTCCTATTCTTACATGATGTTTTATGTCATGTTTCCAAATTTCTGAATGTATTGAAAATATAACCTAAAAACTAACTGTATACCCACTTAAAGATAGGAAGGAATATTTAAGTTACAAAGTTAGCAAATACATGCTGAAATAAAGGTCACACACCCAGCCTCTTTTTGCACATTTTATAGATCCACTTCCAAGGACACTGGGCCATACTCAGCCTGCTCTTCCCATGGTCATTCAGTGCCCAGGACAGAACTGGTTTGCAGCTGCTAAGAAAATGCTTTCTTTAGAGTTGGTGTAGCATTTGACTGCTACCATGATAGAAAATTCTTGGAAATGAGCAATGCTGTGCTCGGGGTATGGTTTGTCAGGGTCTAATAGTTAAGATGAGCCTCACACTGACCATACTGAGCTGTCCAGTGTTCAATGAGCATCATCCATGGGAGCCCCAGAAGGTGCAAGGGGCTGGAATTACATCATTAAAGGTGACTTGTTCATATGTGACCTCACAGGTCACATTTATCAGAGCTGATGGCCAGGAGCTGCTTCTTTGTCCTAGGAGTGTCCGAGAGGCTGAAACATGTTCAGCAGCAGAGGAGAAAGCAAGACCTTTGTGCCATGCTAAGAAACCACCTCTGGCTTTGGAGCTTTAAGCAGGAAGTGCTGCAGGGGAGCTGTGTGGGGGACATCAGGTTTGTTGAATAGAAGGATATTTCTCCTGCAAATGGAAGGGGGAAGAGAGGAACAGGTATAATGTGCTTGGACTTTCCAGCTTCTGCAAGGAAGGAAAATTGAGGGATAACTCTAACTTCCATTTCAGCTTATCACAGAGAGGAAAAATTGGGAATTTTAAGTGGTTATCTACATTTATAATACAGTAATTTTAAGGGATGTTTTAAAATTATTTACATATGATTGAAACTGGATTAAGAAACTTTACTCACCTGTAACACTGACTATACTCCACTTGTCTGCATCAAGTAAGTGATTTCAGCTTTGGTCAGGCTTTGGATCACCTAAAATCCCAAGAGCACCAAGGACAAGCCACGCAGTCAAAAGGGATTACTAAATGCCAGTTTAGTGAGCAAAGAAGCACATTTAGTCTGAATGGAGATTAATCTGAGCAAGAAAGATTTACAGACATACAATAAGGAAGAAATAGACCTCTGATATATAGGATCAAATATCAGCTGAGAGACAGTTAAGAGTATTAAACACGAGGTTACGATGGAGTGAAGATAAATAAAGGTCTCTGATAAGCTAAAGCATCAGCCTTTCTGGGCATGTGCATACCACATACCTGAATCTTCATTGCTTTACAATTTATTTTGACCTGTGAAATGGTGGGTGTAACATACTGGGTTGGCAATAATTTACAGCCCCTTTGAAAGAGCATAAGAAATGCGTAAGAAATGCGTGTAAATAATTGCCAGAAACCTGGGTGTGGTGAGAGCATTGACCAGCTTCCAACACTAGAAATAGCTCTTTTTTCTTTGTATTTAATAGCTTCCCAGAGGGACACACCACACTCATTTCTAGTCCTGGGAAAACACATTTTAAACTTATGATATTATTATGTATCAAAAAGCTATTTTGCATCATTTATTATTTATTCACTGAGGCCTTGAGAACACTTGAGTTTCATCCATGCATGCAGAAAAGATACAACCTGGTCCCATGAAATTTATTAGCTAAGACATTTGCTATAACTAAACTTGCATCAGATTTACTTAACAGATTTCTAAATTGATTTAAATGGTGCAAACCATTCTGCAGACAATGTAAACCTAGCTTAAATGTTACATACAGAAATTTAGAATCCCTAATTTTTGCCTGGAATGAAGTAAACTGAAATGAGACTCTCAAGTTCAAGATGCTTATTATGTGAGTTGTGTATCTGGAATGGATAAGTGAACTGCAAACAAGACTTTTCAAAGGCATCATTTCTCTAAAAAATCAGTTCTGAAAGAAGTGACTTTTTTTGTCTAGGAAACTTCTTGTAAAACATTAACCAGCTTTTACTCTACCATTTTGCTGCGTGCCTTTTATACTTAGCTGCAGCTGCCTAGGTTTTTATAAGGTGTTAATAAATCTACCCATACTATTTTTAAATAACTTGTCAGAGAAATGCTTTCTCATTCATGGCATGAAGACTGAATCTGTCTGGGAAGTACTTGGCTGCTATACAGATGGGCACTGTAGAAAAGCCCTTGATAAGGATAGCTGATTTTGTTGTGACCAAGAATAGTTTCTGCCTGTATTAAGGACACACACAGAGTGGAAAATCTGACACTAAAGAGGTGCTTAGCACCTGTGCTTGGCGTTAATCAGAGCCAAGCCAAAAGTAGCTTGCAGCCTTACAGCCTTTCTGCCCCTTCCTCCTCTTCCTCATAGATAAATTTAGGTATAGCAGAATTTCTGTGGGCAAGGGGAATGAGCTTGACACCTCCCAGGAAATCCCTTAAGGGCTGATTTCTATTGCTTTGCACTGAGAAGCTGAACTTTCTGAAGAGAAATGACATGGGGGCAGAGAGGGGGAGAGAAAGAGGATGAGGGGATAGCCAGAAAACAGAGCACTAAGGATGGCTGATTGCACAAGCATAACTTTAGAAAGATGACAAGTTCTGCTGTAGTGGGGACAAGCTCTGGGCAGGATGGCTTGAAATTATTTTTATCTTATTGAAAAGGGTAAATAAGGTCTACAGGCCTTCCCTGGAAGTCACTGCTGCTCACTGCAGTGGCCCAGAGATTGCTTTAGTGGGTGGCTGAGCTTTTCTTTGCAGTCTGAATGTATTAGTAAGTCTTCTTCTGCATGCATTTTTTGTTGAGGAATTGGAGTCAAAAGCCTTTACAACACATCAAGTTCAACCTGGCACGTTATGACAGTGGGTGGGCAAGAAATACCATCTCCTGTATGTACACAGACCTGGAGACCACCACACTTGTGTTTAGTCAAACCTCTTGAGAATGAGGTTTATAATCCAAGGTCAGAGAATCTGAGAGCAATTTAAAACACTCTTCTTTCCATGCGACAACTAAGTGCTTAGGTGAAAATTATACCACTAGAAAGCAACAATTATCAAATGGAGTTTGAATTTAAAGTTAGAATTTAAAGTGCCAAAAAATATTATCAATGTATAATTTGGAGATGCAGGGTTCAGAAAGTCCTTACAGAGATGTGGTCTTGGTCTGATTTCTCTCAGCACCTCTGTCAATGTTGCTTTTCATCTGTGACACCAGGCAGCCGCAGACCCTGCTGATGGTCAAAGGGCTCCCCAACACCCAGCTCAGGCCTCCCTGCTCAGAGCCAAAGCCACTGTGCTCCACAGGCTCACATGCACCTTCTGCTCTCCTCAGAGACCTTCCACTCCTCCCGATGGATCAAAAATACAACTTGTGCTCAGTCTTGCTGCAAATGTCGTCTGGGTGTGCTGGGCTGGATGCTCTCCTGAGACATGAGGATAGCAGGTTCAAATACCCCAGGGTGCACGACTGACTGTGAGCCACAGCCTTCTATTCCCCTGTGGGTTTATGTGGGAGAAAGGCACAAAATGATGAAACAGCTCAATAACCAGCTGCAGTCAGGACTGTGCGAACCATGAAATGACCCAATTCTGCATGTGTTCATAGCATATTTCATCTGTTTATCTCAAAAAGCTTTCTACATCCTGCCTACAGCAATGGAAGTGGGTTCAACTCACAGGTCTATGGAGAGGCCAAAGAAGACTCCGGTGCATTTATGGATTGAACCCAAATTTATGTGGGTGTGAGAAATTACACCCTTGGCATTGATGGCTTACTACTGAACAAGGAATATTGCAGCTAAGGAGAGTATCCAACCAACTCCAGCAATTGCCAAACAAATGAGCAATTCTCTTGGTCTCACACTATCTGTCTTTTTCCATTTCCAGACACAGGGTCTGATCTTGCTTCCGTTAAGAAAGATGGAAACCCTCCAAGTGTTTTTGGTGGGAGCCAATGCCTGTCTATGTACACTCCAGCTTCCCGGGGTGTATATATTGTAGACTGTGTTCAAGATACGTGCCTGTATGTATTTCCTATGCAGTTTCAGTTTTTATAAACCTCTGGAGTTTGCAGCTTTGTCAGCAATGACAATGACGAGTTTTGTTCCAACTGGTGTGTTCCCAGATAAAGTTTTTATTTTAAAGAATCACAGAATCATCAGAGTTGGAAGGGACCTCTAGAGATCATCCAGTTCAAATCCCTGTTAAAGCAGGATTGCCTACAGCACATTGACCAGGACTGCATCCAGGCAGGTCTTGAATATCTCCAGAGAAGAAGACTGCACAACCCCCCTGGGCAGCCTGTTCCAGTGCTCTGTCACCCTCACCATAAACAAGTTTTTCCTCGTATTCAGATGTAACATCCTATGTTCCAGCTTGTGCTTATTGGCCCTTGTCTCATTGCTGGGCACCACTGAAAAGAGCCTGATTCCATCCTCCTTACACCTGCCCTTTAGATATTTATAGGCATTAATAAGGTCTCCTCTCAGTCTTCTCCTCTCCAGGCTGAAGAGTCCCAGCTGTCTCAACCTTTCCTTATAAGAGAGATCCTCCAGTCCCCTAATCGTCTTTGTTGCCCTCTGTTGGACTCTCCAGCAGTTCTCTGTCTCTCTTGAACTAAGGAGCCCAGAATTGAACACAGTATTCCAGATGTGGCCTCACTAGAGCAGAATAAAGGGAGAGGATGACCTCTCTTGACCTACTGGCTGCACTCTTCCTAATGCATCCCAAGTTACCATTGGCCTTCTTGGCCACAAGGGCACAATGCTGGTTCATTGTTAACTTATTGTCTACCAGGAGTCCAAGATCCTTCTCGTCAGGGCTGCTTTCCAGCAGGTCAACCTCTAACCTCTACTGATGCATGTGGTTGTTCTACCCCAGGCACAGAAACTTACATTTGCTCTTTTAAAATCTCATTAAGTTCCTCTCTGCCCAACTCTCCATCCTGTCCAGGTCATGCTGGATGGCAGCACAGCCCTCTGGAGTGTCAGCCACTCCTCCCAGTTTTGTATCATCAGTGAACTTGCTGAGGATACACTCTGTCCCCTCATCTAGGTCACAGATGAATACGTTAAACAAGACTGGACCCATTACTGACCCCTGGGGACACCACTGGTTACAGGCCTCCAACTTGACCCTGCACCATTCATCGTGACCCTCTGAGCTCTGTCACTCAACCAGCTCTCAATCCACCTCATTGTCCAATGATCAAAGAAATGTCACTGCCTGATTAAAAAAACTGTTCTTCTGAAAAATTCTTCGCTCATTCTTTCTTTTGCGCTAGCTCAAAGACTCATCTTGCCTTCGGGTGCCCTGCACAAACAGAAAATACTGAAACAAAACACCTGATACTATAGTGATTATACTCTCCTTTAGTTCATCTTCTGCAAAAGTTAAAATGCACCAGCAGGGGTGGCCATTCCAGCTGGACACAAACTCTCTCTGGTCATTTGTTCTTGCTCATCTTTCACAGACAGTAGTAGCAGAGGCTTTCACTTCCAATGCTGGCTGCTTTTTCAGACAAAAGTTAGCAACCTTTGGAAGGTCTTCTACACATAGCACTTCAGCTCTGTCAATGTCCTCAATACAAAAAGTGAACATCTATAATACTAGTAGTAGTAGTAGTAGTAGTATTTCAATAGGGAAATCAAATGGCTTCTTTGAGATTTGCATATATTTCTTGATTTTGACTTCTGTTCACACTGTGCACTCCTCCATGCGTCTCCCAGTCTTTGGATACTAACATAGAGCATATTTCCCCCATTTAGCTCTTCCTTAATTCTTGTTGCCATCGAGTCTGTGGCAAAGGAGAAGCAAAGCAGTTGCTTTGAGAGAAAACGTTTGTTTGGAAACCAAACTTCATATATTTGTATGTGACAACAGTCAAAGCCTTTATATTCTTTCTTGAGGTTGACATGTCTGCAGGAAGAGTATCTTTCATGGCCATTTAAGTTACGAAGAAACAGTCATGTTTTAATGCAGCTTATCAAATGAAAATTAAGTAGAAGACCATGTGTTAAAGTGTGTTTATAGTCTTAAACTATCTGTATGTTTCATATGTATAGAAGCAATCAACCTCTGCAATGATGCTGGAATCTTAAAAATGTAATAAAAAATTCTTCAGGTGAATTGCCTTGCCCATAATAGAAAAGTTCTTAGAAAATATTATGTTAATGTTAACATTTCAATTTCTGTTACCAGTTGACAAAATACTAGTCTGCACCTGTAAATCCCACAGTGAATAAATCTGCCTGGAAATCTCCAGAAAGGGAGGACCTGGAACCTACGGAGAGGGCACTGTGTTCTAAGTAAGCACTTGTAAATCTAACCCAGTAGAAAGAGGGTTAGTTTGTATGGGACATGTGTATGCAAAGACTCAGTAGAGTAGAAGTTAGAAGACCACAAATCTGTGGGGAAAATATAAAAAAGACCTACCACCAACATCAGCAAGTATAAAATCCAACAGGAATAATTCAGAGTAGCTTTGCTGCTCTTTTTCTCAATAGCCACAAGCATATACCATTGAAGTCAACACTGATGTTTGAAAAGTTTTTCTGTATCCTATAATGGAAGCTGATACAGACCTGATCTGGGATATTTTTAGCAGGGAATAATGTCCCAGGAGTTGCTGGTGCTCTATTACTTCCCAGAATATGGCCAAAAAATGACAATATCGTCTTGTATCAGGTTCAGAGGAGGACTGTGATGGTAGAAATACAAAGGAAGCATCAAATGTACAGACATTAGAGGCACTTTCTTTCCCAGGACTGGAAATCTCTGGAAATATCATGGCTTTAGCTCCTGCAGAAACCCAATGGGACTGATAACAGAGCTCTTTGTAGAAGATGTTGGCAGAGTGAGTAGAAGATGCCTGTGAGTTAGTATCACTTCAACCCTGCATGCCCTCTTGCCTTCACCAATATTTCTTGATGCCAAGCCAAGGGCAGGGGGGGAGTGGTGGTCAAGGGGTTGCAGGGGGGGTCTTTTCAGGGGAGTGAGGGGGACAACAAGCTCTTAATTCAGTTAACGATTGCAGGAAGTGGTTTGTCAGTTTAGAGGTAGTCTGTGCTCAAAGCCAGTGCCCTTCTCAGAAATGAACTGGCAGTTCTCTAAAGATAGATTGCGCAAAACACCAGGGGGCCCTCGGGAACCTGCAGCCACAATTCCCCAGGCAAGGAGCTCCAGAAGAGCGGTGAAATGCCCCCCTACTTGTGCAGCTGCTCTGTGGACTAAACCAACGCTCAGTGGAACGGGTCTCTTATGCAAGTTCTCAGGTTTCATATCCGCAATGACCAAATTTTGTTAAAAATATGACAGCTGCTCCTGTCATTTTCTTTCCATGTAATTTTAACTGTAACTTCAAACTGCACATGCCTTGTCTGCTTTTCAGGGATGGTAAAGGGAGGCTTGCATAAAGCAGAGGATTTACCAGAAGTTGCCAGCTTTGGCACTGAAGGATCAGGTCCCCTTGGCACATCTCATAGATGACATAAAAGAGTCTGCAGACTGCAGCAAGTAACTGATATGGTAGGCAACATTCAGAGCAGTCTGTTCCAGCAATATGGCAAGGTAGGATATGGCTGGGTATAATTGCAAAAAAACAGGAAACTGGGAATGAAATGAGATGGCACTTCAAGGAATAACTCCCAAGTTGCCTTGACCAATAGCAAGGCTCTGATCAATGTAACTACAGAGTATATCACGATGTCTCATCCACATTCCCAGGAACTGCACAGTAAATCCTTTCATCAGAGCTTCTAACATACCCTGTGAGAGCATTTTATTCATCCTTAAGGAATCACTTCAGCTAATCCATCTGAATAACAACATTGCACACTGGTGTAAATCTAGATTATCTGTGCTGATGTCAATAGATTGGCTCAAAGTTCAGCATTCTTGTAACTGGAGAACAGCATCTTTGCATTATTTTCAACCCAACAGTCCCCCAGTTAATTTATACTCCTCATGTTAACCAAAACAGCAGAAACTGGCACAAAAGTGAAATGAGTGCTCCATGTAAACCAGTCCCTACCTTAGCAGATGTACCTAATTCATGAGAAGACATCTTAGAGTAGGTCCATCTTGCTCCATAACTGCAGGCCAGACATGGCCACACATCATGCAACACAACAGTGTTATTGGGAGCATTATAGTCCCATTTTCATATCTACTCCCACCTCAACAAGTATGTATCTGTCCTAAGGCCCGACAGGAAGAGGCTGGCTGTCCTTTTCTCAATGGTGGTGATTGTATCTTAAGAGAGGAATGCACCAGTCCATCATGGACCTGTCACTGTCTCTCTCCAGACCCTTCAGCAGTGACTGTTTCTTATATTGTCCTACAGAGTTTTTACCCTATTGTAGGCCAAACACTTCAAGCAAAAACAAATCAATGTTGTACTTTTTTCTGTTTTGGAATCCTTTTTTATGTGTGTTTTTCATGTCTTTGGGGTTCTTTTTACCAATAAGTCATTGAATTCTATAGAGCAGAGAGGGAAGAGCTTATTTTAAGGTGTTTTAGACAGAAAGGTCACAAAACATGGCACTAGCCCTCCCCTAAACATCTCAAGCTAGAGCTTGCTGTGTGAGCCATGGCAGCAGCTCCATGAGCTTTCCCCTTCAAGGCTGGTAGAGCTATGGAGGCAAGAACCTACCTGGTCTGTACTGCAGAGAAATGGAGAATGTGCAAAAAAAAGTGTCAAAAACATACAACAGAAAAAATTCACCTTGAAGTGGATATTCCAGAGCAAATGATAATCACTAAGATTTAACTGGCTTATTAAAATAGCTTTTCTCCATGGGAAGCAGATATTGCTACTTCCTCTCCTGGCCAGCAGCACTTCCACAGCCCACCTGCAAATTTTTCCCCTTTCATATGTCTCTTCTGGAAGCATCTATCCTTAGCTCAAAGTGCCCTCCTCATTTAAAAGTCCTTTCCTCTGCCCTCCCTTTGTTTCCTTCTCAACCATTTACACAGGTAAAGAAATGTTTAAGTGATCTACAGAAGACACTGCTCTGGTGAAAGAAGCTCAAAGATATGGCAAAACATCTCAGTAGCTTCCGAGCATCAGGTGCCTCCCATGTTGTGACTGGTCTCCTCAGCTGCATCTCCCAGCACAGGAGCTTGTTCTAGCATCTGGAAAGAAGGCGTTTTGAAATGATGGCACAAGCAGAACCATAAGCACCTACGTAGTTTGTTTGTGGTAGCAGCACATCACATTGTCACTGTGATCTCTTCCCTGAATGCTGCTCAAACATGTGAGTAAGTGCTCCACAGACTCATCCAATGCAGTGCACAATGCAGCTGGCAGATATGGCCTTGAATCATTGGCTTGTTTGCTACTGAACCCTTCCCATGTACCTCCTGCATTCTTTTAATGGAAAACATTGGCATTCAGAACTCATAAGATGGTCATCGACTCACAGGGGAGGGGGTCTGCTCTGCTCCCTGGTGAATGAATCAGACTCATGAATGAGTAGGCTCTGCCTTTCCAGCTTCCACTTCCCCTGTCGTGGTCCGTTCTTGTGCCCCTCGCTTACATTAAATTCCCACACTGGGCCTTCCTTGTGTAATTTAGACTGAGATCTTCTCCCCTTTCTTTTCCCTCCCTTTCCTCCGCCCCCCTCATCCTCTGTACAACAGAGCTGGCCACACAGCAACAGAGGAAATGAACAACATCTGGTGAGACTGATTCTTCATTCTTGTAAGCAGTGTGAGCTAACAGCTGTGTCAGGCATTTCATCCAGCTCTGGAATAGAAAAGAAATCAATCACGCATTCCCCTTTACCACACCTCCTCGTCTGGCATCTGGACCAGTCTGGAATCCCACCCTTTGTACAGAGGACACTCCTTGATGCAAATGCAATGATACTTCTAAAATACAGGAGAGGTTTGCTTGTTGTTTTGTTTGTTTGTTTTTAAAAGGAGCAGAGCACTTAAATGCATGCCCAGCTTAAAGAAAAGGAGCTCATTGGTTTTAATAAAATCATGCCTGATTTTGAAAAAATCGTGTGGTTTGAAAAAACAGGGTGGGTTTTCCCTATGCATTTAGATACCTAGTCAGTGTTGTAGCCTATTGCTCTGGGTAATACCTGGGCACTTAGAAAAGCCCATTTTAGGCACCATTATACTCAATGATGCCATGATGGTGGCAGCCTATCTTGTTGGACTGAAACCTTACTGCTCACTGCTGTGGAAATCAGAGTATGGGGACAAATGAGATCCAAGGCAGTAGCAGCCACAGGGTGAGCAGTAGATGTAGCAAGAGGACAATTTTCTTCTAACTTATGGGTCCCTGAGCCAGCTTTGGTGTTAGGATTAATCTCTTCTTTCGAGTGTTTCTGCTGACACGGCCAAGGAGCTGCCAACTATCCTCAACTGCCTGGGCAGTTTCTGTGATGCAGACATCTGACCACTAAGAACTTGGTGAAGGTCCACCACGAGGTCTTCAGTAATAATTACTGTCCCACAACCTCAGCTATGACCACAGAAAGCACAGAGCAGCTCAGGAAGGAGAGTTCAAAGGTAGTGTTTAACAGAGTCTGGGACTGCCAAGCATTGGGCAACTTACCCTGTCTGTCTCACAGCTGCTCATGCTGATGGTCTCACAGATAAGCCAGCTGCAAAAAGCCAGAAGCAGGGAGCATCTTTATCTGTCCCTTGGGGTGCTGTTTACAGGCACACTGGTTTTGACTCAATTTCATTTGAATTCTGGCAAAAACTAAGGCCACAGCTGTCTAGAAAGAGAAACCCCATTGTCATCAGTCTGGCCAGGTATTTTGTCTATAATCATAACCAAAACTTGGTCCCCTCTGGTAGACTGACTGTGCAGGCTGCACGCTGGTTCTGCAGAGATTGAAGCAGCCTGTGTCCCCTGTATTCAACTGCTTTCCCAGAAGCACTCCAGAGTAGTGGTACCCACCTAGCAGATCTCCAAAGATGTTTCCTGATGGTCTTACAGGATGAGCCATGACCATGAACAGCTGAAAAGCAAAGCATAATCATAGAATAATTTAGGTTGCAAAAGACCTTTAAGATCTTCAAGTCCAACATTTAACTCTACCATGTTCACGCCTAAACCATATCCCCAGGAACCACATCTATATGACTTTTAAACACATCCAGGGATGGTGACTCAACCACCTCTCTGGGAAGCCTGTTGAAATGCCTGAAAACCCTTTCAGAGAAAAAAAAATTCCTAATGTCCAGCCTAAACCTCCCCTGCTGTAGCTTTAGGATGTTCCCTCATGTCCTATCACTATTTACTTGTGAGAAGAGACCAGCACCTGCCTCTCTACAATGTCCTTTCAGGTAGTTGTATAAGGTCTCCCCTCATCCTCTTTTTCTTCAGACTAAACAGCCCCAGTTCCCTCAGCTGCTCTTCATAAGACTTGTTCTCTAGGCCCTTCACCAGCCTAGTTGCTCTTCTCTGCACCCACTCCAGCACATCGATGTCCATCAATGTGTTGAGGTGCCCAAAACTGCACACAGTACTCAAGGTGTGGCCTCACCAATGCCAAGTACAGGGGGATGATCACTTCCCTAGACCTGCTTGCCACACTATTTTTCATACAGGCCAGGATGTTGTTGGCCTTCTTGGCCACCTGGGCACACTGCTGGCTCATGTTCAGCTGCTTATCAATTGGCACCTCAAGGTCCTTTTCCACCGGGCAGCTTTCCAGCCACTAATGATGCTGAGAATGACAGCAATGTATGATACTGCTTGTGGCACACCACCCTGCATGGTTTTGCTAACACTGGAAATGGCTAACTTAAGAAAAAAAGAAAGTATAAAGAACATTTCCTTTTTTTTTTTTTTAACCTTAGGTTCTGTCACGGATGTCTTGGGCCTACAGTGAATTTTCCAGTGCCTCTGCAATGACCTTCATCCTGAAAATCTGAACAGTACTGAGCACAACAGCCCTGTGAAGTCAAATACAGGACATACTGTATTTTCTCTTTTGCCAGCTATATGCACATGAAAACAAGTCATCTTCTCAAACCGGTGAGATTCACTACTCTAAAGTGGAATTGAGAATTTGGAAGCAGAGGGAGAAAGCAACCTAAGAGAAAGTGGGAAGCAACCCATAAAAGACATATGTAATCAAGGGAAGCAAGCTATAGTGCTAGGGGTTTGCTTGGGGTTGAAGATTTTCCAATAAGCAATGTAACAGAACAGATTTATGATTTCACCATAAACTTGTATGATACCATTTAATGAATTAAACATTCGCATACGAGTTCGGAGAAAATATTACTGACTGGGAGAGCATAAAAGCATTGGGACATTCTTCACATTTATTACTCATGAAAAGCTAAAGAAAGAAAGCAATCACAATAGCAATGGAACATACTTTTCCACCCACATAGAATCTGATCAAATATTCACAGATGGACTTTATATAGGGGTTTATGGCAGTTTTTCTAAGCTGCAGTTGTAAGTTAGGTTCTGCTGAAATCCAAATACACACATATATCTTTGGTTTTTATAGGAGCCCTATTACCATAATAATTGAGAGCTTCACCTCTTTTAATGTATTTATCCTCACACCATCCTTGGAAGGGAGGATGGGCTACCATTCCCAATGCTGAGGTGGGAACCGAGGCACAAGAGAGGCTAAGGAAAACAAATTGCCCTGGCTGCCTTCAGTTTGGATATTGCATTGCCTAGAAATTAGGCATTTGGCCACATTGGAATGATTAAAAGATCCAGGCAATAGGAAAGCCTATATACCCCCTTGGGCAGAGCAAGAAGAACTATCTAAAACAAAACTAAATTCCCTGGGACATTCGTGTTTTGGAACACTGTCAAAATGGAGAGTCCTGCCATCCAGCACAATTCAAGTAAAATGCAGCTGATGAACATACAGATCTAGAAACCAGCTGGCTTTTTTTGACCACTTGACCACAGTCTTTGCAGATCACAGAGATCCTTCAGGCCCTAAATTCTGCTTGAGTAGCCTTTGTGAATTTCTGCCTTAAGACATTCACTCCAGGTGAGTGAGGAAGGCTGTAATAAACTCCCTGTCTCCCAGGAGCAGCAACAGCTCAATTCAATAGAAGGGAAAATGCTCCGAGATTATGATTGTGCCCCATTGCCTTCAGTCCCACACCGATGTCTTCATCCCACCAGCACTCAGCCATGCAGGGAACAGCTCATCTGAGTGACTGAATGCAAACACACACTGAAGTGTTTTCCACTCTGACACCCAAACTGAACAGATTGATGACAAAATACATAAATAGAAGTTGCAAGATTGATATTTCTGAGGTTACTGAGCAGGAGCAAGTAACTCTCCTTTTGCAGCTTCCAAACCCTTGCTCTTTGGACGTATGTCACTGACATGAAAACATCTCATTTAAGCATGTATGTTATGACAGTAAGGCAAGGCAATCTTGTATAATGTGGGCTGGTTCTTAGAAGTATAATTCACTAAAGAAATGAAGCTGAGAATATGTCTGAGACCCAGGAAGGGTCATTCGCTTGGGTTTCAATTCAAAGAAATATGGGTTTCAATTCAGATTCAGTGCACTGGCACCTTACCAAAGGCCTTGAGCCTGCAAATTTTGCTCAGAAAAAACAGAAACTCATAATTTCTCATGGAAAAACAGTCCAAAGCATCCCAAAGCAGTAATTGTCTCAGAGCACCATGGAAATAGGCCAGAGATACATTTGCTTCAGACATGGTGGGAAATCATTCAAACCTTAGCATCAGTGTTGTGGTCTGTTTGGAAATTGGGGTACATTTGACAGCACTACTGCATTGAACATATTAAAAAGATTTTTGCCACTGTTATCCCATCCCCACCTCCAAAGATGAGCTCAGGACTGCTCAGCCTCCAACATTTAAGATATACATGTTTCCTAAATCTACTTTGACAGCTAGAGATTAAAGTATATCTCTATAAACAAACAAGCTCCATCTAGTTGCCAGTCACCAAAGAGAAAGGAAGTTGTATAACAGAATTCTCAAAACATACAGGCATCTGGTTTGGATAGTATGCTCATTCCCTCCAAAAGACACAAAGACATCTTGTTTGACCACTGATGGGTTTGTAATACAGAGGGATACAGACTCGCACACCCACAGGAAGCACAGTCTCAGTACCATAATCAGCTGCCACCAAACTCATCAATAGGTGACACTGGCCAGCTGATACTCACTCTGGCAGGTTGTGACTTCTGTTTCAGAGACTGTCTGGTCTTTTCAAGCATGACCCATCCTGCACCTTGGTCCGGGCCATCCCAAGTAGGTTGGGCAGAGAATGGATTGAGAACAGCCCTGAGGAAAAGGACTTGGGTGTGTTAGTTTATGAGAAGCTCAACATGAGCTGGCAATGTGTGCTTGCAGCGCAGAAAGCCAATGGTGTCCTGGGCTGCATCAAAAGAAGTATGGCCAGAAGGTCAAGGGAAGTGATTCTGCCCCTCTAATCCTCTCTCATGAGACCCCACCTGGAGTCCTGTGTCCAGTTCTGGAGCCCCCAACATAAGAAGGACATTGAGGTCTTGGAGTGAGTCCAGAAGGGAGCCATGACGATGATCAGAGGGCTGGAGCAGCTCTGCTAAGAAGACAGGATGAGAGAGTTGGGGGTGTTCAGCCTGGAAAAGGGGAGGCTCTGGGGAGACCTTATAGCAGCCTTCCAGTATCTGAAGGGGCTACAGGAAAGCTGGGGAGGGACTTTTGACAACAGCTTGTAGTGATAGGACAAGGAGGAATGGCTTTAAAATGGAAGAGGGTAAATTTAGGTTAGACATTAGGAAGAAATTCTTTAGTGTGAGGGTGGTGAGACACTGAAACAAGTCACCCAGGGAAGTTGTGGGTGTCCCCTCCCTGGATGTGTTCAATGCCAGGTTGGATGGGGCTTGGAGCAACCTGGTCTAGCGGGAGGTGTCCCTGCCCATGCAGGTGGGTTGGAACTAGATGATCTTTAAGGTCTCTCCCAACTCAAACCATTCTATGGTTCTAGAATTCTATGACCATCAGCTCTACAAAAACCTGAACCTACAGCTCTTAATTCATGGCAACTGGCAAGTTCAACGTGGATATTTGGAGGAGGTACCTCTCTCAATTGCCCATTCTACCCGTTTTCTAGAGACTGCTGCACTGCAGGAGATACAGTCAAACTGCATGTGATGCAGTTCTCAAACCATCATCTACAACCTGGGTGATTTTGACAGAGTAAGATGCAGATGGCTGTAGTCCAAAATTTACTTCACATCCAATTCAGCTCCTCTTCAAAGGAAAGGAGGAGCCTCTGGGAAAGGGAAGGAAGGAAATACTGAGGAAGGCAATTATCTCTGCCATCTCAGTTTTATCTTCCCATCCTCATGAATCACCATCCTTAGGAAAAATCCATTTGGAACTTTGAGCCATCATGCTAAAAACATCCTATGTGTTATTTTTTCAGCAGCCTGTTGCTGTGCATTATTGGTGTCATCTTATTTGTTATTTAAATTTTAAAAATATTTCATTTGAACTGCGTAAACAAGAAAAACCTCAGGCTCTCTTTTTTTTTTTACTTATTGTTTCTAGAGTGAAGTTGCAATACATAAAAATCAGTTCAGCTGTTTTTTGTCATTCCTAGAAATAAAATAATGACTTAATGCCTTACTATCATATGGCATTCAGATTACAAAAGCAGCACTACATAAAAACCAGTGCAGTACATATTAAATGGATTAAAATTGAACTAGATTTCTAATAGTAACTGTATGATGTGGTTACTTGAAATAGCTGGGGATGCGACTCAGTGACCCAGGAGGTCTATTCCACAGTTATACTCCTAAAAACCAATTGTTAAAGAGGAATCATCATCAAAGGAGGGATATTTTCTGTGGGTCTTACAGAGACCTCCTTTTGTCCAACGTTATTCAACATCTTTAGCCAGGATGGTGAAGTTTTCAGAGGACACAGACATTTGAAGAACAGTAAACAATAATGGGAACGGGTCAATTGTGCTCACAGCTGGGTGAACTGAGCTGTTTTGAACGTCACTCTGCAGTGAAATGCACTATTCCTACATTTAAGGCAAAGTCCCTCTTAGAGCATATTCAGAAGTAGGCACAGTAGCCTCAGAAGAGGTTCCCAAGCACTCTGTTTACTATCCTGTAAAACAGCAGATATAATGCTTGGTTATACAAAGAGCATGTTGTGCCAAAGTGAGAGATGTAATTATTATCTGTGCACTCAGTGCTGTCAAGACCATTACTCAAATAACATGTAGAGTCCAAGAAAGTAGCTGAAGCACTGGAAAGGGATCAGAAAAAGGCTACAGCAATGATTTTATGCCTGGAAAATCTGCCTTAAAACAAAAGACTTAAGCAGCTCAGCCTCTTTAGGTTCTCTAAGAAAAAGCTGAGAAGCAACGAAATCACAGTCTGTGTTTTGGGAATGGAAAATATTCCTAATAATAAAACATTGCTCAGTTTAGCAGACAAAAGGCACACAATGTCTGAGCAGCTAGAATTTGAAATTAGATTCAGGTGAGATAAAAATATACATTTTTAATGAGTTCAGATAATCACTGAAACAACTTACCAAGGAAATATTTGGTAGATCTGTAATTCTCATGAAGTCTGAAAGGCCAGGTATCTTCCATAATGACATGACCTGGCTGAAGGAAGTGTTCATCTTCATATGGGAATGACCAGGGCCCTTGCTGAGAATAAAGAACTACAGGAGATCAAAGTTCTTTCACTGATTTTAAAACCTGTGAAGAAAGCTAATCTACCCACTTTTACAGACCGTCACATACAGCCTCTTGGTCGCACGGCAGAGTCTCTCAGGAATCTCTCCATCCAACAAGCACATTTGTTTTGAGTTCAGTGAGTCACCTATTAGGCCTTTATTCTTTCTAAACCATTCCATGATTTGAGCTCTGTTTTCATATCTTCTTTTAATCCAACGATTCCTCCTTGCCTTCCCATAAAGTTGTCAGATGCTCAGACTGATGAAAGAGCCATACTGAAATAAAAGCTAAATGAGGTGAAAATACATCCCATAAAAACCCCCATTAAGGAGTTTACAGAGAGATTTCGTACTCCTCTGGCTCAGATAGCCATATTTTATTCCTTCTAGGAAACAGAAAACCCTTAATCCCATAGGAATGCAGCCAGAATCAAAGAGTAAAGGGAGGAATTAGGTTGCAAGAAGAGGAGGGGGAAAAGAATTTTATAGTCAGCCCTTCAACACAGGGTGAATGAATAGGCCATCCCCACAACTACTGCGTGGAGCACAGGCACCGTGCGGATAACAGAGAAAAATAGGATAAACTGGAAATCTACACAAACTCCACGGTCAGATAGCACTGGGCTAACACAGTGTAACAGGCTGTTGAGTGCTTAATGAGCCAGACGCTGCTAGGAAAAATGCCCATTAGAGGAAAAGACTGGAGAGAAGAAAGGCATGAAATGCTTGTGTTTGCTCATGATTAATTAAGAAATTGAGAGAAACAGTAAATTTGGTAGTTTCTCATCCCTTACACAAGAAACTGATTGTTCTTCAGAGCAAAATATATTCTGTCCCCAGCCAGCTCTCAGGTTATTGCTTCCCCTGCCTTGTCTGTTTGTGTTTTGTTCTGCGAGTGTGTGTTTATTCTTCACAATTACAGGTTTGTCAGTGATCAAACAAGACCATCAATGACTCAATATAACATCCCAGATTATGGAAAACTGGTATTTTGTGAAAGCTGTCTGGTAAAAAGCCATCCTTTCTCAGTCTGTTCAAGCAGCTACATGGTTTTGTGAGTTATTTAACCTCCAGTTTTGAACATGGTATCTAATGTGGTTTGCACTTTCATTGTTATATAATAATTTGTGTGAGGTAAATAAAATTCTTTCCCTTACACCTTTCAGGTCTTTGCAAGTTAATAAAAACAAAGAGGTTAAACCAGTATCTGTATTTTAATGAATCAACACTGCACTAGATGATAGATGCAGCTTTTCCTGGACATTTTAGTATGTTCTGGAACAAACCTGCCTGAACATCTGGCACCTTCTGTTGAAGCCAGGTCAGGAACCATACACCTCAGGATCACTCAGGATTTGGGTTTGCATTGTGTCAATTACTTTTCCCTAAAAAGGAGTTCTCATTATTTTTTGCAATTTTTCTGTCAAACTGCTTCTAAGAGACAAACAGATGGAATTCATTGAGCATACAACAAAACCCACATTCAGTTAGATATTGACTGGCTTGAGGAATAACAGCAATAAAATGTGACCAAGGGGAAAAACATTTCATGGGTTATGGTACAGTGACCCAAGTGTTGTGGGCAGAGGGGAATGTTGTATGATCAAAATAACAATGAGGCGAACATGGGGAGAAGCGTTGTCTTCTCCACACTCTGCCATCACAGCACTGTTCCTGGAACCAGTCCCACCACTTATGAGAAAGCCTCTTTGAGAAACCAAACCCCAAAATTTTCAAATAGCCTTCAGGTGTGTAGACCACAGATTCACCTGAACTGAGTCTGGCTAGTTCTCTGCCGTGAGTACAAAATGTTTCCTCACTCCATTCTCCATATCCACTACACCAGTCAGAGGCCAGCAAAGGCAACTGTCATCTGTTGAGTTTGGGTCCTTAAGAAACCAAACACTTTGCCCATGATATGGACTAACCCTGAACCGCTGACTGTACCATGTACTGTTCCAGTACAGCCTATAAGTCATCTGTCTTTGGCTGTTTATCCAGTCTAAGCTTTTTATCTGGACTCTATCTAGTAAAAGGAGAAAGATTCATCTTAGAGCAGTTAATCAGACCAACAGAGTTGCCTCAGGGAGATGACTGTCTTGCTCCTTTGATGACATATGGGGACCAAATATGCAGGTGGCCAATGTTAGATGGACTGAAGTCCTTACTTTCTGACTTCAGAGGACAGCTTTCAATGGATCTGACAGTAAGCCTGTTGAAATCCACTTTACTGACTTGGCTTTGAAGCAGAGCAAACATGAGCTCAGAGCATGAAGAAGGATGCTTATCCTCTGTGAGACCACCAAGACCACCTTCTCTGTCTTCATTGGTTATTGAAGGGGTCTAAAGTTACTAGGCTGCTAAATGAGACACTTCACTTGAATAACCAAAATGAGGTGGGCTAAATCTCTGCTTTCCTGATGTTGTCTGCAGTTATTTCTTTGTAGCACCTGGATCTGTCAGCTGCACGAATCTGCACTACAATTCCCAATCAAAATTGCAGCCCTTCACCAGTTTTTGCAGAGATACATCTTTCCACCAGAAACTGAAATAGCACAAGTGAGCATCAGAAGTGTTGTTAAAATTCACACACCTTAAAGCTCCAAGTGTATTTTCTTCTTCATTCTCTTCCTTCAACTGACATTTACTTCTTTCCTCTCCTCTGACACTTTCTAACTCTATGCATCATGAAGTCCCATGCCACACTCCTTCCTTTACCATGCCTATAGAATTTACATTAAAGATTGCAGCCCTGTGGTACTGTGGCCTGAACCACAAGACAGTCATAAGTCATGTTCTATATAAAATACTCCCGTTTCCTAGAATTCATTCCCATTTTCAGTATTTCTTTGCAGAGAAACTTATTGGGGAAGATATAAATAATTTTTCTTTTCTCCTTCCTGGCTTAGTGTCATGGTTGATAAAACCTATCAATTTTCCTTCTTTCCTTCCATAATATGCCAGTTCTGGACCAAAACAAGCAGCACCAAGAGGAAAGCTCTCTTCCAAAACCAGCTGAATACCCTACACAGTGTAGCTGCCATTGTTCATGACTTGCTTTGTCAACTCAGGAACAGGACTACTACATCCCAAGGATGTTTTGAGGTACTGGTTTTGTCTCATTTTGGGATAAGAGCATGGTCTAATCACAACCAATGATGAGTTCTACTCAAACACATCTCTCCTCACAAGTTTGTGTGACCAGAGCTGGTCTTAGAGGGTTCTGCATATGCCTACCAGTGCTCCAATGTTCATCTCCAAAATAAAAGACTTTTCTGGAACTGTCATCTACTGGATAAAAATTAAACATTCCATATATTTTAACACAAGTTTTACAGGACAGGGTTATATTTTTCACTGACATCCTGATCTCACCTATCTCTTCACTTGGGCAGCCTCCATGGATTGAAGTCATAAAGCCAAAGTACTTTGAGGATATCACCCTGAAGGAGGTGAATGAAATTCTTTTCCCTGCTGCAGATTCACCATTGGAGTCAGCAATGCCTACTCATTCTGTATCCCACAGGGAAGCTATGGTCTCTACCTCATCCCACTCCACAAACCTGGGACATTGCCAAGGATATCTGCAGCCAAAGGAGGGGAACGTATTTTCCTACCACAAAAAAAACAGAGCTGCCAGTGCAGATGTTTAATGTGTGTTCTCTGCAGATCTGTGCTAACTAGGGATGCACAACCCAGTTTACATTGAAGAACCAATGTGAACTTTCACCCACAATTCAAACTGGTCTGAAAAGCAAGGGGAAATGTGGACCAGGAGAAAAATACCTTGGCATTGAACACAGCTTTGTGTCACTGCAGGATTAACATTACTTACTATTTACAATATAATGTACAAGCCATTTGAAGGAGTACCTTAAAACTACTGTTAAACACTACAGATCAAGAATAACATGGGGGTTATAGTTCAACTATGTGTAAAGCAGCACAGTCTAGTGCAGAGAGGCTTCATTTCACAGCCAGAGATGCAAGACAACATCAGTAGTTTCCTCATATGTGCAAGTTATCAGCAACATTTTCTTCAGTAAGGTTATGGAACAAATTCCTGTGATGTGCTCTGCAACTCAGCTTCTTTGTCTTTAAAAGCAATCAAAGGGATGAGCATTGCTCACACCTCTTGCAGCACATGTTCCTGTATTTCCATTTAAATTCACTCATTGAGATGCACAACTGCTTCTTTTGGTCATGCAATATGTCTATGGGTTCACGTGACAGTTGTAGCTTTTAAAGGAACATTTTCTAAGCTGCTGTGACATTCATCTCTTTGATGCATTCAAATACCCTCAGTTCATTTATTCATAAAAATCTCAGTTTGAGGTTTCAAACATCTGGTCACAGAAATACAGCTGCTCACAAAAAGCACATGGAGAAGTCAGGAAGAGCCCAGACTGATTTCTAGTTTAGCAAATCAGTTGGCAACAGAATTTTATTCTTTTCAGCTATCCAAATTGAGTGGCTTAATATTTTCTACATATCCAGAATCACATGCCACGAGACAAACTAAACTTTTCAGAGAAATTAGCTAACACACTAGATTATATATAGATATAGCTGAGACAACCACACTTGTTGCCTTCTGCTCAGAGTTGGGACCCTAAGTACAAGGAACAAATGTCCTAAACCATCACAGCTAGATCTATCAGAGGCTCATTTATCAGAGCCTTTATGTTCATTTAAGTTAATTTTATGAAGGACATGAAAATCTATATATTAAGATCAATTGTCTCTGAAATATTTTTAGGAATTCTTGTATTTTTGGCTTGTGTAATCACTCTTTCTTTCAGAGTGCAGCAGAAACAATTCAAATTCCAGTGCCTGCTGCTGCTGGAGAACCAGCACTTCTTCAGGTATCTCTTCATCCTTTTGTTAATTTTGCATCATGCATCAAGTACGAGAGGCTGATCCTTCACTATTACACCCTGCTCACTGTCACCTATACAAACTGTGAGTAGGTGTGAAATTGTTCTGAAGCACAGAAATTGTCCTTCTCCCATCATACCCCATCCTCTTCCCACCGGCACTGGATGCAAACCACCCTGCAAATAATTAACACACTTGCCTCCCTTTGGGTTGACTGATAAAATGGAATCAGACAAATGAATTTTTGGTCCCCACTGATCTTTGAGTGCACTGTGTTATGACAGGGTGTGAGGTGACATGTCAGATAATGTATCATGTCACACTCCCCAACTACTTGATGCCATTTAATGTAATGCATCTTGGCATGCCGTGATGGGATGACACAAAATGAGAAAGAAGCCAAACTGGAAACACCAATTACCAACTCTTAACCCTGAGGCAGAAGGGGGAAATATGCCTGCCTCTGGGTGACCCTTGCTCTGTTTATTGCCTAAGCTTCATAATTCAGGGAGTTTGTTTCGGGTACTCCTCAGTCCGAGGTCATTACTAACCATTCAGATGGCCAAAGTGTCTGTAACCCTCCACTTCATTGGAAAGCCAGGAGAAGCAGCAAAGAAATCAACTGAAAAAAAATGTAAATTGCTGTTCCCAGAGTGTCAAATTGAGCTGATAATTTGTGTCTAATGAGCTGCAAAGCCACAGGGTATAAGGAGTAAAAAGAGGCAGGAGAGAGCAGGGAGAAGGGAGACTGCAGGGAGAAGGGAGTCTTGCCTCCAAAGGCTGCACAGACAGACAGAATGGAGGCTTGGGAGCTATCTAGCAGAGTAGAAAAAAGCAGGACTGTTCTGCTGCAGGTCAGCCCTGGGAGGAGGCTCCTCTGCCAGCCTGCCCTGAGCAGCTCACCATCACATTTATCTCCATCTCAAATCACTACTCCTCTGATCTACCAAGCAACCTGCTTGGGTAATTTCTACCTAAACTGGTCCAGGTCAAACACAGCCTCCTGTTTGACCCCTCGAGCACTGAATGAGGGCACAATTTCACACATGGGTATGCTGGAAGACTGAAGGGAGAGCCAATCACCCAGTAGAGAGGCAGGGGCAATGCAGCGGGATCCCATGTCTCTCAGCAGCACCACAACACCACAGGTGGCCAGCATGAAAAAGAAACACCCAAAATATTTCTGGCTGGTGCCACAAATAGGGTAATGCAGGGCCTCAGTTTCATGAGAGCTGAGCTTAATACCATGGAAAAGGCAGAAGTCAGGAAGGTTTCAGCAGTTTTCCTTCTCAAAATCACCTTGCAACTCCACACCTTCTTCCATCCCCATGACATATTTGAGTGCAACAGCTTCCAGCCACATGTCTAGATCCCAACACTGCTTCTGCTTGATGTAAATCTACTTCACTCTGTTGCCCTCCTTCAGTCTGTATGAGGCTGTGCTCTCCAAATACTTTTCTACCAGTCCCCATGGCCAGTCCTTTCTCATCCCAGTATAATTTTTCCCTCACAGCTGGTTCCTGGGAAAAATACCTATGCAGTCCTACTGGTTGTGCCTTCATGTATCACTGCAAATTTCTGTGTATGGTTGCATGTGCCATGTCATTACAGCTGTTCAATGGTATCTTTTCATTAACTACTTCCATGGTTGAAGAAACATTATCCCAGCTATAGAAAAATGTTTTAGTGATATTGTGAGAAAGACAGAGAATAGCTTCAGAGTGCTTTTGTTAGAAGTGACAACGAGCACATCTTGTTATATTATTTGACAGCTGGCAACTATGAATATGATACAGCAGATCATAGTGACACTCGACTTATATATGGACTAACAAATTCCACATTGTTCACAAGCAAAACTGGGAGATTCCTATGGCAAAGCTGAGGGAAACACAGATTTACCAAGAGATGAATTTATTTCATTGGGCCATATACTGTAGTTATTACCTTTTTTTTTTTAAACTTGTTTTTTTAAACCTCAGTTCCCTGTTTGTAAAAGAGAAAGAGTTTAGCCAGTCTCCATTCGAGTGGCAAAACTGAACAAATTACAAAATCACACCATGTAATTGCTAGAAGAAAAGTGCTAAAATGATGCAGTCAAATTCCGATAGGATGGAATACTGGAAGGAAAAAAAAAAAAAATCAGCCATCTGAAACTGTTGCACAAAATCATTGTGGCAATTGTAGGATTCGAGATAAAATCTGTGTTAGGTCCTGAACAAATGCTTGTGAGCAGGAATCTGGACATGAAGTACTCCCAGTTCAGCAACACAGATTCAGCCCTATGAGTGACACAGCTCAAAGCTGCAGGATTCTTCAGATCTAATGATGACAGGGTTTTTTTTTTAAACACTATGCATTCAACACTTATTCAGTCCTTGAGACAGTCCTACACAGAAGCAAAGTACATTTAGGACTGCAACAGAGGTTAACAGAGAAATTATCTTCCTAGAGGCAACAAACGAGACAGCTTTGGGGTAATCAACAAGATCCACCTTCAACCAAAGCACCCAAGCATACAGAGTTGAGCTGGTCTTGCTGGCCTCCAGTAAGCCACATCTCTGCACCACATAATAAATTACCTCATTCAGCACTACCCCATTTCTGACTTTCAGCCTGTAGCCCATTTCTGAAAAATGCCAGTGTAGCCCTAGCAATCATCAGTGCAACATGCTTTTATGTTAAAGTGTGTGTGCACATGTTAGAAATGTGAATAAGTTGACATATATATGCACAAACAATTCTCTGTAAACAGAAAAAATAGGTGAAACAAGCCTCATCTACCTCCACCTCTCACCCAATGCATATTTAAGAGATTTATGAGTATTTCTAGTTCATTTTTCCTTTTGACTCCAGACCTGCCTGTGTTGTGATTCTACATTTTAAGTAGAACAGCCTTGTGCTCAATACTTAAATTCCATGCTTTACAGGCCATACAAAATACTGTTAAACCTTAGAAGACAGCCACTATAAGAACAAGAACAGTCATAAAGATTCCACAGGAGCCACTCAATTGCCTTAATTTCTTATTTTATTGCAGTAAAACTTTGCATGTTTGAGTCATTCCATTCTTAACAAATTGGTAACTGCAAGTAAACAAAACGCTTAAATAGTTTGGATAGTGATAAAAATCTCAGTCCTGCCAATTACTGTATTTTTGTGGTTAGAGAAGTGTTGATGAGATATGAAACTAAAATTCTACCATTCAAAGAACAAGCATTTGTTAAGGAGCCTGTGAGCTTTATAATGTCTTGACAACTACTACTTCTGAGCATATTTTCCCTTGAAAATTCTTTCCTTTATTACTCAGGAGTTGACCTGTAGAAAGGCTCATCAATATGCAGCTCAAGAAACTACTCTCAGCTCTGTAGTAACTTTGCTCACAAGGTAATTGTGTGGGAAGGTGCACAATGTGGTCTCAATGTCTGTGGCCAGAGTGGCTCTTACCAGAGCATGACACCTTCATTCATATTAGCTCTGCTGGTGGGGCTTCAGCAGAGGGAACATACAAGATGGAGTAGATGAGCCATAGTCTTAAAGGCCATTTCCAATATGTAGTGCAGTGTCACTAATCCAATACCTGCTTCCAACTTTTCTTTTAGTAAAACATTTTAGAAAGGCTTGGCTTTCTTTTAAACCAATTAGTATGCCTCTTGGTTTAAATCAGAAGCACCATGAAAAAAATATGTCACCCATACACTGGACATTATAGCTGAAGGGTCTAAGTCACTTGGTTTGAAAAATCTAATCCCAAAGTTTATCTTTCTTTCTAACTTGGTTTCTCAAATAAATAAGGCTTAGATTTCTGAATATTTCTGAACCCCTCCTGAATATTTAACAGCACCACTTCTGGCCCTCAGGATTTCAACAGACAGGTATATATATAGGGGTACATGCTGATCCAGTTTTGCAAAATTAATGAGTTGCCCAAGCTATACACTGATGGAAATACAGGGAAGTCTGAGAAAAATTAAGAAGAACCTTCATTACTTTGATAAGATCCATGAACTATAGTCTCCTAAGAGGGTGGTCTTCCTTACACTAACAAAGTTTGGGGGAACCAGCTTACTTCAATACTCCCTACATACACTTGTTTGATGACAGGTATTGTTGTTGGATTGTTTTTACTTTCACTGCAATACTGGGAGCCAGCCTGGGAAAGTATGCAGTAATATTCCAGGAAGAAATGCAAGAAGTGAGGAATCCTTCCCCTTTCATCCTCTGCAAAGCAGCTCACAAATCATACCATGGTGGTTTAAGCCCTCTAGTGCTGGGGACCTGTGGTCAGCCTTGGCAGGCACGTTCCCAGCTGAGAAGCACCATTTCTTTCAGCTCACCTGTGACCTCCTACACAGACATTTTGGCAGCATTTTGAGAAGTCAGCAAAAATATTCTGCTTCTTGGCTCTGACATAAAATGCAATCAGCGTATGCCAAGCTAAGCCCAAGAAAAATAGCTGAGAGGACCCATGACCCAGTGGATCATGCCTATAAATCCAAATGGATCAGCCATGCAGCTTCCCTTACTTTCACTAAGGCACCTGCAGAGGAAAGATTTGTGAAAAACTGGCTGAAAGTTTTGCTATACAATGGTGTTTCTGCTACACTTAGGAATAAAAAAGAATCACAGGTAGGAGTAGAGGGAGCCTCTGGAGCATGGGGAGCTCAGGCAAGAAAGGAGGAAAAAAATCCAACAAGAAAAAAAAAAAGTGTTTTAAAATAATGCCTCTTTCAGTGCAAGCTAACCACCAGTGTGGCACTTTGTTCTACTTATTATTTGTACAACAGTAAGACACAGAGGTCTCCAAGAACAAGGTCTTCTGTGTTAGATTCCTCATACAAGCACTGGAAGAGATACTACCTGTCAAAAGCATTTCTAAATAGACATGACACATATGGAGAGAGAGCAAGCAGTATAATTTTCTGTGTGAAGAACCAAAGAGAAATTAAAAAACATGCCCAGATACACTGCAGAAATCACTAGTAAGGCCCTGATGTGATCGCAGCTTCTTGGTCACAGTTACTAGTAAGTGACCACTGATACAGTAATCACCTGACCTAGCACACTAATCTCGGGTTAACCCTCCCTGACTACAACTCACTCTCTCACTCAGACTTCTAATTCCCATAAAAATGGAAAATAAATAAACATAAGTACACTCCAGGGCAATTAAAAAAATCTACTTTTTATTTTTTTTAATTAAGAACATTGCAAAAAAAATTAAGAAAGCTTCCACGTAGCTCTAACAAAACTCACTTAAGCTTGTTCTCAGATACTCTCTTAATTCCTGCTCCTAAGTTCCCTGATTTCTTTTGGCTCTTTAGATGCTCACCAAATAGCTCTGCTTACTTGCTGCGTTACTCCAAACACTTCTGTCCCTTACCTACAATGTGAGGGATCTGTCCACCTTTTTCTGATAACTAGTGCCAGTGCAGTGACTGGACTGGCTGGTCTGAGGAAAGCAAACAGAATTACACTCCTGAAATACATTTTTCAAAGGCAATAAGAGATCATTATGAGGAAAGCCAAGCATTGGAACAGGCTGCTCAGAGAGGTTGTGCTCTCTCCAGCCTTGAAGGTTTTGAAAACCCAGTGGGATAAAGCTCTGAGCAACATGACTGGATCTCATAGTTAACCCTTCTTCAAATAGAAAGTTGGCCATGAAACCTCCTGAGGCCCCCTGGATGTATCCCATGATCTTATGATCTTACTGTGTGAGACAGATTATTAGCCCTACAGAAAGTTGGTTCTTAATTTAAAGATGCACCAAGTTCTGCTATATGAGTCAGTTTCAACTATTCCTCACTAGTAAAGATAGGAATAAAAGTGACTCTTCTATCTATATGAATTTGAATTAGACACTAAAAAGTCATTTGTGTCATTGATACTTGCAGTGGTGTTTCCAACAGCAATAACCACATCACCTTCTAATGTTGCTCTCAGGTGTATAATTCTCAATAGGAAATTTGATAGAGGTGTGGTGAAGAGGATATTGAAACCTGATTTTCTGACCCATCCTGGATCTTGTGCTCTACTTGCTGCCCACCTACAGTATCAACTCCCACCATCCAGCAGAGCCACTTGACATATCTCAAAGCCCTAAGCACTGTGAATGTACGCATGCAGGTCCATGTGAAATATGTATGATTTGCTGCACAAACTTGAGGAATTGCAAAACATATGGGCAGTAGAAGCCCAGTTTTGTCTTTTCAGTTGTCAGTCAGGGCCAGGCAGAGCAACAGGCCAAAAGCCCATAGCAGAAGATAACGTTGGTGTCTTGCCTTACACATACTAATTAACTTAGCCCAGACAGTCTTTGTCCTCTCAATATGGTTCATAAAACACCTACTATCTAGGTCTTGAATCTTGACTAGGCTCATTAATTAATACTCAACACATCCCAAGAGGTTATTTTTCTTGTTTGTTGGTGGACATTTCCATGTTATATTCGTTCAGATGCAGTATATTGTTTGCCTCTGAAAACTTAAAATCAGTGCTGACTGTCTTCCCCAAATTATTTGAACCAGTGGCATGGAACATTTGATTGATGAAGCGTTTGCTGGATGATGTGCTGTAAGCTGTGCCACAAGGGTTTATTGCATAGACTCTGGTTGGGTTCATTACTTACACCACAGGTGGACAACTTCAAAGTTGACTCAACCTACCCACACAACTCTGATTTCAGTTTGCTGAAATGTGAAACTATCATACTCTCCACTGGCACAGTTCAGTCTGATGCTGCTGTGTAATTGTTCTCCAGTACATTACAAGAGAAAACGTGGGCTGCTGCTGTGACAACTTTGACGTTATACCCCTTCACAGAAGCCAGTAACCCTATCACATACTAATATCACCAAGGGTTTGGTGCAGACAGCTGAGAAAGAGTGGCTTCATTACTTATCAGTGATCAGCTGAATTCTGGAGACTGTCCATATGTTTGCTTATCTCCAGATATGTGGAAATATAATGTAACTTTAATGTCCTTTATCAAAGTTTAAGATAAGAGACTTGACCTCATCATCAGATCAAGAGCATGTGCTTTGGGAGTTGTGGAGAGCTATAGCAGCTTGGCTTCTATGCCTCAGTGGCTTCAATTGCCACGTGTCCATTGCAAGTTTGAGCCCTTTGTGTGCTTCATTTAAGCTGTTTGATCCCATTGCTTGAGACCCCTGTGCAACTCAGGGATCGAGCTCTCCAAAACTTGCAGAGTACCTACGCAAAAATACAAATATCGGCTTTGATTTTATAGGGACAGTAAAGGAACCCATAAACTTAAAGACATTTCAAGAAAAAACAGGGTCATCCCAAGGAAATCATGTTGTGCAACTGTTAAAAGCTAATGAAGACCTACAGCCAAGGGTCTGCAAAAAGTGTAACAGCAATTAGAGCCACTGCTCTTTCTGTTCCCCCGAGCATCAGAAAACACATCAGATGCACAGCAGCAGTTATGTAATAGGAAGCAATAATTTCCGGCAATTTCCACATCAGCATAATATATAATGAACACATTGATGTGGAACTGACCAACGACCAAGCCACAGAAGGATGTAACTTTGGCAAGTAGATTTATAACCCTTAAAAAAAAAAAAAAAAAAAGAAAGAAAGAAAGAAAGCGGAAGAAAGAAAAAGGTGTTAGTTGCAATACTATGCTTTTTTCAACTAGGCGTCTTCCAAGCTCTTCAAACATTTTGTAAAGTAGTTCTACAAAACTTCAAGAAGGATATTGAATGGGTACAAATGTCCCTATTTCATATTGATGTAAAGTAAGTGGAGGTCAGGAAGGTTGTAAGGTACTGGAATGAGACTCCTGAAATTTAGATTCCTCTGCCAGTCCCATCAGAAATACTCAGCATGACTCTTGGAAATCTACTTTAGGTCAAAATTCAAAGGCATTTAAAAAAACTTGGTTATCCAGCCAGATCTTGAAATGCTCCATAGCTGGAGTTCATTGATTTTAAGGGAAGTTAGTGCAAAATCTTTTCAAGAATCTTTCGGGGGGGGAAATACCTTTGGCATCACGTGAATCTGGCACTGGTGATTAGCCCCAGAGACTATATGCATTATTTGTGTTACACATACATCAACTTGCTAAGTTTGTGCTTAGTTTTCTCTTTGTAAACTAGAGTTGCTTATATTGTCTACTTATTCACTCATCTGCCCAGGAGCTAAGCTTTTCAGAGGGTCAATAACCTACATGATTATCCTATGCCTAAAACAAACTCAGAAAGAAATAACAATGTTATAAGTAATTACTAATAATGTACTAAGAAGAGACAAAATTAAAAAGGTAAATCCTTTTTAATCTTTAAAGGGGCAAACTCAACTTAACTTATGCTTATTCTCCAGCTCAGTTCATCACAGCTTTCCCAAGGTGAAAACAGGTTATTCAAAGAAGGGTTAAGGTTCATACATGTCCCCTTATCTCTCCAGGGTAGGAGGGTTTCTCAGGACAGAGCATATGAAGCCACAATCTGTGTAACCTCAGTCTTGCATAAAGTACAGTTTACAGTGATTGATAAACACACGTGAGAGTCCTGGTCATTCTTCTAGGAAAATCAATGGAAACTTAGCCACTAATTTCAGTAGAAATCACCTGCAACCAAAGCAAAATATCATTCTCCCTGTGTTGTTTTTTTTTTCCAGCAGTGGTGCCTACAGCCGGGGCACTATGAGCAGAAACATCAACATATTAGTATTTATTCTGAAATTACAGTGTCGAGTTTGACAAGAGACAGACTGAATGCAACAAGTCTTTGAGAGAAGCAGGTAGCTTCTTTCCAGAGTCCCAAAGGTTATGCAGACTAGGACACTACTATTTTTATATTCAGTCTGCAGAGTCAGGACTCCAGGGAAATTGTTTCGTTTTACTTTGTAGTCTTTGGAACATTAAATTTTACAGGCATAGATCCACATCTGCTTCCACACTTCTAAGACATTTACAGGTGATCTGACCTCTTTTCAGCCTCATTAGGCTTACCAAATAATTGCAAGCAAACAATCAGACCCCTCTGAAGGAGAAAAGCATCCAGACTGCACAAGTAGGATGCATTCTTAATTGGCACATCCATGCACCACTGAATGTGTTTTAGGCTCACTGCTGCTGTGTGATTTAACACAGCAGTCTGTGCTTCCCCCTGTGTCTGATAGTAACGTGACAAGGGATTTTAAAATGTATGTCTCTGGGAAACATAATAAAGTAAAAAAACTGGGGAGAAAGCAAGGGAGTGGCTGTATATTTATAGTAAAGTTTTGTATAAGCAGAGCCAAATCACAGTTCTACCCAAGTCTGAAATTGGGAGTGTGTTGCTAAGGGGTATTTGGATAAAAGTACAGGGTTAAGCAGTGGCAGACCCTGTGGATGCTCAGACCCACTGAAAATCATAGCAACATAGAAAGGTTTGGGTTGGAGAGGACATTTAAGGGTCATCTATTCCAACTCCCTGACATGGGCAGGGACATGTTACAGCAGATCAAACTGCTCCAAGTCCCATCCAACCTGAGCTTGAACACTTCCAGGGAAATCAAACTTAAGTGTCTCAAATACAGAACTTGGAATACAAAACCCAAGACTCCTTAAAGACAAGGGTCTTGAATATCTTCAGAGAAAGGGACTCCACAACGTCCCTGGGCAGCCTGTTCTCATGTTTTGTCACCCACATTTCCTATGTTCCAGCTTGTGCCCACTGGTCCTCGTCCTGTCACTGGGAACTACTGAAAAGAGTCTGGCTCCATCTTCCTTGCACCCACCGTTTAACTATGTACAGGCATTAATAAGGTCTCCCCTCAGCCTTCACTTCTCCAGGCTAAAGAGTCCCAGCTCTCTCAGCCTTTCCTCATAAGGGAGATGCTCCAATCCCCCAGTCATCTTTGTTGCCCTCCACTGGACTCTTTCTAGTAGTTTCCTGTCTCTCTTGAGCTGGGGAGCCCAGAACTGGACACAATATTCCAGATGTGGCCTCATCAGGGCAGAGTAGAGGGGAAGACTGACTGACAGTGATCAATGGATCCCAAAGCAGACCAAAGGGAAGGTGGGGAACACTGATCTCATTTGGCATGCAGACAGCATCTCCAGTCCCCAGCATGTCCAGCTCAGTGGCAGAGTGATGAGTAAAGGTCACCCTGGTGACCCCACTCTGGGTAATGTCCCCATATGGTGCACTGACACACAGACCACTGCAATGAGCTGTCAGAGGAGAAAGGACTGGACACTTCTTCACATTCAAATCGCACTGTCAAAAACTTCAGACAGAAACATGTATTTTCAGTCTTAAATCATGCTGCTCAGCACAGACTGAAAACATTTGGTGCTTGGAAGGCTTCTCAGTGTCTTCTTTTAGTAAAACAACAAGGAACTCTGCACCACTTCCTTCATGGAAAAAAAAAATCATAGCTGATTCAGTAAGATTAATTGGATGAGATTATGCAGAAGCATAGCACCATTTAGAAAGATTACTCCTAATAACTGCAGAGTTACTTCAAGAATGAGATCCTTAATAGGGGTTGCTGAAATCATCCCAGAGAAGTCAATAACAATACGAATATCAATTTTTCAGTCACATAGAATAGTCAAGAAAACACTGCAGTCACCTGAAGCTCTCTCCCTGCTTGCTGGAGAAGGCTCCAATGCATCCCTTGGTGGAAGCCACCCATGATTTTTGATCTGGTAGGCCAAGCCTAAGAGAGACCCCAGAGACTTTGTAGCCTGTGTACAGCCAGCTTGAGCACCAGAGAGTAAAGGCTTTGTGCTCCAGACTTTGCAGTCCCCATCAAGTCCCTTACAGCAGAGACAAGACCAATCCCACAGAGCTCAGCTGTGGCACACTACACCTGCTCTTGGCCCTATTACTACGCTCCTCCTCCAGTCCCTGTGTCATTTCCACCACCAGGTACCACGTCACCTGAGTATCTTTAATATCTGTGAAACAGTTCTGCAAAAGGTGGGTTGGGCACATGCACAAGTGCCCTCTGTCACGGTTCCTTTCAAACCATTTTTATTGTTACTACTCACTGCCACTGAGAGCAGTGGCTGAGCTCAGGTGCCATGGGAGGAATCATGCTGGGAGTCATGCAGATGCTTGACAAAGACCTTCTGCATGTCTCCGTGGCTAGACAAGGGGAGGAGTACACAGCCCTCTGATAGTGTTGTCCCTTTTTCTGACACTTCAGGCTTGGAGACAGTCTTTGTTGCATCACCTCACAACATGATTGTGATGGGTCACATCACTGTTCATAGGAGCTCCCATCCTAAAATTACAGAATCATAGAATAGTGGGGGTTGGAAGGGACCTCTGGAGATCAGTTAGTCCAACCCCCCTGCTAGAGTAGGATCCCCTAGAGCAAATTACACAGGAACACACACAGGCGGGTTTTGAATGTCTCCAGGGATGGAGACTTCACAGCCTCCCTGGGCAGCTTGTTCCAGAGCTGTTACCCTCAGAGTACAGAATTATTTTCTTATATTTATGTTAAACCTCCTGTGTATAATTTTGTGACCATAACCACATGTTCTGTCTTTGGACACCACTGAGAAGGTATAGGCATGGTGGATGGGGCTTTGGGCTTTCACAGTGAGACAGTGCTGGCATGGAGAGTAGTGATGGCAGATTCAGGGTACTTGGCAAACCCAGACTTCTCCCTCTGGGTGTACCAAAAGGACCATGAAAAACCCTCTGGGTAAGCAGGATCTGAAGATACACCTAGTGCTTATTTCTTCTGAGAAACCTAGACTCATCCAGGAGCCCTGCCTGGCAGACACAGGCATGGCAGAAGCAGTGCCTACATGTCCCAAAGGCTGGACCAGAGCTGCACTAATGGTGGCACCAGCCTGAACGTTCCTGCTGGAGGAGAGGAGCTCATAGTCCATTGCACCTGGGAAGGGCTAAGAATGAGCAGCAGCTACCAGCCTCCCATATACAGGTACCCAAAATATCCTCCAAAATGTGACTGACCTACGTGAAACCCAGCTGCTGGCACACAAGGGAGAAGAGGGTCCTTTCTGTGCCTTTCTAACACATTGGCAAAGGCTCCCTGGGAACTGATCCACAGCACCCTCCTTGGAAGAGCAAGCTGGAGCTGCTTGCCCTACATGTTCACTCTTCACTATGATTAACTCCTCTATCACAGAGAGGGACACAAGCATCCATCTCCGCTCAGCCAACTGGAATCACTGGCCAGCACGCCCACTGCCATTTATCACAGACACTTACGTGGGAGAGGCCGACAGCAGGTGCCATTTGTGTCAGTGTCGCTGCATGAGCCGACTGATTAATTAAAGCCACGTGGCCCCCAGGCTGCCAGGAGGGCAAGGAGGAGAAGGGGGGATCGTTTGTTAGCTCTCCCTTAGCGCTCGCTGTCTCCTTCAAAGGCCCTTTGAGTAGAAGCTTGCAAATCCCACAGTGCCGTTGGGCCATGGGGATGGGAAAGGGGAGCTCCCCAGGGAATGGCTCTTGGGGATGCTGTAGGTGGAGGTCTGTATGCCAAGAAGGGGCATGAGGGCTCCACGGACTCGCCCCATCTCCTGCAACTTTGTTTTTAAACATGTTGCTTTAAAAGAAGCGACAAAAATGATTCTGTAATTCTATGACGAAGGAAAAAGAATGCCAGCAAACACTGAGATAAACAATTGCCTGACATCCTCCAAACCAGGAATCTCTATTATTCATGGACCAAAGCTGATGGGTGTAATACAGTTTCCTTTTGTTCTCACATTACAATTGCATCCATCCAGTTCCACCAGTTCCAGTAAGTCTGGACAGATACTGATGTAAGTGAGACCAACACTAGGCCCTGTCACACGAGTCCCCAGGCTCTTTTAGAAGACTTGTTATGACAGTCCCCAAAGTGTGTCTTGCCCATTTTCAGCTAGGATGGGTTTTGTAACTGTACCAACCACAGGGACATGATCTGCCACGGTTGCCCAAGGGAAAGATGTCATCTGGGTATGAGGCAGGTCTGATTCACAGGGGATGAAGCTACACATTGTACTGGAGCAGTCACTGGGATTGCCATCCAGCCCTGGCACAGAAATGCCAACCTACTTCCTACAAAACCAGCACTGCACATTCACCCACAGCAAGACATTTTTCCTCACTGCTCTGGGATGAAAAACTCTTTCTGACCCTGATCACTGGCCAAAACCCTTTCCCTTACTTTGAGACTGGGAAGTAGAAGATGCATTTTACTGTGAAGAGACGTTAGCCAGGGCCCTGCTTCTTTTCAATGCTTGCTTACGTCTTGCTGGAGCAGAGAGCACTGGTTTCTCTATTATGTATGTGCAATCAAAATAAAGAGAATTCCTGAACTTTTAGCACCCTAGAGGTACTGTCTATTTCCCAGACTCAAAATAGCCAGTTGGCAGTTCAAAGGTGGCTCAGATTTTTAGCCTGCCAAATAACATTATTTCACTTCAGAACTTGTGCATACCCCCTACCCTAGTCTTCTATCATGCAAAGCTAGGAGGGGCCTAAAGGAAAAGATTTAAGGTGATTTTGCTGGAGACTGAATGTGGATCTTTCATTGGCTTATACAAGAGGAAAATACAGTTTTCCATGCTAGCAAATATGCTTGCTGGCGGCCCCTGATCAGTTTTTAAGGCATTGCAACCAAGAGCTCAGGAAAGAATTAGCAAAAAAGCAGCCCAATGGCTTAATTCCCTCTTCTTTCAAGAACCAGGGCCAGGGACACCATGACCAGGGTCAGAATAAAAGGCCAACATCTGAGCTCACTGAAGAACATTTACCTGGGTGTATTCCCCTGTACCTGCATTTCTCAGCCCTGTGCGTTAGTGAGCTCCCAGTTTGGTTACCCTGCAGGAAAAAAGGTTAGTGCACCAAAACTTCCCCATCAGTCAGAAGGGTCAGCAGAGCTCACCCCTCAACCAGGATGGGCAATAGCAATCCTCCCTTAAGTCTTGTACTGCCTTGTGTGCCAGGTGTGACACACTGATCATTAGCCCCAGTTCAATTAGGGTTCACATCATTCCTGGGACCAAATATCAGGGAGTTCACCCCAGAGCACTATGTCCCACCTGTTGACTCTTTGTCTAACTGAGGAGATAGGGGTCAAACAGCCACAGAGGCAGGGGAGGGAAAAAAATCATTTAGCATCCTCAAAGCAGAGCAGCAGGAAAGACAATTTGCTGTGCCTCCTCCACTGTCGCCTCCTGTCCCCAGGCAGCAGACAGGTTCCTGTGCACCTGGGGAGGAGGCAAAGGCCTCCAGGCTGCTCCGTGCAGCACCAGCGTTGTCCATGGGCTGGAGAGCAGCAAACACACAGATGGGATTTGGATAATCCGACAGGGCAGTGGGTTTTCGAGGGTTAACACAGGGTTAAACACACACAAATGCAAAGTCCTCTCCTCTTCCCAGTCACCTCCCTCCTGCCTGGGCGGAGGATCCTCTCCCATGTCTTCTTCTTGTCCCCAAAAGTGGGGTGAACACTCTTCCTCTTCCCACTCCTTGTGAAAGCCAGGGCCATCAACAGTGCACCCCAAGCTGATCAAACCAGCCCCGACTGCGCCTTCCCATCCCGCAGCCTCTGCTGCCATCTACAGCCTCAGAACTCCCCGGGGGGCTGGGATGGGGACGGGGACTGCCGTGGGGTGCCCACCCCACGGGAACCCTGCCCAGAGCTCCGGTGCTCTCTGGCCTCCATCCGTCCCCCCCCCCCTCCCCGAGCTCCCCACGGCTGGCTGAATAATGCATGGGCAGTAATTTAGTTCAGGCAATTCGCCCTTTTTTGTCTCCAGGTTTAATCACTGGGAGATAAATCGCCCGCATCCCCAGCTTCCCGGACGAGGAATCGTTAGGGGCCAGACCTGCAATTTATTATATTTTGGCAGAAAGAAGGTTTAACTGCTCTGGGGTGGGGTGAAGAAGGAAGGAGCTCTTACAAAGACTATGAATTAATGCTGCTAAATTCTCACATCTAATCCCATGCATTCATAGCTGGAATATTATTGCCATTATTTAAGGAATAAGGAGAAACTGAGGCACAGAGGAGTGGGAACCTGCACAAGACCCTGCATCCTGCACGGCCCAAGACCAGCCCTTCCTCCTTCCCCCCTACCCTTACCCATAATACTCCAAATAACCTAGTGCTGCAAACGAGTGCATTCCCATGTCATCCTCTCTTTCCTCAGTACCCAGCACCATCTTGTCACAGCACCACCCCGACATAAAAATAACAACAAACATTAAGTCCTGCTGAAAGGACTTTCTCAGTAGGTCTCTGTGTCTCCCAGGGTGGCAGCAAATATCACCCTGCCTGGACACAAAAGGGCAGGATTCTCTTTAGAGGACACCCCAGGACTAAACTGGAAGCTGGACTGCAGCTCTGCAGTAACAGCACCCATGCAGACATGAGTCTGGGGCTGAGGCACTGGCAGATATGTGCTCCCATCTCTCTTGGTATGCACAGTCACAAATGGAAAACTTGGAAAATTAACCTTAACATAAGGTTAATTTTTACATAGTAATGATACTACTTTTTAAATCAAATCATTCACTTTAATAGTACACACTATAAAAGTAATAAGATGAGATCAGCAAAGCTACTGGTATGTTCAGACAGTAAATAAGAAGTCAGACAAATGTCTGTTTTTCATGAAAGCCATCCCATCCCTTTTAAACATTTTTCCTTTCCTCATTCTTTCCTCCCCTTCTCTCTTTTGCCCTTTCCTTTTCCCTTTCCTTCTCCCTTCCCTTTTCCTAGATGAGAATTGCCTATTTAATTTGGACATCAAGACAAATCAGGGGTGGAAAGAAACTATATCTCTACATTTCTATACCTCGAGATGTCCAGCACACCCCACAGCATTTGAACAAAGCTCAAGACTGGCACATTTCAGCCTCTTAAGCATATCGTAGAATTACACCAACCTGGCAATAAAGAAAATAATAATTAAAAAGCACAGTTAGTCACAGAGACAGAAAATCTCTTCACTTGAAAGTCCTTGCCCACTCAAAGGGCCTTTAGATCCCAACCTCTTTTCAGTGATTGCATCATGTGAGGATTTTGGAGAACTTGTCATGAAAGCACTGGAAAAAAATCCCAGGGAAATGCAAATACTAAGCAGAACAAGCAAAGTAGACAAGAGGAAACTAAATCCACCAGGTACTTGCAACCACACCCGAGGTGATGCTGAAGAAATGTAAAACCAAACAGGCCAGTGTATGTTAGAGAGGGAGGAGTTTACATGTCACTGATACTTGCAGAATGAAATTAACCCAACCTGACCCAATCTCATTGTCCCAGATCCCCACAGTCATCAAAGCTTTATCATGTCAACAGAACTGTTAACAGCTTTTGTTTATTTCTGACTCATTTCTAGAAATTAAGTGAGAGCTATGTACTGTCCTGCAGTACTGAGTCAAGGCAAAGGCCAACCATCCAAAGGAAAAGAAAGCCAGGATGAGGAAAAAAAAAAAAAGGATACTTCTGTACTTCTGAGGGATAAAACCAAGCAAAGTGTCTATGTCTTGAAATACACAGAAAAGCCAAGAAAATTTATCCCAGGTAAATGTCCCACTCAGGCACATCTGAGTTTGTGCACAGGCTGATCCCCCAGAACAGAGCAAATGGACACAGACACCAAATGCTCTTTCTTTGCCCTTCACAAAGCAAGACCTCTTTTTTTATGTTACTGCTGGTGACTTTGCTGGAGGATACCTCACATTTGGTCCTACCTGACCATCTGAACTCCCTCCTAACATGAGTGTATCTCCACCAGGTCATGGTAACCATCCACTGCTGTCACAGCTGCCCACACTAGGACTACTACAGAAGACAGAAATAGCATGGGAGCCACAGCCTTCTCTGGGAAAACCTGCCCTTGAGCTCATTGGTCCTCTAGGAATCTCTTCTAGAGCAGCTTTTTCTGACAGAAAAAAACATTTTCATTTCCAGCCTAAGCTTTTTCTTGGACTATTTGTACTGCTTCTTACTACTTCAGACTGGTCCCCAAATTCTTACCTTACTCCTCCAAACCTGGGTCTACACTTCTAAAAAATGCTTTCTGTATTTTCAGAAAAGAGCCTGTTTCACCAGCGAGAAGCTGAACAATCTCTCCTAGATCTCCAGCCAAGACTGCAAAAGGCTCATGAAACCTTAAGATCTTGGGAGATATCCACCACTGGCAGCCAAATCCAAATAAGAAAAATTTGGATCTAAGCTCAATCGTTACCCTAATTGGGCCCAAGCTGAGCTCCAGATCCAGGCAGTTGCTCGTGTCTGTCTTTCCTCCACTGAGAAACAGGAGAGGAGGGAAATTCCTTGCTGGGCTCTCCCAGAATCTCTTGATGGCAGTCAAGAAAGCAGACGTCTCCATCTGATCCAACAAACTCCATCTTGTTTATTTTGGTCTCTCAGGTGCCAGCAGGATTTTCTTGCCTCCTGGAGCTGGACGACCACCAACACAAACGACTGCACCACATCACTGAGCACAACCAGCACCCAGGTGGATGAGGAGACCCACATGAACCAAACAAGACTGAGACATGGCTGAGGAAGCTGGAAAATACAAGGTAAAGAAAAATTCTGAGTTACTTCATGGCAGGAGAAAATTAAAAATAAGGAACACCAGCATTTAGGGTCAACAAGACAGCCTTCAAAAGACAGTCCATGCAACTGAGGCTGCTTCACTGTGGACTGTGACCTGTGACTGGGGTTTAGTCTGTAAACCCCAAAGCCTGTTACCCCAAACTCATTTCTCCAGTGGCCACGGCCTCTCCTCCTTAGGACACACAAGAACTTCCCTGTAGCACCAGGTAACCCAGGTGTTCAGGTCTCCCTTCACATCCTGCAAAGGGCCAAGTCTGTGCTGACATCTCTCCCTTGCAAAACCCCAAAATGGAGCGTGCTAACTCTTGTTCCTTGTGTTTCAGTCACAAGAGATCAACATTGAGCATTGCTGTTCTGTGAGAGCATAATTGAGTTCAACAAATCCACTGCAGGCTTCTCTGGTTTTTGAGACTGTAACAGTCCTTAACAACACAAGGTGGATGACCCTCTTAGCTTGGAAAGATTACACAATTGCATGTAGCTATCACTGTGCCATGGAAATACTTTGTGCTGGCACCAGGGGCCCAGAGAGGCAATTCTTAGCACGTGGCAGTTATGCTAAGTTCAGATCAAGGTCTAATCAAGGTGCTAAGAGAACAGAGAAATGCCAAAAGGATGTGGCTTTGGGCTGAAGCTGTCAGTCAACACCCACTTTTACTAGAGATCTCATTGGGCTTGTCCCAAATCTATCACTTCTACTGTTTACAGAGGAGGATTTGCACATGCACAAAGCAAAAGCCCAGCATCAGGGGAGTGCTTCTCCAAGGGAAGTTAACAGCAGATCTTTTGAATAGATTTGTAGGAACTACTTTTGATTGCTCTTAGGAAGATAAAAAAACACATAAAAAAGCTATCCCATCTCCTGTTTTCCTGAGAAATCATGATGAATAGTGACTTGCCAATGAGAGTGAGTCTACAAAATCAGGAGCCAGGATGGGGGTTTGGGAAGGAGCCTACAATAAGCAGTTTCACCCCTTTTTCCCTTTCAGTTATCTGTTGAAGTGGAGGTGGCTTTGTGTCTGATTCAGTGATGAAGAGTCTGATGCAGAGGTTTTACACCAAGACAGAGTTTGTCAGTTCTCAGTCTCTCTGTCTTTTAAACCACTAGCCCAAAACAAGAATTAAAAACTCAAATCCTTCAGTTGTTCTGAATATCAAAGACTTGGTCTTTTTTTATATATCATGTTTGAGCATCATATGAGTGTCGTTCTAGAATTAAGAAATAGTCCATATGTGGACCTTGAATGAAGACTTCCCAGGGACACAGAAATACAGGTCATAAAATCTAAGTATATTCTTAAGCAAGCCCTTGAAGATCTGCACTAATTCTGAACTATTGCAATGGCCAACAGTCCTGTCTTCTGCACAAGCTGATTATTCATGGTTAGCAACCTTACATCCATACTAGCAGATGAACCCTGGTCAGGGAAGAGGTTTGAGCACTGAACCATGACTGCACTCACCATGAAAGTTCTGGTGGTCTCCCAGACATGGTTTGACCTGTGCCAAACATCTTTCTCCCAGATGACATTCGGGCATGCTTCAGGGAACAGTATTTTCTCAGGACTGTTTGGATATGCCCTCTCTGCTTGGCTGAAGGCAAGAAGAAAGAGTTTAGTCATTACATTTGGGACTTGCCTTTGCTTATTACTGCAGAACTCACCAATATTGCTTATTACTCACCATCTTCTGATGTGGCTTAATTAGAGCCCAGGTAATGCCTGGTCTTTACCTCACTGCCTGTGCACTCTCACTCTCTTCCAAGTCACTTGACACACACACTGCCTACATCTAATAGTAAGAGCACAAACCCAGGTGTGTTTGGGTTTAAAACACTAGGAAATAATTGGTAATAGTGTGCAAAAGCAACACCCCACAGAGCCCACCCATCCCATTGTATAAATATTTTACATGTATCTTTTAGCTGTATATCTTTTATGAATGCTATTTCTGGGACTGTCAAGTTTTCCTGAGTAGGTTCACAATGACCACACGGGCTCTTTCCTTCTGAGTACTCCTGTTCTTCACAATCTCATTTAAGCTATAAATGACCAGCCAGGTGTCAGGCTGTGTGAATTACCTCTGGCTTCCACCCATTAAAGTGAGATAAAGACTTCAGGATCCGTGAAGAAGACAAGAGGAGGAGTCATTGGCCCATTTGGTCATATGCATATTGGCATCTGACATTTGACTACTCTGTATAGCAGATGCAAAGATAAAAGGGGAAAGCTTTAGGGATAGGAGAACATGTTTTTCTTGCATGCAATAAAAACCCTCTACCTAAAAAACTCCCTAGATTTGTTAGATCATTAATCAGCATTGATCGTAATTTTTGCTCAAGTCATAATTTCTCTTTATTGGAGCAAAAAAATAACCATATTTTGAACTAAAGGGGAAAAATATCTCTCTTTTATGCTTATTCTCTACTAGCTTAACTATAAAGTGACAGAATTAAGACTTCAAATCTTGGATTATCAACAGTGCTTGGTATTTATGGAACCATTCAATGTCTTTTATATAGTAATAAGGCTGTGTGTAAAATACTGTGATAACTCCTTTGCTGATGTAAATTCTCATCCCTTCATTAATTCCATGTTAAAGAAGGATTGGCTGATTTTTGCTGAGGAGAATGGCTGGCCAGATACGTAGTTGCTGGAAAGCTGGTAGGTCAATTGTAGGAAATTTGTTATGCCAGATAATGAGATTGGAGAAGTTAGGAAGGCTGAGAAAAGCTTTCTGCACCTGAAGCCTGATCTGTAATTTAATTAATTTATAAAAGCAGATTTATTTTTTTTTGTACCCTCTGGGAATCAGGCAAAAATTAATTTATTTCAAGCATCAGATCTGAGACTTAAAGAAATAAAAAAGACAATATTTTCAAGTTGGGGGGGGGGGGGGGGTGGTGGAATCTATCAGGCAAGAAAACATTTATAGTAATTTTACTCATATTTTCCAACTCACATCAAGGCAAACCAAAGCACTTGTTACTTTGGCTCTGTAGAAACATTCTCTCCCAAATACGAGAGACAATGTTCTTGTTGGAAAAGCTATTTGAGACATAGCCACATCCACTTCAGCATTGTAGAGTCCTCACAGGAGCCCCACTGCTGCAGGTGGCTCAGGCAAATATCTCAACCAAATGTTTTAGCTTAGGTACAGGCTTTTTTCAAGCCCATATTTTGCTGAGGATGCCAAGTCAGAACTTCAGTTTGGGTGTACTTGTCTGTATAAAACACAAGGAACCCAAGGAAATCTGATTAATGCTGTAGCATCTAGGAATCTTAAATAATAAACTAGAAGAACACTGGGCAAGGTTCCATTGTATGAAAGATAGCAAAAAATTATAAAAGAAATCAGCTTTCTTTGGAAGAACTGACATGTACTATATTTTCAATTTCTGAGAAAAAAAGATTTCTTCATTCCAAACCAGAACGATTTTCTGCACAGGTTGTTACTTCTGCATAACCAAATCAGTGGGAACTGCTTTTATTTACAGGAAAAGACTAATGCTTTCAAGGAGCCCTACAAGGTCAGAAACAGGAAGGGACAGGTCAGTGTCACCTGGAAGATAGTAAGGAAGCTTTATAGAATATTCTGGAAATGACAAATCGCTTGCACGTGCAATGCAGGTGCATTTTTCAACCCTTAACATCCAGAAAGGTGCTGCAAGTCAGTAACAATGATGATTATGCCACTGCTCTCACACATAGTCTCACCCTGGCTTCACACCTGGAAAACATACAACAAACTACAGCAAAAGCAGAGATCAGGGAGGAGTGTTGTTATGTAGTGCTAGGCAGATGGGGAATGGTTTTAAGCTGAAAGAGGGTAGATTTAGGTTAGATATTAGGAAGAAATTATTGACTGTGAGATTGATGAGACACTGGAACAAGTTGCCCAGGGAAGTTGTGGATGCCCTCTCCCCAGAGGTGTTCAAGGCCATGTTGGATGGGACTTTGAGCAACCTGGTCTAGTGGGAGGTGTCCCTACCCATGCAAGGGGTTGGAACTAGATGATCTTTAAGGTCCCTTCCAACCCAAACCATTAAATGATTCTATGGTTCAATGGGAAGAGGCTGCTGAGGTATTGAGGATTAAATAATTCTTCTTAACAAACAAGCAGATAGCTTATAAGTTATGCACCTTCAATATGAAGAGTTTTCTTCCCTCCTTGACAAGCAGAAGGCAAATTCAATGTCATGCAAACATGAAGCCTAATCTCTACCTTGACCAGATTGTAAACAATTACACTGGAAACCCATGGCAGGAGGGTATTCATCTCCAAGGCTATGATTATTATTGTGGCTAGTTACGAGTGTGCCTTTTCTTTACCACATCTGTTTCAGAAGTCTGTGGCAAATGTTTAGCTCTTGCCAGGAAGCTCTTGCTTACAGCTTGAGAAGTTTAAGATCCAGCCTCTGCTGGTCTCAGCAACGTGAGGTGCTACACACCCCAAGCTCCTTCCAGATCTTCATCCAGAGGTTTTCAGCCCCACAGCACCTGGTTCAGACCTCTGGCAGCTCACAGACCGAGCAACCCCACCCAGTTGTCTTTGAATCAAGCTTGTCATTTCTGGGTTTGAACAAACACGTGTGCATGTACAAGTGGAGCAGCGCCGGGGAGGTTGGCATCGCCCCTCGCACGCGCTCAGCCACCAGGAAGGACTGACACCAGTTTGCGTCACTAGAGGATAAAAGCAGTGGCTTGGACCACAACAAATGCTTGCAGCCCAGCATCTCGCTGGAGATCTTGTGACTCCTCTCATCCCCACAAGACAAGAAACCCCTTCTTGTGTTCATCTGCCCCATGCTGTAACGGGGCCCTGAGGCCTTGTTCAAAGGCTTGACATCAGTAACAGAAGTGAGAAATAAAAGCCAGAGCTGGCTGCTCTCCAAGGATTCATCTTGCTGATGTCTCAGCTGTGCCAGTTGGAGTTAGTTATTGAGGAAGAGCCACAGAAACTATGAGTGCTGAAGGGACTGGGAATGTCATGTGTGGCATAAACAAGAACTGCAGAATCTTGGTAGGACCTGCTTGATCTTTGTGGTGTGGGAGAAGACACGGTGCCGTTTGCTTCGGCACAGTCTTCCTCTCCCTCAGCCCAGAGGGCAATGCTTGGAGACTGCTAATGCAGTCAAGGGTAAAAAGGGAGGCTTTTCTAAAATATCAGATGGAATTGCCCTCTTCTGGCAAAATTTCGACCCATTTTCTCTCCAACCTAGACCAGCTCTTCCTCCTTTAGCCTGGTTCCATGGGCAAGGTCAGCACCCCAGGTTTGGGGCTCTCCTCAACCTCCTCACCTGCTACAGCTGCCCTATCTAATGTGAAGTCACACTAGGGAAGGAGACCCTGCAAACTACAGGCTCAGCCACCAAGCTATTTTTGGATCTCAGACCCACATTAAACCCATCCCCAAGAGCTGCTCACATGTCAGTACACAGGGAGTTTCTTGGTGGTCTGCAGATTTCACTGTGATGGGTCAACTTTGTGCCTGGCTAATAGAGCTGCTGTGAGTCTTTTTTAAAGAGGCAACTGATACAAGCAGGACAGTATATTCTGTGTGTCTTCCCCTATGACACGTTAATGAGTCTTTGCTGAAAATCCTTCTGGCATAGATAAGCAGGTTTTTAATTTCCTCATGACCTACTCACTGCAACATCAACACACTCCAAGCAACCAGCCAGCCCAAAGGGACAGGCAAGACTCAGCCCTCAGACAGCTTTTGCAGCCTTCCTTCATTCCCCTGAACACGTACCCTGCAGGTCCTCACAGTGCTCCTGTGCAGAGCACCACCAGTAATCACAAGATGACATGAAACAGGACCATGCTGACCTTCTGGATGTGTTAAACTCTGGTCAGCACCAGAGAGAAAACATATAAGTCAAAAATATTATCTTCCTGGGAGACCTCAGATGAAAAAAAGTAAAATGCACCATTTAAGTTTGACAGTTGTTACCAAACCCACACATCACTCCTTACCTCCCTACCACTGATTTATGAATCAGATGCCTTGTCGTCTGGACAGGAGCACACATGTTTCACATTGACACAGGTTTTCTTCCCCACACATCTCTGCTGTGTAAGGTGACCATTTGAACTCATTAATTCACCATACAAAGAGAGTATGTTCCCTTAGCTGGTGTCCTACTGAGCTCAAGTGAAGTGCAGGAGAATGAAAAAGACTCCTGGATTGGGGGAAGGACAGGAGGAGGGAAGAAAGCACGTGAAAAGTCTATACTTTATCCTAGCATGATTTGCCTTCTCTTCATCCACAACATATGGTGTACACATGATTTGAATGGAGCAAACCAGTTCATTACTCCATGCAAACCAAGCTGAGCATATCCGTAACTCTGGTGGTTCCCCAAGTCAACCTGAGCTTGGAGATGCAACCACAGCAGCTTTTCCTTACTGAAGGTACCTGGAGGGGGTCCAGTTCTCACACAACATTTCACTGTGTTGCAAACTCTCACACAGTTGAAATAAATGTGACTCAGATCAACCAGGTGAGAGAGGCTGAAGTAAAGCAGATTTCCCTTGGCCTCCTCTGAGGGTATCTCCTCTCCACAGCATCTGTTCAACCCCTGGAGGCCCCACATGTGGGACACTGGCAGCTTGTGAGAAGCAAATGAAGCTGCTTTTCTCTTCCCTGTAACAGCACAAATTTTGGTGTGAAAGAGGTAAGAATTTACCACTCAGGTGAGGTGCAATACAGCCTTGTAGGTAAAGCAGAGAGTCCTGGCATCTGAGCCCCTGTTGCTCCCTGCTCCCTTCCTACCTGTCGAAGCCCCATCCCATGATTTCTGGGCACACATAAAGCACTTTTACAGGAGGCTAAAGGACACTCACAGCTCATGCATAATGTTCTCCATCCCTTCTCCCCAAAGAAATAAAAGAAAATCTGGAAAATCTGCACTAACTTCAGACTTACCCTTGGATATCACTAATATTAGAAGTTGGGAATGAGTCTGTCTGTGGCAAGCAAAAAAAATGAGGGGAGGAAGCAGAAAAAAATAATTGGTAGGTGGATGTCTTTAAGGAAATAAATACATGGTTAAAAGTAATTCCATGGTCAAGAAATATTTTTTTCCAGGAACTTTAGGGGAGATGATATGTACATGAAAAATTAGAGAAAGAGGAAAAAAAAAAGAAAACACAATACAGACACATATATATGCACTTCTTTTTTAAAAACACTAATGCAAGAAGGGTGTCCCCATCTCCCAGTGAACTTTGGGGTTCTCTGTAACACTTCACAAAACAACATCTGTCACCTCAAACTGTGATGGAGAGGAACTGCATTCTCTAAGATGCTCAGAACTTCTGACTTCCATTGACAGCCCTCTGCAACTGCCTGAAAAGGGCCATAATGAGTAGCCATGTGCCTTGAATGGAAAAAATTCACACCAATTCTTACTAGAATGCAGTAACATTATTTCCAAGGGATTTTGGGATGGATCCAGAGTGAGGGAGACCTGACTAATTTCTTGTATTTTGCTTTTGGCAGGAAGAAGTGGGGATAAGGAGTCAGACTGAAACTGCCAAGTAGCAAAAGAAAACTATAAACCTGCCATGCAGAAGTTGGACACAGTGGGTCACTCACAATGGGGCACATGGGCAAAAACATTTGTGTCCCTTCCTTGCCACTTCACAATGTCAAAAACCTCAACTGATGGACATTATTGTTCCCCCTTTGGCTTCAGTGGCATTGTGCTAGTTTGCAGCAGCTGAGGATGTGACACAACACTTTTCACTCCCTGTGAATATCTACAAAGTTATGCAAAAATTCAATAAAATGCATTTGAAAATGAACTGATTTAGAACTATGTCCTAGTTTGGGAATTTATTTTAAAACTCCATAGAAGAATTTGAGATCTAACATCCTGCTGGGATAATGCTGTTGGTGGCACTGCTATTTGCATGAGCCTATAAAACAGGCTTTTTACTCTTTTCTTCTCCTGACCTTGCGCTCAAGGTATTACAAGGGTGGGTGATAAACAAGCAAATAAATTCTTACGGCCAACAAGCAAGGGATCATCACTGCCACATTGCTTCTGAGTTTGAGTATTATCTCAGGCAATCAAAACTTTAAAGGGAAAAAAGTCAGCTGCAGCAAAACCACCGGCTGTGAAAGCAGTGTGTGTCCTTGTGTCCATATGGCTGCGGCATGCTGAGAGGGGAAATGCCTGCAGCCGCTGACACCAGCCCTCAAGGGGCCAATTCTCCCAGCACAGCACTGAATTAGCAGGAAAGAAATGTGTCCTGCACAGCTCGGTACTGTTACCTTCACAAATGGAAAATCCTTGCCTGGAGAGATGGGTTAATCCTATTGGACATGTGTGGGAGAACCTCACTAGCACAGCTCGGGCTGGAGGAGCTACCGGCCCCATCCTTTCTGGGTCTCATGGCCAATTTTTCTTCCAAAGCTGAGATGCTTTTGGTGAGATGCTACTCGAGATGCTCTTTCTGCACTGAGGCAGACACCCTTATAAACAAGAAGTTGAACCCAGCAAACCTAGCTAAACCTTGCCATTAAATCACACTCAGGAACTGAGTGACAACAACCTTATGTCATTTCTTCAACGGCCTGCAGGTGAACACCCTCTTCCAAATACCCACAATTTCAAATCCTTCCACTGGAAGCAATGCTAATGGTAAATATAGCCAATGTCCTCGGACAATGACAGGCTAGGCACCAGCCAAACAACACAAATCGTTCCTCTCTAACTGTCCCATGAGTCTGGCCTGCTTCCTGCAGTCTTCCAGCACCAGGGGAATTCCCAAGGAGGTCTGGAAAGGTTCAGTGCAATAGGCAAGATAACATTTGAAAGTCCAAGAGAAAGAAAACCTGGGAGTCCTGCCTTCCCACTGTCAATGTAAAAGGCATTTCTGTTCTAAAGTCTCTTAATTTACACTTCTGCAGCATCCTCACATGGCTGCAAAGCAATCCTAAGAAAACAATAAAAAGCAACACACAAAATCGTGTTTTCATGTGTTAAGACCATCAATGGTCTTTCCCTAGTCTAGGAAAGGGTAGTAAACCCTGACTTTCTATCTATGCACTAACCTCAACTAAACGTGTGTATATATCTATATACACACATATACACTACTTATGCAGAAAGAAACCTCTAATACTTTGTCTTACCAAGCATCCCCAGTGTCTTTTATTACAGCACTGCAAGTTTCCTAATGCTTTATGTCCTCAGATCCTAAAGGGAACTGTTAAAGAGCCGGCGTGTGAGCCAGCATCCATTTGTGGCTGAAGAATGCTAATGGCCAGCAGTGCCACGGCAGGGGGGTGGCAGGTCCTGAACAACCTCCAGACAGCCAGGAGGTAGCTGAAATCACTGCTGCGGGGGGGTTAATCCAATCTCAGCCTGCAGTTAAAGCTCCCCGTGCCATTTTGCAATGCTGCAAACGTTCTCCCTCCTCAAAGCAGCAATTTCTTCCTCTCTCGGTTTTCCTGTACTGCATTTAATGTCAGTGCCAAGGATCCTTCTCCAAAATCTTTCAGACACAGCCACAATACTTGCCAGATGTCTGGGGGAACCACTGGATTAATACAGTGAATGCACAGAAAAAGTCCTGTCTTTTTAAAATTAGGTTTCATTTCCTCAGAACTTCTTTCCTCCCTGAAGAAACAACTATCACCTACGTGGTATCTCAGCTGGACAAAGCTCATAGAGCTGGGTCAAAACCACTGGGTATGTGAGTTTTCTGTGCAGAACCACAACACCGAGGGGCAGCAAGATGCAGGATCCAGTGGTCTGAGGCGGCTGCTCGATCTGTGGCTTTTCATTTCACAGTTATGTACAACCTCATCCAGTCTGGAGTTTGAATCCTAAGCCAGCAGATGCTTATTTAACTCATGGCAAGATCTTGGCAGGCAGGTTGACATTTTCAGAAGATAACTGCAGTTAATAGCACAGAGCTACTTAATCACTGCAGCCAGGACAGAATGACCCAGTGTCTCCTTCAGATCTGATTTATGAAATTATGGCATCAAATCGGATAAAGTAACTGGCTGCTACAGTGGTGATGACATGATGTTCCTGCAGTGCTAAAACACATGGTTTTGGGGAGAAGCAGAAGGAAAGCTAATAAAGATGTAAAGTTAGGGGGTCTCCATCCTCAAGACCCCAGCCTCGTACATCAGCATCCCAAGAAACAACACTTTGAACACTTTTTTTTTTTCCACAGAGTTTTGGCTTGGAAACTTATGTAATCCCTCTAGGGGAGATCTTGGAGGCAAAAATAAACAAGTAGATGAAGAGATGCAGACATTATTTCCAGTCCCTCCTTCCTTTTAATACTCCTTAGCTACTGTTCCCTCTCTTCAGAGAGGCCAGCACCCCTACTGTGCTCAGCACACAATTGCCCCACTGACAGTTAATAAACAGAGGTGGTTCCTTACTGCAACCCCTTTATGGTCACCTTCAGGCCTGCTTCTTCAAAGAAGTCACCTCATCAGTTCTTCCGTAGGCTCTGAGATTCTCCTCCCATGGGATGCAAAAGTCCAATTCCCACATATCTGCTAAACCATCGGTTTGCAGCCTGTCAGGTATGGACCAACCAGTGGTGGGCTTCAAGGAACTGGAAATGGATCTGTGAAAACTTCAAGGAAAAACAAACAAACCAAAAAAGGACTTTTCACATATCAACAGGTGTTTGACAGTATCTATAGAGAATGCTGGTGACTGGCCAATTGGCAGATCAAGATCACGATTAATTTTTTATCATCATTTCTCATTTAAGAGATTGATAATTACAGCTTTGCACAAGAGTACAGTTCTGATAGTTTCTCTGGTCCAAAACAAGCTGCTCTGCAGATTTTTCTCAAAAACGTCCTATGGTCCAATTACCTAATGTCAATGGTGCACCAGCTTCTGGCTATCCAGTCCCTGCTGCTTCCAAAGTAGGAAAAAGGAAATAGAAAATGTCAAGATATTCTGTGCCAGAATTTTGTAACCTCCTCAGACTTGCAGACACTTCACAGCCTGAATGTTTGTGCCATGAGTATATATAATATAGCTGTGCTGGTTCAAGTGTGACCCTTCAGGAAAAGGCAGAAATAAAAATCAGGATTGATCTGATGCAACTTGATTTATCTAAGAAATAAATATGGCCACCTAGGTCCTACAACAGGATGAATCAAGCTGGAGACACACCTGTCTCTTTTCACTCTCTACCAAGACAGCTTAGATGGGACTCCTGCTTTGGCATTGTTCATGGTAGGACTGACTAACTCCAGACAAAAGACTTGCCAGAGAAATAAAGGTGCCTGGGGGAGCCCATTGCCTTCTAGGCCCTTTTATCTTCATCTCTCTAGCAACTGATTCCTCCCAGCATATACCATAGGTTGTCAATGCATCAATCAGCAGAGAGAGAACAGTCCCGGAGGTTCCTGGAGTGCATGGAAGATAACTTCCTAACATAGCTGGTGAGGGAGCCAACCAGGGAGGGTGCCCTTCTGGACTTGCTGCTTGTGAACAGAGAAGGACTTGTGGGGGAAGCAACAGTTGGAGGAAGTCCAGGGCATAGTGACCATGAACTTACAGAGTTTTCAGTTCTTGGAGAAGTAAGGAGCAGGGTGAGTAAAACTGCAATCTTGAACTTCCAGGGGGCAGAGATTTGTTCAGGAGATTTGATTGACCTGATCTGATCAGGAGATCTCCTGATCTGTTCAGAAGACTGATTGACAAAGTCCCTTGGGAGAATGTCATGAAGGGTGAAGGAGTCCAGGAAGGCTAGACATACTTCAAGAAGGAAGTCTTAAAGACCCAGGAGCAGGCTGTGCCCATGTGCCCATGACCAGCCTGGCTGAATAGTAAGATTTGGCTGGGGGTCAAGAAGAAAAGGAGAGTTTATGGCCTCTGGAAAAGAGGACAGGCCTCTCATGAGGAATACAGATGTAGTAAGGCAATGAAGGGAGAAAATGTGGAGGGCCAAAGCCCAACTTGAACTCAACTTGGCTACTGCTGTCAAAGACAATAAAAACTCTTTATATAACTACACTGATAACAAAAGGAGGACTAGGGACAATCTCCATCCTTTGTTGGATGCAGGGGAAAACATAGTGACAAAAGATGAGGAAAAGGCTGAGGTGCTAAATGCCTTCTTTGCCTCAGTCTTTAGCAGTCAAATGGGTTGTTCCCTAGACACCCAGTCCCCTGAGCTGGAAAATGGGGAGGTGGGACAGAATGAGACCTTCTCAATCCAAGAGGAAACGGCCAGTGACTGCTACACCACCTAAATACCCATAAGTCTATGGGGCCAGATGGGTTGCAGCCAAGAGTACTGAAGGAGCTGGTGGATGCACACACAAAAAGAACCCCTCAACCAAACACAAACAACCACACACACTCCACCAAAAAACACCCACAAAACCCCCCCACAACCTCAGCCACTAGAGCATGCCCTAAAGTGTCACATCTACACGTTTCTTGAACACCTCCAAGGATGGTGACTCAACCACCTTGCTGGGCAGGCTGTTCCAGTGCCTGACCACTCTTTCAGTATAGAAATTCTTTCTAATATGCAATCCAAACCTCCCCTGCTACAATGTCAGGTCATTTCCTCTGGTCCTGTCATTATTTACTTGGGAGAAGAGGCCAAAATCCACCTCTTACAACCTCCTTTCCACCACTCCCCTGCCCACTAATGATGGGTAAAAAGTCCCATCAATTTCAATGCATATTGCATCTTTTTGTCTGCAAACAGCCAAGCAGTGAGACACAAGGACTAGGAACTCATCCCATCCCTTCCAGCACACCATTCTGCAGAGCATTCCCTCACAACATGGCTTTAAAAAACAAACAAAACCAAAAACAACAACAAAAAAATACAAAAAGAAGACAGTTCTCACTGGGTTTTTCTGAAAGGATCAATGTTTTATTTCCAAGTACACTCAAGAATTCAAAGACCACAATCACCAGGAGATTAGCTAAATGAAGTTCTGAATAACAAGGGTCATGTCATGTCAACCACCAACTATTAGTGAAATGAAAGACAGAGGTTTCATCCCAGTCAAAATAACACCCTAAAAATGGGAAAGAGGGAATGACCTTTTTGTGTTCTTGTTGCTGAATCTCCAGGTTTTGTATCATGGAAATCCACATGATAAGGTCCCTTCACAAGATGCCAGGCATTTCCAGGCAAATCATACAGACCACAGTATCATTAATTTAATCTTCCACTACTCAACTCTTCTCCTGGCTGAACAATCAATGCTAATAAGGAGCTTTGGGAAAAGACTGTGCTGATGCCTCATCTTGTATGGACTAATTTTAGCCTGCTATCAAATGACTAAGTGGCTTTAAAGACCCTATAAACCCAACAAAGAGATTTTTAAATGTCTCTTTCCCAAACGGTGTTCTCTGCTGATGAAGACATCTAAATGCATGAGGACGGGTTTATGTGCCACCTCAGCCTCTCTGTTGGGAACACTGGGGATGGGGGCCAAAGTCTTGTGCTTCAGCTGTGTCAGCCCCTACGCTGGCATGCAGGGAAGCACCAGGAGATGCATCCAGCAAAGAGCCATTCCAAGCAGTCAGAGACACTAATAGGATCTGAATCAGCTGTAGCTGAAGGAAAAGAGTGCGCTGCTATTTGCTCATTCGGATAAATTGCCTGCTAGAATGATAACCAAAGCCTGAAGAACAAGTGTGATTTCAAGCAGTAGTTAAGATGGGATAAAAATGCCACCCTGAACAGCCTCAGCTTTGCTCTTAGGCATCCCCTGCAGCGCTGAGCTGTCTGCCTTGACCTTCAAGGTATTTGGGGAGGCAGCCCAGAAGGTCACAAGGCATTTGAGAGATCACTGCTCAACTCTGGGAGCTGTGAGACTCGGCTTGTCTGAGTCATGTAGCTTTTTCCCACTTTTTAGCAAACTTCCCATCAAAATTTGCAACATGACCACATTGCCTTACTTTAAATCATGCCACAATGCCTGTTTCACCTGAGGACCACTAAGTCATGCCCAGAAGAAAACAGCTACGTGAATTAGGATATTGTCTTTTCTGAAAAACTTCCTTCATTTTATGACTAGTTGATGCTTCCAGTTAATTTGTCTCTTCGATCCCACATTGCAGCCCAGCATTAAACCACTAATCATGCTGATCTGACCACCACAGCAGTAATTCTCCTGTTTCTGATTTTTTTCTACAGCTCCTAGCACTACGAGGGCTCACTCTTTAAACTGAAGTCCTGAGATACCTTGATTTGTACTTGTATACAAATAAACACACCAATGTTGTTAGTGGATTTTTAGAAAGAGGAGTTGCCTTCTGAAGATCCACTTGTAAACACTGGAAAGCACCTATGAATTTTTTGAGCAAATGCAAGGCCTCCTCTGTAGGGAATAGTATTTACTGAATATTCACTGCATTTTCAAAGTCAGATTAAATTTCTTTTCCCTTCTATTCAGCAGCTTTGACCATGGAAGGAGATACAGGAAAGGATGGATCCAAGATTAAATATTAATTGAGCCTGAGGAGAGCTCAGAAGCTGTCTCCCTCTTGCAAGAGAGCCCCTCAACTGTCAATTTCACAATTCCCTCCTGAACACAATAATACATTTATAATAATGCCTGTTATTAATACAAATGAGGAAAAAAAGAAAAAAGGCCAGACCGTGGACTAAAGCAGAGCATTTATCCCAGCTAGACATCACTGTCTTATCACTGTGATAGAAGTGAGAAGGAAACTAAACTCTGCTACATCAAACCAGCTTTTAACACTGAGATCTGTCCTGATAATACCACGGCAGATAGTTTATCAGCAAGATCTCATCCATCTCTAACTCTAAACAGAGAATCTGTGACAAGGTTATCATCCCACCAGAACCCTCCTTCATTTCCTCAATGCCTTGCTTTCATCCAAGTAATAGCCTTCGTGGCAGAGAGACCATTCCTGACCCCACAAGGCTAAATCCCAGAGGGACCAAGGTGTCTCAGAAAAAGCTCTGTGCTCTAAGGACTTGCCAGCTACAGTTTTTCTCTTGCACGTGAACTACTATCCCTTCATATCTTCACCCTTTCATGAGGCTGCTCTCAGATATCTGTCATATATTGCCACAGCCTATGGCTCACAAGGAAAACCATGGGCTTTTTTGGTACCATGTATCAGCACTAACATGACATTTGGCTATTCAATAACCAGAAAAGCAACTGCTGGATGCATGGATGCAGATAAATCCTATATGCCATTATATAAGATACATCAGGAAAAACTTTACTGTGAGGGTGACAGAGCACAGGAACAGGCTGCCCAGGGAGGCTGTGGAGTCTCCTTCTCTGGAAATATTAAAAACTTGCCTAGATGCCATCCTGTGCCACCTGCTCTAGGTGAACTTGCTCTAGCAGGGGGATTGGACTAGATTATCTCCAGAGGTCCCTTCCAATCCCTACCATCCTATGATCCCCAGGCACATTGAAGGTGTTCAGCCCACTGCGTGTCTCCATGATGCTGATCTCTGTGTCTGACTCTGCTTCACCCCTACACCAAGTGTGGTCAAGTCACCCACACCTGTCTCCATGCTGGCATGACTTAACTGCCACAGATGGCACAGGTTCTCCAGCACGCAGTGCCCAGGCTCTCCAGAATGCCACATCCTCATGTATCTCCATCCCTGGGTTGTCAGTGGTCCTTTTGTCTGCTCCCTGTGGGATGATACTTGCAGCTCTGCTCATGAGACCTGTAGTGCATAAGGATGAGGAGGTGGCCAGTCTAGCTGAGGTCTTGGACCCCTGCACCTGAGATGGCTCTGGGCCAGCAGCACATTGCAGCTCCCATCAGGAGGGGCCCAGTCTATGCAGCACAACTCAGGATTGCCACCAACACAGAGTTACCAGGGTGGAAAACAATCTCAAAATGTGGTGTCAAAGCCTGCGGTTGTGCTTTTTTGCTCCTGTTACAGTAAGTTATCCAAAACAGAAAATAGGAAAACTTTGTTGCTTTGTTACTTTGATCTGCATTCTACAGATCACTGCTCTCACCCAACCTTAGCTCATCATGTAGCAGGAAAATGGGATGAAGCTGAAAGATAAAACCTTGGCAGGACTCCAACCATGATCAGACATTTCAATGAGTAACGAGCATGACCAGAGTTACAGCAGTAAATATTTAAAATTATTTTTGAAATGAAGTCTCAAGAAAGACAAACTCTCATAATGTGAGGCATTAACTAACCTCTAATTACAAAAGAAAGGGAAGGAATGGAAACTTTTCTGAGATAAGGGATAACCTAACTTCTTGATGCAGGGTCTCTTGGAACACCCTCGGTCTGCCCCGTTCTGGTCATTGTCAAAATCCTGGACTAGAAGGTTTGTAGGTCTGAGCAAGCTCAGCAGCTCCTAAATTCCTAGAAAAGCAATTGTAACTTATACTTTGCTTGCTATAAATGTTTGATTTTCTAGACAAATTATAGAAATATATTATTACATAAAATCAGATGTTTTGTTGCAGGAAAACCATTACTATAGCTACCCTTTTTTTTCCCCCAAGAGAGGCAATTAATAGTTTGTCCATTACAAACATCTGGCTTTTATTGATATAATACATACATTATACATATGTGTATACACACAAAAATTAGATGCTGCAAACTGTTTGTCAAAGTGCTTTTCTATCATATGAGAAACCTGGAATGAGTTTCCCAGCACAGGAGACCTGAGCTCAAACACCTTTACAGATAAACTGTGTGAGGACCATGGTACTTAATATGACCTATTCCATTCACCAAAACTTTAAACTAATATACACAGCCTGCTTTACTTCTGTTTCCTCCAAATAGTTTTGGATTCATTTATTGTTTCATTCTAATCTTTTGGGAAAAATATTTTTATGACCTATTTTTTAATGGCTAAAGTAATCGCTCTCCAACCAAACATTTAATGACATAGGTATCTATACGTTACCATCACTTCTGCTTTCAGTCTGCTGAGGCAGGAATTTGTGGAGTGGTTTGTTGTGGAAGCAGCTGGTTTTGGGGCAAGTCTTACACAAAAGAGGGCCAAAAGATGCTTCTTACAGCTGGGAAGGTTGATGGTGTTCCTCAGATCCACAAGATCAACACAAGAATGTTTCACCTCCTGCCCAAATGGGTTTTCTATTGCTGTGGAAGGTCACCAAAGGATTAAATGGCAACCCCTAACTTCCCAATATCTAGTGATCTGCAGGATGTTATGGGTTCAGACCCCCAAATCCTCTGGAGAACAGGTAAGATGAGGAACACTGTGGGAAAGTGGCACACAAGGCAGGAGCCAGAATAGATGCACTGGGGCAGCCAGTGCTGGCCTAGTGACACACCCAGTCACTGTGCCTGTTTGGGCTCCTTCTGGGGCGCTGCTGAGCCATAGTCGAACAGGAGCAATCAGGTTTCTCTGAGATCTGCCACGCCCATAGAGTCAATTGCAGCCCAGAAAGCACAAGCACTCCAAGGCAGAGCAGTCAGTGCCATGACCAACAGACAAGGGGATGCCAACAGCAGCACCAGCAAGTGTGGATGATGCCACCACGAAGTGCCACCATTTCCAAACCAGCAGTAGCAGCCAGCTGGGGCTGTGTACATCCACTGACAAGCCAGGATGCTGGGAGTGAGGGTCTGTCTCTGGAACATTGCATGCAACACAGTTCACAGTCACTGCAGCCCCTGCACTAGGGCTGAGCCCACCTCAGGAGTTTCAGTAGTGGTTGCATGCACACATAAAAGACACAAGTAGGAGGAGGTTGATTCCTGTGGGATGTGGCCAGTTTAGCAGCAGCAATCCTGGGCAGCCTGTTTGCTATTGCTGTTCCCTCTGCAAACCCCTCTGAAAAATTCAAATTGCTTTTGTGCATTTCCCTGGAACACTCCTCCTCAACGGGACAGCAACTAATGGCAGCACGAACAGACACAGATGGGATGGGAAGCAGCATTTGCTCTGGGTCCTGATACCTGATGATCTTCCCATGATGCTAAGAAATAGTTTCTAGCCTTGTCTCCCGGCCTGAATTCAAAGCCCTTGCTTGAAACCTGAGGTTCAGTGAGCACTGATGCTGTCTGCCTGCTGAGGAAAGGGCATTTTTGGCAATGGCCTGTTGGTTAGAAGAGGTGAAGGGACTGCTGAGTAGCTGAATCACTCCTGAAGAAGAAAAGGAAGATTCTGCCTCTGGATCCTATTTGATTAGCTTTCCCAGGAACTTCTGCAAGTTTGTCTGCTTTCCTCATCTACAGCCCACCTCATGCTTGTCAGCAGACATGTCATCCTTGCACAAAAATCACCTTAAAAAGTGTCCCGAATCTCATCAGCTACTCGGTCACACACATTGTTTGGGCTCCACAGCCCGGCTCCTTGATGCTCACGTGCTGTTTTATCAAAGCATCCAGCCACACCTGAGGTGTGTCCCTCTGTCCCTGCTCCCCGCTGCCAGCCCTGCGGCACGGCCCCCAGCACCGGGCCAGCGCTCGGCTGCGGGCAGCCCTCCTCCATCTCCAAAGCCTTTCCGAAGAGGAAGCGGTGCAGACTGACCAAATTCCGATCCCCTTACACAGCCCCTCGGAGCTGCTCCGGGGCGGCTCCGAGCAGCCCTCGGCCGCTTGCTCAGACCCGAAAACGTGGCGAGGATTCAGAGAGCCAAACTCTTCTTTTACAAGAAGTCGAGTGTGGGATATTGCTAACCTCGGGCTAATCAGATCACAGAAACTTATTTGCATTGGATGTAGCCTCAAGCTGCATCTGTTGTTACTGACATCATTTGAAAGGAAAACGAAAAAGAGAAAAGAAAAAAAATAAACCAGAAAAAAAAAAAAAAAAAGAATAAGAAAAAAAATAGCAAAAAAAAAGAAAAAACACCAAACCTAACTAACAAACAAAAAACAACCAAACAAAAAAAACACGAAACAAAACAGTTTTGGGAATGAGTGCAGCCAAACTCCCAGCCCAGAGGTGGGGGGAGATGCACAGACTGAAGCAATCACTGCAGTGCACAGTATCAGCTCCTCCCTTACCTGCAAGAGAGGTTTTACTGTAAACTTAGTGCTTACAGCAGTGATACAGCAGGCTATTTAAAAGATATATTCTATACGCACAGAGAACACTCTTCATAGCAAGAGCTCTAACTGCTGATCTAGGTTCAGACCACAGACATTTCCCATGGTCTGATCTCCAGCTCCCCCAGACTCCAGAAGAAATCTATCCCTGGTGCAGATGGGGTGGGCTTGCTCTCCCATCAGATCTGCCTTTAAAGGTTTTCCAGATCCAAGCCTCAGAGGAGCCATCTCTGCTGTGCTGGGGAGCTGCTTGGAGCTGCAGGGACCAGGGCTCAGACCCAAAGCTCAAATGCAAGTTCACAGTGTGGGAAGGGGCTGTGAGTTTGTGGAGCACAGAGCTGCCATTCTGGATAAAAGCAGCCAATGCCACCCCTGCAAACAGCATCGTCCCCAAAGCCTCACTGATAAGGGAAGCTCTTTCTGCTAGAAACTAAGGGGGACAGGCACTGAAGATGATGGTGCCTTCAAGGCTGAAGGACTTTCAGCAAAGTGATTGACAGAAACCCTACTGCTCAGGCAAGAGCTTTGTCTGCCACAAAGACCTAGACACTGCGCTCCATAACCAAACCCACCCTGTAAAAACTAATTAAAACATTTAATTATCTTTTGATTAACAACATATTTCAAAATTCTTTGGAGACTTGAAGATCAGCAGAGACGCAGCTTCGGGGTCTGGGGCCATTCGTTTTCTAAACGAGTTCCCTCCTTGAGAGCAGACACACCATTACACCACGGTATCAATTGTTCCTCATTTGCAAAAAGCCAGAGCAGGAAGCAAGTTGTGTTAATGTGTCAAAATGAGGGGAGAAATAAAGAGAGCAATGGATCACTGAGCCTTTGAAGGGAAAAGTAATATTGCAGTAATTTATAGAAGGGAGAGTTTGTGGGTGGGACAGTCACTCTCAAAGAACAGTGGCATCCAGCCAGTAAATATGGCTCATTTGCGAAGAGCATCACTGCCATCTTCAGGAGAGATGGGTTCTCTTTCCTGTCATGCAGCAGCTTTCCCGAGAGCATTTTTTGGTTTATGCAATAGAAAAGAAAGTGTTTTCTGCAGCTCTGGCCAAAGTTATACTTTTAGTCATTACTGACACTCTGCGGATGATGGTTTGGTCCAACCCCTTCCAGCTTCTGAATTCTGACACCTCAAACTGCCTACACAGGAACATTCCAGAAGCACAACTTCCAGTGCAGACTTTAATTTCAGATGGAAAGGAGTTGGTCAGCACGGCTTATTTCAGTGCAGCAACATTTCCTAACAGACACCTCTCACCCTGTATTCAGTCTAGCTTAAATGTCTCCAAGGAGCCATCCTCTTCCACTTCTCTTGCAAGATGTTCATGTTAGAGTAAGAGATGCGTTAGGAAACTCCACGTGACATCAGCCAACTTTCCTTCCCATGGCATTAGATCATTGCTCTCCTAGCCAGAACACAGTCAATCAGCTGAGAAACACAGAAAGCTCCTCTGCCCTGGGTCTCAAAGCTGCATTTTACTCTCAGGCACTACAAGCCAGATGAAAGCTGCACAGTGCTGAATGTAGAACATACCACCTTAAAAACAACAGAAAGAAACATAAAAATGATAAAGGCAATTGCTTAAAAGCTAGGAAATGGCACAGTTAAGACTTCCACATTACTTAAGCTCAAGCCTTTCAGCAAACACACTCCCAGCACTGCTTCTAATTACACCAATACTGACCAGGGGTCACATAATTGGTTATGGGGACATCAGTTTTACACTGCAACATCTCCCTCCACCCTGCAATCAGATGTGTGTCTCATGTGCCCGTTCACATGGTGGCTGCTTTCCTGCCACATGGGATGAGCTGGACATGTGCACACACTCCTTTCCCAAGCCTGGACGCTGGTTCATCATTGGCCAATGTTCAAGCATCACTTTGGCACGATGGGCACATGTCAAATCATGCAATGTGGGAAGATGGGGAGCCAGAATAAAATAAGCAGTTTGTTTTCTTCCTCGCCTCCATGCAAGAAAAAGATGGGCCATGGACCAGGCCAGATACATGCTCTTGCCAGGCCAGCTCTCACTTGGGGTTGTCTTAGACTCCCGTGACTCTAGAGGCCACCTCTTGCTTGCCTCAGTCAGTTCATGAAGTCCATTGTTACTAGCAAAGCCATAAGGAACATATCACAGATCTCCCCTGCAGAAGGAGCTCTCCATGCTTCCGCAGATGGGGGCATCAGCAATACATCCTGGATGGTGAGGAAGGGGAGAGCATACAGACACCTCCAGAGACCTTGGGATCAAAAGGGTTTTGCCATTACTAATGACAAACCCTATGGCAGAAACCAGGAGAGAGCACAGCTCTTCAATGCCCCACTTCATCCTCACATTCACCAGCTGCTTCTAACTCCTCACCTCATTTATCACACACCTCTGACCCCTGCAGCAACATGTTGGCATCTGGATAAGGCTCACAGACTCACAGAATGTTCGGGGTTTTGAAGGGACCTCTGAAGATCGAGTCCAACCCCCCTGCTAGAACAGGACCAAAAACTAGGGCAGCTCACTCAGAAAGGCATCCAGACAGTTCTGGGCAGCCGGTTCCAGTGCTCTGTAACCCTCACAGTAAAGAAGTTTTTCCTGATGTTGAGGTAGAACTTCCCGTGCTTGAGTTTGTATCCATTGCCCCTTGTCCTATCACTGGGCACAAGTGAAAAGAGGTAATCTCTGCCTTCTTGACACCCAACCCTCATGTATTTATGGACATTAATTAGATCCCCCCTCAGTCTTCTCCTCTCTAGACTGAAAAGCCCCAGGTCTCTCAGCCTTTCCTCATAAGGCAGGTGTTCCAGTCCCTTAATCATCCTCATAGCCTCCATTGGACTCTCTCAAGTAGATCCCTGTCCCTCTTGAACTGGGGAGCCCAGAACTGGACACAATATTCCAAGTGAGGTCTCACTGGGGCCAAGAAGAGGGGGTGGAGGACCTCCCTCAATCTGCTGGACACACACCTCCTAATGCACCCCAAGACACCATTGGCCTTTTTGGCCATAAGAGCACATTGTTGTCCCATGGATAACTTGTTGTCTACCAGGACTCCAAGGTCCTTCTCCACAGAGCTGCTCTCTAGCAGATCACCTCCTAACCTGTACTGGTGCATTTTGTTGTTCCTACCCAGGTGCAGGACTCTGCATTTGCTCTTGTTGAACCTCATTTTATTCCTCCTTGTCCAGCTCTCCAGCCTGTCCAAATCTTGTTGAATGGCCTCACAGCCTTCAGCTGAATCAGCCAACCCTCCCAGCTTCGTGTCATCAGCAAACTTGCTGAGAAGACAGTCTGTCCCGTCATCAAGGTCATTGATAAAGATGTTGAACAGGACTGGACCCAGCACTGATCCCTGAGGGACTCCACTAGTTACAGGTCTCCAGCTGGACTCTGCACCATTGATCACCACTTTTTGAGCTCTATTGTGTAGCTAGTTCTTAATCCATCCCACTGTCCATTCTTTTATCCCCACCTATTCTCTGCTCAAGTGTGAGCAGAGAATGTAGGTGCCCAGGGCAGGAGCCTGCAGCGGGTAGCAGACTGCTACAGTTCACAGCAGACTGCTGGGAGAAAGGACATACATGCCTTCTGATCTTCTCCAACTCCTGTTGCACGAACTGAGGTCCCAGGAGCCATCCTAGGACCTGTCCTCAATCACTCCTAATCACTGCAGCTCAGGAACATAACAGCGCCAACAAGTTTCCATATATATATTAGGGGAATGCTTTTCAACAGGAAAATTAAGGGTCTTGTGTGAAGCTGTAACTGTGCAGGACTGAGTGGGGCAGCCAAGGGATGGCTGTGTGTCCCCAGGAGCTCCAGGACCATTCCCACACAAGGGCAACCTCAGGAGGCATGTTCATAATACACCAAGTCCATATAGTCAAGCATATGCCGGTGAAAATGGTGCTAATTACAGCACTTGGAAAGCTTTATTCCAGCACTTGCACAACATCCCTGGAGTAACTAGATGACTTCACCTCTGCCCCATAAAATACCACAAACACCCACTTCACACCACCACAGCTGTGACAAAAAGGGTCCAGAATATTGCTCAGATTCAAGAGACACAGTCAGGCTGTACCTAGCTAGATTTTCTCTCCAGGTATGGCCCTTCTTGTGTCCTAACTTCAGTGGAAGGGATGAGCATATTCAGGCACCCTTGTACCATCCTGGTAGCAAAACAGGAGGATCAGACCTGAGAGATCATTAGCACCGAAGTGGGGTGAAACAAAGAGCTGCCCCACATCCAGGGCACCTAGCTGGATGAAATAATCCAGTTTTTAAATTTCCCATGTGATAGTAATTAGTCACAAAATTCATATGCAAATTGAGAACATGAACTTTTATATGGAGATTGCTTTAGTACTTGCTTCACTGTTCCCAGATGGAGAGCTGCTAATATTGATCAGCCAGCAGACATTGCACTGGATTTGGGAACAGGAGTAAAAAATACTTTGCTGAGGCCAGCAGAAAGACCAAAAGAAAAGAGCAAGAGCAGACAGTCTGGTAATTTCTCAACATTTTGAGAATCAAGTAACACCATCACCACAGCCAAGAAGGGCATCCTCAAGAATGCCTGCTGCCTCAAGCAGGACTTGTTACTACATGTGCCTGCAGTGGCCAGTAAACATCACAGTGAGTTTCCACGCAGACACATTTTTGAAATGCTACAACTCACTCTAAATTCACAGCAACTGCATAAACTACCCCTTGTTAATTATTTAAATTTATTTCACAGGTGTAAGTCATTTCAGGGACAGAAAAGTCAACACTAAGTTTAGAAAACCTGAAGAAAAGGAGGATGAGCATCCTTCTAGTGAAGCAAGAACCTGAAGTCACTGCATCTCCACTGCAGAAGACACACTGGCATTGACTTTGCGAGCCAGGAGTGAGCAGCCAGGGCACGGTGCATCCAGAAGGACATGTTTGCTGAGGAACACTGCAAATCCACCTGCAACAAGCCATTTCAGGGTCTGCCTCCCCAGATCTGCTCCAACTGTAATAAAACTAGTAGGCAACAGGCAGCACTCCTGGTAAAGCGAAATCCTGAGGCGGTTTATAAGCAGAAGATAGACAGAAAAGGATCTCTTCATAGAAGCATTTTCATAACTTGTGTACATTTTATGTGACATTTTAAGAACCAAATATCATATAAGCAGGCTGGCAGTAACAAACTGCAGAAAAAAACCCAGGCCTTGTGAGGTGGCACAGACTCTGTGCCCTGTGATCAGAAGCAAAGCTCTGCAGCCAGAGCCATTTACTGTCTGTGAATGGTGACGTGTGCCACACCAGCCAGTGTGGGCACATCTCCCCAGAGACCCACCTGTGCTCAGAACTTGAGGCCCATAAAAGAGCAGCAACGTGCACTCAGAGATGCAGCACAAGGAGAAGACCTTCTACCCACCACAGCAACAGGGTGGTTACTCCAGTGCACAGCAGAGGTAGGAAGGCTAATTTGAGCAGAGCATTTAATTAAATCGAGTGCCACCCAGCGCAGACCCCCACGATTCTAGGCTATCACATACATCAGGGTGGTGCCATCCAAAGTGAGCAATTTCCACAAAAAAACTTTCATAAAATCTGTCTAGTGGCCCATACTGAGTGCTGAGCCTGCCAGCCACTCTTCTGTCCACTAACACAGATAACAGAAGAATTAAAACAGAGAGAGGGAGAAGATCAAAGAGTGGTTTTGCAAGGCACAAGCACCAAAGTGAGCACGCAATGGTCCCAGTTCAAAAACTCGAACAGCTGATGCCTGATGCACTGGAAGGCCTGTTTGCTTCTCTTTGGAAGCTCATGAGTTGGGAAGCTAGCAGAGCTGTGGGCCAGCCAACTCCAAGGCACGCCAGCTCTAATCTCCTTCCCCAGCTGCGTACACAGAGAAACTGTGGAACACAAATGCCAGAGGAAAAAAAGGAAAGCTCCAATTATTCTCAGACCACAAGTACAACGATGTTTAAAAGCAAAGCCATTGGCAGGAAAGCAGGAAGGAAGAGCTGTCCAAAACAGTCCACTGAAGGAATCCTGTGTTGTCTTAGTCAGTAGTCAATGAGGCAGACAAAGAAATCTCCTATATGGACAGTTCTTCCAAAACAGCACCCAGGCTGGATTTACTGTTTCAAGCATTTTCTAACAAGATTGGAAAGAAAAACTGTCAAATACCCAAGTTGTGCTTAAAACCTATCCTCTGTTAGTTGGGTTTCCTTTAGAAAGCTTTACTTCAAAAAAATAACACTGGGCAGAAGTATGCTTTGCCCCTCCTGTGGTTATTATTGAATAACTGTATTCACTGTAACAAGACTGGGATGAAAATTATTTTTCCTAGGGGTAATGAACTCACAAGGACAGTCACCCTTTCAAACGCATGCAGAATGGTTGGTTGAATGCAGTTTGCAACATTCATGCAATTCTGGGACTTTTTTTTTTGCTTTAAAAAAACAAACCTGACTAATGTTTTGTCTTTTCTCAGCTGGATTCAACAGTGATGGTGCCAAAAAGGACTGGAGAGCAGTATCATGTCAAAGCAAGAGTAGTTTATTCCTGCAGCCAGCACAGTACATGGTTCGCTTGCTCTGTAGCAGGGACCTTGACTAAGAGTCTTTGGCAGGAAAGAAAAAAATGTATTACCCTGCCTAATGAAGAAGAATGTAAATGTACCAGCAATACCCACTTGTACCTCCTTTGAACTCTTCCTCAAGTGTAATGATTTAAAATGTTGCTGATTTCATATTTTGAAAAACAAATGCACAGAAGATAAAAAGGGTAATCTTTCCCGAAGGCGCAGAAGGGGCGTCCACAGGAAATCCAGCAGGGTCACACTGGTATGATGTATTTGGAGCTATGGTGCCATGTAAAGTTACCAAGTGTCATTTGTCCAGCAAGTAAAGCTGGGGGTGTTCACACTTGCCTGCAGGCAAATCTCCTTTCCAGAACCTTGACAGCTCATTTCAGGCATAATCACAACAGCACCACCACACAAGGTGTTTGCCCATTTCCCAGCCACGTTCTCTCAAGTAATTCTCAGTTCCTGTTTTCCCCTTCAATTCTTTCCCTCCAAAAAAGTTTAATTTTCTTCACCAACCTACCAAAGCTTAACACTAGCTGCAATTAAAGGCTGGTCAAACAGGAAATGTTATTTAGTATGCTAAGAGTATTCAGATTTTACACGCAGTTCAAAAATACCAAGATCCACAGGAGTACACAGCAGCACAGAGCACGGGACATTCACCTCCCCACCACTGGTGCTGAAGGAGCCAAACTGGCAGCCTCATCTGGAATGTCACTTCTGAAGACTGCTGAGGTTTCATCACTGGTAGCCAAGATGCAGGTTCTTCAGCAACATCCACTGAGATCTACATGGATTGGACAGACTTCTTCCCCTCAAACCCTGCACAAGTAATATTTCTGTGTTCAGGGAAGTAGCACAGAGTGGAGAGCAAGAACCTTGAAACACGCCAGGCTCCAGTCAGTGGATTAGGCTAGTGGCTACTGGGAATGAAAGAACAGAGTTTTCACTATATAAAATTTATAAATTTATTTTTTTGTAAAAATCCAAAGAGCACGAAGACATCTCACTCAAAATACTGGTAAATCAAACCACACTTAGAAAAATGAAAGCTGATTTTATTATCTTATCCACAGCCAATCATTTGACATGAACATGCATACGTAATTTTGCTACGCACACACCACAGTTTAACGTTAGTTATTAAAGGTTAAACATACAACATACATCCTTACAAAAATGAGTCAAAATGCAAACGTAACTTTTAAACAAAAGAGTTTTTACTCATTTAAAAAAACCTTTGTGTTGGGTACCATTTTGTACAAACACAGTTAATTTAAACAAATCTGCTTTTAGTTTCCTCATGGTTGCACATGAAAATAAGCTGCAATAGAAAATGAAGTCATCAGGGGATTTTTAAATAGCAGAAGTAGGCAGTCTTGCCATGCAGAAGAAGCAATATTAAATATTAGTTTTTCAAAAAAAGAAAAAAAACCACAAGTTTAAAAATATTTAGTTCAAGTCACAAATCTTTCCCCAGTACAGAGAAATCCAAATGCAACGCATAATTAGCTGCCACTTAGGATGGCTATTCTGAAAAGTAGAAATACTTTCCAGAAATGATAATTTTAATTGATTTGGCACAGAAAAGAAGTCTGACCTTACTTAAGAACAAAGTGATTAAAAAAAAAAAGGGTAAACAGGAAGAGAGAAAATAAAAAGCAAGAATGAATGAGATAGTAGTTGCAATCACTAAAAAAAATCTGTGCATCTCAGTCATTGCAGAATACTGTCTGTCTACAGCAGGTGCGAATTCCAGGTAACTGTTATTGCAACATGGATTTAATTTGCTTGGAGGTAGTCTCATCATTCAAATGCTTTGTTGTGTACCTAAACACAAAAATAAAAATCAAGTTGAGAAGAGTATAGTTGCGATTTTACTTTGGCTTAACAAATATGGAATTCCTTTGTTTATGGCTCACCCTCACTGTACCAGTGGCTCTCAGCCACCAACTGTAACACACTCCACCGTACCAAGTAGACAAATCAGACATTCTGATCAGAAAATGCCATTATCAGTCAGAATTATAACCCAACAAACAGCCTTGCACCAAAGGGAGTTAAAAATCACCCGGATGTTGGCTTTTGTTCTCATAGGACATTCCATAGTGAACTCATCTTACCACCTGTGAGAGGTAATTATCAGTTAGACTAACTCTGTCCATAGCAAACATCTTCAAATAAAACACAGCTTCAGAAAACTTCTCTTCAAAACTTCCAGTGACCAAACCTTTCTAAGATCCCTCAGTGAGAATAGATTTAATCACTTTTCAGCCTAATTTCCTGTTTAGTTAAGTAACTGTGTTGCTTAAAGAGTACACACGTGCTTATTCCAGCCCCTTCGCCCTTCAAAATTCTCTAGGACATCAGCACATTTTTAAATCACTACAAAAAGACTTAAGTCATCCTTTATTTTAAAAGTACTGTATATCCTCAATGCTGGCTTCTTTGTATGAATAGTTTCCCTGATCTTCCTTCCCTAACTGTAATCTAAAAGCAAGTAAAAACTTACTCTGTAATTTAAATTTAACATGTTAAATTAGCACTTCCACTGTTATCCACATTTGCAGTGATACTTAGTTGCTCACTTGAAAAATACACAATGACTTTTTTTTTTGGAAATTAGCATCAATACAGATTTCAGCACTTTTTGGTAATTTATATTTCACACAAACAACAGGCCTAAGGTTTTCTAAAAGCTATCACACTTGGTATTCTGCCCTTGCGAAAACACTGAAGATTATTAAAATACTGAATTTCAAATTATAAACATCTGATCTCCCTTCAAAATCCATGCCACCTTTCATTTCGTTTTAAGCCACACCATCTGTCTTTGAGAAAACAAGAGACTTCTAACGCTCCTCCAGAATCAAAGACTTAGATTTGCCCAGGGAGGTTGTGCAAGCCCCCTCTCCCTGGAGGTGTTCAAGGCCAGTCTGGATGAGGTTTTGTGCAGCCTGGTCCAGTGGGAGGTGTCCCTGCTCACAGCAGGGAGGTTGGAACCTGATGATCTTCAAGGTCCCTTCCAACCTTAACCATTCTATGATTCTATGACTTAATTTCTCATGATATCATCTTTAATCTGCTTTCACCACACGTGCTCACAGCAGCTCACCTCTGCATCTCTTCCTAACAATTACAGATGTGATTTTGAAAATATTTAAATATCCTACCAAATGAGTAATGAAATGTATGAAACCAGGACTGTTAAAGTATGTAGGCACTAAATGGGTTGGTGTGGTGAAAGCTCAGCCTGACAGCACAGACTGGATTTGCACAACAACCACAAATTAAGACACAACAGCATGAAAACCTGAACTACACTTTCCATGTACTTTGATAGCATCAACCACAATGGGGAAAAATTGGGTAACACTGCAGATTGGTGTTCATCTGCAGCTGCAATCACAACAAACCAGTCAGAAAAATAAATGTTAATCTAGCAGTTTTCCCTCTGGAAGCTTGTGTTTTTACTGATCTCAAAGACTGACCATGTACCAGAGGTTGAGAGATGAATAACAAAATTATTTAGACATGGAAATACATGGAATCACATGAAGTCTCAAATTAATTCCATACTATTTTTTTTTCTTTAGCTAATAATCTGAAAAAACTGCAAGTGAAACGATTTATATTATCACATTACTTCACTTCTTACCACATCTTACCAAAGAGAGGGCAAATTAAATCAAAGGAGTTTTGCTACAGATAAGAAAAAAAAAAGGACAACTGCCCACTTTCAGGCAAGACAAACTGAAGCTTCCACATTTCAAAGTGAGAGTATGAATACGTAGTTATAGCTAACTGTTAACTAAAGTAACATGGTACTTTTCCAAGTAAGGACAAGAAAAAAGCTTTCATCAGCTAACACATTCTGGCACTTCTTGCCACTCCTCTGATGCTGGACACCTACATGACGAACACAGAATCATAGAATCATTAAGGCTGGAAAAAACCTTCAAGATTATCGAGTTCAGCCTTTATCCAACTACCACAACCATTCAGCTATATCCTGAAGTGCCACATTTAAGTATTTCTTGAACAACTCCAGGGATGGCGACTCCGCCACCTCCCTGGGCAGCCTGTTCCAATGTCTCACCACTCCTTCAGTAAAGAAATTTTTCCTAATATCCAACCTGAAACTCCCCTGGCACAACTTAAGCCCTTTCCTCTCGTCCTATCACTGGTTACTTGGGAGGAGAGACCAACACTGGCCTCTCTACAACCCCCCTTCAGGTAGCTGTAGAGAGCAATAAGATCTCCCCTGAGCCTTCTCTTCTTCAGACTAAACAACCCCAATTCCCTCACCCTCTCCTTGTATGACATGCCATCCAAACCCCTCCTCACCAGCCTCATTGCTCTTCTTTGGACATGCTCCAGGGCCTCAATGTCTTTCTTATACTGTGGCATCCAGAAGGGAATACAATACTCCAGCTGTGGCCTCACCAGGGCCAAGTACAGGGGCACAACCACTTCCCTACTCCTGCTGGACACACTGGTTTTGGTACAGGCCAGGATGCTGTTGGCCTTCTTGGCCACCTGGGCACACTGCTGGCTCATGTTCAGCTAGCCAACCACCAGTACTCCCAGATCCTTTTCCACTGGGCTGCTTTCCAGCCACTCTTCCCCCAGCCTGTAGCATTGCTTGGGGTTATTGTGACCAAAGTGCAGGACCTGGCACTTGGTCTTGTTAAACCTCATTCCGTTGACCTCAGCCCATTGATCTAATCTGTCCAGATCCCTCTGCAGTGCCTTCCTAACCTCCCACTCGATTTAGTGTCATCTGCAAACTTGCTGAGGGTGCACTTGATCCCCTCATCCAAATTATTGATAAAAGTATTAAACAGAACTGGCCCCAGTACTGAGGCCTAGGGGACACTGCTTGTGACCGGCCACCAGCTGGATTTAACTCTGTTTATAACAACTCTGGGCCCGGCCATCCAGCCAGTTTTTAATCCACCAAAGAGTCCACCTGTCTATGCCATGGGCTGCTAGTTTCTCAAGGAGAATGCTGTGGGAGATGCTGTCAAAGGCCTTACTGAAGTCCAGGGAGACAACATCCACAGCCTTCCCATCATGCACTAGGTGGGTCACCTGGTCATACAAGGAGATCAAGTTGGTCAAGCAGGTCCTGCCTTTCATGAATCCACGTTACTGACTACAGATACAACTTTATGACCCACATTAGCAGTTTTTATGTTTCCATACAGAATTATTAATTTTTCTTTACCTCTCCAATTAATGTGGCAACTTCTTGTTTCATATATATTACAGCAAAAAATCCCTGATAACTCTTGCCTTTGGTATCTCCCTATAAATACTTTGTAAAATAAGATAATTGTTCACATAAAAAACTAACTACCCTACATGTCTGAAGTGATTTGTGAAACATAAAAATCACATGAAACTACTCTTATGTTCTACTACTAATAAATCCATTAAGCCATTGTCAAAGCACACACAGCTGAGGATATGGCCAATGCAAACTAACCCAGCCATTTCTTTGGCACTCTGTCACACTTAACTCTACAGACTAATTCTTAACTTACACGCAGTTCAAGTATGCAAAAAGTGATCTTAGAACTGCAAAGTTTACAACCTAGTTTTTAAACCATAGAAGCCTCTTAATGCACCCCTCCCCCCCCATCTCAAGACTAATTGGAAAAGCAGCCTGCAATAACCACAATCACCTTTTACCTATAACACTGACTGAAAACCTTGCTGCTGAAATAAATGCTCAGGACAGTTTATGAAAATTCACATGAAAATATTTAAAATAAAATAATAGGAGTACCTGAGAGCATTTAGAAGGCCTTCTACACTGTTAGGAGGCTGGTCTTTAAGAACTTTGATGCATCCTTTCATCTAGGAGTAAAGAAAACATTCAGTTTTTCATACTAATACCTTCCAACTTCACAGTTCTGCTTTATATTGTTTGTCAGAGAGAAAAGAATAAGTATTTGAAAAATTGCAGCAGTGTAAAGACATTTTCTTGATATTAGAAAGAAATAAGGCTTTCAGTTCTAAGCTACCACTGTTCATTTACCATCAATCCAAAATGTACATCTGCTAATAGAACCTGGAAGACAGAAAAGGAGCCTACACATCATTTAAATACTCAAAAGATTATTTAGTATCAATAAACTTACATCAATTTTGGAAGTCTTGGCAAAAGCGCCCACCGGATGCACGTGGTCATAGAGTATGATGACACCCACCATTACCCTCAGACAGAATGATACTGTCTCCTCATTTGTAAACCTGCTTCTATATTCACTGTAATGTAAAAACACAAATTATCATCTATCACACACAAGATGGTAGTGCCTACTAGTAACACCTGAAACAGGATTAAAGAGAAAAATCCTACTATAAATCCTCAGAGGAAAAAAACCCAAGAACTGAAACCAAACCAAAGCCCAAAGCCCCACCAACCACACCAATGTTTGAGTTTTTCTTCTTCTTTTCAATGACCTATCCATAAGTTAGACCAGTGCTTAGAAAGAATTATGAACAAAGAATCTCAAACCTAAAACAGTACCCCGTTGCTACACCATTTCAGGTTGGTTGGTGGTTTAGTTTTTTTTCAGAAAAAAAGTGATTACCACGTACTAACTCTGCTTTCAATGCATTCCCTGCCACCCTCTAATATACACACAATCCAAACTTCTGACTCGGGAAAAAAAATAAGGCAAAAAAAGGGAAGCTTAATGTAAACACTTAAATACTTTCTTGAATGGGACAGACCATTCCTAAGCAGAGTAAGAATATAAAAGTTCGGAGCTCTTAAAGTGCTCCAAAACAAATGTACTGCAGTATTTGGACAGAAACTTCCTTAAATAAGACATACTTCAAGCCTGATTAATTTTACCAATGGGAAACCATTTAGAACTTGGAAGAAACAGATAAAAAACCCAAAAGTTTAGTTTGACTCTTTGTTCATACTCCCAGTGCCTCTCAAATTTACAGCAGACAAACTCCTTTCATGCCTAAAAGTCATCTCACAGTTCCCCAGACAGGGGAGCTGCAATTTTGTTACAGCCATCAGCCACACCAGCTTCCAAGGAGGCACTATCCAAAGCATTGCCTATAGCCCCTCTTTCAGGAGGCCCTAGGCAATTGTGTTCAAATAGTATATTTTCCTGAATTATACATGAGAAAACCATTTACAAAGAGTGCCAAGAGGCTGTCTAGCTTTCATAGCCATTCTATTTTTAAATATTAATATGTTCAGAAAAGTAGACCACTTCATTTGCATGGTGAGCAAAATAAGACAAGTTTCCTGTCAAGGTAAACAACTAAGTTGGTAAAACAAAAACACCGTATTTCCTGATTACCCCAATTATATTTCTTTCACCTTGTGCATCACAAGTCATGTCATAAATAGGGAGATGATTCATACACAACAGAAGCAGTGTTTATACTCACGGGGTTTCCAGCATGACCCTGCACACACTGGCCATGGTGCTTAAGCAATCGGTAGTATTTTCTATCGGTAAATTTTTATTCTGCAGAAGAAAAGAAACAGTTTCCAATTCAATGATTGTGAAATATTATACTACAATGCCTCAGTCAAGTCTGTCATCTGCTGGCATTGCAACATGGAGGAATTAAAAGCATCAACACAACTATGGTAAGTCAGGTAGCCTAATGTTACCATAAAGACTAGTGACTTAAAGAGCAGAGTCTACCACATGAGCTTTGCTCGCTTGTTTGTAGTTAAGGAAATACACCAGTGACACTACTGGCTTTTGTCAAGTTTTAAAGGAATTATCTAACCTGTTCTTTAAAAGGCAGAAATGCCAAATACCTCCATTTGCTGCAACAGTAAAATTTAAAATTGTTGCAGACAAACATCTCAAAGAGATGTCATACATGAGGCCAATACTTCTCCAGACATTTCAAATACAAAGCAGAACTTTGGAAAAAGCACTTAAAACCAAATGTATCTTTTAATTAATCATATAATGTACAAGTATTATTTATTAAGAAATAGCATGTATTCTTTGCATGTAAAACAAAAATCACCACTGTTATCAGAACTTTACACGGAGCAAAACAAATATGACTCAGGAAGGAGAAAAGGAAGCTACATTTCAATTCTCTTCCCTATTTCAAGCACAGAGAATGGAGCTGTTTCCCTTTCAATTTTCTGAAGTTTCTGCTCTAAATCACTATCAAAATGCAGGCAACATACATCTCACCTCCCTCTGAGGAAAGCTATCACTAACAGTGTTGTCATGCTATGCATTAACTTTTTGCAATGCATCCACAAGGTGGCTAGCTTAATTTATTCTAACCTCTACAGTATCTGCAGAATATACTTTGTTTCTTGAGGCTGCAAATAACAAGTTTCATTTCCAGATGCCAGATTATGCCTGGTAGAAGAGGTTTCTGAAGCGCACTATCCAAGCCATAAGTTTATACTCTTACCTCTGACACAAACTTTGTTGTAGCATCACTTAAAGTTTTCAACATTGGCGTTGCTTCAGCATAAAATAAAGACATTCTGTTTGCCAACTCGTTATTTACTTCATTTTCTCCCTCTGCCTATAAAATAGCAGGAAAAAATAATGTAGTTGTTCCCTATGTGAAAAAGATAGGTGGTAGTATATGATCATGTTTCATTTCATCCAAGGGTTACCTACTGGGACATTGTTAATCCTCATACGGCTCAGAGTTCTTCTATAGTAGCTGAAGTCATTCTGTATAGCAGGATTTGTCATCTATATAGATATGGAAGCAAAATAATTGGGACAAACTCAAAAATAGAAGCACAAGTGTTCATAAAATATAATACTAAGAGCAAGAAAATATTCACTCTTCTGAAGTAAAAAGGCCTGTGACATGTTGGGAAGTGGTATGTAGAATATAAACTCTCTGGTTAAATTCTGAGATTTTTTTCTGAAAAAGATCTAACAAGAACAAGAAAATGAGTCATTTCCTAAATAGGAGTTTGAGATTAGCAGGTTGAAAAAAACAAAATGGCTTTGTTAGTTTTACTCCAAGGATCAGACCGGTAAATTAATATAATTTCAACTTAGTTATCTGAACATTAATAAGAAAATAGCTGGACTATGGGTGTGTGCATACGAAAGCAGCAGCAGCTTTATCCCAAGAGAAACACTGAATTCTGCTGAAGAAACTTGATTAATATGAACTGAAATATAACAACTACCTAAAGCTAATATGGTATTCATCTGCTTTCCAGTATAATCCAATTCTAGGTCATGTGAACAAGCTGAGCTTAGTAGATATTTGAATATTTACTGCACGCTCTATTCTAGAACAGAACACTTCAGAATGCTTCAGTATATAGGCTTGTTCTCTTTTTGCTAGCCCTTTGTGCTTACAAAATTACAGCAAGTTCTTACCTTGAGCTCATCAAAACGGAGTGTAAAGTGAAGAATTTCTGCAAACTGCTTAGCAAGAGCCTGCTCTCGCTCCAGGTGCTGCGTTGGTGAATACGGAGTGCTCGTCAGGGCTCCCAACAGACCTCGCAATCCTGCCTCTTAAATGAGAGGAGAGCACTTTGCAATACACAACTGCACCTGCTTCTTGTATCTCTCCTGACTGATATTCTGCACGCTAGACTTAAAATATACATCTGCCAAAACACATGCTAGTTGGTAATAATGGGGCTCGATGAATTGCTTCTATATGCCACCGTTAACATATTCACTAACTCCTGTAATGACATAGTCTGATCAGCGCTGAAAAGTTTTATTCAAGCTTTGTCTGCAACAACTGTGTAAAATGTTTTTCAATAATCTGTGTTGGCAGACTGCAGGCTTTAAGATAAAGCAGAATTCAAGAGGTACATACTTACCAGAAAAAGTAATGTTTTATTTGTTTAAGATAAATTTATAATCCAACTTCCTGCTCATCATCTGGAGAAAAAACCAAACCCTCACCTCCAACCAAGCAGAATTTGCCTGCAAAAAGCTTCCATTTTTTGAGCTTATTTTTTCATGAGATATGCTAGTGACTCTGTCTAATAGTGAGGTAACAACAGAGAGTTCATAGAAAAACAGATTGAGTCTAATAGGTTTTATCAGCTTAGACACAACATTAGTCAAGTTGGTTTTGTAAGAGACATGAAGTGCCACCTTAAGTATTGCACCTGCATGAACCAAGACCAGGCACTTCCACAGACTAAATTGTTTCTGGTGCTGGGGGGTGGGGAACAATTATACAGTCACTTCTAATAATCTTGGTATTAGAGACATTAACAGGATTTATTCCTGATTAGTCTACTACTTTTCAAAACAATCTGCTGGTTAGTGCTTTCCAGAGTTAAAGGGGCAGGGAAAGATGATGACAAACATGCTCCCTTTCTCTCTCCCTTCACAGGTATCCACTGAAGCAAGTTTGTTTTCACATTGCAGAAGGTCGTACGCAGACACAGGCAAGATCCAACCCACAGTATGGAGGGAATTTATGTAATATGAGCTTTTATCTACTAACAGGGAGCTGACCTAGATGTGATCACATCTGAATATGCCAAATGTATTAAAGACAAAAAACCCAACAAACAAACTGCAAGTTAACACCATTCCACTTACCTAGTCTTTGAGAAAATTCATAGAATTTCTTTAGTTTGCCTACTAGTGGAACAACTGCACCCCATGCCTTCTCTTGCAGCTTCTCATCATTGGGATGCTGTATTGCCTTTAATTAGAAAAAAAAGAAGAAAAAGTATGCTTAGATTAAGAATAACTCATATGCTACTGAGGAAACAGAAAAATCTATGCAGGGTAATTGTTAGAGGAGCTAATAATTTAAAATTCTACCTACTGAGAAATTTCCAGGTGAGAGACAAGCCTGTACTAACCCATGTCTGTTCCAAAAAGCTCTAAATACTTGTGTTGAAAATAAGTATCCTGAATAGGAAAACAACTTGGAGAGAGTATAAAGAAATTGTTAAAAATAAAACTACTCAAATAAGACAATTTACATAATGCATTCTAGTTAATTAAAATCAACAATTTATTGGGGTGCCTCCAAGCAATAAAGTTTAGTGATCGAAGCTTCATCCTAATGTTGGTATCTAAATCCAATTTCTGAATTTGTGAAAAAAAACAACAAACAAACCAAATTTGCTGTGAAATTCAAGCTAAATAACACAGTAGGAACATTTAAGCATTATCAACAACATAAAGCACCACCAGGGTGTACACCAGAGCTTTGAGGTATATATGCAATAGACCTTGTCTTCACAGTAAACTTCACAGATGTATTCCTTTAAATTCAGTCTCTCCAGGTTTTTAAGATAGAAACTGGGCTACCTAGCAACTGAAATTTACAAAAAAAACAGAAATAAAAATGCTTGTAACTATCCTGCTGCATCTTCACAGTCAGCTCCTTGATTCCAAAATCTGTTTCAGTCAACCCTGATGCAGCACACTCCTCTCTGGTCCCTAGCAAGTTTCCTTCCTGCGATGGCTTCATTGCCAAGACACATGTTCCTGCCTGATCTACAGCCTCTACCCTGCCATGCTCCTTCCTTGAAGAACACTATCTCCCCTCCTAAGGGTTTTATGTGACAATTCCTCTCCTTACACCTACCACATGAATTCAACAGAGACTGAATAAAAATTCATGGTACTTGAAAGCTGAAGGGCTCCAAGTATCTTGAATTCATCCAGAGAGAGTAGAGACACCCCCCTCCCCCCCCCAATGTACTGGGATTTCTTAAGAATATGTTACAGTAACTCCTGACTTTAGGAGCAAGTAACCCCATTGCTGCACCTGAGGAAGAAGGGAAGGGGGTTGAGAGTGTATTTATTCCACCCTTTCTTAAAGGTAAAGGAAAAAAGGAGTGACATCCTGTAAAGAAACTTTGCTTCTGTGCCAAACATCTATTTTAGTAAATAAAAGCCAATTAAAAGGGACTGAAAATGAGATGTCTTTTGTGTTAGGATTACCACACACGACAGTTCTCCGATTAGCATACAAAAAGATGTTGACACTACTCAATATTGCACTGTAGTCATGCCACACGTTTCCCAAATTCACCACTAACTCAAGAAGAGCTTATGTGGGAATATAAAAAAAAGCAATAACTACGATTTCATAAAACTTTAAGATGAGTAATTTGCTATTACTTATGTGCACTAATATTACTGAAACAAGTGACAACTGTTTTGCTGTTAAACAGGAACATTCCGGAGCAGAAATTCAAGACAGCAATTTTAATAGACAACATGCTCTGCCAAAACAGCTCCTGCAAGCAAGGTTAAAATCCAGCAGTATTTGGTTAGGATTAGACAATGAACAACCACAGGCTGTGCATAACACTCTAGCTCACCTCTCGTATTTCATGGCCAGCTCCTCTATATGACTGCAAGTCTTCCAGTATTCCTTCTGCATCCTTTAACACTACATTCACCTGATTATAAATTTCCTTTTCAGATTCTGTAGGTTGGGCATCTAAACAGTAGAACATATTAAATATATATATTTTTAACAACAATATGGAATTCAACAGGCACACCACCACCTAGGGACAAATTCTTCATGCAGCAACTCATCAAGAATTTTCATTCTCTGAAGAGCTACTACAGTGTATGAAGGACTGCAAGAAAGTAATCGCATTCATTTTAGTAGTCTTTTAGCTTCAGTTAGCATCTCAAAACTTCACCTAGAATCTATCCTTCCTGACTTATTTAAAATTGAGTTAAAAGAAGAAATCTTGACAAGTCATCTTTATGACTATTGTATCAATCTCACCTTAGAGTACAGTAAAAGATCAATGGAAGATACTTAGTTAAGCACTCAACAGACACACTCACTTCAGATATTACAAGAGCTGTTTGTGTCTATTGTTATCTAGAAAGTATTTTCCATCTTCACTGCCTCCTCTTCTACTGGCTGGTAAAGAAACCGTATCTTTTACTTCTAAATACATTTAACTCCCAAAACATATTGTTTATTGAACTAATTGCAAAATCAAAGTCAAGAACAAAAATATTCAGTTGTAAACTTCTTTTTTTTCCCCTCCCCCTTCTTTAAGGATGTACAGTCTCCCTCCCACTTTTTCTGTAATTAGCTAAAGACTTTCCAAAAGTGCATTTCATCGTTATTTAAAAAAACTGTACCTGTACATTTAAAGAAACGTCATTTGATAAGAAGTATGTCTTGAGAAAAATCAACTAAAAGCTTTAACATTTACATTACAAACAGCCACCCAGTGCAAATATCTCATACCTGGTTTAACTGATATGAGATCAATTTTTCTTTTAAAATTCTGATGGACATTGCAAGGCTAGTTCCTCTTAGACTGATATAAAAAAAATAATTAGCTACTCTTACAGAAAAAAAATGATCACTTCTCTGTTTAAATGGGAAAAATATGTTATGAAATAAATATCAGGATATTTCAATCCAGGATTTCTAATGCCAAAAGTCAGGGTATTAATAATGGATCCTTTTTTATAGGGACAAACAAAAGCTACCTACAGACAACATATCCCCATAGTTTTGTGCAGCTTAGAGGCCAGAAAATGTCTTTTTTAAAGTGCTTTTCCCATGATCCATATGTATAACTCCTACTAACAGTGATGGAAATCAGGTAGATACTTACATTAAAAAGAAAAAAGTGAACCACAATATTCTAGTGTTACACACTAGGAAAAACATTAGAAAATTAAATCTGTATTAGGCAAAAGTAAGTTTCACATGCATTGCCTGTCTGGATTTTGCTGTAATATTTGCATAATATTTCTTATTTTTATGGTTTCATGCATAGAGTGGGCATTATTAGCAAATATGCCTGTATATAGACCTTGCAACAGTTTAGCTATTTTGAGAACCATCAAGAATTAGCATGGATAAAAAAAAGCTGGTCACTCCTTTTTAAAAAAAACAAACCAACAACAGCGTATAGGAGCACCACATTGACTAGGCATTGAGTACAAGTGGCCAGTGCTTTTCAGGTCATCACAAAGGTCACATTTATAAATTTGAAAGCTGCTGAAGACTGCTGTAAGAAATGAACACAAAAAAAATGAGGGAAAAGAGCAGACAGGTAAGCACCAGTTGACTGGCAGCAGTTCATGCACAAACATGAAATGCTATAGTGAAAAACAGACTAAAATGTGAAGCTTTGTAGCATTCCAGATTGTGGTGTTAAATAATGCAATCAAGACTTGCCACTTGGATTATCTCACACTGAGCACATCTCTTGCCTATTTAATGTTTCATGCAATTTTTTCTTTACTCCCTCTAGTAAGAAGAGTTCACTTTATAACATGGGGGGGAAGGGGAGGGGTGTCACACAGCAGAAGGGCCCACGAGAACTCCTCCTCATTTCAAAACCCACTGACAAGCAGAACAATGTAGTACCATGACCTTTCAAGTTCGGAAATGAAAAACATCTTCCAGATAGAAATTAAGTGAGCACTGAGCAGCTGGCTATGCAAGTCAACACCTTCTATACTTCTGTTAGAGTGTTTCACTTAGGATGTAATCAGCCAACTACTGTGTTTCATGTTCCTAAAATACTCCAGGAAACCTAAAACAGTCTATACTTAATTTGTTAGGGTGACAGGGTTTTTTTCCTTGTTAGATTAAAACAAACTTATAAATGTATGTTTTAAAATCCAGTGGGCACTGGATCATTTATTTTGGTGTGTATTACATTTTGCTGCACCTAGTCCTCTCTAATAGAAGCAAGCTGTAATCCTTGTTTGCCCCAAATAAATTCCTCTCCCATCTGTAATTCTTAGGCACCTAGAAAAGAGCTCACATTACGAAAGTAAACCTAAATTCTTTTATATCCACTTCACAATACATTTAGGATAGACTTAAAAGGCACAGTATAGAAATTCTTCAAGCCTTTGTGCCAGCTGGCTCAAAGCAATTGGTTTATTTGCTTCTCAGTGCCAGTTAGGGCACTGCATTCTGAAGGCCCCTCGCAGACAGAGAAAGAGGGGAAGGTTTCTCTTCCTAAGCACTGTTGTAATGAATGGATGGAAGGAGCATTCCCACATATCATTATGTACCTGAGAACTTCAGCTACAGGACTTTCACTTGAGAATCACTAATTGTGGAACTTGTTTTCCTCAATGTGAAGTACACAGAGCAGGAAAGGGAGCTGAACTTCTGGAGTTAGTATTGACAACTAAGAAAAAGCAACCAGCATTGCCAGGCATCCAAAAGGAAGGATGAAGGAGGGCATACAATTTCAGGGATTTCCTCCTTCCCCTTCCATGGATCTAAATTCCTGTTCCAACTTTATGACAATGCTTTGACTTTACCTGGCAACGTTTTCCACCGAAAGAAGAAATTCAGCAAGCACAGCACAACTCACTGAAATGTTCTAAGGTTTGATACTGTTGCCCAAGGAGCTGACCCCTCATTAGTCAGGGCAACTTTCCCATTTTTAATCAAATAGTAAGAAAAATGAAGACTTAGACCCCTCAAGTATGTAGGGAGTTCATCTTTAATTTTAAATTTATCAGAATGTTACTGCACTGGATGCAATATACATTTAGAGTTCAGAGTAACACAATAATGTATTAAAGACAGAAGAGTAGACTTGAAACAATATACAAATGTTGTTACATTAATTAAAAGCTATGGAAATATGACAACATATTGCATGCAGGGAACACACACATTTAGTGACTATTTAAAGAAATATTTGGCTAGCCTACAAAACTTCTCAGGAGAGAAATTTGAGGTTAAAAGTTTATATTGCACAGCAAACACTATTTAAAGATTTTTCCCAGGGAAGAACACATCAAGTCATGTGAAACTGGCTGGGACAAAAAACTCATAGGCAAGGGAAACAAAAATCCCTGACTGCTTGAGATGAAATAATTTATTCATCTCTATAATTACTATGCAGAATGCTATCTTTGTGGCTCCTCTGAAACCTAGCCAAATTCTTTGGAGGTAATGCAGCATACTTGCAGTGCTAGCTTAAGATCACCATCTGCAACAAATAGTACTCTGCATTATAGCTACAATTCAAATCAGTAAATTTGGAAAGGATTTGCACTGACAGAAATGACACCAATGTAAAAATTGAGCTGTGAGTTCCCAATGTTGTAGGTGGCTGTGGTATGTGAACAACATTGCCTTTACGAAGCTGTTCATTTTCCTCTGCTCAAGTTAAAGTGGTACTGCAGAGACTTTAGTAGAATACTTAAGACAAATATTTGTTTCCAATAGGTAAAGTGAATGACTATAGAAAACATAAGCTTAACCAGTGTTAAGGCAAGGGACAGTCAACAGCTCATTAGATAATTTACTGGAACTTTTTTTGCATGCATTCATTGTCAGTCACACAAACCACTGGAATCTAGCACCAAGATTAAATTTCTGCAAAAAATGTTAGAAACCACTCTAAAAGCTTTCTAAATTTAAAGCTGGCATCCCTATAAAGCTTTATGTATATTAGATTTTTAGCTCTTTATGGTACTGTGCAAGAAATGTCAAACTAGCCTGCTCACTCCAAAGATATATATGGATTATATATATGGATTTAAGAACAAAATACTTCAAACTCTTTAACTGGGCCAGGCATTGCATAGAATGGGCAAATTTGTTTTTAATATAGAGCTTACTTGCTCTTCCACATAAAAACACAATGTTGAGTATCGCAAGATTAAGTGCCAAGTCTTGAAGAAAGATCTTGACTGTGTCAAAGCCAAGATCCTGTCAAGGCAAGCCATCTCAAACAGAGTAGAAAGAAGCATGGATACACAGTATAGCAGCAGAAACAAACGCAGGACAGGGTCCAAAACGAATAAAGAACAGTCTAACAATTCAGCCGTAGTATGTCACTTAATTTGACTGCATATGTAAACATTTCATGTCAGCAACCTGCTTACTCTCATGCCAAATCTTGTTCATGCTCAAAACATGCACTTTAAAACAAAATTGTAACTAAAGAATCCAGCTAACTTGAATTTAATTTAGTCCAATTAAATGGTCAGTATTTGCAGAATAAGCTGGAGCTTCACAACTCCAATATTCTCCCCTATCAGTTGTACCTACTTTTCTAAGTTGCACCTATTCTGATGATACGTGAGAGCTGAAGTGGTTTTAAACAACAGTTTTGGCTTTCTGTTTTTTGAATACAGCTCTTGATTATCTTCCCTCCATGAATAATTTGCATGGCTATCATCTTCCAATAACAAGATATTCAGAAGAGACAATTGATAATATCAGCTATGCAGGATAAGGTTTAAAGAAGTTATAACAACTTTAAATATCACTGAAGCGAAAATGTATTTCTCCAAGCATTTGCTTTCACATCAGAACTAATATAAACAATTGCTACTGTCTCATCAAGCATAACTGTAAAACAACTGGGAGAAGAAAACAAGATACAATGAATCTCTAATTACCAGTATCACAGTCCTTAATTTTTTGTTATTCTATTCCATTGTATTTTATTACATGGTCAAAATGCATTTGAGCATTAGTTTTGTTATTTTATGCTTGCTGATGTATAGCTGGGTAAAGCAATAGCACATCCCAAAAGAAAGTAATTAAACATGCATAGCAGCAGCCAGCAACACTTACCTGCCATTCTTAGGCTATATTATGTCATGCAATGAAAACTAAAAGCAAGAAACAGTAACAATATGTGAACCTTCCAGAATGCTTGGCATTGACCAGACAAGCTGTACATCTCTTCTTTTCTAAAGCAATTTCATCTCTATACTCTCCGAGCCCCGCTCTTAAGGAGGGGTGAGGTTAACTGAAAAATTTCAATGCCAAATCAAATAAGGTTCACATATACACCTTTAATGTGATGATGCTGGAGAGCTATGAATAGCTGTTGTGAGCCCATCTGCATATGCAGCATCACTCAGGATGCAGAGGCACACTGGAAGAAAAGTGAATCAGGTTTCATACTCAGTCCTTCCTTTCAGGTGCATGTACCTCCTTGTAATTTCATTGTAATTTCTTAAAATAATTCAAATTATTTTAAAAGTTTTGATTAAAAGCAAAAAGAATTTTTGTTTTAAACTACAACCATATCAGATCCCAACAACAAAATGTAATTTGAAAGATTTTACATTTTAGAAACAGAGGGGTTTTTTTAAACCAGGTCAGTGCTTTCTACAAAAGTTTGCTGAACAATTATCCATAGCTCAGGCATGCAAAGCTGTTATAAGCATGGCAAGGTGAAAACAGACATAGTACATGACAAATGCAGTCTACTGCAGGCAAAGAGTAATAGTTATATAAAAATCATCTTCTCACTTTCAAAATCAAGGAAAAAATTTGGCCCCTGCTCAAGGTCTGTGCATGTCAAAACTTTTAGAAGGTTCCCCATGTTAAGGTACCTGCCAAGACAAGAATGAGAGAAAAGAAAATTTTCTTTTTATAAGAAGGAACAGCCCAAATATAGTTGATTGAAGCAGTGGGAGAAAGAAGACCAGAGAGTTCCATCAGGCATGAACCCATCCTTCAGGCTGCCGCCCTGACAGGTGGAGGGAGACCCCAACCTGGAGGATGTACAGCTGGTGATCCCAGAGATGCAATGCAGCTTTCCTGTAGAAAGTGACCACGTCACCAACATCTTCACAGCCACCCCTTTGAGAAAGGGGCAGAACTCCAACTGAAGACATCGCCAGTGACTAATTCTGTCCTGGTACACCCTAGCACCAGTGTCCTGAGCAGAAGTACCACGTTGAGGGCTAAGTACCATATTTGCAAGCACTGACATGGCAGCCATGCTACAGATTTTTACCTGATGGGACAACAGAAGGAAAGAGATTTAATCTTCTCAGCCCTTATAATTTTGTCAGAAAGCCATCATAGAAAACTTCATCAAGATGCATCATTCCAGTGTGCAGAAAATGCTAATAAAAGTACACCACAGATCTTTCACACAAGTTGTTCAAAACATTTGTGAAGCTCAGACAATTCCACTTTGGACTTTTGGATGTAAAACATGCCCATTAACTGCACCATGAATGACCAAACCAGGATCACAAATTATTTAGTATTCACTCTTATATAAAACAAGGTTACAGTGAAGATCTGCTCAGCACAGATTACTAAGGCAGACTGACAGAATTTTTTGGTTTATGATTACTTGATTTGCAGGCAGATGGATGGACATCACTGACCACAGAGACCCAAAATGGCTAAGCACAAGGAAAGAAAATTTACACAGTAGCATGATGGTGGTTTGGCTACTACTGGAGGGAGGGGAAAAGGAAAAAACCCACATGCAACTCTTTCAAATTGCAGATTTGCAACTGAGTCCCCTAGCCTTTACTGCAGCAGGTATAAACAACCCTACTGTTACCATTTGAAATGCACCAGCTGTGAAAGGCTGAGAGACTTACTTTCAAAATCCAAGAAAAAATGTGCTGCATTGTGGTCTATGTCCCTGGTTAGCACCTTAATGAGATTACCCATGCCAGCAAACCTAAAAATAAAAATGGCAAAATAATTTAGTTCCAATAACCATTTCCTATTTTAAGTATATGCCTGTGGCTCACCAGAGCAGGGCTCCCGTTGGGTTTAGCATGCTGGATTCATCACCTTCTGGTTGGAAGTAGAACATGTGCACTGTACAGCCTTCCCCTCTTTTCCATTCCCTTCTTTTCAGGGAGGAGTGATTATTGAAAAAAATGAAGTGTCATAGTTTTGACAAAAATAATGGTCTGAGTTACTGGCTCTTTTTCACCTTTAATATATTTAAATAAATATGATACCTATCATCACTGAGCAATTGTTTTGCATAACTGCAGAAACCCACAGCCAAAAAAGCCATTCTCGCTTAGGACAGAAACAACCTCAAATGGAACTTGTGTCATCACAAGTCTGATTTTTACTGTATCTCCATAATCCAAAACAAAGTTTGGAAAGCCGCTTAGTAGTAGTCATCTGTGGCCAATGAACAGTTTTTCTCATTAAATCATATAAAGTGACGAGTTACATGTGTTAGACTTTTCCAAAAACAGGAGATAATCAAGTTTCAACAGTTCTTCTTATGTTTGCTGTCATATCCCAGCTAAAAGAAATGAGAAGCGGAAGAAAAATTAAATAGTCATTAATCTACTTCAGATAAATTAACAAAACAGTTTCAAACATTACCGTAAGTTTCAGAAATCAATACCTTCAGTAGGACTATGAAAACTGCATTTTCATAACAAGGCAGCCTTTTCAAGGACTCTCCCATGTTTTGGAGAGGCTGAACACACACTTAACAACCATTGCACTGAAATATCCAGAGTTCACTAGAGTAGCTGCTACAAGACAAGACACTACCCAAAAATCTGATTTCAAATCATCAACAGTCTGACATCTGGATTCAAGCACAAGATCTAAAAATCAAGTTTCAAATTAATGTAGCTATACCAACCTACCAGCATGTGCCCCCTTTTTTTTTTTTCTTCTGAGTTTTACTTTTACTGAAGACTGATGTTTGCTTGGAGGGAGCTAGCATGACAGTAAGAATTATTAATTGATTAGGAATCAAGAAAACTGAAGCAATGTGAAGTCAATATAAATAGTCTGAAGAAAAAAAAATCAGAACCTGTGTTGCCAGATTTATTGAGTTCCAGAAGAAAAGTGCAAATGGTGTATGAGGGAAAAGAAACATAAGAACAGGATTTTTATTTCAGGATCCACAAGATTCAGCAATAAATAACACAATCAACAAAAGCTGGAGGAGTGGCAATTAATCCCAGATTGTTGAAAATTACTCAGTCTTTGCTCCTACAATTTCTACAGAATGACCAAAGAGTTAAAAAACTAGATTTTTATAAAAGCAACTTTTAGTGTGATCCAGCTGGTCACAGTGGATTCTACACAAAGAACCCCATCACTAGGTGTACTCTTGCTTTTCTGCACATTCAACTTTCTTGAAAGACCAGAAAACGCAAGTCCTGCTTCCTAAGCCTTTGAACTTCATTTTCTGGAAAGTCTGATCAGATTTCGAAGCCTATGAGAAACACACATTATTTAAGGGAGTTTTTAACAAGGTTGCCTGGTTTAGACATTCATCCTAAAAAGTAGCCCATCAAAACATGTTTCTTTGAAGCGGCAGCTTTTCCACAGCACGATATTCCATTGCTTAGTGAACACTTTAAATGTTACTCGTGCATCAATGCCGTGTAAAAAAGAAACATCAGAAAGCAGAGAAACTACTCTTCCAAGTATCTTGCAAGCATGTTCTTTAACACTGAAAAAGCCACTTAGTCTACTCCCCAACAATCAGAACATTCACAATCTGAAAAAACCTGCCACACAGAGGCATTCTTAAACAAGTATTTTCAAGAGAGGCAATAAAAAGCCAGAAGTACAAGCTGCCTAATGCTGATTGGAGTCTGTAGATTCAGATTTAAAAATCAAACCTGTCTCAGAAGTGTATTACATATGTCAATTCCAACATGAACAAACAAGTAGCAAATACACAGCAGTGAGTGGCATTAACCACCTAACGAGAACTCTATACCTGTAATTACTGCCATGCTTCAGCTCTTCAGCTGCATCATTCCCTGCTCCACTAAAATATTTTCAACATCTCAAGTAAATGCCTCTGTGTAGGTTTTGCCTTTGTTTTGATATTAACCAGGCTCCTAAGAGTTTACAGGGTCATGCATGTGGTTTAAATATTGGATAACATGACTTCTGAAGGTCAGAGTAGGGGCATGCTTACAGAGTTGAAATATTCTGAAGTTTACAGACGAGCACATAGCCACTGCACAACAGATTGTTTAATTGAATCCCTACCACTTCCTCAAACAAGTGAGGGGTCAAGGACTCAGTTTTGCAATACAGATATGTTCATTCACACCTTCATCCCTCCGAAAACGTTACCAATAAGACTATAAGGTTCCTTCTCTGGATGTTAGTTTAACAAATAGAGACAGAATAAATTGTTTGGCTCTACAATGCAATAGTAGATATGAAACAAATCGAAGCAGAAGAGGGCAACAGTGCAGTGAACAGACTCTCTAAGAGAAGGAAAGAAATTGCAGAGGATGAGAATGGATTAATTAAACCACAACAGCACCAAGATGATGACATGTGATACAGGAATACATTTCCATTTATATGAATTCAAAGCTGCATGAACACTTGCTTGGAACGAAGTTTACAATAAACCTCTTTCCTCGTGAATTCAGCCTACTGAAAAAGTCTTGAGAAGCTTCAGTCACATCACAGTTTCATCACAAGATACGTGACCACATTTGCTTTCTTAGAGGCAAACATTCACTGTAAATTCAGTTTTTATGGAGTTAATGGAAATCTAGCAGAAGCTGGACAAACAGTATTTTTGAAACTTACATCAAGATCAACTCTAACAGTAATTTAAGGTTCTCAAGTATTCTTTAATACCAAAAGGTTTGCTGTATTTTAAGAACTATGAAAATGTCCATTTCTCCAAGTTGTTATCCAAAAAGACTTTAAGAAGCTAGAAAGAGATCTTGAAAACTCGATACAGACAAAAGTTGAGAACACATAATTGATCTAGCATTTCTTGGCTGGACACCTTCTTCTCTCCTTAGCATTCAAGGTAATGGATGCAAGATCTAAGAGGAATTTACTCTTCCGATGAGGTTAAGCACTAGCTTCTCAAGTTCTGAAATGGCCTTCTAGAAATGAGATCATGGCGTCACAGTGTGGAACTTCCCAGATGCATGGAAGCAGCTGCAGGTCAACATGCCATGGCTGAGGTTAGATGGTTCTACACTTCTGTATATTATTTTCCTTCTAAAGGCGTAGCTAAGCAGCAAAAAAAGCTGACCTGTGGCACTCAGCTGGAACCCTACAGAGAGACAAGTGAAAACTGACCTGAGAGGCTGCTATGTCAGCAGAAAACTTAGATCAGTCCAGAGTAAAGCAACCTAGCTCAGATGTGCCTCAGGCTCCTGACAAGTCCAGTTTTGCTAGAGATTCTTGTTTTATTCAAGATGGCTCATAATTTGCATTTCTGCTGGAGCCAAAACACATGGAAGAAGGTCCACTAGTGTCTCTAATATTACAGATTATTATAATCTGCATGTAGTAAAAGACAGTCTACAAAACCAGCCATTACAGTTACCATCAGGGACCTCCTCTGATATTTGATGCCCTGTAAAAACATCACTAGCACAAAAAATTTTCATAGTTCTATGAAGACTTATTCTCGGTGATTAACCACAACACTGGAATGCCCAGTCAGTACTGATTGACCAAGCCCTCTTCCAATTTCCTTTGAAGTCTATGACTTCAGCCGAAGTAGGTAGATTAGTATTTTAGAAAGTCAGATGTGGTTCCAGTTAACTAGCCCTGAGCTAGTTAAACTATCATTGTCTAATCAAGGACATCGTCCAGCACTAACTGCATCCCTCTGGAGCACACTACCACACACCAGTCAGCCTTGATGCAAGATTTAAGCCTGTATAAAGACCAAAGCCAACAGCAAGCACTACTTTTACATCCTGCAGCTGGGCTTCATCTCAGAGCAAAATAGCTGACTCAGAACAGTGACAGCAGGTGACTTTTGTGGGTGATAACACACCTTTTGACCCACACCTGTTTCAGCGCAACTGGAACAAAATACACACTGTTCCAGTCCTTATCAAGAAGAATTTGACACACTGCAATCACCAACATCAACATACTTGCATGCCCAGCCTTAAGTACAGTTTAGGTCACTACCTATTTGTTCTTATAGAGCTTCAGATTGTCAACTTCTGTCCACTTTTATTTGGTATCCTCGTTCAGAATAAAGTCCACTTTAAAACTTGCAAACTGTTTTTTTCTCCCAAGGGCCTTACTGACTTTAGGATTTTATAGTGTAGTGTCCAAAGATAACTCATGAGGTAAACTGACAGTGTAACATTCAGTTAAAGCACACTGTAGACCACTGAAGTTCTCTTGCCATAAATCCAACACTACTCTCTGTCCAAAACCTGACTGTCCCTGCGAAGCTGCCCAGAATCCCTCCTGGCATACTCCGTACTCCAGCACAATACTTGAGCCATGTGGAGCAGGTTATGGGAAATCAGAGCACAAGCCAAGAACATGGTTTAGACTTGACCTACTTGCAGAGGAAGACATACGGAATGCCACATTTCATTACAATGATTTGGCCCATTACAGCCTTATGGGGTCGTATGATGCCGCGTGTAGTGCCATGATCAGACAAGCGGAAAGCAAAGGCATATTTTCAAAACAAGTCTTGCACGCATGCCCTTCATGCTCAAGACATCCCTGACACATTTCATTTTTAATTTTTTTTTCCTATGCTAAGCCCAGGGGAAATTTAATAGAAATACATGATGCAACCAAATTTAGCCAAGCACTGAAGAAATTACACCCCCCACAGCTGAAGAAAAAACCCAAACAACAAACAAACAAAAACCCTGGACGTGAACAAGGATTTTGCTTGCAACTGGTGAGCAGCTGTAAAACTTACTTGTTAAAGGTGAAATAGTACAAAGAAATTTGTAAGGGACATTTTTAATTTTGCTTTATTCTATTGGAAGAATAGCATGCTTTCAAACTAGTTAGAAAACCTAGTTAAATAAATAGATTAAAAAAATGTGTTTGTGTCCATTGAAGAATGCCTGCTTCAAGGAAGCATCCGTTTCAAAACCCATACACTGTTTTCAAGACAACTTTTAATAAAGCCTAAGACTAAACATGGAACACCATCAAGTATGAAAACCGTACTCCATGAAAAACTCATGCTCTGGAGTCTGGAGGAGGAAGTTAAGCACAACACTACATGGAAAGCACATCTAATTAAAAATGCAAACATTTTCTTCCAGGGATTGAGTTTTAAATTTTGAATTGGTCATATATGTATGGCATTAACGTCTGAACTAGAGATATTTTGGTAAAACAGTAAGTAAAAAACTTTTCCAGCACTAGAAGACCTGCATTATAGTATAACACCAGTGTTGTAACAGCTACAGTGTTACTACAAAAACAAAAACCTAACTGAATGTCTCCCAACACTGTTTTTGTCGAACAATAATCCCATCAGCCTGGCAATTGTTTCAAGGCTTACTGAACATTTTCTGCCTATAGTATCTAGCCATAACCAGGGAGAGGGTGGGGAAAAAAAAAAAAAAGACAAAAAAAAGACAATGAATAGGTGGCTCCCCACATCAGCTGGAATCCAAGGCAGCCCTTAGCAACACTCGGTATCACAGGGCTGCCAGCCTATGGGAGCGAGTGTCGTTTTCTCTCTCGATGAGGCAGTGAAGCTTCACAGGCAGAGAGAAGCCAGAGAATGCTGTGGAGATGGAAACAGGCTCATGAGCTACATTGTGGAAATTACTCTTCATCAATTCGTAATACTTTCCTTGAATCCAAACACATTTTTCCTTGCTTAATGCACATTTATTTCTCTTCTGAATGGTGCTAGAGAAGTGTATCTGCCCTCTGACACATTCTAATTCCTACTATTGATATTAGTGGCATTCCAAGCAATAAAGATCTGTTGCTAAAAAAAATCCCAAAGCAATAAAATACATTATCCAGAGACAAAGTAATTGTTCAGGTAATAGTAAAAAATAGTAGTTATCACTCAGTCTGGAAAAGATGTAAATTTAGGAAGGACAACCTTCTATTTGCTTAAAACACGTAGATTTTGGATAATCTCATGTCATTTTTAGGACTCTTCAGCGTTATAGTAACATTATTAATATTAAAGGGATGAGATACTGACATCTAGCTGCTGAATCAAACACATATAGAAGTGTCACAACAGTTGTGCATGAAACATGTAATTTCATAGAATCATAGAATCGTCAAGGTTGGAAAAGACCTTTAAGATCATAAAGTCCAACCATTTCATTCATTGCTGGACAATTTGTTCTAGCAAATTTAATATTTCACCAGTTTTTATATACCCAGTTGTGACATACTTCACAGTCTAAAGCAATGCAAAGGTCTGTGCACTGCTTTCCACTTCTGACACCTACCGGTTCTTCTCTCACATGCCACTAATTGCAAATCAACCCTAAGAAGTAGAATAAAAAAAATATGCAGGCAAAACAACCTGCCCAAAAATATATATATATACACACACCACTGACTTCCTGGGGCTTCAATCATCAGTATCTTGTCTGAATAGTGAAAAACAACTTATACAGCCAGGCAGAAATATTTTTTTGTATGGGAAAGTAAGTATTCAGGCTACTAAAAGCTGTTTAAAGCTGCCTCTGATGTCAGTCCTTTTGCCTAAACTGACTTTGATACAATAAACTGTTTTAGTTGAAACTGAAGCTACTTTTTTTTGAGATCACACATCATCAATAACGTCTCCTTTCTGAACAAAAGTGAATTCAAAACCTGTCGTATCAGGGAAATGGTGGCCTGCCAGGGAAAACAGTCTAGTGAAAAAAGGCTCACATTCCTCAAAACCAGAATTGTAAAGTACGGTCAGGTCAGTGTTTATTCAGTCCATTTTTCCACTTAGAGGAAATCAAGGGAAAGGCACTGAAGAATCCACAGTTCCTATACAAGAGGCAGCCTTAAAGCCTTGTTAATTCAGGAATACTTTAGTGGCACAGCTGACACTGAATAACTTATTTGACAGAAGCTACAATAAAATAACTAAGCATGCCCACACAAGTCTGGAATAAAACCCGATTTGTCTGGAAGGATTACTCTTTATTTTTAAAACAGAACTTGTATTGAAAAGAGGAGAGACTAATCCTCCAAAAATCTGCTCTGATTTACCCTTCAATAAGTAACTGCAAAATTATTCCAAGAGTGAATCTGAGACTAAAAATTAATTAGACGCCCTTTCCTCTTTCAAAATCATACATGCTTCGAACTTAACTCTGCATGATGCTCTTTTTCATACAATTATATTGCAACCATCAGGGAAAAAATTACTTTTTTTTAGTCCAGGGACATTTACATTCGAATGCAACTGACACATTTGCTCTCTCCTTCGAAGTTTGAAATCTCAAAAGCCTTTTGCAGTGCTGTAACTCCTCCAACAGAGGTCACTGCCTTACAATTTGATCTTCCAGAGAATGGGAAGCTTGTATACATCCCTGCATCCTATCTTAGTGTCTTAGAGCTCTGAGAGCCGGCAACTTCTTTCCAGCCCAAACACTGCACTTAGTCCATGATACTGTGACTTTATCATGGAAAGAGTGGCTGATCTTGAAGTCTTTTTTTTTTTTTAATATGCTGAGAAAGCTATTTTTATCAGGTACACAAAGATGCAAAAAAGCACTTAACAAGAGATGTGGTAGGTTTACAGATTGCTTTTTTATTGTTTTACAGAAAAGTTTCTTACTCTACAAAAGATTATATGCCTATTAAAACTGTGCTACACTATCACATTACTAAGGAAGTTTCATATTTCAATGTCAGACTGTAATTTATCAGCTGTAAAGCTCCCATCTCCGAAGAAAACCAACCAAAATAACCCAACAATAACAGTAATTAGTATCATAAGTCCTTCTCCAGCATCTTAAACAAACAAAAACAACCCAAAACCTACAAGTTCTACCTAACTGCTAGGAAGAAAAAAATCTTTCAATCCCTAACTTCACTAGTGTCCAGACCAACTAATCTGCCACTTTTTAGTCGGTATTTCACTCATGGAAAAGCACTCGTCTTCAAGCCTAGTTTTATTTGGAAAAATGTTTCCTTTCAAAATAGCTGAATTCCTATCTATAAGAATCAGACTTCCATACATTTCAGTGCCCAAACTGGATATAGTTGCACTGAGGCTCTGACAAACAGCCTTGGTAATGCTGCCATCTAATGTGCTAGGACAAGGAGTACAATCCACTGCATCGCTCTTTAATACTGAAACAAAATGTTTTCTTTTAGTCTGGCTCTGAACTGTTGCACTCCTTTAACGCCTTGCAAATCCTACCCTAACAATATTATGACAAGTTATCTAGCCACGAAGGTCACGGATGTTAATATTCATTGATGTACCTCAAAAGACCTTTTCAGCATGTCACAGAACCTTACCGCAAACCTTGTGCACAGGAACCTGACACAGAGTGTCCATCTGTGAATTCAGGTCAGTGACACAGCAGCGCTGAGCTCCCAAGGAGGAAGGGAAGTCCTATGGCCTTCCAAATCATGTTGCTGGAAGAGCAGATATCTGTATTTCAGGACAGCTTTCTATTTTGTGTAGTTTCCTTTTCCTGAAACACCAAAGTGTTTTCAGAATATAGAAAATTAATAAAACACATCAGGTTACAACAGATGATGACTAGCAAAATGATACTCCTTCCTATCCCATCTGTTTTCAAAAACAGTAAAAAAGCAGACAGGCATTAGGTGGGGTGGAGGGATAAAATTAGTCTCTACATGGTTGTTGGCTTTTTTAAAGTTTCACAAGAGATTTCCTGCAAGCTCAAGGTTCTACAGCCATCTTTGTTATTTCCATTTACTTCTTCAGATAGCATCATGAGGCACAGTATCAACTACTTTCACGGAATCGTTTGAATCAGGGTAGTTTTGCTTGTTAGAAAGCAAGTGTAAAAAACAAACCACAAAAAAACCCAAAACCCCAGAATACATTTGTCCAGATTCCTCTAGCTGTGCTAAAACTAATCATCCTTTAATCACATTTTCCATCCCTCCCAACACATCTTAAATTTTCTCTTAATCTTAAAAATCAAACTAAAGGTGTGAAAACTAAAAGATGAAAAGACTATTTTCATCTGCCTGTTGGAAATACAGAGGAACATTTACTGTTCTCCAATGATATTATACAATCTGCAACCCATTAAGGTCAGTAGCAAGTACACAGAATATCATGCTGAGTTATGATTTCCTGCACCAGTCCATCTGCGAACTCTGTAAGTCCATCTCATCTCACAAGGAGCTTGCAGCAGTTCCTAGGGAAACTTAAGTACATATGCAGAACACAAAGCCATTAAAGAACACTGATTACATTTAACAATCACATCTGACTCAAAAATACTTGACTTGAAAATACTTACAGTCTAGAACCACCACCAATATATGCTCTTCCTGTTCCTGCTCTTCCCTAGGCATCTGCTTACATTTGAGGGTTCAACGTTTTGTTGGATAATCACATTTTTTCAAGTTTTAACCTTATTCAGAAAGCAACATCTAGTTCAATTTGCCCCATTCTTTGAAGCTTAACCCAAGTTTTCAGTATTCTCCAGATCTTATTGGTGCTTTCCTATTGAAAGAGCCTCTTGGGCAGGGCTTCCCCAGTCCCTTCTAACCCTTCACACAGGTAATTCCCAGCTCATTTAAGATGCTGTTAAGCATTTGGCAGCTAATTTGTCTCAGCGTAGCTGGGGAAGATGAAAGTATCAGCAGTCAGACAACGGAAGTTTAAGGCTGCTGAAGTGGATAAACACCACCTTGGTTTATAAACATTTTCCCTTAAATACCCAAAACATTGTTGATTCACAGTTTCTTAGAAGAAAGCAGAAGTTCCTTGCCATGTGCTGTAGCTGTATGCTGGACAGCCTTCCTCCTTCTGCAGGCAGTACCATTCTCAGCAATGCCCCTTAAGTTTTGCTAGCTTTTCTGGATGACTGTCACCTTCCTGAGCAGAAGCAGCACTGTTCCGGTAGAGGAATAAATGGGGGTTGTGAAAACATGAGCAAAACCAAGTGCACACACAGAGAGGGAAGTAAGATGGTGATTCCTGGAGACTGCACTTGGCTAGGGGGACCCATGGTCTAACTCAGTTTAACTCTTACAACATATCCCTTGCAAATGCACATCATGCTGTAAATAACAGTTTGCACTACTTCAGTTTGCAACTTTGCTAATAAACTTATCCCTGACTTCAGAAGTAAAGGCTATCAAATGAAAAAGGTACTACTACTGAATCACAGACTTACTGAGGCTGGAAAAGTCCTCTGAGATCATCAAGTCCAGCCTATGACCTAACACCACTACATTGGCTAGAACACGGCACTAAGTGCCATGTCCAGTCTTTTCTTAAACACCTCCAGGGATGGTGATTCCACCACTTCCTTGGGCAGTCCATTCCAAAGTATGATCACCCCTTCCATGAGGAAGTGCTTCCTAATATCCAACCTAAACCTCCCTTGGCACAGCTTCAGGCCATGCCCTCTCATCCTGTCGCTAGTTGCCTGGGAGAAGAGCCTGACATCCACCTCACTACAACCTCCCTTCAGGTGGTTGTAGAGTGATAAGGTCCCCCTTAAGTCCCCTCTTCTCCAGGATAAACAACCCCAGCTCCCTCAGCCTCTCCATCTAAGACTTTCCCTCTAGTCCCTTCACCCTACTGCTAGCACTGTATGTTCTTCCTGCTTTACTGTAGATTTGGAGGATATTTCTGTATGCTTGCCCAGTTCCTTGACTCATTCCATAATGAGAGAGGCAAGACATTAGGCCAGATGGGCAGTTGCTCTGACACAGCATTGCCATAAGCTCTTATAAGAATTACAAAAATGATACATAAATCTCATCAAAACCAGTGGTTCTGCAAAACAAGTATCTTAACACATCAACCATTCACTAAAATAAAAGATAATTACTCTAGTGACACATTTATAATACCTTATAGTCTTAATTTCTGAATGGAAATATTTTCTGCTTTTGTCAACAAAAGTGCTAACAAATCAATTTAGTCAGCTCCCCAGAATTCAGAGAGCTTTTTGATGATTAATCAGAAATGGAAGAAAAATAAATCCTACCTCATGTGTGGTAGCATTACCTTCCCAGTCTGACAGAAGACAGTTGGCTATGCTGGCACAGCAGAATAAACACAAGTATAACAGATACAATCTATGCAGTAGATTTGATGACAAGGAGCAGGTTATGAAACAAAAAGGTAAAACCTTCACATGAGCATATGCTACCTCTTCAGTCTTACAAGTCCATTCAGAATACTGGTTTCTGGCATAAGGTATCTGGCTCAGAAAAGATTTGAAGTTGCACAGTAACTTTTTAGTAAAGAGATTGAGAAAGAAAAACCACCAAAACAGTATATCCTCAGTCAAATCTCCCATGAAGTTTAGGCACAACCTTCCAGGATAAGTTCTTAAACGTGGCCAAACTACTATACTCTGTGCACAGCAAAAATGCCTTTACTGAAACAATGGGACTTCTTCACATCACTACAGTGAAGAGTTTTCAAAATCATTACCAGGCTGTGTGATGAGGTACACTGCAACCAAAAAGGGAAACACTTGCAACCTTGTGTAGCATCTTTAACCACAGAGAGGCAAAAATTAGGTTACAGATCAAGACTTCCCAGCAAACACTAGAAATTTCAGAAGTTGTAGAAGCAAGTGAAGGAAAAGGAGCTCTTGAAGAGAAAATTGCTAGTATTCAGGCACAATCCCATTTTTGGTCCTTTAACTTTTAATTTTTGCTTCTTATATGTCAGGAGAGTTTTCAAGCAGGTTAAGTTTCAATTCTTACCTACAGCCAGTGCTGCACTGTGTTCTTGGCCTCCAGTCTGTTTTAAAAGAAAAAGAGATTATGAAAATACATTCTTTTGTACCAAAATTCTTAAATGTAATGCTATGTGACCTTGTAAAAGCAAACATTCATCTGTTCCACACATTGTACTATTTCTCTGGATTTACTTTATAACCATCACTCTAAATCTCTTACATCACTGTGACTTTTGAAAAAGACGATAAAAAACAGAATTCAGAACTGTGTTTTATTTCTAGGCATATAAATAAGTAAGGAACACAATTATTTGGCAAACATGTTTCCCGGGAAAAAGGCTGCTGGTGTTAGATAATCCATTAGAACATATATCCTGTAATAAATTTAATTCTGAAGAGTCAAAGTTGTAATAAAATACCAATTGCAAACTGTTCTACTTGCATTTCATTTTGTGGACACAAACCTTAAAAAGAGAGTAACACAAGATTATTCGTTCAACCATGCAAATTAGTTCTTGAAAAAATTCATGGCTTGCATGCTGACCTCCAGAGAAGGCACTTTAAAGTCACCACTGAAAACCATGTGCTTGACAAAAACTAGTGTTCTTGGATAGCCTCAGTCTGCTATACACATTACTAACCACCACCTTAAGGCTGCTGAAATAATTTTGTTAACAGTACAGTTTAAAGGAGAAGACACAGAGTACTACAGTATCTCATGAAGCTTCACAGGAAATAATAGTATAACGTCAGCTAAGGAAGGCTCTAGAGACCTACAGCACCATGGGCAAGAAGCACAATGGAGACCACAGTAAGAATGACTCTTGACAGCCCACAGAACTGACCACAAGCAAAAAGACAGTCAGACACTTAGAACTGCAGAAATTTATTTCTCCATCCATTCCAGTGTATGCTTCTCTCTCAAAGAGGCTTCTCCCTTGACTAAGATTAATTAAGTTTGAGTAGCATCTGCTTTTTCCTTGCAACTTGGTTTCAGCTTCCCTTTAGTGTCTCAGTAGTAAGCAACAGCTAGTACTTCAGGACAACAACTAATTCACAGGACCAAGAGATGTTAACAGCACAATCTTCCTAAGACCGACTGCAGCTTCCCTAAAATTCACCCACTCTCACAAGGCATATTTTAGTATTATTTTTCCCCCTCTCCATGACTGCAGACTGCTCAGTTTGTGCTTTGTGATAAAGCAAAAAAAAAAACCTAATGCTGAGTGGAAAATGTTGGTCTCCTGCAGGTCAGGGATGAACAAAACTGATACTGCAAACAGATAAACCAAAACCGAAGTGAGACCCAACACTACTTCAAAAGGCTAATTTCCTGGAAAAAAAAAAAAAAGAAAAATCAAATAGGAAAAAACATTTAATAACACTAAAATATTCTACCTAAAAATATATTTTATTTTTGGATACTCAAGAGCTTGGGTTAAGATAATTTTGGGTTGAGAATCCAACACAATTCACTAAGCTTTGGACTTTTTGTTCATATTCATTAGAATGACCAGACTGTAGAAGTAAATGTGAAAGTAACAAACAACCCACAACACCACAGCAGCAAGGCTAGGGACTTTTTAGGAAATATTTCCTAACAGCATTAGTTCTTTATTAATCAGAAATGTCTACATTTCCAATTGATAAAATCATTAGGGGAAAAAAAAAAACAACAAGCAAATAAACTAGAACTGCTTGGCTCTTCACATCTCTCTGGAGAGAATACTGCACTTAGAACCACAAGCATTTACCACCTCCAGGAAAAGTGAGCTGGTGCTCAGGTCACTTGTCCTGAGGGCTTGAATGTTCTAGTAGAGCCATCAGGCAAAAGGGATGTGACCAGGAAAGCTGAGCATTAGAGGTCAGTTGGACTATTATCAGTAACAGGCCAACAGATGTTAGCACAGGAATCCATTAACTGGATTCCTATCTTTTAGCACTGATGAGAATGTCTCTGTGCAAAACAGATGAGACTGAGCACACTTGATGCTATACTGCCAATCTGATATTCAGTTTTTGCAGTGTGACTTCACATCACACAGTATTTCATATTTAGAGGTTAGCAATAAGCAATATAATAAAGCACTGCCTAAATGGATAAGAAATTGACTTGCAGATCTCTGGCAGTCAGTGGGGAATAATCAGAGAACGTCTACTAAAAATGGCTAGATGTGAAATCAATGGTGTGATAGATTCTTTACACAATTTTTGCATTTCCAGATACACCTTAATTTAGACGCAAGAGTATCTAAATAATCATCTATTGTGAGGTTCAGAGTGAATTACTTGGGTTCTCCCAGTTAGTACAGAAGATCTGCAAAACATCTGAGCTTCCTTCTGACTGATTCTCAGGGTTTTGATCTGCAGATAAATACAGAAAGTGTACCACAGGCACAAGATGAGACATGTATAGTATATAATTTATTAGGTAGTGAAAATTGAATAATACAGAAGCAAACATTTTTTTCAACTGCTTGTGATTCTGAGGTAGCCAAGTATTTCATGTTAGGTTACAGAGAGAAGCAGCTCTGGGCAGTAAAATTGCCTCTGTTGAATGGGTTAACAGCTCACGGATTTTTCTTTAGCCTTTTTTAATACCATTTTACAGAGTCAAATAGCAGAAAGATTAATGCTTCCCATCCTAGGAATCTCTGTTGCACACACACATCCCCTCCCTTGACTTGCAGCCTAACTTCACCACAGCAGAAAAAGGCCAAAGCATATGCTAACATCTCAGGCCAACTACAACAGGAATTCAAAGAATTGTCACAACAGTTGGAGAACAAATGTAGAAAAAACATCTCCAGCCATTACACAGGGACAGTGAATCCTCTAAACTGCAGCTTTTTATTTTCAGAAGAAAACAAACCCAAGCATCATTCAGTTCAGAGGAAAAGCCTGTAGTTGACACAAATCAAATGGTACCCAAATATAAAAGACTTACCTAGTAAAGCTGGCATCACTGTGGATAATGGAACTTGAAAAAAAAACACCAAAACAAAACAGCTAACCAGTGAATAACTGTGTTTTGGGTATCCACCTCATATTGGAACTGATGTTGCTTAGCTCAGTAGTACATGAAAACACATTTCAGGAGAGAAAAGCTAACCATTAACTTCTAGTATGAAAACAACATCTGCCCAACTCTGACTGAACTAAAGAAGCTTCTACACACAGGCCTAGACATGTCAGCAACCATCAGTCAAGATTTGTTACAAGAATGGTGATTTTGTAGGCTTTCCACCACTCAGGTTTTTCTACCTATTAAGAACTTAAAACATTGAGTAGTAAGAAAAAGTTTACAACAACTTTGCAATAAGAATCTAAATTACTTCCTGTGCACTCAATTGGTACCTCAGCACATCAGGAAACTTCAGAAAGAATTACTTCATAAGACTTACAACACTGAAAGAAAACTTGCACAGGATTCATGTACTCCATCTGAGGTATTAGGCACCCAGGCTTTAGTAGCAGTCTTCAAAACACAGTCCACTCTGCTGCTTTCAGAGAGGAAATGTTTAAATAGCTTGTTTCTAAGTTCAACCAAGTACCAAGATTTGCCTTGCTAAGTGCATCGCCAACTTGAATTCTGTGTGATAAAGACATGGAGGTATTCTCAGCCCATAAACTGCCCTTGCCTACTGCTGAACAGCACAGGACCTAGCTCAAGCACTACATTGCTCTTGCCATTTTTAGACACTCCTGCTCTCGTTTCAGTTACAGACTAGAAATTAAGTTTGAGGAAAACACTTCAAAAATTGGGTTACTCCTAGAATCACACATTAAATCACAAAATACAAGCCCAGTCCAAAACAGAACCACTAGTCAAATACATCCCACATCTTGTGGGTAATAAAAAAAGAACACTAGATAAACATTTAGTAATAAAACCTGATTTTTAGTAACAATAACAGATGGCTAAGCTATAAAAAAAAATCATAGCTAAGATCACGTTTCACAGGAAGTTTCAGGACATCTGCAGATGAACCCATGGTTCAATGCTAAATGGATGCAAACTCCAACATTAACATCAGTGATTCTGAAAGAAGACTCTGCTGTATCTGGCAATCAAATATTATATTAAGTATATGCAAATGTAGCCTATCACTACTGCAAAGTGACCTTAGTTCTTTATAAGAAAGCAAATGTACTGGTTGGCTGCTATAAAACCACATTTTTGACTTCTGGCTATGGAAGGCTCAAGTCTTTCATCTCCATTAATTTTTACTAATGCTTCCAAAGCTAACTTGTAGCTCAGAAGTCTGTGTGCTTTATCAAGCCTCTCCTCCTCCTATATAATTTCTCAATGCTGTCTTACAGTATTGTGTATTACTTGCTACACTCCAACCAGTTCATGATTTAACAACAGAAATGGTGATTTGACATGAAAGCTTTCTTGACAGTTGTCAATCTGTGTTAGACACTTGCCAAAAGCACGTGTCATGTTTTTTGTCCTTTATTCACAGATTAAAATGTATTTATGCCAACATAACTTACATTGTACACAGCTGTACTGGAATACAGCTCTTCATACTGTGCATCCAATGAGTGGTGAGCTCATTATCACGCGCTAAGCTAGGAGCACAGCTAACTAACTACTTGGTATACTCCAAGTGAGGTCCACAAAGCAGTTTCAGTTTCTCTAAAGTTTAGTCTGAAGATTTTGCTTCAAAAGAAACGCAGCAAAAAGCCATGAGTTTTGCTCTAAAGAAAATATTTCAAGGCGGTTTAGATGCTGGACTGTATCTTAATAAGAGGAAGACATGGTTATATACACAAACCCCCTTAAAAAAAAAAAGGGGGAAAACCACAGATAAGTGAGAAGCCTGTATGGCATAAGAGGATATCCACACATATACAAAACCTATACTTGGCATGAAAATTCGTACTTCATCCACTTACAGGTATGTTTTCCACAGCAAACTATTACCTCGGCTTAGTAGAAACAGTAAAATGAACTTAATCCTCATTCTTGCATCTTACCAAAGCTTTACATTGAAACAAAAAAAAAAAGAAAAAAAGAGCTGCAAGTTGAAGACCAAGTACAAGAGACTTTTTAACCAAACCAGGAAGTTTATTTAAATATTTCCTAATACAATTTTAATAGCACTCAGGTTTTCACTCCTCAAAAAAAAAAAAAGTACTGAAGTATTCCTTAGCTAGTAAAAGACACTGGATACCTGTACAAGATTAAATTATATTGTTGTTTGCTATCTACTGCATGTTTAACTTCCCTATGACTACTTAGCACTGCTATTTTTCTGCAGTTGATGCTTCCTTTGATGTTATGCTCTTAAAACCCAGTTGAGAAGTGCTCCTGAATACCAACCAAGTGATTCAACAGCTTTTTCATCTAAGCTATAAAAATGTTTTAAAATGTTTCTGTTTAGGACTGAGAGTTCTGAGTCAATTACCAGCATAACAGAAACAAAACCATACCCTGTCTCAGGAAGATTGCAGCAATACTGATTCACTTGTGTAATAAAAACAGTAAGGCAAGAAAAGGTCAAAAGGGCTTTCCCATTCAGCATTATTAGTAGCTTATGATCAGCTCTGAGCAACCCCAAGACACATAATCCTATTCAGTAACATTTAAACAGGAGTCTTATTTCATAGAAACTATATTTCTACAGTCAGGGTAAACCACTTATTTCAGGACTACACCAGGTCATATGAAAAGAAAGGAACTTCTATTGTGAAAGGAAACCAACCACATAAGAGAGGAACCACCTAAAACACATTTTTACTAGTTTTAGTGAGTTTTAACCATAAACTGGTTCCTCAATACTACCAGAAATCGAGAGCTAAAGCCACAGTTAATGCTCTAACAGGCAAAAGCATAAGATTAATCCAGACCAAAGCTGATTAGGCTACAGCTATGAAGTTTCACAGAGAGCATCTCTGCTGCTCAGAGGGAATGGATTTGATTATTTCAGATTTCAAATAACACAGATGAGCTTTTAATAAGCCTAGAAAGTCCTTCCTATGAAAAACAACAGCAGTAAGTTTTGCCACATGCTTCTCATAGACTCAAGGGACTGAGCAGGTTACAAGGATACCCAAGCAGTTCGCTTTAGTTCCTTCCCCTCAAGGTCCCTCTACTAGTACTAAGCAAGTCTCAGCAGAGGCAGCTCCTCTGTAGTCATAACTCATGCACAAACCAGTAGGCAACACTGTGCAAGAGCAACTCCCTGACAGAGCCTTGGGACAAGCAGTAATTTCTGCTCCTGCCAGAGTAACAGTCATACAGCACTGAGACTACTGAAAGCACCTCCAGCTTGACCAAAAATGCCTTGACCTCCACATCCATGGGAAGATATGAAATGTTTCCGCTGAAATTAAAAAAAGAAGGGGGGAAGTTGGAAGAAGAAAAAAAAGGGAAGCTTTTCAATTCAGGTAAACAGTAATATTCCAGTAACAGAAGTTTGAGATTATTTCTAATACAAAGAAAAATAAAGAGGCCTAGATGCCAGAAAAAACAATAAAAAGAGTAATCAATCATAGCAATCACTAGGTGACCAGAAAAGAAGAATGTAACCATGTGATTTTAACCTGTGACTTCAGATGTTTATTGGGTAGCATTTAAGATGGAAGCATGCACAAAAGTTACAGAACACAGGGTGAAAAACATAAGAAAGGTAGCATGGGAATGGCTGTGCCCAGCTCCTAGGGATCACTGCATGTATTCAACAGCTTTATCCAACAGTCAGGAAAACAAACAAAAAACAGGAGCCGTACAACAAGGTCTTAATTCCTGCATCGTAATTTAAGGACACTGAGTCTCAACAGCTACATAGTATTTCTGTTCAGTAATTTCCAAAATCAATTCCAGGATGAGCTAAAAGGAGGCAAGCTGCTCCAGGGGAGGTTCAGATTGGACATCAGAAAAGGTTCTTCAGTGACCGGGCAGTTGGTCACTGAAGCAGGCTGCCCGGGGAAGTGGTCACAGCAGCAAACCTGCCAGAGGTCAAGGAGCATCTGAATGACGCTTCAGTCACATGGTTTAGTTTTAGGTAGTCCTGCAAGGAGCAGCAAGTTGGACTTGGTAATTCTGATTGGTCCCTTCCAACTTGAGATATTCTATACTATAAATAATAAAACTGCAGTTATGTGGTCAAGCAGTAGGCTGAATATTAACCAGATATGAAGGACTACAAGTTAAATGTCCAAGTCCTTACAGAGTTAAAAGAAACAAACGAAAAACTCCACAAAATCCAGAAATGTCCTTTAACAAGCACTTAAGAGTCCTGCTTTAAGTCAGGAAGTGGAACAAGCAACATCTGACATTAACCTAATAGAACAGACCACATAAAAAACAATACGAAAGTCCAGTCACCTGTCTCAACAAGCACAGCTTTTCAGGTCAAACATCTTTCTGATGAGAAAAGTTTACATATTTCACTGGTCTGTTTAAAAGTGACTTTTCAAAAAGTCAAAACAATGCTTAAATTAATGTCTTTGATTTGAAGGCTCATTGGACAAACAGAATTAAACAGTTCATGTTGTCCTGAACAATAATTTACAGGTGGAGAAAAAGAGCAGCTTTCCCTTCATAAACAAATGGGAATGCCTGACGTCTCAAGTAGAATACAGTTTATTAAATGAGCCATTAAACCAGATTAAAAACTCACTTCTTTAAACCTTACTCTAGTGACTGCTGCAGTAGGACTTCTACATAAAAAGGAAGGCTATTTTGGAAGAACACTACACTGAATTCTGCTTGATTACAGTAAAAAAAAAAACCCTGTCACTGACCATTTGCAGATTACTACCATACTACTATATTAATTCAAAGTTTTAAGTAATTTTATGTCCACTGTGGGAGAAGATACCACATAACATTGCATCAGCACAGGCTGATTATTTACATTCATTGCTAATATCTAGTATTGAACTTTTAAAAATACAGAATTGCACAAAAGCTATCTCAGTCACTCACATTCAACAAACCCCAAGATAAAATACAGCAAATAAACAGGAGACAGCTCAGTCAGGCTTAAAAAATTGTCAGCTATTCTCCTTACTTGCCTTAGATACCAGCATTAATAAAAAATAAATGGATGCTGGTAGGATATCAGTAACATTATCAGAATTTCAACCAAAAATATATTATACTGAGTGTCAAAAACATAAAAAGTACTTAACCTCCATATCCAAGGAGACCTTATAGTGGCCTTCCAGTATCTGAAGGGGGCCTACAGGAAAGCTGGGGAGCAACTTTTTACCAGGGTGTGTAGTGATAGGACGAGTGGTAATGGTTTTAAAGTGGAAGAGGGGAGATTTAAGTAAGATGTTAGGAAGAAATTCTTTACTGCTAGGGTGGTGAGACACTGGAACAGGCTGCTCAGGGACGTTGTTAATGCCCCCTCCCTGGAGCTGTTCAAGGCCAGGTTTGACAGACCTTTGTGCAACCTGGTCTAGTGGAAGGTGTCCCTGTCCCTGCCCTTGCAGGGCGGTTGGAACTAGATGATCTGTAAGGTCCCTTCCAACCTTAACCATTCTATGATTCTATATACTACAGACCACTCCAACAAACCTGCTTTCACATGGATGACAAACCAATTCAAGAAGCTCTGCTGAACTGCAAATAGAATTTATAGGCAAATCTACAGCAATATATTTAGAGCAACACAACCAGACGATACTGGTTTTTACTTGTGGCACAAATGGGAAGTAAAAGTGGTTTCAGTTGTCAGAAAGACATTCACTTTTCTTCGTGTGTTTACAGTATATAGCCTCTTTGTGACAGATTATTCTTCTACCCCTGATGGTTGCCACATCACCCATCTGCTGGTATCTGCTAGGCTCTGCAGTGGAAGCTTTTCAAGTTGCTCAGAAGCATTTCTAACTTCACCACATTCTACACTGGTTACACGGCTTCCCAAGATGAAAAAAATCTTTCTGAAAACACACAGTGAAAGCTGCACTTTTTTTAAACACTTATTTCCTTATTTAATAGAGGAAACATTTAGCATTGAGTAAAACAAAACAGAACCTTGCTTTATGTGTCTTGCAATACATTTGATTTCATATAAACTTCCCAGAGAGTCAAAGCCATACAGAAGTCTTAACACATCCAATACAGGCTTACTCAACACAGTATCTCTTCTGAAAGAGGCCCTCCACTTCTAACCTTCCGTAACAAATTTTCCTGCTCTAAGTTCAGCACACATTAAGGGATTTACACTGAAAGAATTAATGTGTAGCTGAAGAGATTTTAAAGACTGTCCCCACAAGGAAGCAGAACATTTGAAGATGTGTCAGCGAGACAAATGCTACTTGTGTAGAGCTCTACAAGCCACAACAAAGTGTTCTCTAAATTAATAAGAAAATGGCAGGTACACATTTGCTACCACTTTGCAAACATAATGCTGAAGGTGTTTTCATATTTATTAAAATTAGCACAAAATGCACAACCTGTTAATCCACAAACACTGCAGTATCAGTGCTGGAACAGGGACTCCACAATATGTTAATCAGTTTGCTCAAAACATCTCCCCATCATCATTATAGGGGAACAATTCTAGGTTGCACAGAAAGATTTTTAAGTCTTTAGGCATGCAGACAAGTTCACGCTGCGTATGAGATATAAAGCTATAAAATAAATGAATAATTATCAGATATTATATGCAAAAGCAGGAGATAATTATCAAGACCTTATCTGAATGACTGATACTCTGGAAAAACAATCCCGTCCAAGTAAGTTTATGTAATGAAAAAGAAAAGCAAGAACAAGAGCAATAGGGCAAAAACTAAAATGTTATATGTCCTTCAGTGTCTGTGATAACAGACAGCTGAAATACCAGAACCAGGAGAAATACCACTTGGATAAAATAGGCACACACATCTTACAAAACCATTTGAGATAGTCTGCACCACACTGAGGTCCAGGTGGCTTAATATTTCCATCTCAGCACCAGCCATGCAAGACACAGATATTCCCTGCCCCAGTGTGCTCCTGTGTTGCGCATTCTCTTTTCAGCAAGGTCCCAGAGCTGGGGGCCTGAGCTCAGACCTGGGTCAGGTCTAAAACGTGATAGAGCTCAGTAGGCTCTCAGCTGATGTCTTTGCAAACCAAAGTTAATGCTGGTAACAGTGAACTTAAGTTTGTGCAGCACTACCCCTGAGCTAAGAAAGGACTGCTTGGTCCTAAAGAAAATGCTAAATTAAGACAAGTACTTTACCACAACTGCAGACAAAGAGCTACCTTCTGGAACTACCCAGTTTCACTCAGTCTAGCCACCCTGTTATAATTTTTCTCTCAGAGAGATGGGGGGATGATACAGTGGGTAGAAGCCCCTGCTCTGCTAGGCTCATGAGCTTTTCCACTTTCTGTACAGGGAAAGCTATGCACTCAAATTTAGTGAAAGACAAAAATTATTTATTCACATCATATATTATCAGAATAACCTAAAGGATTAAACTAAAAATAACTATCAGATAATTACAGTGTAGTACCTCAAATTGTGACATAGAACCACTGGTGTGTAGTTTCTCCTTTAAATTGGGAAAATGCATTTTCAAACTCAGTATTTGGGAAGGAGTCTCCTACGCATTTTAGTGTCAGGCAGGAGCTGTTAGAATTTACAGGCTCTGGCAACAAAGCTCTTGAAATTATTGCTCACAAATAGTTGTATAATATAAGTCACCTTTATTTTAAAAAAAGGCTACATGAAGTCAAACACTGTTTTCACTATGTCATTTCTGACAGATGCACATTTTTGACCACTGTGAGCCTTCAAAACTTTCCTACCATTACTCTAGGTTTAGCAAAGGATATTTTAATATTAGTTATTAGCAACAGATACACAACACAACTTCATAAAGTTATCCTAGATTGCTTATAAAATTTAGGTGAATTAACTGGCATTTGAAGACTAAAAAAGCATCTGTAATTAATTGGGTCATAAAAGCTTAATGTTTCTTTACTGGCTAGGATACTGCTTCCTTCCATGTTCATCCTAGGACCCAGCTGCATCACTCCACTCTGGGCTAAGAGCACTCTCCTGACATGAGTTTACTTAGCCCTGTAGCTCAAATGGTAGCAGTAAACAGAAGGGCAGGACTGAAGCTTTACAGAGGAATAAAGTATATAGTAAGGTATAACCACAGAGGAAAACTGAATGCATATTTAGTTCACAACTTTGTGGATGTCTTCCCTGTACCAAAGACTGCTTCTTCATTTATAACATCAAAGTATTCTTAAAGTAAGTTGTAAATCTGGCACTTACTATCAATGTGGCTATGATTTACCTATCTCAAGACACATTCGGCAACAGCTTATGAGCTGCTAAACTGCTACACAGTGGTCACAGCTCTTCACATAAGATCCTTTTACCATTCTGAACCTACACACAACCTACAGAGGGCTTTAAATGCCTGTGAATTATGATACATCCTTATTTTTACTATCATATATTATTTTCAGTTAAAATTATGCCCCAACAAGCACCCATAGAATAATTACCAGTGCATTAATAGTATCTTCCAAAGCATCTGGACATTCAAATGAGCATGCTTAGTCGTGATCAATATCTAAACTATATTTAGTTAGTTTCCTTTTTTTCTCTCTCTCCAGGCTCTGAAGCATCAGATTTGAAGTTTCATTGCTTGCACTATCACACTTCAAATAGTCTTTATATATAGTAAGAGGTGCAGCCACATCGTATTAGTCCCAGTGGAAAAGGCAAATAGACTATGTTTAACATCCTACTAAAGAAAAAAGGCTACTTTTTCTCCTACTGTGAGAGCAGGAATTTAATCACTTTGCATTCCAATTTAAATACTCACATATTATTCACTGCCATTGAGCCTTTTGTCTGGTAAGCTACAGTTATTAAGAAAAAAAATTTGCATGAACTACTTGCTTTCAATAGATCAAAACACTTTTTACTCCTTGGCCTAAAATATTATGGAAAACAAAAAAAACATTCTATAAGCAAAGACACCTAAGGAAGTGTTTACCAATTGGTAGTGTCTTCTTGCAGTCTTAACAGAGAACTCCCTTCCTCAGATGACCGAAGCAGCAGCTCGTCTTCAGAATCTGAACAAACAGAAGATTCCCATTAAACATAAACAACACACAGTATTTCAATTACATAAGCCAGTGCAAGGGGTAAGTCAAAGCTATTCCTGCAGTGCTAAGGAACCTACAAAACTCTTTGGGAATGCATCTAAAATATGCAGATTGCAAAAACACTTTTGATTTTATGGAAGTGACATTACAGGAAATGGAAAGGCATCCTTACAAACTCTTCCATGAGTCAGTAAGGCGATTCGCTACCCATGAGCACAAGATCAGAAATAGAGCACAGCATCTCAGCACTACTGAGTTAAAGTTTCACAGTGAAAGAACACAAAAATAGAGTATTACACCTCTGCATTACTGAGCCAAGTTACAGAGTTGCAGCAGGAAAAAAAGTAGGTCTTGGTTCAAGTTTTATTTGCAGTGCCATATATATTGCACACCAGGAAAAATGCTTCATTGCTACAGTTTTCATCAGTTAAAGACAAATATGACCAATGCCAATTTTTACCTTTCTGAACTTACTCTAGGATTAGTGAGATTTCCTGCTTGGAACTATATAATCTTTAAGGTCCTTTCCAACCCAAACCTTTCTGGAAAAACTAAGTTTCCCATTTAGAAAATGAGTATTGTATGGTCAGACAGAACAGCATTTCCTACGGAAGTGTGCCATTGAGATCTACTGCAGGCATTCAAAGAGTGTTTATTTGGAGTAGGTTTATATAGCAAAGAGTCTACCTTGTTTGGTACACTAATAGAATGATGAACTAGCCAAAACTGGCACCTTTCTGTTGAAAGGTTATTTTTTTTCCATTTGGGGTTTTGTAGGCTGCTCCTGTAATTCTGTGATTTCAGCCAGTTTAAATACTGGCATGTCATCACTTAACCTGTCCCCAGGAAAACCACTGTTGCTCCCACTTCAGTTATTGTTCCCGGTAACAGAATCCACTCTGTCAATATATCACATCTCAAGGTTTCTTTTAAAGAGTGATCTTCCCATTTTGCACTACAGCTCTCTTTCTGCTTCTAAAGGAAAGTCAACCACATTCTGCAACATCTTTTTTTCAGCATAAACTTGTTTTACAAATATAAAAGCCTTTTCATGTTAATGGCTTTTGCAGATCCAGCTGAAGAGTCCTAAAATATTCAGTGTTAGTTTGTATTTAATCAGCTATCAGCAGCTCCTCATACATCAAATAATCCTGATTAACAAGCACTTAACAAAAAATATGCTGCTTCACAGTGAATCTTCTAATCACAAAGGCATAGTATTACTGATTTGTCCCAGCTTGGGAAAGGTGGAAGGAACGGGAAAAACTATGCAGTATTGAGGCTGGGGGATGATTTTAGTCACAGTGAAAACTGTAAGCAAATGTTACTACCCATTTCCCCTACCCACTCCTCCCCCATCCCAACAAAAGAGAGCCCTGTGACCTGTACAGCACAGCTCAGAGAAGAGAAGGCAAATATACTTGACAAATAGAATGCAGAAGATCTCAAGGTGGAAGGGACTTAGAAGAATTATAAATAAAATAAAGAGATCCTATTTGCAGCTACACTGAAACAAACAGTTGCAACAGACACTTTAAAAGTAAAAATTAAAATTGCCAATTTATCTCAAGCCAGCATCTAAGATAAGCAGGTGCCTGGCAAAATAATGTTGGGTTTCTTTCCCTGCAAATGTTCTTGTGTGAAGCACTACTTCTCACTTGCAGAAAGGGAAATCCAAAAAACACCCAAGACACCTTATTCACTTCATTAAAGCATAGGCTTTGTTATAACAATTGTTCCACTACCCTATTTCAGACCCTTTCATTCACAGTCCTCCTGCCAAGTAACTGTATGAAGTTAACAATTCAGTTAAAAACTTCTGAATGGAAGCCATAAGGTCCTATACTCACATGCTGCTTGATAAGTCGCTGAGCAGAGCAGCAATGTCACAGTCTACAGTCTGGTAACAGGATTTGAAAGTTCTGCTGGCTGAGTGACCATTTATGCAATTGCAACATGTGCAATTTCCTTCAACACACTCAACAAAAATACTTCCTTCTACCCTGCTACGCTGCAGTATGAAAAGCTTCCTATTCAGTATCAGAGAATGGACTTTTTTTCAAGCATGACTGATCATTTCATTAAACTAAACTTGTGCTACACTTCCACTGGACCAACTCACATTAATACGTGTTGCCAAATTCAAATGTTTACACACTTCCTCATAACTACATAAAGTAACATGTAGGATTTTGGTTTACTAAAAGCACTATCTAAGCCTGCTGGAGAGTCTTCTGCCCCTCCAGTCCCACACCGCTCTACATTGCTCCCTCTCCTGGCTGCTCAGCATCTCCTCTGCTGCAGGTCCTTCCTGGTAACCCATTCTGCAGACTGGCCTTCAGGTGAGAAAGGGAAGCAAGTGCTAGCAGCAAAAGCTGCATAGAAATTCTGGATGGGAAAAGCCAATGTGGCAGAGGAGAAGTAGGTACAGTGGTCCAGAGGGACCATGGAAACATCCTCCTGCAGATGAACTATGTAATCTCCCAGTGCTGAGAGAATAAAGTCTGGTGTGACAGGAGGAACTGGAGAGGAAAGAGGCTACTGCACAGGAGCAACTGGGCAGCGCTGTACATGGAAAGGAGAGGGGTACTGCAGAAGGGGCACACACAGAAAGATGCAGACTTGGTCCCTTTGGAAGATCTCCCCGGCTTTTAAGAAAACAATCCCTTATATGTGTTCTAGATTATTGTGGTTCAGTTGATTATATATATATATAAAGCTCTCCTGGCAGGTTTTTTGTTTTTTTTTTCTTTTTAAATAACAGATTCCCCAAACTGTAACCTACGGTACAATTAACACAGCTGAGAAAAACTAAGCTGCTTAGTCTTCTGTCAATATTTGTTTAAAAATTAATTCTCTTTACTTCAGTAGACCTTTGTGAAATAAATTAACACTGTTTCTTTGACAGACTAATTAGAATAGCAGGTGAACAACAAAAGAGTAAGCTCATTCTCAGGAGACATCCTTGCTTGCCCTCCACACACTGTGTTGGCATAGCTTTGAAGAATTCAGAGTTCAAAAGAAGGAAGCAGACAATAAACATACTTGTTCCTGGTAAATTCGGGAGACTTAACGTGTTAATTTAAGCGACCATCCCTTACTTCATTAGTTTTGTCACTTAAGGGGAAGGTGGAATGAAAACTCTGAAATACAACACCTGATTAAATCTTGTTCTCCATACAAATTTCATGCTCAAGAAAACTATTAACCATAAAGATGCAAAGAACCTTCTGTGAATCTATCGTGTTTTTCCCTGGTGCACATGTTTCAACAGGCAGAACCCCAGCCGCTGCTTCCCAAGGCTCCAAGTTTTGCACTCATTTCAGCTACAAGGCAGAACACCTGAGAAATTTATTCATGGCTTTGTTCTCAGGAGAGACTGTAACACAGTAACAGCTACACAGGGGTTAACAGAGTTTACTTACACAGTTTTGTATATACTTGCTTGTATTAAAGCAAGACTGCCACTCACAGCCCACGTAACCTCTGTGTCACAGTTGGCTCTAAGTCTTCCAAAGCAGGTAAAAGAGATGATTCAGGGCTGAGGTGCAGATAGCAACTGAAGTCAAAGCACTTCCTGAAGTGCTGCACAAACCATCGACTTCAGAGCCAATAACCTGCACTCCAGTCCTCTGCCTTGCTCCAGTTGGCCACTTGCTTCCCAAGGACACTACCAAGGTGACCATCTGCAGTGGCCTGAGATGCCATTTAATTTCTTCTGTGATTAGTAACTTAAACAACATCTCCAAAACCCTACAGGAACATAGGACAAGGGGTATATGGTTTTAAACCGAAAGAGGGGAGATTTGGTTTAAACACCAGGAAATTCTTCACCACGGGTAGTTAAGGTACTGGTATAGGCTGCTCAGGGAGGTTGTGGAAGCCCCATCCCTGGAGGTGTTCAAGGCCAGGTTGGATGAGGCTTTGTGCAGCCTGGTCTAGTGTCACGTGTCCCTGCTCACAGCAGGGAGGTTGGAACCTCATGATCTTTAAGGTCCCTTCCAACCTTAACCATTCTATGACTCTATAGATTTCACAACTTAATATGCAGGTTATTTAAACTCAAAAGCTTTGTCTAAAGTATGTTTAGGAATAACCCCACACAGCTTGTATAACCAACAGTATTGTATAGATACCAACCACATTTAAAATCATGTTACAAACATCATCTTTGCCTGTGCTTGACTTTGCTTGGCCCAAAACACACAGAAAGTACAGAAGAGACAGCAATGAATATTTGAGGTGATGCATCCTCCCCAACACAGATCACAACAGACTGCTAGTGACAACAGCCCATCAACAGGTTAAGACATTATCTGAGACGCAGAGTGTACAAAATGAGTTAAAGAAAAAAAAAGAATCATAAAGACCCATGAAGATAACTAAGTGTCAGAAGGCTTAAGGGAGCTTACAAAAATTCTGTCGCCAGGCATAAAACAGCACACTAACTGAGCAGTCAAAATAATCCCTGCAGGGCTTCTGACAGATTACTCTTAACAGTGAGGCAGCTATGAAAAAAAGAGGCAGAAAGTAACACACATCCAGTGTCCTATAAAAATGGGGAAACCTATGAATAATAGAATTCACAAAGACAGGTCCATGCAAAATAAAACTTGTTTGATAATTTTATCCCTCACTAAAATGATACGATCCCTCACTACAATTACATGGACTTTTTTTCCTTACCAACATATATTACCAAACCTTTAATTTTCAGTTGGAAAGGGAAACTCTCCTGTGATTTGAGTAATTGGTGGTCAGAGACCTACTAAAAAATCCGCAGTAGTTTACTTCTACACAGCTGAAAAAGTAAGTTCTCATGCCTTTATTTTCAGGACAGCAATGAAACCAAATGTTTAAGGTCAAAGTAATGACAGTAAAACTCAAGAGTTACATCATACAGTTAACAATGATGCTGTGGTACATTCAGAATTTAAAACAATTTGCTTCCAGAAGATGGCCCAGCTCTGCTTCCATGCAACACCACAGCACTCAACAGATACCCTAACCATTTTCAACATCACATTATTCCTTTTCTTCAGTCACCAGAACACCGGTTACAGGACTTAAATATGACCTTCCTTACAGGTTTGAGCTCAAAAGCATCAAAACATATCCCCATACTAGACTTAATTTTGTGTGTAACTGAAGATTGTCCAGTTAATTCAGAGTTGCAAAGAGAGATGGAAAGGACCCACACATAACCTTCCCTTGTCTCCACAGCAAACATTTGGCAAAAGTTTGAAGTATTATCATGCTAACACAATGCATTAAATTAAGTGAAATCTACCAAAGAGAACACTGACCAGCTTTTCCTGTTAATTACTTCAAAGTCATGGAAAGGATTCCCAACTGTGAATGCTTTTTCTCCTGTCAGTGCCCCATCTCAGCTTTCAAACACTGGACTTGATATTTTGAGCTCAGTAGTGTTGTATGGTTTAGCTACTTGCCTTAAAAAAACAAAACAAAACATTTCAAAATCACTAAATATTACAGGAGGTCTGAATCTTGAAAGATGCCTACCCTTATCAGATTTATTTATTAATTACAATGGTGAGTAGTGTGTGCTCCAGGTCCAAGACAGTTCAATTACAGTCCAGAAGTTCTGATTACTTTCAAATCATTTTTCAATGAATGGTTAAGGTTAGAAGGGACCTTAAAGATCATCAGGTTCCAACTTCCCTGCTATGAGCAGGGACACCTCACACTAGACCAGGGCTCCAGAGCTGTACACAGTACTCCAGGTGAGGTCTCACCAGAGCAGAGCAGAGTAGAGGGGCAGAATCCCTTCCCTGGCCCTGTTGGCCACACTTCTTTTAATGCAGCCCAGGATGTGGTTGGCCCTCTGGGCTTCAGCACACACTGGCAGCTCATGTTGAGCCTCTCATCTACTGCCACCCCCAAGTCCTTTTCCAGCTCTCTAGCCATTCTCCCCCCAGCCAGTATTTGTGCCTGGGGTTGCGCCAACCCACGTGCAGGACCCTGCACTTGGCCTTGCTGAACCTCATGAGGTTCACCTGGGCCTACCTCTCAAGCCTGTCAAGGTCCCTCTGGATGGCATCCCTCCCCTCTAGGGTGTCAACTGCTCCACACAGCTTGGTATCGTCAGCAAACTTGCTGAGGACACACTCAATCATTGCCCATGTCTCCAACAAAGATGTTAAACAGCACTGGTCCCAATACTGACCCCTGAGGAACATCACTTGTCACTTGCCTCCACTTGGACATTGAGTCATCGACCACAACTCTGAGTGTGGCCATCCAGCCAATTATTTATCCACCAAGTGGTCCATCTATCAAACCCATGCCTTGTCAGTTTGGAAACTAGGATGTTGTGTGGGACAGTGTAAAATGTTTTGCACAAATCCAGGTAGATGATGTCAGTTGCTCTTCCACTATCCACCACCTCTGTAGCCTTGTCATAGAAGGCCACCAAATTTCTTACCTTCAAACCCTCATTCACCCAGCTTCTTGGAGCTCCTGAACTCACGCCTCTATTTACCATAAACACAGCAGTAGGAAGAATGTAGCTCTTGTGTAAAACAGGAAACTGAAACTGCTAAATACCTATTCTATTTAGCCATACAAGTACATTCCTCTGTTTCAAAGACAAATCCAGAAGAGGAACTGTAATTCTAGGAATCATTTAAATACTCTAAAATTGACTGTTTAACTATGGGCAGTCAGAATATATTCCAGAAAGACCTGAAAAGGCATAACCAGTATCTTCTTCAGTTCCTCTTTAAAATAAAGCTATTCTTTAGAGAGTGACTCAAGTTGTCCGAGTGACTCAACACAGAGATGAAGAGGCAGGACACAGACGACGTGGTCTACTGATTAGTTATGGAACAGGTTTCCATGGTGGGGTTGAAAAGGGCTGTAACAAACAGTTACAGGCAGACTGAAACAGGAGTAATCTTTTCCTAATACTGGTACTAGGATGTTCTTGATACAAAGGAGGAGGACAATTAAGTTTAGATAGTGTAACTTATAAGAAGTTGGTCAGAAATGCAAAATCCTTGCAAAAAGCTCTGATAATCATAGCAATCAGATGTCAGAAAAAAGTTACTGCTATGCACGCTGTGACTCGCAAACTTTGACCCACATAGTGAAACACACACAGCTTGGAAGATTTCTTCCCTCTGAAGTACAGATGCCATGCATCTTCTGACCTCAGTTAATGTATGTTTGCTCCTTGGATACACAACACCTGACCAAGGGATTGAACGAGACTGTAGAAACCAGGAATTATCCCATGGAATGAACATTGGACCAGTCCTTATTTTTCTACTCTCTACAGAGGCAGAACAAAAAGAAGATCCATACGTGACCAGAACCAGCAGATCACTAAGACTGCTTTCAAAGAGCCTACTTGAAGAGTTAAAGGTATGAGTCATCTACATGAACACTTCAATAAGTTAACACTTGTTACAGAAGGATAGAAGTTGCATATCCCAACTCCAGGAACAGTTTAAGACTTCCACTGGACAAAGATGTATCATAAGCAAAGACTAAACCCAAAGACTTGACCATTCAAATAAAAATTCCTCCTCACTAGGTTCTGCTGTGCTTAGTCTTTTGTGGATCCACCCCTTAAGCCCCTATCCATAAGCTGTCTCAGCTTCAGCTGAGAGAGGCACCAACCTGGCTCATGACCAGATGCTGAATTCAAGACTTGTCAAATAGAGATTAGAGTTAGGCTTCCCTTATGCTACAATCAGTAGGTTATCAGGCATAAGACCCTGCCATTTAAGAACTCTGAAGGGTGGGAGAGGAGGAAAGGAGAGAGGCCATGGAGGCCATGAAGCCCTGGCTCTGGCTAGTTCATCGATATATCCTTTTTTTCCTCTTTCCTAATCAGCTGGATTTAGACAAGCTTGTTATCTAGTCCACAGAGAGGCTGGCATTACTTCCAGCTCTTAGCCATGTTTACAGTACCTAACTTTATCTGACATGTAAACAGTTTAAGCTCTTAGCTTAAACAGTCTGAATGATCTTTTTAGGATCCAATATTTACTTTAAAAATAAAAAAAGAAGATACTGCAGAGCTTATGTTTGAGACCTTGAGTAGGAAGTCTCACCCTCAGAAGTTTGTCTGTAGACTATCTCAGCTTTTACATCTGCTTCTCACTAGAGAGACATTAAAGGCAACTGGACTGCTGTTTCTGCACAGGAAATCTGATGAACTTTAAGCCATTCTTACACTCCCACATCCTCCAATTTACGTCTGTATTGAGGGAGCACAAGATCTTTGTTCAAAGTGTACTTGCAGATGCCATCATCTCCAGAGGCGTTTTTCCTACATTTAACGTGCATGTTACAACCTCAGTCAAAATAGGAACACAATTTTTCTATAATATTCTGTATTCGGAGTAACAAATGAAGCATTTAAGAACAAGTCTTAAAAGTTTTCTGCTGAAGTGAAATAACAAACACCAATATTGAAATAGTCACATACACACTCTAGAGACTGTAACAAGGGAGTCAGTTTATACTTTTCAGATCAAATTTTACTCTGGAACAGCAGTCAAGGAGAAAAAACTCTACCTTTATTGAGAGACTGGTCACACTGCAAAGCCTTTTTGCTACTATAAGACTTCCTTGAAGACTAACAGATTCTGAAGTACAGTTTTTTGTTAAGAAATGCAGCCACAAAACTGAAGATAAATACACACATGAAGCAAAGGCACTCTATTATATAAAATTCACGTAACATAAAATGTACATTGTACAGTCATGCCCAGCAGAATTCCAGTAGACACGAAGTTGCTGTACATAAGTAAAACTCCAACAGAAGACATGCATACATAGCAGCTTCCTTTCAGCCATTAAGTTTGCAGGCAGACTCAAGGACATGCAACAAGAGCATCATCAGTATAAGCACTGCACATACCTGCAGGCATTGAGATGAAATCCTAGGAACACAAATTTCAGGAATAATAGAGTAACATGGATAAATTATACTAACAGTCTAACTAGACTTGAAAGTAGCCTGGCTACTGCAATCTCCAAATTTAAATCAGTGACTCCATCTGCAAAGTGCTTTCAAACCATGAGACGTGAGAGTTGCTCTGCAGGTGGAGCATGCTTTAGGCTGCTCTTTCATGAGAAACCCACAGGGCCCTTACCACATCGTGCAACCAGAGGATAGGTAGTGCCACATCTGAGGTTTATGCTTAACAAAATCAAAAGCAGAGACTCCTGAGCTCTTCAGAAAATACTGTATCTGGAAAATGGTAACATGAATTGAGTAACAAGCCCAGAAGCAAGCTCCAGCTTGGCAAGAGGTGTAAACAAGTGTGTGCACATGCACCATAGATGCATGCCTTCTAGGAAGAAACTGGATCTATCACGTGGTGCTGCAGTACTCATCTGAGGTTCATCATTCAAGGACTATGATTCAGTACCTAGAGAGCTGTACGAGGACTATGATTCAGTGCCTAGAGGGCGTGTTGGATTTAGTGCAGATGCACAGATTAATTGCACACAACATACGTGTCTGGCTGCTGAAAGGAAAAGGCTACACACACATTCCTAATAGCAGAGGGCATACACAATTAAGAACACTCAGGGAAGTCATATTATCTGCTATAACACGATTAATTAAAGTCTTCTTGGCCTCAGATTCACTCAGTACAACTACAGAAATCATCTGTATAATCTCTAAGCAGCATCAGAATAAGTGAAGTTAGTTAACTTGCACAACAGTTTAGTTTGAGGCTTGTCATGCCTAGCTTGGGCTAGAACAAACATTACCTACTATGGAATTATCTGCATTGCCATTCATGAACTCACACAATTTATCAGGCACATCTCATGTGGTGAAGACACTGCCAAAGAACTGGAAGATTTATGGGTACTCTTATAGCAGAACTTCCTATAGGAGGAACTTTCCAACACAGCAGACATTTGCCAGCAATCTCTGAATATTGGAATATGACAAGAACAAGACAGAGGAAGTGAGAAGACTTACATAACTATAAATCTCATTATTAAAGATACGCTTGTCACTGTGGCTAAACTAGATTACTTTTGCCTTATGGTACTTTCATGAGCATCACAGAAAGCATACTAGAACAGGCAAGCCAATGTCATAAAGAGCAATGCCAAATCCCTTTGGCTGATCAACTGGCTTCCAGTAGCTTTTTTGTCTTTCAATAAAAATGAATTTGGCCTTCAAAGATTTAGTAACAAGACAAATTTTTTAATGTCTTATCACCCAAAGCTAGAAATGGATGTTGTTCTTCTGGGCCTCCATCTCCCCTGTTTCTGTGGAAATACAGTTGTTTGCTTAAAAATACAAGTATCAACAGAAATAGAATTAAAAAACAAAACAAACAAAACCTACCAGATCTGAAAGAATTAAGAGTTCTTCACTTGGATATACTTTCAGTCAATGTATCACTGCAGAGAAACTAAAGGAGTTTCACAGGCAATTACTAACCTTGCTCCTACCTTATAAACATGTTTTATTAGGAGTTATTCAACTACAGAAACTCAGTCTAATGTTGCAGTAACTTGAGAAACACTAATTTGATCCCAGTTTTTAACTACAGACTCCCTGTTTGCCTTCAGGTAATTAACATTGCTGTACCTCAATTTCTTATCTGTAATGAGGCAAAACATACAACATAAAGCATGGCAGGACTTTGGCAGGTATGTAATTTTAGAATTCTGCTACAGCAAGAGTTGGTAGCATTGAAGGAATCTTGACGAGGATAAGCACAGAATCTGTTTGGCTGACTGTCAAGGCAGTCCATAAAGATACAGTGTGGGAAGCACACATGCAGAATAGCTCTCAAAGTACTGGAAAAGTACAACCAGCTTCACGGTTTGTTGGTCAGCCAGAGTATTCTCCTAGATCACAAACACGAAGCTTATGACACAGAGGACACATACAGCAACAGTGAAGTTATTGAACAGTTCATGCAAATATTAAGAAAGTTAGTCAAGGGCCTAGGTAGGGAAACAAGGCTAGTTCAGAACGGCAGTATCTCTCTAACTCTTCCATTACCCTGGCTCAAACTGGGACACACATTCCTAATACACAGCAGCTGCACCTCCTTTCTCAACTTTGAAACCAGCAAATAAAATGTGCCATTCACTTAAGAAGCAGCCTTAAAACCCATAACTTTAGGCATACAGAAGTTTCCCTAGATGGTATCATCACACCCTCATGGTACTGGAAAACAGCATCAAGCAAGAAGGACATTGACAAGAACTAATTCATACTAGTTTTGAGAAACACTGTACTTGTAAGGCAGTTTCTTGAGCCTCATTCACTGCCTTTGCACACATGCACAGCACAACGAAAGCAGTGCATGGTAGGAAATTAAACTGTGAGGAAGCAATTTCTTCATTAACATCAACCACCATACACACATTATCACATTTTGATTTTCATAAGGAATTAATCGAGCTTTTAGTTTCTGCCATTGAGGACTCTGCCCATAAAAGGAGAGAGCTGCTGCAGCACTCACTCATGTCAAGGACCACTGTTCCAAGAAGGTACATTGGGTTAGTGCCAAGCCACCAGAACATATTCAGAAAAAAGTCATAACTTTTCTACTAGCCAATAAAAGCTACTACCTCCACTAGTGACTCCCAACTGCATCTCCTACTTCTTGTCATAAACTCATACTCTGTAAGGCCAAAGGCAGAACACCACTTCCTTTGAGACCTATGTCTCTAGTAAAAGCAGGTGAATGGCAAAAGGGATCATTCCCCAGCACCCAAACTCAAGAACCAAATCATGTTTATGCAAAATTACAGGGAAGTTCAAAAGACACACAAGGCATACTTAAAAGTCCAGACAGGGACACACACACACACAAAAAAAATAAAAAGAGAGAGACCAGCCCTGGCTGGATACACCTGATCTATTCTACTCTTCTGAATGCTTCTATTGATGAAAAGGCTTTCAATATAGTCACTGCACCCTAGAGTACCCTGGACTCTGACAAAGCTGCTGTCTCACACACACACAAAAGAGCATCTCTAAAATTCCTGGTTTACACTGAATTAGTATTTCATGCTATCAAATTTATGTGAATAAAAGTTCAGTTGTGTGTCCTAGTAAGTAAATAAAATGCTTAAATACGTATTTGCATTTCACATCTTAAATAATTCTAGGTATTTCCAATAGAAAAAAAGAGTGAAGCGAAGAACCCTAAACAACTGTTCTGTCAACAATTGAACTGTCCTGTTATGAAGCAGGAGTTGGACTTGGTGATCCAGGCTGTCCAGGGAGGTGGCTGAGTCACCATCCCTGAAGACATCTAAAAAGACAGATGTAGTGCTAAAGGACAGGGTTTAGTGGTGGACGTGGCAGAGTTAGGGTAGTGGTTGGACTCGATGATCTTGAAGGTCTTTTTCATTCAGAGTGATACTGTGATACTGTGAACTCTCTTTACATAGAAATAACTCTAAATTTCACTCAGCCACATCAGTGCCTTTCACAAACTGACAGTCAGAAACTTGTTCTACAAGAGAACATAATAGTGATTTAACCTGAATTTATCACCGCATTTTATCAGAAACCACAACTCCCCAGAAGTGTTTTTTTAACCGTGTTTTGAAAGCTTAAGAATCATCAATTTTTTTAATAAAAGTTATACTGTCACTGTACATAATGAATCTATCCAAAGTGAATTTCATCTGCCATCAAGCTGCCTGCTTACTCACCCTCAACATGCTTCTCTGATGTGCAAGAATTGTTATCAGAAATATTCAAATTAGTAAAGCACTCAAATGTTGCAACACAGTTCAAAGTCACTACTATAAACACCAATCCCAGCATGCAAATTCACAACTTTCAGTCTTTTCCTTAGCCTGTAGCCCTATGTTGAAGAATAATTTTTTTTTTTCTGGCCTGTTTACTCTTCAAAAATGTTTAACTGGATATTTTAAGGAAAAATGAGCACTTCTGAAGGGACTGACCTTTAACACTTCATTTCTGCTTTCAAAAATTCTACACAAGTCTACTTTTCCCTATTTACAAAATAAATACCCAGATACTAACACAGACACTATTGTAAGTTAGATAAACCAAAACCTGTCCATATGTATAGAATTTTTTTCTACTTCTGAAGGCAGAGGACAAGCAGTTCCAGATGCTCGGATTAGTTAGGAAAGACAAAAAACTATCCTACAATTATTTGAGGAAAACAAACCAGGTCAAAATAATACCATTCCAGGAGAAATCTCTGTATATGTAAGCAAGTCCATGGGCATTTTACTCATATTTGAGGTCAGCTTAGACCTTACCTGATATGCTAGGGAGAAAGAAGTATCTGCAGCTACCACCCGTGTTCTTACAAATACCTTAACTCTTAACTATTCAAAATACTAATTTATACAGCTGTATTGCATTAAAGTTAAGTGCAGGCAGGCTCTCAGCCTACCACTGTTACTTGACTGAAAGGGGAAGTTAAGCGAGAGCTAGTATCTGCTTCATCAAGTCTAGAATAATGTACTTCTAGTTTTAAAACATTCTTTAATTTACACTGTCGCTATATAGCTACACTCAAAGAAATGCAGAAAAGTACTTTTTATTGGCAGAGAATTCTTGGCAGTTTGTTCCTTTCCATGGCAGAAAGGAGATAAAAATCAAGGAATACCATTCCTGCATGCTTTTTATGTTGAGATAACATACAAACTGTAAAAGCAATTTTGTTGTACATATATGAGCTAAAATCTGCAAAGAAAAAGGGTGAATGAAATACCTCCTTGTAGGTGAAAGGAGTCTCCTATTATATCCTAAAGTATATACAAAACTGACCTATAAATAAACTGGCATGAACATATAGAATTAAAAGGCAGGCATCAAGGCCTCCCGTGTTACTTCTGAATTCACACTGACAGTGGAAATTGTTTATGACAAAGATCACAGGATTCTATTTATCTTCAAACTTCTATTTAAAGCATTTGCCTTCACAACTTTGATGGGAGGACATCCTTTAAAAGATATTTGCAAGACAGTAAGTGGTTGTAGCTTCAAGATCTGTTCTATTATCAGACCTGACAGTGCCCATTTCTCCTCACCACAAAAGACAGATCAGCTGGCCTGAATTACGAGCTTTTTGCCTTTTTTTCCTTTCAGAACCATCTAAACACAGGAGGGATGCTAGAATTTCCTAAGACAGATACAGGCATAAACTTTTCAGGTCCCCCATGAGTAACTTGTCACTGACAACAGTTTACTGAAGTTGGATTAGTAAGAATTATTACCACTTCTTTACAAACCTGATAATGTCAGAAGTCCTGAGATAGACACACTTAAAAACCTGAAATTGAAAATGAACATAATGACCTACAAACGTTGTCAGGAACTGCTATAAATTTATTAAAAGTTTAGAAGGAGCTACTAGACAGAGGTAGTTGTAGGAGGTAATATTGACCACTTTATAACGCGTCCTCATTATCTTCCAGGGGGAGAAAGGAAGACAAAGAGATGAGCTGTGAAAAAGAGAAGGAAATAAATAAATAAAAATATATATAAAAAAAAAAAAATGGGAGGAGGGAAGGCTGTCTTGCCAGGAATACAGTTAGATCCATGTTATAAATGAGAAAAGAATTGTAACTTGTTTCAATAAAGCAGCTGTAGTTACAGGTTATGTAGCAGCCTGTCTTTTTACTGGAGTCAAACTTTCATCAACTTCTGTGTTCCAACAGAGCAATTCTGCCTGTCAAGCACTTGCAGGATTTAATATCTGTATACACTTTCAGCCTTCTGCCATCTAACCATTACAAACAATCTCAACTTTCTTGTTGGCAGGTTAGAGTAAAAACTGTAACTTTTCATCAACCTTCTTTTATTCTAAAGGCTTTACTGTTCATACAAATAACCATGCTTCAGAGTAACTCCAATCTCCAGAATATACAGCCCTCAGCACTAAGTGTGTGACAGTCAGCCAAGACATTACTATTATGTAGTCAAATAGATTTCAGTTTTACTTTGCATGCTTACTCAACACAATTCCTCTCAACTTCTAAGAATAAACGAAGATTTCTCTCCCATTTGTCTTACTCTTTAAAGACTGCAAGAGTGTAGAGATTGCTAAGCACTCAGAAGTTCCCCAGAAAACTCAGTTCTGTCACCATGAACACAATACACTTATGCAGCAAGATCCTCTTATCTTCTGAGTTTACAGACCAGAGATTTATTATCAGTGAGTTTTGGTTTTTTTGTTTTGTTTAAAAAAAACACCTTCCACCCTATCTTTCATATAGCCAAGTCTAGTCCTTCTAATTAATATGGATTCCAGCTACATCATGGTGTCGTGGACCGATGTCAATGGTTATCCGTTCCCCACGCATGGGAAGAAAAATACTGTCCACCCTCATGAAAGTTTTAAATGCAGTCATCTGAAGTCAGATCTAATCAAATGGTGCTTAATGAATACTGAGATACAAAAGAAAAAAAGGACTTTGTCAGTGTACAGAGATAACACCAAAAAGAATTCGCTGGAATATGTAATTTTTATTTTCCCAGACACCACTTACAGCACCATGTCAGTTATTGTAACAGTAGCTAGCACAATAATCCCCTGAACAGCAGTAATTTCCTGCTCATCTTTATATACATGCACAAAAGCTGCTGCTCAACAACCAAAATTGTTTTACGTTGTAGAAAAAGTCCCAAACGGATCCATCTTTGGCCAATTATTGCTTCAGTTACACATACAATTTATGTCAGTTTTATACTGATACAGTTTAGAGTTCTCCTTTTGGGTTTCTTTGTGAGTATGAAGCCACTACAGAAATAAGCCACCCAATTATCTTTAAACAAAACAGTTTGTCAGAACTATCTCAGGAGGCTAGTACTTATCTCAAGTTTCCTTTGAGAGAACAGGTTAGTAAAACAAAGTCTTAAATAGTGACCACAGTGCAGAGACAAGTCACATTTGGAACAGATTTCTGAAAAGATCAGAAGTGAAACAGGGGTTTGAAACAAATCTGAACCTGCAAGAATGTGCTGTTTAACTTTCTGGTAGGGCTTATGTTTAACATGAAACGTAAATAAGCAAAATCTTGGATCTTCAGGATACTCCACTAACTGCCAGCACTACATATGCCTACAGTTTCCCAGGCTACTTTCACTAGCAGCATAGTGGTGTCACAAGAAAATAAGCATAATTAGTATCTGAGGGCAAGTTAAATTTCAGCTTTCCTCAACAGCATGTTACTGACTGCCTTTCCATGATCTTCAGATTAGAACAAACTGCTCATAGTTTTTAGGTAGGAAAAAGGTTAGGTTCATTTTGGTTTTGCCATTTGAGCAGGTTCAATTATGAAACCATGCAACTGCTCCTTCTTCACTCACACTAATGGAGGCTAAAAGCTGCCTCAGTGATCAAAAAACTCAAGTCTAAAAACTAACTTGTACTACACTGTTGATGTTCTGATTCTGATTAACTGCTCATCCTCAGCAGAACAAGATAGAAACCTGCATTTCAGAACACAAATGTGTAACGCAAATTATCAAAGAAACATCTAAAAAATAGTTTTTTCCAACCCATCACTTCCTCATGAGAAGCCCAGAATCACAGAATGGTTTAGGTGAGAAAGAATCTTCATAGGTCATCTCCTTGGATGCCTCCACACTAAGCAGGGACATATTCAATTAGACCAGGTTGCTAGAAGCCCTGTCCAAGCTGACCCTGAACGTTCTAAAGGGATGGGACACAGACCACCTCTCTAGGAAACCTCTTCCCAGTGTTTCACCATGCTCATCATGAGAAAGTGTCTTCCTTGCCTCTAGTCTAAATCTACCCTCTTTTAGTTTAAAACCATTAAACGCCTTGCTATATTGCAACAGGCTTTGCTAAAAATATTTTTATGAGCTCCCTTTAAGTACTGGAAGGCCACAATAAGGTCTCCCTGGAGGCTTCTCTTCTACAGGCTGAACAATTCAAACTCTCTCAGCCTGTCCTTACAGGAGGTGCTCCAAAGCTGGCAACCACAGAGTCTTTAGCAACCAAGAAAGAGAACAGACCATGGCACCCCATGGTGAGTGTCCCAGCCACAAGCTCCCCACGTGCCTGGTGCAGAGATGGGGGACACTGGCGATGAGGACCAGCTTGGTGGGTGACCTTGGGGAATGTCCCCAGCCCAGCAAGGCTCCCACTCACTCATGCAGGTCTGCTGTTTATCCAGCTGCTCCATGTTTATTCAACCCCCAGGTCTTCTGCCTCCAATGGACAAGCACCAGCCTGCCTCCACCAGTCTGCCTCCACCAGCCACCTACACCCTTGGCCACAGAGCTGCAGCTCTGCCAGCTACTGCCCTGTGGGTCCTCTGGGGCTATATGATCCCACGACCCCCTCCGTTCTAGACAGCCCACGGGACCCCTCCCAGGGCCAACTGCAACACTTCACACCCTTCCAACCTTCAGAGGAGGGTGTCCCAGCCCCTCCCGTGCTGCTGCCTGGCTTTCCCGGGTACCAGGACATGGAGCAGCAGTTTGCACACCTCAGCCCCTCCAACACGGCCACGCCGTTAAGGCAGCCCCAAGCAGCAACATCCTGCCGAGCAGCAACATCCCCAGCCACTGTGCTGCCCCCAAATGCCAGCCATCAGGGACCAGCAGGTGACCTTTGCTGCCCAAGGAGATGCTACCAGGTTCCTCGTTGGTCAGCCAGGACAGTACCAGCAGTGTCCCTATGCCTGGGGTCCCAGGTGGCACCAGCAGAGCCATTTCCCACAGCCGCATTGGCTGGCTCTCGGTGCCCATGGAGCAGCTCACCCTCACCTCCAGCATTGCTAAGACCCCTAATGCAGTCCTGAGCCTACAACAATTCAACACCATCAGGATGGGGCCACAGGAGCTGGGGTGGAATGCTGGTACAGACTTGCCACCATCACAGACTGGCAAGCTAGAAAAGCAATGGGAAAAGCTAAAGATCACCTTTCCAAATTCACCCAGCAAGAGCACAGCTCTCACAACTAGCACTGGGGCAGGAAGGTGGGATTGAACACACCACAAGGAGGAGATGGAGAGATAGGAGTGGGCTGGGTGGAAGGTGGTGGTGTACTGTGGGAGGTGGTGTATATATAATAGCTCTTATGAAACCTTTCCTCTTGTTTTTTCATGATGCATGCTAACCTACACAGCCCTATTAACTTCAGGAAAAACCGAAGCCACCAAAATAGCTACAAAAAGGCAATTTACACAATATTTTAACACAAACAGGAATTTCTGTAACTGAAAAACAATCTAAACTACAGCTGCTAGCTGAAAAATCCCACTCTCAAGCAGCAAAGCCTGTCAAGTTCAGTTGCATGCAGATCAGCCTCAAGAATCCAGATTTTATAGTATTCTCATCAAGGGAAGAAAACCAATAGTGGCACGGAAAAGGAACCACACAATAAGTAAAGTGTTACCTTTATGCAGTTGTACAAATCCACACTGGACAAGACTGCCTAACACTGAGTAACGTTAAGTGCAGCTCTGTTTTACAACTGCAGTAGTTGTTAATCAGCAAGTACATTCTTCCTGCCCTTCTCTCCCCCCTTTTAGCACTGTTAGTGTCACACAAACAAAACGAGGGAGAACTTCTTTTCCATTCAGCAGGTTAACCCGTTTCTGCTGCTCTACACAGTAGCAAACAGAGACACTGACTGAAGCTTAACTCAGTCACACAACTTGGATTTGCAGAGCAAGAGATGCAAGTAGACTGATGCAAGCACACAAGTGGTGGGGATCCATTAAGAGCCCCAGATCAGCACCTTTGCAAGTCACCTTCCACACACAATAGTGACTAATAAATCATCTTTTGGTATCTTTAATAACAATTGCTACCACAGGAAGGACACCAGACCCTGATTTAGGACAACTTCAGAAGCTGCACTTGAGGTACAGGATTTCATGTCAAGTGGCCTTTATCAAGATAAGGAGACTAGTTTCCCTCACCCTCTGTTTTTTGGTGTCAAAAAATCTCACAATCAGTATCACAACCAGCACCACCACTACCTTTAAACAGATCTATTTTCAACACTGATACAAGAATGAGTGCACATGTGCTCCTATTTTTATGGTATTTAAAACCTCACATGTTACTTAAAGCTGAATATTCTCTTTGAAATATTCTGTAACAGAAGCCTTCTTTTCCTGGAATACCTTTTCTTTGCCTTTATACTTGCTAAAATTTGAGGTCAAACCAAGGCCCTGAACCTTCTCCTTAAAGGTCTTGGCATTGAACATAGACCATCACCCATTACACTCACATTTACTGAATCCACATGGGGGTTTTTTAGCCCAGAAAGAAGAGCCAAAATGATTCACACAAAATGCTTGCCCAGTCCAACAGCAAGTATTTAGGGAAATATCCTCAGGACCACTTCAAAGGCAGTGCAGAGACTGCCTGAACTAGAAGTTCTGTCTGCACATTTGATAGCTGTGCACACTGTCAGCCTCCTCAACCAATACTGACAGCAAGTGCCACACTCCAATCAGGCACTGTCTGGGAAAACCCAAAAGCCTGATTTTATTTATTTTATACTTACTGCCTGGTAACTGAGTGCCAACTTCAGATGCCATGAAGAAAATGTACTCATTCCCTGTCAGCCTGTGCTCTATCATTTATTTCATACACCTTTATCACATCACCTCTCTACTTTCTTAAAATCAAGGCCTAAGATGAGTACTAAGATAACTAAGGGATACTAAGGCTAGTACCTCATATTTTCTATGATTTTCAATCACCTTAAGCATCATTAAGTTTGGTCTATGACCAGATTTTACAGAAAGCAGGCAGGTATATGATAATTTACTAGTCAAGAAACTAGGTCAACCATTTCCTAAAAACCATGTAAATTCAGTCTCTGCAAACATGTGGAAACAGGCAATGATGGGGTTTGTTTGGTTGGTTTCAACTCTTCAGCCTTTATTGGAGTAAGGTTGATCTTCAGAAGCTTCATGATTTTTCTTTCATCTCTTGCTGAAGTTTAGTGCCCTGGATGACTACACTCTTTGAGAGTGGCATCTGAACAGATCATTAATCCAATATCAACCCAGCAGGGCTGCACCTTTAACAAAGTCCATCTTCTGCCACCTGCTCTCCTCCCACCTCTGCTTTCCTGAAGGTCTCCCCTTCTTCACTTGCCCTGTTCCTCTGATGGTAGATTTATCAAGCAGCACAACAGATCAATAGTAAGCATGAGGTGCAGAACTCCTGGATCAGCCACCCATGTCTCAATCACACCACAATCCTTTGTTCCTGCCCCCAAAGTTCTGGGAATTTCCACTCCTCTCACCTGCAATGGATGCCAAGAAGACTGTTTGTATGGTAGTGGAAGCCTCTCCCTTGGCTTAGAGGGACCACCAGTTGTGCTCTGTGGGGTGGGTGTTGCTTATCCGGGTTTAAGGTTTGTTTGGGGTTTTGCTATTTTTATTGTTGTTGTTGTACTTTACACGAATTTACACAAATTCATTTTGGATGAATAGATGAGATGAGTAATCATATCCAGACCTATAAATGACAAAACAATTCAAATATCTATAAAAATGGAGAACTAGCAGTATTATTGTTTTCCTGTCCACACTTCACTTGTTTGCACACCAGTGTCAGCAGACCTGAATCCATCATCTCCCATCTCATACCAACAAGTTACATTGCTTTTTGTTCCCACATCCTAAGAAAGCGGGGGAGGGCAGAACAGGACTTTGCACTCCTTTGGATTGAAATAATTTAAATTAGGGGGTAGGTTGCTTTTTTGTTCTACTTACATGCAAGATGTCACTGACTGCAACGTCTTTTTCATAAAGCTAAGAACACTCACACGTAGCTGTGCTTTCCCCATTTTCCATGCACAGTACAGCAGTTCTTCATTTATTTAGCAACAAGAATCAGCCCTCTGCAAAGGTTTGCTGTAAGTTCAGAACAGGAGAACAGCCTACATTTCATGTTTCCTTCCTTCTGCAAGGTTGAGTCACATCCTTAGGTCTCCTTTTAGAAAGCTAACAAACCATAGTAGAAGAAAAAAAAACCAACAGCTCTTTAATGGAGAAGACTTGCATTCAAGAGACTATATTACACTGACACAGGCCACAGTTCAATTCTCCGTCTCACCTTCTGTAGTGACACAGACAAGAGAACTACACACCTTTTTTCCTATTAGAAGCAAAATCTGATGCTCTTCACAGCCAGATAACTTCAAAGGATTTCAGAGATAAATGAAAGGCATTAACATTTATGAGGAGTGAATTAGTGCAAACAAATTTCTTGAAATTACTGTATTAAAAAAACCAAACCAAAACAAACGCTCATATACAAGATAAAGCAGGAAGTTCAAGTACCTTTAAAGACAACAGGATGCCTTTCTAAAGAGCAAGTCAAATATAAAATTAAGATCTGTATTTGTTTCCTCTGCTGTCTCTATCCCTTCAATAAAATAAAGCTTTTATCTTACTACGTTTTAAGCCATGACTGCCAGAAGAACAAACTTTCCCTATTCTACCAACATGAACACCACTGGGTTTACCATGGGTAAATTCCCTGGTTAAAACCACTATAATCCCACAAGTCATTTGTTTGAAATCTGTATGAATCTTCCCAATCTGTTATGTGCAGCCCAACTAGGGCACAGGCTGGGGCAAGTAAACCTATTAAGTAAGTTCAAGCTTCAGATAGCTACTTCTGTTTATGCAGCATTCTACTACAGTCCATTTCACAACACTGAAAAGGATGGACCTCTTCAAATCATCTACTTAATACTCTTGGATAATCAGAACAATTAAGCAACTGGGATTAAGAGCACCTCAGTCAACAAGGACAATGAAATACCATCCCAGATCTGCTGGTACGTATCTTTTTTGTCAGTACAACCTTGAATTCCATACTCCATCTGTCAGATTCTGAAACAAACAATTACTCACCTATCACTTACTATTTAATAGTGTGTTTTTACATATATTTTAATATCAATATATTTTAAATCCTATGTTTATATGTATTACACATTACATTATGGATTACTATAAAAGCTTTCCAGTGAAGCTGTGCAGTGAGACAAACAGAAATGTAATAATTTTCTCATGTGATAAGCAGAACAAACAGAACCCAATAACAGGAAAATAGACTAGACAATACATTTCCATCCTTTCTGCTGTGGGCAGGCTAAAGACCCTGATAAAATGTTTTGAGTCTCGATGTGTACTGTGGTCTCCTATAAACACAGGTGTAGATAAAACTAATATACATAAGTCCACTGTAAAAGGTGGAAGTCTCATTAAGCATGGGACAGTTGTGGTACTGCAGCTTTCAGAGATCTTTTCCAAAATTATTTCTTTAAAGTCTAGTTAGCCATTATGACAATAATGCAACATATTTAAAAACCAAACCATGACTACATTATTTCTATTTAAAGATTAAATCAGTGCTATTTTGCAAGGTACACAAAGTCAACTATTTGGAGCAGGTGCTACAACAAAGGAGGAACTAATCGTTAAGTTTCCAGGATGAGGACACGGCTGATGTGTCAGAGACAAACTTCCCCAAAAGATTTTTTTTTTTTTCATAATTAACCTACAAAATGGGGGGAGGTGGGACGGGACCAGGACGGAGACAGATACAGGAGAGGGACAGGATGGACAGTCAACACCCACCTGGTCTAAGAACAGTAGATCACCTTTTTCAAACTTGTTGAAGACAAACTACAAAAGTTCATCCACATTTTCAGTATTACTCCCATATAACTATGAAATGTATGCTACTATAAAGTGTCAGGCAATAACAGACACTGACAAATAACAGTTGCATCTTTCAACAGGTATTACCTGAAGCCTCTGACAACCACTACTTTTCCTAATGGAAAAAAAAAAAAAAAGCTGAATTCACTTCTGCTCAAATGACACTGGAAAAGTTTGAAGTACTGACCTGAAAGATCAGTTTCACTACAAAAATGAGAATTTTTTCTGGAAGCTCTTTTTTAGACACTGTAAGATTAGTTAGTGGTCATGGCTCTTCACAAAGAATACAGGTTTGTTTCTGCTGTGAAGGAGTATTTGTCAGAAAACCAGACTACTTACTACAAGCACAGAGTGTGCCCCAATTACAAGTACTGAGAAACCCTGAGAACCACAGTGCAAAGGGAAAGAAAAAAAAAAAAGGCCATGTCTTGTTCAACAAGCTGTCCTTGATTCCAAAGCACAGTTCAAACGAGACCTGCCTCGACTTCTGGTCTGATTGGCCTTGCATTAAGAGCTGAAAAACAGACCCTAACAAGCATAATCCCAGGATCCCTGAACCTGCTCAGTCAAGAGGAAGGAAAGAAAAAAAAAAAGAGACAAAATTCAAACCATTTCCCTTTCAGGTAGTTCTAGCCTCAACTTTACAGAGATTATTACAAGTTTTAATGATGTTAAATGAAGGAAGCACTAAGATAACAACCAGAACTACTGTACTACTGAATTAGATGCTTCCAGTAGCAGTTGCTCTAAACATTTTGGTTTTATGTATTCAGGGGAGAATGAAGTAGGGAAAAGTGTGGTTTGTCAAAGCAAACGAAATCAGAAAGAATGTTACTTATGTTAGCTATTTCCTAAAGTACAAGCAAGAGGAGCTTTCTACATAAAAGCTAAATAAATGAGGATTAGAAAGGACAGAGCAGTAAAAGTGAAACTATCTGATCAGACATGAGAGCACAAACCCTACCTTCCAGTTACTTCTGTTACACTGTTCACAGGCAGGACACAGCCCCACTTGACATTTCCGTTACCAGCCTACCCTGTAAGAGCAGTCTCAGCAATTTACGAAGCAGATGACAGCTGACAGCAGTAAGGAAGAGATGGTACACACTGTAACTGGCCAGTATGAGAAAACAACATCTTTATGAGGTTCCCCTTCCTCACAACAGCAGATGAAGTGCAGAAATCTGCACTCTGGGGCCTCCTAAGGCAAGGGGAAAAAAGAACATCTTAAACAAGTTTGAAATCAATCAGAAAACTAAACAAGAGCATCTTATGTACTGTAAAGAATTAAGGTATTTATAAAATACTAAGATGACTATTCAGACACATCTAACAAGGCTTTCACTCAGTCTTTTTTTTTCCTCTCCAAACTTCCAAAGATGAGTTGTAACACTATCTCAAATTAAGATTTAACACTGTTCTTGAAAAAAGACACACTTTAATACCAACATAAAATAGCTTATTTTTCTTATGATTATGTTATTAAGAAATATCTTGAACTAGTAAATCAAACCTGTGCTCATTTACAACACGATAAATATGGAACATCCAGTCCTTTTGCCAACAACAGCATTTTACCAGGACTAAAGTAAATAAGTTCAGTTGTTTTTTTCTAACACTGTCATTCAGAAGCAGGAAATTGAACAATTCTAAGCACAACAACTGTGCTTTTCATTTTAAAGAAAGCATTTGGCTTTCTATTTTTCTTAACATGTAAAAATACTAAAACCAAAGATGACATGTTCCCTGAGCAAGTTAAAGCTATGTAATTGTGGGAGCTGTACAGAAATTACTTGAAGTTAGCAAGTAATTTTTAGTTCTTTCTCTGAATCCATTGAGCATACAACAACACACAATTAAGCAGCACTGAATCATTCTGGCAGTTCTGTAAAACAAATACACCATGAAAATTGAACTATACTGTACTCAGTATTTTTTATTTCCTGACAACTGTCAGCAGTACATAGTATGCCCTGATGCATGCATGTTTGTCCCCTGGCAGAGAAGATCTGTCCTTAACAGATGGAACAAGAACATAAGCCAAGTCTATATCACTGGTATACCAAAACAGAGGTTTGAGAATCACGTAAGTGTTTTGGCCAACAATTAAAATATTATTTTCCTAAAAATACATGCCTGTTCTACATCAGCTCAATTTGCTTGGGATGCAAGCTGCTTTACTTGAGTACAGTACTGAGATATAATAGAGCTATCTATAATGAACAGTGTGTGGACATACACACAAGTATGTGGGTGCACACGTTTTTATAGATATATATATACACACATATAAAAATCTGTACACACAGAGTAACTACAAGACATGAAGTACATCACCTTATTACATTCCCATTCTCTGGAGACAGATGGTTGGCAGTTTGTTGGTTTTTTTGTTTGTTTTTTTTTTTCTTTTTAAAATGAAGTTTTACCATGACTGTACTTCCTTTTCTTTTTTAGTGCTCCTACTCCCAGCTCTCTCCTGACTCACCCACACATAGCTATGCTTCAGCATGTTGCACTTCATATTCTTTTATAAAGTGTCACTACAATTCTTACTTAAACTGAAGATACTTAAATTGCATAAATCTACTCCTAGAGGTAAAGGTGGGCAGAGCTGACAGATCACATAACTAAACACACAAAAAGCCTACATAAGGCCAGAAAAGAGCACCTCAGGCTCTCATTGTTAAAAACCTTTGTTTATGTGTCTTTTTCCAGATGAAAGTACCTCAAGTTTGAACAGTAATGTTTGTCACATACCTATTATCACAATAGAAGCCAGGTGTACTTCTAAGAAATCCAGAATAGAGACAGAGTTTTCAGATCACAGCACTCCTGTGATCATTCTTCTCTCTAATAGGGGAGAAAAATCTTTTAAGACCCAAAAAGAGATTTGCTACCAATGAACGTAAAGCTTTCAAGAGAAAGCAAGTTTCTACCAAATTTAATCTACAGCAAAAGTGTTCCCAGTCCTGCTAGCTGCAAAGCTGATCGTCCAAAATATTACCTGAACATAAGCCAACACAGTAGGCCTGGCAAGAAAAAGCAAAAAACCACAGTTCCATCAGCAGAGGCTGCTGTTCTTTTCTTTATCCAGGAGTAATCACTTTTTTTTTTTAATACTATACATTTTTCTAACCAGCATAAGCCTCATTGATAGTACTTCTCTTAAAGAAGGTTCCAAGAAATACGGAGTGATGAGCTATCAGGAGGATAAAAAAAATACAAGCCAACAAGGTACCCTCAAAAAAAGCAACATGGTAGGAAACACTTTTTACTTGTCCTTCTACTGACAGAAGAAACAGCAGCTTGATACTTCTTACATTGCTTGATACGTTTCGCTGCTAAAGAGAAACTTGAGAAGCCACAAGGCTCTACAAAACAGAAGGAGCTTATGGTTCCTCCTTCCAGTGGCCACAGTATGACAGAACTATCTGTCAAACAGCTAAGCAGAGCTATGTGGACAACTGAGAGAGTCCCAGCTGAAAAACACAAGTCAGCTCATTCCTTCTCCCTTCCCCATAACGGAGAGAAAGGAATTCAGTGCCCACAATTCTGTTAATAAAGCTGCATCCCCACTTACGACTTTTCAGTAACATTTAAACACGTAAAAAGACACCTATTTTTAAACACATTGCATTTTGGCCCTAAAAACATGTGAATGCAGTCCAGCTAAGGAATGCAGCAAACACCACCATCTGCATCAATACCAAAAGTTTGTGGGAGTTACTAACACCAGAGTATGAGTTCTTTAGTGTCACACAATGCCAGAAGTAATCCTTCCTCATTTCTCTGAGCATGCAACATATTTACAGAAGTAGAAACTAGAAATAACTTTGCATTTTTGACCAAATGGCCAAGTTCTGCTGCTGTAATAAACAGCATGACCTCAAGGACTGCCATGTTCCCCAATTCAATTACAGTACCTACATGTCCAAAGAGACTATAAACCAACACAAGAAACAAGAGTTTCCTGTTAGAATATAGTATTAAAATGGAGTCACTGAAAGAGAAAAACAGCAAGTTCGATGGGGATGTGGCTGCAATATGTAAACTGGTCTAATAAGACTCAGGTTCCAGTCATTTCTAACCATGCAAAACTAGCTGAACTTCTCTGTGCCTTTGCTCCTCATGTGTAAAATAGGAAGCAAACCACTTCCTCATCTCATTAGACCACTCTAATAATAAGTAACTGTACAGAAAGCAGTACCAGACTGCCCAAGAGGAAATTAACTGCACCTCTGGAGCAATCTAGCAAGACCCTAGTAAGGTATTAAGCAACAAAGGCAAACTATTGAGCACTTGTTCCCTGAACTAGCATCAGCCACTTCATCCTTTCTTTGCCCAGCAAGTCCCTGTTTCCCTTGATGTCCCCAGGATGCTCGGTGACAGGCAGCATCATTCCCACAGACTCCCTTAGTATCTGACTAGTATTCTCCACACAGCCAACAAGCTCCCAACCCAGTCTCTCCACTGGTTTTTGAACAACTTGTCCCCAACTCAGTCCCAGATTGTAATTAATATTCTTCCCTGCTTTCAGCTCAAAGTAAGCTGCTGCTCCTCCTAGTTAACTGACATCAATCCTCACCTCAGCTGTCACCTCCATCCAAACTTGTTTCTTCTCCCATGCTGCCTGACTGGATACACATTTATTAGAGCATGAGTTTTCACAGGACTGTAATGGGGTCAAACTGAGGCCCACCCTGGACTAGGGATGGGGTGAGAAGTGAAGCAAGAAGCATAAGCGCTGTGAAAACACTCTGCTGTAAAGCTGAGACACACTAGAGCTATTTGAAGAGCTGACAAAAAAATTTGAAGACTACAGTTACAACATCTGTTCCCAAGTCTCACTTTTGGCAGCTACTCAAGTAGTTTGACTGAAATTCCTTTGAAAACCTGACACAACATTAACATCAATATTATATAACATTATTTGTTCAAAGTATTAGGTCTTAATCAACCATCTCTTACACTGCCATTTACTAGACTTTATTGCTAGTCCCACCCACAGTAAGTTCCCTACCAGGACACGATTCTACCCTGTGTTTATTAAGAAGCCACAGTTACAGAACAACAAATAGCTTCTCCATAACAAGTCTGAACATTGCTAAAATCAGAAAGAAAACAACTTGGGTTTTGTTAGGCTAGTTGAAAGCTCTTGCAAGATCATCCTCTGAACTTCAAGCTAGGAGGTATCAACTAGGTCATGTTACTCTGTTACTACCGCTAAGAAAGGAACTCAGCTCTCAACTTCCAGATGCAAAGGTAAGAACAGTTAAAGCATTTAAAGTACTATTTTAGTGTTCAGGAGAATATGACTTTAGCCAGTTGCACACTAAAACAAGCAGCAACCAATCTTCCACGAGAAGAACCAAGAGCAAAACACTTTGAAACTACAGTTACAATTCAACTGCCTGTTCAGCTGACAAATCCACATCTCCCCATATAAGACGACTACACACAAGCAGGAAATTCAAACTCTCAATCAATTAACTACTATCCATAAGCAATCCTTACATAATGTTCTGCTTTGTCTGGATGATCTTGATTTATATAAAAGGTCATCAATTTTATCTTTGAGATGAAGTCTCATGAAGCCTAGTGGTTACATATTTCACTTCCACATTAATAAGGAACAGTTTCAAATAATTGTATGTCTCAGCACATAAAAGGTGCAAATATAACAAAAAGAAATTAACTAGCTTTTCATGCCCAGAATGCACTTTACCTGTGAAGTTTCACTTTCAGGAACATTGAACATGAACATTTTGTTTAAAAAAAAAAAAAAAAAGAAAGCTATGAATATATTTCTTATTCATTCTTACAGCTTCTTTTTCCCCCCCCCCAGACCGGCAGGGCTAGAATTCAGAAAACCTTTTTTTTTTTTTCCAGGATAAAGGTCAAACTGATTTGTACATCAGAAACTGAAATAAACTCCTTTGTTGTCCAACACAAAAGGACAAGAATTCCCTTTCCATGTGAGGATGTTACCCTCAAGACTGCTATAATACAAAGGAGAACCAGCCACCATCCAGTGCCACACCTGACTGGAAGAATACACAATTAGGTCTAACTTTTGAAGTTACACAACTGCTACAGCCACTACTCACAGGAACAGGGCTTTCCAGTCAGCTAAATTACAAGTAGGGCTCCTAAGAAATCATCTATTACCTTGTATAGAACACCAGATAAAGTTACTCATGCTAACACTCCATTTAATTTAATCATCTAGTACTGAAAGAGAACCAGAACTGCCTCATGGCTGAATTTTAGCGTCTTTTGAACTATGCCAGTTAAACAGAATCAGCTCACAGAACAGCTTCCTGTGACTGGGCAATGATTAAGCCCCGTCGTCTGAAGTAAAAAGTGCTTTTTAAAAATGTATCTAGGACAGTGTTCTGCTGCACTTTCTAATATATAAAGTGATTACCGACATAAAACTTTTTTGTTGCCTGGTGGTCACTGATTCAGGTAAAGCATGTGCTGATGGGAATCAGCCTTCCAGACAAACTTATTAACTGCCTACAGGATCAAGCTTTAGGTTTTGGTGTGGGTGGCAGACAGAAGGCCTGTTTTGCAAGGCATGCTATTTTTGTAGCTACAGCCACACCAAACTCAATGTACTCAATCTCACAAGCTAAGCTGTCCCAGACCCAATTATACTATACGCATAGGAACCACCTGGGAATCCCAAGTGCTGCAGATACAAGCCAGAGAATAAGCCAAACACTTAGCAAATAAGACCACAAACCATAGAGCATTGCCACTGAACAGGAGTAAAAGAAGATAAATCCTCCCTTACAAACATTAGAGGAAACTAGTTTTACAGACTTGAAGATTGTCCACAAGTGCAATCTCTTCATTTCAGAGATATTTAGTCCACAATTTTTCCTACAGTCCCACATCAATATTGTATAGTAGAAAAGAACGCTGGGTTTGGTCACTGATACATTATTCCCCAAATGCAGTACTACAACTTTAGGTTAGTGCAAATAAGGCAAACAAGAATCTTTCCTGATACACACAAATTAGCCAATACTTGTAAAAATTCCTTTTCTAGGTGTTGAAAAAGTAGCATTAAATAACACTGAAAATAATAAGTCTGGTACCAGAAGTCCTTTTACAAATTTATTTCATGGCCAGTATTAACATTTCCAGAGCTAACCTGAAATAAACTAGGAACCATTTCACCAAGACTACCTGATCCAGTAGCAGCAGTAAATGAAGGTGGTAGCATAACCAGATGACAAAGGTTTTAACAACACATGTGAGTTCATGAGCTATAATATACACACACTGAGCAGGACATTGTCAGCCTTTACCTTACATCTAGGACTGTCTTACTATTACCTTGAAATTCAAATTATCATGAACGAAAGACAAGATTGCACCATTTTAGTAGCACCTTTCAGTATGCTTTGTCTGCAACTAGTTTCACTATTTCCACAGTGAAGGTATTCTCTGTACATAAGGCTTTCACATGACAGAGTAGACAAAACGCCATTTCTAAAAAGGAGAATGCAATTAAAACCACAGGAGTTGGGGAACACAGGAGAAAGTCCTGCAACTAAAAATACTTTCAGCTTTAGCTAGTCAGTTCTAAAACTGCTCATTGTTTGTTGTTGGTTTCTGTTAAGCTTTGCTGTTTATATAACAGCAATACAAGTATCTCCAGTAAGCACTGGAACTGCAAACGTAAAACAGCACCTATATAAGAGAGCCTATTACTCTCAGCAAATGTAGATAGTTTGAAACACACTGCCAGCTGCAGCAGCCAACTTGTGGCACTTGGAAGAACATTCCTGAATCACAGAAGGGGGGAAACCGAGGTGAATTTTTATAAAAGATGAAATAAGCCCTTGTCTTCCTATGAGGAAAGGCTGAAAGAGCTGGGGTTGTTCAGCCCGGAAGAGAGAAGGCTACAGGGAGACCTCAGAGCACCTTCCAATATCTGAAGGGGCTACAGGAAAGCTGGGAGGGACTTCTTACAAGGGAGTGCACTGATAGGTCAAGGGGAAACTGTTTCAAGCTGAAAGAGGGTAGATTTAGATGACATATTAGGAAGAAATTCTTTCCTGTGAGGGTGATAGGACACTCGAGCAGGTTGCCCAGAGAAACTACCCCATCCCTGGAAGTATTCAAGGCCAGGTTTGATGGCGCTTGGAGCAATCTGATTAGCAGGAGGTGTCCCATGGCAGAGCTGCTGGAACCAGATGCTTTGCAACCCAAACCACTCTGTGATTCACACACAAGAAGAAAAAAACAGACTTCTCCACACTGGGTAGTTAGAGGTGTTAAATCTTCCACTGTCACAAGGAAGAAAATACTTAAGTTTGTATGTTCATAGATTAATATTAAAGGAAGATTTATGAGATGTGCAAGAGTACCACCCATTTGTTTGTAAGTGCTTGATGCAGGCCAATGAATGGGAGTAGAAAAGATGGCAAAAGGTGCAGACAACTGGCCATCATTTATAGCTGGAAAATACTTTGAAACAAATCTTACCCTGCCTAATTGATGCATGTATTTCAGGTGCCACAGCCAGTAGGTAGTGCCAATGCTTCACACTCCCCCAGCACTTAACTTTTTCCAATCCCCGGAATTATTTTGGTTAGAAAACACCTTTCAGATCATCAAGTCTGACCCTTAACCTAGCACTGCCAAGTCCATCAATCTACTTGACAATCCAAGAAGAGCTTCCTTCACATCCCCAGTCCAATAGCTCAATAGCTCTCAGAATCTCTGAAACTATGTTGATAGACTTGGAGGGATTCAGTTGCACCAAAATAACTACCAGGGTGACTCCCTCCATCCTGGTACTAAGCACAGGAGTGTGGCATTGACATTCAAACCCTGTGTGGATTCAGCACATACACTGACCAGAGCTGTGTACTTCACCTGTAGCACATTTGCTTGACAACTGATAGTCCATGAGATGCAATTTGACAACATTCAAAATACTTCAGCTTTCAATATGGATTTTCAAACATTTTTACAGTAAGTCTCATAAAATTTAATATACCTCAGTGTATATTATAAATATATTTATATAAATATAAATAAATATATATTACCTTAAGAGAAAGGAATTCTTCTTCTCAACTTCAGCCCATCTACATCAATGACTAAAACTTTCAGTGTAATTACAGAAGAGCAAGCTTTTAGGAAGGACAGGCAAAGGTGGTAACCATGACTTAGACTAGCACCCTTATTTCTTAAAAAGAATTAAAAAACAAAAACCAAAACCAACACGCACAAACCTGAGGGCTTAAAAACAAATCTGACTTCTTGCCTATAAGCTTTAATTTTGCCTGTCTCTACCACAGGGCATGCATTAGTTCCACCTATGCCCCCAGCTGGCAGACAATAACAATAAAAAAAGGGTACTGCAGGCTGTTTGTGTATCTCTATTCTCCTAGATACACAAGTGAGAGGAAAAAACCTGCATTTACATTTACCATGCCTAAGCAGCTACAGAAATCCGAAGTGGCCCCTACATATGATTTCCAAATGACAGAGCCAATTTCTCTTCATCTATTACTCAATAATTCAGCAGTTTGCAATACAAATATTCCCCACCCTTCTGTCTCTTTACAGTATTAATTCCAGGTGCCTAGGAAGCACCATTAGAACTCTGCTGACAGACACCTTAAATTAAATTCCCCACATAACTGTCCCTAAACTATTTTAGCTATTACATTCAAAATTAATTATTCTGCAAAGATACATAACTGTTGAAAGACACAGTAAGAATTGTTTCCTTTCTCTTTTTATCTAGGCAACAAGACTTCCAGAAAACTCAGATAATGGGTCAGAACAGTTATGTGTGCAACAACAGAACCAGCTAACATCACGTTCTGATGGTCAGCGGGGTTCCCACAGTAAAGGTTTCATATGAAAAGGCAGAGCATTTCAGAAGACAATCTCTTCAAAACCCACCACCTCAGGTGGCCCCAGCTAAACTGCAAACAATGAAGAAAATCTAGAGCACCTGATGACAAATGGAAGTTGTGTAACAGACAGGACCAAATTCATTCCTTACTTTGATACAACCACGGTACTTCTCAGCAGGGATATTTTAGAACAGATTCTGGGATCACTTTTTTTTATAGCCCCTACTCTCTGCCAGCTAATATATGCAATAAAAAATCTGACTTGGATAAAAAGCTATCTACTCTTCTACTAAAAGCTGCCGTTTCAGCAATGGAATACTCTCTGTAAGCCAGACGAAAACCATTCCTACTTCATGCAGCAGCAGGATCTTATTCACATGGTTTAGGATTTTGCTGTTAAACTTGCCACACAGAACTGAAGGTACGTTTGCAGATCAGTGCACCTTGCTAAATAAAGGTATTTGTCAGGCAGAACATTCTAAATCTGGGTTCACATTCCAACCTTGACAACAGTAACCTCCGGCTAATTACTAAATGTCTCCTGTCCAATACCCCTATCTGCCACAACCTACTACAGAAAATGCTCATTAACTTAAAGGTATATATTTAAAGTCCAAGCAGTCAGACCACAAAGAAAGAAAACCGTGCCAAGGGGGTGGAGGTGGGAGAAAGTTTGAGCAAAACAGACTTTGCAGTTTGTAATAACTGGAATGGTAATAAGGAAGAACACAAATTATTAGATCAACCTGGAAAATATTTTACTGGTTTGAGCATTAACATACATGCTAATCAAGACATGTATTTCCATACTACATTATGAGAAATTCAGAATGACAGATTTTAAGTGGTAGTAAGACCCCACTACCACAGCAGAATGACAGCTGTCATACTGTCACTGACATTTGGATCCAGAATGCTGATGCAATGGAACAGAAAAACACTTCAAAAACATTCATAACGCATAATCTCTTGATTTCTTTTGGATCTGAAATGTTTATCTGAAGAAAATTCGTGCATTTTATTAACATGTAAAACAGATACCAGATTAAGAAATAATAAATTACTGAACTGTCCTGATTCTTGAATCACACAGGAGAGAATTAAAATTAAAATTTTATTTTATCGGCTATTTAACGACTAGGTTAGAAAAAACACCCTCCTGTTACAGCTCCTGAATTAACCCCACCTGGAATGACAGTCCCGGCATCCCAGCTACTGCACACAGAACTGCAGGATACACCCTAACTACGGCAAATTTGCAACGATTTCTGTATTCTGCTTCACTCGCTGCATGCTTTAGCTACAGCCTTAAAGACTACAGATGTCCCTTCAAGAGTTTTCCTCCTCCCGGTTAAGCATTAACACCGTCACTCCCTTTCTCCATATCCCAAAGCACTACCTGCGGATATCCCGCCGGGGCTGGGAGCGCAGGGCTGCACCGCACGGCGGGGAGGGAGGGAGGACGCGTTCCTCAGACCACCACCAGCTACTGCCACAAGCCGGTCGAGCTGCCGTGGCCAGGGGAGTCGCTTGCACTTGCACTAGGGAACAAACCGGATCCTCTGCCTCCGACCCGCCGCGGTGAGGGGAAGGAGCTCCGCCGGAGAGCAGGGGAAACCCAGAGGCTTACTTAGCACAGGGCAGGTCCCTGGCAATTAGCGTCGTTTTCCCAGGCAAGGGAGGCAGCGACCCGCGCCCCGAGGCGAGAGGCCCCGGCGGGCGGGCGGGCGGGCAGCCCCCTCCTCACCCTGCCGGGCACCTGGAGCAGAGGGGGGACGGCGCTGCGGGGGCGAAGAGGCGACGGGACGGGGAGGGCAGAGACGTGGAGAAGTTGTGGAGGGCTGAGGGGATGCGGATTTGGCCGGGGGAGGGGGGAAGAGCAACAGATGGGAGTCGGGGCGGCGGGCGGGGGAGCCCCGTCCCCTCAGCCAGGGCCCCGGCGGGAACGGGAACGGGGGTCGCGTGGCCAGGGCTGAAGGAACGCGGGGGATGAAGAGATGCGCCCCGCCCGGCCCCCCGCCCTCCACGCCGCTGACACTCACCGAGCCGCCCCGCGGACGGCGATGCAGACGGGAGCGGGATCTGGAGCCGGAGCCACCGCCTCCCCCCGCTCGGCCAGAGGCAGCGACAGCAGCAGCGTGGCCGGAGCCCCGCGCAGGGGAGGGCGCGGATGGCGACAGCGCCGGAGCCGCCCGCGCTGGGGGGGGAGGGGGGAGGAGGGGGAGGGGGAGCGCGCTGCACCGCACCACGGGGGACCGGCCGTGCGGGCGGGCGTGCGATGACCCGGATGTACCGGCGGGGAGGGGGAGGGCGGCAGCAGGTGACTGCGCAGGCGCGCCAAGCTGCCAGCGCACTGCGCATGCACCTGCTTCGACTCCCAGTGTCTCAGGCAGGGAAGAGGGAGCGAAACACAGGCGGGCGGGTAGCCGAGGCGGCGAGTGGGTCAACCTCCTTAAAGTGGCAAGGCGGCCGTGAGTGGGGGCAGCCATCTTCCCGCAGCCCCCGGGGTGCGGGCCTGGACGCCCCCGCCGCCGCCCCAGCTTCCACTAGCAACTCATTAAAGCCACTAACTTAACATTATGGATTGCTGCTTAAGCCAGTTGTGTGATTTTGTTATCTTTAAGGCCGGAGTCAGGGATTTAAGTGTTTGCTGTTGGCAAAGCCATGATGGGAACGAAAATCGGGCTCCTTTGCAAGCAACAGGGTTGCTGGCTGAAAGTCGTGCATATATTTCTCCCCAGGTGGATCACGTTGTAATATCTAAGCCAAAAAAAAAAATACGGGAAGTTACATCCCTCGGAGCTCTGCACTGCCAGGACCCTGCGCAGGAGCAATGTCCCACAGCTCTCGTGGCCCATGCTGCCCACTCTCCATCTCCCCTAACGTGTAAAAGATAGGCAAAATGTGTTAAGAAACACAAAATATATTTTAAGGGTACTTGACGCACTTAATTATGTACTTTACTCTCCATGCACACATCCTATCAACGCAGGGTTTCTTCACCTGTATTGTAATTCTCAGACTTTGGCAGTGTTCCACTGGCGCATTGCACACCCTGAACTACTTCTGGTATGGGTACATTTCCCAAAGCAGAGGGATAGCACAAATGCTCTCTTTTGGGCTCGCTCCATTAGTAAAGCACATATACACACAAAGAAAGAAAAGTAAGTTCTTGGGTTTTGTTAAAGTAACCTGGAATCTAGGCAACGATTTTCAGTGTTTTGCCATGAAGTCTCATCTGGCCTTCCTGGTGGATGGTCCTTCTGAAGTTGAGGGATACCCCAATGAGAGGGGCTGTGCTAGGACCTGTTCAGAGAAGGAGGTGGACAGCTGGGCAGCAGCATATGGATACAGCCAAGTCAAAACTCCTGCAACCTCAAACAGTAGAGCATTATCATTGGCAAAGGTGATTATTCAATCTGAAAGAAGCAAACCAACCACCCGAAAGTCTAACCACTTCTGCTACTTTCTCTTCAGAGGCCAAATAGCAGTTTGATCACTGCCAGATGTTAGTGAATACCAAGTTCCCCCAAACTCACTTGGAGAAAGAACAAAAATTGAAAGGACCTTAGAGTTTTATTTGCATGTCAACATATTTATCTTCTTTTTATTTTCATACCATATGTTGACTTCAATTGATAAACTTAGTTCCTCTCGTAATGTGCTGGGATTAAAGGTACATGGATTTGCTACACTAATAAAGTATTCTAGGTAAAAGGGTATGGGTTATAAAGGAAGTAATTTCTGAGTATAGTTCAGCTACAAAACCTGCTTGATAAAATCAAAGACATCACTGCACTTTAGTTTTGGTCCTTGGGTAATATTCAGCCAAGACCAGGGCTGGTACCACATACCTGTCTGCTGTGTTCACCTAAACAGGGAAAGGGGAGAGCTCAGGGAAGCCTTGCAGGCTCCTAGATGTTAGTGTAGATTGCAGCAAACAATGGGGAGATGTCCAAGAGATATGAAAAAGAAGTACCTTATGGGCAAAATGACAGAAGTCCCAGTTCTGCTCATGCTTGATTTGTGCATTTGGGCAGGCAAAGCTAAGTGCTTGACATGACTTTTCACGTCTGCTACGGAAAGGATTTTTTGCAACTAGCAGATATAACTGTTGAACTGCAGATTGATACACCCTCTTTCCTAAGATGATGGCAGCTCACTGCCACATCTTCTTCTCTGAAACTCTTTGTCCCAGTGATCCAAGTGATCCAAGTCCCGCTGAACTGAATCCAAGGGAAGCAGAATCATACTCTGAGTTTACATTAGACTCATTACTATGTGGGCTTAATACAAACCTGGGGCTCTCACCCCTTGTACTACAGAACCTTGTCCTGTTACACAGAGCTAGGGAAACGATAGACCAGTCTCAGGGTGGAACTATATTTGATGCCCATAACAATATTAGCTGCCTGGGGCTTGGCAAGGTGGGGTGAGACAAGGAAGGTTTCCTACTGAAACCATAAGCACGTTTATAATAATATTTACTCTTTAGGACTCTCCAAAAGTGTAAGGTACCCTTGATTTGGATCTCTCATCTTTCAGAAGTACAAGAATGCCCAGACCCTGAGCAGCAGCAATACTTTAATAGCAGCTGTGTACATCCAAAAGACATCCACATTGCACAGAATAACTGAAGCATAAAAAAACTCTGAACACTCTGGAAAACATTGCATAACTAAAAAACCCCACCGATGTTCTACTAGTTCTGCTTTCGCTTTTAATTTGTTAATTGCTTCTTCTAAGTAGAAAATTATTTTACCAGGTTATTATTGTGATAAATATAAAAAACAAAATTAGAGCGCATATTTGCCAGATAGTATCATAAAATAAGAGAGTGGTAACAGAAAATAACTGCTCTTATGCTGCTAAATGCCTGTGGATTGTTTTGCTCATAGGAATATTGCTGCCAGGTAGGTAGAGCTGACACTTAGGAAAGAAAGCAGGTCAGTGCGTTTTCACAGAGCAAAGATTATTAAGCTCCAAATGTACTATTGGATGGACGTGCATTGTACACATGTGCATATATACCAGTGACAAAAGATGACTTTATTTGATATAGAGACAGTCAGATAGGTAAATAAAACCACAGAAGCAAACCTGCCCTTAGGTGCCATGCACAGTTAGAATACTTGGGCTACTTTTAGGCTTAATGGTAGCCTAGGGGAGAAAGTCAAAAGGAGAAAAGGGAGTCATCGTCATCCTCTCCCACTTGTACTCAGCGGGGACAATAGGCTGCACAGTCCACTGACAACAGCCCTGTTTGTCTTGGCAGGGAGGACACCACCAACTTTTTCCATTACGTGGATGAAAATAGCAAGCATCCGATATCTAAAGATTACTGGTTTAATTTTTAAAGAGAGGTGATTTCTTACAGCACAATTTCAAGGATGGAAAAGAGAGGCAGCTTTGCAGAGATCCCTTGTTGCACTGTTGTGGTTCATAGCACCTCTCAGATAAAGCTAACATCAGGTTTCGTCCTCCCCATTACAGATTTCTCCACCTTCTCAAGTGCACAGCTAGTAGATGAGGGATTGCAGAAGCAGCCACATTCACACTACAGTGTCCTTTAGGGATTTCACTTAGGATAGTACAAATCCTCTGATATAAATGTAGCTCTTCAGAAATATAAACAGTTGAAACAAACTATGAATGATCTGCATAAATTTTGAAAAGCACAGACAAAACAAAAAGCCAAGGTCAAATCATTGGATGCTTACAAGGATGCCTGAAGTGCTTCCAGATACTGTAATGCCAAACAATTAAAATGCTTTATACTTGCATGGAGACTGGCATTGCAATCTCAAAATTACTTTTCCTCCCAAAAAAATAATTTTGATATTTAGGTGGCAAGCAGGGAAATGGAGGCACTTCAGAAGTTCATTCTTTTTACTCTGACGTAGTGAAAGTCTGTCCTCTCCTCTTGCTGTACCCCAGTCACTTCACATGACTAATTACATTAGTCATCTCCTCTTCTGCCACTACAAAGTCTGAGATTATTTTCGAGTTTGCTCATCTGTTGATGCAGTTGCTCCCTGCAAACGATTAGCATGGCCACTTCATACGGGGAACCTCAGCTAACAGATGCAGCACCCTTGTGATTAATGAACACTTCTTTAAGTCAAAAGATGCAGGAGGGTTCAGTGTTGGGCTGTGATCAAAGATAACGGTGATTTAACAATATAAAGCTATTTTTTCCCACCTTTTGCTGCCTTTCCTCAACAGTACAGCTCACCCATATGAGAGATGGGGAAGCAAAAAGAGGAATAAAGAGAAAATGGCAGGTGCTAAGCCTACACTAGAAAGAAGACCATATACCAGTAAGCATAAGGGAAGGTGGAAAGAGGAACTGCAGCTATTTTAATCATGTTTTATCTTTACTGGAAAATAGAAAGATAGAGTAGTAGACCTGTCACAGAATAGAGCAGAACATGGTATTAGACACCGAGGTCTTTAAGATGCTTATTAAAGTTTGTGAATAACATAATTTCTTCAGCGACCACTGCACAGACACCATTGCACTGAGGAGCACTTTGAACAATTGCAGTGGTACAACCTGTGCTGCCAGCAAGCAGGTGAGCTGGCCAGTGAGAGAAGAAGCCTGCTAAACAACCGAGATAATCCACCAGTACCAAGTTCAGGTGGTCATGGCCACAGACTGCGCTTCTGAATTTGTGGCACTCAGGTGAGGAAAAACCCAAGATACACCTACTCTTCAGCAGAGGTTTGCTCAGTATAATGGAAAAGCTACCATCTCTCCAGCAGAGCTCCTAAACGTCACTGGATTTAAGGGCTTCACTAAGTCACAGAATCACAGAATAGTCATGGTTGGAAAGGACCTCCGAGATCACTGAGTCCAACCAAAAGGCAGGAGAGGCTGTGAACAGGGGCAGGATGTAGAGTGGCAGGCATTTCACTTGACCTCCCATTAGCCCTCAGTCAAGCCAGTTTATTAAACAAAGTAAACTGCCAGGACCATGGTAGGAAATAAGCCATGTATCTGAACTGGAACTTTCTCACAAGCCTTTTTTTTTCCCCCCAACAAAATGTTTCAGATCAATCAGCAGTGCAATAGCATTCCAGTTAATGGACAGAATCAATGTTTCAGGGAACTGGGAAGGCAATATATAAGAGGGCTATATTATTTCATTACTTTCAGGAAGAGAACACTTTGTTGTTGTTGTTTGTTTTGGGCTTTTTTTTTTTCTTTTTCTTTTTTTTTTTTTTTTGAGTAAACAGTCATGCTACCCTGATGGAAACAAATATTCATTGATTTCATTGAGAATTCTGCCTACCTCAGGAGCATGAGACTGGTATTTTACTTTGATTACATCCTTTGCATTGATGTTATCACTGGTGTTTTTTTCTTTATTGCTTATTTTTTTCCCCAAAGTGCTTAATTTATTTGTTATTAGAAACCCTCAGAATAGCATTTGGCTCATAAGTGATTTTTGGGCTGTGTCTAGGTGTTGCCAAGGGACATTGTCAAGAGACCATTTCACTTTGTCTCAGCTGTTTCCTTTGCTACAGCAGTACTTAGTTTCCTCTTCAGGTCCCAGGGGATGTCGCAATCTTTCCGTGGGGAAATAGGTAAGTTAATTAAAGCACCTCAGGGAAGGGCTCTGACACGTTGGCAGAGGCCAATTTCAAAATTCACTGAACAAACACGGACTTAAAACAACAGTATTAGGCATCACTGGGCAAGACATGAGTAAGGAGAAGCATCTCAGGCTGCATCCCATAGGATGTGTTCCTCAATCTCCAGTGGCGCGACCATGAGCTGAGGGTGCTCAGCACCCCACAGGACTTCAGCGTCACTGTTGCTGCTGTTCTGTCCTTGCACCACTAGTTCAGTTTGAAAGGACCTGGCTGCTTATTCCCATCTGAAAACCAGAATTCAATTTAGTTGATCGAAACCTGGAGTGGTTTTGCAACATTCACTTGAACTACTATAAACCAAATTCATCTTCATTTGTGATCTAAGTGATGTTGAGTACAAGGCTACTGAATAATGAGAGAAAAAAGGCCATGATTTAGTTATTGGCTCACCAACTATATCTACCTCTAAAATAACACTGTTATGATACAGTAATTGGCTGTATCCCATTACGCTGTTACCTTCATGCAATCCATCAATATCCTCCAAAGAGCAGGAGGCATTAAAATAATTTTAGTGCACCCAATTGCTGAACGTAAAGAATTTTGAAGTACACACAGTACATCAGTACACACAGTTTCCTGTGACCAGTACACACTGATCCAGCCACCTCATATTAAGTGGGCTGGTAGCACTCTTTTTCTGTGGAATAAGAAATTCCCAATCACCCCTCACCTGCATGGCAGGTATATTTGGTTTCTAGGGTAGCTAGAAGGACAGAAAGAGAGTCCTTTCTGCTCACATAAGCAAAAGTGTCTCTGCAAGGAAGAGTTTGCTAGCAGAGGAAATGGAAACCCAGGACTTTTCCCCATACTGTAATCTGTGAGGGACAGACTGGGTGCAGATGAAGGCTGCCTTAAAACAAAGCATTTGGGCATGGACTTAAACACTTCCTTTGCTGAGCAAATGAAACACTAAACACCAGGCATCTTTCTCTTCCTTTTTCCTGATCATATATATATATATATATATGCACCTAGGACTAAATCTAGCACCAGATGTAGCTGTTTAATATTCAGTTAGCAAGAAAAGGCAGTAAAACTGACATTGCACATGGCAATTATTTAAACTTGTTCTGAGTTTACCCAATTGATGAAAAGATAATATTTTTTATGTCCAGCTTATAAACCCCATGCATGAGCTGGGAAACATTCTGTGCCTGTTTATACCAATCTGGATACAGTCCCATTTGAGACATCTGGGTTCCTGGAGTCAGAGCTCAGGCACATATTGTATCAGTGATCAGACTAGAATAAGCAGCTTCCCACCATGACCACACTGCCTCTACAGGAATGCATCACAAACCAGTGGGTTTTTTTAAATACATGGTCATACATACTCCTTACTCTAAATTATTCCTCTCTCAGGCAGTGAACAAGCTAAAACATGGAAAGAGGCAAAATAGCTTTCTCTTGTGAGGTACTAGGCTGTAACTCAGAGAAGCCTAGACCATGTTTCTGGCCTTGGACTTCTTATGTGATGTTAAGCAAGAAGACTAGGTAGCCTATCAATGACACCTCCTATTCTGCTAATTTCAAAGTGCCTAAAGTGATACCGTTAAACTTCAGTAACATCATACCTAAAAAACAAAGTTGGAAAGATTTGTATGATGCTTTACAGGAATGCTGGTGCAATTCCTGTTCCAAGCAGCTCGCAGTTTAATTCACAGATGAGAGGAAAACACACACACTGAGATCAGTTGTACACATTGGTTTTCCACCACTATAGCGGGGTGCTTCCACACGCAAAGCAGAATGCCCTACAGTGGTCACCAAGCTTGTCCTAAGCCAACCACCAAAGTACAAAAGATGGAGCAGTACAGCAGCTCTACCACATGCTTCCAGCAAGGCTGATCATTCAGAGCTGGCTCTAGCTTGCTGGTGAGCCCTTGGCCTGTGCCAGGTAGCAGTTCTCCCTGTTGCAGGACACATACCCTGCCTTCCCCTGGAAATCTGATTTATAATGCTGGACACTAAACAGCATGTGTATGCTGCCCAGTCAACCTGCACCTGCCACCTCTTGCCCAGCTGGCAAGATGCAAGAGTGTGACTGGGGGGAACTGTAGTAGAGGCATGGCAGGGGAGAGGAGAGCTGGGGACAGGGAAAAGCCCAGAGGTTTTGCAGTGAAAAAGCTCCAGCGGCACACAGGGCACACAGAACTCAAATCAGGAAAATATTAGGATTCGTTAGAATCACTGTTCATAGTTTGGGTTGGAAGGGACTTTAAAGATCATCTAGTTCCCATGTCCCTGCCCACGGCAGGGACACCTCTCACTAGACCAGGCTGCTTAAAGCCCCATCCAACCTGTCCTTGATGTCCTCCTAAGAGTCCTTGAAGTCCGTTACTGACGTTTAACAGAATCCTGTTCAGAGGACTCTTTTTTTTTTCAGTTACATCTTCTCTTCCAAGAAAAGGCAAATGGTACTAGCTTCTTCATGCTCCCATTATGTTCCCATCATTAGTTTAATTCTAATTATTTATATGTTTAATATTACTTTTAAGGGATGGTAGGGGCAGATGTAGAGATTATAACATTTCTGTGGTTTGCTCAAAGAAGATCAGCTTAAGCAGAGATGTGAAGTGGCCTGGTAAACCATGTGGGAGCAGAGAAAAACATAAGGGCAGCAAGACAATCCAAGGGTGCATGCTTCTAAATGGTTTTAATGGGGTCACAACTGTCCTAAGGCATAACACACTACTGTTTGGATGACAGACTCTGGCCCTGAGCTTGTGAAAGGCTTTGCAGATGAGTGTGACAAACCTGGGTTCAGCACAGAGAGGACTGTGCTCACAGGGCCTGAATGTGGCCAGATGGCAAAGAGGGGACATGTCCCCACAAGAAGATTGAACGGCTACCATGAAATAAGGCAGGGAGTAGAAGAAAAGACCTCGTGTCAGACTGATGCTTGGACAAAGGTTTCAGAAAAAATGGATGGTTTTGGAAAGGCTGCAAAGGGGTGAAATTACAATACAATGACTGTTGGTGAGAAGGAATGGCTGCAGGTTTAGTCTGCCATGAACCTGTTCAGTGCAGAACATTTTTAAACCTTCTTCATCCTCCAGAAGTACAGCTATTCCACCCAATGATTCTGTTTTCTCTTTTTCGTATTAGGTTCTTTTGTTACTGCAGATAAATAGAAAATGTACTTTTAACAGGAAATGGTATTGGGTAGAAAATAAACAACATAGGGTAGTTCAAACACATAGCAGTTTGGAATTTTGCTTGTTTAGAGCCTTTCTTACAAACACATCTGTTGAAGCCTGTTCTCTCTGCACTACCATCCTCCCTGCCATGAGAAATCTCAGGCAGCCTTGAGAGAATTTTATTAGAATTAATCACTGATCAACTTCATGTAAAGGCTTTATTTAATCCTGAAAGGTGTTAAGGGAAAAGAATACACATACATATGTGCACTCAGAGCTTTCGGATAAAAGAATGAATAATATGGTCATATGAGTTTCCCTCCTAGGACAAAAACAATATAGGTATTTAGTAATTAATAAGGGGGTTTGGGATGGTTTGTTGTTTTTCTTCTCTTTGCTTTTTGTAATCTTTAAAAATGCTTAATACATTGCTTGTAAGCTGCATGTTTCATTTTAATGCAAAGTTAACCATTGCAATTCATTAACTGACTTTTATGTTGCCATTAAACGTTGTAATCAATTCAGTCTCACTATTCTACACTTTTATCTCTGCTATAAAAAAGCTCTATTAGCTTTACTTGGCTCAAAAACAATAAAGTGAACTGCTCTTAATTATTAATAATCTGTTTCCCCTTCAATAAAGCTTTTTGGACCTTTACTACAGTCTGATGATGTATTTATTTGGTGTGTAGGGTTCAGAGCAATACAGTGCACTCTCTCTGGGAAAGAACCCAAAAATAACTATCTACTTGATATCAACCCAAGGGATTTCCTAAGGGAATGAGAGTATCATTTCAGGGCAGGTCATCAGTGGTTTAGGGAAATTAGACAAATCTGTGTCTGGGGAACAGAAGCCTCAGGGTTTGTGAATGTGCAAGAGAACCTTTCCCCTCTCAGTCACCAGTTCATGTCCATCCAGCACAGCCCTGACTGGAAGCTATTAAACATCTAATGAACTTCTGGGGCCTCCTGAAACAAGGAGTGGGATTCCTAGTAGACACTTTCTTGCATCTTGGAGCTGCTCCTACTCAAACTGCAGTCTCAACAGTAGCACATAGACACAGAATAAGAACGGTAGAGTGAAGAATTTTATCTGCTTAACGCAGTAAGTAGACTGCTTCTGGGCTGGCAATCCAGCTTTAGTTTTACTATTAGCATTTTCTTGTTCTTTAAAAGAAACAAAATAATGCATTACAAAGCACTTTGTTATAATCTTTCCTCACAAACTCCACCAGAAGGATCCAGAAGACTTACAAAACCACACTTGTGGTGTCTCAGACCTTGGGGAAGATAAAGGGGTAAAGAAGAGTTTGATTTTGTGCTTGGAGGCCAGTTCTGGGAGTCCTGGGACTCCTAAACTGCTATATGCTCCACATCTAGCTTTGATGCAGGTCTGCTAGGAGAAGGAGACAAATGCTGAGCATTACAACCACAAACCACAGCTGTTGATGGGAATTGGCAAGAGATCAGGGAATGCTGGGAAGCATAGATGGCCTGCAGCAGAAGGTGGGGCTGAGCAGGGCTCTCTGACACTTGAAGCTTTTTTATTCAGCTCCTGGTGCTTTTCCATCCTGGCATCTGGTTTCTGTGATAGCGCAAGGGAGGGACAGTATGGTGCAATTTTATGGTATGTTCTCCGAGGTTATGTTGGCACTTCCTCGGGTAAACATGCCTTAGTGCAGGCTCAGGTTCACTGTGCCCCTGGGTTCAAATTATTTGCATTTATACTGTCTGCTTTAGCTTGCTGATAGCTCAGTCCAGTTGCCCCCCATATTTCATTTGCAGAGGAGGAGGTTGAGGCTTGCCAACTGTCCTCCTCCTCTCTTCTAACTCAGGACAGAGCCACGCTGAGGAGCAGACAAGCTGTGGCAAAGCCCTGTCATAGCTGCAACCAGAAGAGCATGTGATGGGGCTTGTAGCTCTGTGGTCCAGCACAGGAACTGGTGAAGCTGGAGCCAGGCTTTGTAGCTGCTGCTCAGCTATGAGACCTTTGACATACCCTGATGCTCCCATTTCTTCATGCCCTTTTGAGTGGAAGCTCTTCAGGGCTTTATTTACCCACTCATATGGTACATGATTAAACTGTGCCCAAGTTCAGGCAGGGACTTCTGAGCAATGCAGTAATATAAATTGCAAAGAGGGTGCAAGTTTTGATGGCTAAAAAAGGAGGATTAAAAAAAAAAAAAAAAAGGTTTTCTGTAATGGGATCCACTGCTCACTGCTTTTGTTACCAGTGTGTGCAGATCTAGCTATTCCAGTCCATTATATTCAACAAGCTTACACTCAGTGGCAGGTGAAATGTCATACCTCAGGGTAAATTTTCACTGCAGTAGGCAGAGAATTTGTCCTTTAAATACCCTAAGTATTAATGGGGAATTGATCCAGCAATTTAAACTCCAAGAGATACAAACGTCTCATGTGGGACCATTTTCAAATGTGTTGACATTTTGATTCACAAAATGAGACACTTTTAGAAACAAATGCAAATTCATTTCATTCAGGGTTTGAGGTCAGCTGGATGCTGAAAAATAAATGTGCAATGAATGTTTAGTATGTTCATCAAGTATCTTTTAATCTCTGTACACTCAAGAGATTAAAGTGACATCCGAGAAAGGAAGGGCAATTTCTAAAGTTCTCTGCATTAGCTGGTACATCCTCTTGGGGCTGGAACCTAAATTCACCTACTGCACTTGCAGTAATAGTGTCTAGGACAAATGGAGGCATTGAGATAAAGGACTGAGTTTCAGTGACTTCTGAAAATGTCTTTTGCACTGTTGGATATACTTTCATCTCCAGAGAGCCTTGATCCTGCTGAGCTCCACCTGGGGGAGTTGTCAGTGTTTTACTGATGTGAGTGAAATTTATGGTGGGACTGGAGCCCAGCAAAACAGTGCAGGAAACAAAGCAAAACACACCAAGAGGGGATAGCTTGCCTGGTTCCCAGGCAGAGGCTCTGGCCACTCTTTCAGCTTAGAAATTATTCAGCACACTGTCAGAAAGATGATTTAAACCAACATTTAGGACACATCCACAACTGCCTTCCAGATAACAAGTTCCTGGTAGGTCAAACCTTAATTGAAACCCAATGAAGCCTGAGTGTTGGTTTGGGGTCCATCCTGCAGAAGAGGGTAGGGCAGGCCTGGAGCAGGAGAAGGATCAACTTGGCAAGTCGTTGAGTCTCAGCTGGCTGTTAACTTCTACCACCTGTGCTTGGACCAAGGCATGGGATGCACTGGCATGGCTGCAGGCAGGGTACTAGGGGCAGAAGCAAGGCTCACCTTCCTCCTCTACCCCTGTACCTCAGGAAGTGGTGCAGCTCCCAACAGAGGAGAGTGAAAGGAGCATCCACTCCCAGTGCTGTCCACTAGCAGGCAGGGCCAGGGGAGCTGGCTCTGTTTTCCCCCAGCAGAAAGGACACTTTCTGGATGCTCCCCAAAGTCTCCCCAGCAGCAGGGCTCATGAGAGGCCGGAGCATGCCAGACACGCGGGTAGTAATTTGGATGGGGTGTGTGTTATTATTTCACAGGGGGATTTCAGAGGAAGCCCATGGCTTCTCTTCAGTGGACATGAGCATCCCCTGTTGCAGAAACCCCAGCTGGTCAATGTCCCATGACAAGGGAAGCGTGAGGACTCAGATTATCTAATGCATGGGGAACCAAGGGAGGAGAACAAGCGCAGGGGAAGTTCCTGGCTGAGGTCCACCCACAGAGCAGCCTCTGCCCTTCCCCTTCCCCAGCAGGGCTGGCAGAGCGGGGGTTGCATTTCTGGGAGCCACTGCCCAGAGGAAGTCACACCAATTTGGGCTCTGACTGAGAACACGACTTCGCTCGCAGACACACGTACAACAGTGCCCAGCAAGAGGAAGAGGAAAAGCCCAGACCCTGTGCAGTATGCAAACGACTGTATTCAGCTCTATGAAAACAGCTGCCCAGGAAGGGCTCCAAAGCTGCACTGCATTGGGCAGCGTGCTGATAAGCCTCAATCTTTTTGGCAGCCTTGTGTCAGATGGTGCTCTCCAAGGGCTCTGGATAAGTGCTCCAGCCTGCCAGCAGGATCAGCAGGCACACAAGATTATCAGGATCAGTCCTTTTCTACATGCTCACTCAAGCACAGTATTTTCCTTCTGGGCTCCCACTCCCTTCTCTAGCTTCCTCAAACTGACTGACCTGCTGCAGGAATCTGTGGGGCGAAGAATTTACTGGTCCTGTATCAACTACATGATCTCATGGGAGCCCTGTGCAAAAGCATGCAAAGGTTTGCAATGTCCACCTGAGAGGCTTTTCCCCACAGAACAAGAACTTTGAGTACAAGAACTTTTGAGTACATCTACCAACTGCCTCTCACATCAAGTAGTTTAAGAAAAAGAGGACAGACTGAACAGAACCTCAACAAGTTTAAAAGACCTTTTTTTTTTTTTTTTGTATGAACAGCAGCTACAAGTCCTAGGTGTAATCATACCTTGAATGCTTAATTTATTTTAGATGTGGTGTGATTCATGTTATGTCCAGGACATATAGCTAGGTAGCAGCAGACCTAGATCAGGTGCAAGTGGACCTAAAGCAACTTTTGCTCATAAATGCAACGATAGTAATGCAATTAACCAGCATGTTTGACCAGCTGTGGATCCTGGGCACAAGAAGTCCTGGTACAAGTTCTGCAACTTGGAGCTGTTCCTAAAACAATCTCCTTCCAAAGTGGTAATCCTGGGAAAGAAACTTGGTCCCAGCCCTTAGAGATGTGAATGGCTTCTTCATTCACAGGGAATCCTACCAATGTTCTCATTTAACAGATTGCTGTAGGCCATTGCCAGAGGATATCTGCGATACCCAGAGTGCACTAACACAAGAACATTGCCGTATACAGTAAACATTTATTCAGGCCTCAACATAAGCAGGATGCCAGACAGACCTACTAATGCACAGAAGATCATATTTTGTCCTTCAGAGGAGTTGGGATTTGCAGGCAGGAGCATCTGCCCTCCTCAATTCTGAGACTGGCAGAACAGTGTTGGGAATGAGGCTCCTATTCTTTCCCTTTAAGTTTTGATGACTAGTCCAGGCCCACTACCACGAAAATTCAAATAATTCCTGCAGTCTGCAGACCCCCACCACACTACTCCCTGTCCCCGTGTCTCCGGCAAGACACTGAGTTGAGGGGGAAACATAAACTATCCATGATGTAACTCTACCCTGATGGCAGCAGCTGTCCAGTGTCAGGAGCATGCTGTTGGATGACCCCTTACAAAGACAGGCTCTGGTTGTCCTTCGATGGGGCAGCTCAGGGGGCACATGGCCCAGAGAAACAAGCCAACTTCCAGGTTCTCTGTGGGGCACTGTGGTCCTCCAGAGAACAACCACATGGCTTCTCTCATTCTGGGATGGTCCCTCAGTGATGCCCTTTGCCTGCAGCAGCCCAGGCACTTCACAAGTCTCCAGAACAATCCTTACCAGAGGGAGGGCTGGGCAGCAACATGCCTGATGGAATCCAGCCCTCCCTGCTTTTGGTCTGATGGGAGCAAGGTGAGAGGAGCAGGAATCCAGCCGTGCCACCTCACATGAAGTTCTGCAGTCACTGCTGGCTGCTGACAGCCAAAGCAGAGCCCTCTCTCCTGCACTGTTACAGAAGGGAGGTAATCAGTTTAACTGCACTGGAGTAACGCCAGCCCTTTGAGTAAACTTTCCAAAGCTCTGCTAAGGTATTGTTTAATTCTGATTTCCAAGTGACCTCCAATTCCTCTGGATATGGTAAGGGTAGAAGAACATCCACTCACAGGAGTTTATCTCTGGTGGTGGGTGCAGGGCCTACCCCAGTGGTTCCCAGGGGAGAGGGGAGAGAGGTGAAGACTCTTGCTCTCCTCTGCTCCTTCAAACACATCACTCTCCCCACCCCCCAAAGACCAGCACCGTATGTCACCTCCACCAGCAGGGCCAAACAATGCAACAAATCCTCCCACGACTCCCTTCCCCAGCAACTCAAGATCCTTTTTTCTATAATTTTCCCCTCCACCAGCAAATTTCTACCCTTTCCTATCAGTCTATTGCCCACTTTAACTTGTGCAAGTAAACCTGCTTGCATTGGTCATGCTGCAAATGAAAACGATGCCAGGATGTAAAATGAAAAATGGACCTGGCAAAGAACCAAACCAACTTAGAGTAATCCTTGTGATGTCAATTATTTCAGTGACTGGTTTATACTGCAGCCCCATTAACAGCAACACAATAACAATGGAGGAAAGTAAACCACAGCTGAGGAGAGGAAACAAGAACAAGTGTCTTGGGGGGGAACCTTTCTTGACGAGGAAATGGTGGGTGAACCCAGGCCCCAGTGTGGGAGTCAGACCACATCCAGGGCTCTGAAGAGTGGTCTTGGCACGATGCATCCCAAGCTGCATGCGTAACAGCCAAGCAAAGAAATTAAAGGATTGCTGTAAAAACACTGGCAGTTTCACAGTGCTGCAAGTAGCATGGGTATTGGCACAAGGTCAGCAGCATCTGTGCAGCTCTCTGCTGACTAGCAACTGAGCCCTACAGGGAAGAGAAGCTGCCAGGACAGGAGTGGGACAAAGCAAAGGAAGTGCGAGCTGCAAATCTCTGCTTGCCTTGCTCAGCATCAGATGAATATTAATTCTCTGCTGGTTTGCACAGCCACACACTGGCCTGTTCTTACTAATTTTAGCCCTCGCCTATTTTGAAACTACAAGCATGCTATTTTCATAGTGGGGTTTTTTTTTTTCCTCTTCTTAACAGGTTGGAAGCTGCCAGATGCACCCAGCATAGCTGAGGAATTAGCATTGTCCAAGGGGAGGTAGGAAACCTTTGTTAGAAATAAAAAGCAGATAGAAAAAACCTGCACATTAAAACATGCTATTAGTCTCCAAGAACAAGTCTTTGAGGCAGACCAGCCTGCCTGTGCTGGGCTGAGGAATGGAGGAGGACCTCTGGCCTGGCTGGGTTCTGGTCTGGAACATGGACCATCCTCAGACGTTGCATGTGTCCTGCCATCTCCCAGCTGAATACACACAGACACCCCCAATACAAGAAGGACATGGAGCTGTTGGAGTGAGTCCAGAGGGCCACAAAGATGGTTTGAGGGCTGGAGCGCCTCTCCTACGAAGACAGGCTGAGAGAGTTGGTGTTGTTAAGCCTGGAGAAGAGAAGGCTCCATGGAGACCTTAGAGTGGCCTTCCAGTACCTAAAGGGGCTACAGAAAAACTGGGGAGGGACTTTTTACAAGGGCTTGTAGCAATACAACTAGTGTATTAACTAGCTTTAAAATGAAAGAGGGGAGATTTAGGTTAGACATCAGGAAGAAATTCTTTAGTGTGAGGGTTGTGAGACATTGGCAAAGGTTGCCCAAGGAGGTTGTGGATGCCCCCTCCCTGGAAGTGTTCAAGGCCAGGTTGGATGGGGCTTGCAGCAACCTGGTCTAGTGGGAGGTGTCCCTGCCCATGCAGGAGGGGGTGGAACTAGGTGATCTTTAAGGTCCCTTCCAACCCAAATAATTCTATGATTCTACAGTCTCACTGCACCCCATCCCTGAGCACAGATATAACCATCTTTACTCTTCTACCTTCACTCTCTCCACCCATACAGGAACCTGATTTACAAGCCTTTGCTCTTCTTACCCCAAAATACACCTGCACCCAGACGCCCTCTCCCTGCCTCTGCTCCTTTACCCCAACACATACCAGTCCCTGCCGCTGCTCCTCCCCTCACACACTGATCTGTTGCTTACCTCCCGCAGGGGGGAACGGCAGATGGAAGTGCTGAGCCTGCCTTCAAACGGGCGGCAACTCTGCGCTCAAAACGTGTGTGAAAAAGTGGTGAAGTGCGGAAACATTTGTGAGAGGAAGTGCATGGGCGGAGGGAAAGGCCTGGAGTGAACAAAAAACATTGAAACTTGAGTACTGAGTGTTCAGCATGGGTAAAAGGACACAGAGTTTACAAAATGCTACACAAATGCATGTATTCTACATAAACAGGACTAATGTACTCTAGGGAACAAGAGGTGTACAAATAATGAAAAGAAAGAGGAGGCTGGAAATAAAAAGCGTAAGAGCTACTGCCCTAGGAGCAGCACAGGTAGCTCCTGTGAGGGTGAGCATGGAAGACATCAGACCACAGATGATGGCCTTGTTTTGGACATGCACCTTCCTGCATGTCAAAACCCAGCTAGTAACCTGGAGGGTCTCAAAGTCCAAGCCGTCTGATGGTCTCTCACTGAGCTGGACACAGATCTTAGCAGTTATTAATTGACCCTGCACATTTTAATTTAGTAATTTCAAATAAAGCACTTTAAATAATTTTATATTTTTTTAAAGGAGCTGTTTTTTCTAGAAAATCAAACCGGAAGCCCAGCTCTGCTGTCTGTTACTGATAGAGCAGTAGTTTCTCAGTTAAGATTTCTCCCTGTCGCGTGTAGCAGAGCAGGGACCTAGGAATACAATTCTGAGTTTTTCAGCCTATTATTTGTGGATTCCCCACCTGTAAAAACCTTCCTTCCTTCTCTAGCCTTGCAGAGCAAGTTTGACCATGCTATGGTTTCAGTAACACACCACAGAAGATTATGTTTGGGGTTTTTTTTTTCCTTAAAGGCCAAAAAATTTTGCTCAAAGGGGCTGTATACAAAGCCAGCCAATTTTGCCCTCTGAGAATTAGCCCAAGAAACCTCAGCTCACACTGGTGCAAAGTTATTTAGAAGAGTCACTCCTCCAACCACTGACCCAGTGAGTTGGTAGCGCCCAAGTCACTGCCACAGACAAGGTGAATGAGCGATTAACAGGTAAACAGCTATTAAGACATGGTTCAGTTTTGGTTGCATCTTATTTTCCCTCCCACATATTTCAAACCAGCATGTTTCGCTGGGATTGCCTGCAAAAAGAGGTTCATTTCAACACATAGTAAGAATGCCTGTGCCGCTTTCATTTTAAAAGAATATAAAAGAATAACGAAAGTGATCCTAGATTTGTCTGTATATTATTCTTTAAGGTCCCTTCCAACCTTAACCATTCTATGATTCCACGATTCCCCACATTTGGCAGTGGAGGAGCTCAAATGTACACACTCGGGGTGACACTGCTCCCTCTGAGGCTACGAGAAGCGAGTGCTCTTGGAAAGCAGGCAGTGCGTTCATGGCACGGGTTACAGTGATTGCTACTGACAGGTTCTTCATGGTATCACAACAAATTAGGTCACAGATTAGATTTTCATAGCACAGATTACAACTAGTGTCTATATTTTTTTCTTAAATAGAGAGGGTTACAGCCAGGAGGTTTGACCTCAAGATTGGGAAGGCGACAGATGCCCGGGGGGGTGTGCATTGCTAATTTTGGCTGAGACAAAGACTGTCTTAGTGAGACTCAGATAAAATTCCTAGTCTTCTGCTGCAGTCAGAAGACTGGGTATTTTTCCCTTTCTATCCAGCACGCCTTTGAGAAATAAAGAGTCTGTTCACTAGATACCCTGGAGTAGACCTTACAGCATTTCTGCACAGCAGGTATCAAACACAGCATTTTATAAAAACAGCATTTCTGATGAAAGAAAAGCAGCCTTTACCATATAAAAAAACCTGCTGGGAATGGAAACCAAAGCTATCTATTAGACTTATCCCACGTAATACCGCAAGGTAACACATACACTCAGTTTCAGCATCTCTGGTGTAGGAAGATCTTAAGGCAATAAATTAATGTGTGCAGTATTCAAAAAAAAACCAAAAAAACCAACAAACCAAAAAACAGCCCACCGGGGGAAAGAGTTTTAAAATACACCCAGCAAGGACATTAATAGAACTCAGGCTCCAGAAGAGAATCCAAGCTATATCAAGCTCCACGCAGAGCAGCACAGAACAAAGGTTTCCAACAGCTGAGTAACTGCCGACACCGTGCTAAGTGCATCCTACCCACTGCCAGATACAGCCTGACTGCAGATTTCCAGCCTCTGCTCCAGCAACTGTATTCCAGCAGACTGTCAGCACTGTGCTCTGCTCCCAGCTGCCTCCTCCCCCAGAGCTGTGCTGCTGCCGGGGAGAGGCAGCGCCGGGGAGCCTGATTCAGCTCCCGGTGGAACCCTTCAGGTCTGCATAAGGGCAGTGATTCTGCAGATAAGCAAGTTCACATCCATGGTAGGCACTAAAGGAAAATCTAAACCAGATGGTTAAGAAGATAGGTCTTGGACTAAGCTAACCTCAGTGACAAGCCTTTTTAACTCTGGTTTGAGAGAATGCTGCAGAAATGACCTTCAGCTTACAGAAACAGTCCTGATATCCACAATGGGATGACATTCCTGCATCTACTTTGCTTGGGTGGCCAAGAGACCTGCAATGACTCTCAGCAGAGCCTCTGGAGCATGTATTTAATCAACCAGAGCAGGCCAGTTTATACCTGCAGAGGAACCAGCCTGTAGTTTCTAATGAAGTTCTGGCAGCTGTTTGCAGGCAGAGGACATAGCTTCTCTTCCTGTTCCCAGTGAAGCAAGAAGACCACATGATGCTGGTGTGTGTTCCCTATCTGCAGGTTCAGACAGGCCAGTGCTCAGTGCTCTCCACTCTGCCTCAGACCAACCTGGCCCGCCTGAATCACCACAGCTGTGTCTCCAGCTCTAAAACGACCTCACCCTTCACTTCAGCAAAAGTTTTTCACAGGAAATAAGCTTTTACTTTCAAAATACCCTTGGCCTTATTCTACTCCAATAAGCAGAGGAAGTATCTCAGTCAAACATCAGTCTTTATTCTTGTGAGCTGCTATTTATCCTGATACCTTTGAGTAAAAAGAAATAGCAGTTAAAAGTGGTTGTGCACTCCCAAGCTCCATAGGCAGCATTAAGCTTTTAACTACCCTCTGTGCATCAGCTTCTTCCACTGCTCTTACTGGGCATGCTCACATTTAGAGGAACAGAACGAGGTCTAATTGTTTTTTTCTCAAGCCTGAGCTGTGCTGTGCAGATTATGGAAAATCCATCGCACATACTCCTTGCTGAACAGTCTGGACTATCGATCTCAGTTAGAGAAACAGATGCTCTAGACTTTATTGGAAATGCTTTTAAAAGTCCTTTTGGTATGACCATTCCTGCTGGGTCTCAAGTACTTCCTAGACTCTGAGCAGAGCACTGCCTCAGACCAGCTCAGAAATTCCGTCATGCTGGAGGTGCTTTTCCTGCTGAGCCATGGAGGAACCACGCCACCAAGCTCTGGAGCACCCTGGGAAAGCAAGTGGTGACAACCATCGGAAAATGCACTAACAAGGCCTCTTGGTCTGATCAGTGCTCAAAGCAAGCAAGAGCAGAGCAGCAGGTAGGAACTGCCACCTGCAACAGCAGCTTGAGAACATCCTGCTGCCTGGACAGTCACAGGCTCCTGGTCAGTCACAGGCTCCCGGTCCCTACTGAGCAGGGACACAGCAGGAGCCAAGTACTGCCTCTCACTAAGGCGAGATGACCCCAAGCACCTCTTCCATGCAGGGCTGAGCATCAAAACGACCCAGGCAGGTGCTTGTGTGCACATGGGAGGGTCCTTCAGAGCTCATGCAGGCATCCTGAATGCTTCCCCCATCCCCACAGCAGCAGTATTGGCATCCTCAACATGGAACAGGCAGCAGCCTGCCACCAGGCTTGGTTTCAGTCAAGCACTGAAACAAAGACGACGTTGCACTTCCGACAAAATCCCACATCCCTTCAAAACACTTCTTGTTTCAGGGTGCAGATGTGGGGTTTGCTTTATTTGAATGAAAAAAAGGGCCTCTCTGCTGGTTTAGTCACACACCAAATAAAAGCTATAACCCCCATGGCTTTCTGGAGCATGTATATTAAGGAATTATTATTAGAGTTCATTTTTAAATGGCAAAAGGGTAATGCTGATTTAAACCAAACAGCCAGTTCATCTTCACAGTTATGGGGATACTCTGTGTTATTTCCTCTCTGTTTCACCATTAATCCTTTTGAAATGCTACAACTTGCTTAAGAGAGGGTTAGTTTTCACGTAAAGTCATGATCGCAACCACACCACCATCCAGGCAAGGAAGAACCAGATACCCCAAAGCAGAAGTGCTTGCCTCCTTCCTGACCAGTCCAGTGCATTTCTGGCAGCTGGGCTCAATTTTTAAATATTTGGTCAGTAGCAAATGCAAGATTTGCATGAACAATGATGACTGAGAAGTCTCCAGCCTCGCACTTGACAGAGCATCAGGAGATAGTCAAATGCAACACACACAGCTCAGAGCAAGAAGCAGCCTGCTAACATCCTCACCGCTGCTCCCAGGCCAGCACAGCCATAAGCAGCACCCATCGTGAGCAGGACGCAGTACCGAACCGTGGCTTCCTCCTGAAGCCGACAACCCCAGCCTATTGCTGCTCGGTTTCAACCTGGCAGTTGCTGGAGATCGCACAGGTTGGTGCGAGGACTGTTACACCGCTTGCTGGATCTGTCATCTCCTGTGCCCAGCTTGTCACCCCGGTGGCCCCTCGCAGACTCGAGCGAGGCTCCTCAGCACCTGCTGACTCGGGCGGCCCCCGCGCACCGAGGGAAACCGAGGCGGCGGCCCCGGCCTTCAGGCCGACACGGGGGCTCGGCGCGGGGCTCCCCCCGCCTGCCCTCGCTGCCGACGCCGGCTCTGCCCGCGACCTGACAGAGTGCCCAGCGCTGCAGGCAAGGGAGCACAGAAGTGGCCGGGCTGCCCCGGGCGGCTGCAAGCACCCTCCGCCAGCCCCGCGGGACTGCACCTTCTTACCCCGGCCTGCCCTCGGGTCTTCCCCGGGTCCCCTCCGCGTCCCCTCCGCCCCACTTTCCACTCCCCTCAGGCTCCTCCCAGTTCCCCTCAGGCGATACCCCGCTCCCCTTAGGCTCCCACCCCCAGGTTCCCCTCAGGCGATGCAGAGCTGCCCTCAGCCGCCGAGCACCCCGTTCCCCTGAGGCGATACCCGCTCCCTTCATGCGACCACCGGCTCCCTCAGACGCCCATCTCCGGGTACCCTCAGGCGACGCCCCGCTCCCCTCAGCCACCGAAGCAGGGGACGCCCGCCGGCAGCCGCCACCGCCCCGCTCCCGCCGAGCCGCGCCTCTCCCCTACCCGCTCCGCCCGTGGCAGGGGGCGCGGGCAGCCTTACCTGTGCGGCGGGAGGCCCGCGGGGCGCAGCTTGGCCTTCCGCGCTGCCGGGCGGCGGCGTCACGGCCACAGGTTGGCTGCCGGCGGCGGGCGCGGTGCCGCATCGCTATAAAAGGAAGCGGCGCGGGGGGAGGGAGAGGCGGCCCTAGCACCTCCGCCGTGCCCAGCCTCGATCACCGGTGTCTTCTCCCGATGCAGGGAGCAGCGGCTTCACCCCAGGGTGGCCCCGCGGGGCAGGTGGCACTGGTGTGGGGTGCCACTGCCCTGTACATGTTTCTCTGCAGCTGCGGGGGAGGCCCCTCCGGCCGGGGGTTGGAATGAGCGCAGGTCAGAGCCCTCCACCTCAGCCCCCACCCGGGTGGAGGGTCCGTGGCCATGTCCCAGGGGTTGAGGATGGATCCCCCATGAGAAGCCAGCGATGTCCTTGTCCTTACGTACCAGGGTAGCCTCGGACAGACAGACTGCTCTGGGCAAGCATGCGACAAAGCACAGCATGAGTGAGGCTTTGCAAAAAAAGGAAAGTACCAGGGGCATGGAGGAGTACCTTACAAACTTCAAATATGTGCGCACCAAAACCAACTATCAACAACAGCCTTTTGGCTGCAAACTCTGGAGCACGGCCCGGGCCTGAACTGCCAGCTGCCTGCCACCTAGGGAAGGGCAAGGGAACAGGCCTGGGGAAAAGGCTGTTGACAACTTCAAATGCAGGTGTTGGTCCATGCTACAGTCGGGGCTGAGCCGCTGCAGTAAGATGTTAAGCCTGATCCTCCCAAAGTAAAGAAAAAACCTCATCAAAGCTGAATTTTTTTTTCAAACCCAAGCAGCTCCTTCCATCTCAGGAGCTGCACTTGGACACCAGAGTGCTTGTGACATCCCTGGGGCACCTTGCTCGGTTTCTCCTCCCATCTTGTGTCGATGACTAACAGCATCTTGGTTGCAGGAGAAGCAAGGGTCCCCACCCCCATCTTCCCACCAGGAAGCTCTCCCTTCAGCAACAGATGCTGTTTTTCTCCTGCACTGTCAATCCCTTTCAGAAAGGGACAGGGATTAGACGGGGGTAACATGTCTTAAGGTAATTTCTCTAACTGGCATTTACTGCCCAGTTTTACTGCCAGTTGATGGTGGGGGGCTGTGATGCTTCAGCTTGCTCTGCAACCCTAAAAGCCCCATACAGCCACAATGGCTGCAAGTCCTGTCTTTGGCCCAAAACAGATGGGACATGGGCAGCAGTGAGGCTGAGAAGTTACATAGATAACAGGACCCCTATGCAGAGATACTCTACACTCAGTGCCTGTTTATATTCCACCAGGCACCCAGCTAAAGCTCCAGAACACGGGCAAAACAGGTGTTTGCTGTACAGACAAGGAGGTGTTGACTCCCAGTCTAAATAAACTCTACCAGAGGCCATGTTTTGCATTAAAAACATTTAGGGCAGAACCCTGCCATGGGCAAATGAGAGGAACAAATTCCTGCTTTCAATGGTTTTGAAGAAGTGAGGGTTTTTCTATCCCTAAATTTAGAATTTTCTTTTTCAATTCTGCATCCTGGCAGGGAAGGGGGGACAGAAGGAGCTTTTCTGCTGGACCCAGCAGCATCTCACCCAGACATACCTGGTGGGAACACAGATGGATGGTTCTGAGAAAAGGATGGTTCTGAGAAAAATTCATCCCTAAGCAAGGTGGCTGTTCCAGACCTGCACCAAGGAGGTGATGGGGGTGCCAGAGCCATGTTTTAAAGTGGGGCTGTTGCCAGGGACTGGTCTGACAGGGCAGCAGCACTCGCTTGCTTACAGCCAAATGCTTCTGTTTACTGGACCTTGGACCCTGCCTGAACATCTGGTGCCTTCTGCTCCTTCACAAGGCTCAGCTACTACAGCAGCTACTTCAGCAGCTACTTGCATAGTACCGACCAGATGGTCTGACTGCCCTGCTGCCCTCCTCCCCCCATTATAATTTGTTAAGATCTTGCTGCCTCTCCTGGATAAGGGACCTTTACTTCTTCGAATATGTGAATCCTTACATTACCTTGAGCTCCGAGTTGAGTACATACATGGCCCACCTATAGGCACTGCTCACAAAAGAGCTGCTGACTCCTTGTTACTGATGTTCACATCAATGATGGAATCATTCATACTCTTTCAAAGGACTTCAAGTTGTGGTTGTGTTGCCCCCAGCCCCTGCCCTTCTCACAGCTCCATTTTGTAGCACATGTGGAGTTCAGATTCCTTCTTACATTCCACAGAAGACTTGGAAGTCCCCATCCCCCAGCATCACTCACTACAGGCTCATGTCACACAAAGCTCAATGTTCCTTGCTCTCCAGATGTCCAAGCTGCTAAACTTCCCTTGTAAGCAGGCCAGCAGCTCTGTGCATGCTATAGAGGCAGGTTTAGCATTTGTTCTCCTGTTTCTTTCTGCAAAAGTTGGCCCAGTTCCTGTAGGGAGGATGGAGACTGAGGAAGATCCTGGATTGCAAATCTGCCCTTCATCCCCACACTTCTATTCACAGAGGTCAGAACTACTGCAGTGGTCTTGGAGTTGCTCCATAAGGCTTTTTTTCCAGCTCCTGGATGGGTTTCCACACAATAAAAAGTCTCATCTGAAATGAGAGCAGGTGGCTGCCTGCAGCTCACTGCTTAGCTACCTGGGGCTTCTTGCTTTCCTGCCTAATTGCTAAAGTAAAGCTTCAGCTTTGACTTGAAATTCTGCAGTGAATGAGGGAAGGCTAGCACACATGAGTATGTAGGTCTAGAGGCATGGATGGGATGGCTTGCAGTATGGACAGGTGATTACAGGCAATATGATCTTTACTAATGTGAGAAAACGTCTGCTTTCCTGTTTGAATCAGCATGTGGCTACTGGTGTCACCAACTCACTAAGGAAGTCTACAGGCTCCATCAGAAAACCACCACAAAACCCCTGCTTAACCAACAAACAGCTGCTGACCTCCTCTGTGCATGTTCAGCACAAGAGGGGGCCTGTCTTTCTTCAGTCTGAAGTTGAGGAGCATGGCATGTTTCAATCCTTTTCGGTAAGTGAGTTTATTTTTATTTAAATACCAACAACTCCAGCTCAGAGGCATGATGACACTTAGAACCGTAGCAGAGATGTGGGAGCAGGGAGAGATGAAAAACATTACTAAACTACTTTTGAGAGCAGCTTCAGACTTAAGCTATTGCACACTATTTCTTAACTCTTGTTAGTTTACAGGCAGTTCTAGTTAAAGGCAGAACTAGTAATTTCTTCCTGTAGTAATCTCTGGGGAAGAGACTGGGAAAATTAATTAGTTACCAAAAAAAAAAAGCCTAATGCTACTGCTTTGAAGTGAACAAAAGTAAATACAATAAAACAACCTCAAACATAGCCATTCTAGAGCAGTCTAGTTTGAGTGTTCAGGGGTGATTCACCTACACAATATGACTGTGAAAGAAAAATCAGATTTCTAAATTTCTGGTGGTAAATGAAGCACAAGAAACATCTTCAGGTCTTAGGGGAAAATATCCCATGGGGGAAAAAAAAAAAAAAAATCCCATGGGGGAACAGACCTTGCCTCACACTGCCTTTCAGTGAAAAGCAACAAGCACAAGGAGAGGGGATGTTTCTTACCAGATGCTAAAAAAGATAAGACAAAACTGGTAGGAACTGCAGAGTAGCACTAACACTGGATTTAAAGTTCCAGGTACTCTAAAAGCTCATTCAAAACATTTTTCAGGTGGTGCAGCAAACAACGGATCAGCTTCTCCTCTGCTCTGTCATGGTTAGGAGATGTGACAGCTGTCACAAATTGTTTGTCCCCCGCCCCCACTATTATAAAAAGAGACCAGAGCAGACATCCGCCTCACTGCAGACAGGAGGATCTGTTCTGTATTTCCAGAGGAACAAGGCAAAGCCTGTACCATGACACACTATCGTTTTTAGTGTTACTCCAACAGCAGCTGACGAGAACTAGTCAAGACTCGCAGGTTTTGGGCACGCCGCAGCACAGGGGGGGTGTAGGCTTAAGTATAAGTTGACAAACAGCTCTTAGCTTACCTCAAGAAGAAATCTGAGCACTCTCTCAGCAGATGACTGAGCTGTAAATCATGTTATGTATAGCAATAAAAGTATCATTAAGACAACTTGAAATAGTTAGTTTGTATTAGATAAGAAAAATGTTGGCTTGCAGCTATATAGATGAAAACGTGTGTGCATTCTGTATCCATCTGAAAAGCCTCCAGCTGTGTTTTAGAAGGGCTAAAGTCTCATAAAAGCACCCCCAGCCTTGAACTCAAGTCTAAGTTGTTGTCTGTAAGAATTTAAGGTCTGGAGCTGAATTTTATTTACTTAGGGATGTCTGCTCCTCGGCCATATGCTTGGCATTTAAGGGTAACTGGTCTAGGGTGACTGGCATGAAATGATGCATTTGTAACAGGGTAAAGTATGAGTAAAGCAGCATTTTTTGTTGATGCTCAGGTGAACTGTCACACAGAACTACAGAGTCTGGGGAGGGGTGAAGCATCTGAAAACAAATCATATTTATAGGGTTGGAGCATCTGGGTTTTTGTTGGGCAGGGAAGGAGAGCTCTTTCTGAGTTTCACTGATTGGTATTTCAGATTTGCACCACTTTCACTTGGTTTTGATTACCAGTCAGTCTCTGTTCAACTATGAGCTTGGAGTTTGCCAGGAAAAGGGTAAGCAGACTGACAACAAGGAACAAGGGAGTTCTCTGGGCATGCATTTGCCTTGGCCTCTTTGGCTCCAACCACTATATAAGATATCCCCCTCAATTTTGACTTGCAAAAGGAAATCAATACGTGCCACTGAAGAACACGTAATACAACTGAGGACATTGGAATAAATAGATCTCTGAATGCTGTTACCTGAAATACTGTGACAAGGTAGAAACTGAGCAAAAGCAGAATATTTAACTAGACCCCTGTCCGTATTTCATTCACCCCTCACTCCATATGTTTAGTCTATGTAAATTTAAAAGCCCAAAACTAGAGTAGAATACTTTATGACAAACCCAGGCTATGCCTACAATTCAGTGTTCATAGAATGACAGAATGGTTTGGGTTGGAAGACACCTTAAAGATCATCTAGTTCCAACCCCCCTGCATGGGCAGGGACACCTTCCAATACAACAGGTTGGTCAAAGCCCCATCCAACCTGGCCTTGAAGCCACCTTACCACAGTGATGAAGAAGCTATCTTATCACAGCTGTGTCCTGAGCCCTGTGCTGTTGCAGTTACTGTTTTTGATACAAACCAGATCTGATAACTCCAGACTTCAACTTTTCCTCTGGCTAAAGGATGTTCTCATTGCTTTCTAGCAATTTCAAGTGACTTGTTCTTTTTTGAGCAGTTTTGACAGAACAGATCTTAAATAAGAAACTTTCAAGAACCAAGTTAAGGACATGAAAAATAAACTCTGCAAACTGGGTTGAAACTGATATTCTAAGCAATAAAGTCACTCCATCCAGGAAAGGTTAGTGCTGCTCCAGTTGGTTAGAGAGCTGCTGTTGGGTTTGGTAATCCTGCCCAGTGCAGGACAGAGGGCTGTGCTGAGCTGCTCTTTGCAACCCAAGGGGCCAGCTGTAGGAAACAAGACGCACCAGGCTGGCTTTCCGTAGAGCCTAGTGGAGCCGGAGAGAAAGCAATTGAAACTCATGGACAAAATAAGTGTTTTGATGCTAACTTTAGTAAAGTTTTCCAGAGAAAGACAGTTGCATCCGTATTTAACAGCTGTTAAAGAGATACACATTTAATTGGATTATATAACGGGTGCTTTATATTCAAGAGAAAACATTTCAAGTGTTTTCGTTCTACCTGTTTGGAATCCAGACTTTCTCCCTAGAAGATACTCCAGTTGACAAAAGGGCCTTGTTCAGGTATCTGGGATCAACTGAATACATTTATTTAAAGCAATTTTAAATATTAAAAAAGTAGAAATTAACACATACAGTACTCAAAAACTGTCACATTAAATACATGTGAATAGACATGTGTACTGATGTTTTACCTTAACATTCAATGAGAAGTCAAGATTTTAACTAGTGGCATGACCAGATCTGATTTCTGTACACGTTGATGTACTATGTAATAAAAAAATAAATAGCAACTGTTGTTCAACAGTAAATAAGACATCATCTGCAGAGCATACTTCCCCCTCTGGGGGCACCTTCCCCTTACCCTCCCCCCAACCCCTTATCAGCTAATTTTCCATAAAGATTTAGACTTTCCAAATACTATGTCATGTACAAAATTGCAGACAGTGGCTCATTGAGTTCAAATATAATACTGTACTTAAACTCAATCAATATCATACATTTTCAGATTTCTTATGACCCACAATAAGCCAGAATAAACAGAACTATTGTTCCCGATGGAACTAATTCAATTTTATAAAATGCATATGTATACTATTTTAAAGAGCATAGAAAAGAATAGACATTTGACTCTACATAATTTTACATGCCTAGGTTTTCTTTATATGATTTCTTTTATCAGTTTATTTCAAGATCACTTAAAAATACAATTGACCACAAAAGTGAATAGGTTTTGTTCTTTAATGCAACTTAAAACATTGTAGTAATGTAGTAAAACGGAATGCTAAATAAATGCTAGTCCTGACTTCCTTTCCATAAAAAACAGAATAAAGTCTGAAATACTGGAGCTGGTAATACTGAGGATTAAATGCCAGCAGGCTTGCTCACTCATTGCGTAATTCTTTTTTTGTTTAATAAACTTCTGTTATAAATGATAAAACCATTAACAGTTGATAAATGTTTTGCATTTTTTTCCATATGGGGTTTAGACCGATATTTGTTTCTATATTAACCACAAACAGAATTAAATATTCACTGACTACAGTCTTGTAAAACTGAAATAAAGAAAGCCCTCAAAGTCTGAGATGTGCTTTTATGAAATGAAAATCCTTCCATGCAGCTAAGACAATCTGCTTTGAGATAGCAGTACTAGGTACTGAAGCCAAAATAACATTTAAAGCAACTAATACAAAACTACATATGAAAGTCATGGAACCTTCTACAGACCAACTATGGGAAAAACACAACAGTATGATATTTGAAAAGTTAAAAAAAATTAATGTTGAAAGTGACATAGGAAATGAAAGTTTCCAGCATTACATTGAAGTGTTTTCTGGCAATGCAGCTTTACACCAACTTTCAAGAAACCTCAGGTAAAATGCAGCCTTCCAAAAATTTTCTTAGAAATTAGCTTCATGACAGTACGTCTGTTACTTGGTGCTTTCAATTAAGACTATGACAGAGTTTAATGATTTCTACTAAAACTAGCCTGATACTTGTGATCTGAGTTCTAACATTAACAACCAGATCAAATGCATGAGAGGTGATCTTTAGCATTCCACTTTTTAGAACAATTAAAATAATTTAGATTTATCCTTATATCACCACTTAAGAAATTTTATTTTAGGTAACTAACTTTTAGCAAGGTTGGAGACAGGAAAAAAAAAACAACCCACAAAATCATTTTTCAAAGAGCCAATTTAGCTATAAACAAATACTGTTGCAAGCTCACAGTAATCTGAATAGGAATCAATTTAAAATGTTCTTTTCTTCAAATGTAGCTACATGACTACAGTGCTACTTTTGTACAAAGGCAGGTTTCAAGTAAGCGTCTAAATGCATGCATAATGTCCACAGTCAACATCTTCTAGAAGTCCTTGGTTACTAAGGATTCAGTGAAAGAAACCAGCAAATTTCACATATATCTACTAAAGAACAATATGACTAATTTGCATTAAAGTTTTTGAATGAAAGAAATTTGTAACTTTTCATAGTGAGGTAATATCATCACAGGGGAACTGCAATCACAGTTTGGCATAGGTCCACATAATATAAACATGAAATGCTGTATGCACACCATAAAACATTACTGTTATCTGTAAAGTCAGTGAATATTTGTCTTCATAATTACACTTAACTGAGCACTATATTAAATAAATACCGAAGTGGGTTTCATAGCTGTAAACTGCATACACTTATAAACTGCAGACTGATTTTTAAATTGTCCAAAACCATTCACTCATTCTAACTTTCTGCTAACTGTATATTAAGAATACTGAGTTATTAGGAACAGTCATTTCTGTACAGTTACATGGTTGACAGAGACCACCTACAATTGGAAAGCTGGCAGTTCATACCTACTTTGAACAGCATAGACAGAGATGTAAGTGCTAGATGCCAAGGATGGCTTCAATGAACCCAATAAGGCGTGCCAGGTTCCAAGGCTACCATAATACTGGCAAAGGCAGAATAACACAGTATATTTACAATACATATAATTCAACCTCATGAGGCGAAACTTAAATGAATTCTTATTTTGTAACAGCAGCTATATATACAGTTGTGCACAGGATTACAGGGAGGCAGCAGCGTTCGCTTTTGCTAAAAAGCCCGTCTTGCATGAAGAATGTGCAATGCTCAAGTTTAGGATTTTTTTGTTTATTTTTACTAGTCTGACAGAATGTGCACAAAGGACACTGGAAAGACCCCTTTCCTCTCTGGCTGTCCTTCGATGTGGCCAATCTGCAACACAGGAGAAAGACATACATATATTTTTATATATATGTGTATATATATATGTATGTGTGTGTACACAGGGAGTTCACAGACTGCATTTGCTTCACTGAAAAGCAGCAGAACTGCTTGGATCCTACAGAACATTTGAAAGTTCTTGGACAGTTTAAAGCAGACCTTAGTTAATGTTTGAATTTGCATAATGGAACAAAATAAAACTGTACAAACATATTAGAAATAAGACAAATTAATGCAACTAAATCTAAAGAGAACAAAACAACTACAATTGAATATGGAAACCTAGAAGGGCTACACAGATCACTGAATTTCAGGACTCTCACCAAAACAGAAGCTTTATTTTCTTTTGTCTGATGAATCTTGCTACTCCAAGTTAGCCTGTCTTTCAAATGCATTCATCTTAGTTAACTGAATAAATCCTAAGCATGAGGGAAATGTTTGCTACCGTTGTGGAGTTGGTTACAATAATCTGCATGCTTCACTTAAAGTGATAAAGGCCCAGCTGTTGAATTAGTATAATTCCTAGTAATTTCTGCACATATTAGTGTTTATAACAAATCACAGTATCATCAGATTAAGTATACTTCACATACAACTTGCACATGTTTTACATAATAACAATAATAATTTATAAAGAAATATCCAATCAACTTATGAAAAAAATGAAAACAGAGCTTCTATATGAAATTTCTATGTTTAAAATCCATATTTCAACTGATAGCACTGGAGTAGCAGCCTTGACTGACCACACAGCCCTGTTCTCATCCTGCTACAGTGCTGCTCTCTACTTTCAGAATAACAGTGTACCTCCTTCCTCTTCCACAAGCTAACAAAGTGGGAAGGGGAAACATGCAGGGCTGGCCATTTCCTCTTGTAGAGCCAAATTTTTGAAGCATATGAGTCAACAGCCCTCGTTTCCCTTCTCAGAAACACTCAGACTGGAGCACTTCATGGAACTTGTCAGGCATGTACCTAGGGATCTTAAAAGGCCACTTCACAAAACAGATTCAGCAACTAATGCAACTATTATCAGTTTTTCACTGGGCATTGCTCTTTTGATGCCATCTTTTTAGTTGAAAATCTTCCACACTTAAATGATGAGAGGAAACCATGTAGCTAGAACCAAACAGCCAAGGTTGTTCTGCACTGAGATTAGGAAATCATAGGCAGCACTGTGGTCAGAATTTGTTTTAATCAAAATGAAATCTGTCTCATTTTCCCCAGTAATAATTGTTAGGTAGGGAAGTATGATGTAGCAGGGATTTGGAGGCCAGAAGTAGAGTGTCAAGGAAGGACTGGAGCCTTCAAGTGGGGCTGAGAAAAAACATGATGTTAGCACTCAAGAACTTCAGACAATATGTGGTCCAGAGTAAGGGGGAGTACGATACAAACCAATGGCATGGGAGGGAAGAAGAGAAAGAAAATGTTAACTACCTTTCATCTAAGGAGGAAAGCCATCAGCTTACAGCACTAATTACAAATAGTTCTTCAGTCTTCCAGCAACCCCTGTAGGTATAACTTCACATTTCTGGTGAACTGAAGATAATGGCTTTTCTCATTTTTCATGAAGAGGGTAAGCATGCTAAACAGAGTAAAAATCACCATCTCTTCATTTAATGAAAGGCTAGTGTGCATTACATCTGTAAACACATCTTGTTGTGAGCCAGCAATAAAGCCAAACTTAGTTGGCTAGATCTAGCAGAGTCCCAGGAAGAGACAGACCCTACCAGAGAAAGCAGGTCCTCTCTAATACGAGTTTAAGGGCTGGATGTTAGCTCAGGTAAAACACTCCCCAAACCCAACAAAACAAAAAAACCCACCACTCACAAACTAAAATAACAACAAACCCCCCCAAATCTGGAGAAAGAGGCTTTCATCTAAAAGTCATTATAAAAGGAAGAGATACATACCCACCACTCTTGGTCCTCTTCACCAGTAACAATAATGACTTCTCCTTCAACAAATGTCAGCTCATCATCATTATCTGCCTGACAGTCATAAATGGTCTTCACTCGCCTAACTTTGTTTTTCCCCTAAAAATAGAATGAAGTTTTATATGAAGAACATGAGGAAAAGCAAAAAAAAACATACATTTTGCCTTTTAGTTATGTTTTATTTTACAAGGTACAGACTAACAAATTGCTTTCCCTGCAATTGGGGACATGAAATTTAAAAACACTGCTTCAACAATTATATTATTAAAAAAATAATAAATCATTACCTTCACAGGTATAGGTTTTTGTTTTCTTAAGATTCAGAAGTCCCAAGAAACTTCAATGTGTCATGCACAGCTTAAGCAACCTATGCTTCCTCCAGTAAAGATAGCTTAAGTAATGTCTGTACATTGTTCCAGTCTACAAACATCCTCTTTCTCATTTAATACATACTTCATTAAAAAACCACCACGAACAGAAAATTAAATCAAATTGAATCTACTCTGCAAGTTACAAGAGGGGTGAGGGCTGAGGAAAAACCTGCACTGAAACTCCAGTATTCCTTACAGTTTTAGTTTTGAATCTAGTGCAAAAATACACTAACCTTTGATTTCAGATCTGCTTATAGGACTGTAAGTTATTTTTTGAATTATTTTTCATCCATTATGTTAGCAATTTCTTACTAAGAGACTCTCAACTTCAAATAGCAGTACTATTTTGTGGTGATAATTCACAACAGATACTGTCACAGCCCTAGCATTCGGAGTGTAAATATTTTCTAGGTCATACTTTGCTGCATACTGCTAACTCAGATGAAAATGCCCCAGCCATGAACTCCTCCCCAAACATATGTTTCTCACAGCAGGGAAAATGCTTTAACTTATTTCCAAATAGAGTAAGGAAGCCAGTTTCACAGCAATACACTCCTGCTACTTTATATTCCTATTTTTTCATATGCGCACTCTTCAAAAACTACAGTTACTTCTTTGAACAGAAGTAGTCACATAAGAAGGCAAAAAAACCAAGAGCAGCACAAGCAGATGAGAAGCAGAAGGGCTATGAAAAGTCAGCAGGTTTAGAGGAATATGAGCCAAAAGTAACTTCACAGAGGAAATTTCCTAGGGAGCCTGCTCTTTGCTATTACCTACCCACTTGAAATACCTCCATGTTTTGCAAAAAATTCCCCTGCAGATCAACAGCAGACACCCAGCAAAGATCACTCATGCTAAACTCAAGGTACAGAAAAATAACCATTATAGAGGGATCTAAGGGACAAAGCAGTTAACACAACAACCTAAGACTAAAAAAAACATACTGAAGACTGAAAAACAGAAATACCTGAAGTTCATGTAAGATCAAAGGGTTTTTTTTACAGGAAGGGATTGCTGCAGCAAGGAGTTACTTCAAAGAATGCTTTCTCTCTTTTTAAAATGAATTAATATAATTTGAACAAAAATCTTAACTATCACTAGGAACTGGAATTAGGGATTAATGGATATTTTGGGCCAATCCCAGCTTTCAACTCCGGAGAACCTTTACAAACTAAGAACACTTCCTATCAATCCCCCAGTGATGAAGGGAAGTAACTACTTCTGCCAGATAAAAATTGTCTCATTCAATAAAGAGACTAAAAAAAGTTATACTCCTTTAATCTTAGAGAACTGTCCACAACTCAGCTGGTAAGAACACACAAAGAATTATGGCAGTTGATCCTGGTTCCTTCTGATTAGTAGCACAGATGACATTTTAATATTCAATTCCTTTCACTTAGGAGAGTGGTAAAAAGAGGAATTCAAGCCCGAAGCATATTTAAACTTGGGAAGGTTTCAAAAAGGATAGATCTGAAGAGAGCATATATTTTCCAGGACACAGTTTGGGGCACTGGTGTGTAAAGAAATAGAAGCAATTCCAGAATATGTAATTTGCTAAAATCGAACAAGTATTTCCCACCCCCAACTTGTATACAGGATTAGTACTTATTGAAAATATATTTTTATGCTTAAGATTGCACAATAATCAGCAGCTGTGGTCATTAATAATCTCTCCACGGTCTTATTTACATCCATTTTTTTTTTTTTGCTTAAAAAGACCAATTTATAGATTGTCTCCCTTACAGAAAAAATACACACAGACAAAATAACACTTAAGTGCTCCGTGTGATTTCAGAAGCACTCAGAGCAAGTTTCACTTCCCTAAAAATATCCTTTCTAGTCCTTATACATTAACAGCATGGGTATTTTTTACCTTGTAATTCTGAACAATTGATTCTCTAAAACTTCCAATTAAAAAAATGGTGGTCATCTATTTAGAAGCTAAATAGTGAAGCCAAGAGTGAAGTGCCCACAGGTACTAGCAGCTGCTGTCACAGCTCTGACTGCTGTGCTGTAGCCTTTGACCAGTTTGTGCAGAGACGATACAGCCAGAGGATGAAAATGGAGGCAAGACACATTTTAGAGGAATTCTTGCACATTATCACTTGAGCAAGAAAGACTGAAACTGTTTAATTTACTGCACAGGTGAAAATGACTGAATTTGGAGCACAGGGAATTCTTCCTCAGATTTCTTCTGTATAAAGTAAGGTGAGAGTTAAAAAACAACAACACCCCAACAACAACAAAAAAACCAAACCAAACAACTAATCCACTATTTGCTTTCTTTCCTTCTTTAATAAAATGACAGCTGAGAACATCCAGCATCTTTTGCCTGCTTGTATTTGAAAAATACATATGTAACTAACCAAATCATAGCTGCAGATACCTTTTGATCAGATCCCTGTACTATTTTGTTTCACCTCCAGAACACTTGGGAAGCCCTAGGAACAAGCCTGTCACTCTCAGTTGGGATAGGAGCTTACAGACAAGTCAGTAACAGAAGCTAAGCAGGGCGATGGCTCCAGAGAAAATGTTCTTCCTCAGACAAGGACAGGAAGGGAGAAACTCACCCTCTGCTTGCACTACAAAAAGAGAAGACTTATTTCCTTTTACATAAGTGCTTTGCATAGCCAATTTGACAAGCAAAACCATCTCCTTTTTGATGTATTCTTAATGATGAAAATCTTAAGCGAGCTCTGAAGTTTCATAAAAAGGTTTCAGTTTACATATGCATGAAGAATCCTCTGCTGGACAGAAATTGCACCAGTTAGCAAGATGAACAGCAAGACGAATTGGGGGTTGAACAAGGAGACTTGAAATCTAGTTATAGTTCCAGCTCTGCTACTACACACCATTCAGCAATGTCAATTGTGCTACTTCAGCAATATATCTGAACCTCTGTTAACCAATTAAGTACACTGACATTAAATACTCATGACAGGAACATTTACTAGTTTGTCACAGTTGACTTGCACTTTAAATTTTTTATCTACTGACAGTAGGTGCTAACATTCTTTCTCAAAGATTGCAAAAATCAAGTATATAAAATAATCTAGCAATCTAAGGCATACAAAGCAGTGAACAAAGACAGCAGAGAAAACCAGCAATTCATGCAGAATTATGACTGGCACAGATAAAAATGCCCAGGTTCCCTAATGAATCTAAATATGCTTTCCCTAATAAATCTAAATATGCTGTCATGCTCCCAAGACTATTGCTTTATGTTACTAGTAATTGTTCAGCATGCAAGAGGCCTTGTAAACTCCCAGCATTTCCTGAAGCTGCTTGGGAGCAACAAAAAGAGCTCCTCATTCCCCATCCTAGTCCATAACATTATATTGCTTTGTGTGCATAGCTCAAGCGTGTGTTGTGTTGTTTTTTTTTCCACAGGTAGTCCCACAGTAACTTCAAAGCCTTCCACAGATACTGTCAACTAGCTGGAATAATACCTACCATATTTATTTTCCTGGGAAGTGGTACAGGAGTTTCTGGCAGGGTATGTGTTATGTCATTAGACTCTTCAGATGCTTGCCTTTGGACGGTGTCTCTGGATTGTACATTTGGAGAAAGATCTAAGGAGTGAGATTTTTGATTTGCTTCTGAGGGCTGAGGCTTCGGTGATGCTTCTCCACCTTGAGTTTTAGCCAACAGCTCTCCTAGCTGAGGTTTTGGAGGAAGGTCCTTCATTTGCGGCTTTGGAGGTAAGTCTCCAAGTTGTGGTTTTGGTGGCAAGTCTCCTAGCTGAGGCTTTGGGGGTAGTTCTCCAGGCTTTGGGGGTAAATCTCCCACTTGAGGTTTCTGAGTTAATTCCAGAGGCAGAGGCTTTGGGGGCAAGTCTCCAGGTTGTGGTTTCTGTGGAATATCGATGGACAGTGAGGGCTTCTGAAACATTTCCGTGTGCTGATGAGATTTATCTATTGAAAGATGATGACTGGTTTCTATTTTTCTTAGTGCCACTAAAAGAGAAGAGCATAACAATGGTTTTTCACAATTTTAATATTGAAGAACTTGGGCACGTATCAAGACTCTGTGTAAATGACCACATGTTCACTGAGCCTCGGTAACTGTCCATGTGTCTTCCTAATCTGTGACAAATGCAAGATAACACAGCTTCACATAACCCACTTTCACTGATGTCTCATTTATTTGCTCCTCCTGGAGGCAACGAGGGCTTAATCCAACAGCTACAAGGTTTCAGTTTATAGATTAACTACTTAAAATGAAGCGATCGCTTTTTGCGCCTAAACAAAACAAAAAAATTAAATATAAGAAAACACATATTTTGCAAAATAACCTATCAACCCACTGACATGACTGCAATGAAAATTCTCTCTAATGCCAATTATTCTTATATAGATTTGAACTCTATACAAAAAACCCCGAGTCTCAGGATTAGTAACTCTAAAATCTTGAAGAGTGAAACTGTATTATTGACATTCAAATTATACATTATTACAATTTAGTCAAGATGAGAAGTTTTAAACCCACGTATTTTCCAGTTTTTATGGAAGGAAATTGAAAATAGATTTTCAAATCGTTTTTTCTCAGTGTCATACATTGATTCTACTGCAAAGTTCCCTAAGAAAACTTGACTGAAATCTACCTTAAAACAAAAAAACCCAACCCTCCCAACCAAACAACTCTATATTAAAGCAGATGAAGTGGGACAGGAGAGAAAACAAGTTACAACCCATGATGAAAGCAACACATTTTGACTAGAAGGAATAGCTTCCTATTGTGTTCAGTATTGCTTTAGTATCATATTCTACCATCCAAAAAGGTGGCCTGACATTTTGTTATGAAAGCAACACCTACTGCAATAAAACATGCATGCTATATTTATGGTTATTTATATAAAAAAAAGAAAACTTTGCATAATTTCCATGAAATAAATGGTATAGCTACTGTAAAATGCCTTATTTTAAAAAATGTCTGTGTTGATACCTTATCTAGTAGCAAATGTACAAGCACTGATCATTGACACTGGTTAGGTAAATGGTAAGAAAAATGACAGTAGCCTTTGTCAAAGTGCTTTGATTGAGTCCATCTTAAATGTTTATCTATAACATTTTAAATCAAGGAAGTGCTGACTTCCTTTGCAGTGGTTTGTCTCCAATATATAAGCAAGCATGTACCAGTATCCGGTTCTTCTCAATTATAAGGACAACAACCCTGATTGCCAAAACATGGCATAGACACAACTTGCTGCAAGGTTATCAAGAAATTGGATTTATGGATATTAGGAAGAAAAAGAATTTACCAGTAGGAGTGGTCAAAGACCTATACAGGAGCCCAGAGAGGCTACCCATGGAGATACTCAAAATGTGACTGGACATGGCCTTGTGCAACCTGCTCTCATGTCAAAAAGTTGGCCCTGCTCTGAGTGGTAGACTAGTCTGGCTGACCTCCTGACATCTCTTCCAGCTTCAATTAGTTTATGATTTTTTTTTTCCCCCCTCTCCTCCTTATGTTCCATAGGTCTAACTACTGGTTTAGTTTAACAAAAGTTTTCCCGATCTTCCAAAATACTTTCAGTTTTTCTAAGCTTTCATGGTTTGTGGCATTTTAGAAATAAAACTTTTGCTGAAAAGATCCATATATTTAAAACAAGTGTCTACTTTCACACACATTTAAAAGGTATCATTAAAGGAATACCAACAAAAAGAACTCCCACCTTTTTGAGGTAGTTTGGGAAGAACTCTAGGGCCAAGTGCAGTCTTTGCAGTCCCAGTGCTAAATCAACAGATAGAAATTATTAGTACTTACAACAGTTATAAAATACTTTTTTTTCCCCTTTACACATCCACAATCTAAAAAAATCCACATTTATTCTGCTTCTTTTGTATAACCGATTTGCCATCTTGTCTTTGGATCAATCCCCAAACTCAAAGCACTGTTAATAATTAACTGCTTTTGCAGAGAAAAAGACATACAAACCCCACACAACTTTAATGCTACAGGGCAGATTTATTCTACAATCTAAAGGTATGTGCAAAAACGTACTCTGAAAAGAGGTGAAGCTGAAAGATGAGCTCAGTGAGCAGATCCTGAAGGTTAAGGACAATTTGATCTTTAAAATAACTATACTGAAGCATTCAGAACATATCTGTCCTTTATGTCAGTGGTTTGAAGTTTTCCAGGACTGAGCCTGTGCCTTGGAGCCTACTGCATAACCACGACACTGTACCACACACAAGCTGCAGCTGCATTAGGAGACAAAGTCTCTGCTACTCCAAGGAAATCCTGGTGATTGTGGGAAAACAACATGCTTTCCCTCAACTTGTTACAGCTGTGTTAGCTACTTGTAAACAACAATACAAACAGGATGACAGCTGTGAGTAATTTAATTATAGCATAAAAATCTAAGATAGTAGAATATTGCCAAAACTTCCTATCTTTCTATAGTAGACTTTTTTTCCAGAGTTAACACCAGGCTGGCTCAAATTTGCAAACATGGCATGCGAGGACAATCACACTACAGATTTAAACAAAACTCCACCAAATGTCTTCCACCAAAAACATACCAGAGTCACTTTTATAGAAAATGACTGTGGAAGAAAGCAAGGAAGCCAATTTATTTAAGGCATAAAAATAAAGCAATAAACAGTCAAATTAAAATCAGTATGACCTCAAAATAATTACTCAAAAAACAAGGAAAAAGAAAAACTAGTGAGAAAGATGCCAGAATGTGTTCAACAGAGCAGAGAAAATTCTGCATGAACAGTCTTGATTCTGGTATTATTTGTCTCTGAAGCTAATGTTTCAAAATGAGTACCTTGAAATATTTCTACCAGAATTTTCTAGCTTTTTTTAAAAATAGTAAAAATATATGGTGACACTAAACTGAAAGAACAGTGAAGCTCAGCCTTGATTCAATAAATAGTTACTTCAGCCATTACCTAATGCCATCAAGCATGAGTACCACACCTTGTCTTACAAGTTCTTTGTGTTGCAGAACATCAGCACTTTTCCCCTGAATACCCAGTGCCACCTGGATGGATTCAAACATGGCAAGTCAGCTGTGCTACCAACATTGCATCCACTGCCTGTCCTGACAGGGAAGATGGCAGGTTGAGGACTGTTCTGAAACTCTACCTACACATCTTCTGTGATTTGTTTGATGTTACACATCCATCTCCAGTCATGGCCTGATCATGCAGATTTGTGGTCATGCAAGGTCTCCATCCTGTTGCCTGAGGCACACATTGATTAGAATTACCACGCTTTGAACCTCAGGACCTTGGAATCACAACACAGCTCACGGAGTAACAAACACTAAGTGACAGGAATGTATGGCTATCCTTAGTAGCCCATCTATTAAAAAAGACACTTGTAATGCACTGACTTGAGGAACTATGAGCTAAAAGCAGTTTCTGTTATTACAAACTGCACGTCAGCACATAAGCTCGACAGAGTGGAAAACAGTTAAGCTGGAAGACTGAGATGAATTCCCTCTTATAGAGCTGTCTTCCATGCCAGCCTGTACCCAGTGACACTTCTGCAGCTAAACGCCTGAACCTCGCACTGAAGCAGATAAAATGAAATGCCAGGAAACATGAAAATAAAACTTTTGTCTCACTGGACTGCAGTCTGAGGCAACATTCCCCAGCTCAGAGGAGCACTTCTGTAGGAGCAGTAGAGAGATTCTGGTACAAGTTGCTCTGTCCATCCCTCTCAAAGAATGAATTGTGCATGGACAGCTATGAACAAAGCGTAGGAGGCTCAATGAAGCCAAAGTATTTGTATGGCAGTGAGGCATGCAGAAAACGAAGGAGGAAGCATAGCTATGACTTTATGTGGAAGGCAATTGCTTTCTAATTTGCAAATTAGTTATCTTTAGATGAATTCATCGTTGCCTCCATATACACAGATCTTACCTTGACTGCTGAGACATCCCCTCGAACTTGTTTGCAGCCTTCGTTGAAGGTGGGCCCAAATCATTACCTGAGGTGAAAAAAGCACAATTAAAAAAAAAATAATCATTAGGATAATGAAATACCATCAACAGACAGTGCAAATTAAAAGCAAAAGCACACATTCTTCCAAGTACTCTTTATACAACTTGTCTAAAGATTTTAAAGATCAGTCTTTATTAATAATCTTGTAACTGAAAAAGCAGCAGGGACCATAATAATCCAACTCGACCTTTCATATAACACATTTTAAAACAACTCACTGGTAGCTCACATCTGCTGACAAGGAAAAAATGAATGACATTGCTGAGTTACTGCCATAGGACACTTGTTTTGAATATAGTGTTTCCATTCTCTCTGAATGGAAGGAGATACTGCAAGCCAGTATCAAAGACATTTATCACAGATGTTTACATTTTGTATTGTGAAGCACATCTTTTTAAAACCACCATGGATGTGATTTTATTCACAAAACATCAAATTTCTAAGGATTGGTATTTTAACCTACATAAAAGAACAGCCTTTGTTGATTTAATGAGTATGTTACCATAACCTGAGTGTTCACCATTGGTAAAGAAAAGGTCCTGGGTTTACTTAAATTATGTCTAAAGGCCACAAAATCCAAACTCAAGTGCTTCTCAGCTCCATCAGCAGAAGGCTTCTCTTTCATGAACCATCACCACTCCCAAGGTACAATTATACTAACTACTTTGTTTTAGTGTCTTTATCATTCCCCCTTCCCTTTTTCGTTACAGGGTGTCTAAACAATCTTAGAACCATCTTCAACAGCCACTTGTAGATTCTGTCACTTGAAACAGATGTAGTGACATTGAATGATCCAAGAACACAAAATACTTCCCATGCAAAAGAATGGTGCATTTGCCTAGATACCATTCCTAGTGCATTAATGTCTAAATGAAACAACAGAAAAGACTCACGTTGTGCCTTGCTAAAAATACGCTTATATTTAAAAGTAAAAAAAAAAAAATGAAAGAAAAAGAAAGGTAAGGCAAACAGCAAACCCTTCACATGTGGATCCTATGGATAAAGCAAGAAAAAATATCTCATGGTTGCTATGGAAATCCAAAATAATTTACATGACATTTTTAGGATATCTTTGAATACTAACTTCCTTTGCTTAGAAATAAGCTAAGGATTGCTCAGCTTGAAACTTCAATTAATGCACAGATAAGAAAACAAATGCTGAAATTCAACAAAAGAAATGTAACAACACAGAAAAAAGCTTCTTAAAAGGAAAGCAGTGAACATCTGACAATATTCTTAAAACAAAACCACAAAGGCAGATACAAGAAACTCCCTCTTTTATAAATGCAAAACTTAATACTTGCTTAAAATCCAAATGAACTTTGAAACAAGTTTTTGTACAGATCTTAGTTAAAAAAAAGGAGAGAAGAGGGCCCTCGTCCATCTACTAAAATTTAGTCTGCACCGGAGAGCAGAAAGGAGACAGAACAAGCAATGTTCTTCTCTGGCCCCTCTTTGGCAAGGTATTTTACTGCTATAAGGTTCTTCATCTTCAACTCCACACCTGCACCTTTTTCATATTTTCCTTTTCCTTTATCTGTTGCCTAATATTTTTAAAGAAAAGTTGGCACTAACTTAAGTGTCTGTTCCTCCCATATCTTTCATTCTAACAGTGTTGCAGTACATAGTATTCCAATATATGGTATTTTAGGTGCTGTTTTGGACTTAGATATTTAAGCTTTTTTGAAGTCCAAGCTCTTCAAGATGTCTTTACTACCTCGGAAATAGTACAGGGCTGTTAGACTTCAGAATATAGGAAACGTTTTTTCCATATCCCAGATACCTGAACAGTAGAGAACTGAAAAGATTGCCATTATTTGTGTTCCTTGAGAAAGACTTAGCTTTTCACAGGACTCTGTACTTCTCTTCATATTAAATCCTAGGCTAAAATCACAGATTTTATGACTACTCCATGATTTACCACATTTAACTCAATTTGCTGAAAAAAACCCAAACAACGGTGCTTTTAGTCTTGCAGGGTTTTTTTAGGCTGGTAATTTTGTGTTTATCTTGGACTAGAGAGAGGATACTCCTAAGATAGAAGTAGTGTATGGATGACTACCCTATGGTAGGATTGGATCCCTACACTGGATTCCAGTTCAAATCTTTATAGATTTACGGAAATCCTGCCACCAAGACTGAAATTATAGAATATTACATGGGGCTGAGATTTATAGCTACCAGGAGAAGCTGACTGCATAAAGCTATGTTTATTGAAAAAAGAAAGAATGTGAGCAGTCTGGAAAATAGTTTCTAAAAAGCTCCTGTCAGAAAAGTATCCTGTTATAAAAAGTGCTGTTACTGTATAATTTCTGCAGGTAGAAGGATGCAAAACTATCTGTCTTTGAATATGTACAGACATCACAAAACCCAAAAACATATTAAGACAACACATCCCCACAGGTAGGTGCAAACACTTTACAGGAGAGACCTGGCATTGAGCCCCAGGAAACAAGCTCTTCTGGCAATCAGACCTGCACATATTAACTGAGTTCTATCTGCCCCAAATCAAAGTCTGTCTAGATTAACGAGCTGGTCAGAACAGGAGCAGGGGTGAGGAAGCAGATGCAGAGTAGATGCAACAGATTTGGGGGCCAGGGTGAGGGCAGCTAAGGTAAAGAGGGAGGCAGCAAAGACTGAACTGGGCCCCAAGGGAGGGTAGAATATTTTCAGTTTTCTCAAGTGAGACTCAGATACAGAAGCCTGGAAGCTAGAGTGACAGAAGATAGAACTGTTGATTTATCTGAGCTGACATTACATCAAGCTGCAATGATTGGAAAGCAAGCACCAGGTAAAGTTAAACCAAAGATCATATATCATCCATCATAAAGGTTTTCCCCTGCCCTTTTGGTTTGCATTTCAAAACTCACCCCAAGGAATTGGGCCCTTATTCTGGGGTCCATGAGGTAGTGGGCTTGGTGGGTCAGAGAGGGTTCTTTTGTGTCCTGGGGGTGGGGGAGGTGGTCTCTTCTTGGAAAGAGTGGAGCTGCCACTAGAGGTTTGAGTGCTTAGAGGGAGGGTTGAAGGTGGGCCTGTAAAATAACAAACAATCTTCTTACAAATACATGCGCATAAACGTCAAAGCAGCACTGAAAAATCCACAGTCAGACCCACAGTGAAGTGCAGCAAAAGACTAAAATAAAAACACAAGCCATGCCAAAACAGTGTTATATTAAATGACACGTTCACCACGTTTTTAACCATCTTAGCTGTGAGAATACCAACAACTTGACAACAGAATGGGATGTGTGCTTATGTTTAAAAATTACATGATTAATTACTCCAGGATTTCTAATTTTAGGCATTGTTTAAAAAGAAGACAAATGTACGAAAGCTTAAAACTCATTTAGCATGTGAATTTCAAATTACTATTAATTGAAACCAGAATGAAATAGCTTTTTAGATCTTGTATTACGTGGGCTTTTTTTTCCCCTCTAACATCCCATTCAAAGTCTCTTAAACTTGGGCGGGTAGGGGAGATAGAAAGCTATCAACAAATTGCCCTTGCATTTTGAAAAAATATTTTCTTGTTGTTATTTTCCCTTTTATTCTTGGCTTAAATACATCAGAATATGCATTTTCAGAGCAATGCAAATTACTGTATGCAGTGTGTATAAAATAAACATCAGAAAAGTCCTTTCTGAGGCTGAGATTAGATATTTACTGGTAGCTTTGCTTATCAGAACTTACACAGTCACCCCTACTCTGAAACCCTTATTCCCCCTGCATCAACTTTGGCACAAGTATTACTCAACACAGTGCATGTTTTACAGGATGAAGGAACAGATACAGATTAAAACACAAAATAACCCAGAGGGAAGACAAGAGTTTTCCCTAATCAACTTCACCTTCAACAATGTCTTTAATAAGAAGCTCAAGGGAAGAGGCCATACAGGGTGCAAATGTGCAGTGAGGGGAGAACTGCTTAAGTCAGCTGCCATTCCTGCCAAAAGAAATTACTTGTAACACTTATTTAAATTAGTTCTACATTAAGTTAGAATAGCTTTAAGGGTTTTGTTGTTGGGGATTGAGGGTTTTTTTTGTGTTTGTTTTGGTTGCTGGGTTTGATTTGTTTTTAATCTAACCAACAAATAACACTTCACTGCAGTCGTGATCTCACAGTAAGTTTTGAATGTAAGAGCTTTGCCATCACAGGCTCTGGATAAATGCAGAAAATCATCATGAAGTTTCAAAAGCAAAGTGTATTTATACCTGAAATTTCAAGTCTATTGTCAGCTATTTTTGTATCACTATAGAACCAACTTGCTTATTTTTGAAAGCCTAACTTATTTGAAGAGTATTGAGACAACACCTTCATTTTGTGTATTGGCACATACCTTAACCTGCATACAGAAATAGAGCTGCCTCTCTAAAAATATTACCAGTGTCTATAACTAGACTGGAAATTACCAAAGACAGTCTTACTCCCCAAATTACTATGTATCATACAAGTATTAAAATCAGTGAAGAATAATCTTTGCTAGAATTCCTTACATGAAATACTGAAGACTGAAAAAGTAACTTCTATTATCCTCTAAACATGTGTAAGTTTGCCAGATATTTTCAGCGGGTGACCTCCCTCTTTCTTCTTAACCTCAAAGGAAAGATTAATAAAACTGCCTGTAATGAGTTAATGATTCAATCTATTCCCTTCCAGATTCAAGCCTGGAAGGCCTTTTGCTGCTCAGGAGAATCTCTCAACCTCAACCCCAGCAGGTGTTTTGGGCCTGGCTTTTCATTCATTGTTTACTCCTGTAAATCAAATTATATATTTTGCAAAGTCCACAAAGCCATTAATTGACAAGCAGTCAAATGTTAGTACAAATTAATAAGATTGTTCCCCAGTTTGTACCCTTTCCAACTTTAATTTATTCTGTGATACTAAGAAAACAAGCTAATTTAAACTATGCATTTAAATGTTTCTGCCAGCAAAAACCCCAAACTTTTCTCACACTAAGTTTTGACTGACAATCCCCTAGACTTCTGCAAGTTATAAATTCTTTATTTCACTTAAATATATACCAAAGGTTGTTCTATAAACTGTAACCCAGAGCCTATCTAGGAGTGACAAGGGGGAAAGGGAAGTCCAATCTCTAGAGTTAACAGCAACATTACTTTTAAAGCACCTAGGAAACATACACAGATGTTGGTATAGTATTTCTCTCTTGTCCTGACATCTCAAATGACATACACAAAAGATGTCTGCAAGTGGGACTGGGCCAACTCTGCAGAGGTTCTGTCCTACCACCACCTCGTGTCCTGCTCTTTGTACTGCACGACAGCCTGACAACTCAACACCAACACAGTCTCCAGCCCTGCCACAAATGACAAGTAGTTCAAAAAATGCCTTAAGGGAAAAAAAAAGTGGAGGAAATGCATTGAAATAGCATCTCATGCTTATTGCAAAAATAAAACTTGAGACATAAAGGAAAATTTGTACTTTTTACTGACAATAAAATGGGACACTCTTTCTCTACAAAAAGAAAGTTTAGTATTATTAAAAATGCCTTAAATGTGGTTATTTGGATATATTTTTTGTATTTCAGACTAGTAGTGGTGTATCTCCAGACATCACAGAAGAGTTGAAAAATTATCACTTCATAGCTGTCAAAAGTTCACAGCATACAACAGTTAGAGGGAAAAGGTGTTAAGCTATTAAAAATAGTGCAACTTTTCAGACTCCTAGCAGTTGTTCCTGTATTAACCTTATGGAAGGAATAAATACGAATTCAGAAGTCACACACTAATGATTAGATGGCTGAAATACAAAATAACTTCCTTTCAAAGAAATAGAAAAGAAAGAAAAACTCCAAAATATCTTTTCAGAAAGAGGTGTAAAGTCACGTGCTTTGAATAAAGCAAACATGAGAAATATTGGAATCTTAATCAGTTTATGGAAACAACTGGTGGAATAATCTGATGATGTACAAAGTGTCAGTAAAATTGTTATAAAATACTTTCTAGTACACATATATCTACAAAATCTCAAAAAAATTCTTACATGCTATTTTTAACAATGCAAGGCTGGCCAGATATTTCTAAGTGACACGCAGAGCAGTTATTTTTATAGATGAAAGGTATTCTGTGATTCTAACCAGGCAGCAATTAAACCAACCATTCCCTCTCCACAGTCATCTTAATGATGATTTCTGACATAGTTGGGATGTTCACATTTCATGTAAATGATTTTCCTAAAAACAAGTAAAAAAAAAAAAAACATCTTGACCTAGATTTTTAAGAAATGTTGCTTCCTTTGGGCCCTCTTTTTCTCAGTTAGCTGGGGAGCAGTTGCTTTCAGTTACGCTGCTGTCAACTTTCATAACTTCTTATTACAAGGTTCACATTTTCTTGTGTAAATAGACTAAATCTCAAATTTATTGTACTAAGTTAAATGACTGGGAACAGTCTGTAATCAGTAGTGCATTGCCCTTCAGCTTTTGTGCAGTTAGTATAGTATCAATTAATTTGTGTACTTGTGAAACCATGCAAAGCTGTTACCGTTCAGTCAAGAAATGGTGGGTTTAGAGTGTAAAAACCTCACACTTGTATTTATTTTTTACCACTTAATGAGAGATATGGAAGAACCAGTATTCCAGTTAATGGCAGAACAGGTACTGCAAAGGAAAGTAAGTTTGTATTAAAAATAGTGTTTTCATTAACAAGTGTTGTTTTACTTATTTTTAATGTTCTTATGTGTAACATCTTTGCACAGATATTATTACTGAAAACCTTCTTCAGTTTGTCTTACTTCAGATCATGAATCTTCAGTACTGAAACAAAGACTATAATTAAAAAAAACCAAATTATGATCATGCTGCATGAGAAAGCTAAGAATATACACTTATTCAACATTAGCATCTGAAGTATATTCTATAATTAATGCTAAAAAAGTCCTGTTTAATTTTTTTTTTAAAAGAGCCAAAATTGATATTCAAGAATGTTGTATTTCGGGTTGGTGCCCAAATGTGAGAAGCCACATGACATGAACACTTGTCAGCTTTCCTTTCCTATTATGGTACTAAAAAAATACAGAGTTTGAGTGGGGTAACTAGTATTATTTAACTCAAATATATCAACACAATTATAAGAATATTAAAAAAAAAAGTCGTTAAGCATATACAAGAAAGCCATAGAATCCTGAAAGCATTCCAGTTTCTTCTGTTTATTTTGAAGACCTCAAAGGCCTTATAATAGAAATAAGTTTAAATACAGCAGTATATACAACACTAACATTTGTACTTTAAATTAGGGACTCTGAAAATGGCAGCAGACTCTCCCTATGTAATGCCTGAAACGCCACAGTATGATGCAACCATGAAAAAGAAAATAGGATGAAAGGATGTTTTGATACAGTATTTCCAGCAGCAACAGCAAGATTTCAATGCTGTTGCTGCACTTTCAGGCAGTTGTATTTAAGAAAGTTGATTTGAACAGCAAAGGTCAGAGAAGGGCTACTGTGATGAAAGCACCACTTGGATGATAGGAAAATGACAACACTTTTCCATCAGAAAAGGTGAAAGAGAGATGATTTGTTTAATGTAACAAAACAAAAAAAAGGAGACCTGTGTGATTGCTCTCCAGGTAGTGCCTTGACACAGACACCAACGAGAGAAAAAAATCACTAAAGCTAAATGACAGTGTTGCTACATGTACCAAGTAATTTTACAGACTTGTGAAGATTTCTAATCCTGTGAGCGATGCAGTCAGACAACTTCTACAAGTTACCAATAAATGCAAATAAGCTAATTTGTTTAGAAATTGAGTTTGATCACGTGAAGATGCAGATGATATGACGTGGTGTCTGCAGTGGCCTGGAATCACAAAGGACATGCCTGCTAGGTTTGTGTACCTAACATTAGAGCTGTGAAAGAGAGTGTAAAATATGGAAAACTGTGTTGAAGATCCAAAATTAATTACATAAACCAGATCCTTAACATCCGTGTTCATCCCACATGAGAGAAATAGGCAGAACCATTAAAAAACAATTCGCTTTCTGCTAAAATTAAGGAAACCTGGCCTAAGGAAACCTGTAGATTGCCAAACACTTCTAACAAAACCAGTTAGCAACACTGCCCTCACACTGGACTTGCAATTGTGAAAAAGTTTATCTGGCTACTGTGCTGAATCATGCAACTACTTCAACGGTGATTATTGTTTCTTAAGCTTTTTGTAAAAAGAAAACCAAAACAGGCAGCAGACCTGACAGGTGCCTGGAACCATGATGTAAGCTGGAAAGACTAATGAAAAAGATGGTTTTCTCAATGTTACAGACAGAAAACTTGACTGACAACACAAAGAAGCTGAACATTAATAACCTTAGATAAACTACTGGAAAAGGCATACAGTGGTTAACTTACACAGCTACTGTACTCATTCTGTACTCTTCATTCTACTAGGATCAACTAACTCTGTAGCAGAGATAGCAGAAAGCAAGATGTATCCACAAATAAGCTACTATAGTGTAGAACATACTAATGTTCCAGGATTTTAAAGAATATTTTGAAAAGTTATTGAAGTGGAAAATCTGAACTTAAATTGTAAGGATGTATGGAGAAACTTTAAAAAATCCCCATATACATGTCCTCCAACAATTGTACCTAAGCAATTTTAATGATAAATCAAACTAATGTTTACACACCATGTCCACTGAACACCACAAGCACAAGTGGTGTGTGTTATGTAAATTGCTTTAAACTTACCTTCTCTCCCCAACACAATGTTCAGACTTGATGGCTTCCAGTCCCCTCTGTGATCTCAGCAAACACCACAGAACCTTGCTATCAAGGAATTTCTCAGGCCAATGAAGCCAGCTCACAGAGGGCTACACTGAGGTGGTTTTGTTTAAATAAACACGTTTTGGAGAAGAGTTTTATCTGTATGCCTCAAAGGATAAAAACCATTAAAGTTGAAAATTCTCTGCCTACTTCTAAAATACAAATCCCACCAGCTATTCATTTCCTATAGACTACCTCCATGCTCTAGCAGGCTCCCATGGTGTCTGGTGTTGCCTCACAGAAGAGCAAGGACAAAGATCAGATTACATTTGAGGATGGAAGGTAAGCTTAAATCTAATGACAGATTCAATGATCTTCTTACTCTTACTATTTAAGGAACTTAAAGCAAAATATAATACTACATTTTAATGTAATCTTTAATCAAATAGTTATTAAAATGAACTTATCTAATAAAAATGGATTTGATAAGCAAGCTTGTACATAAATTTTTCTGTAGGGGATATACTCTATTACTACTAATCTCAAAAGATCAGATAACTTCTAAAGGATTCTTTTTTTCCTACAGAAACACAGTTATCTCAGACTGTTTAATTAAGATGTGTTACCAGTGTCTTATGGATGTGAAGAGACTCTAATTTTTCTTTTAAACAATCTATTTGGGATCAAGAGCAAGGGAAGACAACACGGTGTAGCACAGTTTATAATAAAGCATAAGTGCATCTCCAGTGACATTTCTAGAGCAACTTTTCCAGGCCAATGAACATTCTATGCACTTGCCACTTTGCTCTCCTGTGCTTTTGAGTTCTGTAAACACAGACAGCACTGACCTGTATTTAAGAGAAACTTCTAAAACTGATTATATAATTTATAGTATTATTGAATGGAAACTGAAAACTTTGCATCACTCACAGGCTAAAATTTTGGCACATTTGAAGCAGAGAAGCACAGTGACTTTAACTGAACAGTGGGTCCATTCAACCCCTCACCCAAGACTTACACTGCGAATCTGGCATTTTCCACCCTGACAAAGTGGTTAATGCAACTATTGCCATTAGAAGGCAATGATTCCCTGTTTTTGTGATAGTACCATATTATTTTCTTGCAATATAAACCATGATTTCTTTTGCATCATCCCTGCCATGAAAACAGAAAGAATTCAACACATCATTTCCTTCCAAGCAACTTTGGTGTTGTGTTGACTCACTCATCTGGGAAACAGTTTGCAGGACCACCTAGGAAAACATCTAACATTTCTGAAACTTGCATGCATACTGAGAATACTATGTGCACAAAAACATTTCCCTTCCTGGAGAAAAGTCTCTATGAGAGCTACACTATATAATGACAAAGAAATAATGTTGATTATCATAGAATCATAGAGTCATCAAGGTTGGAAGAGACCTTCAAGATGATCAAGTCTAACCGTCTACCCTACAATCCCTAACCACTAAACCACCTCCTTTGAAACACCATGTCCACCCATTTTTTGAACACCTCCAGAGATAGTGCCTCCACCACCTCCCTGAGATTATGATCAACTGAAGGGTGACACATACTAAGTAGGGTACTGATGGATACAAAACACAGGTTCCTTAACCTTTTTAGGGAAATGGAATTTGTTTTTAGTTTCCAAGTCTTGCAACTTTATGACAAAAAAGTATTTCTAAGTCAGAGTGAAGGAAGGTCTAAGGCAGTATACTGTGCCTAACAATGGACAATCAGTGGCAGACTGTTAGACCATGTAAAAAAGGTGGAGAAGAGGAGGGGAAAAGGTTATAAACCTGTAATGCCAACAGGAAGGTCAACATAGCAAAGTCACAAGGAGTACAAATAAAAATGATATAAAGAAACTCAGATTGTGAAAATGCATACCCCATCAAAATTGCTTTGTCTCTTAATGCAAAATAAACCTCTTTAAAAAAGAGAGCCAAGGAATTAATTCAAAAGTTTCCATAAGTGACAAAGCCTAATGGTGGAATAGTAATTCTTATGCACAGATTCTGTATCATGTATAAAAGCAGGTACCTGATGCCAAACAGACTGTTCTGTCCCTTTTACTCTTTCACATTTTAGGGACAGCAATTCTTTATTATTGTTGGAAAAAAGTCAACTACCAGTTGAAGAAATGAACTAAAAAGTTATAGAAGTGCTAACAAAAGGGAGCATCCTTCAGCATAAGTGCTGAAGCCTTGAACTACACTGCAGCCTTCATCACAACTGAAGTTGTCTCTAACAAGTCTACTGTAAAAACACAATTTGGCTATTTCTCAATCAAATAAGTAAAAAAAATAAAATATGCAGGCTTTTTTTTTTTTCTTCTAAAAAGTAGATTTGCATGAATTATTATAAAATAACAGGTTTTGCTCCCTAAAGAATGTCCTCTAAACTTGAACTTTATGGGTATCTAGGTCAATGAACCACCATCCACTACAGCTGCAAGAGTTAAGTCTCATGGAATTATCTTCCCTTTCAAGCACTACCAAGAGTGTCACCACTGTGGCTAAGAAGAAAAAGCACCTCCTTCGTTTCAACTAAATACAGACTGCAGAACTGATTGAACCTTCCTTCTGAATAATTGTACAAGAGCAAAAGGGTCGTTTCACTCAGGGAAAAACTGGTGATGTTTAGTTTAGAACCTCAGTGCATAAATGACTCGTTAACTAACTGGCAATTAGTTTGCTATTTTCTCTGCCTTTCTTTACACCCCTTTAGCACTCACCAAAAAGGAAGAGACAGTTGATGTACTTTGAGGGAAGGAACTTTAATACCAACCTGCTTAGCACTTCACAGGTCACTCTGGTATTTTTCTCCCACACTGTCTGACTGCAAGGAGAGAGAGTCTTCTTGCACCTCCTCTTCTCCAAAGCTTTGTTTCTTGACCCTCTCTGCCAGACACTACATAGCATATCATTGTATAGCACTATGCACCACCAGCCTTCTCCTAAGACACTTGTATTTTTGTGTCTGCAAATGCTTAAAAAAGCTTCTCCAAAATATGAAAAGCAATAAAACAAACCAACTTCTATTTAGCAGACTATTTTATTTTTTTGCCCATTCATGTGCACTTTTATGAGTGAGCCCATTGTAAAACATTGTCCCCCCTTCTTTTTTTTAAGTTTTGAACATGCATTGTACTGTATTGCTGCATCTATGTAGTAAGAAAAATACACTACATCTTGAAACACTGAAATGTACCTGGTTAAAAGAAGGGCAACTGTGGAAAAGTCACTGCTTTCAAGTGTAGCTTGAAGACAGGCTTACCTTTGCCAGCATTTCTAGGAGGAAGAGGAGGAGCATCTGCAGTTGGAGAGGTGGGTGAATCTGTGCTAGTAGAAGCAAAAATCTGATTTGTAAAAGCTCCATAGGAGAGTCTTTGCTTGTCTCTAGGAGTGCTGAATGCAGGATGAGTCAGTTTGTCTTGGGGAGAAATGCTTGAAGAGTGACAGAAACTTTGGGGCCTTGGAGATCTTTCTTTTTTTATAGGACTTGGCTGTGAATAGAAAAACAAATATACTATACAGCTGTCTAAACACGAAGTGTAGTCAATGTGTTTGGGAAAGAATATAACAAAACATCTTCCAGTTAACACTAGCATAATGTATTTATTTACTGGACAAGTAAGTCCACATGCCTCCCTTTCTCTGAGATCCAAATCCAAGATCCTCTCCTCTAACTGAAAAATAAATTTTAGCATCAATAAATCATCATGTACAAAGTTATATTTATTCTTAAAGCCATATATACACAATAACAAAATAGCAAATAATAAACTAATAAAAGCCTCGTAAAGTTTTTAGAACATAAGGAGTAATTTTCAGTTCAAAAAGCTCTTTACCCAGACCGGTTATCCTCAAAGATCAAGTATATTACCTCACTGATGCATATTAAAAATAAAATAACCACTTCTGACACATCAGATTTATGTGTTGACTGAACTAGCAATAAATGCAGTGGTAGGGGTCTTTTAAACTTACATAATTGCTCTTTGGAGAAATTTTACACAGCAATTTTTGACTGCAGTATATTAATAGCTGCGTATGCAGCACGATCTGTTTCACTGCAGCTCTGGTTCAGGCAGGCTATCATCTCCCCTACAGCATTAGTCACCCTCCTGAGGCTTCTTGCACAGATCATCATTTTGTTCTCTACTGCCCTTCAGGATATGTAAATTATTTGGGTTGCTGAATTTTTCAGTCCCAGGCGTCACAGAACATGAAAAGTTGACCACATTTCTTTCTGCAGCACCCATATAAAATGGGAGAGGTGTATTCCCACTTCTTGCAGAAACAGAGCACAGAGTTATTAACTGACTTGCTAAAGTAGGACACTGAAGCTAAGTTTTCACGTGTTTTAGGATGGCAATTATCCTATGCCCTCAAGTTCCATCTTTCCATTACTTCTTTGTGTAATCAGAAATTAAGTGCAAAGCACTTTTTTTTTGAAAAACAGAACTGATTCAACAACTAGGTTTTTAATTAATTTATGGAAAAAATAAGCTTTGGATTTCCTCCAGCTAAAAAGGAACAGCCTAGAGTCCAGAAGGGGATAAAATGACAAAGTAATCTACATGTACTGATTTATATTATATTGCATGTCTTGTCAAAGCAAAACTTCTCAAACTCAAGTCCATAATAACTCAGTTGACATTGTATTTGAAAAGCACTTCATCAGACTTTTACACAAGCCTGAGAACTAGCGTTTTTCCCAAAAAAAAATCTGTAAGGAAAAAAAAAAGGTTGAAGAGGATCTCTAATTTCCACAGAACAGAAATTTTGATGTTATTTTGTACAAATTCATGCACAGCAATTCATGCTTACCTTATCATCTAAGTCATCATCACTTTCATCAATTTCTTCCTGCCGAAGATTCCATTCATACTCTACATGGACATGAGGGTTTAGCTTTCCTGCCTTGGCTTGAGAAAGCTGAAAGAAATAACTCTTGTTAAAATACTTGCAGTTCCTTTGGTGTCCACAAAGTTAGTTTTGTAACACTAAGCAATAAACTGAAATATTTAGAGGTTTAAACTTTTCTAGACACTAAAAAGAAACGATTTCTGGGCAATGACACAAACAGTCTGCATTTATTTGAGGTAACAAAAAACAAACCAAAGGCAAAAAGGGGAGAAGATACCATGTTAGACAAGTATTTGAAAAGATGACATGAAGAGAAGGTATATACACAGAAGCAGAATGCATCTGGAGCCCTCCTTTCCAAAAGGGAAAGGCAAAACCTATTCTGGTTCATACAACTATTACCACTCCGAAGTCACAATCCTTGTCTTGGAATAAAAATAAAAGTTACTTATTATTAGTTAAATATTTTCCTCCTTCTCACTGGATGAGGCTGATCTGTCTTAGGCACAAAATTCCTCTACCCTGCCAACACAAATAACTGTAGAATGATTTGGAAGGGACACTTACGATTATCTAGTTCCACCCCCACTGCATGGGCAGGGACACCTCCCACTAGACCACGTTGCTCAAAGCCCCATCCATCCTGGCCTTGAACATTTCCAGGGATGGTGCTTCCATAACTTCCCTGAACAACCTGTTCCAGTGTCTCACCACCCTCACACTAAAGAATTTCTTCCTGATGTCTAACCTAAATCTCCCCTCTTCCAGTTTAAAACCATTACCCCTTGTCCTGTCACTGCCCTCTCTGGTGAAAAGTCCCTCCCCAGCTTTCCTGTAGCCCCTTCAGGTACTGGAAGGCTGCTCTAAGGTCTCCCCAGAGCCTTCTTTTCTCTAAGCTGAACAGCCCCCACTCTCTCAGCCTGTCTTCATAGCAGAGGTGCTCCAGCCCTTTGGTCATCTTCATTGCCCTTGTCTGGACCCTCTCCAACAGCTCCATGTCTTTCCTGTGCTGAGGGCTCCAGAGCTGTACACAGTACTCCAGGTGAGGTCTCACCAGAGCACAGTAGAGGGGCAGAATCACCTCCCTGGCCCTGCTGGCCACGTTTTTTTTGATGCAGCCCAGGACACAGCTGGCTTTCTGGGCTGCAAGTGCCCGTTGCCAGCTTACGTATTCACATTCTTTAAAAATCTACTACTTCAATGACCAGCAAAAAGAAATATTTCAGTTCACAGTTACTCTGAGGAGAAAAAAATTTGTTTTCAGTGCTCAGGTTTCCCATCATTTATTCCTTCACAATCTTTGAAACGTAGTCTACTTAGGACTAGCTGAATCAGGAGAGCCTTTAACCATCTTCCTGAAAAAAATTTTGGAAGAACTCAACCTTATTTCATTGCCACTTTTAAGAAAAGTGCAGGAATAATTTTCTTCTTCAGAAAAAAAAAACAAGAAAAAAAGGCATAAATGCTCTCTTGCAGTTAACTGAGATAATCAGTGAGGTATTAGCAGAATTTCAATTACAATAATTGAAATTATTAACAGCTAGATAAGCTCAATAATAACATCAACTTGTTTTTGTTCATTCTACAATGCAATCAGTTGGTCATTCATGGCAGATGTTACTTTATTAAATATATTGTCACGGTTTGGCACTGAGTTGGCAGTCAAACCAGTAACAGTAACACTCTCGATTCACCCCCCTCCACTAAGGTAGGGAAAGAGGGAGAAAAATGAGAAGGAGAGGCTTTCTGGGTTGAAAAGTTCGCTTCACACTAGGACATATATACTGCAAAGAAAAAAGCAATCCATACCAATGGTGTGTTGTACAGATGATCTGTTTTCCAGCTGACAGGATACTGAAAACACTGGAAACAGCACTTACACAGCAGACGTGGGAGTAACTGAGAAGTCAGTGAGAGTATCACCTCATCAGCCATAACAAAATGTTGACTTGCATCCCCAGAAATATGGACAATTATCATCATTTGTCAAGGACAAGCTCTCTTGCAATAATTAATTAATACATGGCAAGAACTTTCAGTTGTCAAAGGAAAGGTACTGAAATTACCAGCTGCAGAGAAGATGCAGATATCCTCCTTGGATCAATAAAATGAGGCAAAGAAGTTCCAAGAAACAGAATTAAGCAGCAGGTGACAACTAGTTTGTAAATTCTTCTGCTACTGTCTTGAACACTACTGAGACTTTTCATTCCCTTGATAGTAATTGGATTCACTTGCCTACTAAATGCATGCTGGTGAGAGATGCCTTAGAGGGCTAAGAACCAACAAGATTGTTGGTCTCATGTAGAATCCTTATTCCTGGCTAACTGCTTCAGGGAAGTACCTGGGATAATCCTTAACACCTTTATTTCTTGAACTCTGATGTTCTCAGGTGGCATCTCGTTAACATCACTCATACATTCCAAAAATTTCAGAAAGTTTTTACTCGGCTCATGTTCAGTAGAGTGACAAAATAGCACAGAAACAGGTGTTTTACATTTTCTGATAGCCTAACTTCCAGAAATTTCATTTTATCTTCTTTCTCCTTTGAGGAGGTTTAATTACAAGTTGTTTCAATTCTTCTAAGATTACTTTCACCACCCCTGAAGTATCTGTCCCATTAAACAAACTGGAAAAAGCCAAAGCAGGAAGAGTCAAACAATGATCCAGACCTAAAAGGTCTTCTCAGATTTAGTATTTCAGGGGTTGCTTTATATTCCTGACAAAAATGTCTAAGAAGAACTTTATAGACTGTGAAGCCCAAATGTCCTAGAATGATGCATTAATTGGTATTCAAATACCTGACCCTCCAGTATGTAAGGACTTCAGGTATGCTGGTTAAAATAACTAAGTACTTATAATAGAAGTAAGATCTTTAAAGTAAAAGGGTATTCATCTGTAGTAAGGCCTTCAGATCAGCATACAGCTACCTGCCAGCAATACCAAGTCTGAGATACAGTGGTAATGATATCTTAAGTAGATCACATCTTTAAACTAATGAACATCCTTCCTCTGCCCTCCCCCTGTCCCCCAGTTCTTACCAGTTCCTCACACTGGACAGCTTTCACTCTTTTTGCTGTGTCCAGAGGCGTCTCTCCAGCCTGGTTTACTACAAAATTAGCAATAAGAAAAAAAAAGAGCAATTCTTGGAGATGTCAAAAGAATCAATTCATTAAGTTCCACTATTCTTAGCAGAGTAACTTTTAAAAGTGATCACAAATGTCTATTTACTCTATAGCAGCTGCAGCTCTTTAAAATTCCACTCTAAAAGCTCATGCATTTAATGTATCATCAGGTAGGTTCTTTCTGAACAGCAGCATCTGCTGGGACAGATCCCAAATCCCTCCTAACCATCCTAGCAGAGAATATAAAGAAATGTAGTCATTTAAATCTCCAGTCAACCCCTTTGCTAGTAAAACTCTTCCATGAATAAGCAGGAAAAGCAAGGAGACAGTGCAAGATAGCTTAAAAAAAGAGAAATTTTCTAGGATTAAAAAAAAAAAGAAGCATGTTTTACTTTGATTAACACATAGTGGTTTGAAGCCTGAATTTGGAAACAAAAGTCCTATTCTGCCACTTGAAAGAGAATAACTTTAAACCTTTCTAGCTATTTTGCCTTTATAAAGGCTATAGTATGTTCTACATTTTAAAATAATGCCTGATCAGAAAGGTGATATATGAGCACTCTAGAAGGTCCTCTGGCACAACACCTAACGATATCCTTCCTAGATGCTAAGTAGCAAGTCTCAAGAAACAAAAACAACACCCACACCCCAAACTTATGTGGACAAACTTCAGGCAAAATTTATTCTTTGAGTATAGCTGCAAATGCCATGGAGCTGGAACAGAGTATACATCATATCCAGATTGTAAAGCATTTCTGTGATTGGGAACTGAAAACTGTCAAACTGAGGTCTCATAAGCAAATGTCTATGTGTAATATTACATAGAGAATGCCAGTCATGAATTCTAGAAAATACAAAGGTGAGTCTCTCATCTAGAGATACCTGTGAATTCGAAATAACTAATATCACTAGAAGAAGAAGGGCTCCATATGGGAAGATATATCTGAGATAGTTCAGGAGTTTTAATATGAAAACAAATGAAAGGAAAAGGACTTGGGGGTGGTAGTAGATGAGAAGCTCAATCTGAGCTGCCAGTGTGTGCTGGAGCCCAGAGGACCAACCACATCCTGGGCTGAATCAAAAGAAATGTGGCCAGCACGGCCAGGGAAGGGATTCTGCCCCTCTACTCTGCTCTGGTGAGACCACACCTGGAGTACTGTGTACAGCTCTGGAGCCCTCAGCACAGGAAAGACATGGAGCTGTTGGAGAGGGTCCAGAGAAGGCAATGAAGATGATCAAAGGGCTGGAGCACCTCTGCTATGAAGACAGGCTGAGAGAGTGGGGGCTGTTCAGCCTGGAGAAGAGAAGGCTCTGGGGAGACCTTAGAGCAGCTTTCCAGTACCTGAAGGGGCTACAGGAAAGCTGGGGAGGGGGCTTTTCACCAGAGAGGGCAGTGACAGGACAAGGGGTAATGGTTTTAAACTGAAAGAGGGGAGATTTAGGTTAGCCATCAGGAAGAAATTCTTCACCATGAGGGTAGTAAGGTGCTGGAATAGGTTGCCTAGGAAGGTTGTTGATGCCCCCTCCCTGGAGGTGTTCAAGGCCAGGCTGGATGAGGCCTTGAGCAGCCTGGTCTACCGCTCATAGAGCAGGTGTCCCTGCTTATAGCAAGGAGGTTGGAACCTGATGATCTTTAAGGTCCCTTCCACCCTTAACCATTCTATGATTCTATTAAAATATAGTATTTCTTAACTGAAGTGAACACACGGATAGCTTAAGAATCTACACAGATTCCATACTTCTTTTCTATAAGCCTGATGTTTCAAGGCCTAAAGATACACAGTTCCTATGTGAGGGCATTAAAAAAAAGACCCAAAAAGGTAAGAACACTCCAGCATTTACCTACGAGAGAATTAAATGGAAGGGTCAATAAACACATTTAAGCTTGTTCAGATGGCCTTCCTATTTTCTTAAAAGGGACATATCTACTAAAAAAGGTCGTATCAAATTATGTGACTATATTATAACATTTTCTAAGGATGTATGAAAAGGCCAAGGAAACCAACGACTTCTGCCACTGAAGTATGCAACAGTTTTTTTCCTGGGCAGTGGATGAAAATGGTAAGGAAAGAGGAAGAAATAAGAGTTCATACTTTTCAGTTTGCACCAACTGTTGAGAAAGCTTCCTTCCTATCTGAAGAACTGACAGAATGCAAATGTTTTATAGACATGCTGATAATACTTAGCTCCTGAGCCTGACAAGCTGGATTCATGGAATACCTTCCTAACTCAGAAGACAAAGCAGGGAAAGGAGAGCATCTAGTAAACGAGAGATTATCCTAAGTGTAAACAAATGCTTCACAGAAATTCTACTTTTAATTAGCCTTTTGCTAAACCACAATTAAAAACTGACTGATTTAGGTACAGAAAGTTTTAGAACTCTCACATATGTAGATGCAAAGAGAAGAAAGGCAGCTCAGAAAGCTAATCCCTTCCCTAATCAGCTGCTATGGTGGGTGAAGAAGCAGTGCAAACTGACATCAACATTAAAAGAAGAATTAACTGTTGTGTACACAGAGCTCACATACATCTAGAGTGGAATTAAGTTCATTTACCACAGTGGTTAAAAATAACAAAGAAATTTTTAGAAAATCCTTATTTCTCTGTTTTAAATTATGAACTTACCTACATCAATAGTTGGCTTCCCCCTCAAAAGCAATTTCAAACACTCAGGCTTATTATACATACTGCAGTAGTGTAAAACCGTATTACCCAATGCTGTTTGCTTATCCAGGTTTCCACTAAACACAAAAGAAAGAACAACCAAGAAAAGTAGAGCATGCTGTACTACTCATTTCAGATCTAGCATCCCTAAAAATAATAAATTCTTAAGTATTTCACTGGACAAATACAAAGCACAGGACAAAGATACATTTCTAAATTAAATGTTACTGCCGAAGACTATTAAGAATAGTTCTGAGCATACTGGAAATTCCTGAGCTGTGATTGAAAAGGACTGAACACATACAGATGTTCATTTTAAAAAAGTAAACTCAAAGATTCAAGCCTAATCCTTTTTAAGGTCACAGCAGTTGTTTTCTACTTGCCACTTTACTGGAATTTATTTTTCAAACATGCCAAATTAGCTCAATAAAAAGTATCTGAAAAATCATTTTGATACAGTTAGAACAGGTTAATAAGTCCCAGGCATTCAAGGAACTATGGAGAGGGTGGCTGTGAGGACACCCAGAAGAGTCCTAAGAAAGAATGTAAGGATACAAACTGAGTTAGGGGAAGACAAGCTCTGTGAAGGGGTTCACAGAACTCTTGAAAACTGTACTTCCTTCAGTTTTGAATTTTGAAAACAAAGTTTCTCAAAAAAGTTACTAACATATTTGGATTGATGTAGTACATTTAAATATTAAAACAAAACCTTAGAAGATGACAGCTTTTCTTCCACTCAGTAGTACCCACATTGAAGAGCTAATTGCAGAGCTCATACGGTTGTAAAATGCTCTTAAATTTGTGACTGAGACAGAAATACAGACAGCTGACAGAAACATGTAAAAGGTGATAGCTGTCTGAAGAAACTATGAAGCTTTATAACTACACAAAACCATTTTAAATAATCACCCAAACTAACAAATCCTTTAATAATGCTCAAAATAGTAATTTGAACTTCTAAGACATTTTTTAAGCCATGATCTCAAACATCCTGCAAACAGTAGTAGCTTATTTTTAATTGATTACATTTTTTACTTTAATGACACTCCTACAACAGTCAGCACTCCATTTAATATGAGGGAGTAGTGGTAGAATAAAGGTTAAGTGGAGGTTACACAGCTAGTCCATATAGCCCAAGAGACAGTGTCAGAAATAGGGACTCCAAGTCTGAGCTGTTACCTGAAGACCAAACTTCCTCTCTAACACTCCATACACACAATGCTACATAAACTAGTAGAGGGGGGAAGGAAAAAAGTATCTTATACCACTACACCCTTTAAGAAAATGTTTTCATTGAGGTTTTTCACTTCTATGAACACGTCTTCTGACAACAAAGAGTAGCTCAGCCAATAAACTAGATGTTGAAAATTACTAGTCAAAAACATGCCCTTCATAGTTTTAATACAGTTTATGAACTATTAGAACACTTTTTCAAAGTCAATCCAGCTTCTATTCAAAATTTTCTGAGACAGATCCTTGTTTTCTACCCCTACGATTTCTTTGCATGTTCTTTGGAACCTTTACTTCTCATCTCTCCTTTACCCAAACTATTTGCTTGCATTGTTTCATTTTGTCACGTGTTCTAAATCAACGCTCTCTTTTTGCTCTGCATGGTTTTTCCTTTCATCCTGTTTTTATATAACTTCTTTCCATGTTTTTAATCTACACTTCTTTCCCTCTATCTACACATTAGGAGCACAAAGGTCAACACAAAGGTATTAAACTTTGCTCTTTTGAAACATATCTAAGGAGAACAATTGTAAGTGATAATCAAACACTGTCCCAAGCATTGCAATGACAGCCTTGAACATCTACATTTTTCATGCACAATTTAATGAAAATGAGCAACCCATACCAGTTTTGTACAAGGAAGTCAACCAGATGGAGAGAGGTTTGGTCAGCAGTCCGGACTGCTAAATGAAGTGCTGTTTCACCTGGCTCCTAAACACATGTAAATAGAAATCAGATTTTTGTGTCTTATTTCTGAAAATCTTACAGTATCAGATGTACATATATTTGTCACTCTTTTACAACAAGCCTTTCAACAGAAAAATATTATTAAGCAATTAGGGTGAAAACAGTTACTGCCTTTCTGATCTCTAAAATATACGACGTGCTTTCAAAGGAAACAGCATCACACTTTCTGAGATCATGGCTTTCTTGGAATCAGTCTTGCCTTTTTCCCCAGCTGGATCCAACAATTGTGAGGAGCCTTGAAACATTTTGGCAACAAGGAACTAAAAGGCATGCTGTTAGTGTTAACACTAACCGAGTTTAGAGTATTTGTTGCTTTATGACACTTTGGTGAGCACCAAGCATAGCCACAACATTATTTCATACAAAACCAGGGGGGGAAAAAAAAAAAAAAAAAAAATCACAAAAATAATCATCTTACATACAGTCAACCTCACAGAATCGCCCAAGTTGGAAAGAACCTGTGGCAGTCACCAGGTCCAACACCCCTGGCCCAAGCAGGGCCACCTAGAGCTGGTTGCCCATGACCATGTCCAGACAGCTTTTGAATATTTCCGAGGATGAAGACTGCACAACCTTCCTTGGCAACCTGTGCCAGTAGCTCTGTCACCCTCACAATAAAAAACAATGTTTCCTGATGTCCAGAGGGAATCTCCTGTGTTTCAGTCTGTGCATAGTGCCTCTGGACCTGTCAGTGGGCATGTCTGAAAAGAGTCTGGTTCTGTGTTCTTTGCACTCTCCCTTCAGGTATTTATACACATTGGTAAGATTCCCCTCTGCCTTCTCCACGTTGAACAGTCCCAAGTCTCTCAGAATTCCTCATGTGTCAGGAGTTCCAGACTATTCAACACCTCTGTGGCCCTTCACTGCCCTTTCTCCACCATGTCCAAATCCCCCTTGTACTGCAGAGCCCAGAACTGGACACTGCACTCCAGCTGTGGCCTCACCAGTGTTCAGCAGAGGGGAAGGATCACTGCCCTTGACCTGCTGGCAATACTTTGTCTAGTGCAGCCTGGGATACCATTGTCCTTCTTTGCCACAGGGCACACTGCTGGCTCATCTTCAACTTACTGTCCACCTTAACCTTTTTCTGCATGGCCTTTTTCTGCTTTCCAGTTGGGAACCAGGGCATGGGATTGCTCCTTCCCAGATATAGGCTTTCTCCTTGTTGAACTTAAACTGAACCATACTTTATTTTTTATACATTAACATAAGCATTAATGCATTTAAATTAAAATATAAATGCTGTTTAATTCACTTTAAAAGTTGCATGAGACCATAATCTAAAACCAGATTGCTTTAACTCCTACTGATCATAAAGGGCTGTAAAAAAAAGTATCTTACAGTACATATATTTAGAATTAAAGTAACAATTTTTTTTAAAGTATGACTTAATTAAAATCAGGGAATTTACAGTGGAGAATGCTGTTAAAAGTGTCCTTCCTGCAGACTACATCTCAACTGGTTTTCATACATTTCTAGGTATCACTGACTGTAACAGCTGAGAAATACCAAGGAGCTAATTACATGGTAACTGTTATGGATGACAAATACAGAAAGTTTAGCTTGTAGTTAGAGACTTTGTAATGTGTTTCCATGATAAGCAGTCTGTGACACCTCAAATGCTGAGACTGCAGTGAATTTATTCCCTCCACTCGACGCAGACAAGCTGTCTGCACTTTGCCAAGTTAACTATTTTCACAGAATTTCTTGAAAACATTCTCCAAGATCACTTCAAGTTGGGTTCAAAAGTAATGGGAGAAAACATTGCTGACCAAGTGTCAGTGTCAACTGTCTATAGTAGTATATAATAATGTATCTTGAGCAACATTCCTACATGGATAATTGAGGTCAACTTAGACTAATTTTTTTAAAAAAAACCCTATTACTGACTGCAGAAGGAAGATCAGGTATTCAGAACTTTATTAAAAAAAAATAAATAAATCTCTTCCTGGTTAAAGGAAATTGTACTTCTCTAAGCGCTTCATCAGAAGCCATGAAGGCATCAGATTTACTCTTTCCTCATATAAACAGAGACTTGGGTACAGTCAGTAATGTGTTCCTCCAGCAACTACTTTAAAAGTAGATATGATACTGTCTGTGCTATCAGGTGACCCTGGGTTATCTAGTCCAGCCCACTCTCTTTGGGTCTTTTCCTTAAATAAACATACTGCATGACAGGTGCTTTTCAACACACTATAGTTGACCCTAGAGCAGTATAAGATATTACTATTGCATTTTATACTCCTTCAGACCAATTGATGACAAGAGTCTTCCCTCCCCATAGGGATGCCATATTAAGGGAAGGAAGAAAAAAAAACCACCATTTTCATGTTACTTCTCTTGTTTTGGTACCTAAGGTAGCAGCCCTGAGCCCTAGACATTTTACAAACACACATTATTTAAAATACTCTGCTTTGTTTACCTGATAAGCTTACCTGTCCAGGCTCTAACAGTGGCTCCATTAGCTCTACCCCCTCTGCATAGACTTGAATTAGTGCAAGTAAATCCCTGGATTTGACAGCCTCAAGTAATTCATTCAGTTTAGCTGCTGCAGATGCACAAGTCTTCCTAGAGAACTTATGATCTACATATTTAGCAGTGATAAATTCTTTACGTGCAGTCCTGTGGGGTATGAAAATAGAGCTTGTTTTAGAAATTTTTAGAAAATTGGGTCAATGATTTAAAATTAAAATCACCTTGTCTAACTCAGGAGCTGATAAGGGAAAACTATCAGATTAAGAATGTGGTAGTTATTGTAATGAATGTCTGTCTTGAAAACAAGCCCAAAGTCAGGTGCGTAGTCAATTTTATTCCTGATTTCTTGTTACATATGAAAATTACTCTGACTCAGGGGACCAAAAAGAAAGGTTCAAAGCAATGAATCTTGAAGTTTTAGTGAAACTTAAAGTTTTCAGCACTGAGCAGCTGAGGTAGCGAAAATGTAACTGCATGACAAGAGACTGAACTTGTAAGAAACTCCACAGCTGGAACAAAACCCCCTGTCTTCTGCCAGGTGAGCCCCCCTCTGGCTTGGTTACTGTTTAAGACATTTTACATCAGACATATGTTCCACAGTAAACTTCAAGAATTTAGGGATTCAAAACTTACATATCACTTGATGGACTGGGTTTAGGTGAAGGACTAGGTAAATTCCCTTCCATAATATCATTAAAACTAGTATTTCCTACATTCTTGGCCAGCTGCAATAAGAGAAAAAATATATGAGGATGCTGTTTTTTGGGTTTAACAGCAGCCTAAAAACTGGAGTATTAATATGCATTTTCTACACTATTAATAAAAAACAGAAGACACGGGATTGGAAATTAAAGCATGATTATTACATTTAAATATAAAGCAATTTAAAACTAGTTTCAAGTGTGAACCCTATCAACCTAGAACGTGTACAACAGGCTTCACAGTAACAGTTAATTATTTGTATTTATAGACAATCTACCTCCAATATAAAACCAGAATGAGGAACAAGCAACACATTGAAACAGTGCTAATACACCGATCAAGGGAGTCACTTAGGGAAAAAACTCAGACCTACTGGAAAGCCTTGCACAGTAAAATTTTATTTAAATGAATAATAACTTTGCAAACAAGATTTCAAAGAGCACTAGTGCTGATGTTAAAACCTATACACAAACACAATTTTCCTATACTAAATTTCTATACTTAGTGTTTTCTTCCAGGCCAAACACAGCAGGGGAGATAAACCTGCTGTAACTGGGTTTTTTGGTCTGTTTGTATTTTTTTCTTCCTCCTTTTTTAAGTCGTCTCACATAAAATTGTTTTCACAACGTTAATGTTACAGGGTTTTTTCCATCACATTAGAAGAGTCTTCCAACATTTTAATGTCAAAATTAGCAATGGAAATTGTCACTTGTCAAGTTAAATTAGCTTTCATTTTTTTCATCACATGAGATTTTAGACTGTCCTGATTTAGGGTCCAGATCAGCTAATAACAGACAACATTCTGATGGCACTAATCACAACGGATGTCAATATTTATTCTGGAAAACCTCAGGAAATTAACATAGGAAGTGACAAGTGGCCAAAAGCATCAATAATACATAACAGTAAAAACTCTCCCATAAGACACACACAAAAATATGAAGAATACATTCTGCAGAACCCATACCCTGAAAAAAGTTAACCGTAAATCAGACACCTGCATATTTCATATAGACAAGTCAACAGTAGTGTAAAAACAAATAAAAAAATTCCAAATAAACTTACCAAGAGTTCAGACGTTCCTAATTTGTCTAATTCCAAAGACTGGATTCGAGAAATATGGACACCCATTTCTCTGTGTATTCCAGAGCACTCAATGCAGGTTAAAATGCCCAAATTAGTTGATAGCCATGTTGGATCTGTAGAATTGAAAAACAAAATATTTAATAAGATTCCAAGAAGAACTTTCCAATTGTGGTAAGAAATCCCAATGTATTCTGAAATGATTCCACATTTAGCCTTTTAACAAATGAAAATAAACTTAAGAATATTCCATATTTTTCTCCAAACTGCAGTGCAAATTTAACCACAAATTGCTACCAATGGAATAAAATTTTTCAGATTTAGGGGCAGTCCCAAAGACTTTTAGACTTACAATTTAGACAATTTAGACTTACAAATCCATACTGAATTACCATATTTAATACACTTAGGATTTGTTTCTTGTAGAAAGAAGGTAAGTTTGTTTCCTGTTTTTAAAAGGGACAGATCTAAACCCCACTGTTGCCAGTTTCTGAAGTTTTAATCATTACTTCTTAAACTTTAAATAGTCTTTCCTCAGAAAAGACTAACCATAGTATTTTCCAATATGTAAAATAGTGATATGTTGTAGCAAATTTAAGGAACAGTGTCTAGCTCAGCAAAAAAGTGAAAACTGCTGTCATGGAGGAGATCTGCATGTAATATTCAAATAAATCTTATACTATAAATGTTACATAAGAAGCAAGACCAGTTTTTAAGGAAAAGACTCCAGACATATTTTGTATACATACATATCTTCAAACTAATCTCTTCCTTGATCTTAAATAGTAACTGATAAAGCATTAAATCAATAGTTTTACAGCAGCAAGCAGGGGCACAGGAGTGAAGCTTAGAACCTCACTATAAATTAAAAGATGAATGAAAACTGTAATCCAAAGTTTCTGCAGCTTTAAATTATGAAATAACTGAATGAACTAATACCAGGATTTGACATAATTATATTCCACTCTACATTTTTATCTAGGTATTTATTTGGATCAGTTCTGTGTCAGTAAGCATCTTCAAGATACACACTATCTACTCAGTTCTAAATTAATGTCTCCTGCTTCAGGTGTCTCCTTAGATGTGAAAGCTGTAACAGCTGCCAACTACCACATCGAGTCAGCAGTTCTAGGACAAGTTGACTCTTCTCCAGATCTAAGTGACATACAACTGACCTGTAACTTTGTACCTCTGAAGATACCATCTGATAGGATTCCAACTCTAGGTCTCATTTTTTGCACAAGACTACTTATTCTGCCTCTGAGTATTTTGGATACTGCAATTCCAGTAGTCTTGTGTCAAGATAAAACCTCAGAGTAAGATCCTGGCCAGGTCAATTTTTCCACAATCAGTGTCTAAGCATTACTCACTTCTACTTAGTAGCATGCACAGGATCAGTGATGCCAAGCAACTTCCATTCAAGTGCAACAAGCATCTAGAGACAGTGCAACAAGAACAGTTCAAACTCCAGAGGGGCTTGAACTGCTGGAAGTAAGCACAGACAACACACAAAAATATTTTAGTGAATTAAACGGAACTAAGGTATGGAAGTCATATTTGTTCTTTTAAAAACAGGTTGAAGACTGATCAACATATCACTTAGAAAATTAGTTTGCGCTCTACAAACACTTCTTTAAAGAAATTACTTTGCTCCCAACAAGAAGTTGATGACATTAACAAATGGAGATTACCTGGTGAGCCACAATCACAACAGACTTCATTTCCGGGTAATCTCTGTATGTCATCAATAATGGCTTTTGTCAGATCCTCTAAACTGTTTTCCCCTGTGCTCTGCTCTCCACGGAATGCCATATTTAATGCTTCTTCTTTGCTGTTAGTCAATACTGATATCCATCTAGCACAAGATAAAGACCTTAATGAAGACCTGCATTTGCAAATACAAGTTAATCTATAAACTGTAGAAAGCTCCCCAGGAACAAAGTATTAGTGGGAATATAGGGAAGAACTGTATTGTGGGATAGAGCAAGTGGGGAAAAAGTGAAAGACAGAAAGGGAAGAATTGAGAAAAGGTAAGAAAGAATGAGAAAAGACAAAGTCTTAATTTTAAAGTCCCTTTAGTGAACCATTTTAAAGTCAAAGCAGTACAGTTCTCAGTTTCCTCAAATAAGCAGAAGCTGTGGAAGAGAAAGGGTGCAATTAAGCTCCTGTAAATTTAACTGCTTTAAAAGTAGGTGCCTAAGATCTTCCTGAAGCCTATCCCACTATTAAAGGAAAAATGTATAACCACTGCTTCCTCCTGTGTGCATAACTCTCTTCATAGAAGAGACAGCAAACAGTTTTTTTAATACATTGAATGTCCAGTTGCCTTTCAAAATGCACTAATCAGTGCACTAATCTCAGGTCTCAGTGCACTAATCAGACTCAGATTGTAATGTGCAAATTGATGAAAATTACCATGGTAACAAATGGGGTGAAGAAGAGAAGATGACAGGAGAGTAACAATATAGCCAACATAAAATTTTAAGAGCAACTGTTGACTGCATCAAATCAAGACCCTTCAATGATATTTCAAGCACTAGTTCCCCATCCCCCCCCAGCCACTCTGCAAGTTTTTGTTTGAACAACAATGTTTAATTAAAAATCAAACAAAAAAACCTCTCAGGGGCTGCTGCCCTCCAGGTGGAAGTAAAGAGGGGAAAGCAGTTATACTAAGTACAAGGACATTGTGGAGGCAGTGTTGCCTAATTTAGAAAAAGAGCAAGGTTAAAAAAAATCCTCCCAGATATAGTGATTTTAGATGGTTTTAGATTTCCTGCAAACACACCTTTTTTTACAGAGACATATTTTAAATTGTCAGTGACCTCAATCCATTTGCTGTTTACAATATCATAATTAGCTGCAATTACCAATCTTCTGAAAGGTGCTTAAAATGGCTACAGTCATCTAAACACACTAACAGAACTTCAGATGGAAATTCATAATTTCTCACTGAAATAATAATGCAAAGATATAAGCTTTAAAGGATTTCAGAGGGAAACTCTCATGTATCATCTTGCAATACAGATTCAGAGCTGGAACTGGTATATGGGCATGGGATATTGCACACTTTTTTTTTTTCTCATGTATATGGGCAGAGAATAATCTGAGAACTTGCACTTAAAAGAAAATGCTTGAAACAAATTGAAAAATCAACCTAAAAATAGAAGAGAAATCGAAAGATTCGAAAACAAATTTGCTCCATGTTTGACATGCTGAGAACAAATACATTGACATGAATGCATCTCTCTCTGGCTATGTGATACAGGAACCCACACTAGATGGCACTCTTCTGCAATTTTTATGGTGAAATCAAATGTTCTTAAGAAAATAAGGTGGCAGTGTCTCCTTTCTAATACTATAGTGTTATGTTGAACACAGAGTAAAATAATCCTTTGACTCAGACAGGCTACATTTATTCTGACATTTTTTGACAATTTGTTTCAGGGTTAAAATTTGATTAGTTTGTTAAAAATGTAGAATTTGAATAAAACTCAACTATGCAGTAACAACTGAAGAATTATTAGATACAATTAAAATAAACAGGACAAGACTGAGCCAGCTGTCAGTTTGATACAGATTTCCATATTAAGAGTTTCTAAACTATAAGAGCAGTAACTTATTTTGGTTGCATTTCCTCAGCTAGAGGAACCCACTGGCCAAGGCTGCATGTCATTGGTGTCATCTGTGAGACAGACCAAGAGCCACCATCCTGTCAGCTCTTTCCAGACATCAGCAGCAAGGCCCATTTAACAGGAGTACCATAACAGACACATTCTTAATGACTAATGTCATCATATCAGTCTTGAGTTTATTACCAGGCCTTCCTGGCAGGCTCTACACTCAAAAATAAACAAGTCAAATCAGTAAATATTATACATTAACTTGGTGTCAACAGTTTATAAAAACTGACTTATGACTGCTATTCTTCCTCTTTTTTCTTATCACTAGCCTTTTTTTTTCTTTCCCTTTCCTTTTTTAAAAAATATATTTGCTTTATTTCATCAGCATCAAGCTAACAGTCAAAAAGCTTCTCTTAATACTTTGTAGTAGCCTTTAAAAGAATTTAAAAATTACTCAAGTCTCACAGAATTGCTTTTTTGTAGTACAGTAAGACAGGTTATTCAAGCTTCTGCTTCTCAGTCTCAACAGTTTCACATGGTCCTTTAAGGCACTTTGTTTCCTGGAGATTCCCAGCTTTGAAGATAAACATTTGAATGAGGATAAACAAAAGTCTGACACCACCAGTGACTTCTGGATCCAATGAAGGCAACAGAAGTATTCATTAACCTCAGGTGGACCAGACTCTCAGATTTCTCTTCTTTCTAAGCCAATAAAAGCCCTCCTGAATAACCAGACTTTTTTTTTAATGTATGTATTTTCAATAAAAAATTATCTCTGTCTAGTCTGTCAATCCCTATTTCAACATCAATGTTTCCAGATAAATGCAAAACCAGAACACTAGCACAGGAATTTTCAAACTTTCAGACACAACTTTTATGTGGAAGAAGCAACAGACAGTATCAAGACCTTGCAACTCAGCTTTCCCAAAGTAGAAAATGTCTCAAGACTGTTGCTAAACACTAGACTGAAGTCAGAGTGTTTCTTCGTAGCAAAATTTCTGAATTTGTTTACTATCCAGGCTCTTCCTACAGAAATGGATAAACTCTTGACCTTCAAAAAGAGGGTAGAAAACAACCAAAAGGTCATGCCCAGAGTATGTTTGGCTCTATCAACAACTGGCAAAAAGTAGAAAGAGACTATTACTGTATATGTTAAAAAAAAAATCTGGTTATTTTTGAGACATGATGTTACATTTCTTATACTATACACATATATACTTGCAAACTTCCTCTCACTGCACACACTATATTTTATCTACTAGAGAAATTAATAATCCAATGAGAATTCTGAAGGACAGTCAAGCAGTAATTAAATGTAAACAGACAGCTAGCTGGGTAAGAATCAAGAAATGCACTAGACTAAAGGAAGTATTTGAGAGGAAGCAGTAATAGACCAGTAACACAAGGTAGGCTTCAGTGATCTGTGTTTTAAACTATTATTATTATTGTTATTTTTAAGTAGGTTGAGGAGTTATTTATGGAAGCAGTTTAAAACAATCACTAGGACAATGCAGGCAAGGTCAGTTAAAGTATAAAGAAATGCATTTTGCTTTTTTCTCTATTTAGATGTGAGGCTGGAAGGAAAGTGATTGGAAAGTATGTTTATGCATTTATTAATCAATTGGTGCATGAAGAAAAAAAGACAGAGGCAGCAATAAAACTGGGTGGAAAAAATGCAAGAAGACAGAGAAGAAAAGGACGAGAGGAGGAAACACATACAAGTCAAGTGGAAATAGGAACAAGACAATGACAATGCTAATTGAGGAGCTACATCACAGTTCCTACAGAATGCTCTTAAATCAACAAGGTTGGAAGTCTAAGGGTGCTGTTTGCATGATACCTTAGATAACAAAGCTATTTAGAACCTACTAGTGGCTGCACAAGAAAAACAGAACATTTGGTTATCCTGTAGATTTCATCAACACATTACCAGTCACTCAGTTTAATGAACTTCAATTAACTAAAGGTATTGTACAAATCTTCCTAAAGAAAAAAATAAAATAAGTTTCTGTGTGCATCATACCATTACTTGCGCCACTTAAGTAATTTACTGAAACAGAATACTCATCTCAGAAGCCCTAAAATACCTTTTTGTTTGGCTCTGTAATCCCAATACTAGCAAAATACACTTAGCATCTATTAGCTTGTCTGAACGTATTTCAACACTAGGATGCAACTAATGTCTCTAACCAAATGAAAACTTTTAAACTTGAAGCAACATATAAATATTCCAGTACAATATTCTCATTTTCTCAGCCACTGGACTTCAAAGTGATTAAGCAGACTTCAGTGGCCATCAAACAGGAACTATAGTTCTAACTGAAAGCAAAACCAGCCTGGAATTACAAAACAGTACAACAGGCAGCCAGATAAACTAGCTTTATTGACCTGCCAATCAGAAAAAATTACTTCCTAATGTATTCTCTCCCCTACCTTGCTCATGCATTAAGATAAAAAAATAAACCACCTTTTAAATCAAGAATTACAGTAAAAACTAATTTATGGCAGAGACACAAAAACTTCTGACTCATCAAGCACATTACTGATCAACAAGAACAGTACTTTCTTCACTAAGAAACTTACTGGAATGATTATGTTCCAGAGTGAATGCAGTAAGCACAACTAGCATGTCAGTTTTGCATATTAAGAGCCAAAATAAAGCTGTGGAAAACTGAAAGGAAACAGCTGCATGACAAAGAACTCTTCAGCCTTCCCTTTTCATTCATGCCTTCCAACGTTGAACTGTCAATGCCATTGCCTCCCAACACTACCAAACAACTGAAGCACCCTACAAACATTCCCTGCACCTTTAAAATACACATGGAGCAACATTAGTCTTCCACTAGAATATGGACATGTAACAAAAGAGCTCAACAGTCCTGAAGAATGAGGTAGCCTGGAAGGCTCAGGCTTGCTGCCCTCTTCACTAGTAACTTCATTCCCAGAACTGTCAGGTAACCAGCATTAGATTGCCATGTCTGCACAACACACTTCTGATGACACTGAGAGCAATACTCAGGAGGACAAAAAGTGGTACATGGTTTTCAGGACAAGAAGTAGTTCTGACATAACAGGAAGAAAAACTATTTTAAAGGAAATAATGTGGTTTTAAACATGCATTAATGAAGCAAGTTACTGGATTCTGAAATACACAAATCTCAGATCTGCTTTGCTGTTTATTTCTAGACCTACAGTAGAAAAGATGCATTAACTGTAAATTTTCTATGTGTTTTTTTGGAGATCTTTTCTCTATTTCTTATTTTTAACTTAATTGAAAAGGAAGGATCATGAGAAAAAGAAGTACCTGCAAAAGAGGGTTGACACAGAAGATTTAAGAATTTAAAAATATTTTATTTGAACCATAATAACCTGATCTACTATATCATGCCAAGCAACTGCACACAGGTCATGTGCTGGCAGGGTACACAATCTAAATGGGTTTTTGGTTGGTTGGGTTTTTGTTTTGTTTTTGATGTTACAAGGTTTTCGCAGAGCCCTGTAGTGTGACAATATAATTGTCAGTTATACATTCACAACAGCAGAAAAAAGACAGGCAATGTACTAACTGAGACAACTATTTCCATTATTATATATGATTTTATACACCTCTAATGGCAAAATAAACTTGAAAAAATGTAAACATTCTTACGCTACGTATTCCTGTTCATCTTCTGCTTGAAAGTGGTATGTTCTGTTATCTGAAATAGATAAATACGTCTTTTCATTTGGCACATGATAGATTTTAAAATACCTACATATTTGTTACTAAAACTTATTTGGCCTTCAAGAGCAATTGCTCTTAACCAGCAACATTAATACTTTGTTTATAGCTATGGAAAACAATTAAAAAAAAAAACCCAAACCCAGAGAAAGATGAAACTGTGAATTTTGATTTACATCAAACGTATATATTTCATAAACCTTATGTTTAGACATACTAAAGATAAATAAGCATATGAATCACACCTTGCCTTTCTGAAGTAACATCTGGAACATAAGCAGCAGAAGGAGCTTTAACACTGAGATAAGTCACTACCAATTTTAGATAATGTTTTAAAAGGAGGATGAAGAGAAACTGGGTTCTCCTTGCCTTCCTCAGCCCCCCAAATAGCACTCAAAAAGCAGAACAGGCAATAAAGGAAGAACAAGATGAGGTCAAAAGTCTTTCCATTTACTGCAGTAAAAAGTATCTTGTAATGACATTTTTAGAAATCCCACATAATGCAAGATGGGACTAAAGTTGCTACATACGTGATATTAGATCAAAAGACTTCTTATCTTCAGCATTTGGCTTCACCTGGCAGGTCAACAAATTTAGTTTAGCTGGTTGCCTGTTGGACTAAAAAGAAAATTTATTTTACTTTAAAAATGTCTTGATTTGGGATTATTTTTCCTTTCTGAGGAGTGCCCATGTATGATACTAATTCAAAACAAGGGCACGCTGACATGCACACCCTCAAAAGGCTTGAGACCTGCATGACTTTGTCTGACTTGGTCTGTCAGAATAGACAGATTGCTAAATTTAAACAAAATTAAGATGTTCATGGCATCTCTTCCTGACTATTGGAAAGGGATTAAAGGAATAAACTGTAATTTATAATCTGCTAATGATGAAGTTTTTTACTGTATTTAATAAACAATGGTAAAATTATTATGCAATTTTTCACTACAGCATGCCCATACTCCACAGGTAGTTAACCTTAGAAATGGGATCATGTCCTTGAACAAGAGTAACAGGAATTACTCTTGTTTGCAGCAAGTTTGTGTCATACTGCACCAAGTCAGTCTTAGGACTGCCTTCACCATGATACTGTTGTTGCTTCCTCATGATTTAGCATTCCTTTTAAGGTAACTCAGACATATGCCTGATCCCTAGAACTCATTATCATCAAAACTTTCTAAAGTTTCACACTTCTAGCTGCAAGCACTCAAAATATTAACACATCTAAAATCAATCACTTCCCAAGTTTCCAAATTGTGTGCTTCACAGATATACCCTGACAATCCTCATGAACAAAACCAGTTGAAGTATTAATTGAAAAGTCTGTTCAATGTATTTGCCATTTTCTTATCAAAGTATTGATACATTTAAGTATTAAATCAGCTATCATAAGCCATACCAGTGGGGAAAAAAAACGTGAACAAAAATTTTAGAAAGCTAAAGAAGAGTTCACTTACTTCATACAGCCCACAGAAAGTTTTGAAATTAATTTCAAACCAGCCTTTATTCTTTTTCTCACTCTGATTAGTTGAACAATTTTATATCTTTTACAAAATGAATGTGTAGGCATCAAAATGTTTAAAATAGCTAACATCCTACATAGGAATAAAACATCTTTAATACAGACACATCTATGCATGAGCTAGTTATTGGCCTTCCAGTACAGTCAAGAGCCAGAATTAAGTTTAAAACAAAACATCTGACCAAATCTACCCAGATTCCTTTGACTACATTGACCAGCTCTCCAGTGGCTAAGACAAGACTCCACAGGATCTTGCTCTGATGCAGACAGCTACACTATACACACTTCTGTTTATTCAGATACTCCAGCTTCTGGTAATCCACGAAACTTCAACAGTCAAAAGCATAAGTGGCAACTTTTTTGTAATAGCAGATTAACACCAACAGATTCACTGGGAAAGGACAATGTTAATATAATAAAAAGTTATAAAAATAACTTACCGTTGCATGCGATATGGTAAGAATTCCATTTTTAACAGTGCACTTTCTTCTTTGCCATACTTTCCTTAACCTACATAAGAGTATCAACAACCATAAATTCATTAAGTAGACACGATTTCAAAACATCTTAATCCCATTAACAGTTTGAGAACAGCATTGAGAAACAAACAGATGCACAAAAAGTTTTACTAAATACCTCACCAAAAATAACTTGGGAATTGATGACAGGCCTTAATCACCTTTTAGAAACTTAATAGCTTTTTTATTATGATGTTTTTTTAGGATTGCTTATCATGCTTTTTATATTTATTATACTAAATTCAGATCTGTGGAATTCTTGAGTACTTGTGGCACATGCATTAGGAGACTGTGCCTTAAGCACCCATAGCACAAACCAATAAAAATCAGTGCATGAACATAGTTAATAGTTCTCATTATGTATTATGTTCTCCAAGAACATACCCATCACTCTTCTTTAAAAGATAACCTTTCTTCTCACTGCCATATTCCTTATTTCCCTGAAGCTGATGCATACTATATCCTCCTTGCCGGCTCTGGGAATCCTAAAAAAAGGAAAAAAACACCGTTAACATTTCCTAACATGGATAATAAGCTTTCCTAACCTTTAAGCCTATTTTACTTTATTTCTCTTCTCTACCACAATTTCACAAGCTAATAAATATTTAGAAAGAGAGGGAACTCCTAATGCATGTTTTACATCCATAGGAGAGCCTGCTTTTACAACACGTGATCTTGAACTAACTGCATGTTCAAGAATAAGTTACTTAATAGAATCACAGAATGGTTTGGGTTGGAAGGGACTTTAAAGATCACCTAGTTCCAACTGCCCTGCCATTGGCAAGGACACCTCCCACTAGTCCAGGATGCACAAGGCCTCATCCAGCTTGGCCTTCAACACCTCCCAAGAGGGGGCTTCCACAACCTCCCCGGGCAACCTATTTCAGTGCCTTCATTAAGTGTTTGAAGTATAGCATGGATGCAAATATGCATCTCAAAATAATGACTTTTTGAAATAGACATTTAATATTACACAATCTTAGAAACAAAGAGTAAAAGGCCAAGATAAAATCTCAAAAAGAAAGCAAGAGAATACAGCATGCATATATACAGAAATACACATATATAGACGGACAAAACCAAATGCTAAAAATCACAGTTTTAAAAAATTCAATTAAAAATGTTTATATAATTCATGAGTTTTAGTGAATGAAGTAAATTGAAATAACTTTTGGCCTGATCTAGTGAAACAACTAAGTGAAATGGATTAACTTGTTATAAGTACATCAGAAAAAAAAAAAGTCCCCAAAAGTTCATTAAAACATTGACTTACTCTCCTAGACTTCGATCACGAAAGGCAAAAGCAACAGAAAAAAGAGAAAGCAAATAATTTAAAACAAGAATTATTATTTTATTTTAAAAACATGTTCCTTGAACATAAATTTTATAGCCCCCATATCTAGTAAAACCATTTTTCCCCTTTCTAACAACACCACTAGAAAGAAGGCAAGAATTACTTTTTTAGGCCCATGGGTGCTTGTTCTCATCAAGTAACAAAACTTTAGCAAAATTCTGTTCAACCTTGAATATATTAAATTGGCTTCAAAAAGCAACTAAGATGACTGCAGGATCAAATTTTACTAAATGTCTCCCAGTTACATTTAAATTGTCTAAAATGACAGCTAATTTGTATCCAACACCAAACTGGAGCTAATTCTGAATTTCCATTGAAAAAGATCAGGCCCAAAGTTAACTTTAAATTTTTGCAAACCTATATAAAAAAAGTATAATTAAGGACACATTGATATGGTTTTACATGTAGTTATGAAACAATTATCTGCAAAACACCTGACAAAATCCCACCATTCCAAAAGAATGCAAAGTTCAGTTACTCCCTTGGCAATAACAGTTTCTCTTTCAGAGCAAATTTTCTTACAATTACCGCAACCAAGATATATTGAAGATTACTCCCTTCTATTTTAATAAGGATCCTTACAACTGTTTCTCATTTTGTAACCAATTTGTCCTAGGAGTAAAGAGAGAAGTGCTTTGATAACACTGGCAGTTGTGGTTGGAAGCAGCATGAAGGCTGCTATGTGCAATGGGCTGTCAGCAGCCTTTACACCATCACAATAAGCAGCTAATTTGTTCTAAAGTAAATTTTGAGCCCCCGTTGGAATTAGGGTCCCATTGGTATTAGCATAGGAAAGAACGGAATGAGATAGAATTCCTGTTCCAAAGAGCATATCAGATGGAGAATTGAGGAAATAAATCAAAATGTAAAGAAATAGTTAACAAAACAGACACAAAATATTATTCTAAACGCTAGCTATATTCAATTTAAAGTTAAGTTACATTTTTACCAATAATTCATATACAAAAATAGGGAATAAAAGGCTATATTAAAGGCTTGCTTTCCTTTAAAATATAAGGTTCTGAACAGATAAGCATTTTTCAACATACAAAATGAATGCTTTACACAATTAAAATTACACTATTATCGCTTAAAATATCGTTCCCCAAAGCTTTAAACCACAGATGTTTTACAAAATCAGATAATTATTGTGCAGAGTAACAGCAATTGCCATAACTGGATACCATAGCAGCAACAAGAGACACAGCACGTAACAGGAGCACAGTACATTGTACTTCCCATAGTAAAGCTACAGCAGCTGCACTTCTGCACGACCCCAGACTCAAGGATTGCCAGGAGGTGCTTTTCCAAGAACCAGGTAATGGCAAAGATTACAGCAATAGTTTCTTCACCAATGGAAGGACAGGTATGCCAGCAAGATGTCTAAGAACATTACAGATGTCCATAACGCTAAATAAACACCCTTAAGGCACGCAACAGTAAAACAAGAGTTGCATTATGAGAACTTGGAAGCATAGGGAATGAGGTTAGCCCATTTAGTACATTACTATTTTTTCCTGAATTAAAGTATGGGTGCTGAAGAGTAATTTTTCCATACATAATATTTCAAACTCAAAAAGATCCTAAATGCTTTAAGAGATTTAACAGCCACACAGGAATCTCTTTTCTCATCTGTGACAGCAGGTCAGTCTGAGCTGGGCAGTAAGTCTCACTTATCTAACAGCAACTCCAAAGAATGTTAAAAGGTGGAAGAATTTACAATTTGGAAAGGAATCGCTAGTTCCAACTTCCTTCTCTGGCACAAAGGGTCGAAGAAACTTAAAACCATAGACAATGAGGGCCTCAACTTTATTACTACAAACTGTTTCCCTGCCAAAGTAATTTTTTGTAACAGTACTTCTGAATCTTTACAAATCCATAAGCAAAAATGTCATTCATTTCATGTTCATCAATATTTCCTTTAATCCATACATTTTCCAATGGTGAGATTACAATGCACTAATATAAGGGGTGAAATGTATGCTTAATCACAACCAACCAGGCCATCTGTCACAGTAATAAAGCCCAGCTTTCCACACCTGAAGTTTTGGATATACAAAATGATGGAGAACTGACTGGTGAAACTCAGGCCCTGTGTCTGCAAGTTTCACTGTCACTTAACTGAGGAGTAATGAATGCTGACATGCTATTTCAGGATTAAAACACAATACACTTAACAGAAACATTGTTTTACTAAGCTCCTTAATATCTGCCAGCATCATTACACTCTGACTCATGTAAAGCAGCAGAATCACATGAGTGAAAGTGCTCACGTTGATTTTGAAAGACACACTTGAACATCAAGGTGATCCAATGGTTATTTTATCCAAAACAGTGGATTCCTTCATTACAGCAGATCTCTCACTTCCCCAAAACTTGACTGAATATCTGAGAATCACAATATTGTTCCTTTTCCTTCTAGGACACAATTTCAATACTCTCAAGCCAAACACTTTATTTTTATAATTTTTATATAGATATTATAACTAAACACACAGTTTTTCCAGTGTCCTGTAATTAAAGTTAGAAAAGTGGCATAGTTTATTTTGGTGATGCTTGTGAAGCTACTTTATTACATCATGTACTTATGTTTCCAGATGTGACTTGACTTAATTTTTATATTTTAAATGAGGTTACTTTCCACTGAAACAGAGTATTTTTTACTGCACATCCAGGAAATACGTAACCAAAAAACCAAACACTATATTTCAATTTAATTATTCTACCTCATCATAATCCGTGAGCAACTTTTGAAACTTGACTTGTACCACATGCAGCCATGTGTGTACACTACACAGCACCAAAGAACAACCCACTTGTCCTATTTTATTTCCAAGAACTGGATGACTACCAAGTAGCTTGGATTTAACAACATACACAGCAGCCTGGAGAGAAGGAGGTCCTTTTCTCTGCTTCCCAGATAATCAGCTTGTTGAAAAAAAAAAAGGTGCGTGAGAAGAGAGCAAGTCTTGTTCCTATGTGTGCTGGGAACTGATTCATAAAAGCACTTCAGAATTTAAAAATATTTCCAAATAGTATGGAAATCTAATGTTCTCTGTTCAACTTTTGGGGGTGAGAATGGACAAAAAGCATGAGTTACCTTCAGAGTGATTTAGATACTCGGGAGACTACAAATGCAACAAATGTTATGGGAAGCTCTGTAAGTATATGGAAGAGATCTAGTAGATCCATGTGCACATTGGAGATGGAAGGAAAAACACACCAGCTGGGAAAGACTGTAGAATATTAGATGCAGGAAAACTGAAGACTGGAAAGAACTGGCAGATCTTGCAATAAATTGGGATCTATTCAATTGTGCTCCGAAGTGCTCCTGTCATAATTTTTGACGAAGAAATTCGGAAACCATGTATAGTGTGTTGTAAGGCTGTGTTGTTCAGAATGATGTGATTAAAGATGCAGGGAGAGGAACTTCTGGCCAAGGTTCATCTTCTATATAATGCACATCTACATTACAAAAGCACACACAGGCAAGTATTCAAAAGAAAAAAACCACCACCACCACATTGTAAGAAATGACTCAATCATTCCTTATTAATTGTGATTCCTCCTGAAATAATTGACTAACTTCAAGCCATAGCCATAACAGCAATGTGCTACCTACAAAATTACATGGAAGTTCATAAAAATACTTACTTGCCCAGTTACTAAAGTCCTGTTTTTTAAAAAGTCCCAGGAGAATTTCAGGAAAGTAAAGATTAGTAAGTTTCACACCACATAAGAAAGACTAATGAAAGCTACTTTTAGGAGTACATTTAGTATTATATATACTGGAAAATCAGTGCAGATTTTGTATGGAAAGGTAATGTCTCAAAAATCTCGTGGAGTTCACAGAAGGATCAGTAAGCAGATACACATGAGAAATCAACCTGACACAGCAGACTTGGACTTTCAATGGGCATTTTGTGCTCCTTACGAAAGGCGAAGAATTGCTACAGAAGAAAAGTCCTCAGATGAGCTACCAAGTTAGAAACAAATGAGTTTCACAGAAAGCTGTGCCAGCACATGGTGTCCAACACTAAAACAGTCTGGAAAAGGGTGAAGAGTAAACTGTCAAAGTTTACTGGATGGTATCAAGTTATTCAGGAAAGGCTGAATAAAAAAGGCTGACTGAAGAATTTCTCAAGGACCTCACAACAGTGAACAACTTGACAATAAATGACAGGTAAAGATCAGCATAAGCAAAAGCAAAGTGATGCAGAGGGGAAAAATAAGATACTGTGAGTTGATTTAATATTCAGAAACAGGATGATATGGTTATAGCTTTACAGCTGATCAAACTTTACACACCTCCTTCTCTGCACTAAGCACTCGTCAAAAAGCAAGACAATATTAGGACAGATATAAAAAAGATGATCAGATATAGTGATGCTATCATAAATTCACAAGCACTCCCATCTTGAGTAGAGTATGTAGATCTGCAACTTCAAAGCAAATAAAAGGAAAAAGTTTTTTCCCCCCAACAGAAGCTGGTAGTTTATACTGTTTCCAAAAGGAACTGCACAGATTCAGAGAGGAAAGCTGTAAGGTGGTGGAAAGACTGCAAAGACAGTCCATCTACTAATGGGAGAGTGTTCTGGGGAAGCATCAGTGTGTACTGCCCCGTGTTTTACTGAGAGCTCTTGGAAACTTGGCTGACTTAGTACATCTGGTTGTAAATTACATTCTTATGTACACTTGACGTTAGTAATACTGTCCAATCACGTATGTGGATGATCATATATATGCAGCAGAATGGCATCTGCCTAACATTTAATTATAATAAGAATAATAATTAATATTTAATGATAAATATTTAATAAACCAAGTAGACACCTGGCAAATATTAATATTTTATTTACTTGAGAAAAAACTGAACAGAGGATAAGTGATCTTTTCTTAAAGGAAAGCCATCCTCTCCCTTACAGCCCCCCCCAACACTCAGCATCACCACAGGATATTCAGCATTTCTAACTCTCAGCCACTATGATTTGGAAAAAGTCACAATATATCTCAGGTAAAAGCTGATATATATTATATACTGTCTCCTAGTTCAAGGAGTATTCCAGAACATCTGCAACAGACACTGCATGTTTCCCCTTCACTTCTGATACCAGTGTAATTCATGATGTATTTTAACTGCCTGTCTCAGCCACTTCTATCTAGCTAACAGAAAAATTTTCTTCCTTATGATACAGTATTAGCAAAACTTTTTTTTTTATTTTTTCCTCAACACTCATTCATTATCATTGTCAAGGACATGATACAAGCCTAGATGAAGCACTTAACAGATCCATTACAACTGTTCTTGTAGTACATTAAAGGAGTACATAAAAATATAAATTACACAAAAAAATAATTTATTTTTATATTAAAAATGGGATCAAAATTCAAAATATCATAATGTTCAAAGTCCAACTCTTCTGAACCAATAAGTACACAAACTAAACATCAATTAAATCAATTTGTGAATACAAAATTAATAAATTCCCATTATCTCAAAGAATAACATGTCTAAATTATTTACCTCCTTCTGATCAAGCTGCAGAGAAGATTTTATCAAATCACGGAGAGCAGTAAGTTGTTTCTTTTCTTCATCTTGTGTCTGCTTTATCTATGGAAAGAGATTGCCATATGCTTTCTGGATGTAACTTGAATTTTTTATGCATTCCAATATACCATTTTAGACATCTTGAGCAACTAGCACAACTATTCTGTATTTCTGTAATATTTGGGTTTATTTTATGTATTCACCATCTATGCATGCAGTATTTGAAAAGCAAGCTATAATGACTGCACAAACTCCACATGCTCATTTCTGTTACTTTTTAATGGTAACAAAATTAGTCTCTGAAATATTAATTAAATAACTCCAATAAGCTTGACAGATGATTTAAGGAATGAAGACACAGTTTAAATTAGTCACAAATTATAATAGCAAATGGGATTATTGTAATTCTGGTAATAGAATATAAAAGCACTTGGGTGACAAGTGGAGCTTTGATTCCACATTATTATTTGCCTTCCTACTACGGTGCTATCACCAAGCAGTTAGTTACAGAAAAATGGAAGTGGTAGCTAAAATTGGTGCTAATAATTTAACCTGATTAAAGCATTTTGTTTTAATGCAACATTAAATTAGTAGAAGAAGGAAAATTCCTTTTCCTAATACCTGTAAAAATTTAATACAAAGTTTAAGACAGTGAAGATGTTATTTCTTCAGTCTAGCTATACTCAAAGTTTCAAAGAACGCATTTTAGACTTGTAAGATACAAATTAAATATACACCCTTGTAGCAATATCTAAAAATATATTCATATAAATGTTTTCATTTTTAGACATTAAACTTTTTATAAGTAAACTTACATTATATAAGTCAGCAGCCAACTTTTCAATATATTGTTTAAGTTTATCAGCTGTTTTCAAGCCATCTTGGAAGAAGCTATAATGAAAAATACCCGTGATTTATCAGGAATACACCTAATTTGTAACACAAAGTAGACTGTCTTGCAGAGAAAAAACAGCAAAACCAGTAAGACTTATCCAGCTCCTCACGTGTTCAGAAACAAACAAAAAAATCTGTCCCAGTTTGAACTGTTTTACTATCAATCTAACCACAGAATAGCACAGCTTCCAGCTCCCTCTAACGTAGTATACTTCAAAAAGGTTTGATAGTTGCATTTCAGGCCAGAAATATTTAATCTAATTTGTTGACTTAGTCTCACTGTATAAAAATATAAAGAGCCAAATAAGCACTTCACATGATGAAGGGTTAGGTTACAGATAAAGCAAAGTGTAACTTCTCAAGTATACATTCTAAATTAGAAATCTGAAGGAAATTAATTGAAATTCCTGATGTAACCAAAATGAATTCAAAAGAAAGGGAAACAAACAGTTGTGTAAAAAAAGAAAATTTGTGCTAAAGCTTAAAAGCATCATACTTACTTGCACTGTGCATGATAATACTTAATAAGGTTCTGCAGAAGGTCCACACCTTTTTTTGTCTTGATTTCATTAACCTTAATAAGATACTGTATAGAAAGTAAAAAAGTAATGTTGATGGTCACACCTCACAACCTTCAACAGTTTTCAATCAATAAAACATGATTTGGTCAATTAATTATCTCTGTGTTTAACCTGGGTGTTGACTCACAAGCTACCATTCCACCACAGGTAAGCGAAATATAAAACAGACAAAAGTTTATTTGGCCATTCCTAAAAAATTCAAACACCCCAAAACATAAAAAAAATGAATGGAAAAGTCTCATATTTTCCAATTGTCTGAAGATTTCCCTTCTCCAATGCTACTGCAGTAATTAGTGAAACATAATAAATTATAAATACTATGCAATCACCACTAAAATGGAATAAAGAGAACTATAAATATAAAAAGCAGCTTTATGGAATTAACAAATCAGGGTAATTGATCATGTTATTAAAAGTTTTAGAAGGCTGCAGAACAAATGTTGGAAGAAAGATACTAAAACCTGAAAAAAAGAAATATTTCCATAGTAGATTTTCAGCTCAAGAATCTTAGAATAAATTTTAAAATCTAAAAAAAAAAAGGAATAAAACAAAAGGAAGCCAAGTTTTGTACAGAGTTGCTAAAATAATTATCTTTATATTGCTGTACTATGTGACATTGCAATAATTTCCTTCCACCACCCTCATAAAATGAAGATTTCACCACCTCTAAATAAGGCCCACAGGATACTTTTAAGTTACAGTGTCATAATTAAAGGCTGAAACTTGTTTCTTACTTCACACATCTGTAGCTGAAATAGTCGCCTTTCCTTCTCCATTTCCTCTGCTATCTCAGCTCCTGTTATTTCAGTTCTTATCATCCCATGCTGTTTTGCATGTTCTCTTTTTTCCTTCTCAATTTTTGTGCTGAAATTATAATTAGAAAATATTTTAGAAAATTTATTCTATCATGTGATCTAGTGTTACTTAAAAAATAAACAGCAACAAAAAATAAATCAAGCAATATTAAAGAAGCCATTCTGACGATTAGCTCCTCTATGACATCAAATCCTTTATATTTTTATTTAAGTATCCAGAAGTAATGGAGTCATGAAGCTGCCCTTCCTTCTTTTCATCCTATCACTTTTTTTCTCTAGTTTGCATGCTACTTGGTGAAAAAAATTTAAAAAGATCTCATTCTCTCTATATGATGTGCTCCACAGCCTTAATCCGTGTACACTGCAGTGTAAAGCATACATGTAGGAAACCCCTGACTGGGCAGGAAAAAAGGCAGAGTATCTTAAATCAAATATGTTCCATGCTTGTAAGGCAGGAATCAAGAAAAACATAACATGACTTCCAGTCATTACATTTTCAGAGAAACCAAGCACTGTAGTTCTGAAATACTGAAATGCAAATATGGAAGTAAGAGGCCATCCTAAGGCTTTAATTAGAGCTTTACAATGTGACTGTCCTTGCATATCTACTCTGCAGAATAAATGGACACTCCATTTGTAAGCTAACTTAGATTTCCAATACAGAGTAGAAAAATCTAAACAATTTTCTGATTTCTTTTAGAAAAAATATATCTTTCTTCTCTAGCAGCTATTTGAGAAAAGTAAGACTGAATCTGTACTTCAGGTGACAAAGCACTGTGTGTTTGTTAGACTGGTACTCCTTGCCAGGGAAAAAAAAAAAAGGGATTAATTTATTTGGTTTTGAAGTCTGCTTTTCTTCAGCTAAGAAAAGCATAGTGTTTGCATGTAGAACAAAGCACTTTTCAGCACCATGCCTCCAAAGTTGACTTGGTATTTGGTCTTGAACAAATTCTAGGAAATGGGGTTCTCTGAGAAATCTTAGGAGCATCTTCTTGGTCTTAACAAGTTCACATGAAATTTGATCACAAGAGAAGAAAAAAAAAAGTAACAAGACAACAAGCACCTTCCTGTAAACTTTTCAAATTCCAAATAGAATCCCACAGATGATTCCATGTATTAAGTTCGCATGAGATACCTCTAAGTTCTGTTTAATAGCATTTGGTATAAATGGGCTCACAAATAAATCCTTGATTTTACATACAGCAATTTGAGAGTCAGATTTATATTTTTTTTCAACTAATTTGCTGTCTATAGAAAACTATTCGGTATTTTTGCAAAATACACAGTTTCTGTAAGAAATAAGTTACTAAAAAGGAACTAAAAACCCAATTGTGCGTGTACATCTGACTGTGCAACTGAATACAATTCTGTGATTTTGGGACATGAATCACATTTTTGCCTTAGATTAATAATGACCTCATTTTCAGTTGAGTTGTTTACAAGGATTTAAAATTTTAATGAATTTTGAAGGGAAAAGTTTGTATATGTAGCTAAGAAAACTATGCTGATAGGAAATGTTTCAGCAGTTCTTAGCAGTCTTTTTCTCTCATTGTTTTTTTTCCCCTTCTAGTTAGACATAAATGAAATAAAGCTAATAACAGGATTAAAAAGGGGAACAAATGCAAGTATACAAACAATTAATTCATGGATAGATCTTGATTTCCAGTAAAGCTGCCTATCACTTCCTTGAGAGCATCCTGAACCACTCCACAAATACTTCTGCAGCTATGATACTACTTGTTTCTAACCTTCTATTTTTTAAGTCATTCTTTACCCACAGAAGACAGGTACAGCAAGAAAATATTTTTAAATGCTCAGACATTTTAGGAGTCACAACAATTGCACTGAACTCTCAAAAACATAGTTCTGCAACACAGCACAACATATGAATCTTAATTTTTACTATCTTTATGTATACAGTTAGAAGAATGTGTGAATGCCACATGAAATTTCCACAACTCCCTTTGCAATGTTCAGTATCTAAGCATTAAGTATCTTCCTGACATTAAAGAAACACTGGGCAGTTATTTAACTACTTCACAGAGAACATAAAAATATTTTATTTCTATTAGTGTAGGAGGGAGAACCAGAAAAGAGATGCCTTGCTCATGTTCACCTTTATTATCTGCAGACACATTACTCAGTTTGGGACCAGAAGGGCAAAGGAAAAAAAAAAAAAAAAGAGGGAGAAAAATACTTACAATTTCGTTTCATAATCCTTCCAGGCTTTGTCAAAAGGCTTTTTGAGGTCCTTAGGAAACAGAAAATTTGCTTAGTACATGTTTAAAACTTTGTAAATAGCAGTAAAAAAATGCTTTTCCTTTAAAACTTTTCAGGCAGCAGTTAGAAAAAAATACTGGCTTTTAATCTTGTAAACGATTACTTTCCTGTGTACCCTTGAGACAGGAATTTACAATTCAATTCTAAAGAAGTATCACAGTTACACCAATTTTTAATTTGTTCTTTGGACTACATACAGAATATCTATGGATGCCAACATAAGAAATAATCTCATGGGTGAATGGAAAACAGCCACAAGACAGCTGAATCTGAAAACACTTCCCTAAATAAAAAGCTAGTTTTCAACACTTACCCCTTTAACACCTTTTAAGTCTCCTTTTAAGAGAGAATCCAAAGTGAAAATAACATTGTGGCTTAAACCCTGGAGCTAAAAAGAAAAACATTATACTGTTATCAATCAAAAAGATGTATTATTATCTTATCAAGCTACTGCCAAAAACTCTTTTAACTTCACTAATGATTCATAGAACAGTTTGGGTTGGAAGGGACCTTAAAGACCATGTAATTCCAACCCTCCTGCCATGGGCAGGGACACCTTCCACCAGACCAGGTTGCTCCAAGCCCCATCCAACCTGGCCTTGAACACTTCCAGGGATGAGGCATCCACAACCTCCCTGGGCAGCCTGGGCCAGTGTCTCACCACCCTCATGGTAAAGAAATCCTAAAAAGCACAGTTCTTGAACTTGATGTGCATTATCCTCTGGACAGCACTGGGGTCTCAGTATGGCAGAGAGGAAGGTGGCTCTTCTGAACACAGATTATTGTACAGCTACTTAATCATCACCTGATAGCTTGTCAGTCACCCACATTTTGTTCTTTTTAGACAGTTTGCAGGTATTGTAACTCATCATTATTCTTAGCATGAGATGGATTCAAACTCAGAAAACATACAACACACACTTGTGTGTTCGTGTTTAAGGTATCTTGACAACTGTTTCATGTGCCAACATTTCCTATTTTTTAAATTCACAAAATCTTATATTCAAAATATACTCAAAGCAAGATGAAGGGCAACCACTAGAACACCTTGAGCTGCAGACTCAAATAATAACATGAACACAGAGCAACAGTTCTTCATGGCTTAAATGATACAGATCTGAGAAGAGATTTTCGCCTTAATCGCACCAACATCATTAGTGCACAAATATTAATTTTGTATGAAACAAAAAAGCAACCTCATCACTTGCAGTGATTAAACCCCAGAAGTTTTTTTTCTTTACCCGGTTTTACTAAAGGAATTTATAGTGGATACTCTAAGCTTTGATTGTATTAAAGAGTGAGGTTCTGTTTCTCCTTCTTCTTAGATTAAACATTTGCACATTCCCCCCCAATATTATTTCACAACACAAATAAAAGGAGCCAGGAAATTTGTAGAGGATTATGACTTTTCACAATTTGCCCTCTGTTGGCTTTTTATCTCATCACATCACAGCTAACAACTCCTGGGCAATGACAATTTTGTTGGAGTGATTAAGGTAATGCCTGCTTTATCAATACACAAATTAAAGGTACTATTGTTTCCATTCTCAATCATTCTCAATCATTTCATTCACTTCACAACCTTAACTGAAGTTCCTATCATATATGAATTTTGAGAAAGATATCCAGAATACTTTAATCTCAGCCTAGTTCATAAAAACAGAACACATATTTCTGTGATATGGATGGATTTGGCAGACAAAGCAGTTACCAGGGCAGGTATGAACAACAGTACAGTACTGTAGCTTGGTTTGTTTTTTCAAAGCAAATCCATTAAGGATAACCAATTCAGGCCATTAATACTTGGCTTGAAAGTACTGAGCAGTAGCCAGCTACTATGTCAGCTAGGGAAAGAAACCACAACACCTAAACAGCAGTGTATGATGCCAATAGGGTAAGTTTTTGGAATAACTTTCCATTGTTGAAGACTTGGTAAAACAGTAGCCCAAATAAATTAGAAACATGTCTGATAACAAAGCAAAACAGTCTCACATCTAGAGTGAAACAAAGAAAAAAACTTTAACAGATGGAAATACATATGATAATTTGGGAAGGAGGGATGTGAAGAGAAGATAAACTGTCCAAAAAGATAAGCTGAGCACATTCACCGGAAAGGGAAGTGGGAAAAAACCCAGGCTTTAAACATTTAGAAAAAAACAAGCACTGTGCAAAATTAAAAAAAAGTAATCTGCAAGTGCTGCAAATGTTCTTCCAAAAGCTGATCTAGATGAATTTAAAGATATTGACATACTTGATTTCACATATGCAGATCTTCATACTGCTTTTTAATGCACTCTTATAATGAATTACTGTATAAAGAATGAAACCTGGAACAGGAAAGGACACAGAAGTAGTAAAAAGCAGAGAAATCTGTTCTCGTGGGACACTCAGAGATTGCTGAAAACGTAGACCAGTGTTGACAATGGCCAATCACAATGTGATTAGAATGTGACCATTATCATGTGTTACAGATGTGGTCACTGTGTCTCATTGTAATATAATCTTAAAAAAAAAACACTCAGAAATGTGTTATATTTATATGCTTTAAGTTTCAGATTTTATATTTAGATCACTAAATCACACATCAACAGTTTACAGTAAAATTTGCATAGAGACTTATTTGGCTTTGTTAAAATGATTAATGGACACACTTTTATTCTTGACCTTATCTGCAGAGCAATAATTTCAAAATTATTTCCAAAAGTTGTATATGTAATACAAGTTGCTGGCTTTACTTCATAGTAAGTAATCATAGTAAGTGAAGATCACTCTCAAAGTGATCACTCCATAATTCCTTCACACAGAAGAAAATAAATTAATTTTTACCCTCCTTCTCTTCAGGTATGCATACCACAATTCATAGGAAAATATTTAATGAATAATAATGAAACTGTAAAATATTTAATAAAAACAGACTGAAGAGTATTTTTTTGTTGCCTTCTGTGTAGCTCTATTCCTTGTTCATCTTCGTCTTTAAAGACCATTCATCACTTTGTTGTAAAGTTATTTAATAAGGCAGCAATAATCTCCTCCATGTAAAAAAAAAGCCTATTAGCTAGCCATTAATCTTAATACCTATTGCCAGTTTTTCAATTGATTTTATTAACATAAGCCCCATCACCTATTGTGGGGCTTTATCCATGACATTATACAGTCCTCCTCTCAACTGTTTTTCACTGGATCTTAACTTCTATTTCAATATTATAAAAATATCTTCCTTTAATTGCAATTATATTAATCAGACTGATGCTCAAGAACAACAGTGGGTCACCAAAGCAGAATTATCTATCTTGAATAGAAGCAAGGTGAAAAATCAGTATTCTTAAAATGCTGAGAGAGCAGTAAAACAAGCTTGTTACCTCCTTGAGACTGCTGTATGAAGTACATTGGGGAATACCCTCTTTTAAATCCTGTCAACAAGAATTTAGATAGATAATACTTCATAGTCCAGCTGAAATAGTATAATGTTGTTCTGAATGAGTGTGGCTTCCTAATTTTCTTCTTCTTAATCAGAGCTACTTCAGATAAATACATAATCTTCTGCCTCCCTGCTAGGCATGATGTAGTCCAGACAGCATCCAACAAACTAGAGTATTACTCCCAAACTGTCCTCAAAATGCACTTTAACATACATTTTAGAGTGTTCATTTTTAATTGTGTGCTGAAGTAAGATTAAAGTAGGCCAAAATAACCCAGAATGGCTCAAGTCTCTAGAGGAAAGCAGGTCCCTCCCATGTCTTCTGGTCTTTAAAACTGCCAAGACTGAAACAAAGGATGATCCAGGCAACAGGCCAGAGCAAATCTCTTCAAGAAAGCAAGCTCCATGAGGATAAGTTTGATCACCCTTAGATGAGTAAGTTGGTGATGAAGCAGAGGCCAGACTCAGAAGGCAGAAATTAGCAGAAGCATAAGAGGTCAGAAGTGACACTCCAGGGCCTCTGCAATCTGAGGTGTTTATAAGTGAGTCTCAGAGGAGTGCAGAGAGGCCAGGTGAGAATATTTGCTGATACTAAGCGACTCTGGGTAGTAAAGGAAAAGGCTGGTATGAAGAATTGCATAAGAACCTTGTAACACCACTGAGAGAATGAAATTAAAGATTGAAGTCAATACTAAAAAGTGTGATGCATAAAGAGAAAAAACCTGCATACAGAATCATGCTTATGAAATCACAATCATCAAGAAAAATGTCTCAAAGAAAAAAAATACTTTGAAGTTACAACATAGAATCCCTTGAGAACATCAAGCTCTGTGGTCAGTAATCACAAAGCAATCAGCCTTCAGAAAAGGAAGTAAGAAATGGAAATATCTTCACATTTGTCCCCCCTCATTTTAGAAAAGGGCACAAGGGTACTAAGAGAAGATACAGAAAGGACCAACAAAGAACCTGAGTTACAGAGTAACAGACTCAGCTAGAAAAACAACAGATTAAGGGAAAGCAAGAACGACAGCTATCTTAAATTCCTGGGAAAAATAGGGAATTTTTTTTTTTAAGACACAAGAATCAGGGAACAATAAATTAAAGGATCCAGTTCAAAAGAAATAGAATTGATATTTCAGACAGCAGTTCATTCTAGTGCTCTGGAGGAATCCACCATGTTCTGTGCCAAGCACAGCATACATACAAGAAATCCTCGGACAAATTTCTGAAAGAAATACCTAACTAACAAGGACTACAAAGCAAAACATACTGACTCCAGCTCCAGCATTTCTGAACTGAAGACTGTTTTCTTGACCACAGTATAGAAGTTAGCCCCATACATTTGCTCTCTTTCTAAATACTTCCCTAAAGATACACTCAGGCAACTCCCAAAGCCAGGGTACTGGGTACCTGGACCTTTGGTGTGACCTGAAGCAGCTGTGCTCATGCTAGGGACTCCAGTAAAGAAAGCCTGTAATATTGCTTATACTTCACACACCAAAAAGCTTGGAGATAAGCCCAACTATAAGAAAATCAGAAAATAGAAGCTACCACTTTCTAAATACAACAGCTTTCAAACCCATGAAACATGACTTGACAAGAAATGTGGCTTAGTTACCATCAGTGTTGAAGATATTTGCTATGACTACAGTTTTATCATCCAGCTTCCAGAAGTAAAAGGTTGAAGATGAACTTGAAATTAAACAAAACTTTAAACCACATTCATAAGCCTAATATCTAAGCAATGGATGCTTTGTATACCACAAGGAGAATGGACAAATAACACCACTGAAGCACACTCACCAATAATTATTATTCTTTCAGAAATAAAAAGTTTCTGAGGTAAGGCAGAACAGCCATAGCTAATGGTATTGGGTTTTTAACTGAAAAGACTTAAAATCATGGAATGACTTAAAGTAAGGTCCACAAGAAGAGGTATATAACACCACCCAACACTTGAAAATTATGCCTCAAGTGATGTCCTGACACTTCGATTTTTCTTCTTAACTGCCAGTTAACAATCACACACAGTGAGGGTTGAGTAACACCCTTTAAAGATAACCTCTGTAGAAATTCTGTTGTTTTTTGGAAAAAAACTGAAAGCATCTCTAAAACTGTCATCAGGATCGTGCAGCTATTGTACTGTACTTCATTTTGGAAAAAGTAAAATAATAACAAAGTTTGAAGCTCCTCACCAGGTTCTTCAGCAGTGTTGATAATTCTTTAGTAAGCATGGAAAACTTTACAAAAGCTGTGCCAAGATCTGGATTATCCCGACTTAAAAAATTACTTCCAAATTTATCTAGCACTTGTGCATAGTTTTCTTCATTTTGAACATGATCTGCAAAAAAAAAATTAAAAAATTACAAGTCAGAAAGCTTCTTTCTTGTAGACAAGACAGTTATTTCAAGCTTATGTTTTGCAATATAGTGACAAACCAACTGACAAACAGTACTTTCAAAAAAAGCCACAAGTTAATGCCTTTACTGAATATTACAATAATTTTATAAAAATAACTATTTAGCAAATAGAAATACATTTTTTTAAGCCAGTGACTTCATTGGAATACATCAATAAAAAAGCTCTGTAGTTATTAACAAAACAGTAAGATCAATAATAGATCAAACAATGTAAGTATATGTGCTCATTTTTGTAAACAACATAGGAATTTATAATTGTCCACTGTAATGCAAACTTTTTAAATTGTAATGTGGGACACTTTTACAGAATAAATAAAGTCACTAGTATCAGATATAAAACTAAGGGAGCAAGTCTGAATCAGACTGCAAGTTCAAAAGAAGAAACATGTCTTACAAAGATTCCCTTTTCACCTGCTTTGTAAAACTGAGCTCCATCACAAAATGTTGGTTTACAGTCAAAAATGTTTTTCAACAGATTTAACAGTAAACTGGACATACAGACAGGTCACAACAAAGAGGATGAAACTGCAGTCAGTGAAAGCAAGCAAAATCCTTAACTCCATCATGAAGGAAATTCTACATTACAGACCACTGTGACTGAAATTATTTTCCTGCATCTATCACTTTCCCTTCTGGCACCCATTTCCTTTTTGCTTTATTACTTTTATTTTAGCATCTTTAAATAGAAAATTTGGCATTAGAGCCTTTGGGACACTTTATCACCTCCATCTCTCTTAGAGGAATACTGTTGGTATTAATTAAATCAATATTTCACTTTAATGAGATTCCTAGCCCTACTGTTTGTTTTTTTTTTTGTAAGCCACAAACACAAAACCACAGATCTATTCCAACTACGACAAGTTCTGTGCAATGAAAGGGAGGGGGGGGGGGAAAGGGAGAACAGTTGCCAATAGGTACCATGTTTTTCCCCCAAAAGACCTGCAAGTTTTATTTTCTTCAAGTTGTTGTGTTGCCTTAGGGCATTTGAATTACACGGCGGGTGGGGAGGGGGTGTGTGAAAGGAAACTGAAAACAAGATTGTGAGTGTGACGGGGAGCAGTCCTCAGCCCTCGATCCCCCGAGGCGGGGGTGTGGGTCGCGGCTTTACCTATCTCGGTCCGCGACAAAGATATAGAAAAAGACTTTCAAACAAGGCTTGTAGATGAAGCCCGATAATGCATGCATCTACTTGGACATTAACTAAGAGCCAATGAAGTTAGATAATAACACTTCTAAGGTATTAGAGGTACTCAAAATAACAGTGCACCAAAGCTCTAACAAAAAGAAAAAAACAAAACAACACAACTTTAGACGACAAAATTACAACAGAAAATAATCCAAATGCCTGTTTACCAAAACCAAACCCGACACATCAGACAAGTTACATTCTCAAGTCAGACATTAACACTGAGGTTTTCAAAAGGCTAAATATTTATTCATATGTTAATGTGGAGCTGGAACTCAAACCGGCATGTTTTTAGTAACAGTAAAATTGTTTCAAAAGCATATGTTTTAATGAAATAGCTTAGCATTAAAACCAAGGAAACCACTGTATAATAATAAAATATGCATTTTGTTTTGATGTGAAAGCCATTGCATAAGTATACACAGAAGACTACCTCAGAAGCAGCTTTGGCTGTGCAGTTCTGAGCTAATAAGGCTCAGATGTACCCTACTGTTCCGAAGAAAAAGGAAGGATAATGGGACAAGGTCGGAAAGAAATCTGCTAGATCATGGAACGCCTGTCCTCACCAGTGAAGCTCTTTTAACCTCACCACATTCCCTGAAATTTTTATTTGAAGTGCTATGTTGTTTCAGAGAGCATTTTCAAAAATAGTTTTGTAAAGAGACTGAAAAAGAGCTGAAGATAACTGTTTCCTTTACCTGTGGAAATTCCCAGTCAAAAAAGGAAGCAGGAAACAGGTCATTCTGCTAGAACAATATATAGGAAATTCTCAAGAATCCCAGATAGCAAATCCCCTAAAGCTGGACATGAGACTTTGATTATGATGTAAAAGGAATATGTCTGTAATTACCACACATATACACACAAAATTCAAGTACTATGTAAGCGTAATAAATCTCTAATTTTTACTTAAGTATCAACGTAAGTCTTGTAAAAAGGAGAAACAATATTTTCTGTTGAAGTGATAAGGTAGTTCCCTATGTGACCTTAAAGGCATAAAGATGTAAAATTTAAATCTGCAGTGTAGCTTATGCTAAAATGCAACATATGAAAACCAACATGCTTAGAGCAAAAAACAGAATTACAGAATCACAGAATCAACCTGGTTGGAAAAGACCTCGAAGATCATCAAGTCCAACCATAACCTAAATCCACCCACCATAACCTTTAACTACCCGTTCAATGCTTAAATCATGTCCCTAAGTACCATATCTACATTTCTTTTAAACACTTCCAGGGATGGTGACTCCACTACCTCCCTGGGCAGCCTATTCCACTGTCCAACCACTCCTTCAGTAAAGAAATTCTTCCTAATATCTAGCCTAATCCTCCCCTGGCACAACTTCTGGCCATTCCCTCTCATCCTGTCATTATTCACTGGAGAGAAGAGACCAATTCCTCCTCCCTACAACCTCCTTTCAGGTAGTTGTAGAGAGCAATGAGGTCACCCCTCAGCCACCTCTTCTTCTAAGTAAACAACCCCAGCTCCCTCAACGTCTCCTCGTAGGATTTGTCCTCCAGGCCTTTCACCAGCCTGGTAGCTCTTCTCTGGACACGCTCCAGCAACTTGACATCCTTCTTTAAACACGCTTTAATGTCCCTGTAGGTCCCTCATGCAAAGACAAAAATTACTTCTCCATGTCCTAATAGAATTTCCTTTGTGGAGAAAAAGCTGTAACGTGCATGACTTGATGTTTACTTCCTTAGATACAAGTACTGCAGGAAGGACTTTAGTAGCCCTAGAGAGAGACACAAACACTGGCAGCAGTACATACACAAGATAATGTTTGCCTTCTAGAATTGGCTCGTCTTCTCAATATCATAAACAAAGCTCAGTACTGTGATGAAAATAGAACAGCTTTCCCAGACAGACATCCTCCTCCTTCAGCAGCTCCTCAAGAGGTGCCAGGATCATGGGCATTTGCAGATGGGCTCTGCACCCACTGACCAAGGGAGCTCACTTCACAGGTGCTGAAGGCAGGGAAAGGGGTTTCACTAACCCCAACCTCCCTGATGCCATCTGGCAAGGCAGGCAGCAGTACCTGAGCCCATGTTGAGGGCCCTACAGAACTGCAGAGTATAAAACAACATCCTGCACCAGATACAGCAGATCTTTCCTAAGCTGAAGGATGCATTTTTTCTCTGCAATTCGCACCTTCAGCTGGAGACAGTTGGAATAGATGATTGTTGCAGGTCTCTCCCAACTGAAATATTCTAGTTTAGTCTTGTCTAACTATAAGAAACACTTGGCACAGAATCTACCATTGATTTTTAGAAAATCGTAGGGCTCATTGCACAGCAACGTTGTGGCAACCCTCACTTCTGCACTGTAATGCATACACTGATTGTGTGTTCAGAGGAGGAAATAATACAAATGCATCTGAAGACACAAATCCAAGCAACTGAGGAAGAAACTACACCCACAGCAGCCTCTTGCTACACAGCAGCCCTCACCAGAAGCAGGGAACACTCTCACACTGAGCCCCAAACACTGTGGAGGCTCAGGATTAGGACTCCTAGGGCTGAATCCCACCTCATTCTGCTGCCCCAGGCAGTCACCTGAAGTTGTCTATGCCTAAAGCCACTCTTCGGAAAACTTTTCCCAGGACAAAGATGGAAGACTTAAATCAGATTCCCAAGGCATTCAATGGGTATGTACTCTATCATTGACATCCACAACATTAAGTATTATGTTTATTTCCTATTCAAAAGCTACCAGAATTTTAGTATATGCTTCTGAAACCAGTGAAATTCATGTCTACTCGTGCATATTAAGTAAGTAAACTGAAGAACAAATGCTGTGAAGTCAAAGAACAGCCCTTACATACTGGGGAAAACACATCACTAGAATTAAACTCTTAAATTTCCTTTGTCTAAAACAGTTATTTTCAGGTATACTATCCTGCAAACACTGAAGAACAACAATTAAAAAGTTAAATAGTTTACAGAAGAAAATTGCACAAACACAACTCCTCCCAGTCACTGATTATACTTAACTTACACTGAAAATGTGAAGAAAATCTCAATTACTGAAAATTATGTCTGCATACCTGGTAAAGTCCAAGAAAAACCCCAAAACAAATCATGATTCAGAATCCCGATTAACTTGAAACTATTTTTATGTTGCACTTACAAATGGCTTTGTTCCACTGGTAGCCAGAGGAAAAATAATCAAGGTCAGAGCCAAGCTGCATTTATGAATGAAAAAGCATACACATGATGAAAGACTCAAAAAGACTTTAGAAAAAGCAAGAAAGCTGGCAAGGTTAAAAAGGATGGCAAGAAAGTTATTTGAAAGAAGAATGCATCCTTTCTCATTTTATCCTTCAGAAAGCTGCCATCTAATGAAAAAATAATGGAAAAGAAAAAATATTTGACCATCATATTTTTATCTGGACTTGATAACAATAATGCCTTTTGGACTGAGATTGCTGAAGGAAACAGTAATAAAAGCCTCTTTCAAAGATTTCCAGGGCAAGGAGCACCTCAGAGAGCACACAAGGTTCTCTAGATCATCACGGTGTAAAAGCACTGAGAGATAAGCCATCCCAGAAAGGTAAATTACTTCTTTTTTGAATCTTTCTTCATCACTGAAGAATCACATGCTTGAAGAAATTCTCATGGAAGAATTTTCTTTCAACTCTGCTTCAGAGGATTTATAGCCAATCTAAGTGCTAATGGTAGAATTCTTAAAAGCTGACAAAATGAGCAATGGCAAGTCACTCAGGCTCAGGTACAAATGAATAAAATAGGCAAATATGTATTTGTAAAGTAAAGCCTCTTATTTATAACAGCCTCAATACTATCGGAAGAATGAGGAGCAAATACAATAGCTATTTTTAGTAAGAGCTCCAGAGAGAACTGAGATTTCAAGTACACACCAGCAGAGTAGTAATGCTGATGTATTCCTCAGGCAAATTTGTAGAAACTACAGTGCAGAACAGAATTGGTGGGCATGTGGATAAATAAAAAATGCTGAACAATAAACAGGTTTTATAAAAATAAATTTTTACTTTACAAACTGCCCTGCCCCACCCAACCTCCCCCCTACTCCCAGGTGATCAACAAGCCTGTGGGGAGAGGAAACCCACATTAAATTACCTGTTTGGATTTCTGAAAAGGTCTGTCCCTCACCAAAGCACTAAAAGGAATTAAGCAAACAAAGGACAACAGGGATGCGGCTCACATGGAGGGAACACATGTCAAAAAGATGAGATGGGGGAAAGGAAGGAGCAAAGAGTTAATTTTCTCAACAGAGGGAGGTCACCAGTGAAGTCCTATGTGATAACATACTGTGTATACTGTATACATATCACTGTAACAGTGATAAGGCCCACAGCATTTAACAAAATATAAATTAGGAATTAAGTTTCATAGTGATAAGCTCTATTCTTCTTTTCTATGCAATACTATAAATTATTAAAGGCAACAAAAGAAAAGCTGACTCCAAAAGTGAGATTAATCAAAGATACCCATATTGGAGCTTGGGGTCTACCTTTCCTCTTATATTCAGCAAAGGAGAAGTTACAGCTCAGCTCATCCTAATGCAAATGCAGAAGAAAATGGATCCAGATGATCTTTAAGGCTCCTTCCAACCCAAATGATTCTATGATTCTATTAAATCAGATGTATCTGACCCTAGAAGTCTCTACATATATTTATTTATTGTACACAGAATATATGGCAAGAGGCTCACATCTGGGTAGCTCCCAAGTTAGATGAGACATCCCATGTTGAATGGCCAATACATGAAAGTGTGCATTAGGTAGAGTAACCCAAGAGGGAAAACACTCAACTATAAGAAATTATTGTGTAACTAGACATTATAAAGAAAGGTTCTTGTCAAGGTTTGACTTAGAATCTAAAAATAAACCAGAGACAACAAGCTATCAGTACCAAGTGAAACAAACCTGAACATCAGAAATTATTAAGAAAGGAACAAAGCGTGAAATAGAGCAACATAAAAACACTGCCACAGCATTCTTAAACCCTTGATATTGTGTTCCTGTCACTGGTGCCCAAAATTCAATTCTCCTCTTCCCTGTTTTGAAAATGGAAGTCTATACTGCCACTTTGGAGAAAGAGAGTGAGGATGAGTAAGTGTATGTGACAGTTTCTGTAAAAAGAACAAACAAAAAATTACTCCCAAAAGCCCCTACAGCTGCTGAGCTCAGAAGAGGGATATTGTAAGTGACTGTGGGAACACTCAATCAAGAAACCTATTTCAACAGGTTTAATGGACAAAACTGAATCAAATTTGGATCCATCCACCAAGAAGTCCCCCAACATTACTCTAGCAAGCTTTGGGACTTCAAAGCTCCCTACAAATTTTCATGCCCCAGAACATGCAAAAGTCTCTCAGTTTCACATCAAATGAGTCATTCCAGTGGGCTTGAGGTCAATGCTTTGAGTCACGGACAGGGCCAGTCTGTTCCTCAGGGGACATGAGGCTCAAAGAAGATGACACATCAAACAACTCTGCAAGGCAGCAAGAGTACACTTAACTCGATTGATGCAAGATTATGCATGATAAAGATTTACATTAAATTCTTTAGGCAAAATTAACTGTAGAAGTCCATTAAAAAGTATCAAGCATCAAGATTATGAGTCCTGACTCAGGCAATTCCTGACCTTCATACAATTTTCAGCTGAGAAAGTGTTAAAAAGACCCACAAAACCAGTATTAGTGTTTTTTGGCTTCCTTCAAGTATCTGCTGTTCATCATTGTGGGACACCACGTGCACTGCTGGTCTGACTCGGTACCTTTGCTCTTGCATAGATTTTATGTTTTTATTCCTCTGTTGTGTAAATCATTTTGACTGTGAGTTATACCAGAGACTAATAAAAAAGAGCTATTGAAAAATCTACAACAAAACTAACTGTGCAGTTTACTGCTGTTACAATTCAATCCAAATGTTATGGGAAAGCCAGTCAGAAGAGATTCTCCATTAAGTTAACACACCAGTCATGTAAGATGGGTTCCTAGTTGAAGATGCAATCTCTCATGACAGTATTGAACTGCAAGCCAGATAAGGAGGAAGTGGTGAGAAAAAGGTATCAACTTGAGTCTCTCACTGGATTTCATAAAGTATTTCCCAAACAGTACTTTCAGATAGGGGAAAAAGGGATCAAAGAATCATTAGAATGGTTTGGGTTGGAAGGGATCTCAAAGATAATCTAGCTAATTTTGCCCATAAGGTACACTTAGAGATAACTGAAAAATAAAACTACGAGATTTGTTTCCAGATACAATGATGAGACAGATCAGATTCACTTTCTAGCTTCTATTGTGTAGGAGATGCTGAAAAGCCCACAACTCCTGACAACACTTGAAAACACCCAGTGACAGGTAGAAAATTTTCCCCACAGGCACAAGCTCTAAAGCAGCTTCTGCTGAGTGGACACTAATCTTGGTGATAAATATCACAGCATCACAGAATGGTTTGGGTCGGAGTCAAACTCCCCTGCATGGGCAGGGACACCTCCCTCTAGATCGGGTTGCTTCAAGCCCCATCCAACCTGGTCTTGAACACTTCCAGGGATGGGGCATCTACAACTTCCCTGGGCAATCTGTGCCAGTGTCTCACCACCGTGGTAGTGAAGAATTTCTTAATAACATCTAAGGATGTGACCTTTCTACGGGATTTCCACATTTCTGTGCTGGTGTGTTTTCATATTTCCACAGTAGTAGATCTAAACCTAAATATGACAAATGCATGAGGGACGTGCACAAAAAGCAGAATGTCTTTGGGTGACATTTAAGCTTTTTTCATAACAGAAGAGAGTCCCTTGTGGTTCATAATTCTGCAATGAAGAGGAACAAACCAACACACCAGAGTGCTAGGGCTTTCTGAAGAATTATGTATGAGACCTTGCATTGTGTGAATGTCAGTGTTCAAATGTTACTTCAGGCACAAAACAAACAAACAAAAACCCCAACACCACCTAACAATCCTAGCTATGGCTTTTGGTAGAGTAGGAAATGAAGTGAGAAGGATTTCTGTCACCTCCGAATAACCATTTTTGACCAGTCCAGCTAGAGTTCTTAAAAAGTAGGTAGTTTTAAAATACAAGTTTAAACACAGTCTTAGCTTCTAGCAAAGAACTAAGTTTGAGAACCACAATTCCAATTTCAACTTCTCAAAATGTAGTTAGAGGCTTTCTTATGAAATATGAAAACAGTCACCTAACTCTTGCTTGAGCTGATATTTTTCAGTGCATTTTATAGTTGGCTTACTATGTTTTACATGAAGTTAACCATCAGTGAAATCAACTTTCATCACTGAAGCATGAAAAGACAACAACTGGCTTAGCAATTCTTTTTGTAAAGGCAAGCAAAAGGAGTGTGAGTTTTAATTCAGTCACTTTATTTTTATATTCATTTTTCCAAGGTTTCGCATGTATAACGCAGGCTTTTATTCTTCCTCTTACTAACCTAGGTTATGTTTATCAGTTACTGCACAAATCAGCTCCAGTGCACATCTTTTCAAATTACAACATAGCCCCTCACAACAGCATTCTGAAGAGGGAGCTAGAGTATCATGTCTAGTGCTTCCTTTAATCTAAAAGAATTCATACTAACTGGTATCTTTGAAACAAGACTTGCTCAAAAAAAGAAAAAGTGAAAAACAAATACCCATCTATCTCCTAACTCCTTTTTAAGTGCAGAGGCAGCTAATTAAAACCATTAACCAACCCTCTATTGCTTTTACTCAATGTGTCTAATACATTATATAATATGGCCTACTTACAGGCATTGAAAACAATGTTACTTTTATTACAAGACTCAAATCAAATGTTAACTAAAATCTCTAGTATCATCAATATGTTTCAAATCAGGCAGAACACTTTCATGTGTTTTATAACTTTCATCAGTTTTGAAATTCAGTAAATAGGTACTTTCAAATGCTTGGAGCACCTGAATACTTTTAAAAACATAAAACTAAATATACATGTACCAAATACTATTCTCACCTCATATCAGGCTTCACAGTCTATTGGGAAAACAGTCATCATCAACTGAAGTTACAGAAAAGCTAATTAAAACATGGTGCTAGTAGAGCAACAATATTAGTGGTTGGCAGAAAAGTTAATAATCTACAATACATCATAAACCCCACACATTTCCATTAACACGAGTTAATGGGACAGCACACACAAAACAACACAGAAACTAAGACCACTCAGAAGTGGCTCTGCATCAGGAAAATATTTGCTAAACTAATTAATTTTGCTAGGGAATAAGAACATCGAAAATCAAGTATGTACAGCCAAATGGTTATTGGAAGGTGATATAGCTCAGCTGTCCCATCTGCCTCTGGAACAGTTGTTAGATCTTAAGAGGGGTAGAAGCCAGGTATACTTGGTAACATTTTTTAAACCTAATTTGTATATTGAACTGTGTTTGATTTGTTGCTGAACTTTAACTGATTATCAATTCATATTCCAGCCACCTATCCTCCCATCAAATTTACTACTATAGCTTCAATAAAAAAATCAACAGTGTCTTCAAACAAGCAAAATAATTACAAATCTCTATTTTAGAGATTTTATATTTTAGCTAAGGGAACTCCATCACGTTTAGGAGGGGAGATCAAGTGCTGAAGGAACAAATGTATCTACTGGTAGATATTTGTTTTTCTTTCTTTTTCAACTTATTAAAAAGTTCTCATTCTTAATGCATTTCAAAGTTGGCTCCATAAATTCAGCCTAGAACACTGTCACTGTTGTAGATCAAGGTAACTGCTTGAAATACGACAACAGGAAAATGCACCCAAGGGAATTCTCCTAGAGGCTTTTCAGGATACGAGGGTGAAAGAACTGGAGAACACATTAATCTGATGTAAAATCAGAAGCAAATAAATAAAATGTTTACATCCAAACACACCTAAACAGACATGCATCTCTTACAGTATACACTTCAACAGGATCAACTGCAAGACACTTCTCAAACTTGAAATCAAATGCTTAGGTTCTCTTGTAAAACTGAAAACCATGTCTTACCTTGCCCCGAATTATATATCGCTTTCACAGATTTTTTCACCTTCTGTAGTGCAGTTCTGTCTTGATCCAATGCCTACAATAACAACAAATAACTGTAATTATTTACTTCATTGATCAAGAGATTATATTATAACATTTAAAAAGAAACCCATGAAGTATGTCGTCTCCCAGTCTGGAAAAAAATGCAGATACAACATATTTAGCCTGCAGGAAGGTCTGAGGTCATTCAGCCCCTTCAGGATTAATTAAAGAACTGAAAACACTCTAAAGGCAAAGTAGAGAAGCAGTGACAGTGCTAAAAGAAAAACACTATTTCAGTTTTGCAAGGGACAAAGCATTTATTCAAATGGTACTATATTCTGAAAACAGCCCAAGAAATAGTAGATGCTTCTGCTATGGCCTTATTGTTCCCACTGCAATCACATTGCTTGTTAACTTGTGTTTTCCCACTTACAGACACAGATTATCACACTAACCTCTTACTGCAAACACCACAATAAATTTTATAAATACAGAAGATGAGAAGTAGCAAATAAAAAAATATTAAGATATGGTTTTGTATAACATAATGTGACTGAAAGGAAATATTTTTAAGAATAATATTCAAATATGCTTTCAGGATTACATCATTCTGAATCTTAAATTTTCTGCAATACTTTCAAAATACAGAAGAAAACATTACTAAATGACGATAGATTTAGGATTAGATTTTTAGTACGTTCTTTTTTAAGCAGCATAACTTTTCCTTACCCACTCACAATCTGTTGTAAGAGATAAATTAACATGAGAAAGAACTATTATGAGGGAGCAAAAACTAAAATTAAATATTAGTCCAGACTTCTGAAATCACAGAATCGTCATGGTGGGAAAGGACCTCTAAGATCACTGAGTCCAATCAACACAGAAAAACTCCCACAACCCCAGCCACTAGAGCATGCCCTGAAGTGCCACATGTTTATGTTTCTTGAATACCTCCAAGAATGGTGTTTAAACCGCCTCCCTGGGCAGGCTGTTCCAGTACCTGATCACTCTTTCAGTACAGAAATTCTTCCTAATATCCAATCTAAACGTCCCCTGCTGCAACTTTAGGTCATTTCCTCTGATCCTATCATTATTTACTTGGGAGAAGAGGCCAACACCCACCTCCCTACAAGCTCCTTTCAGGTAGTTGTGGAGGGCGATGAGGTTTCCCCTCAGCTTCCTCTTTTTCAGACTAAACAACCCCAGTTCCCATAGCCATTCCTCATATGACTTGTTCTCTAGACCCTTCACCAGCTTGGTAGCTCTCCTCTGGACACGCTCCAGCACCTCAATGTCCTTCTTATAGCGAGGGGCCCAAAACTGAACACAACCCTTAAAGCCACATACTGGTACTGTGTGCAGTGATCCAATCAATTTCACTTAAGTGTGAGTTTAGTATATTCTGCCTCTTTAGCATGTTGTACACAGTTCCCTGTTATCCATGGAGAACATGCACAGACATTTTTAATTATTTCCTATATTATTTTTCCTCATTTAGATTATAGGCAATTTCCCATCATATAAGTAAAGTTAGATCAATAATCTGAAGTTACAATGAAGCTGGCAGTGTTTGCCCTATTATATTCAAGTTCATGTGACTGAAGATTAGAGAATGTGTACTCAGAATTACTGTCAGCAGAGCAGCCCAGCTGAGCCTGTGAGCTGTTGTACATCACAAAGTTCAAGTTACAGACACCTTTGGGTAGCCATATTATCCAAACAACTTAAAGCTTGGTCTTCCTGTGGGTCTGGTATCTGAAGCCTGGCAGACCAAGGCAGAACAGCAGGTTCTGTGAGCACTGTGTACCTCATCAGAGAGGATTATCACCAGCAACACTGTGAGTGAAAACTTAAACAACAAGGAGAGCTTTCTCTATCAAAGCTGAGATGACTAAGGTGTATTACACTGGATATCAAGAAGCTCCAAAAAAACACAGCAGGAGCTCCAGGCCACCTACAGTGTTAAGCACTGGAGATGGTCATATGTGAGGGTTCTGCTCTGAGGGTACTGCTCCTAGGAAAGCTCAAAACACATTTCAGTGTATGCAGCCTTACAGTAGGAACCCATATAAAGATAAGCAAATTAATATAAAATAGTTTTATTTCGGAGTGGCCCAATTTGAAACAAGCAAAATATTATAGCTGAACAATACATCAAAGTCAGTAACAAAAGAAAATGTAGTGTTTCTGTAACAGAAAATCATCACAATCTCAAATCACATAACCACTTCTATGGTAGCTAAAATAAGAAAGTTTGGAACCACAGAATTTATGCAAATGCTTTCTAATACTATTTATCTCTAGTTTTTAATTTCATAGAATCATAGAATCACTTAGGTTGGAAAAGACCTTCAAGATCATCGAGTCCAACCATTAACCCTACTCTACCAAGTCCAGCACTAAGCCATATCCCCAAGTGCCACATCTAGATGACTTTTAAACACATCCAGGGATGGTGACTCAACCACCTCCCTGGGCAGCCTGTTCCAATGCCTGACAATCCTTTCAGTGAAAAAGTTCTTCCTAATGTCTAGTCTAAACCTCCCCTGGCACAGCTTGAGGCCATGTCCTCTGGTTCTATCACCAGTTACTTGTGAGAAGAGACCAGCCCCTACCTCTTTACAGCGTCCTTTTAGGTAGTTGCAGAGGGCAATGAGGTCTCCCCTCAGCCTCCTTTTCCTCAGACTAAACAGCCCCAGCTCCCTCAGCCACTCCTCATAGGACTTTTTCTCAAGGTCCTTCACCAGCTTCACTGCCCTTCTTTGGACACACTCCAGCACCTCGATGTCCTTCTTGTACTGAGGTCCCCAAAACTGGACACAGTTTTTGAGGTGTGGCCACACCAATGCCAAGTACAGAGGGACGACCACCTCCCTGGTCCTGCTTGCCACACTATTTCTCATACAGGTCAGGGTGCCATTGGCCTTCTCAGCCACCTGGGCACACTGCTGGCTCATATTCAGCCACCTATCAATCAGAACCCCCAGGTCCCTTTCTGCTGGGCAACTTTTCAGCCACTCCTCCCCAAGCCTGTAGCTTTGTATGGGTTTATTGTGGCGTAAGCATAGGATCCAGCACTTGGCCTTGTTGAAGCTCATACAATTGACCTCAGTGCATCAATGTAGTTTGTCCAAGTCTCTCTGTAGAGCCTCCCTATCCTCAGGCAGATTAGCATTCCCTCCCAATTTGCAGCAGAACAATGGATTCAAATATTCAGAACTGCAAATATTATTTATTTTGCTGTGCAATAAAATGGTGGATTTTATTTTATTTCATCTTAACAGAAAGAGTTAAAATTTTTGAATTTTATTAAATAGTAAGAACTCCGTGTTCCTTCTCAAGACAGGGCACAGTAGGTGAATCTCCTTAGATTCCTTTGCAAACACTGTCAAAACCTTTTGCTTCTGTCTGAATGCTATGCCAGACAGTTGTTTTCATACATTTCTACTGAAGTTGTCTCCATCTTCAGTGACCAGAAAAAAATAATGACTCACTTGTCCATGGAGACTTTGAACACAGGACAGTTTAAGAATTTGAAACCAACATTTTCAAAAAAAGACAATGGCTAATGTTGATGAGATTCAGAGACAAAACGTTGTAGTAAGCTGTAATTTTGAAGCAAACTGGACTCTCATAAGGAGAAAACAAATACAAAAACTCCAACTACTTGTTCCTAAAGATATCAATCTAGAAGAATAAGACAAATGAACTAGAAAAATCTTCCAAATTGGATTTGACATTGAATTAAATTTAATCACTAATATGGGAGCAGGAGGGAAGGGAACATTCATTATTTTAAGAGGGCAATCACATAATCACTGAGGAAAGTAATATACAGAGAGGAAATCCACTGCCTGAAGGAGGCAGTGATCTAAGTCAGAATGACATCACAGGTCAGTTTTGTATCTTTACAGGAACTAGCTCTTCACAGTCTGAAATTCACCAAATAACACTAGTCCATGCACACTCATAACTCTATGCCAGGGCGCGGTGTAAAATGCTGACCACAGGAGGAACCCAATTCTATGTAGGATTCTAGATGCACAAAAGCCAGGATCTATGGGGTTTTAGGGTGGGACATTTTTTTGTGTTGCTTGTTTGTTTTTAATATATCTGTAGATAGTTTGTTTCTAAATATATTACATTCCTCTTGAATGTCTCTTGCTAATAATTTTAGCTGCACTCTGCTGCAAAGGAGTACACTGCACTCAAGGCTCAGCCCAAGTATGCTCAAGGAGAAAGGAACGGTCTTAGCTGAGAGCATGTTTTTGCAGTATCTGTTAATTTTATTTTTCAGTATTTAGAATACTAATATTTTCACTGCCCAACTTAGAAAACTCAAAATCTGATCTTCCAGTAGAAGTGACATACATTTATATTTTTGAAAACTACAATGCCTTCAAGAAAGAACAGGCCTCTGTGATGACATGCTCCTTCCTACCTTTCAACATAATAAACACTTCTTCATCACCACCCACTCCTGGAAAATGCTTCTTTCTTTATTTCTGTGATACCACCTCCCAGGAGGCTTTTTGAACTTCCTGAGAGAACATTTTCTTATCCTCTTAATCATTCTGCAAAGACAGAACTTACCTTCAGCACAGATTTGCTACCTCCTTGGCTGAATAAAGCTTTACTCTTGAAAACAGTAATCCTGGAGACAAGCTCTATCTTTATTCAAAATAATGCAAATTTCATGTTAAAAAAACCTCCTAAGACATATTAGTGAAGAAATGAAGAAAAAAAAATCCACCCATATTTAATCTGTTTATACAAAATTTAACAAGGAAAGCTCCTTGCTCCTCACACTCAACAGATGATCTCTGACATACATCCTCTCAAGGTTTCATCTTCCTGTGTTCCCTTATACTGCAGCTTATGCTTAAGAAGAAAACATGATCATGCAAGATGAGCTGTTCTAACTAAACAGTTTGGAATCCCGCAGACAGCCACACCATGTTTCATTTCTCCTTTCAGCTTAGATTTAGCTACTTGGAACCTAGTCTGCAATTTCAAAACACCAACCTAGTCCAAACCTGTACTCCTGAAGAAAGCAGTGCCTCTCCTTCCTCAAACCAAAGCACTCATGTTGGCTACACAGAAATCCAGGTCAGGAGCCACTGTGGTCACCTCAGGTCCATGAAAACCAGGTGCTCCTTTGGAGTACTGCAGATTTAGTTCACCTTCCATCCATGCATTGCACACTGATAGAAATTTGTACTTACAGCTACCATTTCACATTCAGAGGCAAGATTTCTTGCAGCACCCTCCTTCTTTAAGATGCACATTTAGTGGCAGCTATTCATGCTAATACAAAATTGGAAATTTTTCCACCTAAGGAAACAAACTGAAATTAATTTTGGAATGGAGGGAGAGTGAGATCTCGGAGTAGATAATTTCCCTGGTATAGATCTCTGGGTAGCTACACATAAATGTTTACCAGACCAGCATGACACAGCACTCAAGTTGGCATCAGGTAAGAAAAGTTGTACGTTGACAACCCATAAGCCACTCTCAGTCCTCTCTGCTAGAGGAAATAGAGCTATGCACTGCTGTTCACACAGACAGACACTGCTTTTGTCTCTCTTCAATCTTCTAGAATCTGAGCTCTTCCCAAGAAAGGGTATTTCTATTTTTGAGCCATGCTCTTTATTAATAGCTACTAAATGTTAAACCAGAAATACTGTGCAGTGTGTAAAGTGCTATATTCTGGAATCTATCTTTGATAGATTGCCAAACTCTTATTTAGATAGACCACTAATTGTTTCTTTAGAACCTTGTGTCTTTTTATTCCATATAGACACGTATATTTGTGTGCATGCATGTGTGTAGATATTAATATGTATATATTTGTGTGCATGCATGAGTATGTAAAAGTCCACCTACTGAAGATGATACTTAAGGATATTTCACAGAATCATAGAATCACTCAGGTTGGAAAAGACCTTCAAGATCATTGAGTCCAACCATTAACCCTACTCTACCAAGTCCAGCACTAAGCCATATCCCCAAGTGCCACATCTAGATGACTTTTAAACACATCCAGGGATGGTGACTCAACCACCTCCCTGGGCAGCCTGTTCCAATGCCTGACAACCCTTTCAGTGAAAAAGTTCTTCCTAATGTCTAGTCCAAACCTCCACTGGCTCAGCTTGAGGCCATGTCCTCTGGTTCTATCACCAGTTACTTGTGAGAGGAGACCAGCCCCTACCTCTTTACAGTGTCCTTTTAGGTAGTTGCAGAGGGCAATGAGGTCTCCCCTCAGCCTCCTTTTCCTCAGACTAAACAGCCCCAGTTCCCTCAGCCACTCCTCATAAGACTTGTTCTCAAGGTCCTTCACCAGCTTCACTGCCCTTCTTTGGACACACTCCAGCACCTCAATGTCCTTCTTGTATTGAGGTCCCCAAAACTGGACACAGTATTCGAGGTGTGGCCACACCAATGCCAAGTACAGAGAGACAATTGCCTCCCTGGTCCTGCTTGCCACACTGTTCCTAATACAGGCCAGGATGCCATTGGCCTTCTTGGCCACCTGGGCACACCGCTGGATCATATTCAATCAGAACCCCCAGGTCCCTTTCTGCTGGACAGCTTTCCAGCCACTCTTCCCCAAGCCTGTAACATTGCATGGGGTTGTTGTGGCCCAAGTGCAGGACCCAGCACTGGGCCTTGTTGAACTTCATACAACTGACCTTGACCCATCGATGTACTTTGTCCAGGTCTCTCTGTAGAACCTCTCCATTCTCAGGCAGATCAACACTCCCTCACATCTTCATGTCATCTGCAAACTTACTGAGGGTGCATTCTATCTCCTCATCAAGATACTTGATAAAGATATTAAAATGAAGTGGTCCCAACACTGAGCCCTGAGGAACCCCACTTCTGACCAGACACCAGCTGGATTTAACTCCATTCCCCACCACTCTCTGGGCCTGGCCGTCCAGCCAGTGTTCACCCAGCAGAGCAGATGCCCGTCCAAGCCATGAGCAGCCAGTTTTTTCATTAGAATGCTGCAGGAGACAGTGTCAAAGGCCTTACGGAAGTCCAGGCAGACAACATCCACTGCCTTTCCCTCATTGACCAGGTGGGTCATCTTATCATAAAACTTACTCCTGATAAACATGAAAAGCATGATTTGAGAAATGCAAAAATCTTCCTTTCTTGATCAAAACTACTATTACAGAAACTCAAGACAAAAGTGTTTTGTGCACATTTTTTTAGCTCTTCCATAAATCAGCATTGTCCTAGAGGCACACACTTGCATGGAGGATACCATGACCCCTTCAGCCCACTAGACCTACTAAAATACCAAATATGTTTTGTGCTTCTTGCAAATCTTTACAATATGAAGAGGAAAAAAAACCCACTGATTTTTATTTCATCTTGGAGTAAGGAAAGACAAGAGCAGTTCAAGACACTGATAATCACATTAACATGTCAGCATACATTATTAATCCCCTCAAGTAGATTATTATCCAGAAAAGATGCAGTTTCCAATTGAAACAAACTGCTCATCCTCACACCAGAGGAGCTTTAGAATTTCACTCTGTTTTCAGGAGATTTGCACTAAAAAAATTCCATATCCTACCACTACCAAAACCCATCCACAAAAATAATATACCAAAACAGAATTTTTAAACAATTATGCTTGGTAGCCACATTCATGTATTGTCAAGACACAAGATTAATTATGTGACAGAAAATACACAATGACATATTGGCTTCAAGTGACTAATCAGTTATCAATTGATGCAACAATCCAACCCTGCATAGCAGTGAATGATATTTATTATTGTCTGTACTAGAAAATATGCTTGCTGTTTGCTCAAGTCCCAGTTTCAATATCCATGTGACAAAGTAGAGCAAAGGCACCTCACAAAGTTACAGCTGTTCAGCACCAGCATCAGTTTTCTTCAGAGTAAACCCCAAACTTTATCAGGTGGACAATAAACCCAGACTAGACAGGTTAATAAGTTAATACATGCTATTGAAATTGCAACAAGACAAAGACCGATAACTTCCCCCATGAAATACAACCAGAAGAGAAGATAAGAGTCAAGTGCTGGTCTGCTGTGCATCACCCACTCAGAAATGAGCAGACTGCCAAACTCAATTCTGTACATGAAGAAGTGATTCAAAACACCCCTCATGTCCTTCCCTCTCCTCTCAGTTTATACTGGCCTGGCCAGTCACCAGTATGGTGTTGAATGGAATTAAATTCAGTTGGCAGCCGGTCACGAGTGGTGTTCCCCAGGGCTCAGGGCTGGGGCTGCTCCTGTTTTAACATCTTCATTGATGACTGGGATGAAGGGATAGAGTGCACCCTCAGTAAGTTTGCAGATGACACTAAGCTGGGTGCGAGTGTCGATCTGCTGGAGGGCAGGGAGGCTCTGCAGAGGGATCTGGACAGGCTTGACCGTTGGGCCAAGGCCAACCTCACTGAACATGAGCCAGCAGCATGCCCAGGTGGCCAAGAAGACCAACAGCATCCTGGCCTGCATCAGGAATAGTGTGACCAGCAGGACCAGGGGGGTGATCCTGTCCCTGTACTCAGCCTTGGTGAGGCCACACCTCGAGCACTGCGTGCAGTTTTGAGCACTGCAGGATAGGAAAGACATTGAAGTGCTGGAGAGGGTGCAGAGAAGGGTGACCAAGCTGGTAAAGGGCCTTGAGAACAAGTCTTACAAGGAGTGGTTGAGGGAACTGGGGCTGTTTAGTCTGAGGTAAAGGAGGCTGAGGAGAGACCTCATTGCCCTCTACAACTACTTGAAAGGAGGTTGTAAAGAGGTAGGGGCTGGTCTCTTCTCACAAGTGATAGAACCATGAGGACATGGCCTCAAGCTGCACCAGGGGAGGTTTAGACTTGACATTAGGAAGAACTTTTTCACTGAAAGGATTGTCAGGCATTGGAACAGGCTGCCCAGGGAGGTGGTTGAGTCACCATCCCTGGATGTGTTTAAAAGTCATCTGGATGTGGTGGCTGGGGACATGGCTTAGTGCTGGACTTGGTAGAGTAGGGTTAATAGAGTAGACCTGATGATCTTGAAGGTCTTTGCCAACCTGAGTGATTCTGTGATTAATATTTCTGAGTTTAGCTAATTTTGTGCATAAGGAACATTTAGAGATAACTGAAAAATAAAATTACAGTCATGACACAGACCAGATTCATTTTCTAACTTCTGTTGTGTAGGAGATGCTGACAAGCCCCCAGCTAGTGATAACAAGTGAAAACATCCAGTGACAGATACAAATTTTTCCCCACAGGCACAGGCTCTAAAGCAGCTTCCACTGAGTAGAAACTAATCTTGTTTTTAAATATCATAGCATCACAGAATGTTAGGTGTTGGAAAGGACCTCTGGAGATCATCTAGTCCAGCCTCACTGCCAGAGCAGGTTCACCTAAAGCAGGCTGCACAGGATGGCATCCAGGTGGGTTCTGAATGTCTCCAGAAATGGAGACTCCACAACTGCTCTGGTCAGCTTGTTGCAGTGCTCTGCCACAATCAGAGAATGCTTTGGGTTGGAGTCCAACCATGCACAGGGGGGACACCTTCCACTAGATCAGGTTGCTCCAAGCCCCATTCAACCTGGCCACGAACACTTCCAGCGATGGGGCACCCACAACTATTTAGTACCAATACTCTTACCTTTACACTGGCAATAACATTCCTTGAACTAACAATGACTGGTTGAACAGCTATCATTCACTATACGCAAAGTTACCTTATTACACTAGTCAGCTTTAGTATTACTATTTAGAAACCTAAGACAGCAAAACCAGTGACCAGCTTTCACGTCACTGCAGCACAATTTTACCTATTTTTTTTTTACTCCAGCAGCAGATAAACACACTAGCATCATTAATGGGTAAAATCTGGTTAAAGCTCAGAAACCACCAAACCCACAGCCAGCCCCATGGCTCCTGAAGATACCACTGTACAATATTCCCAACTTCTGCTAGCATTAAAGCTGCACAGCACTAGTGAATAGTTGCACAGAACACACAAATAAATCAGTCTTCCTACATTACAAGTGCTGTGGCAGTCTACTTTTTAGCAAGCCATGGCATATTGTTAGCCTTTTTTCCCTGAGCTGATCCTTCTTGTCCACATTTGCAGTCTGCTGAGTACTGCTTTAAAAGCACTATGGAATTATATTAACAATGTAAGAAATAGACATGTGTTCTGTACCTGTGCAGTGGAAATATATTACTTTGATTATGAGTATTGGTTACTAACTACTATGCTACAAATCTTTTTTCCAGCATACAAATATACAGTTCCATACAAATAGTAAATAAATACAATTTTTAATTGATTTATTGAAGATACTTGTAAATTGAAAAATTCCAATACACCATATCATAAAGGACCATTTTCATTTAACAAAATCTAACCTAAAAAGCTTCTATGCAAAAGACAACAAAATACAATTCAAAACAGCCCAAAACAGAACAATCTAAAAATAAATATATCAGAAGATAGAAAATAGTTTCTTTGAAAAGAAATTGAACTGAAGAGAAGATAGCATGTCAACAGCATAAACACAAATGTACTAAATAGACATGCTAGCAGACATACATTTATTAGAAAGAAATGTGATTCTTAGCAACTTAATTTGGAGAAAAGCACAGAAGTCCCTGGAGAAACACTCACCCCCACCACATCTGACTGTAAATTTCACTAACAGGAGAGCTCTCCAGCTGCCACAATACCACAAACTATTTTCCTCCTGTGTTAACTCTTCTCCTTCTTCTAAAACCAAAAAATATTTTACAGTATGCTCTGTATTTTAGCTGGTAGCCCAGTAACTCACAAGTATTATCTAGTCAGGGAGGAAGGAGGTACTAGATCAGGACCTGTGAGTTACAGTTATTACCACCACCTCAGGCAGCAAAATTATTCACATATTACACACAAATTCTATGAATGTTGTAGAATCTCAAAAGTGACACTCGAGGATAAAGCACTGCCTCACTCATCCCTCACAGTGGGGTTGCAATTACACAGTACACTTACACCTCTGAGCTCTATACATTTCAATCAGCACTGTTACTTGTCGATACCTGCAGTCAGCTACCAGCAGAGATATGGAGGACATCAGAAACATATTCATGATAAACCAAGCTATTACATTACTACTAATGTTAAAACTAAGCCAAAATGTTACTTCTACTATTACAAACCCTTTTTTCCTTAAAAAATTGCATCGTGGGGGGTGGAGCATAGTCCCTTCTCCTACCCCTTGAAGAAATATTTAAATGCATACATTGATGCATGACTGCAGTATTCCATTTCAGAATTCTTCTATTCAGAGATAAAAAGCAGGCATATTTAGATAACAAAATTATTGTGTCTATTGTTCCAAGCTGCAGATTTTGAGTTTCATTAGGTTTAAAAAAAAAAAAAGGATTTCCATTAGAACATAGACCTTGAAGACTACTACAGCATTCTGGAACACTGCTTACAATTCAGTTTGATTTTGTTATTGGAGAGTGTTATGATGACAGACTCAATAAGACTTCCCCTTATGACAAGTTAAACCTGTAACCACCACCACTTACTATCAAGTTCTGAGTTACATTTGGATGACCAGATAGAAGAGTCTACCATCTAACCCTTTTTATAGTGTATAATGTAGACTGATGATAATGGGAGAGATAACAAATAATCTAGAAACATTCTAGAAAATAAGCACATATTCAATCTTTTTGTTTCATTTTTAAGGTAAAATTTCAAAATGGAAACTAGAAGTTTCACCATATATGGTTGTGTTTCTAATCATTATAATTAGACTTTGGCTAGAGATGATTTACAAAAAGCCAAGGGGGGTTTTGAGATTCCTCTTACAAAAGGAAAAATATAAAATCACAAGAGCATAATTTAGATTTGAAGCATTAATTTTGAATTTCTATTTCATGTTCTTTGATACAAACATAATCTAAACTTAATATAGTGGGAGAAATTGCAGAAGAGGAAACATGATAATCAGAACAGTCTATTCTAATATTTTAATAAAAATCTAATCGAAAAATATCTACTTTCTCCTCCATTCTCTTTCATTTCTTTTGATCAACACGCAAAAAACCAATAAATGTGCATAAGAAAACTAAGATGCGTATCTCATCTTCACTGTGGTACAGAAAACCAACAGACCTCTAAAAGCAATATAGGCTGAAAAACCCAATCCATAAATGTGTATTACATACTATGTAATGATATATGTGCTTTAATTAGCAGAATACCTCTATCACAGAATCACAGAATGGTTTGGGTGGGAAGGGACCTTAAAGATCATCTAGTTCCAAACCCCCTGCACAGGCAGGGACACCTCCCACTAGTCCAGGTTGCTCAAAGTCCCATCCAGCCTGGCCTTGAACACTGCCAAGGAGGGGGCAACTTAAGACCAGAGTGAGATCTGCTTTCTCCATACTCAAATAAAATGCAGTGAAATGAGAAGCGATTTCCAGCCTGAGGAAATGTAATCAAATTAGGTTCTCTATGGTTTATTTTGAAGGGGATGGCACACATTGTGACCACTGGCAAAATGGTTAAGTCTAGAAAGAAATTTCTGACTTCTGTACAAGTACATAAACTTTAGCAATCAATCAAGGCTGAAAGAAAAGGATATTACCAACAACACTGAAATCCTACAGTGTAAAGGAAACCTTAATTTGTTCAAACGGTGTATATGACCTGACAAAGCCATTGGGACAGCACAGAAGTTAACATTTTCCCTAAAGGACAATTCAAACACAGTGGTGGTTTTAAAGGTACTGCTCTAAGACAACAGCAAAACTTAAAAGAATTTAGCAGTAATTTCCAGTACGTCATGAAACAGTATGAGTGCTTTGCAAGCAAACTGCTACTTACTTCACAGCATTTTTTAACCTAGTACTGTGTTTGGTAAAAATGTCCTATGCTATTTCTCCTTTGAGACTATATTAGACCAGATGAGCTTAAGAGAATATTCTGTAAATTTTCTTAACAATACTAAGCTTCAGACATGATTAACACCCAAGATCCCAAACACCACTAAATTACACTAGCAAAAACCCTCTTTAAAATACACTGTCAGATATAAAAATAGCTGCACTGTATTCCATTTAGAAAATACAACTGATTTGTCTGATCAGAGATTGAACTGACTACTGTTAATGTAAGTAATGGCACATTTATAACATCGGTATACAGTTACGCTAAGAGCTGCACAAATACCTGTTTTGTTACTGAGTATTTAACTGCAAAAAAATAAACCAAATCTTATTATACTTTTCAGTTACATTGTTTAATCATTTTGGGAGGCACTGTGAGGCTGCTCATGCAAATTAGCAAAAAAGAGAAGATTTTTCAGGAATGGAAAATTCTTAGGAATAAACTGGGAGAGAGGTCACTGAGGATGTGAGACTTCTAAAGCATTCAAATTCCAAAGCTTCAGGAGCAAAAATTAGTCAAAGATAACTTCCCCATATATGCAGCACCTAAGTAGAAGGTTCAAGTTCAGCAGAGGTAGAGAAGACCATGCTAGGGCTTGAAACACTTTTGCTAACACTCCCAGGCATACACTCACACTGAATATCAAATAATTGTGCAAAACCTGCTCTCTAAAATTCTATTTCAGTGCATTTTTGTCAGATAAAACATATACTTTGTGCATAACTCACATACAATGGATCATGGACATAAGGGACCTTAAACACAGCAATAAGTATTAACTTCTCAGAAATCAATATTGTTGCTCTACTAATGGCAAGAGCAGTTTATTCAGTAACAGCCACATGCTAGCACCAGCTATTGGCTTTTAGTTTATTTTGCCTGGAGTAAAAAAACCCAACCCCAAACAAAACGAGTACCAACCTTCCAAATGCTTACAGTTTATCATCTCCTTGTAATATTTGACATTGTAAGGTAAGTAGGTTTTCAGTTGGTTTATTCTTGTCTCCACCTTTGGAAAAGGCATTCCTATGATCATTTTTCGGATCTCTAGTACTTATTTACAGGGATTTAAACACATGGGTCCCTAGATCTTGTATTCTGCAAGAAGCAGCAATGAAGGTGAAAATAGAATCAGCCTCAGTAAATCATCAAATGGCATTTCCTGCAGGATTAGCTCAAATAGAAATTAAAGCACTTTGGGCAAAAGAAAGTTTGGAAATAACACTTTTGCATGAAGGAAGAATAGGAAAACACCAGTGTAAAGGAAAATATTGTTGGCTTTTGGCTCTGTTTATTTTGCTTTGGGTTTTTTTAATTCCAGTCTTGGTTTATATTTTGGTTTAAATTACATATATTACTTCAAAAGAGTACACAGGGGTTGGAAATATTTTTCTCTGCAATAAGGAATATAGCTTATGATTCAGGATCAAGAAAGGAATTTGGGAAAGCTAATGAAAACCAAGACTGCTACCACAGGGTAACAGGAGTGCATGGTCAAAGCTGATAATTATCATGTAGCTTTTTGTTCTTGTATAATATGTAACTAGACACTATAGGTTACACTTGAACATAGCACAAAGCAATGGCATAGTTTAAATCCTACCCAAAAGAGCTGTGATTACATAATAAAGCATATTTAGTAAAAAAAAAAATATCAAGTTATTCATATTTTAGTCCCATTATTTTTCTTTTATCTACACACGCCCCCACCAAGAACAAAATTAAGACTAATACCCAAAAGCATTGATTTATGGCATTTACAGTAAACTCACTTTGGTTCTCAAAAACAATTTATTTAATTCCATCTCACTCTAAAAACTATCTTAACTAATCGTAATAGATGCAGTCAGGGCTTAGAATTAATGTATCAACATCAGACTTAAAGATATTCAAGAAGCTCACATAACTGATGAATGACTTTACATAAAATCTAGACAGACAGGGGTACTAGAACAACAGTAGATGGATGGGTTGCAGTATTTTAAAGTAACAGCACAGTAACTCTCATAAAGTTGCACAAAACCTGCTTGTACAGAATATAAATGTCTAAGTTTATGCAAGTCTGCTCTCTTGCCAAACACTCTTATGAGTTAGATGCTATGAGACATGACACAATGTTATCACCAATAACTGTAGTACCTTTTCATGAACACTTCATTTAGCCATAAAGACATTTTCTTAATTTTTAAATTTCTGCAGCTTCTCAATTGTATTTTTTAATAAAAACTTAAAACCTCTAATATCATTTTATTCAGCAAAGGCACATGAATAAAAATGGATTTTTCTCCTTTTCTTTAGGAAATAACAACCATTTCAGATGTTTACAGAATACAATAGATGTCTTATAATATACATTGAATGTATGTGTATGGTTAGAAGACTCTCTTTGGAATGCATAACAAATGTATAGAAAAAATGGTGAGTAGTTTCATGAAAATTTGGACAGGCAAGCAAATGAAGGCCGAAAATCAAGGGCACTCCACGTTCTATTTGGTATATTATGACCAGAAGCAACAAGCCAACAGGCATCCCTGCAGGTTTTTGTGGAAAGCTAGAGTGCTCAGTTGCCCCACAGGACCAAAAAAGATGGTTTTCCCGTTTCCCTCTGCCAAGCCCTCATTCCCACTCCTTCCTTTGTATCACCACACTAGCATTCAGACAACTACAAAGTAAAAAACTTAGATCAGATGAAAATTGCCTTTTTTGTTCTGTTATGGCCAGCAAAAAGGACAACTATGCGTGTGGTGGCTCTACCCCTTTCAATGGATGCACAATGTAAACACATTAAAATTGTCATGTAACCACAACCTGAGAAGCCAGAGGATACTTAATATTTCAACTACATTCAGATGTTTCATCCCAGCTGCATCCCTTGCATTCCACCTACTTTTGATTAATGAAGATACACTCTGAGACCATAAAACTTGGATCCTCAGAAACCAACTGTGTGAAAAAAGCAGCAATATAACATAGAAGTTAAACTCAATTTTCTCCTTTGCCAGCAGGGGTGATTCAGGCTACAGATTTCCTTTTTTTAATCTCACATTCTTTATATGAATTTTAAAATTGTTATATCGTTCAAAAACTCAGTCAGCTATTTAAACTACAGTAACTAACTGGAGTTTGTTATGCCTGTTTCCATGATATTCACTAGTGTGTAACCCATTGCTGAAGTACAGACTGAGTTTTACATTTGCAGCTAGAGAGAATTATAGCACTTGAGGATACCAATAAAGCAAAATCTGGAAAGTACCTTAAGCAACCTTTAGTGTGCTGTATCATTAACTCTCTAGTAACCTAGTTTAAAAACCTGCTGCTACTTTTCTAAGACCCTTTATTCCCCACACCATGCAACACTCCAATCAAGTAGCACTTTGTCTCAGCATGCTTCTTGCTCAGAGAGAAGGCATTATTTAGTAAAGGGGAATTTAGTTCTAGTGGCTGAAGCTCACCTCGATTAAGAACTAAACAGAAAGAAAGTACTAAGTGGTGCATCAGAAGTTGTAGGAAATTGACACTAGCTTTTCCAGAAATACTTTACCTTGAATTTCCTTTCACAGAGCAGTCATTTCAAAAGTCCCACTTAACTGCTACTTACTACCTGAGACAAAGTGCAGCCCTTGATCTCCACAGAAAAGCTACAGCAGCCACAAGCTGCACCTCTGGAGACAAGCACATTGCAAGACAGAGGCCAAGCAGTCTGCCTGATCTTGTAGGCCTGTAAAAATCTGAATGGTGAAGAGAGGTGGATATCCTATGGCTCAGAGTCTATGCCAACATAAAGGGCAGAGCACTTTAAACAGACAAGCGGTAGCAGATTCAAAATAGAAAATGGAAAAGCATAGTGCTTTACACCACATCTGGTAATCTTTGGAACTCCTCATGGATCCTAAAACTGTTTATACTAAAAGAAAAAAAGAAAAAAGGATAAAGTCATGGAAGAGAAAGTCAGCATGGCTATTAAATATAAATTTAAGACCTTTGTTTTGCCATACCCTGAGCTGCACATTACTAGAGACTGGGAGATCACACTTGATAAGGTATCCCTGTACCTCTGCTCTTCTCCTACGCTCTTCCCTTGTCATCTGCTGTTGGCTACATCAGAAAAGATCCCAGGGTTTTATCAACTTCTGGACTACCCCAGGACAGCTGTTCTTCTGCTCACTAATGGTATTTCTGTTATGTAAGCTGCAATGAGAAGGAATTCACCAGCAGATAACCATATATGCACAATACCAAGCAGCAGACAAACATCCGTGAAAATCTGGAAGAAACCAAAAAGCCCTGTAGCAAACTAGGACAATTATTTTTATCTTCTTCCACACAGATTTTGTTTTCTTCAGATCTGAGTATCATCTATCATTGCAAAACCCCAAAAAATATATAGAAGGGGGGAAGATTTTTCAAAGGTTTAGCAATAATTAAGTAGTAAGGTATTATCTGAAAAATTATCTTCACCAGACTAATGAAACACTTGAAACATTTTGTTTTTTAAATGTACACAACCCTTAGTCCACATTTCACAAATTATATTGATGTGCTCTAGTAAAATGAAATTATCAAACTTAAAACAACATAAACAATTTGTTCAATTTCCATTGTATATTTTAGATTCCATTTTATATTTTATGAAAGCTGATTTTTGTCATGTGTAGATTGGGCAATGTTTATTTTTACAGTCATACAGAAAGAAAAAGTGATTTATTGCCAGTCTTAACAAGGACAGCTGTATGATATCATATCTTTTGCCTTATATCCACCAAAAGTGAAAGTTAATTAACTTCATTATATTATTCCAGAACATCCAGTCTTTATGCAGTGAATGGAAACTTACTGAACTAACGTACCTAACTGAAACACAAAAGTATAGCAAGTCTTTTCAGAAAGCCATTTTGTTTTGATAAAATCCATAATCATAGAACCATAGAATAGGCTGAGTTGGAAGGGTCCATCAGGATCATCGAGTCCAACTCCTGTCCCTGTGTAGGGCACCCCAAGAATCACACCATGTGCCTGAGAGCATCATCCAAATGCTTCTTGAACTCAGGCAGGCTTGGTGCTGTGACCACTTCCCTGGGGAGCTTGTTCCAGTGCTCAGCCACCCTCTGGATGAAAAACCTTTTCCTGATATCCAACCTAAACCTCCCCTGATTCAGCTTCCTGCCATTTCCCTGAGTCCTGTCATTGGTCACAGGAGTGAAGAGATCAGTACCTGCCCCATCTCTTCCCCTCGTGAGGAAGCCACAGACTGCAATGAGGTCACCCCTCAGTGTCGTCTTCTCCAAGCTGAATAATTCAAGTGGCCTCAGCTGCTCCTCCTAAGTCATCCCTTCCAGACCCTTCACCATCCTCATGGCTCTCCTTTGGACACTTTCCAGTAGCTTGATGTCCTTTTTATATTGCACTGCCCAAAACTGCACGCAGTACTCAAGGTGAGGCCGCACCAGTGCAGGGTAGAGCAGGACAATCACCTCCCTTGACTGGCTAACAACTCTTTGCTTCATGCACCCCTAAGCTAGCTCCCAAACTTAACGAGCAATATTTTTAATACAGATTTTCTTTATACATATTCTGCTTTGGAAAGAAACTTGGTGCATCAGACACTGAAGAAACCCACCATGCTGAGTTCAGCTCTTTACTGGTCTCCTTAGCAATGAGGATAACAAGGTATGCTACATTTGAGAATGCCTTGACCCAGAATATTCTGACCGAAAAAAAAAAATTAACATTTATTGGTATACATCTACAAGGCAAAAAAATTCCAGTTTATATGACCACAGGTTTGGATTAAATTGAGGGTAGGAAAAATATAAATGGTATAAGACATCACAGTGATGCTGCCTTTAAGTCAGAAAGTCTTGGTTCAACTGCAACAGCTTTTCTAGAACTCCAGCTCTAAACATATCTTGTTCATAAACTCTTGGAACAGCGTAACAAGATAAATATCACTGCATACTGTTTCTACACTCTTGCCATAAGCATCCATTTCTCACCCTGGGCAGACACAGCTATGGGCCAAGCAAGCAAAGATACTTACATTCCCATGACAATAAACCCTTGTGAATTCACAAGAGAATACTGTAGTATTCTATTTTTGTCTTGGCTTATTACAAATTACCAGTAGGCAGCTAGAACAGAGTAAATCCTACACCTGGCAACGGCAGTCTTTCAAAGCTTTCATGAACGTCGCATTGTTTGGCTCTCTGGAAGTTAGTTCTGCACAGAATGCTAAGGGCTGCATTCGAGCGGGGCTGAAGGCAGGCCACAAATAGAATGGAGCAGTAGAAAAGGAAGCTGTGTGCAATGATGCAAAAAAATCCTATTGCTGATTTGTATTCTGCCTGAATACGAGGAAGAAAGTAAGAAAACCTTCCGCTCATTCACAGGAGGAATATAAATAGAAGATTCAGTAAAGACCTATTTTTCTAAACGTTGGCATGTGGGATATATTCAAAGTGTAGTTATATCCTGAATAATCACAAAAGGCAACATTTGTTAATCACAAAATTGGAGCTTCACCCAATTTGGAAATAGACTGATTTAATGCAAATGTTACAGTTTGTGTTATATACCCAAATAGAAATCATACTTTAAGACACATAATACTGTAGTAACTGTAGATAACTATCTCCCATGGTGGATCTGATTGTATGGTACATTTCACAATAGTTATAAAAAGATAAAAGACAGAGCTTGAGGACCATAAATAATGGATTATTTTACAAAAATTCAACTGACAAAGTCATAGGCACCAAGGAAAAAACTGGTGTTAAGGAAATAATACAGTGAATCAAAATAAGCAGCAGAGTGGAAAAGCATATAAATATATACCACAATGAGGAAAAATGATTAAGCACATTTGCAATCCAGAATCTTTTCAAGGGATATTTATTACTTGCAGCTCCTTCTTCAGGAGGGTGCACAGAAACGAAGCCTGCTTAGAGAGTACAGGAAGGGAATTCTTCCTAGGTAAAGCTTTCTGTTGTTAAAAGGAGGAAAATCAAGCCAACAACCCACACCAGACATATTTGTGCCACTCCATAAAATAAAGATCATATCTATAGCCACAAGTAGAGCATAATATTAGTATAGGATCTGTAAAACAAAACATACTTTATCCACATAAGATGCATTTCAGACAGGTTCACTCCAGATCAGACAGATCTAAACTCCTGTCTGCACTGAATGCTCAGTAGCAGTTGTAGTGCATCTTCCAGTTCATTTTCATCTGAACATTAAGGCAGCCTTGTCTACCATAAAACTACACCCTTACATGAGAAAGAGCATATGAGGGATAATTAGGAAATTAACTGCAAAACAACACTAGAGTGCTCCGAACTAAAACACAGCAAACAGTGCTGAAAATTGAAACTACTATCAAAGATGACTTCATGTCAGATGAGTCTTGATTTTTAAAAGGCAATAGTTAGAGTACCACCTGCTTACTTATCCTACAGTTCTTTAAACTGTGTGTTAATTTCTATACAAAATTGTATCCATTCATCATTGCTTGCAAGTGGGAACTGTGGATTAAGTTATGTGCAGAAAAAGGCAGCTATCATCAGGCTACTACAGGAAGTGGCAATAAGCCCTCCTGGTATCAGGTATGAATGCTCCATCAAAAAGATAATACAAAGCCAAGAGTGATACTTGTTATGTTTCAATAAAGATTTACTATCTTTAGACATATAATTTGGTAAATAAACCTCCTCTGAATAAAAAATCCTCACTGAATCTAAAAAGCTTCACTGCTAACCTCAATATACCCCAGGAGTCTACCTTGTATTTTTTTAGCCACATCAAATAAGAATGCAGAGACAGACATACAAACTCCATCCAAATGGTTTATGAGTTGCTGATTCCAGTATACTGCTCAATCAAAGAGAGATTCCACATTCCTGGTTCCAGCCAATACCAAGGATGAGCATGTATTTCCAGCAAACATACAGCTCACATAGGGCTCCTCACTCTGGTCTCTACTATGGTTGGCCAGGACACAGGGACATCACTGCAGTGTAACGTGCTTGCCTCCTGCACAGACATACACATGCAAATGGGTCTCTCAGCCAGCCCTGAGACCTTACTGTGTCTCCAGAAGTTTGCTTGGACTGGCTGGTCCCTCTAGCAGTCAACTAGCAGACATTCTGTTCTCACAGTCTCTCCCAGATCTATGGCTGTTTCAAAATTCGGCTCCCAACCATCTTACCTACTCACCAGCTTAATAACAGTCCTGCTTAGTATCTACTGGCTTACTATTACACACTGACATACACATCCACACAGTATGTAAGCACTGCAGCTGCTGACACTCCAAGGCACACAGGCCCCTATGACCCAGTGGTCCAACTCTAATCTGGACTGCGATCAGACACTGGCACTTAGAGCTACATGCACATAGACAGGAGTCCACTCACCCAGGAAAATAGCCAGAAATGAAGTTTAAAAAGATGACAAGACAAACCGTGCTGATAAGGCACAGAGCGTAGAAACGAACTAGCAATCTGTTCACATGTGACCAACCCTTTTATTCCCCTATCCTTCTGTTTTCCTATGCTTGTTCCTTACGAAACCACCTCAAATCCTTCCTTTCCTTGCCTTTGGCCCTTGCCCTAAACATTCCATAATGAGTCTCATGGAGCTAATCACCTTTATGTTGCAGACTGAGGAAGAGCCAGATCAGGATGGTCCATTTCTCAGATGAGTAGGATTTCCCCACCTGTCACTGTTGTACTAGGTTCCTTTGTGCTTGTGGGGATAATCCTTTTATCTCACAACCTAACATTCTCCTCCACTTAAGAGTAAAGCCAGAGATAGTAACACCATTGTACACTTCACACCGCAAATACTCAGGAGTTCAGATGCCACACTATGAAAACAATTATTTTTCATAAAGATTATTTTAAAGCCCACAAATCAAATCAGAGACTTAATAGGATGTACATGCCATTCCATATCCCCTTAAAAAAATTAAGGGAAGAATCAAAGATGGTTTGGGCTAGAAGGACCTTCGTGAAGATCATCTGGTTCCAACCTCCCTGCCATAGGCAAGGACATCTTACACTAGACCAGGTTGCTCCAAGCCCCATCCAACCTGGCCTTGAAGGGAGGGAGTATCCACAACTTCCCTGGGCAGCCTGTGCCAGGGAACCACCCTCACAGTGAAGAATTTCTTCCCAGTATCTAACCTAAACCTACCTTCTTTCAGTTTAAAGCCATCACCCTTTCACAGAATCACAGAATCCTAGGGGTTGGAAGGGACCTCGAAAGATCATCTAGTCCAACCCCCCTGCCAGGCAGGGTCACCTAGAGTACATCACACAGGAACTTGTCCAGGCAGGTCTTGTCCACCCTTTGTCCTATCACTACATGTCCTTATAGGAAGTCCCTCCCCAGCTTTCCTGTAGCCCCTTCAGGTACTGGAAGGCTGCTATAAGGTCTCCCCAGAGCCTTCTCTTCTCCAGGCTGAACAGCCCCAACTCTCAGCCTGTCTTCATAAGAGAGGTGCTCCAGCTTGGTTGGCTTTCTGGGCTGGAAGAACACACTGCTGGTTCACGTTGAGCTTCTCATAAACCGACACCCTTTTCCTCAGGGCTGTTCTCAATCCATTCTCCACCCAACCTGTAAATGTGCTTGGGACCTTGCACTTGGCCTTGTTGAACTTCATGAGGTTGGCATGGGCCTGTCAAGGTCCTTCTGGATGGCACCCCTTCCCTTCAGCATGTTGATCACACCACACAGACTGGTGTCATCAGCAAACTTGCTGAGGGTGCACTCAATTCATGTCACTGACAAAGATGTTAAACAGCACCAGAAGTTAATTTGTAATGACAATAAGGATGTGCCTTGACCAATTAATCACAGCTTCTCCATAGATGGTATAGTTTAACAAGTAAAAAAAATATGAAGTCAAATTGTCAGCTTCAGCAAAGGCTGAAGTTTTGTTTCTTATATTACCAAAGTGCCCAAGCATAATCCAAACTCCTTTGGGCTAAGAACTCTACAAGTGCTGAACAAAGCTTCTGATGTGACAGAGGCAACACATGAAAGAAAAATGAATGTGCTTTCTTACACAAAGGAGAAGTACATCAAGACAGCGCTTGATAGCATGACGGACAGCACTCTTTTCAAGTTTCTACTGACATAAAGAAAGAGAAATATGTAACATTTCAGCAGGCTTGTAGGAGTCCCTTAACAAGTAGAAGAGGTATCACAGAAGTCAACCAAGTTCTCTTTAAGTCTACAAGCAAATGAGCACAAAAAGCCAGAGTCAAGGATGGGCTCAAGTGGAAGACAGCAAGCAAAAGACAATAGGTTAAGAGAAAGTGAAAAGCTATAAGGTCACTCCTCTCTCAAAAGAAAAACCTAACAGCTGGAGGTGTATGTACAAGCAACCACAGCTATTTTAGAGGAATCACAAGATATCCATTTCCCACATGAACTACCTTAACATATGTTCTTCATCTGTATCCCAGAGCCCAATGCATTTGTCAGGACTGGATTAAAAAAAAAATAAAAAAAAAAATCTTAAAAATCTCGACAGAAGCAGAGAACCTCACTCTCACCAAGTTCAGTCCTTGGCAAGATCCACAAGTCCCAAGATACTGCATTTCATGCACCTCTGAAAATGCCATGGTTTCCTGATGTCTGCCTTGTTACACACCATGGAAATATACCACCACCCCAGTAATATTTGTTTTTACTTAGTGACCTGAGAGATCTACAGTCCACTCATGTAACACTGTGTTCTTTTCTCTGCCTTCTGTTAAGGTTCTCTGGGCTCCTCTCTTTTCTAAATCCTTACCTTGTTGGTCTAACCTCACCCAGCAACACCTAGTCTTTCTTTAATCTAGTCTCTTCCTCCTCCCACTTTCACTTGGATAATTTCATGGCTTTTTTCCTCAAGCCTCCATTACTCCCTTTCTGCCTTCCTGTTTGTCAATCAATCAGTGCCTTGCAGATAGCTTACAAAACATTTATCTACAACTGTTCTGGCTGACACATCAGTAAAAGTTCATATCCTTCCAAAAAATATTAATTCTACTACTACCCAAATAGCTAACAAACAAGTAACAGATTTTAACACATTTTCAAGATAACTCTAAAATAGCCAAAGTCATATAGTCACAGACTAACCCAGCAGTTGAGTGAATTCATAATTGAACACAAATTTAAAACAAATTAATGATAAAATACGAACCTAAAAGCCATGCAGTTCAAAAAAGGTCACTGTTTCCACAGTGCTATTACAGGCATTACTAACTAAAAGGGAAAAATGCAGAAGTTATTCAATTTTTCACATTTTTTTTTCCAGAAGTGGTTTCCCAGTTAGACAAATCAAATCCATACTGCTGTTGAGCATTCCAAATGTACACCTGCATGTGGCACAATGGAATTTTGGGCCCAGAGCTGGAAGGCAGGCAGGGTTGCACTACTCAGAACATGAACCACTCAGTTTAACAAACAGAGAACATCTTCAGCTGGTCAAGGTGCCTGATCCTGCAAGAACAAGATGCTAAAGAAACTTTGTCTGTAAAAGTGATGATTTAGGTTTTGGCCTACAATTATGAGTTTCACAAACAATTAGTTCAAACTTACATGTTTCATACTGCTAATGTTTACAGTAAGACTTTTTTTTTTAATCACCAAATTTAAATTGCAAAGATTATTTTAGATTGTTTATTACACTAAACTATGAATTACCTTCACATGACAACATGGTTAGGACTACATGGTCACTCAGGTAACAACACATGTCCACTACTTCTCTTCATGCTCTTAAATACAGGAACTGTAAAATTAAAAAAGAACTTCACCGCAACTTCACTATTTCACAACAATTGGTGGCAACTTTGCTCATCTTTTCAACTGTCCCGTGAGGTTAAGAACTAAAACTTCCTGGGCAATTTGTGGCAATATAAGCTTTATTTTGGCTAGGATGCTTAATTTTTACAGTGCTATTCCTACGATGAAGCACCACTGACTTCAGCTAAGCACTTGTAATTCAGAGAATCCTCGGTCTTATAAAAAAAGCAAGCTTTCTGTGATACAGCAGTATTTCCAATCCATACATAGTATTTCAAGTGAAGAAAGCTATCACAGAACTCTGCAGTTAGGCTAAGTATGGGATTATAAAGTGCCTATTTGATGTCTTGGGAAACTTGGGGGAAAAAAAAAAAATCTCAGTTGTAGTCTAAGCTTTGTGAAACTGTGAGGAAAAACATACCAGAACAGTTAGCTGGAGGCAAGTTTCTACTATAAAAAGGCTCTTCCCAAGATACATTAATGAAGGTACCATAGGAAACTGTTCTAGTACACATTTCCAAAACTCAGCTACAAACCAAATACCTTGTGCGCCTCTTAGTTTCACAGTTGAGTAGTACAACAGCTAATCTAAAGCCCAAAAAGGGAAGATTTTTCCCCCAGTTCTCACTAGCCAAAACTCAGTACTGGCTTTATTGTTGCAACTAACCCAAAGTACCTTCCTGCTTGGTAAGAGAACAGCTGATATAAAATTGACACTCCAAATTAAAACAGACTCTTATTAAAACACTTTGCATTTTAGAAAGATTGCAGTGGAGGGGACAGTCACATTCTGCCTTTTTGACTATAGAAACTTGTACAGATCCTTTTTTTAAAAGCAAAGGTGTCGAAAACGTACCACTATTTGGTATACAGAAACAACACTATTTGAAACCAACTTCTCCCCTTAAAGTCTTAGAGAACACAGATGTCTTGGCAAGGTTGGCACTAAAAAACCCCAAGCCACTCAACCAGCTGCTTTGATTCTGTTATGCCTGAACAGTCACATGCTCCTTGAGACCTCTATTCTGTTTATGCCCTGAGTCAGTATGAAGCTTTTTGTTGTTATTAGCATGAGCAGCAGTTTTAAAATGATTTCTTGTGATACAAAGAAACAAAACAACTCCTGTAGAAATAATTCATCTAAATTAATAAAAATAAAAGCAAGTCTTAAAAACCACTTGCCTGGAGCAAACACAAAGCAGCTTAGCCCACATTTTTACAGGTTACCTTCCATTAACAGCACTGTACAATCCCTGCAACTACCCAATTTACAGGCCTTAACTGCATCCACACCATAGAATACAAAGGGGTATTATGACCAGAAGTCTGCTTTCTGAAGGGCCTAGCAGTTTCCACGCAACTCACTTGTTAGGAGAAGCATTATTTTCAAAAAGTAGCATGAGAGACACTAAAACATATGCACCTTAAAGGTATCTTCTAGACACTACAAAGATAGAACATAATTGTCAGCTTGGAGCCCAATCGATCCAAACTGCTGGTAGAAGGAGTGGAAAACTAGCTGTCCACTATTTTACTTTCCCTGTAACTATTATCATCTGAGTTATTTAAGTGTTCTCAACAAGAACAACGTATCTGTGTGGTCTTTACATCAGGTAAGTCATCACTGATGCCGTTACTGTACTACTGAACTAAAAGCAGAAACTTTCCCTTAACACTGGCATCAGTAAACATAAAGGGGTAATTTTTTACCTGGATGTGCTACAATTGATTTATCATAAATCTCACCAAATAGGGAGTACTTGCAACAAATTATTAATACACAAGATGACTATTTCTTCTGAATTGCATATCATATTATGCATTAAAAATACCCTTAAAGTATATGAGAGAATTCTTGAAAAAGCTACTATTGTCCAAGATGATGCCTTTATTACAGTTGTGTTTAGAAGAATTTAATAAACCTGAATCTGAGGGAAGAAAAACAATTATGGGTGAAAGCCATGGGGGTTTTCTGTTTGTTTTGCTTAAATAGTCATTCCAGAGCCCCCTTCACACTTGATAAGCAGGTACGGGTTATTTGAATTACCTTCACATGACAACATCGTTAAGACTACATGATCTCTCAGGTAACAAAAATTGTTCACCTGCTGCAACTACTTATCGTAATGTTCAGAAAAACACCGGAGGTCAGTTACCCCAAGAATGGTAGACCTCATTATCACTAGGTTTAATTCGACACCTGTAATGACACACATTTACTATATCCAGTACCCTGCAGAAAATATTCTTGTTGGTACAGAGCGACAGTCTTTACCATAAAAAAAAAATAAATCAGACAGACTTCACTGCATAGCATACTTAGCAAGTCACAAAAAAGGAACAGGAAAATTTTACCATGCTTTCAGGGAAGCGTTTGTTAATCAGCCTGCCAAATACACTAGGTTAATTTGCAAGAGACCTTGACCCATATTTGCATCTCCAAGCAGCAAAGAAAAAAACTGGAGAAAGATTAAAAGTCTAGACCTCTCCCTATTTTCCAAACACAACTTCAAGAATAAGATTAGTTATACACACAAATACTCTACATCAGAACTGGTTGTGCTTTCTACCAGGTGCAGCAGGAGGTACAATGAAAGACAGAATCCAGGACAGGCACTTCTCCAGCTGACTCAGTGTGCTAACTTCAGACAAAGGGAGAGAAAAGCTCTAAATAAAGGCAGGTGCAACTCAATTAAATGTCATTCTCCGTATTTTTTTTTCCTACATCATTGAGAAACATTTGCAATTATGTTGTCCAATCTCAAGTAATGATAAATGTTTTGACCCTGGTTTGAGTTGAGTGTGATTTTAAAGTAAAGAAACAGTAACCAATTTTTCATTTCATCATGTAGCAAATTACTGAACAGGCACATGCTACCAAAACCCCCCAGTTGCTTATTATATCCCTTAGATTACTCAAGGAGTTATCAAAAGTACAAGTTCCCATTTCAACTGAATGGTCTAAGCAGTAAAGGAGCATGTCAAGACAAGAAACTCAGAATCTTGACCACACAAGTTGAGGATTTTCTGCAGCTGTCTGAATTTCCACAGGTTCTGTGACCCAGCGTAAGTACTGGCTCACAAAGTGTGCAGAAGCTGCTACTGAGCTCATATATACTTAGTAACCTGGACACACGCACCCACTTGCTATATCCATTCTGTAAAATCTACAAGGTATGCACAGGAACTCCTAAAAACCCTGCATTTGTTACACACTTTCACACCAACTCTACTGATAGCCTTTTCCTCCCAGATTTGTCAAACTTGCTGCACATACAATAATCCTGGACAACTCATTTAAATGGCCTTTAAGTACAGTTACCAAACTAGTTCCTGGCAAATACTTCTAGGCAATATCATGTTAAAGAGTCTTACAAGAAGCATTGCACCATCGATGTGTCGATGTCAGGCCCGTTTTGATCAGTCTTTCACTGCTCTATTCTCTAATCTACTGCCACATTTGCCAGTTGTTACCACAGTTAAGCTAAGGGCATTTTGAAATTCAACTTTAAAGTAACCTTACTGCTAGGCAGATGTCCTATGTGGTTTATTGGGTTTTCATGTCAAGGTTTTTTTTTTTTTGGGGAGGGGGCATGAAAAGGGGCTGCAGAGGTGACTTCTGTGAGATATCACCAGAAGAGCCAGCTCTAATTCCACAATGGACCTAATACATTTGGCAATATTTTTTTAGTTATAAATGACTGTTGAATTTGTCTTTGATCTGGGGAGTAATTATTTAAAAACTATTTTACAATTTCATTTATCATTTAATTTATCATCCATTCAACTTTATCATGAAAATTATCACTTTCATGAACTTGGTAAAGCTCTTGAGGTATGTTCTTTATAATCCCCTTTAAAGAAACACTAACAACTAGTACATGCTGCTCATAAAGAAAAAGGAAAAAAATGACACATTCGAAAGGCTAGTGAGAATCTGTAGAAGATAGGACTTCTTTAACCTGCAACATCTCAGTGGTACCACTGGTTGAAAACACCACCACTTTTCAGCTGCTGCAGTGGTGCCCTGTGACCTATTGAGGCCAGCCTGGGACGTAACATGACTACAAAGACAGGAATCTAGTTTATCAATGTTCAAACAGCAATCCTCCAAAGTAACCCTGGTACAGGTGTCTCATCTGCTTCTGGCCTTAAGCTGAAACCTGGTAACTTCCTATACATACTATGTAGTGTTTCATTAATATTATCCTAAGTCTGACTTTCTGTGCAAGTTCCTTTCTCTACTTCAGTTTCTTACGATCTGTTTAGTAAGCATGCTTGACACCTGGTACCAGCTTACTCGCATTATTTGATACTGAAGCTTATGACATGAACAATGGCAAAAAACAAGTACCAGACAAATCTTTGCAAGCTAATTTGCTACAAGTGGTGGCTTGCAGAGAACAACTACTCTTTTTCTTCTGAAACAGTATTTTAGTTTAAATATGACACCAAATGTACAGTTCTAAAAATTCTATGATGAGTTTTCTCTTAAAGCTGTGAAGTGGCTGCATTAGACTTAAAAACCTAAATGTTTAAAATTATCTGGAAAACAAACACTGAAATACTCAGAATATAAACAGGAAATAAAATTAACTGTCTATCATAAGTAAAAAACAGCAAGCACAGAGCATGACATCCAGACTGTAATATTTTAAGTACTGGCTTAGATGACTATATGAGGATAACCTATCCATTCATATGTAACTTTAATACTAACATGCTGTTAAAAAAATTACAGTCCTTTGTATAAAACAAAAAGAATAATAATAAAAAAAAATCTCCATTTTCCCTTGCATTAAATTTAATCCCACAGAAGTCAGATAAGCAAGTTTTCTAAAGCCTGGGAACTTGTCTGCGAAAGAAAAGCTAAATAAGAAACATTAGCACTTACAGGAGAAAGTAAGAAACAGTAAGACTGCAGTTTACAAAGGAAATGAAAAACACAACTGGATAAAGTAAACACTGTCTGGCACAGAAACCGAACTAGTCCCTACTGAACATCAAAGATCCCCAAACCCCCTATGCTCTCAATACCTTCAGGCCTCAAACAAATTTCAAGTTTAATGATACATTTTGCTATCTCTGTAAATAAAAGAAACAAGATGATGAGAGCCACATGAAGATAACATGGAAGCATATTCCCCTACCGTGCACCAAGATCTTCATCCCCCTTTACACCCCTTTTGCCTTTTTCTGCCCCCAGAAGTGCATCATTTTGCATTTCCAGTGTAATGCCACTTGTGGGGTTGATACCTTTTTGGTATTTTTTTCACACCTAAAAACTGGCAGCCAAAACATCCAGCTCAGGAAACAAACATTCTACTAGAAAAGAATTACAAATGTCTAGTCAACAGGAATAAAAGCAAGGAGAGGCAATCAGCCTCATTCTTCAGCAGTTTCATCTTAGTGTACCATCCCTGTTGTAGGCATACAAGCAGGTTCAGAAAAGCAGGGTGGGGAAGAAGGGCAGCAGCAAACACCACTCTTGCTGTACATGCAACTATAGCTGGCTAAAGAGGAATTAAGCAACACCAGTGCGGCGGTTAACTTCCCCTTTGATATGTGTATTGGAACAAAGAAGCATCTTGGTTAACAAATTAAGTTTAGCAGACTACAACCTTTATTTCTTCCATGTCTGCTACACAAGTCATCAAAAGAAAGAGATGAGAAACACAACCCTAAAAGCAATATGAAAAACCAAAGTTACCCTTTTATTGATGGACAGCGTAACAAAGAGCAGTTGGCTACTTATTTTTAAATCCTGAACATGTAATCTACGTTTGAAGTTTGGTAATCTGACCTTTCTCCCTAATCAACCCCATTCAGGAGGGGAGCAGAGAAGGTACATTCTCCCTGTGGGAGTGGCAGAGCTTCACACCAGCAGTGCCACTTATGCGACCCAAGTCGCAACTTTCTTACCGTGCATGCAAGAAAGTTTCCATTTCCTGAGCAGGCGCTGGTGTGGTTACTGCGAGCTCCAGCAGTGCCGGAGCACAGACCCTGCCTGACAGCAACGTTCTGAGGTAAGGAGAGGAGAAAACAAAGCAGCCAAAATCTTCTTGGTAAAGACACAAGGATGACATTGCAAAAAAAAAAAAAAAAAAAAAGGTTTTGTTTTATTTTTCATTTAACTCAACCAAGTAAGTAAGGGAAAAAAAACCAGTAACGCTGTGAACCTTATCCCTCATTTCAATAAATTCATTATTATGTTTTTAAGTAACATTAATTTTTTAAAGTAAGCATCTGCTCAATTCTCAGATGACATTAGAGAGTACTTAAGACCATTTTTGTCCGTAGCAGGATATTCTAATATTTGCTTTCCCACAGAAGTGCTGCCATCTATCTGGACTTCTGCAAGGCCTTTGACACAGTCCCCCACAACACCCTTCCCTCTAAGCTGAAGAGATACGGGTTTGATGGGTGGACTGTTCAGCGGATAAGGAATTGGCTGGATGGTCGCATCCAGAGGGTAGTTGTCAATGGTTCTATGTCCAGATGGAAAACACTGACAAGTGGAGTCCCTCAGGGGTCCATACTGGGATCTGTGTTGTTTACTATCTTCATTAACGATACTGACAGTGGCATTGAGAGCATCCTCAGCAAGTTTGCTGATGACACCAAGCTGGGTGGTGGAGTTGATACGCCAGAGGGACAGGATGCCATCCAGAGGGACCTGGACAAGCTGGAGAAGTGGGCCAAGGTAAACCTCATGAGGTTCAACAAGGCCAAGTGTAGGATTCTACACCTGGGCCAGGGCAACCAGAGATACGAATACAGGGTGGGGGAAGACATGCTAGAGAGCAGCCCTGTGGAAAAAGACCTGTGGGTCATAGTGGATCCAAAGCTGGACATGAGCCACCAATGTGCAACTGCAGCCCAGAAGGCCAACCACATCCTGGGCTGTATCAAAAGAAGTGTGGCCAGCAGATCAAGAGAAATTATTCTGCCCCTCTACTCTGCCCTGGTGAGACCTCACCTGGAGTACTGCATCCAGCTCTGGAGCCCCCAACACAAGAAGGATATGGACCTGTTGGAGAGTGTCCAGAGGAGGACAACGAAAATGATCCAAGGGCTGGAGCACCTCTCTTATGAAGACAAGCTGAGGGAGTTGGGGTTGTTCAGCCTGAAGAAGAGAAGACTCCAGAGGGGACCTTATAGCAACCTTCCAATGTCTGAAAGGAGCCTATAAGAAGGCTGGGGAAGAGCTGTTCACTGGGGCATGTAATAACAGGACAAGGGGTAATGGCTTCAAGCTAGGGAAGGGTAGATTTACATGGACATGTGGAAATTTAGTTCATGTCTTAAGCTTCCTTCTTAGCTAGAATTCTTACACAAGTGTTCCAGTCTCATACATGCTTTTAGCAAACGCCAGCTGGTTAAAAGGTTATTTTCTTGAAAATTTACTATTAGCCCAATTGTAACAGTTTATTTGGAAACACACAAACTTACTGGAAGTACATAAAAATTAAGTTTAGTATGAGATGATCTCCTGCTGAAACACTAAATATTTAGTGGTACTAAATTAGTACTAACATAATTTTCAGTATCGTACTGTTTGAGCTAGATACATTGAAGGAGATCTTCTATTCTCCCTGATACACAGCTTCAAGTCTTTTACAATAATATTTTAAGTGATTGCACCTACGTAAACAAATGGCTGTCATTTCAGAAACATATCCTTTCAGAAAGACCACAACAACAAAAAAAAGCCAGTAAAGGAGATTACTAGAAGAAGACATCCTTCAACAAGTTGAAGTCATGGGCAAATGAGGAAATCCCACAAGTACTCTGTAAATTAAATGTAAAAGTCACAAAACAGGAGATTTATAGGAATATTTTTTCTAAATGCATAAAAACTAGTATAATTTTCAAACACATTCAAAGCAAAAAGCTTGTCTTAATTCTGCTGTGCACTTCCTCTGTCATCTATACACCTCCAACCAACAAAGAAACTGACAAACCATGCAGAGAGTGGGAACAAAAATATCACAACCATGAGTTTCGTAAAGATCCTCTCAAGATCCAAGTCATTTAATATGCCTTGTCCACTTTTTGGTGGATAAATAGGTTTGCTGGCAAGATATTTGACACTGTGTATCTGAATTTCCAGAAAGATCTAACAATGTTCAGCACCAAAGGTTCTTCAAATAAACTGACATGTGATGAGAGGAAAGTACTCTTCTGGAGCAGCAACTGTTTAACAAGAAAGGCAACAGTAATAAACTGTCAGTATTGTCACTCAAGACAAGTACTCTGAAAGCAGTTCTATCATCTGTGCAGCACAATGTATTCATCCATATCTAGAAAAGGATGTGAACGGTGAGGTGAAAAGCTTGTTGATGATATAAGGTGTTCAAGTAGGAAAAATGAAAATTAGATGTGGAGAGTACAGGTAGCCTCACAAATACTAACTGGAAGATAATCAATATATATACATAAGCATAAAGCAGTTCACACAGGAAAAACACTTGTAAATTGACATATACAATGAGTCTCTGAATCGCCTATTACCAACGTAGGCAAAAAGATGGAGTTTTAAGAGAAGTTTATCTGAACTATTCCTTTAATATTCAGCATCTACCAGGATATCAAACCATAATGCTTCAAGTAATCAATGATGGAGTAAGAGCAGCTCAGAGGGCATCATCATACCAAGATGCAAGTTTATAGTACATCTGCATTTTGTTCTTTGCACCTCAAAAAGGTAAATGAGGGAAAAAGGAAGGTAAGTAGGTTGACCTCAGCTAGCAAAACATTTCCAAAGAGAGGTGGGGTTAAACACGCATATGCCAACATTCTTCAATCTCAAGAAAAAAAAAAGACTGATGTAGAAAAAGAAAGGTCTACAATCTGTAAGGAACAGATTAAATAAACAGAGAAATATTGTCTTTTCGTACTATTAAAACTAGGGACATCAAATAAAATAATCAGGATGCAGGCTTCATTTAAAAGTGTGCTTTTTCCCCTAAACATCACCGTGGTAACCTGAGAAATTTAGGTTTCCATGGACCCTAACAAATTCTTTCTGAACTTGGTAATTAATTAGAGGGATATTCAAGACATCTGAGTGTTTAGCAGTTCATCACCTTCAGCTCAAAAATCTTCTGAGCTGAGAATTGTTAGAATTGTATCACAGCAAGTTTCCCTGTTCTTAATGTTCTCCTCAAGGCAGCTACTATTTATCACTGACTATTAAAAGGCAGGATACAGAGTTGGGTGAACTTACAGTTTGACTCAATGTGGTGGCATATTATGGCAAAAAAAAAAATTGACAAATTAGAAGAACTTTTGAGAATATCTTGTGCAAACACACTTCTTACTATTTCAACCATAGCACATGATTAAACTATGTTTCTCATTCCGCACAGTGTTTCAATTTCTACCAATTCACCTTTCTTGTTTCTTAATAAGAATTTTTATATTCACGTAAGCCAGGGAGTTTGAGAAGCTTTAAGTTAAGCAGCTACAAAAACTGGAAACAGAATAAAGCTTGTAAGCAGTACAATTTAGAGCAACATATACTGACTTTCAGAACAAACCACCCAGAAAAATAGAATCTACTAAGCTGAGAATAACAACTTTATTTCTGCAAAATAAAAGCACTTTTTTATAGAAAGGGTTGTTAGGCAAGTCTCCTGGACATCTCACTACAAGTACTGAACCTTTTGCACAGACTTGGTATCAGTCAACATTAGGCCCCTCAAGAAGGGACAAGATACAATGTAGAACAGAAGGATGGAAAGTCGGGTAGAAACCAGGAACACCAATGTAAATCTGAGTCAGCAAAATAAAGGATTTTTCTCCTTGTAAGAATTTAACTTTTTACTCAGTAGCAAATATACTTAAATCAATCTTGCAAGTAAATCTTTTATCTATAGTAAATTGTTCACTACAGGCTAGAAATCAGTAACATCCAAATGCTCTGCTCAAAGTCAGAACAGAAATTCCTATAACTTCATTATAAAGTACGGCTTACGTTTAATACTGATGAAGTTTTTTAATATTGCTGTTTCTTTTCTCAGTTGAAATTCAAGTTTTCTGCTTCCAACATCCTGGAACAATAGCATTAGGTTTCACCACATCAAGTATTAAACTTTATTTGGTCCCCAGCAGTTCTTGGAACATGACCATAATCTTTCACCATCTACCTTTTGCTTTGTACTTCATCATACGGGTCATGTAATTTTTTGGAAAGCAGTGCCGGAGACTGCACAACCCAGGACACCAGTATATCACATGCAGCTTAGGAACACATCAGTTTCTTTGCATTTGACCTGTCATTCTCCTGTCTGCATTTTTGTTTCTTCTAGAAAACCTATTTTTCTATCTTCTGGACAAACATATTATTCTATTCCATTTTGTTAACTTTATTATTGAAAAAAAAAAAAAAGAAAGAAAAAAATGCTTCAAAGGCTGCAAACTCTGAGGCAGAACAGTAGATCCAAGCCAGGCTCTAGAGTCAATCTACAACGTAGAAAGTATGGGTTTGATTACTTTTAGCAACAAAGTAGTAAGTAGGGCTTCTTCAAACTCAAAGCTCAAAATGGATCTGATCATTAAAGCAAAACATCAAAGCCCAACACAATTAAAACCGTTGAAATATTAAGTTTTCTCTTGTAGTTACATGAGACTCTACCATAATCTCAGAGTTTTACAATAAGAATGAAGTTGCATGGACCCCTGTCAATAACAGTAAAATGACAGATTTAGGATTAAAATCTCCCATTAATGTTAACTGTGCAGTACACAAGCATTTTATAGAATTTTATACATTCAATGAATATATTAAATTGCCTCCAGGTGGAAACCTCAATCTTCTCTTCATTCAGCTAGACTACTTAACTTCAAGGCAACCCCTCAGAAGTCATGAAATCCCAATTACTGGTCACCTGGAAAATGTGTTGTTTACATTACTTCTCTAATATCTCAGGCAAATTCATTAAATGGACAGGTATAAAACCCACTTCTCTAGCATTCAACTGACCAAGAGATCTTAATTTCTTTTTTCTACAATTGCTCATTTCACATACAATTTTTGAGGTCAGACAGGAAAGAACACTAAGAAGTCTAACAGCTTGTAAAAGCAGCAGCTAAAAATTCACACTATCAAAATCTAGTATTCTTTACATTTGGTTCATCTAGAGTTGTTTTAAGAGTGATCTAATCTTTATTTTAAAATCCTCAATCATGGCCAAGCTATGACATCCTTTGCAAATTCTTGCAATAGAAGGATCAGAAACTCTCCACGTGGTGGTGTTATTCAGCAGGCTGGTAACAACAGTGCATGCCCATGCTGACCCGGAAGTCCTTCAAGCACTCAAACAGGTACCATGTTTGTTGCACCTAATGTGTACATCTATAGGTGCACCTACTCATTTTTAAAACCTCAAGTAAATCTCCAGCTCTACTTCACACTACTTCATGATGAACAACGTTCAGATTTTCTTCCTCTACCACAGATTACAGGGTTGTTTCAGCATCAGAGGTTCATCCAGCAACTTCATGAAAGACATTCCAAATGCCCTGTCAAGTAAGTCATAAATCACAGCCTTCTGTTTTAACTTCTGGCAAACAGAAAAAGGTCCAGCCTGCATGTTTAAAATGGGCAAAACAATTCTATCAAAGTAGAGGCACTCATTTAAACATTTTTGTACACGTTGTACGTGTGTTTTCAGCACACTACAACTACCAGCAGAATATCACAGTTCTGTCCAGTACCTCACCCTTGTAGTTTAACTCATGATCAATGATTCCATTAGTAATCCCCAAGTCAGCCATTGTTTCCTGGGCTTTTAGTATGAACTATGCTCTGCACCTAACTAGATTGTCTGTAACAACTCTCCTCATTTCCCTTTGCTCTTCTCAAGACACACAGAGTGCTTCAAAGTAATAGTTGTATTGTAATAAAAACAACCACACTAGGCAATGCTCACTGCAAAATAAATGAGACCATTTTAATAAATAGTTCTACATATCAATTTTATTGTATAATTATCTTAGGGTAGAAGAACACATCTGGACCAAATGAAGCAGCACCATTCCTTGTAGAAACAAGTCATACGACATGAAGCAATAGAGATAATGACAGAAAAAAGAAGTTAGGACAGTTCTTTATTGTTACCATCAAAAGGCAACAATAGGGAGCAAAACATAAATCCAGTAAAATTGAAAAAGGATACACAGAAAGGCAGATAACTGCCTTATTTGCAACCAGGTTTGGCCTTCCACACAAACATTAAAGCTATAGAAAAATGTCCCAGAATTTTGTAAGATTCAAAGAGACAGTACTTGCTTCCATATTTAGAAAATACACAATATTCACTGATTCAATTTAAAGGAAGTTACTTTGGTGCAACTAGTTGCCCGATTAAGATGAGAAAAACAGGAAGCTACACTAAACTACAAACGAGTTCAGCAAATAGACTAGGCTTTTCTGCAGTAAATAACACTGTTGCACATATTTTAATGAGAAAGTACCCATGGACAAAAAATATTTTTGAAGTACCTATCCTAGACATGGTGGAACAAAGGGAGCAAGGAAGCATGCAAAGCACTTCAAATGAAACAGGGACACAAGGAAGGGCAGGCACTGAATTTGAGGATTTAAGTCAGTAGTATCTCTGACAAAGAGCTTCATTAACCTGCAAAGTGTCAGCAAAAAAAAAAAAATTGCCTATCTTCTCCTATTTTCTCTGCCAGTTTAAATAAGATCTCCTTCCAAGCGCTTCCTGTGAAAGGAAGACTACCTTGGAAACAAAACTGCCACCAGAGGACTATAAACATTTTTAAGAGGGAGATTTGAGAGAGAACTAGCAACTCTTTTCCTAAAACTGTACTAGTGAACAGACATGCATATTTTGGGCACTCATGCTTCTGCAGATGACCTCACCCCAAAAGATGTTACTTCTCTTGTACGCTTAAATCACATCAGCTATATGAACACCAACACTTTTTCCAACTCTATGTAGAGACAACCCTGTGTCATAACACTGAAAACTAATTAATGTAGGGTTTCACATCAAGGACCCTCTGCAGGCTTCCTTCATCCATCCCAGAATAGGCTAATAGGTGGGGGCATAAAAAAACAAACAACAAAACAAGAATAAACAGCTCAAAACACCTCCCAAAAGCCACCACCAGTGCCAGTGCTGCAGACATGACAATATATTGAAAACTGTAATATATATTCCTCTGTCTTGCAAAAATTGAAATTATTTTCCCCAAGTTTTTTTTCCCCAAATCAAATCATAAAAGTTTAATTTTGGCAAGGCCTCATATGAAGAACAATTTGCAAAAGAAATCAAAGCATTATTTATAAGGTTAGGAAAATGCTGTGTGCAAGACCAGTTTTACAGTAAAAACAACTCTGTCAAAACATTCAAAGCAAATTCATTCGACTTTCCCTTTAGTTATACTCATTGTGTGTTATACTGAGTTCCATCTTAATGACTAATACAGATAGTATAAACACTCTTCTAGGATAGGAGGTCAGATTAGACAACAGACACAGTCAGGATATCCCACTTGCATTGTCAAAGCATCAGCACTCTTAGTTCTACAATTTTCCCCATAATTCTGGCACTTTGCCAGGGAAGACAAACACAAAACCAAAACAAACCAACAAGAGTATCAGTATATCTTACATTTAAGCTACGTCCTTAAAAATTCTTAGTTAAAACTCATCATTCCTGTTGATTTCAAAAACACTTACCATCACAATTGTGCATTACATTATTAAGAACACAGGCATGAACCATCACGGTCCTGTGTGCTTACAATGTGGCACATTCTGTTACACTTTACAGACCACTTTTCTTGAGTTCCCAGTCAACGTTCTCAGCACAAAGGAGACTGCCCAACAAGTCAAGGGGCTTTTAATTTCCCAGACCCCTCCCACCATTGCTCATCTTTATTAAAGTTCAACAGTTTCATAAACTGACAAGTAACAAATAGTTTTTGAAGGTTGTAAATAGGAAGTCTGTCATCACCAAACAAATGTGTTTGTTTTCACTTTACTGTTGTATTTTGCTAACAGTTGTCTTCACTTCCTTGATACACATCGGACAAAACAGCTCGACTACTTTCACTGTACTGTACTGTCAAGACAGTGACATTGACTTTAGAAGTATTTATTAAAATAGTCTTGTTTGTTTTGCAGTGAGCATCACATTCATGTACTTTCATTGTCATGTACTTCAATGTCATCTACCTTGACTTCTACAAAGCTTTTGACACAGTCCCACACAATGACCTTCTCACCACATTGGACAGAGATGGGTTTGAGGGATGGACCATTTGATAGGTAAGAAATTGGCTGGATGACCACATCCAAAGACTTTGAATAAATGGCTCAATGTCCAAATGAACATCAGTAGTCATGTCCCTCAGCAGTCTAGCTAGGACCAGTACTGTTCAATATCTTTATTAATGACAGACAGTGGGATTCAGTGCACCCTCAGCAATGCTGTGTAAGTGCTACATACCACCTTCATGATTAAGGACTACCAAAAACATCTCTACAAAACTACCATGCAATCCAAATCTGAGTACTTTTCCAGGATAAATATAATAACTTAAATATTGCTTGGGAAAAAATAATCTTCATTAACTACAACCTGAACTATCTCAGAATTCCAAGCTTCTACACCCAGCAGCAAGATGACAGTCTCATTCTAAGATGACCTGAATAAAACAAAACTAAACTCTATCAACAGCATTAAAAGCATATTCAGTGACATTTAAATATGGAAACACTTTCTCAATTATATGATCAACATGCAAATGTTGGAATTCTAAAATTGACGTAAATAATTAAAATAAAATGTGGAACTTTGCATACATCTATCAGGAGCAGAGAATAACAAAAATGTTAAGTTAGTTTCATGTAATCACTAGGGGCTTTTAGTCTTGTTTTAAAGAAATGAAAGAATCCAACCAAAACAGGATAACTAAATCTTAGTGGTTTCATAACATGCCACAACTGCCCTGGCAAACAAAACTTGCTACGTGTTATTTCATCTGATTCCCCCACCCCTAAGAAGTTTTTCTGAAATGCTATGGAAAAGAAAAGTTTCATATCAAGAACAATAGTTCGTTTCTCTCTTCAATCCCAAATTCTTTCTTTGTGAATCCAAAAATCAAAAGATAATTTACCTGAAAAGTAAACTATAATACAAGAGTAAAGGAAATTAGTACTAAATTAGTACTAACTTCAGGGTGGGAGATCTGCAATTCAAAATTCAGATCATCTTCCTCATAGAAATAACGTTAATCCAGGAGAGACATATTTTAGCTGTAACACAGTCATCCCTTTGCAGAATAAATTAGTTGACTTTCTACAGGTGCAGGTTGATCATTAAAAAAAGGGTTGTATCTTTGTCAAAAACTCAGCAACTATTCAAACTGTTCTTAAAAAGCATAAAAAAACCCAGAATTTATAAACTTGCTGAAATACAGATTTGAAAAAATCTGAGCAGCATCCCAGTTTCTCTATTAAAGAAGCCTTTCAATGAAAAAAAAAAATTATCAGATTTCCTTACATCACTTTTATTAGGTTTAAAAGTGCTGTTTTTCCAAGAATAAGCCCAGTGTAAACTTTTTCCCAAAAACACAATAAACACATTCATGAAAATAAATAACCACTTTACTCTGCCTGCATATCTTCCAAAAGATTAAATTATGCAGTCCAAACAATTTTAAGGACTACTTCTACCATCAAGTGGAGTTTGAATGTGGTTATCAGAGGCTCCACATTCTCTCTGGGCATCTATTCATCAGACTCATGGATCAAAACAAACATGAAAAACCCTGAAATAATATTACTAATAATAAAAAAACCCCAAAGATCCCCCCCAAAGGCCCTCAAATCTAATCTGAATTTCTGCCTTCTCAGTTTCCTCTCATTACATCCTTGAAGAAAGCAGTATGAGCTTCCCTCAGTCACTCTTTTAAGGCTGAGGAAATCCAGTTCCCTCTCCTTAACTGAAGTGCTCCAGGCACCTAATCATCTTGTGATCCTCATGTAGACTTGTGGCAGTATGCAATTTATTTTTATGTATTGGTGAGCCTCAAACATAGTACTTCAGATGTGGCATCAAAACTGCTGAATACGAAGTACCAATACTTTCTGGCTGCTGGCCACACTCTTACTAACACAGCCCAGGACGTGGCTGGCCTGTGTCACTGCCAACCCACAGTTTGTCATCCACCTGCATCCAAAGTCCTTTCCTGGAAATCTGCCTTCTAGCCAGCCTGTACTGTTGCATGGAGCTACTTCATCCCTGGTGCAATATTTCACATTTCTCTTCACTGAACCTTACAAGGCTTCTCCTGTGAGGCCATTTCTCCAGGTCCCACTGAATGGTGACGCTGCCTGCCAGCATACTGAAAAACTTGGTATCACCCAAATGTACTTTGAGATTAGACTCCAGCCCATCATCCAGACAATTAAAAGGCACCACATAGTACTGGCCCCAAAATTGATCCTGGAGGGTTGCCACTTGCCATCTGCAACCAGCTGGACTTTGCTTCACCAATCACCATCCTCTGGGTTTGGCAACTCAATCAATATCCCACACATCCTACAGGTCACTTATTGGGTCCATCTCTCACGAACCTGGAGAGAAGGCTACCAGGGCACACCACATCAAAGGCCTTGCAGTCCTACAGACTTCTGTTTTGCAGAAAGTTATCTCCAGCATCACACTAGATTTTTTCCATGCCTAGTTCTTAGGCAAGTAAAAAAAAAAAATCACCAAGACTCTATTGGTATTTCCCCTGATAACAAATATAACAAGAAGGATAACACAAGCAGGGTCAAGAGAGAGGTGGCTATTAAAAAAAGAAAAAGCATACACCCTCTGGCTTATGCATAGTGACAACACACCTTCAGGCCTATCCTTTCAGAAGTGAGTGAAAGAGATATGGAGCTCATGTGCAAGTCCATGTGTACATCTGTGGGGAACGGACTAGTAAGAAGTGTAATTCCAGCTGTACTCCTGCAGGAAAGGAAATTCATGCTCTTATCTCAGGAGTTTTTCTTCACAGTCACCAATAAACAAGTATCAATCAAACCTGACAGAACAGTCTCCAAGAGAAGTACCATGGTACGTGCTATTAACTGGATTCTATAAAGTTTCCCATGAAATACTAAAATATACTATTGGTTTAGTGAAGTTTTTTTAGAAAATGCTTAAGTTGCCTACCTCTACACCCAAAATAATAATTAGCATTCTTGACTCGATTCTGCCTAATTATTTTATTGCAAGGTACTATTACACTCAAAGATGTTATAATCTTCCTTACAGCTCTCTGTAAATTTGTCTCACATATGTTTTTAAAAATTATTTTTAAAAAATAACATTGTTAAAAATCACAAAAAAAGCTATGAAAATGTAATTTTATTCATTGGAGTGAGAAAAACACTGGACATTAAATCAACCAGTCTCATTCTGTTCTGAATCATTCATCTGCAGTTTTTCAGTGACACCACGCTGGATTACAAACATGATTTTGTATGTTGTTCCTCCACTTTCTTTTTTTCCAAACAGCTTGTTCCCTTTTATTGCTTTTTAACTACAGAAGATACTTCCACAGGAGTCCAATCTAAACACTAAAACTATCTTTAAGTCATGTCACTTTAAGCGTGTCTCTCTCCTCCATCAGGGCCCAAGTTCCCATGACTACATGGTACACACTCAGTCAGCAGTTACCTGAACAGCATACTGAACAGAGGCACCAAAGAGCACTTTCAGTTTCTTAACTGATGAGCAAATATGAAGAAGCCTGTTGGGAGTTCAAAATAACAAGCAGTACTTCTCTAAAAGACATACGAGCTACCAAAAAATAGTAAGTACTTTAAAAAAGGTGCCTAAAATGAACACAAATTCTCAATAGGCAAAGGTAATTCATCTGCCATGACTGAGACTTTGAGCTACCACTGAATACTTACTTCTTTGTTTCTCCTTGTATCAGTCACACTTAGGTAAAAGAAGATTGCCTGCTTATTACAACCAAATGTTTCGACTAATATCAAATGAAGGGTAAAATCGATTACATACTAAGTGAGTAAGTATTGTACTATGTAAATGTAAAAGCACCCTCAACTGCTTTTTTGTAAAACAGGCTATCATAAATAGAGGATATTGCTGTCAAGTCTCCTTCTTCATCACAATTTAAGTATCATGATCAGAAGCCACCTCAGCCTCTCTGTTTTAGGATGCTCACATACCCATTTTTGTGGCATAATATGCCATTCAGTGTAAAAATAGTAATAATTATCCTGATTTTTATTTACTAGGCAAAAAAACTCTTCTTGTCTTGTTTTTTTAGGATGGCCTGCTACCAAAAGCATACTTTTTTGAAAACTGAAGATTGCTTGTGGTCTATTATGTAAGAACCAGATCTTAAGTACAAAGGCCTCTGTGATGCAAGACTGTTTCTGCTGCCATAAGTAACAGGTTACAAGGTTAGGAAAAGCTGGTTTCAAGTCTAGTGCTGGTGGAGTCTTGTGGATTCCCACTAAAAAAAAAATATTTCTATTTTAATTAAAAATAAAAAAGGATAAAAAATAGGATGTTACTATTTACCTGTTTTAATAATACAGAGGGGATGCTTCAATGGAAACAAAGGGATAGAAACAACAGAAAAAATTTTATCCTCAGAAACACAGAAAAGAATCGATCTTAACAGTTTTCACAGACCAGACTAATGAACGAAGTGTCTAAATATTGCCAACTAAAACAAAAAGCTGATTTAGAATGGAAGTGCTCCTGGTCTGTTGCATGGTTTCACCTGCCACCTTGATAGAATACTGTCATGGGAAAAGGATCCTGTGATAGTGTATGAAGTCACTGTAGGTTAACTGCCTACCTAGCACTTTCAGTGCTACATTAGTTTCTACAAAATCATAAGGAGGAATTATTATGTCCCCTTACCCTTGTCCCAAAAGTCCTTCTCCCAGCAGAGTAAGAAAAGCTCACAGAAACGGAAGCATGAAGGGAAAGTTACGAATGGGAAACTGAAAATGATTAATATCTGACATACTTTCAAAAAAAAAAACCTTTAAGGCAACACAAAAACCCCCTCATACTTTCCCCTTTTCCATCTCTCATTGTAGGCAAGTGGCCATGACACGATGAAGAACATCAAGAAATCTGTCCCCTTTGAGTTATCTTAGGTTATACCAGCTTTGCACTGAGAACAATAAAATTAACGTTAGGCTAAGCATGAGCCAAACAATCATTCTGTCACTGATACAGCATGCACGCATCTGGTACAGGACTAGTCTAGACCAACAGACCTTTAAGCTTGAGCAGATCAGCACAGTGAGAAACCAAATGAGCAACAGTCATTGCAGAAATGGTGGTTTGGGTTTTTATTAAAAAAAGCTAATTAAAACCAAACACACTTGCAGCCATATTTCACTACGCTCATCAGCTAAATGTTAAAAAAGGATGCGTATGACAAGATCTTATTATCAGAAAGCACATTTTGAGTTTTCAACTTCTCATTGAAGAGCAAAATAGAGAAATAACTAATCAATCATTAGAGATGCTCAAGTATTACTAAAGTGTAACAGTAAAACAGGTAATAGTAAAATAGGCATCACAAACAACTGCAGCTATTCTTTATTGTATCATCAGCTTCCACTTGTCCTTTCTTATCTCCCAGTCTGCCTAGAGAGGGTTTAAACATTTAAGCTTAAGCTCTGTATCTCAAGACAGTCCTGCAAAACATCTGCTGCTTTAGGAGAAAGACTTAGAACTGCCTCGTCATGATAAGTGAGTTTTTCCTTGTGCGCAAAAACGTCCTTTCAGCTGGAGCTGGGACACAGTGGAATGGTAATCAAGTCAATTTTGTGGTGATCCCACACGTGCGCTACTTATTCTCAGAACAGATGTCATAATTCCCTAAAAATTCCAACTAGCTCACACAATAATATCAACTCGAGGATTAAAATCAATTCTTCAAAATCTATTTGAGTAACACAAAACATGGAGCTACTGTGGCTATCACAGCATGTTTGATTAGAACAAAGAAGAGACTGTATTTTAAGACACCGTGTCAGTCATCCGTCTAGACTTTTTAAAGTAATTAACCACCTGCATACATACAAAATAATCCATCTCTGCATATGAATATTATGAAAATCTTCTCCCAGTTTCATGCAGAAATATGATGTTAAAATGTTTACTTTCCATGAGTGTAACATGCTGAAGAAAACAACGTGGAAAAAAAGTACATACAGATCACAAATTCTCTTAAATTAGACTTAGACTATAATATAATGGTTTTGTTCTCTCCCCTCAGAGTCTGAAAAGAAAAAAAATCACTCCTTTAGCAAGAGAATGAACCTTAAAATTTGTGTTTATGGACAGTCATTAGATAATACTCATGCTTTCAAAAAAATTAATAGAAAAATATATTTTAGCTCTTGGTAACTATGTACAAGATGCCTAAACCCGACTACAAAGATGATAGGTTGTTGTGGTTTTTTTGTCTAGTGTTAACTGGATGACAAACCATTAGCTTTGCCTTTTCAGAGGGAAAAAAAAGCTTGCAAATTTTCAATAGTCTTGGTAGTTTAAGCAACATACCATGAAACCTTTCCAGTTAATAAACTGCTACATAGCAGCATGTACTGACTATTTTCTCCTTTGATAATAATTAAAATGGATGCAACTAAAAGTTTGGGTTTGTTGTGGGTTTTTTTTGAGGGGTGGTGGTGATGTGTTGGTTTGTTTTTTTTCCTTACTAAGTCACCCAGAAACACACAGAAGTCCTTCAGAGAAACTTTCCCAAGTTTCCTATTTTTTTTAAGGTATGCCTTTGTATTTTGTTGGCTTTCCACTAAAAACTTACCAAATGCAAAGTCATCAGAATCAGTAAAAATGCCTGCTCTTATTTTTCATCCAAAAGTTATCCCAAAAATTGCATCTTACTGAATCCAAAGTCTCCTCTAAAAAGAACTTCAGTTATACTAGGAAGAGTCACAACTAGTAGAAAAAATATATATCAATACACCCAGTCGAACTAACTGCACTTCTGCCGGAGGACAATCAAATGAAACATCAGCAATTGAGTCCAACATCTATTTTACTATTTCAGAAAACTTCTTAGCTGTGTTTATTCACAATTCTGTAATGCCTTTGTGGAAGCAGATTGTTACTGTTTGACTCAGGATCAACAATTAGATAGAGACACAGACACACAAACCAGTCTATTTTTCGTCACATTCTTTATGAAATGGTGGTTCTGATCTAACCACTGATCTGAGCTATGGTAGTAATTACACCAGACTGAGAGGCTATGAAATGGATCTAACTTTCATTAAATGCGTTTAATTTCCACACCATTTATGTTCAGAAAATAGTTCTAGTTCACAATCTCATTTAAAATAAAGAAAATAATTACTTTATCCACAAACCAGCTTACAGTCACTGAGGTAGGTGCAGGTTGTATTGAATTAAGTTAGCACTAAAATAATGAACCAAGGTCCTTCAGGCTGCAGTGCTGTAACAGCACAGAGCTTGACACTGTCTGCAAAAACCCAGCAAGGGCTCCAACCTACATGCAACATTAAGTTAAAAATTAAACACCTGCAAGGATGGGATCATCTCTTTTGCCTTAATATAGTGGGCTCAAAAACTGAAGATCAGGAGCTGCTTGCAGAGCTCTTCAGTCATCCACAATGGATGGACAACAGCAGTGGCAGCAGGAGCTACAGAACTGCCACTTCAACCATTCAGTTTCAATCCCCTGCTTCCTATGAATCACAGCCCTAGGTAAGCAGATGTCCAGAAACCAACTGAGCTTGACAGTAGCAGCAGCAGAACTGCACAGGCAAGCTACAACTACAATAAAGACATGCAGTCAAAGATTTTAATGGAGCATTTCACCTGTCATCTGCATTTCTTCACGCAAATTAATAAAAATAAACTTGGGAGAGTTGCAGGGTTTTTTCAGTATGTAACATTGGAGCCTATTTATATCTTGTTTTCCATCAAATAAAGCTTTCTTATATTTACAGATAATAAGACAACAATACAAAGCAAATCCAAGATCAAGTGAAACTGCCCACAGTTTGAAATAGGGCACATAAAAGAGTTATATAAACAAAAAAAATTCAAGAAATAGCAACACAAACACTGGAAGCATCCAATATTCTCTAGTCCTCTAATTAATTGCTCTAAAATCAAACACAAAAACTTTGAAAATACACCCTATCCACACAAATGGTGCAGAACACTAGGTATTTATCCTCCATATTTGGTTTTCTTGGGTATTACCACGCTCAAACTGCACTGATGTATCTCCCAAATCATGAAAGCATCACCCTGTATTCTTACCCTAGAAGTCACCAGTGATGGCAGAATACATATTTTCATTTAACTCTATGACTGCTGTCAACTGTACTAATAAGTCTACTAATGCCTCTACCTATTCCACATAGTTAGGGGGCAGCAATACTGCCAAACCCAAACAGGTTGATTTCTGAAAAATCTGTAACTAATCATGGTTTAGTTACACGACAGAAAAACAGTTAACAGTTACAGAAAAGTTACAGAAGTTAATCTAGGTTACATAATTAAAATAAAATATATAATTTAAAATATAATCTTATAATCACTCTATTACCTAGTCAGTTATTGTAAACAATAGCACAGTTTAATTTTTGAACATAGACAGTTTTTCTGCTAAGCCAACATTAACTAATTTTAATCTTCTGGTATTATATTTTTATACCCAAAAGTATCACGAGACCATCATGATTAATACTCTTTCCTTGCATACCAAATGCTTTGCTCATGCCAACACATTCAGCAAAACTAAAAAGACTCTATTAAATCCATCTCTTAGATCCACGCTGACTCCCGAAGAACTGAAAAATACTTTATGAACTAAGCGTATAATCCAAAACTATAAATAACTGCAATCTATGAAACAATAGGAAAAAATTCTTCTTTCAGTGTCATCAATACCGTTCAACCAAGCTCAGGGTGTCTTGTTTTAAAGTCATATGGAAGACGTTTCCTTGTAACTGCTGACCTAGTCCATAGGAAATCACACTGAAAACTCAAATAGGAAGCACTGGACCGATACCCCATAGAAACCAACTCTGGAAGTTTACCCGTTTTCACACTCCTATTTCTTGATAGTGAAGCAGGATCAACGTTAAAATGACACTCGTAATAAACATTTAAAAATCCCCAACGCTGAGGCTTCAAAGTTGAGATGCTGAGACTGTATAATCACTTTTGCGGCATTATTTTGCTCCTCTCCTTCCACCACCTACTTTGTTTTCATATAATTTTCCTCACTCCACATTCATCCTTACCTCATTTCTTAAACGAGGTCTCCCTTGGCAGGTTTCTGCAGAGTTCTGCGCTGACTTGATCTAATGAGTAGCTGGGGAAAACCTCTGCTAACGTTCCCAAACAAAACTCAACCTTCATCTTCCCTCTAAAAAACCCAACATTCACACTTTTTTTTCTACTGCAGCAACCACCAGCACCAAAACCACCAAAAAGTACAACAGTAATATTTAAGTTTGGTCAACTGCTTTATGCACTAATGATTAAGACGCCAGGGCAGGAAAGCTTTCCCTAACTAGCTCAACACAAGAGCAAAGTTCCACAATTAAAGACCAGATTACATGCATGCCAGCCTCTAGTTCCCGTGGATTTGGGCGGGTGGTACTGCCCCGTCCCTGATGCTTTCTCAAAGACACAAAAATTAAGAAAAAGGAGAGGTGGAAAGATTATTTACCTCTTCCAGGAGTGTGACTGTATTTCTGCAGTTCTGCAAGCGGGTGGTGAAGCTGGAGGTGGTCGGGGAGTTGTAATCCTCTGTGGTCTCGGCGATGAACTCCGACACGGTGATCTGGTCCGGCATGATCCTACCCCACCGTTAATGCCCAGAAGCAGTCGAGCACACAGATCCGACGAAGGGGAAGCCAAGTTTTGGGTGAGAAGGTGGAGGGGGAAAAAAAGGAAATTAAAAAAAAAAAAAGCAGAAGGAAAATGTTAGCAGCCAGCAGAGACCCGCAGCATCAAAGCCGCTGAGCCGCAGAGAGGCTGAGGCTTCGCCCTCCACACCCAGCCTCTCCCCCGGCCGCCCCCTCCTCCTCCCGGGCAGGAGGTGACGGGGGGAGAGGCCCCGATACGGCCCCTCTCGCCCCGCTCCGCTCGGCCCCACCGGTGGGGAGCGCTCCCTCGGCTGGCTGCGGCCCCCCGACGGCTGCGGGGACGGGGCCGCCTCTGAGGAGCCCGGCCCCGCCGCCAGCGCTGAGGGGAAGGCAGCGGGAGGGAGGGAGGAGGCAGGATAGGCATGAGGAGGCGTGAGGGGAGCGGCGCGCACCCGCCAGCCCCCACCCCGCCGGACTCAGCCTCTTTCCCCACCCCTCCTACCGACCCCCCTCACGCCCTTCGCCTTAACCGCCGCTCCCGCTCGCCGTCAGCTGAGCACTAACTTGTGCGGGCTCCGGCTGCGCCCCCCGGCCAGGGGGAAAGACGGGAAGGGCCGGGGGTAGGCGGGAGAGGCGGCGGGGGTTGGCGGGGGCTCCCGCCGCCGCTGACAGTCACCCGGTGACTGACACGCGCTGCCCAGCGCCCGCCCGCAGCCGTTACGTGGGACAAGGAGGAAGTGTTCTGCGCAGGCGCGGCAGCACACCTCCCCCTCCCCCTTCCCCGCGGCGGCACCGCCCCCTCCCTCGGCCTCGCGCACCGCCCGACCCCCCACCCCACGAACCCGCGGGGGGCGCCTCGCGCCGGGAGCAGCGCGGAGGGGGGGGGGGGGGGACGGGGGCGGTGCCTCTTATTTTTCATTATCTATAATGATGAAAAGGGGCTTTTTGGTGGAGGCGCACGGGGTCGGGGGGTGCTGGTCTGTAGCTCTATCCCCCCAGCCGGGCTGCCCGTACCGGCAGCCGTGTGGCGGCAGGGCCCTGCCTGCCCCGGGCAGCCCCTCTGCGTCCTGAGGAGCCGCCCGGCTGCAGCCGCGGGAACCCCCAAGGGCCAGTCTGCGGAGTTCTTGTTCCCCGCTTAAGCCCATCACGGCTAGTCGAAGCCCTTCTCCTTCAAGCCCTTGTAGTATGATGATACCACTGCTGATGAAGTCATCACTTCAAGCAATTTGACTATATAGATTTTTACCATCCTTATGCTTAGGTAATTTTTTGCAGATGTCTTGCTGTGTCTCAGTGACACCCTTGAAGCTGCTATTCCTGACCCGTATTAGTAATTCTGTTTCTGAGCCTTCCCAAAGAGAACGGGAGAACGGTGTGTGACTGGAGCGGTGGGGCCGCGCAGTTCACCGCACACAGCACGGAGAGCGGCAGCAGCAGGAGCACTGCCCCGAAACCTTCCCCGCATCCCTGGCATCCTCCTTTGTCTCGTTCAGCAGTCCTGCATCCTCTCACAAGTAGTATTTCTGAACAACCTAAAATACCCTCTATCCGTTATTGCATCATGTAACTCTTGAGCATTGACAGACAGCAGTAATGAGGTGTGTCTCCCCCCCCCCCCTTTCTTTTTTTTGTAAGCTTAGATTTTTGGGGCCCATATGTGCCTTTCTAAAGAAGGCTGAGTCTCAGGGGGCTCAAGTAATTATGGTCATCTGCTGTTTCAGTCTGATTTGTTTAGTCAGACTGTGTTTTCCTTCTCTTTGTATCTGGGATTGTCTCCACAGAAGCTCAGAAATTCAGGAATAGAAAATATTCTCAAATCTGAACAATTGAAAAACAACATAATTATACAGCTATATCCATTTCAAAGTTTTGATTGTTCTGTATATAAGGACCTAGTCCTGTATTACAATACGCTTAGGCTTTTATGTGTTTTTTTATGTAATGATACTAAAATGCTTGTACAACTCAAAAGTAGTTGGAAAAAATCAACAAAAGGCTGTGATGCCTGAGTAAGCATAGAAAAGGAGATACTTGCTTTGTGTATACCCATTAAAAATGATCTGCATGTAGTTCTGCTGGCAAAAATATGACCAATACTCCTGAGAAACAGTCCTGCCTGAACATGTTTCTTTGATTTCCTTGCCTTGGCAGAAGCCCTCTGTATGGCCGGGTGATTGCTGCTGCTGCTGCTGCTGCTGCTGCTGCTGCTTCACGTGATCTGACTTTCCGGCACAAAGCTGCGGGCTCATTCGGATGAGTGTTAAACGTCATGAGACTCTGCAAGGTAGAGTAGGCAAGAGGAGGAGGAGAAGGAAGCCAAGAAAAGAACCGTGTGGGAGTTGCACTGAAAAATGGATTTGGGCGAAAAAAAAATTGAAGCACTGAAGAAGCGACTTGAGGGGTAGGAAGAAAATCAATTGAGGATTGTGTTTGTAAGAGCAGTGGAGGAGGAAGAGAGATCAAGAAGATAAAAATGGCTGTTGGTATCCAAAGCAGTATGGAAAGGAGAGTGAAGACCTGACTAGGGGTTTGGGCCAGGGAAGAGCTGTTAGTAGCATCAAAAAGAGCTGTTTCAGTGTGCCCAGCCTGCATGGAAATGGGATGGATGAGGGGCTAGGATATGGCCTGAGGGCCAAACAGGGTCTCCATGGTCATTCCCTGTAATTTCCTGCAGAACATCGATCATGGGCTGTCACCCAGCTGCTTCTGAGCCAGACCTATGGTCTGGGGGTTGGCTACGGTGCTCATGTTAGGAGGAGAACTGATCCCTTGCTAGCAGATCTCAAGTGAGGATAAATCCGTCACACTGATGGGTAAACTGGTTTAATTAACTGAGTACTCTCACTCTTAAAGTGGAGTTGTTCCTCTTCAGGCTGAGCTTGAGCACTAGTCTTTGGATTATAAAATAACCACATCTGCTATCCTAAACAAATCCCACCCCCAAGACAGAGGACCTCGCTACAGACAAAATGTCTTTAATACTATTTAGAGAAAATTTAAACCACAGAATTGAACAGAATGCTCAACAAAGAAAGGGAGGAGGCAGGCCAGGGAAACTGTAACAGTGAAGGCTGGCAGAAGTGAAGGCACAGCAGAGAGTAACCATAGCTGAGCTTCTGTGTTTTTCTCAACAGGAAGAAAAATGATATTTTAAAACAAAATATTCTATATGTATATATAAAATAATTAATACAGGTGAATGCTGGGGGGAAAAAAAGAATAGCACAAGGCCTAAAAATGCAAAGGGAAGATAAATAGCTACCAATCATAATTGCCTATTAGTCTGTTTTTCTGATAGTTTTGAAATTGTTAACTGTATTAAAGAGAATATGGTGCACAGTTTGCTGCTTTGAAGCAGCATTTCCTCTTTCCCTATAAAAATGCTAGGACAGAAAATAGCCCTATGGGCATGACCTCTTTAGGCTTGGATTATCTTCACTTAAACTCACTGGAAGCAAGATTAGTTAATTAATATGATAATAAAAAATAAATGATACAACTTGCCTGTAAAAATGTGCTTACATTTAAACTAGTCAGATTATATAACTGTTTCAGATAGCTTTTAGTGGATTTCAGATTTAACCATGTTTCCTGTTTTAAATGGGATCAGTATCTGAGATTCACTTCTAAATTTGTAAGATGCACCTCTATAAATTGTCACCAACTGAAATCACTGTTTCACTTCACAAATGTCAGAGAGTAATCAGCAGAGTGTGAAAGTTATATTTCACGGCGTCTGCTCTAATGCTGTCTTCGTCTGTGCTAGATCCTGGGGGAGGCTGTGCCACAGCCTTTTTCTCATGTAAGGCTTGCCAGTGGAAGTTATGCTTATCTTACTGCTCTTGGTATTCTGATGTGAAATGCATCTCATGTCCATCCTGGGACAAGCTAGCATGGGTAAGGAGCATGCAAGCAGCCCTGGAAAGCACACTGATGATGCATTGCAGTCAAGGAAGTTGTGCTGTCTTGCCATCCTACCCAGTGATTCTGTCTACAAATCCATCTGATCCCCTGGCCTTTTTTACTTTGATTGCCAGTTAACAGGAGAGTTAATTACAGCAAGTATTTTTGCAATATTGGTGATAGTCACCATGCTTAGGGAGAGGCTAGGGAACATGGCAACGAGAGCACAAACTACTAACACAGGTGTTTTGCAACAAGCTGAATAGCAATTATGGTATTTTCATTTTATAGTACTCTAGTCATCTTAGATTTAGATTGAGATCAGCAGTTTGTTCACAAGAGCCAAGCAGTAGTCATCAGGTGATGATGACTCCTATCATTGCAAACTTTCAAACATTACAGATATGTGCCAGAGGTGAAGGCACTTGCGTAGCTCTTGGTGTCAATGCAATTAACTGTTCAAACCACTGGCAAGGTAGCAAACAGCAAGGTTATCTTATCATTCCACTATTGATAAGGAGGCAGATACAGGAGGCTGTGGCCCTGCTGTCCAAAAGCAGAGCTGTATTTTTGGCTGTCTAGCTTTAGTTGTGTGAAGTCAGCTCTTCAGGGTATCAACACCTCAGCTGTGCTGAAGACAGTGGTGGTTCTCCTGTGGGATATGGTTATGCTGCCTGCAGAGAGCAGCCCTGGGACCACCCCGAGGCCATGCTTGCCTGCTGCATAGATAGGGAGCTCACAGATACAAACTCAGGTGTTGTTGCTGCTTGGTTTTTGGAAGCAAGCTTGACCCAGGTCCCTGGCTGTGCACCAAATATGCTGTCAAGCATGCTCAGACAAGCTGCCTCCAGGGCCATTTGCAACCTGTCAGTGTGGCAGTGAAGTGAGTTGTTAGCTGAAGAAGGAAACCATGGTGCACATGGCTACTGTGCAGATGACTCCTCTGGATTAGTACTGTCATAGTCATGCCAGCATCTCACATGTCACATCTGTCTGTTTTGTGTTTTTTTTTTTTGTTTTATTTCCCAAGTATGAAAGAGATTATGCCAGTTGGCAAATAAGGGTTTACACCTGCACTCATTTCTTTACTTTCAGGTTTCCCATCTTGGCTATTACTGTTGATAAACGTGGTAAAGATGAAGTATTAGTGTTTAATTAAAACAGCAAATCATTGAAATACACATGCTTTTGTTGGTAAACTATATAGTTGTTCTTTTTTTTTTGCTCCTTAGCATCTTCACAAACATGGAGAGTATCAGCAGCTCAGCAGCAAATAGCAACAGAACTACTGGCGTGCTGAAACTCATCAGGAAAATATCCTCAGGCTATGCTGCTCTACTATACTGCTATTCTGAATAAATTTGTGGTTTGGTGTTACATTCATACATTTCAGCCAAACACAGCAGTCAGCACTATTTCCCATCCTCCTTCATATCCTAACTCACTCTAAGGGATCACTGTATGGCATAAGGCAGCCATGGTATTTGATACCCTATTGTCCTAGTTTGAGCCAGGAGAAAGCCCGTTTTCTTTTTACCGATGGTTGGTTTGACATTCCCTGAGAAAACATCTGTTATGGTAAATTGCTTTTGCTACATTTTTATAATTTCATTTTCAGATAACTTCTGACAAAATTAATGGGAAATGCTTATTTAAATGTATGGCCATAAGTATTAAAATATCCACAAATATTTCTGAACATCAGCTCTTCTCATTTGAGTTGAATGTTGGGAGTAGGGGATAGAAGGAGCATCAAATCAACAAGAATCTCAGCAGGGTGGGTTTGGCCTTTGGTTTTGGACTGTTTCTTGGGCTAAAACTCGATAAACTTGTGTTAATGGCACTCCTATCATTTTTTTTTAAAAACAAAACCACCCCATTTATGTAAGATCATGTGACATCACCGCTTTGTACTTCAGCAGGAAATGTTTAGTCAGGACGAGTTTCACCTCCAGGAGCAGTGTCCTCTCAGAGGATGGTCCCTCTGGCTGACTGAGCCTTGTACGAGATGTAACAGTGATGTATTTTAACCTGCAGCATGTTTACACTTTTAATATCGCATAAATGTGTGATGTACTCACAGGAAAAGGCAAAATCTATTTTGAACATTGAAGCCTACATCACACATTGTCACTGGTGCTAATTTGCTTGAGGGGAACTTATATGGTAAACTGTGAACTGTTTCTGCTTGAGAAAGAAGGCTGTTGGATTTTACATTTGCAAACAAATCTTTGAAATTATTGTGTTCTTGGGACAGAATAGTCGGGTAACTTTCCAGTCAAAGAAACATGTCCTTATCTAAATTGTATTGCTGTACATGCAGAAAACTAAAATCCATGTTGACTGTAATTCTGTATTTTTAAGAACACTATCTACCAATATGGCCAATGGACTACATGAGCTGCATCAACAATGTGGTTTGCTGCTGTGACTGTTTTGGATACAAGGATCAGCTGCTTTCAATTTTAATACTGGCATCTTTGAGCATTTGTCTTCATTTAGTATTTAAAATTAGATAAGAAAACATAAGCAACTGTCTCAGAAACTACAGTATTAGTTTAAAAGCCTCCTAGCACTAGCAATAATGGCTTAAACAAAAGGTTCTTTTTGCATTCTTTCAATATTAGTATGATAGCAAAAAGAGAACCCATTGTATTCTCATTATAAATGACATTTTGGTAACATTCAGATCTTGCGGTTTTAATGCTGTATGTACCAAATGAAAACATTAAATCTGGACATCAGAAACATTTCACTGAATGATGTAGTTTGCATCTTATTTACTTGAATGCCCTGTTCAAGCAGCTTGACTGAACAACAGATAAGCTCAAGTAGCCATCTCAAAGGACAGCTGAAAATAACAGCACTGAAAATGAAGTACAGCACTGAGTTACACAAGATTAAGCTGACTAATCTGCTGATTCAGTTTTGCCTTTGTTTTTTGGTTTTGTCATGCAAGATCAAGAGTCATGCAGACAAACACGTAATGGCATTCCAGGCTCACAGCAACAGAATCACAGAATCACAGAATGTTAGAGGTTGGAAGGGACCTCTGGAGATTATCGGGTCCAACTGCCTGCCAGAGCAGGACCAAAAACTAGGGCAGGTCACTCAGAAATGCATCCAGATGGGTCTTGAAAGTCTCCAGAGAGGGAGACTCCACAACCTCTCTGGGTAGCCTGTTCCAGTGCTCTGTAACCCTCACGGTAAAAAAGTTTTTCCTCATGTTGAGGTAGAACTTGCTGTGCTCTAGTTTGCATCCATTGCCCCTCGTCCTATCACAGGGCACAACTGAAAAGAGATTGGTCCCTCCTTCTTGACACCCACCCTTCAGATATTTATATACATTAATAAGATCCCCTCTCAGTCTTCTCTTCTCTAGACTGAACAGCCACAAGTCTCTCAGCCTTTCCTCATATGACAGATGTTCCAGTCCCTTAATCATCCTTGTAGTCTCTGGTGGACTCTCTGAAATAAATCCCTGTCCCTCTTGAACTGGGGAGCCCAGAACTGGACACAATACTCCAGGGGGGTCTCACTAGGGCAGAGTAGAGGACCTCCCTCGACTTGCTGGACACACTCTTTCCTAATACACCCCAGGATTCCATTGGCCTTCTTGGCCACAAGGGCACATTGCTGTCCCATGGATAACTTGTTGTCCACCAGGACCCTGAGGTCCTTCACAGAGCTGCTTTCTAGCAGGTCGGTTTCTAACCTGTACTGGTGCATGTTGTTGTTTCTTCCCAGGTGCAGGACTCTACACTTAATTCTTGTTGGACCTCATTAGGTTCCTCTTCGCCCAGCTCTCTTTGCCCAGCAAACAACAAGCAAGGGGCTGTTCCCCTGCCACCTCTGCATCTTCCAAAGAGAAAAACAGCAAAATGCTCACCAGCAGCAAGAAGCCACAGGCTAAGGACAGGGAAGGCATGCTCTTTTTTTTGTTGCAGATATGCTGAATTTGGTATTTTTATTGTATGGAGATGTTTTTGTTAGGGATGTTTATTTAAGAAACCTTACTTCAGTTCATGGGAAGCATAATACTGTGTGCATTGGGAGACATCAGATTCAAATACAGCCCTTAAAACATCTACAGAATATAAAAAAACCAGCAGTATATTCTTCTGTAAGGACTGTATTTTGGACAGTCCAAAAATATCAAACTCCTATGAATGCTGATAGGTGAGAAACTGTCAGTGGAGCCTCTGGTACATTTAACCCTTGCCCACCGTGCACGTGGGAGCTTGTTCATTCCTCATGGAGAGTCACTCAAGGACTGCTGACCCCATGGAAGCTGCTCTCCCAGTAGTATGCACCATTGCTGGGTCCATGAGGGTGAGGACCAGCATGGGGGAAACCTGTGTGTTATTCTTGCATTCCTGACAGCGAATCCTTGGAGGACTGCTGGGAAGGGCAGGGCAGACACATTAGCATGAGAGCAGGCCATGCCAGTGGGATTGCAGAGCACAGCACAAAGCAATTATTTCATGAAGGGGTATGCTGACTGAAACAAGAGAAATAAGAGCCTTTCCAAAGCAGGAATCATAGTAGCTGAATATTTTTTTTATTATTTTTTTTTTTTTTAATATGAGAAATAGCAATGACTAAAATCAGAAAGTGATACTGCGGAAATGAACATGTTGCAGGGCAGCTGGCATAGCAGGCTCTCCAAAATAAAAAGAGAATTAAATAAAGCCTCAACCCGCACTGCAAACATTTCAATATTTGGAAACGATACGGCTGTGTCATTATCCGGCACATCTCTGGTTCTACTTAAGCTGCTAAATGTATGCTGACGGCAGCGTGCATGTTGCCTGCAGTGAAACAGGAGGTTCAGGCCAAAATGAACCTGGAAAGCAGCTTGAGAATGAAATAAGGGCTCTGTAGACCTGGGATCATGGCCTTGAGCTACCACTCATGGCTGTGCATACAGCATTTGATCTCTGTGTGCAGCGTTTCTCTATCTGTGAAATGCAGACAGTTACATTTATTTTTCAAGGTGAAAGCACACTGGCCTCTTTCAGCTGTGTAGTACAATATCAGAACTAAGTATTTTTATTATACATTTTATTGTAAGAGTTTAAAAAAATAGCTGAAGGATGAGAAGGGATCTCAGGCCAAAAGATTTCATCAGCATTTTATTGGATAAACAGAAAGGACTGGGAGGTAAATGGAAAGGTTGCTTTCTACTTGTTGTTCATGATGTGAAAATATAAAGCAGAGAGATCTGGTTTTATGAGGGCTTTTTTTTCCCCTCTGTATTCTGAATTTATTAGCATTAGAGCAGAATTCAGTGGAAGATGAGGGACTGAAGGACTGTCATGCTAAGCAGATACACAGAAGCAAATTGTGGCTTTACACAAGCTTTTCTGAGACACAATTTTTACACGTGCAAATGTATGGGCCTGCTGATCTGAAGTTCAAAAGCTGGCTTATAGTGTTCACTGAGCATACTTCATTCCTTATTTTCCTAAATAGCATCTCGTTAGGGAAATGCTGGAAATAAATCTGCAGATGTTGGATGTTACAAAAAAGGAACTTGGAATCACTGAACTTACTAGCACATCTGCATTTCCCTTCTACTAACCTCTGTTTTCAAGGATGCGTCAGTTGGCCAGACCCTAGACTTGAACTTAACATAGTAAGCTTTCAATTTAAAAGCTATGTCTTTTGGGGTTTTGTGGGTTTTTTGGTTTTTTGTTGGTTTTAGTTTTGTTTGGTTGGTTTGTTTTTAGGGTTCTGTTAAAACCCAGGATGGCAGACAACCATCTGGAAGCTTCTGAAAACTGGTCTTGCTGCATGAACACAGTCTCCATTGGGTCAGTGTTGACATGGTGCTAATGAAAATAAAGAGGTTTGGAATGTCAGTCTAGAAGTCCATCATAGCAGCCCCACTTCATGACTGCTCATTTGCTTCTGCTTTTAACCACTGAAACTGAACTTGCTGCTTCCTAAGTTAAATGTCTCTCCATTGAATACAGCAGTGGATGATCATCTGCTCATCTGTCCTCCCTCTAATGATTTTTTTAATGCATTGCTGATTGCATAAAATTTGAAAGGGGGACAAGAAACATGTCAAAATTCTTTAGTTCCTATGAGTTGTGTGGGAAAATAAAAATAAGCAGATGAGAAATACGTTTATTGCCCCTGTGGATAGAAAAGGCTCACCCTCATCTTATTATCAAGATAATTGGTGTAGGATAAAGATCTGGAAAGTGTCCCAATCATGGGAAAAGTTTTACTGATGGTTTGTACGTCCTCAGGACCTACAGTCAAGACCCAAATCCGTAGGAAATCAGGTTTCATTAATTTCTATTATCTCACCACTAATTATTTGCTTTTTGGTGGTTGTATTTTATTTTATTTCTCCAAGAATATCTAGGAGCAATAGGACATAAAAACTTCAGTGCTTTTTCAAAATCAAACAGGAATATCCAGCCTAATAGCTTCATACTTTTGAAAAGATGATTGTTTGACTTCTGAACTCTTGCTTATTTAAGGCATCATGGACTTAAAAAGGGAAAATACGCATAGCCATGTGACAAAGCAAATTCACCAAAGGAATATTTATTCAGTTTTCAGATCAGCAGCAGTGATTCACCCTTTTGGCTGGGCTGGAGCACAAAATGGTCAACCATTTTCCCCAGGGAAGAAGAAAAGATGAAAAGTCCCTCACTAGTGTGATGGCCACGCAGGGAGCGGAGACCTGTGCCAGCGCAGCTCCAGCCAGTGCACCAGGTACAAAGAAAACTTCAGCCTTAACAGTCAGTGGTGGTGTTGTAGGGGGTTCAAGTCAGGCAATCCAAATGTAGCTTTTAGTGGTTCAATGAAACACAGTAAAAACTTTAAAAAAAGAGCACTCACCATCCAGATATTGAATAAACAAAAGCGTATTTAGACAACTGTGTGCTATTCAGCACTTTACATCATGAGAAGAGAGTCCCTCCTCTTTCAAGCCCCCGCACAAATCTTGCCATAGATTTTTCAGGCTGATCTCAGAGATCTGATGTTTTTAAAGTTAAAACAACATCAGTTACCAAAACTAGAGTTAGAAAAGGGTCCTTTTTATACCCTGCCCCCCCTGCAGCTTTGAAATCCATGAAAGCAAAGCAAGCTACATAATAATAGTGTTTGTTCCAGTACTTGCTCAGGCAGTCAATGATTTGTAAGGATTTACTGATTTATTGGTTTTTTGATCCTTGGAAGGATCAATAGGTTAGACTTTCTCTGAAAAACACCCACTGCAGTAATGTCTGAAGTGGCATCAAGCACAGAAAAAAACCTCAAACACCACAACTAGCAGGTATTGCAAATGATAAAAGCAATTTCTTTTGGGATAATTTTTCCAAAGGTTCTGGTCTCCTTTTTTACATTTTATACCAGTTAATTATGTCTTTCTTATTTCTTACCGATTCCATAGTGAATCTCTTGAAGAAAAACTTGAAAGCCTGGAAGCTGAAGATCTCATGTCTCATCTGTCACGACCAGAAGCCTACCTATATGAGGAGAAAAGATCGAATAAGTAAAACTGACCAAAGCTATGGGACTGACAAGATCACTTACTCAGTCAGTTGGAAACAGTATCTATTAACATGACTGCTTCAATGACAGCAATATATCACACGTTGTTTGATTGCTGCATTTGATATTGTGAATTTCTTTGTGGTAAGCAGATCCATTAGAAATCCCCTGAAAATAACACCTTGTTAAAAATTGCTACATGAGAGCTTCATTTAGCTGACCAAGAAAACTCGTCTAACTAAATGTGGCAACTACTCACTAAGCTGCACGAAGTGCAGAGTTGGTAACATCACGTGTCCAAGTTGTCTGACACTTCAGAAGACCCTGGTTTCAGATGTAACTTCAGTCTAACTATTCAGGCTGAAAATTTCCATGTCAGGTTTATGCACCAGACTGATCTTTTTTGGGAGATGCAGATAGGATTTGAAGGATAAAGAAACTGGGAGGAAGAAGTGGCCTGACAGCGAGGAATCCTGTGTGTAGGAGAAGGGAGGAGGATGTGTGGAGATGGTCATCCTGAAACATGGACAAGTGGTTTCACACTTTTTCTTCAGACTTCTCCACCATTATATTGCATATTATTTCCAATTTAAGACTTGCATTGCTGCAGGGGAAGGAAGGCGATAGAGATGCTGCAGAGCCTCTGGAGGAAGTGGGTAAGACTGGGACATACCTTTCACTCTGAGACCTGCTGGGCTGATCTCCATGGTAGGTCCAAAGGGACATGGTGGAAAAAGATGTACCAAGGCTTGGGGCCAGATATTGGCATTGGGAAGAAGAAGGCCACCCAGAAGCCATTGCCTTTAAAGATAAGGTGGTAGAGCAAGGAGACTGGGACAAGCCACGTGAGACAGAGATGAGGGCTATGTAGGCTGGAAGAACAGGAAACTTGACAATGACCCATAAGGATGTGATTGGCATCAGAGGGGCCAAGGCAGAAGGGGAGTGGGAGGGAGGCCATCCCCAGGTCACACACTTTGCAGAGCCAGTCTGTTTAAGGGGTCTGCACGCCTCTCAATTCCATAAGGAAAAGCGTATCTCCTCCTCTATGAATCTGGTTTTTTTACCTTCTCTCTAAGAGAAGACTTGTTACTTCTGTTGACCTACTTGCCCAGAGACTGCTGTAGTTTGTTTATGGGTTTTGTCCTGTTTGTTTTATGTTTCCAAATATGTCATGTGGGTCTGGAGGCTTTCCAACCCTTAACATTAAAAATAACATAGAATAATCCCTGTCTCCGAAACACATGGGATTCAATTAAAAATTGCGACATAAAATTTTTTGTTGGGATGTTACTATATCTCTTTTCCCTTCTGTTTCTGAGCCTTTAGAATACTTTCAAGTGATGTTGTCAAGTTCTCTTTTGCCATTAGGAAAGGTAGGCACGTCTTTAAGCAGCAGATTTCAGTTTTTTTACATGCTGGCTGGAAAGGATCTGAGATTCTACCAGGTGTGCCACCAACTTAGAATCATAGAATTGTTAAGGTTGGAAGGGACCTTAAAGATTATCTAGTTCCAACCCCCCTGCTATGAGCAGGGACCCCTACCACTAGACCAGGTTGCACAAAGCCTCATCCAACCTGGCTTTAAAAACCTCCAGGGATGGGGCATCAACAACCTCCCTGGGCAACCTATTCCAGTACCTCACCACCCTTATAGTGAAGAATTTCTTCCTAATATCTAACCTAAATCTCCCCTGTTTCAGTTTAAAATCATTTCCCGTTGTCCTATTGCTATCTTCTCTGATGAAAACCCCTCCCCAGCTTTCCTGTAGGCCCCTTTCAAATACTGGAAGGCTGCTATAAGGTCTCCCCAGAGCATTCTCTTCTCTAGGCTGAACAGCCCCAACTCTCTCAGCCTGTCTTCATAGCAGAGGTGCTCCAGCCCTTTGATCATCTTTGTGGCCCTTCTCTGGACCCCCTCCAAGGGGTCTATATCTTTCTTGTGCTGAGGGCTCCAGAGCTGTACACAGTAGTCCAGGTGTGGCCTTGCCAGAGCAGAGTAGAGGGGCAGAATCACCTCCCTGGTCCTATTGGCCACACTTCTTCTAATGCAGCCCAGGACACAATTGGCCCTCAGGGCTCCAGCACACACTGGCGGCTCGTGTTGAGCTTCTTATCTACTGCCACCCCTAAGACTTTCTCCTCAGGACTGCTCTCTAGCCATTCTCTCCCCAGCCTGTATTTGGGCCTGGGATTGCGCCCACCCAAGTGCAGGACCTTGACAGCACGGGAGAAGTAACGGTTATGGGCTCTGTCCATAAGGAAGAGGTGTGTCCTTTGATATGAAGGCAAGGGTGTAAGAGAAATTTCTGCCTCAAATCAAGAATGGTATGGTTGAATATTACATTACATGCAGTAAAAAGCCCTGGGTGCTGCACTGGTTTTCGTGGGCTGGGAAAGGCCTCCACCAGCAGACAACCAAGTACCACAGGCTTACAACAAAATCAGAGCCACTGGCAGCCCTGGGTCTGGCTCAGCCCCTGATGACATGTCTGCTTGTTGTTTAACTTTACAGCACATCTGTTCCTTTTAATGATATTATCCATCTCGTTAGGCAAAACAGTCAGCTTCATGATTATAGGTTTATACTATCCAAATAAAAGCAAAAAGGGGAAAATAATAGTGACTCATTGCTTTTCTAAATTGAGTGGTGACCTAAGTTCACAAGTGACTATGATTTACATTAGATTATGCTTTGAATTGAGGGTAATTTATTTTTCGTAAGTCCAAAAAGTCACAGAATCTTCTTAGGTCTGCAATAATAAGCTATGGAATATTACTGAATTGCCCATTTGCTATAGGCAGTGTTGCCAGCATTTGCACTTAGATCTGAATGGTTCAGGACAATTATACTCCCTTTCTAGATGTCCTGCTCATTTCTGGGCTCATCAGTGCCACAGCAACCAGCAAATAAAATGAAATATGACAGAAATGCAGAAAAATATTTAAAAGAAATCAAGTTGTTTAAAGTTATCAGGACTGATTGATGAGAAACAACACTAAGAAGGAAGCATATGCACCTCTCCTAGAGAGGAGAAAGGTAGTTCAGTGAATAAGATGCTCATGTGGGTTCAACACCCTGACTTGGTGACCTTGGACTAGTTATAAGAGCATTATTCAGATGGTAAATTCTTCAGGCCATACACCCATGCAAATGTTTTGTCAGGGTAAAAAGTCTTTTGAGGCTAAGTACAGCTTTTATAAAACTCTTGACCCGGGGACCGCAGTAGAATTTGGGCTGTGTCAAGATGGCACCTTGACTCTGTTTCATACCCAAAAAAAGAGAAAGAACTGCTTCTCAGCCATCCTTGGCAATGTGAAGGTAACACTACCAGCTTTATGTAAGGTCCTTATATATGACAGTGTATGAGTGGGTGCGAGGAGTGAATAGAAAATATAAAACCCCAGAACAGATTGAGAACAATGAAAACCTGGGGAAATATGATTGCTTTTAACACAGAGACACCTACACCTAGAAGAGAAAGACTAGTTGGGGCTCAGGTAAGAAAGAGGCCTAGGTGAGAACAGGGTGACATTAGTGGCAACTGGGTGACAATTCAATAAAATAAAACAATAGCAAATTCTACTTGTCCTTAGATGAGGAAAGTATTTCCTCTTGAGCCTGATTATAAATACATAAAAGCATATGGAATTGATTGGTACAATCTAAGTGCTTGACTAACACTTGTTCTTAACTCATAAGTATAATGAGCTAAATCCCCAGATTTTTAAGCTTTTAGAACTTGTTAAATAGTGTGGAAAGAAAATGGATTCTTAGGAACAGAATATTAAAAATGCCAATATATTAGATATAAATAGTCTTATGCAGGGATATTGCAGCAAAGAGGAAAAGATAATGAAATATTTTTACATTCTTCAATTACCTTTATTTGATATTGCTTAAACTCTGTGTGATTACATGTAATTTAATGACCTATTTTGTTTTGCTTTTCTTTCTTAGTAGAATGCACAACCTGAGCATCAATAATAGGAATACATAATTTGCATGTCTAATTAATATTTTAGGAAAATTTTTAACCAGCCAATTTTCGTGTATGCTTGAACTGGATTTAACCTAACTAGAAAAGCTCAAACAAGCAAAAGTTAATATTGTTTCTACAGTCAGTGATGTAACAATAATAGTAGTTGTACACCACTGTGCTGAAAATCAACTCCCTTTATGTCCAAACAATAGCGTGAATCACAGAATTCTGACCTTGGTATACAAATGTGAACATGTAGTAATTATAGCTCTTGTGCCTTCTGTATAAACAGACTGCTTCATCTGGAAATGCTGTAGGGTACAGCTTCATTCTGCAATTTACTGCTAATGACTGAGCAGAAAGCTTTTATATCCCAAGAAATTTTAAAATAAAGCAGGTAGAAAAGATCTTACTTCCTGCAAATGAAAAAATTTAGCTGGTTATTTGAACTACAGGGAATCAAGTTATCTCTCTCTCTACAGTCTGTTGATAAGCATATCTTACAAATTTAAAGATTGTCTTCAAAATCACATTTTTAATAGGCTAAATGACATGTTCTTGAACAACTATAAGATCAAATAAAATGCCTTTCATTTCATTCCAAAATCTGCTTTAGGTTTGTTCTGTTCATGTCCATTTCGTTGTCATCCAAACAGGATGTAACAAACATTCTTTGGCTTTGCCCTAATCCATGATTTGGATAACACTATTAAGATGTGGTCTAACAAGCTTCAGTGAAGCAAATCTGAGTATATTTGTCTGTGAGCAAGCCACCTCAGAGTTGGTTTTAGCATATCCTATGCAATAGAAGCTCCATCCTGATCTCATACCTGTATGTGTTTTCAGTGGTTCCATAAAAATACACCATCAAAATACTAGCATGTTTATAGGCAGGTGCTAAATGCTGAAAGAAGTAATAATGGAAAAAGTCATCACTGGATTGCACTAACCACAGCAGTATATGAATGAATTTGTTAAACAGTCTGGCTTACCCTGGATGTCCATGCATAGCTGTCATTACAAGACTTGAACAGGTTCTTGGGAGTTGCTGTAACTGACCTTTGGGAATCCTAGGGCAAAATGCTTTGTGTGGTTGCTGCCTGGGCTGAGCACTCAAGGCAAGGAAAGGCAGCACTCAGTGAAAACCACAGAAGCTGGTGACCACCAGGACTGGATTTCTTGTCACAACATCTATGACTTGACTTTCTGTTTCATCTTCCCTTGTGCACAGGTACCTACCTTACTGCATGGTCAGGTCACTCCATGCCAACAGCCTGCTCTGCTCAGGGTGTACATCTGCCCCTTATTTTCTGCTCATTTTACCAGAGATAATTCTGTTTTCCTTACAAGTTGCTGATTACAACATCAAACCCAGCATAGAGCCCTGGAGTGACCCTGAAGAGCTGACTGACAGCTTCTTGATGATGAGTCCCTATTTATGACACTTTCTGAGAAAAGTCAATTTCTCAGTTTTTAATCTATTAAATAATTACAGTGAGGACTTTAGCTAACTCTAATTTCTTAATAAAAATGTTGTTTCGTGCCAGCATTTCTACTAAAGTTCATAAGTATTACATCAATAGTATTGATTGTTTTTCAGGAAAACATTAAAACCTCAAAAAATAACAAGATAGCTTTCTTGAAATGAAACATAACTGCCTTAACTCCATCCTAAATGGCATGAATTCCATTACTTTTCTCTGGTTCTTTATGAATAGTGCCTGGAATTAGCCATTCCAGTGTTTTACACTGGATTGATATCAGGCTGAGAGGATTATTAATCCTCAGGTCATTCCAGCAAACTTTTAAATACATTGTCAAACTATGAGCTTTCTTTCATTCTTCTTGAAATATCCATGTGTTTGAATATGTAGGGAAAATTAACTTAAAAATTCAGATAACTTGTTGGGCAGTAATTTTAGAAATAACAGCTGATAAAAAAATAATAATTTTCTTTATATTTAGAATGGAAATTAGTTCTCTACCCTCATCTGCTGACATGATCATTACATGATTATGAATTATCTTGAGAGGATATTTGGGCTGTGCAAATGCTATAGAAGAGTTGCACTGGACAGCTTAAATCTGGTTTAGGAATTCATGCTGCAAAACATGGTCATTCTAAGACTCAATAGTTTTGTCATACATAACTCTGTTGGTCTATGATGTTACAACACGTTGCTTTAGAGGGCTGGAGGGCTTAGGCTTACTCGTTTGGTAATTTTTTACAGTCTCATTCAAAGGTGAATTTCCTTTAAGACTCAGATACTTGACAAAGATTTGTATTTAGACTGAAGGACTCCCTGGTCTTTGAAGCCTGTCTTTTATTATTTGTCTAAGGGCTTGTGGGTGATGGCATTGTGACTCAATTCTCATTGTATCCACTTTAGAGTGACCTTTTATGACTTCTGACTATGTCCATCAGCTGTTTCTTGGGCTCAGGGAAGAATTTTCATTTTGTGGAGGCAGGAGCTAATCAGAGTGTCTACTGCGAAGGCTCAGACCTCTGGAGAGCTCTCACTGATCTTGTCAAAGGTATATTTTTATATTTGATGACAAGGCTGCCATCCACAGTCCAAGATTTTGGGTTACTTACAATCAATTTCTGAAGCCTGTGAGGGGCTAGTTACACATGAGAATGTTTCCCACCTTCTTTGTGAGGTTAGTCACTGCTTAATTACTTACTCAGTATGTGGTCAATAGCAAAATATCCTGTACACCATGTATGGATAATAGTTTAATAATATAATCTGAAGGTGACATCAAGTCCTCTTGTCACTGCCCCACTCATTCTCAACAGCCACTGATTGTGGGCTGAATTCAACATCAACCCATCGCTGAATGTATTTTTAGGACAAAGTCATTATAAAAATTAGAAATTAAACCTTGTGTAGCCGTGTTGAAGATCAGCTTGTCTCTACACAGTCAGGTGTGTATAGACTTGCCATGTCCTTCCTACAGCAGCTTTTCTACTCTGTTTTGGCAGCTCTCATGTGAAGCAAGCAGCACATCTTCTGCTTTATTGGTAAGTCAGGCACTAATAAGGTCTTGCATTGTCCTTGTGTCTGATCACGTGGCAGAAACCAATGAATGTATCTCATATATATTTATACAATGACTACAGATATAGCCTTGCAATCAAATCCTGGCTCTGTACTTGAAACCCCTGACTGAAGATGAGCACATCAGGCTCCGGTTCGTGGCTTCTGCCACGAACCGGAGCCTGATGTGCTCATCTTCAGTCTGATGTCTCAAGTACACAGCCAGGCTTTAATGACAAGGATGACTCCATGGTGCCTTCTGCCAACCCGTCTTGTCTTGGTACTGCTCTGCCCTTCAAAATGCTGTGGTTTTCATGTCTTCTCTTTCGGCGTGCGCCAAGCAGTACCACTCTACTTTGGAGTCCTGTGAAAATGTCACATATTTTGGCTGGTACGATGCTGCCAGCCATCCTGACCTTCAGTGGAGAGCAGAACTATCAAAGCATCTCTGCAGAATATCCCAAAATACAAGGCACATAGAAACCTCAATACAGGAATACAAATTTGTTCCTAAATTTAATCTTTTGTTCTTGTCTGCATCTACCCCTGTAGTGAGTCATGCCCAGATCCATACGCATGCCCTTTGAAATCCTACGTACTATGTATATAGAAAAATGAGATTAACTCAAAGTAAGAAACAGAACAGAGCCTTTAAAACTTAATCCAAACTCAGTCCATGCAAATGGAATTCTTTGCATCCATTTTAGTGAGGTCTGACTCAACTTTTAGACTGTAAAAGTTGGATGTATCTGACAAAGTGTCTTTGCCTGTTCACTCCAGGCTCCCTTTATCATTACTGATGATACTCAATACAGAGAACTGAAACTAGGTTGCAGCTCACCTCATCCTACAAAAGTAGATGTTTAAAATAGAGACACTAATGTAGGTGACTACAAAGGTCAGATGAATCAGAGCCTAACCTGTCTCTTTTATTGCATGGCAGAAAGGGACCTGGGGGTGTTGATTGACAACTGGCTGAGTATGAGCCAGCAGTGTGGCCAGGTAGCCAAAAAAGCCAACAGCATCCTGGCTTGTGTCAGAAAGAGTATGGCCAGCAGGAGTAGGGAAGTGATTGTTCCCATGTACTCAGCACTGATGAGGCTGCACCTTTAATGTAGTGTTCAGTTTTGGGCATCTCAATACAGGAAACACATCAAGGTGCTGAAGTGGGTTTGAAGAAGGGCAACCAAGCAGGTGAAGGGTCTGGAAAACAAACCTTATTGGAAGCTTCTGAGGGAACTGGGGCTGTTTAGTCTGAAGAAGAGGAGACTGAGGGAAGACCTTATCGCTCTCTTCAACTACCTGAAAGGAAGTTGTAGCCAGGAGAGTTGGTCTCTTATCTCTAGTAACAAGTGATAGGATGAGAGGAAATGGCTTGAAGTGGTGCCAGGGGAGGTTTAGGTTGGATGGTAGGAAAAGCTTGTTTACAGAAAAGTTTATCAAGCACTGGAACAGGCTGCCCAGAGAAGTGGTTGAATCACTATCCCTGAATGTGTATAAAAATCATATAGACTTGGTGCTGAAGGACATGGTATAGCAGTGGGCTGGTAGAGCTTGGTTAGTGGAGTTAGGTTAAAGGTTGGACTGGATGATCTTACAGGTCTTTCCCAACCTGAACGATTCTATGATTCTAAGATTCTATGCTGCTGACTAAGAGAGTAGGGTGCTGAGCCCAGAGATGTCCACCTACCCCAGAGATGCTGCATGCCCTAAGTGCATTGTGGCAGGGCCTTCTTATTTCTGCCTGAACCATACTGTGGGCAGATACAAGACCATACCTCTAATTCTACATGGAAGAAGAGGTGCCAGGAGGAAGAAAACAAATTATAAAACAAAAAACTTTTCATGGAAATCCCAAGAAAAAAATACCTATTGGTGCAGTGCCATGGATGCTGACACAATTTCCACTGGCAATTTAATGGGAAGTTGTTATGATCTTTAGATTTTCCTCAATAGAAAAAGTTACAGAAATAAAATACAATAAGGTGGTATGTTTTCATATAAGTTTTACCAAGTTTATTTTTACCAAGAGAAGAATTATGCAGCTGAAAAATACCCTTTTTTCAGTTTCACTTGTGTCAGTTTTCTGATCAAGCTCACGTGATGGCACTTTGGCTGCCTTTTTGGGGACCTCATGTATTGATACTGAGACAGAAACAATCAAATCACACAAGTCACAATTCAGACTGAGTGTTTCCAGGCCCTGATGGTAGTTAAAAATACTCAATAACTCACACATTACACTCTCTAAACATCTCCTACTATTTAGTAAATCACTTCACAAATAAATTAATTTCACCAATGTATTAATTAGTTAAACTGGCTAGTAAGTCACTAGTATCTCAGCAAGTGACTGTGGATGGCTATTTTGGATACACTCAGATGTGGCTGGCTCCCCTTATAGAAAGCAGAGATGAGCATGGTGGGAATCTTGAGGTTTCTTCTGCCCTTCTGCAGCTGTCAAGCTGAGCTGCCTGCTCAGTGAATACTTGCCAAGTGCCAGTGTTAAAGAAAAAAGGAGAAAAAAAAAAAAGAAAGACAACTATTTCTAGGGCCAATTATCTAAATGAGCTGGAGAAACCTGGAATGACTAAGCTCCCAACCTCTGGAGAATTTGTTCTGAGCACTTTGATGAATTTTAAAATGGTGTTGCATTCTGGCTTTTAATAACGTAGCCTTGCTCTTCTTCTGGCTCTAGGCAACTGTTTTTAAGTCCATTTTTTACAAAAGCTGAAGGAAACTGAGTTAATAAGGCAAAGTCACTAAACCCACTGCTGCAGAGTGCCTGAGAGCAGGTGAGAAAGCAGGTGTGTGAACTTTCTGTTCAGCAAATAAAATTAATTAAAAGGGACAGAAAAACGTTCTGGTATCTTTAGCATGATCGGTGGCAATTTATGAAGCTTTGGATTCCTTCCTCTGATATATTAATGAACTGAGTCTGAATCTTGACAAAACAAGAGAGACCTCTGATTAAAACAACCACCAACAGGAAACGTCAGTCCCCATCCGTGGTTAACAGTTTTAAGTCAGTTTCTTCCATGAATAGTGCTAGAAATGCAAATATTTTGCTGCATGAGGTTGGAGTCACAAGCAAATCTTGCCCTGAAACACCAAGCCAAGTGTAGGTTTTGGGTGCCTTTGCCCCTGGGAAAATTCAGAAGCCTGAGTGAGCTGCCCAGCTGGAACGCTGGACACATAAAGGTGGGTTCATAGAAGAAGAGACAGTAAAAAAGAGGCACCTAAACCACCTAACAAACAACACGAGAGATGCAACTGGGCTTTTATCACAGCCTTCGATAATTCCAGATTATCTTCAATAATTCAGGGGGCTCTGTCTCTGTAGCAGACCTGTAGCCATGAATCTGCCTATGGAGGTGGGAACTAAAGTCAGCCCTTCATGTCTTGTAAGAATGTGATGCCCCTGAAGCACTTGAGCAGTTAGTGTCATTGTGTGTTGGGGAAGCTCCATGTTCAGTTCTCTCCTCTGCCTGAGCAGGACCAGGATTTCCAGCCAGTGCCAGTCCTCTCCTGAAGGCCCCTAGAAACATTTCTGCAAGGCCTAGAAATTGTCAGTATCACAAAACAATCAAGTTAAAACTTCCTTTGTGAAAAAAACGAAAACCAAAACCATAGAGCACTGTGAATCTAACTCAGATTTTGTTTTCCAGGGAACATCTGATCCAAGCCCCCTTCCACTCACTAATCGCCAGCCAAATTTTCTTATTTTATTTTATTGCACATTATGATTTACTGTACAGCTCTCTGTTCTTTATTACTTATAGAAGCAGTTGCACAGATCTTTCTCTTGATCTCCTGATCAGGAAAATACTACACAGATGCAAACAGAAGTAAAACTATTACTCCTCTGAGAGAACTCTTCCCCAATTAAAAATAGTGCCTGTGAGGGAAATTATGATCTTGCAAATAGCTTCTGCTTCTAAGAAAGACTACATTAACAGCACAAATGAGGCCAGATTTCCTTACATCAGGTCTACTGATTGCTGCAAAAGCAGTGCAGTAACTGACACAATTAATATTGCACAAATATCCTGGGAGGGCTTAAAAATGTTGAAATCCCACATATGCATCCTTCAGTACTTAGAGGAACCTGATCTGCCCAGCACATTCCAGAATGAACCTATTTCCTTTTTGGGAAACAAATATCTTGTTTGGTTTTGTCATGCACAGGAAAGGACAAAGCAGAAACATATTTTCTTGCTGATAATTACTGTCAAAACCCAGAGGGTGTTGTCAACGTTCATGCAGATGCTGCCTGGTCACTGTGGTCCTTCCTCCTCTCTTGTGTTGTATCTGGGGGAACCAGAGCAAAGTCTGCTGCAGTTTGCATGGGGAGCAGGAGCGGGATGAGACTGTTCCGTTTGAGTTTTCAAGGCCACCACTCATCTCCTACTAAACCTGGAAAACTAATATGTGTTACAGATGGCTGCAGGTGCTAAGGAGCAGAAGCACGAAGTGGGGATCTGAGTTTCTTTCCCATCTAAATTCACATTCTGGAGGGAGTCCAGTGTCTTCCTCCAAGACGCTAATTGACTTGTGTTCCACGGTTTGGCCCAGCTGATGATTTCTATTTAGAAAGTCCCTTAAATTATAAGAACAATTGTTCCACAGCTCAGGACTGAGATATGTTGTCTTGCACTGGAAAACTCAAGAAGAGCTGAACTAAACCCCTAATTAGTGGACTGAAATAACTGACATCACTTCCAGGAGGACATTGAAATAATTCATCCAGGACTTTGGTATGAGTAGAGGCTCTGAATTTTAGGCAACCAGCTTTTGAAAGTTACTGATTTAAGCCTTTGTCTACAATGGCCAGCTTTAGCAAACAGGGTCCTCTCCTGGTGTTGCTTGTCTAAGCAAAACATTGCCACTGTACTAGCAGCCAGCACTAGTATGCAAGCCAGGATATTATTATCCCCAGGAAACACTTTTTGCATTAACATGGTGGTTTAATGGCCTGTGATATTGTGAGAAGGCATTTCTTTCAAGCAGAGAGAATTTAAGTACTGGGATAAATAACAACAGGTGTCTTTCACCTGACTGTTACTGCTCCTAAAGCCCTGCTGGCACATGCATGTTTGCATGAACACCCAGAGGACTTGGGAAAGCTGAAACCCCACATGGGCAGCCTGAAGGGCAAATGCCTGTGGAAGGTTTTCCCCCAAGGTTGTGGTGAGCACAGTGCTGCTGCATTCCTGTGGAAATTATCTGTTTGTCTCTCAGTAGCTGTGGCTTTTCCCTTGGGGAAGTAGTAGTCAGAGGTTACAAACAGTGTTTTTTTCTTTTAGCCTTCTGCCTGTTTTTACAAAATGTGTAGGAGCACCTGAGACCTCTGTTCCTCCATCTGTCTTGGTTGAGGGGGGGTTGAAGTCTTAGGGGGACATGTGCACACACAGTGCAATTGCCTCAGCCTCATTTGTAGAGACCAGGCTATAAATATTGCTAGTTCTCAGTAGTACATTATATAAACTCCACTTAAATGATCTAAATTTCCATGATATAAGTTTTTTTTTTTCTCCCAGGATATAAATCATGCCGCAAATAAGATTTCCTTTAATTATAAGGTGTCCTTCAGCATCCAGCATCAAGAAAAACTGTTGTCTAAGACTCCTTGTTTTCCTTAAGGTCAGGCTAAACCTGGTATCACTGGCTGGGGTCATGTTCCTTCTTGCACCTGATCTGCTTAATGCTGCAAATCTCTTGTAGGAGCTTCCTTGTAAATCTAACTCTCTTGCTCAAGTTGTAGTGATTGAAGAACTTGGCTTAGGAAACCACTGATATGACTCACAGGACATGGGCCTATTGCAGATCCCAGCTTAGACAAGGAGCTGCTTAGGGCCTCTGGCTGTTTGGGAAATGAAAGAGTCTTAAAATGGGCAGAATTAGTGTTAGAAGTGATCCTTGGGGGAAGGAGGTTTCTGGCTGGAGGAACCTTACAGCCAGGCTGTTCTCTGTGCCTGAAGGCAATGGAAGGGACGAAGAGTAGCAGTTTATTATATACCATGTGCATACATCTACATACCACCCTATAGGGGGACTGAGTAATCACTGTTCTGAGCTTCCTAGGAACTCTGGGAAGAAAAACATAAATCTCAACAGTCAAGTGATTTCTCTAATTCAGACCAGGTGTCAGGTAGGCTGTCATATGGCTCCAGCACACAGGAGCAAAACATGACTTACAACCACCTTTTTATCCTTGTTCCTGCTGCTACTGACACCCTCGAAGTCTAATATTCTCAATGGTAAGGAAATTTGTTTCAACTGAGCCAAATCCCATTTGTCTGTCTAGGTAGTGAGAACAAATACCAGCTGTAGATCATCTTGGGTCAGAAGTAGATTTTTAACCCCATCCTGGTCAACATGTGAACATGAGAGCTCCTTTTCAACTACTTCATAAACACATAAAATTAAAATGATAAAGTTTAAATGACCTGTGAGATCTGGGATTCTGGCTAAGACTTATCTTAATATTGATTAAATCTGGAGTCAGATTGTGACATTAATTTAGGACAAGTGTAATATCATAATTATACCCTACTGGTTGATAATAATTTAAAAGCTCTACATTTAATGTAGAATTATGGTACCCATTTTTTAAAATGAAATACCTTCAGAAATTATTCTACTAAAGTAGAGATTCTCTTTGTTCATGAATATAGGTAAATACTGAATTGTAGGAATTTCTGATCCTGAAAAGCTTTGCTAAGTACTCAGCTACTAATTATGAACAGGAATCAAAGGACACCTGCTGAAATAATTATGAAAGAATATGCAACTACAACCTGCCTCTGATCACATGGATGGAGCCAGCATCAGCAGAGAATGCAGTCTCACACATTTTATGACAAATACACCAGTGGGTAAACAATTACATCAGTAAGCATATTAATTTGGATGACTACTGAACTGGTTGGTTCAAATGCAGAAGAAAAGTAGCTATATAGTTCCACACTAAATTAGGTAAAATAAACATTAGAGTTCCATGGTGCTAGCATAGATATTATTTGCTCAAAAATACATCTGGAATATTTCCAAACAATTCAGTTTGTAACACTTTTATAAATCAGGTAGGAAACTAGGATTGGATCTTCACTGTCAGCAATGATTTAATAGCTGTAAATTCAGGACAAAATTCCTTACAGGAATTTGTCTTCCTATTTTTGTCTAACAATTTGTTATACCCCTATAAGCCTTTTTCTAGTGGATGCTTAAAATGTCTACTAGTTTAAGTTGAAAAAAGCCTACAAATCAGTGTTGCAAATATCTGCAGAAGAAGTTCATCCCAAGTATAAGCTGTGACTCAGAAAGTCCTCCAGGTGAGATCCTGGAAAGCTGGGATCATAATCTGGGAAAATACAGCAACGTGTTCTCCCTGTTCAACTCCTGCATCCTGAACATGTCTGCCACTGCTGGAGACAGGATCCTGAAGTGTTGGCTCAGATGGTTTTACGTTCTTGTATAGAACCATAGTATTATGCTAAGGGCTTGGTGTTATGCTGAATCTAGATACCATAAGGCTTGTCTTAGTGCCTGAAATGTCCTGCTGCCTCTCTGACTGGCAGCTCTGGCCAGAACAACATTGCTGTCTATGCATTTGGCCAACTGCTTTAAAAACAGCATGCAGCTGTGCCAGCCTTGGCAGGAGACATCTCCCTCTTCTTGCCCCAGTAGTTTTGAGGAGAACATCAGCCATGTGCCCTGCATTTCTTACCTACATGCTCCCATCTGGCTACTCCAAAGATGAACAAGATGAAAGAGGGAGCCAGCTGTGCTTCTGCTGCTGATCTGGGTAGTGCCATGCAGTCACTTGCCTGTGGTCACATTGTAATTTGGTGCCAGAAGGTGGCAATTCCAAGGCCACTAATTAAAGCTGATTTCTTTTCTACCCAGACTGGAAAACAGATATGGAGACATGCATGTGGTTGCTGCAGTCCCACACCATCCCTGTGCCAAAAGGCCACAGCAGGCAAGGCCCTATTTGCTCTTTCTCCAAAGCAGGTTGAATTTTCAACCTCAAGGCCACTCTCCAAAAGTCTTTTGCTTTCCTAGATCAGGGGCCATTCTTGTGGCTGTACTGATACAGTGTTCGTATCTGCTGAATTACAAATGAGGCTTTCATCTGGGTGAAAAATACTTGTTTCATAAGATGTTTTAGTGGTTAGGGGTTGTAGGGTGGATGGTTGGACTTGATGATCTTGAAGGTCTTTTCCAGCCTTGACGATTCCATGATTCTATGATTGCACTATTTTATTTGGTCCATGAACACTTAGGAACATGGCTGTTTGGAGCCAAGGAGAGGATGTCCTGCAAATGGTTGGAAACGAAAAGCCTGTGACCTTTGGGAGTCACAAACCACTTGCAGGATGTCTCACAGTCATCTCCTTCCGTAGGGAAATGTTGCAATCTTCAGTTTTATTGGTTCCTTTACATCCCAAATTCTTTAAAACTGGGTGTTACTGGAGCTCCATGGCTCTGATACCGAACACTTTGGCACCATGTGGGTGCTGGGATCTTTACCCCTGCAAGCACAACTGCTCATTCCTTGTTTGCACATATCCTCCCTCCAGCCTTTCCTCCCTGCCCAACAAATACAGGTTTGAGGGATGGAAAAGCTGAAATAGGGCATTTTACTACCCGAAGCAGGGTTGTTCCCAGCTGTGCCCCAGAATCTGGCTTTCCAGCCCCACCCTACCCGCCTGTCACTGCTTCCCCATGAACCGCCTGACGGTCTCGGGTGCACTCAGCTTTGCAGCAAAGCTTCTTCAATTTGTTTGTTATTTTTCCTCCATCTTTATTTATGAAAGCTGCCTGCCAAAACGCCCTCCCCCTCATCACCAACCCTTTTCTCTCTGTTTTGTTTCCTGACGGTCATTTCATCCTGACACACCAGATAAAGACACGAAGCAGGAGCGGGGAACATCTGGCCCTGGCTGCAGAACATCGGCAAGAAGCTGATCTCCCAGAGATAAAACAAGACTTTTCCCCCTCTTTGCAGGACGTTGCTGTGGGATGTTCAGGGCTTCCTGCTGCCGTCCCCAGGGCGGCCAGCAGCCCCCAGCCAGCGCTCTGCTCTCCCGAAGGCAATTACAGTCTGCAATCATTTAAAGGCAGTTTCTTTTGACTTAGCCACATGCTTCAAATTGTTATGTGGTTAACCACCGAGCACAAACCCCCACACAAATACCTACAGATCAACTTGCTCCAGCCAGGGCGGTAGCGGTGGGGGCGGAAGGAGAGGGGGGAGGCTTCCTCATTTTGCTTTTGATGAGAAAATTATAGAGTTTTCTTTCGACTTTTCCAAACTGCCAGCAGCCGCCGCGTCGCGGTGTGCGCTGGTTGTTGTCATTTGCACATTTGTTCACGTTTGCTGCTGCTGAAAAGAGCCTTGTTTGACAGCCGTGGCCATGCACACCACGGGCCAAGTCCTCCACTAGTGTAAATCAGCTCATCTGGTGAATGGGAACTGAAAACACAACCTCCTCTCTGTGTGTGCTGTGCAAACGCCAAGCTGGGGGGAAGGCTTCTGCGCTTTGACGTTGCTCTATCCTATGTCCCTTAACTCTTATAAAAGCTGAATACTTTTCTGCTGACTCACAGAGGCAGATGGATTTTGTTATCTCCAGCCGAGATAGAGGAGGATACACAAAAAGCATCGCTGCCTCTTGGGGAGGCGGGGGTGTGGGACTGAACCCAGCTTTGGGTTCAGGAGGGACTGAGTTAGGAGCTTCGCATCATGCCCTGTTCAGCACGGATAGAGCTTGGCTCTTGGGTACCACATGGGAGGAGAGTGTGGTCCAGGCTGAGCCCTGCTGCTAATTAGTGTCAGAAATAATGAAGAACACTGTAATTCCCTCCCCCACCTTGTGCCCTCTTGCTGAAGCACTGCAGCTCCCCAAAGCCCAAGAGAGACTTAGAGCCAACAGCAACAAAAAAACCAACACCCCAGAAAAAAGCACAGAGCTCAAAACCCCTCAATAATTCCATTGCATCTCCATAAAGCTTCTCAAATTACAGTTTTTTAGTGAAGTAAATTAACTTCCCTTTGCTTGCATTTCCTCGTATTTTTGAGGCTATGAAGCTGCTGAGGAGCAAATTGTCTTAAAAACCAATCCTACATGGGGACAGTTTCAAAACACGATTAGCATGGCTTCATTTTGCCATGGGCCAGCTTTAAGATCAATCTTAAGTTTATTTTCCCTTATAAAATGGTGGACTAAAGACTCTCTAAGGTGGCTAGAAGAGTTTTGAGGGAAAAGCTGCAATCCAAACGTGATCCACTTTACTTAGGTATGAAAGAAAATTGATTTCTTTGCTTTTTGTGGAAAACAGTGTGAAAAGGAGGGTTAAAAGCTTTGGATGTGGCGAACAGTGAAAGTGGTTTAGTTCCTGTGGTCGATTTATCATCTAAACAGAGAAACATCACTGTGTGTATGAAGTTAGCTCTGCAGGACTCTGTGCCTGTCAAAACTGTTTATCTGAACTTGCCAACAACAGCAAGAAAAGCAGGAGGACTGGCAGTTGTGATGGTGAATGAGTTGGACACATGGAGTGAGGGTGCATGAGTTGGATCTCCTCACTGATGCAGAAAAGGCAGAAAGAGGGTGGGAACAAACATTAAAGCATGAAGGGTCTAGTCTCAGAGAGTTTAATGGTGCAGTTGGTTACCAAAAAATGACCTTTTGCAGAATATCTTCATGGGCAACTGGATAGATCTTTATTACCAATTAGCCCTCAAGCTGCTGAAGGTACAGGAGTAAATGCCAGCAGAAACAGCTACTGGGGGATACTGGCACATTAACATTATTAGCTGTAGGTAGCTGACCTGGGAATATTGCACTTAGGTAATTCAAAACTAATGTGATAATCACTTATATAGGAACTAGAGAGTGCTTGGTGTAGTTATATGAAGAGATATAAAATATTCCCACAGTCTGAATCAAACAGAACCTTAAACCTATTTGAGAGCTACCAGGACAAAAGGAAAGAAAAAAAAAGGGGGGAGGGAAGAGAATTCAAGTTTATAAAAAGAAACACGTACACAATGAGCTGAAGGTTGTGCTTCTGCACTTCCTGGTCTGGGTGTGAGCAGAAGAGGAAATACCGAAATATCACCAGAAAAACTATTCCTACAGCATTTCCAACCTGACTGAAACCAGAAAGTTCTGACAGTCCTGCAATAAAGGGGGAGAAAAACCCACAAGTGACCCAGTCCCAGGAATCCTGCTCATTGGAAAGACCATCAAATTTCAAAGGTGTCTTTGCCCATGCAGGGGGGTCTGGAACTGGATGATCTTTGAGGCTGCCTCCAGTCCAAAACATTCTGTAATTCTATGATTTGCTTAGACCTAGAGAAGTTTTTGTATTTCCCCTGAGTCCTCATCTGCACTCTGTATTTTCTGTGGTTCACTTATTGTTGGTGACATTTTGACCCTTCTGCCAGCTTTGAGAGGAGCACATATCTGCCATAGCCAGTTTAATCTCATCCACGACCAAAGACCACCAAATTCCATGTTAACCACAAAGCAGGGCACCACAGTCTGATCTAACTCAGGTGAGGCATTCCTTGTCCTCCCTTTCATTTTTTTGGGGTCAATGCCCTACAATGAGAGGACAAGCCCATGTACAGAGCAAGAACTGACATTTTCATGCATCAAATGTAATAAGTTTCAATGTTGCCCCATGTTATTAATTAAAAATGAATTCCTGAAGGTTTGCAGGCAGAAAAGACATGAGTTTGGTCTGGCTGGTCTCACACAAACCTTCTACTGATACCAAATATTGAAGAGAGCAGCAAGATCACATTCAAAGAGTTGTGCGGAAAGCTGGCATACCAAGCTATTAGTTTAAAACTTCAGATTTGGAAGCTCTGCAAAGAATTTGGAGAATGACCTTTTCCTTTTATTGGTATAAAAAGGGAAAGTGTTCTCTCCTCTTAATCCTGAAGAAATTAAATGTTAAAATCTCTTGATTGACATGCAGTATTATGCACTAGAATTCAGGACATACTCAATAGTCTATGGAAAATAAGGACTCAAGTAAAATTACTGCAGCAAGCTGGTTTTACTACAGATGTTTCCTAACATCTAAGCAATTTCTGAATCAAGCTTTTTTCCCTAAAATTAGAGAATTGAATCCCTAGAGCAGCTTCAAGGAGCAGCTCAGGAGTGTTCAATGCAACCACAGCCTCCAGCTGTGGGACAGAACAAAAGTTGCAACAGTGATGACGCTTTATCTTCCACATCTTACTCCAGCCACACTTCCATGGGTGCCAGCAATGAAATCTGCTTCCAAGAGGTCCAAAAAGAAGATCCATTCTTTTTAAGTGCTGAGTCACTGATTTTGAGACTGGTCAACTCGTTGCACTTGTGACCACAGTTTAACTAAAACCACCTGAGGCTAATAATGCCATCATGGACTCTCACATCCAAAAATGAAGCTAAAACCTTAGCTAAGCCTCATGGCTGAATGCAGCTTTCCAGTTCATTCAGAGCAGCATAGCACTCAGCATTTTCCCTCCAACAACAGAAAGCCCCTTTCTGGCCTCCCGGAACATTGCTGCATGAAATAGGTTTTCACTCCTACTGCAAACTTATTTAAGAGACAATAGGAGAAATAGTTGGCACATGGATTCTTCTTAAAACTAAAATCTAGATCAACAATAAAACATGAAAGGCCAAGGAAACATGCAAAAACACTCGAGAAATTCACATTTTTCTTTTAAGATTAATTTTGACTGAGATTGATACTTTGTAATTTACTCAGTGCGGACCCCCATTTCATGAGCTGTTTTTAAAGTCACCGAGGTTGTTAACGTAAAAGTTACTTACATGAGTAAGAATCTGGCCTTACACATTACATTCCATTACTGTAAAGTTTACCTAGGTGTTATCCAGGCTGCAGAGCAGCCACTACTTTTAGGAATTAAAAATGGATTTCAGTTGGGTTTTTTTTGGAAAAAGTTCCAACTTCAGCTTCACCCATCTGCTTTTTGCAGTTTGCTCAGCAGCCGCATTGAATGGACGTGTTCAGCCTTTGTCCCTGTCCCAGAGCTGCTCGTTACCAACCATGCTCAGCCCCAACGTGCTGTAACTCACCAGGATGTGTGCAGTCAGAATTCCCATTCCAGATTTGGTCCTCAAACCTAAGGCCATTATTCCATTTCAGACTAAAGCATATTCTCCCATGGGCAGCTGAAAACAAGCGTGTTCCTTCAGGTTTTCTTGCCACAAAAAGATAAAAAAGATAAAATAAAGCGAAATATAATAATGTTTTAAAAAAAGGAAATCCAATGTACAGCAATCCCCAGAGTTCTGGAGTCTAAGAGTGTTGATCTGCATCCACAAATGTCCTGACTGGTGAGGAGACACAGGCACTACAAGAAAAAGAGCAGGAAGGAAAACCTACCATGTGAACAAAGTAAAAAAAAAAAAAAAAAAAAGGGAAAAAAGAGAGAAAAAAAGGTCTGCTCGGTGGACAGCACTTGGGCTGATAGCAGGGATTTCAGGAAATCCAAACACTCAGGCAGGAAATCTGAACACTGGATAAACATGCCATAATCTCCACAGATACAGTTAACGTGCTGTGTCTCCCATTAACCCTTTGCCTGCCCAACGCTGAGGCTGAAACCAGATACGCAGCGCCTGGAAACACAGAGCTGCCCGGGGGGCTCACACATGTGAGCTGCAGCCCTGCCTTCAACCCTGCCCTCTTCTTCCCTCACTGCTCTGGTGAGGGTATTTTCCTCTCTTTATGTCTATTTAGTTAGAAAGTTAAAACATGTAAGATTTTCCAGCTCTGAAAAGATGATATTGCACCCTGAGTTCTGCAACAGCAGGGCAACCTGCCTGAAAGCCTCTGTGCCAACAGCTGTAGCTACCTGGTAGACTCCTGAAGTGGTTTTACCTGGCTGTCCCCCTCTTTTTTGCTGTAACACAAGGTTTATAATGCTGTCTGTGGGATACTTGCAGCTCCCAGTGATGATTTACTCCAGGACTGGTGCAGCAGGGGGTGGAGAAGCACCTTAGAGTGTTCTTAAAGGAACAGGAGAGTTAGAAAACTCCCTTTATACCATTTTTTCAAGGAACTGGGGATTAAAATTTGCAGTTCCTAGTAAAATTTGGTTTGGTTGCTTGTTTCTGGAATATAGACCACTCTTTGTGCCTTTGGGTTCACTCCCTATCTTTAAAAAAATTTTTTTTGAGGCTTCTTGATGGTTTTCTTTTATATGATCTACCCTGGTTAAACTATTAATGTGAAACTCTTAGCTAGCTCCAAAACTAAGAAGCAGCAATAATATTTCATAGAGCTGATCCCTCACTCCCACAGATGTAATTAATAAAGTGAAGTTTACGTGAGAGTTGTCCAATTGAAATCCATGGGACTACAAGCACAGACACACACACAATTAAGCCCCTGCACATTTGCAAGATGGAGCCTTCACTGTGGTTGCTGTAGGAAGACAATTGCAGCCTTCTCTGCTTTTCAGAGGTTACTGACTGCTAAGGCAATGGCCCACTTCCAAAAATGCTTCTCTTAACATTGACTCTTTGGGACAGACCTGCCTAAAGCATGTTGAAAGAAAACGTCGTGTCTTCAGATTTTCTGGTTCTCCTAGGACTTCACAGCAATAAAAAAATGATAAAAGTAAGTCCCTTGAATTTCACTTTGCCATTTGCTGGTGGAAGTAATTAGACACAGCGGTAATATCCTCTGACTGGTGCCCTTGCTTAAGGCTTTGGCAATTAGCTCATCTGAAATAGCCTTAATATAAGTCCCACATGCAATATTATCCTATATCATTATATTAAGGTACTCACTAGGAACAAAATAGGAGCACTATAGGAAAAGAAAAAGGCTTCGTTCAGCACCTTCTACTACTTATGGTGTGTTTCTACTTATTCAGGACATGGTTTAGTGGTGGATTTGGCAGTGTGCTGGGTTAACAGTTGGACTTGATGATCTTAAAAGTCTTTTCCAACCAAAATGATTCTATAACTTTATGATTCTATATTATTTCAAAGACAGAAGCTCTGACAAGACAGCATTGGGTACACCATTCCCTGCAAGAGGCCAGGCTTGGAAATCGTGCTTGGTCTACTGAGACAGGTTGTGTTGGCCAAGCGATGCCGTGAGGAGCCTGAGAGTAGAGGTGGGGTGGAAAACAGGGCTTTTGGGGCATCCCTGCCTCAGGAAATTTCTTCTGGTCTCCAGCACAGTTCTGAGTCAGGAAATATCTTTCCAGTTGGGTCCTCATGTTCCTGGTCATTGTCCTACTAGTTTTTATGATGCATGAGGCCAGTGATGGAGATCGGTCCCTACAAGTGTGTCTGGAGCAGTGGTGGCAGCATCTGTGCAAATAGCTGGTAGAACAAAGCCTTGGCTTTAGAGGCATGAAATCATTCCCCTTGCCTAGCACGTGCTACATGAAATGAGTACCAAATGGTTGCTTGGTGATGTCAGGAGAATTGGTGGAAAAACAGGGAAAAATTAAAACATGTCAGGGTTGTATTTTTTTTTTCTTGTTCCATGTGCTTTGCCAGTGAGTTATTTCAGTTATTCAATTTTTTCCATAGAGGCTCTTCTTATGTCACGTTTTTTTCACCTTCCCTTTTCTTGTGTTTTCCCCTTATTGCCACTCTTTTCCAATAGCAAAAGGAAAGAAAAGATAGAGGAAGAAAATAAAGTGCAGCCTTTGCATTTCTGTTTAACTGGAAAAAAGAGAAAATATTTGTAAACCCCTGAAAATATGCATTTTGAAAAAAAAAAGCCTTTTAAGAGTGAGAGACTTTTCATTTGAAAACATTCAAGCAGCTCGAGAAGTGGGATATAATTTATTACCACTAACATCTGCTGTAAATTAGTTAGAGGTAGGCAAACATTCTCTGCCAGGGCACAGTTAGGTCAAGGTGAGAGGGGATAAAGCAATAATTAAAAAGACCAGCGTCCTCCAGCTGCCTTCAATAGGCTGTCAGCAGAAGAGCAAGTGCTTGCTGCAGAACTGGCTTTTTGTCTAAAAAAATTGCAAAGGGTGGTGAAAAAAAAAAAAGTCATTGGCATTTTGAATGGGAAACTATCAGTTTATAAAGCAGCTCCAATAATTTACATACAGAACCACAAAATTATCTGCTTTTTTCTTTTTCTCATTAAAAAAAGCTAACAGAAGGTTGTGCTTATTGTGAATTTTTTGATGAGAAATTTCTGTTGAAAAGCTCTACAGAGAGGTGTTATTGTTAGCCCTGGTAAAAGGGAGAACAGGGACAGCATGATAGGTAGAGTAACAAAGCTGACAAAAATAAACCATATAGAAACGTTTCAGCAGAAACAGGGTAGAGAGAAAAAAACTTGAAACTCAGGCCAGCATAATTATCAAAGCTAAAAAGTGGATAAAGATCCCTGAAAGTGCACAGCAGCTGCAAAAAATCTACCATCACCTGAGAAAAAAAGCCAGTGGCCTTACTAAATACAGATGTGAAGATGCTTGCTTCTAAATTGGAAAAAAATCCTCCACCACATCCACCCTTGATGTACCCACGGCAGCTGAGCTTTCTGCTCACTTGCTCTTTATTCCCAGGATGTGACTTTCTGTAGTCTTAGAGCTGATAGCAAAATTCTCACCTCTTCTACAAAGAACTCTGTAGCTACTGAATTAAGACAAATCAGTTTATTAAAGATTAAAGGGTTCAGCTATGTATGTGAAAAATAAAACACATGAAATTATGACTGAGATTGTGAACAAAATGCTCGTGAAAAGGTTATCATTAACCTATGAGGCCCCAAGCTCTGTTATTTTTCATGCTTCATTGACAAATGTTATATATAACTCTTATATAAACAGTTAGGAATTTTTCCCCAGTATAGATTTGAAACAAAGATCAGTTCTCCAATTTTCACCACCCTACTTACTAGATTTGGAGAAGATTTCAACACAACAATTAAAACATAAGGAGAAAGAAATCACAGGTCCCAGTTTTTTCACTCTTCACCCTTCAGTCACCCTGAGGCTTTACACCCTTGAAAAAAATGACATAATATATTCAGGTGAAACTAATTTACTTCCCCTTTAGAGCGTGGCCAGCCCTGAGCACTCAGCAGTCCCAAACCTCTCAGTAGCTACCAGAAACTGGATGCCAGAGGAATACTGCAACACCCTTAGACAAAGTTCCCCATTCACACTGTGGCTCTATCTGGATTTACAACAACATATGCTAAAACTTAACAAACATTAGAGAAAATGAGTAGAAAACACTAACCGAAAGGATTTCATAAACACTGACACAACTTACCATAAGCTATAAACACTATTTTTTTTGCAAAGCTTCAGTAATTAAGTGGTTTAGAGACTGTGCTACAAAACATATCTCTTTGTGCACTGGCTTTCAGTTTTAACATGTTTGCTTGGAAATCCCTGCCAATTTTATTACTAGTCTGCATCTTCCTAAATGAGCAGTCAAGAAGGTTTACTTTTGAGACCAGCATCCCTGCTGGCAATGTTGCACTGGGGAAAGCACCAAGCCCTCTTCATCCAACAGCAAACCATGTGCTCTTACGTTATACAAGAAGTGTTGCCACTTTCCCCACTGTTCATTCAGAGGAATACAGCAGAAGCTGTGTTCTGACAGGTTTAATGACATGTTTGTATGTTTATTAAGCAAATAGCACCTCTTGACATTACAAAAAAGCCCAGGCATTAGAAACGGCCTTGACGAGAAGCACTTGACCCTTGGTGGTAACTACAGGCTGGAGCAATGTGAGGGAAGTTGTTCATGTTTTACTTTCAATTGTTTTTATGTTTTCAGTTTGCTCTCTTTTTTTTTTTTTAATGGGAAAAAACCACAGCAAAACATTTGCTTTTTTGCCTCTCCTTTTCATCCATTCCTCCTTGTTGCAATGGCAAAAAGGGGAAACTTTTTATCGTCCTTTTTTCCTCCCCTAATTTTATTTTTCTGAAGTGGCATGTGAAAAGAAACCAAAGGTATGCCCAAACATTTTTTTTTAACAAGCTGTGTTCATATTATGCTGTATAGAAATATAATCAGTAAAGGATCACAGCTGTCACCTAAAGACATCCCCATGGTGTGAATGTAGCTGCTGGCTTCATCATTTGCCAGAGATATGTTAAAACCCCAAATAACATTGAGAGACAACTAGAAGTTGAATTATACACCACAGACACCAGTAGTAGTGAAATACTTCTGTGTGGGGTGAAATCTGAATTTCTGAGCCTCTCTGCATCATTATCTATAGGTTTCCAGGCTGTCGGGTATGCTGAAAGGACTGGGTTAGGAGGACACCTTGGACATGCTGTGAGCATCACACCGGGCGTGTTTTCCCTTTGCCACCAAAGTCTTCCTCAGCTTAATTTCTAAAAACAGGTGAAAAAGATGCCTCCTCTGTGTCAGGTGTCATTGATTTGTGCAAAAAAATTTAAATGACAAACACAACATGTGAATTCCAGACATTAATAAACACTATGACAAACTATGACAAACACTATGCTATGACAAACACTCAGGTGATCACCAGATTGGTTTAGCAATTATGGGATTTTTTTTTTTTAAATAAATGTAAGCTCCTCATGATCTGAGTCTTTGGAAGTCATATGAGCAATGATTTTAATCACCGTTTAAGAATGAAAACTAAACACATACATAAAAAATAGTGCTAAAATTCTTTCAATCCGTTGTCACAAGGAGCTGAACATTTAAAAGAATGGATTGGTGCCATGAGACTTGTCATAGACATGTGAGAGTCAACACTGCTATAAATACTGCAAACTTCATATGCTATAAGCACAGATATTTGTATACAGCATAGATTATATACAAGAACTATTAGCCTGGAGACCTTTATTGGGGTCTGGAAAATGAAAGGCCACAGGAATTAAAAAAAAAAAAAGTTATTTCTAATTCCATTTACAGCTTTTGGATTGGAAAAGTTGATGACAATCACGGCAACACGTCCACAATGAGGAAGATTTTTTCCCCCACAGCTGTAATCCTCTGGGCCTTTAGATGTTTATGTGTATGCATATATGTGTGTAGCCAAAATCCAAGTCCTTAAAATGCTGATGAGGAAACAGGACTGAGAAGCAAAACAGAAGTGTAAAATACAAGCCTGGACTGTTATGGCCCAGAAGTTTGTGGATGAGAATGAGATGGCTCAGCAGAAGGCTGGGGCTGCTGCAGAAAGATGGGACTTTTATAGGGAGAAGCTAGGATGGTGGAGAGTAGGTGATGGGGTTGCTTCTGTTAGATCCAATGAGTCAGTAAGCTCTGTATCCCATGCCCAACTCCTGTATCCCAGGCTGCAACTCCTACCCTCCCCTACCGATGAACCAGAGGTCTAATGGCTCTTGGAGAGAATGTAGTGATTTGAGAATAGACTTGTTATTGTCACAGAAGGACTGCGTCACTTCCCCAAAGGAGGAACGGGCTTTGCAGATGTCTCATTTCCATATTTCTCCCCATCACATCGCTGTTCTGGCTGGTTATGCTCTGGTTACAGGCTTCCTGGAAGAGGGTCCTTCTGCTCTTCTGTGGGAGGTGGTGGCCACGTGTCCTGGTTTGAGCCAGGGTGAAGTGAACTTTCTCTTTGCTGATTTTTTTTCTTTCAGTGAACTTTTCTTAGCAGCGCCAGTGGACTGATAATAACCAAGGTCACTTCTGACTGTCTGCAGCCTCCCCCCCTACAGGGGAGCAGATTAGACCAAAGGCAGGATCAGCAAATCAGAATATTCCTTTCTCATAATATTTTCTCTATTTGGCTTTCAGTATAGGTTAAGACATCATGGAAGTCAAGCCTTTAGTTTCCGTTTTCTCTCACTTTTCTGCTTACTGTCACTTTTATCTCCCTCTCTTTGGTTCTCTCTCTTTTTTTTCCCCATTTTCCTTCCCAGCCGACACCCGAGGGCCCCGTCCGTGCGCCCGGACACTCCCCCCTTCAGCTGGAGTCACCAGGGAGAAGAGTTGCTGGGAGAGTCGCTGGGGGAGGAGGGAGGGGATCGGGTGTTGCACATCCCTTTACAAATATATATATATTTCCTTATCACTAATAGTTAAAATCAACCAGTTTCACTTTTCAACCCAGAAAGCCTCTCTTTCTCATTTTTTCTCCCTCTTTCCCTACCTTGGGGGAGGGTGGGGGGATCGAGACCATTATTGTTATTGGTTTGACTGCCAACCTGGAGCCAAACTGTGACACCACCTTCATCCCACTCCTTGCTGTGTGTCTCTCCGTGAGCATTCACCGGTGGAAGCGCAGGTTATCTCACTTGTGGTCTGTCACGTTATGGTCAGAGGTTTCAAACACTGCAACCACACATCTATTTTAGGGCTACACAGCACATTTGTGGTGAAGGGTCATAGGACACTGGACATGAATTAATCCTCTTTCTGAATGACTCTTCTTGGGTTAAACATCTTGCTTTCTTACCTTTTGATTGCAGCACACACTGCCTCACTAGCTTTGTGCTTCAGAAAGAGGTACCCATATCTCCTGGTGCTCAGGGCAGCCATGCAGTAATGCTTGTGTGGTGCTTCCTGTACAAATAAGGGTTTGTGACTTTCCCTCATGTGGAGGTCAGATAAGCAACGTGCTATTCAATCTTTGGTTATTCAGTGACTAAAGGCCAGGGGTTTATAACCTATTCCTAACACCCTAGCACCTTCCAACCAGCCTTTCTGCTGCCTGGGGCCCAGAGCATGCTCTGCCCCAGTGGTGCCTATGAAGGCTGGTGTGGCTTGGCCCTTCTGATTGCTTTCCACTCCTAGGAAGCAGATTGAGTTGTTAATGAAGATTCATGGATAAGGCTGAGTTCAAGCTCTTTTGTTGGCCTTGATTTACTTACCCAGACTTCATTTAGACTGACAAACCCCCGGGTGCTTCCAAACTGCTGTCTAGTTGTGTTGTGCCTTCATCCCAACCTGGAGCAGGACCCAGAGATGTGCACTAACCCCACTCCCTTCATATGCTACCCCACACCTTCTGCTCAGGCAAGGCACAGCCTGGGTCTCTTTGGCTACATCTCTTATCTTGATGAACTGTGCTTCAAAGCAGGGTCCATTTTCATGTTACGTGCTTCATGTCAGTTGTTTTTGCACTGTCCATAAGGAATGCATCTCAATTTGCAGCTCTGTCACTGAATTTTAAGATGTCCAGTAGTGATAGGACTAGGGGGAATGGCTTCAAGCTAGGGGAGGGTAGATTTAGATTGGACGTTAGGAAGAAGTTCTTCACCATGAGGGTGGTGAGACACTGGAACAAGTTGCCCAGAGAGGTGGTGGAAGCCCCATCCCTAGAGGTATTTAAGGCCAGGCTGGGCAGGGCTCTGAGCTTAAAGGTGCCTTCCAACCCTGACAATTCTATGATTCTATGATTCTATTTATTTCTCAGCTCGATAAGCCTATGGTCTTCCCCAGACTGAAGCCTGAATGGAGGCCAATGTCTCATTGATGCAGATGATCAATACAATAGAATATTTCAGTTGGAAGGGACCTAGAATCTTCATCTAGTCCAACTGCCTGACCACTTCAGGACTGATCCAAAGTTAAATAATGTTATTAAGGGCATTGTCCAAATGCCTTTTAAACACAGACAGGCCTTTGACACCGATGACCTTTCTAGGAAGCCTGTTCCAGTGTTTCTGTAAAGAAGGGTGGGCCCCTCACTACAAGAAAGACATTGAGGTGTTGGAGTGACTCCAAAGCAGGGCAACGAAGCTGGTGAAGGGTCTGGAGCACAAGTCTTATGAGGAGCAACTGAAGGAACTGGAGTAGTTGAGTCTGGATAAAAGGAGGTTGAGGGGAGACCTTATCGCTCTCTCAAACTACCTGACAGGAGGTTGTAGCAAGGTGGGGGTTGGTCTTTTCTCCCAGGTAACAAACAATAACACAAGAGGAAATGGCCTCAGATTGTGCCAGGGGAGGTTTAAATTGGAAATTAGGAAAAAATTTCTTTACTGAAAGTGTTGTCAGGCACTGGAAGAGGCTGCCCAGGAAAGTGGTTGAGTCACCATCCCTGCAGATATTTAAAAATCACATGTAGACATGGCGCTTAGGGCCATGTTTTAGTTGTGGACCTGGCAGCGTTAGGTTTACTGTTGGGCTTGATGATCTTAAAAGTCTTTTCCAACATGAATGATTCTATGATTCCTAATGTTCAGTCTAAAACTTCCCTGCTGCAGCTTTGAACCATTCCCATGCATCCTATCACTGGATATCAGGGAGAACAGCTCAGCACCTCCCTCCCCCTTCTCAGAAGCTATAGAGAGCAAGGAGGTCACCCCTCAGCCTCCTTTTCTCCAGACTAGACAAACCTAAAGTCCTCAGCTGCTCCTCACAGGACATGCCTTCCAGCCCTTTCACCAGCTTAGTTGCCCTCCTCTGGAAGCATTCAAGGACCTTCACATCCTTCTTAAATTGTGGGGCCCAGAAGTGCTTACAGAGAAGTCAAATGGAAGCTGGAGCCCTAAGCTAACACGGAGGCACAAACATGTCTGCCTCCATTCTACATGTACAAATGGCATAATCACAGTTTATGACCTTGGAACACATGACTCGGATACACTGCAGGTCACAGGTTGCACAGATGCTTCAGGGATGGGATTTGTAAGGCCTAAGCATGAGTTGTAAGGAGGGATGCTATCTAACATTCCTACTGTTATGGCTCTATTGTAAAATTGAATTCTTCACTGTATAAAATTGGATTCTTCACTGCACGGGGGTTGGATCTAGATGATCTTTAAGGTCCTTCCCAACTCTAGCTATTCCATTATTCTGTGATTCTATAAGAAAATAGAGAAAATGTCATACAAGGTGGACTGACTGACATCAGTTTTCCCTCTCTTGCTTCAACTCTTTATATAGGTTCTATATGAAAGCTTGACTTTGTTTCAGAAAATGTACAAGAAGTTTAGAAGATAACATTCTTCTCTGGAGGAGCTCCAAATTAAATTGTTTCTAAAATGGGCCTGAAATCAAGACCTACTGCTGTTTGCTGTGTGGAAAAGGAGAGGAATATTAACTTCTGTTGGAGGAGGAGCTGTACCTTAAAAAAAAAAGTTGCTATTGAACGCAAAGCTGGTTTGGAAAGCTCAGATAATTGGAAACACATGTTCCTGGCTGCAGGCGTGCAGCACATACACTGCAGAAGAAAAATAATAATAGAAAAGACATGGAGCATTTGAAAATGTAGCAAGAGAAGTCAATGTTTTACAACTTGTTAATAGTGAATGTACTTGAAATTTTGTTTCACTTTGCTATCAGCCTTAAAAGCACAAATATCTCTGTAGATGCTCCAGTGTACACCGACTTTATGGTAAAATAGAGAGACCAGGTATGTTGGATTATAGTATTATATAAGGAGAATATTTTAGTAAACTATCTGAACAAAGATGACTCATAACGATACAGAGGAATATTTTATTTTAAACACAAAATGTTGTGAATTACTTAGCACCTAAAAATAACACGCCCCCTCTTTTAACTTGCAATGAACTGTGTTGACGTTGCAGGAGTTTCTAACTTTTTCAGTACAGAAAATCATCCGTCTTTTGTAGTCTGGTAAGGCAAATACCTCTTTTCAGGCCAAAGCTTCGAAACCAAAGCACACATAAACCCCCACACACCCACACTCCCTTTGGTTTGCAGCTTTTTGTTCCGCCTCTCTGCCTTCTCCAGTAGGAAAAGCCACAGGAGGAAGGAAAGGCTGTGAAAATCTGCACAGAAAAATGGAAATTCAATGTATACTGTTGAATACTCTAAACCATAACCATACTGTAAGGGAGCGCATATGGGTCACTTAAAGCTGTGTGGGCAGAGCTGCTGCAAACCTGCCTCTTCCCCATCTTTGGCCACTAAGTTTCTTCCCACCCCAGTTGGATATATGGATGTGTTTCTCTCTCCTTGAATCATCCCTGGTTTTTCCTCCCTCTCTTTTCAGCAGGGGCGAGTTTTGCAGTTCTGTGATGTCTGTGCACTGGCCCACTTGTAGTCTAGCTAGGTCCTGGGTAGCTCTGGGCTTGGCCTATCCTAAGTGCCAAGGGTGTCTTGGGCAATTTTGGCAATTGAAACCTAGATTCGTCTGTGTGTCTGCTGGTTTTCAAAGATGTGAAGGGCACATCTCTGTCTGAAAAGCCATTTCACTGTCAAATTTCAAGTTCTTCTAATGGAGGGAAGGAATGAAGTTTCATGAACAAGGCCCCCACAGTGCTGGGGGGGCGTGGAGAGGAGGTGGAAAAGGTGCTTTCCCTGGAACTTCATCATCTTGGATGACTCAAGCTTTTAAACTTCCAGAAGGAAACAATTTTTTTAAATAGGTCAGCCTTATACAGACAGCTAAGGTAGAAAACGTGGCACAAATAGATACAATTCAATGAACGAATTTTCTCATTTTTTTGATGTGGTTGAGGCCATTTCAGTTATCAATGGTGCTTTCTGCAAGAGATTTTAATCCAAAGGACACTGGAGTCAACGGGAAGCTTTCCCTCAGATTTTGTCATCTTCAGGTCAGACTTCTGAATCACTCAATACTGTGCCTTTTATTATATTAATGGGGAATAAAACATGAATGGTGCATCAAAAGCCAATTCCAATACTGCATCTCAGGAGAGGGACTTTTTACAAGGGCATGTAGTGATAGGATGAGGAGGAACAGTTTGAAACTGAAAGAGGGGAGATTTAGATTAGGCATTAGGAAGAAATCCTTTCCTGTGAGGGTGGTGGGAAACTGGCACAGGCTGCCCAGGGAAGTTGTGAATGCACCATCCCTGGAAGTATTCAAGGCCTGGTTGGACACAACATTGAACAGCCTGGTCTAGTGAGAGCTGTCCCTGCCCATGGCAGGAGGTTTGGAACTAGATGATCTGTGGGGTCCTTCCCAACTCAAACCATTCTATGATTCTATGATTACTGATTACCTTGCATTTCACACATTTCATTTACTCACTTTGCTAATGTCACTCAGCTTCTCCTTATCATGGGCCACCTTAACTGCGTGGTTTAATGTTTTTCCTTCTGCTAGAAGCCAGGTAAATTATCTCATCTGTGAAAAAAGAAAGTATCCTTCTGAGGACAGACAGACATAGTTGTATGCTGTGGGATCTTCAAAAGCCTGCACAATGACCAGGGTATATTTTATTCCAGTAAGAGTAGAAACTTATCCCCATGCCTACAGGTGTTTTCCAGCTTTTCTGTGATGAGCTCCACATCTCAATAAAGAAATTGCCTCATGGGCACTTATCCTCCAAGTCATTGTGCAACATCCCTGTGGCAATTTACATGACACGGAAAACCATACTGAAAAAGCATTTGTACCTCTTTTTAAGAGGTCTTTAGAGGAATATGGGTATTGACCTTCCTGTAAAAGTTGACCATGGTTTCTGCTTTGGCTGTTTATCTCATCTCTTCCCCTTCCCTTGGCTCTGTTCCTCTCAACCGAAGTCCAGGATGAAAGCCAGTGTGCTGCATGCACTCTGAGCTCACCAGTGCTCTGTGGACCCCAGCTAAGGGATAAGGGATCTCCAGCCCAGTCCTTTTCTAGTGTGAAGCTTCACTGTGACATGCAAAGTGCTAACAGGATCACAGATCATATTTAGTAAACAAAATAAATGAATGCCAAGTCAACACCCTGAGTAATTACTTAAGAGAGAGCTGTACAGCCAAGGATAACACCTCTCCCTGATGCATTCTGCTGTATTTTCCCAGGATCATTTGCCTTGTTCTTGTAGAAATGACAGGATGGCACTGGGATCTGAACTCTTGACTGACTGCTGTTTCTGCTGTTCTGGATGCTGATCCTGCTCTTTCACAACAGCTGAGTTGGATCCAGATGGAAATGTGAGTTATCTTTTCTCTAAAAAAGAAACATTAACAAAAGCCCTGACACTTCTACATAGTTAAGAAGTTGCTTCTGTCATTTCTTGGCATGGTAGATGGTAGTCTATTAACATAGTCTAATTGCTTATGGAAATACCAAATTGTTTCTTGTTAAAGTAACAGATTCACATCAATCCCCTTCATTTTAAATACATGATTTTCAGCACTTTCATGTGAAGAATGTGCAAAGAAAATGTGTTTTGTTTTTTTTTTTTGACTTGTAGAGATGGGCATGTTGGAAATTTCAAAATGGAATGATAAATAGAGTTGGTATTAGTTATGACTGTCCACAAAAAATACTTTATTATACAGAAATATATATAACTTTTGTGAACATTTTTCTCTTCTTGTAACAAAGGCCTATCTTTAAAGTCTGGTGTATTCTAAAAGTCTTCCTTAGGACTTGTCAGTTATCTGCTTCTGTCATGCCATGTAGGACAATCTCGGATAAGAAAATAATATGACAGTGATTAAAGGTAGAAATGCATGTAGTAGCAGCAGGAAATTCACATTAGCTGATGTCTATCCCAGCTCTCCAGCTACTTAGTTTCAATTTTTGTTGTCAGATTTTTAATGTTTGTTTATGTTTTCAAGTCAAAACATGTATCTGCATAGTTGGCATAAAGCAAAAGCAGAAAACTAAATTGCTAGGAGCAATCCAGTCAAAGCTTTTACATTTGGGACATTCTCTAACTGAGAGGACTTTCATGATACAATAATAATAATAATGATAATAATAGAATCATAGATAATATAGAATCATGATAATCATAGAATCATTAAGGCTGGAAAAAACCTTCAAGATCATCGAGTTCAGCCTTAATCCATCTACCACAACCATTAAGCTATATCCTGAAGTGCCACATTTAAATGTTTCTTGAACAACTCCAGGGATGGCGACTCCACCACCTCCCTGGGCAGCCTGTTCCAATGTCTCACCACTCCTTCAGTAAAGAAATTTTTCCTAATATCCAACCTGAAACTCCCCTGGCACAACTTAAACCCTTTCCTCTCGTCCTATCACTGGTTACCTGGGAGGAGAGACCAACACTGGCCTCTCTACAACCCCCCTTCAGGTAGCTGTAGAGAGCAATAAGACCTCCCGTGAGCCTTCTCTTCTTCAGACTAAACAACCCCAGTTCCCTCACCCTCTCCTTGTATGACATGCCATCCAAACCCCTCCTCACCAGCCTCATTGCTCTTCTTTGGACATGCTCCAGGGCCTCAATGTCTTTCTTATACTGTGGCATCCAGAAGGGAACACAATACTCCAGCTGTGGCCTCACCAGGGCCAAGTACAGGGGAACAACCACTTCCCTACTCCTGCTGGACACACTGGTTTTGGTACAGGCCAGGATGCTGTTGGCCATCTTGGCCACCTGGGCACACTGCTGGCTCATGTTCAGCTAGCCAACCACCAGTACTCCCAGATCCTTTTCCACTGGGCTGCTTTCCAGCCACTCTTCCCCCAGCCTGTAGCGTTGCTTGGGGTTATTGTGACCAAAGTGCAGGACCCAGCAACCTCATTCCATTGACCTCAGCCCATCAATCTAACCTGTCCAGATCTCTCTGCAGTGCCTTCCTATCCTAGAGCATATCAACAGCCCTGCTCAATCTAGTTTCATCTGCAAACTTGCTGAGGGTACACTCGATCCCCTCATCCAAATAATGTATAACATATTAAACAGATAATATTTAATAATTATTGAATAATTATATAAATTGAATTAAATAATTAAAATATAATAATTTAGTTATTATTAAATAAATAATAATAATGAATAATAATAATCGGAAGGGTAATCTGAGCATTCATGATCTAAGAAATGTGGTGACAAAGCCTCAGAAGAAGATTAGAGAAAACAGGAAAAAGGAGGAAAATCAGGGGTAGCCTTCACTTCAGATAACCTATGACTTAGGTGACCAATTCCTTATTTGAGCTTTTCCTTTCCAGCAGCTCCTGAGAGAGGGTGTGCCACAAGGCATCAGGCAAGGGCAGCACTGACTCCAGAGCACTGGAGGTGGTTGGCCAACACCCAAGAATCAGAAGACTTTCAAGCATGCTGCATGCTGATAAGAGGATGCAGAGGAGAAATTTTTCTCTCTCACGTCCACAGGCAGGAGAACACAGTATGTGCATTACTCACTTAAGTTGCTGTACCATGTACTCAGCTTTTCCCTGAGCTCAGTGCTACAGCTGAAGCTTTTGAAGGGATTAAGGGGAACCATTTGCCTGTAGTGAAATCTCTAGTTGTTTCACCATCAATGAATGCTGGGGAGACACTTTGCTGCAATCATAGAATGAAACATGCTAAGCAGTATCTGATTTTAATACAAAACAAAGTGGTCCTCAGTCCAACTGAAGGAGGCAATGTTATTTATTCACATCACGCTCATTCTTTGAGGGTGTCAGGGTCATCTGTTGTGTGTACAGAGACATCTTCCCTCACCTACCAGAGCTGCAGCAGCTGCTTGTTGGTGTTCAGAAATGCAACCAAGGCCATGAGAGAGCAGGAGCCCATGCTGGGATGGTGAACCAGAGAGCTGAAATTACAGTAGTTGGATCTTGGCCAGAAACACCAGGGTGGAAAACCAAACCCTCCTAAAGAGCTGTTGAGACCTTATGTGGTGGTCATAGGCAGGATGTTTGTTTTCCATCTCCTCTAAGGGACGGCACATCCAGCTATAGTTTCCCATCTTAATGCCATGCTGTGACTTTTGTTCAGGACTGACTCAGAGGAAAGGGTGCCACTCAGTGTATCAATGTGTGACTTTCCTCAGTTTGGGGGTTTTTCCTTAGAGACCTTACAGCTCACTCTGGAGCCGTCCTGCCCAACGCACAGGAGCCACTGAGACGGCAGCACATAGAGCATGGTTGCAGGCAGGGCCTGCCCCAGCAAACCATACCCATATGCTTAACTCTACACTTCTGAGGCATAATCCCATTAATTTAAATGGGATTACTCATGGGCTTAAATTCCTGCAGGATCAGCACTGAGGTCTGTTGCTGCAAGCTGCCAGGGGCAACACAATTAATGGTGTAACAAGAGTTTTGCTCGTTCTATAACCAAGGGCTTCCTTGCTGAGCATCAGCACTGTTCATATCCTCAAGCCTGAAAAATGAGCCCTTCCTCAATTCAAAAGTCTCCTGGATTTTAGCTTTATGTCATTTTCCTTTACCTGCAAGCTAGACTTTCCTCAATTTAACTCTGCTATGGTTTCTGCCTCTTCTTCATTGCCCCCAGGCTGGATGGAGGATTTTTGTGTCTACCACTGCTCATGGATCACCTTAACCACCTTGATGAGTACAGTCCGGTGAACTTCTCCCCTCTGCTTATCTTCTCTAAACAAGCATATTTCCTCCTACTTAACATCTTCCTGCTAATCTCCTCCATCCTGCTGGAGCAGACTGCCTCTTAAAAGAAATATAGTCTCCACTTGCCCTCAGGTCATTTTGGTCATTGGACCCCACTGCCAGCCCATGGGTAAACCCATTGTCTACAAGAGGAAGGTTAGTTAAATGTCCTAAAACTGCTGCCTCCCTGCTCTCACTTTTTACATGGAAGGATAATTTCTTGTTTATGTAGTCACTGCTTTTCTATCTGAAATTACCTGGCCACTTATATTTTAAATGAATCAATAAGTCTGTGAAGCTAATGGCTTGATTTTGGTAAATAGCTTAAAAAATAAATGAACAAATAGTTTGCTTTTGAAGGCCCGTGCACAGGGTGTGTACATGCGAGTGTGTCTAACACACACAAATTCAGGAGAGGGGATGTCTGAGGGAAAGTTAATTTCTTTTGTCTAACTGCATGTATTTTAACATTTTGGTTTTAGAAAATAAAAAATATTAAAATTGTCCCACTGGAGACCTTTTATGCCAAGTTTGAGCCTGGAGCAACTTTTTATGGCTCAGTTGCAGTACCACTTGAATATAGGGGTTTATAATGGAAACTCTGACGAACCCTTAGCTACAGTGCTTCTAACAGATGTTTCTGTAATGAAAAGGCTGAGCAGAACAGGGCACAGAGAGCAAACTTTGTATTTTGCATGGGTTGCAGATGATTGTGCACAATTTGTAAAATGAGGGGAGCTTTAACCCGAAGTTGCAACACTCGCAGCAGGCTGTGCACTGTGTGCGTGTGTACAGTAACACAGTGTTTTGGTGATGTAATCAGCTGTTAAATGTGACTTGCTGCCTCTCTTGTAGAGATTTGAAAGTACAGGTCACTTTTCTGAACAGCCATTTGGCCATCTGGTACTGGTGGCAGTCACAGGTATGCTGTTGTTCAACGGGCCCTGGAGGTGGATGATCAAAACTCCATTGAACAACTGCACTGAGCAGAAACCAAATGAATCCTCCTTAAATTATGAGAACCAATCTGGCCCCTTAGGACTTTCTTGGCTGTTTTCCTATGCTGTGGCATCTGCATCAGACCCAGGTGTGGCAGACCAGTCCTCTCAGTCTCCTTCTCTGCTGGGTGGGTGGGTGCAAGCTGAGTGCCTGGGATGTGCTGTGCTAGCTTGTCCCCAGCTGGCTTGTGGGCCCTGGGGACAGTGTAGATTTGAGCAGATTGAGCAGCTCTGGGGATGAAATTGGACAGAGGCTCAAGCCGTGTCCTCACAGCACATTGCTAACCCCAGAGACCCAGATGTCTTGGCCCACAGTCACTGAAATGTTGCAAGTCTGCCTTAAAACAGAATTACTAAGAGAAAAAAGAGTTCAAGCCTATAGCTTCACCAGAAAAGGAGGTTTTATATGTAGAAATGTTACCAGAGGGTGTTTTCGTTTTTGTTCTATCTCCCTGTCAACGCTCATTAAGTGGAGATCAGAGTCACTGGACCATCATCTGAGGTTCTTGATGGTGCTGTGTAGACCTTGGCAGCCAGCTGCAAGCCACGAGGCTTGTGGAGACTTCATAGGCAGGATGCAAACTGCATTTATATATGTCACACACACATAGATCCCTTCCAAATGCCTTCTTTTTTATGCTGGTGTTTTGCCAGGCTGAATTCCTTTTGGGTGAGCAGCAGCAATCATGTGTAATTAACTTTCTCCTGGTTAACACTCTGCTAATGCACTGTAGCCAGAAAAATGCAGTACCCAGGGCTGTATTCGTCACTGCCTTGCAGGTAGTTTGAAGTAACTGTGTTTCCTATGAAAACTTCACTGTTCTGCATGAATACAAAGAGCAGAGCATGTGCTAGTACTGAAAGACTGAAATGAAACTCTGCTTACAACATCCTTCAAGCAACAGTAGTAAAAAAAAAAAGCCCCTGGACTGACTTTATCAATTCACTGATATTGCTGTTATGTTATTTTTAGGGCTTAGCTCACATGAAAGCATGTGGGTTCAGGAGAGCTTGCAGGCATGGGCTCCTCCCTGCCATCTCATTTTGTGCTGCAGTGGACCCAACAGGACTCCAGGTCCCCGCTGCGATGAAGGGCAGCTTGAGGCTTCCACATGTCATCCTCTAAATAGAGGTGCCCATTTGTCAGTGTCTAGCCAAGTGCTTTTAACTTCTCAGTTATCAACTCCTTGGATATGGTTTGGATGCAGCTCCCTACCCTTTTCCTGACTTCCTGTCTTTGCTTTTTGTCATGGTCCTGACACAAGTCAGAGCAGTGGCCTTCATCCTGAATGTCATCTTTAATCCATCAGAGCTGAAACGGTGCTCCAGCTGCCCCAGGCTCCTCGAGGAGAGCATGGCCTGCCCTGGAGCATGAGCTCCCTCAATGGCCTGTCTTGTGGCCATTAATTCCCTTGTTATCAGAAGCTCAATATTTTCACCAGTCTTCTCTTATCTTTCTGTGGTGGAGCTATATAGAAGCAACAGATAGCTTTTTTTCTGAGTGAAACCAATACATTTTATTGTAATGGATTCAAATGTGGGAAAGTTATGTTTATCTTAGCTGAGGGACATAATAATACAGTTGTAACCATAAGCACAAAGGGAAGCAAAACTGGAGAAGTGCAGTGTAGGAGTGGTCTCAGGAGAGCACTCTCTTGAGCTTGCCCTTCATCAGTCACTGTGGCTTAAAGGGATTTTATGCCTTCCTTCGCCTACGCCCCAGCCGCCTCATCTGTTGGTAAATGTGGGCCTGTGCTTTGCTATCCTTAACAGACCCCTAATAATCCTTCTCCGCAGGACCTGTTTTGATTTTTAAAGGAATTACTTTCAGAGGGAATAAGCTTTAATCGAGAGTTCACTCCCTGGACTTAGGAACTGCTGATCTCTGATGTGCCTGCCAAAATCGACTTCGGGCAAGACACAGATGTGCACATTTTAGTTGCCAAAAAAAATCAATGGCTATTTTGGACTGAAACTTTCAGTAGCTCTGTTTCCACAACTGAAAATGCAGATAGCCAAATTTAAGCTCACAAAAGTATTGTGGTCATTAAATACAGTGATGCTATATTAGTGCTATTATTTTAATGGGAATGACATGACAGTGTATTCTGCTTATTCTTTGAGTGAGTGATAGTTGCATCCATCCTGAGTGATCATACTAGTTTAAATCTGACCCAAGTCAGTGAGCTGTGAGTACTGACTTTCACTGCTTACATATGAATATTATATTTCTTTCACCCATCACAATGCTTTCCTCCATACTCAGTATTTTAAGCTCCTCTTCCACTGTCTGGCTTCTTGGCAGAAGGCTATGCAGGTTGCCAGAGGAGTCAGAGTGAGCTCATCTATCCATTTGCTAGCCATGTGAAATGCTGGATGTCTTCCAGTTATTTATCTGTTCCTCTCACTGAGGCTCATGTATGAACTATAAATTAGCTGAGAGTGCAAGTGACATGCTCTGAAACTTTATATTCCTGTGTGGATATTTCAGAACATTCATAAAAAGGTATTAGGGTATTGCAGGAGTTGGGGGTGTGTTGCTGTGTTTGGTCTATACAAAGGGATCTAAGGTGCAGAGTGTTAGGAAATGAAACCCTTTTAGTGTCCAACCTTTTAAGGCATGAGTGGTAATGACAGATTTTAATTAGCAACATCATCTTGGTTTGTGATATCATTACCTTCAACAATTTATTTCATTGATTCAGTTCATGGTAGCAAAGAGGCAATGAAATATGAGGACCAAGGGTTAATTTCTGGCTGCCTTTAAGCTGATGGTAGAACTGACAATGACTTCAAAGAGTGAAGATCTCACCTTAGTTTTCAGCTGGTATAAGTTGACATACCTCCATATACTTCAATAAAATAAATGAAGCCCTGATGATTTATTGCAAGTGAGAATCTAGCCCTAAAGCTATTAAGGCTTGTAATTTATAAAGCTATAATTATGGAACCATAATTCCATCAAGGGCTTCTGGCAATATCACGGACCAGAGTTAAGTGAATTGTGCAAATAATGTAATGGTCTTGCAGTGCAGTGGAAATGCCTCTCTCTCTCTAGGTAGGACTCTTAGCACAAAGATATTAAAATACATTTTATCCATTCACAGCAATAATTGGAAAAGAATTATTAGCTTCAGACTTGAGACTCCCAGGGCACTGAATTGAAACATGGATTTTGCAGCAGCCACTCCAAAACTGTGTATGTTCCCCTGCAGTGCGGTGATAACTCAAGGCTTGTCTTGAATCTGATTTTTATGTTAGTTATCATTATTCACCAGCTTTGATAGCAGGGCTCAAATTTCAAAGCTGGATGCATCCAGATAGCACGTATTTGTGTGGACTTGTATAACCTAGCAATGTAAATTAACACCTGTATGTGCATGAGAATGTGCCTGAGTGACAGGAGTGGATGGAGCCCAACACTGCAGGGGGGACAGCATAGGCATTTGGGATAAGCAGGAGCACAGGTTACATATGATGGAGTTGACAATCCACTCTTCTACCTCTTTTCTACCCTCTTTCTCCAATGTTTTTATAAATCTCTACCTGGATAATTAGTTTTCCAATTAGACAAAGGCATATACAAATACTCAGTCATGTTATTGCTTATATGAACTGGGCCTATAAAGATGTACACGGACCAGCGGATCTTCCCTTGTTTAAAAATGTGCCTCTGCTGGTGTCTCTGCAGCCTTTTAGGTCTCTGAAACAGCGAAGAAACCCATATGTAATTAATCTCTGTTAGGAAGATGCACTTGAATCATAGACTCATAGAATCATAGAATTGTTCAGGTTGGAAAAGACCTTTAAGATCATCGAGTCCAACCTTATCCTAACCCTATTACCCTATATCTGATGGCCCACAACCCTGAATCTGAAACAGTCTGGGGCTTGGAAGAAACACATTCATGGATCAAGGTTTAGTTTGGACCAGATGTGATCATTCTGAGGAGACAGTTCCCTCTTGACTAGGAAAAGCACACTCTTTTGTAAGTCACCCTCTTAAAATCAAGGCAGACGAAGAGATGGAAAAAAAAATACCCTGCAAAAGTGAAAAACCTTGAGTAATATATTTTGCCCTTCTCACTCACTCATGTTAAAGGATTTTGCAAGCAACATACTCAGCTGTGGGCATGAGATACCAGTCAAAGCTCCAGGTATTTGTAACATCAAGTGATAGAAAAGTGATTTCAAGGTAAAGTCTCCCTTGTGCCACAGTAAACTTTGTTTCAGCTATATATGCTCAGTCAGAACTCTAAAAGAGACCTTTCCTCTGTGGAAAAGGCATGCATAATTAATATTGGTGAAGCCATGGGGAACTTCAAGGATGGGAGACCATAGAAAAAAATCTGCTGAAATTCAGCAGATTTCCTATCTATCTTATAGTCTTTCCTATGCAATTTCCTGTTAAAATTACAATGATGAAAAAGCCCTCAAATAAGCATTAGCAAGGCTTGAATTTCCTATTAAGTGGGCGAGGACTTTTCCACAGGGGTTTTGGCAGGTTAACTGCTGCATCTGAAAGCCATGGCTCTGGTGTGCGATGGGCCGAGCTGCAGCAAAGGCAGCAAGTATCTCCCAGCATCACTCAGAGCAAACCCATCTTCCAGTTTCTGCAAAGGAAACAACAGCAGTCACATTCTGAATCAGCCACACAGTTCCCATGTCCTCAGATCAGTCTCTGGAAGATCTCATTTCTGAGTCTTGTTGAAGTCACTGAAATGGTAACATGGTAACAGGTAATTACTTATTTAAGCACTGCTTTGCCATGCCAGGCTTAAGCATGATCCTAAAACCAAAGCACAGCTTTTTACTGCCTCCAATGGGCTCTAGGGCAGGTGTTATGACAGCATTTCCCCCACACTAGGATACATAACACAATATTCCTCCCATTGGATTTGTCCCAGGATGCAGGAGAAGTGAAGGTAGCTTGAGGCTGGAAACATATGCATTGAATGAGAGAAGGGAATATTTTGAGACTGTCCCAGTTTATACAGATGAAGATCTAACCTTTGCTATCTAATAAAGCAGTTAATCTTGAAAATATTTTTGGTAGAATATCCTAAAGGAACCCCAAACTGGAAATAAGCTCTGTTTTTCAAATACACCAAATACACATTTTAAATATCCACATATAGTTCTGGGGAAACGATTCATAGGGAGACAGGCAGACCTGAGGTGAAAAACATCTCAAAATAAATTGGACAGATGATGACATCCATCAGTTCCTCTTAGGAACAAGAACCCATGGTTTTTGAAACCTCAGCAAAGGAAGTGTCTTCTTTATATGGAAATCTTACCAGGGCTGAGTGGGATTGCTTGCTTTAGTACAGACTTGTCAATGAGTTTCTCTTGCCACAGAATACATTACTGTGTGCTGTACCACACACTGTGCATTACTGCTCACTGTAATATCATTGGTTTAATTGACTGCAATGTGCCATCTGATTTATTGAGCTATGATGAAGCATATGGATACTTAACTGAAATATATTATATTTTTTAAAAGCTCTAAATAAGCCTAAGGAGCAGACTTGAGATACGATTTTTCCTAAAGTTGGGAATAATCTGTTTTCCAGTATAAGAAGCAATGCATGATGTTTGTGGGCCAGCTTTGCTTTGGGTTTCTGCTCAGCCTGTTCACAGGTCTCATGTGCGAAGGCAGTGGTGCAGGCAGAGCAAATGGATGGTGTGGAAGGAGACGACGGGGTGACCGGACTGTTCAGCACATCCCAGCTGATGTTGCTGGCAGGCATTCGAGGCACTGCTGGCAGCATCCCAGTGGGGCTCTGCTGGAAACACCTGCAGTCCCAGCTCTGGCTGCTTCCTGGTGGGTAGGAAGCTGGGCTGGGCCAGGGAGGGATGCGGTGCTGTGCGACGCTCAGCAGATGGGCAGGCCTGCACTGAGAACCCTGCAGCTGCTGGCTGCAGCAGATGTGGCGGATGTGAACATGCTGAACAGACTCATGCTCAGATTAGTAATGGCTTTGGCTCAAGCAGTTATTGCTTTCCCCAGAACAGCAGCCCTACAAAATTGTCATACATGGTTGGTGCTTCAGAGAGGCTTCCTCAATCACAGAAGTCCTGCAGTCACCTGAATATACTGAAGGCATCTAATCTACATCTTGACTGACAAATTAAATAGTGCCAGGTGATTTTCCCAAGTGCTGGAATTGTCTGCACTGTTGTTTTTTTTCTAGGAAGGCCCCCAGCACAGTTCAGGAATTACCATGGGTCAACTGCCTTTCTCAGTAGGCAACCTGGAAGGGGTTGCAATGTTTGGAGAGCAAAAAACTCAGGAATATAGGTGCAGACTATTCCAAAATGCTTGGCCTCAGTGGCAGAGAAGAGTCCTAGGCATGTTTAATTTACTAATATAGATGCAGTCTGTGTGCCCTGTGGAGCACTGCGTGTAGTGAGGAGCCCTGCCAGGGGCTCATTGCTTGCAAGCAGTCAATGGGTAAGGGGACCGCCCCCACCACAGGGCCACTGGGGACTGGTCACCATAACCCAGCCTCAGAGGGGCTTCCCCATCACTCACCCACAGTTTCCCTTTTGCAGCCTCTGGCTCAGAATAGGACACATTGAAGTGCAAAGGCACAAAACACCCTCCCTGGGGTGGCTTCAGTCATTGTCACTAAATTAACCTGACACAGGGCCAGGCACAAGGGCTGGACAAGCACATTTGTTAAGGAGAGAGCTAATGTGGGGTTCCATGCTGGGCTTCAGGGCCACAGCAAGGGCATAAAGTCTGGCAGGCAGATCCAGGACACAGAGGGGTGCGGCTCATCTTGCTTGGTACCCGAGGGAGGATGGACTTCTGCTAGTGGAAACCTTGCAGGAGTGCTGAGGGATTAGCCAGCCCCCCTTGGGCAGGAGCCAAAGGTCAAACAATGCCACCCAAGCCTGTTCTCAAGCTCAGGCTGCATCACTTGTTTAGTTTTTGTTTCTGCTTTTGGAGGTTTAACAAGGATTTGTCACGGGGCGTGGCGATAGTCTCTCCTGCGCTGCCTGGGGATGTACTGGCTGACCTAAACTGTCTCTCTTGAACCTTTCAGGTCATTGCACAGCCCCAGCAGAGCATCACAGAGACTTTTTTCTTGCTGGGTCATCTCTTGCTAGGGGCTGAGCCCACGCTTGACCTTAGTGTGGATGGAAGCTGGGGGTGATAGGCCACCTCAGTGTGCTCTGTACTGTGTCCCTGCCCTCTGCCCCTTGCTCCCTTTCTCCTTCTCTCCTGCTTTCCTCATTTTCCCCCTGCGAGGCTTTACTTCCACATCAGTAGCTGTGAGCAAACCAATTAAAGATATTGGTTTTAATTAGAGTTTGATACTAATTGCCTTCAATGAGGCTATTTTCACACCACAGCTGACCAAAGCCAGAAGACGTTAAGTCTGTCTCCCTAATAAATCATCCCTCCTGCTCCCTGGGGTTGGAGATGAGGAGTGAATAGGCAGTGTACACTGCATTGGCCTCATTGTCTCCTAAAATATGCAGGCAACTCCCACAGCAGTCAACAGAAAGGCACGTGTGCATCTGAGGGGGCTCTGTGTTATTACCGATGCTCTCACACCAAAGAAGCCATTGTGGGCTTCCCCCTCCCTTCCCACCCCTAGCAGGGAAATCTCCATGTCTGCCAGCCAGAAGGATGAGCGGGAAGCAGATGAAGAGGAGGGGGTATCTCTCTAAAGTCAGACAAAAGAAAACCTCAGCTCTCTACTCACCCCACCAGCCATAAAACAAGGGCTGGGAATAAATCTTCTGTCTCCACCAACTGGCCAGGTTTGAAGAAAGAGAGGCCAGCTAGAGATCTCTGACACCATTAAAAATGAAAAGGCTTCTGTGGAAAAACACTGGTTTGGCACCAAAGCCTGACGAATCCTTCCCTAATCCATATGAAACCTCCCAAACCAGGCACAGAAACACTCACTGAAGCTGAGCTGGTTTGAACTCATCCACCACCTTCACCATGTATAGCCCTACACACTAGGAGCTCCTGGTCACTCCCTCCATAGCTCTAATCCCCAGAAGCCCAACTTTGTCCTCAAAACCCTGTCTGAACTGAACCGCACTGCCTGCTGAGCCCTCTGCTCCTGCAAGACATTGCCTGGCCTTGGCTGGTATAATCTGTACCAACAGGGAAGACTTGATCCCTTGTTAAATAACAGACATCACAGAAAAACAGGGCAGGGAGGGACTCCAAAGAGCTGTCTGGTCTCTCTCTGTCACCTCCAGTTAACATCAGTGAGAAGTAACCTGCTCCTGGCAGATATGTGCCCAGTGCTGCCAAGGCGATGCCCCTTTGAGCTGAGCACCTTCCCTTTTGGCAGCCAATGGTTCCCCTCTGCTTCGTGATAAACGTATTTTTCATCTCTGAGTGCATATGATAATTAATAAAGGCTGAGGGCCAGATCCCCACCTGGAATGAGCTGGCAGAGCTCTGAGGAAGGCAGAGGAGCTCTGCTGGTTTAGATCAAAGAGGAGCCCGACTACGCTGCTGAAATCCCTGCAAGCCCTTTGAACTGGTGCCATTCCAGGCTTTGGTCATGCCTCCATAGGAACTGCTTAATCCAGGGTCCCCGAGGAGGAAGAGCACGTTAGGTGTTTAACAGCACAGCTGATAACAATGCTCCACCTTGGAGCTGGAACTGGATAAAGTCAGGGAAATTAAGGAGAACAATTCTTTTCCCAGTCTACCCATTTACACTGGAAAAAATAAACCTCCTCATTAAAGGGGCAAATAGTAAACACATTCACACAGCCATACACACAGACACACACAAAATAGAAATATTAAAAGTACCTTTACATTTTCACAACAGTAGGGTAAGATTTCTAATTCTCTTATTTCACAACACTGCAAAGGATCTTAAAGGGATTGATGAATCTGAAAGGCAGAGTCTGTGCCTCTGTTTTCTTTGGAAAGTACCTCAGTGGCTGTTGGTTCTTGCTACCTGAGAGAAATAACAAAAAATGGAAGGGATGAAACAAATACGGTCTTTCAAGAGTTTCTAATAAAATTATAATGTTGACCAAAGCTGCCAGTACATTCTGTGTCCAGATGCACGGCAGCAGAAGGGAAGAATTTAACATGTTTTGAAAATACCAATTGTCTTTTGCCAAAGATGCGTATGATCCCACTGCCAGCAGGGTAGGCAGCAGGGTTGAAGATGTCAGGAGATGTCATTCCACCTGGGCAGCGTTGATTTCACTGAGGAACACCATGGGAAGACAGTCCTGTTTCCTGCAAGGAAGATCCCCTTTCCCCTTGTGGTTCATTCTGAACCTTCCAATCCAGCAAGGATACTTTTACCAAAGCACTTTTTCTCCCTGGAATGACTTTATGGTGACAGCAACCAGAATATAGTGTGGAGGTACTTTTTAATCTACAAAAATGACTACTGTGGTCCCCCATGTCTGACAGAATCTCATGGTCCTCCACTGCCGTGTAGGTGGCTGAGACAGATGCTAGAGTTGCTATGTTGGGCAGTGAATGTAGTCAAAGGTTGTGTCCAAGGAATCAGAAGAAGAAATGGATCCTGTGAGTTCAGAGCTGGCGTCCTCAGCACCCACCTGCCATGACCCTGTAAGCAGGGGGTCCACGTGGGTGTGATGAAGCCCCAGGTGTCATCACTTTCTGGCTGTACTGCTGCATCCCAGGGAGGTGTAATTGCCATGTCTCACGGTTAGGGTCAAATCCAGCTTGCATTTTTGGCCTTCTGAAGTGTCTCCAGATGATCCTACTGTTATCTTCAAGCTTTTTCTTCCTCTTGTGGGTCTCTCTGGCAGGTTTATTAGATACTGGGTGCAAGTCTGGATCCTTGCTCAGGTCAGCCCCCACTCCAGAGGCCTTTTTGTAATTGCTGGCCCAGTTCAGAGGGTTTAAGCATGTGTCTAAATCCCTCCCTATTGGGGCCAGCATTAACTACATGCTTAACCTGAAACATGTGATTAGAAATCATATTCAGTAGGAGTTAAGCATATGCTTAAATTCTGCTCTGTTCTAAATGGATGCTTTCTTGAACTGGAGCCTGAATTTTTTTAGTATGATCCATCTTTGCTCCTCCACATACCTTTACTGCAAATTATTCTGCAGTACACACATATGGCTCAGTAAATATATTGCTCTGTGGCTTTTACACAAAACCCCCAATTGATACATCACATACTTAACCTCTTGAATAAAGGAGTTAACTTTACAGGATCAATTTACATGCAGAGGCGAAAGCTTTTGGATGGAAACTAGCTGTCATGTGGTGTGCAGTTGAAAGAGCAAACAGCTTATTCATTATGATAGCATTGGATTCAGAAACAAAACACAGACGGCAGAAAGAGCCTGCCCAGATTTCCAAACATATCACTCGTCCCTGTACCAAAGCATGTTTATTTAAACCCTCTCTCTGCACATGCAGTCAGTTGTTAGACTTAACTCCCAATTTTTTCACTTTAGGTGGTTCAGCCTGGGCCCTGTTGCTCACACTGTGCTCTCCCTCACAGAATCACCTTGGCTGGAAAAGACCTTGAAGGTCACTGAGTCCAACTGTCCACCTAACACTGACAAGTCCTTAACTAAACCATCCCTAAGCACTATGTCTACAGGACTCTTAAATACCTCCAAGGATGGTGACTCCACCACTGCCCTGGGCAGCCTGGTCCAATGCTTGATAACCCTTTCAGTGAAGAAATTCTTCCTAACATCCAATCTAAACGCATGTATGGGCAGCTTCTACCAAAGTGAGCAGGAATTGCACTTCTGGGTCAGCAGTACAGCTTTGAGACAAGTACTCACATAGAAATCAAACACAGGTCTCATTTGTCAGTTTCACTTTTTGTGCAAGAGCACAACCCACTCATTGGATCCGCAAACTCCCCAGGTCTGACCGTGACTCTTTGAACAGCAGTCCCATATCTTTATATGGTTTCTTCACTTTACTTGCTCATTTGTCTGCCTTTTTTTTTTTTTTTTAATTAATCATTCTCATCTCTAGGCACCCAGATGTGTCCGTTTCAGTTTCAATATAATGGATGTGCAGGCTATTAAGATGATGACTTAAGTCTGTTAGTGCTTGGCCATGCAAACTTAACCCCTGTCAGCAAATGCTGGGTCACAGAAATGGTCTCATTAATCTGTTACTGCTGTGTGCATGTCCTTGGTCTGTAAAACTCATGTGGGCTTATCCACCAGGACCTGATCCAAAATTTACTGAAGTGAGTGGGAGTTCTATCAATTTATTGGGCTTGGCACCAGGGTTTTAAGGAAAAAAGAGAGCATTATAAGAATGAATTCAACTGCTTTTTACAGATGCTATTTATAGTGTAACATGGCATCATCAGTTGCCTCCAAATTTAATTCAACAGGACACCTACAATGTCCACCTACAGTAGTATCAATTGGAAATACAAAACCAGAAACAAAATTACTTTAGTAGGCTATTTTCCTTTTTTTTTTGAAGCTGGATTTAGGGAGATTTCTATCATTTTTCTTTACCATGTCCCCAGTTTTGTGTTACTGATTCGTGCTGCCCTGTGGTGGTGTGTTGGATCAAACTCAAGTATGAAGTCCCACATCAATGGCTGTACTGCTGTGTCATCTGGACTCATGGCCACAGTCAGGCTGCAATAAGGAGGCTCTGCTGCATGAAACAAACACATGACTGGCAGGGAGGGAGTGACAAAAATAGGGAAAACATGTTTTATAGCAAAACCAGCCATCTGGGCTCACTGCCTGTCCAGTGGAAATGGGCTGTAAGTGGGACAGTATGCTGTCTCCAGACTCCCTTATTAACTACAGGGGAATTCAGGTCCCCCTGGGAATTCCCCTTTTAGACTCACAGGCTCAGCACAGCCCACAGTGCTGAGAAAAGTCAGCTTTGGGCTCTTGAGTCAGGCCCTTTGGCTACACCTAGGCTAGTGAGTGAAACAGGGCCAGGGCATGGGCTGGAGACCTTCCCTCTTAAATTTCAATTAGCACATTCCAGCAAAGGTTTTGACGTGTCCCATCCACTGTTGCCACAGATGCAAGGGCCAGCAGGTAGCAAGAGTGAAGCTGTTCTGGTTTGGGGGTGCAGAGTTCCATGAATGTTAGGTACATCACATCACTTGCCCTTAAGAACGTGCAAAGTGACCTAGCTTGTTTTATTTACCACTACAGGTTTTTCCTTTGACTCAAGCATCATTCTTTTACATCTAGGCTGTATGGCAACACTGCTTGTCACTTATATGGTGGGGTCTGGCTCAGTCACCTATGCAGATTAGCAGAGACATCCCTTAGTGAGGGGACAGACCAGGAGAGATGCACTGCTCCCCTCAACCATGCCACCCTCCTACTTGCTGTGGTCACTCTCTGTCTACAGAGTCAAAGCACTGGCACCATTCTTGCTCGTAATCAAGTCAATCACTCAGACAGACAGTTTGCTTGGTAACACAGATGTGGGTCAGGAAACAGGCCTTCTGCTTTGGCATTGGAGGCAATAGGGACAAATTAGCCAGTTGCATTCTGCTTCCAGTAACAGCACTTGCAATCATCACTAACAGATGAAAAGCAGCTCAAGATGCTTCTATGCATTTCTCTTTATCCAGATATTTATCCATAGTTGTAGCTTGTTCTGGTTTGGGATTTTCCTCCTGCAGAACAAGAATCTCTGTAGGGATTTTGACACAAAGCCGACATGTGTCTTGCCCTGGGCCAACTGATGAGCAGGGATGTGTGCTCAAGCAGGTTAGTTCACAGTGCACCTGACAGTGTCCTTGCTGCACTCTGTGTGCAGAGAGCCTCTTTTCTTACAAGTGGGAATAACTGAAGGAAATAGCCATCTTCTTCTCCTGAAAAACCTCAGGAGGTAGGCACCTAACCCCTTACATATCTTTGAAAATCCCAGCTATGGTACTCAACAGTCCCAATTCAAGCACCACTTGTGGCAGCATGAGTGGTGGTGAAGGGTCAGATCTCCCAGGACTGGGAAGTGCTACAGACGTAATGAAAAGCAAAATAATAGCTGTAGCTGTGCTAAAAGGACTAAGTACACAAGGCTCAGAGAGACCCCTGGCCCTTTGCATGAACTGCAGCCTTGCTCTGCAGGCTTTGAAATGCTGTAGAAAGTAATGGGGGAGGGAAGCAGGAAATCACATTTCAAAGGAAGTCTTTTGTGGCCAAGAATGGGTTGGAGAAGTGTTTTGGGTCTTGCACAGGTGGAGATTTGCTGTGACAATCTCATGCAGTTGACATTTGTACTCAGGGGTGTAAGCTGTGTGTAGCGTGCAGCAAGTGAGGGGCTGCTCTGGGTGCTCAGCAGCTGTGTGCAACACTGTCCCCCAGCTTTAACAGCAGCATCGCCCCAGTCATCCTCCTCTGGATGGATGTAACCTTATGACTGGGTATTTCTGAGGCATAACAGCTCAGGTATGGCTCCATCTCCTCATTCCTTGTTCTCTGCCCTACTCTGCTGCAGACATCTTTATCTGGCAAGGTCTGCTGCATGTCAGTGCAGAGAAGTAAACAGAGCCCGAGTAGAGGCTTTCACAGGCAGTTGTGGTTTCTGATTTGCTTGCCTATGTATTCAGAAATGGTCAATATGTCATGAGCAGTCAACATGGTTTTAATGATTGGGAAGGAAAAGAAACAAGCCCCAGTCATTAAGTGCTAATCACACAAATACTATTTTACATAGTCAGACCTGGCAATGAAATATCTTTCTCATTGGCTGCAAAGAGATCACCAAATCAATTTTTTGCATTAACATTTTATTCCTTCCCATGCTAAGACATTTGTTCAGCTTGTTTATACCCACACCACATGGCCACAAACTGTGTAGTTAGCAATAAATGGGTGAAGACATTTATCTTTGGAAACTTAGGCCTAGTCAAAAACTCGATCACTTGTTTTTCTAGGAGAATAACCCATGCAAGATTTACTGAGATAAAGCCCATCAGGGATAATGGGATTGCCTATGTTAATTGCCCACATATTAAATACTGATAACAACAGCTAGGATTTTACAGTAAACAATGGGTTTCTAGCATTCCATGACTGATGATCACAGCAATTCGGGGAAGTATGGGGCCACTAAGTCTCTCTAAACAGAGGAGTCTGAAAGTTGCATTCAGCCTGCTGGACACAAACTTCTAATGCAACTTCTGCTAGTCTCGTTTTCACTGAGGTGGTTGGGGTCACAGCTGGACTGCCACATGCCTGTCTGAGCACCTTAGTACCAACTGGTATGAGGGTCCCTCCACAAACATACAAAAGGGTGAGTTTTTTAGCAGTTCACAGCTCCTCCTCCCAAACCATGGCCATGCTTAAACTCACCAACAATGGCTGACTGTGTAGCTGTAAGAGGCCACTTCCAGGGCTGAAGAAGAATGTCCTGCTGCGATTGCTGAAGCCCACTAACCTTTTCCACTCACCATTTTTGCCTTGTTTTGCTGTGTATTTTGGGTCAACTTGGGAGAGCCAACACATTAGGCAGGTGACACCAGGCACAGGCAGGTGTGTGGCACATGTGTGCCCTGCCCCATGGCAGCACCCTGCCTAGGTGAATGGAAGGGTTTCAGCAATTTTGTGAGTAAGCTGCTGACACACAGGCAGTGCTTCTGCTTCCCCCCCATTTGTGCTGTATGCACTACGGGAGCTCCCAGGACTCTTTTCCCCTTAGCAATCTCAGCTTCCTTGTTTACTTCTCTGGCCCTGCCCGATGTGAAAGGTGACTGTATATTCATGAAGCAAAAGGAGTTCAGTGCATGTCAAATACTGAAGCTTACGTGGCAAATGGGTTATGCAATTTTCCCTGCCTAAGCTGCTTAAACCTTATGAGAACAAAACATTACAGTAACTTTTTTTGAATAAAACCCTGTGATTGAGAGTCAGCAAAACAAGCAGTTTGCACACACAGCTCCTGTGTTATCTCCAAACTGGTTATTTTGCTGGAGTATGGTTGAACTGAGCCCTCCAGAGCTGATGTGTCTTTAGAGGCACACATCTCTCCCCTTCTTATAGCTTAGAGCAGCTAATTTAAACTTCAATTTCCTGAAAGTTGCCTTTCTCACAAACACAATGAGGGTGTCCACTCTACAATGAATCTATATATATCTCCATCCTGAGTCAGATGAAACTACTGTTCTAAAATCTACAAGGGTAAATGGATCTGATACTCACGTGGACATGCTCCTTTGCTGCTGGGAAGGTTTTACCCACAGAAATATTAACAGGATTTGCAAAATCCATGTTTGGGAAACCAGCATCTCCGAGTGCATTCAATGCATTCAGACTTGTAAGTCACAGCAGGTGCACAAACTGTGGCTGATCCCTGCAGCATACAGAGAGCCTAGTGCTGCTCCTTCTTTCCTCTTCCTGACAAAAAGCACATTTTTACTCCTTGCATCATTGTGAAAAGCCAATTTTAATTTGCCAAATCAGAAAATTCAGAATCCAAATCATTCAAATCAGTGGATTTGGTGGGAAAATGTTAGAATTCGGAAGACAGCAACAAGATGCAAAGCATTTCCAGAACCCCTTGTGGCTGAGGATCTCTAAGCTCCTTATAGATATTAATGAATTAAAGCTACAGCATTCCTGAGTGCTGGGTAATTTTATTATCCCCTCTGCTAAGAGGAAAACTGAAACACAGAGAAAGTGGCTGGTCTGCGGTTTGTCTGCTTGGCTGTTGGAGGAGGAGGCTCTGGGATTTCAGCACAAACCACATGGCAGCAGGGTTAGAGGAAAAGCTGTTCCCTCTTTTGGGGAGCAGGGATAGTGTCTAGTGAGCAGTTCTCCTTGTGTGCATAAACACAACATATGCTGCCTTTGTAGCAGCACCAGAGGCCTTCTCTCTCCCCCTTGCTGGGGTTCCCAAAGGATCAGAATGGGACAGCAGTTGGGACAAGATTGCTCAGTATAGACTCCTCAGAGAAGGAGTAAGGAGAGGAAGACTCACAAAAGGGACAGCTGGCCTTTATTTGGGCTTAGTTCTAGTGTGAGATAAAAAGAGCCCTTGCCATGTGTTCAGCACTCCAGAACTGATCCGGGAATTTATCTTTGCAAAGACAAGTGTGAAAAGCTCAGGGCTGCCAAGGGGGTTTCATTTTGCTATTTTTCTGAACAGCCTTTTCTTTCTCCCCCATGTCTTTCCACAGCTGTTTCTTTAATTTGGGTTGTTTTTGATGTCAGTTTGGATGGATGTCCCATGCCAGCCCCAACAAAGGGGAGGAAACCCCATTGCTTCAAGACATCTTCTAGTGTCAGAAGAATTAGGAAATTATGAAATCAGACCAAATCTGACCAGTCTGGCACCATATTTCATTTCCCCCGATTCTTTGGTGCCTTTGATGTAAATGGAATTCCAGTGATTAACTTCATTCAGGGAATCCCCAGAGATGGATCTGGGGGTTAGTGGTCTCCTGGGCCAGCTGTATTGCAGCGTATGCCAGAATGTGGGAACAGGAATCATCCGCTCCTCTTTGACATCTGCACTTGAGCTTGTTCAGGGTCCTCCCTGTATTGCCAGTGTGGAGACATCACCCTTCCAAGCTTCTTTAGACATGCTGCCTGCTTTAGGATGGGCTAATTATTGCCTCCAAGTTTCAGTTCCTCTCATTTCATTGCTAAAGGAAACTGAGTGATGAGCTGAGATGCACTTCTCTATATTGTAGTTACTTTTGTCTCTTTGGATGAACCCTGCTTTTCCTTTCCTGATAAATACCTGGCTAGACCAGGGGCCAATTTTTTATTTGCTGCCAGCATTAGTACTGGTGAGATGTGACCCCTCAAGACTACTCAGATGAGGGCTGCAGGCAGTGAGCTGAGGCTCAGCAGAGCTATTCAGATGAGTTTGACTTTGCTACTAGCAGGATATAAGCTGCAGTGACACAAAACTTGGAAGCTCATTTACCCTCTCCCTTGAATGCTTTTTGTGGGTCACTAGGAAGTGTGAAGCATGAATGTGGCCTGACAGATATTTCACCAACTGCAGTGTCCTGGATGCTGAGGTTCACTATCCTGTTGCAAACGCTGACTCTCACGACACCGTGCTGGCGTCTGTATCTCCAAGGCTTCTTCATTAAAACCTCCTGTCACAACATTGTAACATGATTTGTAGAGCTGTCTGTAGTGGTTGTTTTTACATCTTTGGTGCTTTTCGCTGTATTTTTGAGTTTTTCTTCTTGCTGTACTTCCTTTTTTTTTTAATCCTTCTTGTTCTGGGAAAGAGATCTATGAAGAAGGTGAGTCATGTGCCATGCGCGTGGACAAGTGTCATGTTTACAAGCTCATTCTGTTTTCCTGTCAGGGGGTTTGAGTCAAGGAGCTTTTGTCTGGAAACCTTTTATCACCAGCAGAGCTGGGTCAGTGAATTGTGAATGGAGAGGCTGCCAAAGCAAGAGCAGATCCTTCAATGACCACCTGAAATGCATTCAAAATGGCAGACCACTGAGTTAGCAGTAATGACCCACTACAAAGAGTCTTTTAGCCCAACTGGCAGTCAGTTTACTCTGCCATCTTTTAAATGTCATGGTCCGGTGCTTCATGGAATCATAGAATGGTGGGGTTGGAAGGGACCCCACAGATGATCTAGATTCCAGCCCCTGCCATGGGCAGGGACACCTCCCACTAGACCAGGTTGCTCAAAGCCTCATCCAACCTGGCCTTGAACACTTCCAGGGAGGGGACATCCACAACTTCCCTGGGCAACCTGTTCCAGTGTCTCAGCACCCTCTCAGGAAAAATTTTCTTCCTAATATCTAACAAAACCTACCCTGTTTTAGTTTGAAAATGTTCCCCCTTTTCCCGTCACCACATGCCCTTGTGAAAAGTCCTTCCCTGCCTTTCCTGTAGGCCCTACAGGTTCTGGAAGGCTGCTATAAGGTCTTCCTGAAGCCTTCTCTTCTCCAGGCTGAACAACCCCCACTCTCTCAGCTTGTCTCCAGCTCCAGCTCTCTGATCATCTTCATGGCCCTTCTCTGGATCCGCTCCAACAGCTCCATGTCCTTCCTCTGTTGGGGACCCCAGAACAGGACACAGTAATTTAGGTGAGGTCTCATGACAGCAGGGTATAGGAGGAGAATCACCTCCCTTGACCCCACTTGGGACCCTCTAGTTCGTGTTCCCTGGGGAATATTTGTTCTGGTGACATTTGACATCCATGCCATGATGTGACATGCTGCTCTTGCATGGTCCAGTCAGTTGGCTGGAATGGCTGTAGTCTGGTGTCACCTACAGTTGTGAAAAGCAGAAGACGGTGGCTGTGTTGGGACTGTGGAACAGCACTGGTGCCTTCTGCTGTCTCTCTGCCTCCACGACAGGGTGAAACCTGGATGTCAGTGCTTAACCAGCCTGCTTTGCTCTGCTCTGCTCTGAGAGGAAGCAGATACGTGAAAAGGGAGAGGATCAGGAAAGATCAGGAAGTTAGGTTACTCCAAAACCACAGCGCTCAATGTGTTTTCTTCTTGGCCATGACCAGGGTGTGCAGCATGATGGAAACACCAACGGGACCTCTCCTGCTCTCCGAGTGACCCAACTTCCCATTTGTGTTGCTGGTTGGGCTGAAGATGGCAGGGACAATTTCTTAGTGCTGCCCTGTGGCAGTGGAGCCCAGGTCCCAGATGACCTCACAATGGTCTGCTAGCTATCAGGGGAGAAGCAGATGCCTTTGATGGAGGAAGTAGCCCTGTGTGGTCTGTGCCCCACCTGACATATTGGAGCTTATTTTGGAGAAGCTGGTTTTCATCTCTCTGCAGGCTCTGTGGTGCTTTACATGCTGTGCTTATTTTTTTATTAAACAGGTGACACATGCAACCCAAACAGAACGAGTGAAAGCCTTCTTCATTTTCTATTGCTCTCTGCTAGATGCAAATGATCTCTTTAGGGAGGGCACCTCACCTCAGTTCTCAGCAGTCAGTTTCCCAGGGACAGGAAGGGAGAGATGCAAATTAAATGTCTCTAGACCCTTTCCTCAGCCTCTAGCACTGTCTGCTGTGGTACCCACAAAAGAACAGTTCTGCCTCTGTGTTCTCTCCTCACCACAGTGCCTGGAAGTATCACAGACTCCCATGATGCTAAATAACATCTGAGACCTTGCCCATGTCTCAGAGAAACCTGACCTAGTTTCTCCAAAACACCTACATTATCAAGCTTACCTAAGCATCAGATCACAGACTGCACAAAATCTTAAACATTCAGGGTTTTTCTTTTTTCCTCCCTAGAATTAAATTTAAAAAACCAAATAAAACCAACATGTGGCTGCCAAACAAAGTCTTATTTCATCTTGATTTATTCTAAGCTGCCCTAAATATTTTGCTTTTCTCTTCTGTTGACTGCAATATTTTTTTCTGCAGGCTCATGGCAACATCGCAGAGATCTGGGGGAAATGGAGATTTCTGGGTGTGTGAATGCAATGAGAAGCAAGTGGGTGCTGTGGAATATGCTCATGATAATAATAACCACTGTGAGGTTTCTGTGAAGTTGGACCACACAGAAACAATTAACAGAATTGACAATAGTGTTAGATGTCATGATGAAGGTGTCCAATGTAACTGAAGGTTTGATTGCAGTGAGATTAGAGGAGGAGAAAAAATACCTTCTGATTACAGGACACAGTCCAATGAAAGAAGTTAACCTGTAGTGGTTTTTTTTTCAGCTGCTTGGGCTAGCAACTTGGTTTCTTTAAAAACGTCACATTTGGATTTTGAAGTCTGAGTCTACAATTTGGTATTTTCTGATAATGCCCCAGGCCAGGGAATTGCAGAGCAATGAAGACAGCAGGCCCCATCTTTATGGATTATTTTGCCACCAGTCTTGTCCTGAACTGTATTTCAAGAAAAGGATTTAAATATTGGTCTGCAAAGATGAGAGAGAAGAGGCAGCCTATACACCTGCTTGCAGGGAAGATAGGGATTTGTGTCTATATTTCAGCAGGAATTCAGAAACCACAGCACCGATCTGATTATTCTTTCAGTTGTGTTGGCCTGAGAGTGGTGTGGTACAGCCTTAATGTTTTCCTTGGGGTTTTATCCCAGCTGAAGCACATCTCAGGTGAACTCTACCTCCATTATGCCCTTTTTCTCAGTGACACTGGGGCTGGGTGCAGAGGTTTGGCCTTAGCAATTGTCGCGGACTGAGGCCGTCTCTCACAGCAATGCTGCTCTCCTGCTTTATGCTATGGATGCTCTTGCTGGAGCAATGTGGTCTTTTAAGGATAAAGGCTGTTCCCCTCAAAGGACTGGCTTTATTATACCAATGTAATGTAACTTTGCCAGTGTTGCTGCCAGTCTAAGAGGTCTTGACCAGGAAAGCTGTCCTGGGGTCAAGGTAACCCAAGCTCTGCCTCTCCTACAGCCAGATGCGCTGCAGTAGCCTGGGAAGGACACTGGCAGATGTTGAATGCGACCGCAATAGACATAGAGTATTGCTTAACTTTGGAGAATTTTTCCTCATGTTCAGCATAGTTTATTTTGGAGTTTCCTACTGTCAGGAAGAGCTGCAGTGAAGCTGTAAGTTTTCTAAGGCAGATGTGGGGTGCCTTTTACCAGCGTTTTTCTCATCTCATGCATTACCTGGTACCAGATGGGGCTCCTGAGGGCTACCTTTCTTTAGTCTGCTTATACAGAACAGCATTAGAGGTTGTTTTATTTGGTGAAAGTTATTTTGCCAGATGAAAATTATGGCTGAGGCAAAGACTGATGGATTTTTTTCCCCCTCTGTCTGTGTGACAAGTCTACCCAAGGCGATCTGGCGACAGTTCACAGCTCGGCAGAGAGAACTTCCCTCTCGCTCACAAAATCATCCGATTGTTCAAGTTCTTCTTGAGTTGTACCAAGCTCAAATGTTTCCCTTTTTTCTTTTAAGGCAGGAAGACTTGCCAATTCCCCACATGCATGTGCTCACATGAGCACAGATAAAGCACTATTTAATACTCACATGCATTATATTTAACAGCTGCACAACTTTAACAAAACAGGAGTCAGACCAAAATGTAGCTCATTGTTTTCAATAAAAGGAATACCAGTCTTTCCAAATGTGGTGTGTGTTTTTTCCAAATGAACTAGAACAGGGTCCACAGCTTAGTATGCTATGGGCTTGTGCAATAACATCACTTGTTTTTGCATGCCCATGAATGACAAGACACAGACTGCTGTTTAATGGAAGACACAAAGGCTTTTCCTCATGAGAACAGGATGAAGTTGAAGAAGATGGAGTACAGGCTGCTTGCTGTAGTGTTAACTCTACTATAGCAGTAGCCAGCCCATGGACCAAGAGATGTTTCTCTCAGCAAAGAAAAACAAAGCTGATAGTCTCCCTTATGATGGCTATAGTGATGTCCTACTACTGAAACCTTATGGGGCTGAAATAGAAAGAACAAGCTGAATGTGGAAGATGGAGTTGTGGTTCTTGAGATGGTTGCTGTCCTGTTCTTGCAAAGATATGAACACCACAAACTGAGCAATGTACAGAGTACACTGCAAACAAGGGAAGCACATGGGCTCAGAAAGGTGTGTGAAGCTGAGCTGATCAGAGCTTTCCTCAAACCAAGATAAGAGCCAGGAAATGTCACTGATTTAGGACCAGGTCTCCACCAGGTGTAGGCTGTGATAACATCATTGACTGTGCCTTGATCTTGAAGTACCACAGCATTGCTAAAGTTCTTTCTGCTTGAGGTGGAGGAGATTTCATAGGTTGACTTGACACTCCTGGTATGAGGTATCTAAATCATCCTGGAGCTCAGGTTGCATGTCCACAAAGAATTTAGCTCCCAAAACCAAGAGTGGATGTGTAACTCCTTCCATGTGACTATTCCTACCACTGTTTGACATCTCCATCCATTGGCAATCTCTGACATCTGGAATTTGCTGGGAGAGAAAAAACAAATATTGTCAGAACACATCACCTCTGAGAAAGTAGCCATAAACATTGTTTTTCCTGTTTGATATCAAGATTTTGCTAAATGGAGAGGAAAGGAAGGATGTCAAAGTGAAGCAAGCTGCTTGTCCTCACCAAGCAATGTAGCCCACATGTCAAGCTGTGCATTGCAGAGTAGATGGGTCCTGGCAGAGGGAATACATTCAGGGGAAGTCTAGGTACTACTGTGCTGTAAACAAACTTCCCTTTTAAAGAGTTTGTTTCAGTGCTGGCCCTGGATAAACATCATCTTGTTTTAATCACTGCCTCTTATGGCAGCAGCAGCGCCCACTGCAGCCACTCCAGGTCTTGATCCTGACATAACAAAAAAAATGTGTATTTCCTCTCCTTGCTGGTACAGTGATTCTGACTAAATAACTTGACAGCTTGAGAATGGGTGCACATAGCTCACATATAGCTGGGTTTATGCTGTCAATATGCTAACCTGGTTATTACAAGCTTTTTAAAAAAGCTAGTTACCATAAGGGTAGCACAGGCAGGCCTGGCCACAGTGGTTTCAAAGGCAGAGGAGAGCATATCCTGGCTCAGGCAGGAGCTAATTGCTTTCAGGCAGCCTCACTGCAGCCTGTATTGGAGCCTCAGAATCCTAACTCTTCTGGGTCCCCACGCCTTCTCCCGCACAACTCGATTTCTAGGATCAGTCTATGCACTCTGTATGTCCGTGAAAGCCATTCAGTGGATAAAAAAAGATAAATGTCTTATTTAGTGAAGACAAGGTCTTTAAAAAATGGAGTTCTGGAGGGAGATTTCCATCATCTGGGCAAAGGCATTGGCTCAATGTCTGGCACATGTGACGGACAGGGAGTCCTCAGGCTGGGAGTTCAGATTCTGCCAGAACCAAGTGCTTCCTCATCCAGGGTTTAAATGCCACTGTGTTACCTGAGATCCTTCTCAGACTTGTCATCGGACGTGTAATTAACAGCAAACACATGCAACTTCAATTCCTCCACCTCCTTCTCCTCCTCCCCCTGTTCCCCTCTTCTTTCTCCTCCTCCTCCTCCTCCTCCTCCACCACCACCATTCTGATCCCTTGGGGAACTGTACATTTGCTTTCCATTGCCATCACATCACAGTGTCATATCCAACCAGGAAAACTTCAAAGGAGTTTACCCGGGGCAGGAGTGTGGGTTTAGAGATGCTCAGTGACCCTCACCCCCAGATCTTTTTTTTGAATGCTTCCATGTCACAGCACCAGGGAAATGCTGTTGCCACACCTGCTTGCTGCCGGTGCAGGATTGACCCAGAATTTCTCAGAGGAGGAAAAAATTTGGATTATAAAGGACTTGGCTATTCTCATTGATGCTGAAGTCCATAGATTTTTCTATTTTTGTGTTTTTTCCTGTGTCTCTTCATCATGGTGTCAAAGCCCAGCCTTCAGGTTTGCAGCACCAGCAATGCCTTGAGAGGTGCTTGAATTCCAGGATGGATGAACTTGCCCTTCACCCACCTTAATTTTTATTCTCCAAGCTGATAAGTCTGTATAAGAAGATTTTATTTTGTGTGCAGGACCTGGAGGCAGATTTGAAATGAGTTGCATACATGGCTTTCTCCACAGTAGCTTAACCGTTGTCCAGTGCAATGCAGCGTTTAGCCTTAGGTTGTGTATGTTCCCATTTTATGGCAACGAAAGAGGTAGCAATGTGAAAAGCTACTAAGATCTCTTTGGAGCAAATGTTTCATAATTGTAGGCCATGAAAAAATAAAAGAAACTAAAAAAATCAGACTGTACAATCCATAGCTCAGAACTCAGCAGCTACAAACACTGGGAATTAGCATCTCCTGCACAGGCATGGGCTGGTGTGACTGAATGAGGCCATAAACATGAAATAGTAAACGTATTACTTTACTTTAGCTTCAGATAATACTCAGTAAAGTTTTTCCTACTCTTTTTTTCACTATGTTCATTGTCATAATAGTCAGTTATCTGATTATGTGCCTACATTTTTCTTACAAATGTACCAGTGTGCAAGGCACAGGACATTTCTGATACTGTTTTTGGAGTTTATTATTGCTCATAATTTTTTCAGCCAGAAGACCACTCTTCTTTGGATCAGTCCTGGTATGGATCTGTGTACCTCAAGGGTATGTCATATCTCTTTCAAACAAAAATTTAATCTATGGTAACTTTGCAGGATAATAGGTTCATCGTGCTTATGTGCTGGACATGTGAGGGAGAAACGTATGGCAGGAATATCACTACAGTCCAGATAAAACACATGTAAGTAGCTATAAAAACCCCACTAATGTTGATACTTCAGGCATCTTCACAGCAAGTGCATAATTTCTTCTAAAGAGTGTAAGAAAGCAAAGTGTGAGACTATTTCCCGGAATAATGTACATGGAATGAAATGCAACTCTGCAAGGAAACAGTGTCCAGGCTCCAGTAATGGAACAAATGTATTGCTTGAAAAGCAATATGTGATAATGTAAGTACAGACCAGGCCAGCTCATTTACTGACATTGGACAGAGTTAGGAATGTGCAGCTAAGCTTTATTTTTATTGTAGTCCTAGGGTACAATTTTTTAATTATTTAGTTTATTAGCTCATTATTTAAAAATGAGTTAAGTATTTTTAGTTGCTCTTGATTTTACTTCACCTACTCACAGAGCTTTCTTGCTCTTACATATCTGTATGGGTTTTTTGGTAACAAAAAAATTATAGCTGCTGTTACAACTCAGGAAAGAAGTCTTGGAGCCATCATTGACAGCCCTCTGAAATCACTGACTTAATGTTAGGTGGAAATGAAGAAAGTCAATAAGATGCTGGAACTCATGAGGGATGATATTGCAGTAATGACAAAAAGTCATTTTGCTACTACATTTTTCATGCTCCCATGCTCTGAGTCTTGTGTGTAATCCTGGTTTCTGCATCTCAAGGACATTAAAGAGTTAGGGAAAGCGGTGAGGAAGGCAACCAAAATAACCAAGGGCTTGGAGAAGCTGCCTTAGGAGGAGGCACTAGAAAGGCTGGGTCTTTTCTGGCTGAAAAGAAAGCTGAAGGGGGGGGTATGATTGAGATTGACAACCTCAGAGAGGTGGTGGGCAGTTGCAGAATGGTTGCTTGACCACATTCCACAATACTGGAATTACCCAAAGCTCACCAAAACCAGTAGAGGACCTTTTAAAAGCACATAGAAGAAAGAATTGCTTTACATAGAGTGTGCTGAACTTCTGGCATTGCTGCCACAGGAAACTGTGAAACAGGCCATGAGCAGCAACCAGAGGGGAGTTGGACATTCCTTTTCTAGTGAGTGGCGATGCTGGGGAAGTGTGAAGGAAATAAACCACAGGTAGTATCTGGGCTTGTGTGGTCTCCCTATAGCATCTCCTGGTGGACTAGATGGACGATGGATCTGACACCAGGGTATTTCTAATGAGCTTATGCTCTTATGCAGAGACAGCTGATTCGTTTTGACTTCTGAAGAAAACCAGCAAAATTTTGAGCTAAATGGAGAAAAATGCAGGGAGAATGTTGGGGGAGATATTTATTACTTTAAATAGAAACATAGTACTGAAAATAATCAGGCATCTTTAATAAGCATGTTACCTCTTAACAGACATTCTACATAGCCTACATGTCATTGTTAAATATCAGAGAACCATAGAGTAACTGGGGTTGGCAGAGACCTCTGGAAGTCTCTCAAAGCAGGGCCAGCTTCAAAGTTAGATCAGGTTGCTTGTTGTCCCTTTGCAGAGAAGTCTGGCTCCATTTCCTCTGTAATGCTCCTTTTAAGAATATATTCATTCAGTGAGCAACAGAAAAGTGATGTGAGTTTTTTTCCATGTGTATTTCAGCAACGGGCTGTGACCTTGCATTAACACAAGTTTCCTGTGGATGGATGTAGTTTCTATGAGTGTTCCCTTCCCATCTTTTTTCCCCACAGGACTTTCTCAGCACAAGTGAGTGAATAACTCATTTCCTTGGAAAATGCACTCCCCATTTTACAGGAAATTTCTATAGAAGCGTAAAGAGGAACCTCAGGTCTCAGAACTGCTTCCTCTTTCTCCCAGACTTCTGCTGTAAAGGTGATGAGAAAACAAAAACTGACTCTGATCTGCTCTGTACTCTTCTCCTCCGTGTCCTGGAAACCATGACAAAAGTGTATGGACTGGTTCATAGCATATATAGGAGGGAAAACTACCAAGGCTATTCTTTCAAATAGTGCCCTGATAAGGGAGAAGTGGAATGGCTCCTTCCCAGGGTCTTGCCAGGATATCAGGGCAAATAGGAGTTCAAGGTAGCTGGAGAAAGAGGAATATGAACGCTGACCACAGATCACCTCTCTTGAGTGGGGTGACTGCTGGCTTTTAAGTAAAACAGGCAAGGAGAGAAAAAAGGCTTTTTATGACTTTCTACTGTAAAAGTACACATAGAGACTTATGCAGACAAGACAGCATTGTCCCAAGGACTGTGGGAAAATACATACATTGCTCTGTGTGGTGGCACTCAGAAGCAGGTATTCTTTATCCTAAAGCCCTGCTTTCTGTGACCAGGAGTTTGAGATACTCTGCAGAAAGCCATCACCACGGAATAATCCCTTCATTCATCACAGAATATAGGACAGCCATCACCTTAACACTTTAGTGTCACTAGATACCTTGGCTGTTTAAATTCTGTGGGGATCACTGTATAGGGTCCAATTACACAGCAAATTGAATGTGCAAGAACAAAAGCACATTGGGCAGCTAAGCTGAGTAACAAGAGTAGTGAGATAGGGTTGGGTGCATGCTAGTGATCAGGCTTTGTCCCTTGAGGGCTCTATTTGGTGTGTTGGCTTGCACAAAATGCTGTACCACCATGGGGTGTTTGCTGCCCATGTTCATGCTTGCTGGAGCAGATCAGTATCTCCAGCAGTATGGAGAAATGCCACTTGCTGGAGCAGTGGGCAGGACATTCCTTTGAGAAATGTAGAAATATTGCAGAAGCAACCTCTCAAAGGGGCTGCTTGCACTGGCTGCACAGTGGTGCTTGCTGGAAGCAATAATACTTAGCACTGACACAGCACTTCATCCAAACATTGGGTAATCAATCTGCGAAGCAGCAGGAGATGCTCTTTGCAACTGGTTCTGTAAGCACGACTAACAGACTAGAGTGGAGATAGCTATTAAAAACCATGCTTACAACCAAATTGTCCCTTGGCAACTAAAGAAAAACCTCCAGAACTTACCATGTCCTCTTTGTTTTATTAGTCCTCTTAATATTCAAATGAAGAGAAAGTTTTCCAGAGCTGGTCCTCAGCCTGCTCAGCATGCAGCAGCTTGGCAGACTTCAAAAGAGCTACAACAATTTATTGCAGTTCTTACTCCAGACATTTTGTGAGGATGACTACATATTCTAGCTGGAGAACAGTTGACTTATAAAGATTATAGCTTATCCTAGTCACCAGAACACTGTATATTATCTGTTTTTTACAGCTTTACCCCCTTCCCTCCCTTGACCCTTTGTAGTTTAAAAGTTTGGAAACAAAATTGCATTTGCTACTGAGTTCATTTTCCAGTTAGTGAGCTCTGACTGATTTTTCCCCTCCCCCAGTGAAGCTGCACAAGAGTGGCTGTGGGAGGAAGGAAGGAGAGTTTTGTGGTTATGGCTCAGATGTGGAAGCTGGGATGCCAGCTCTCTGCTGCCAGTCCTGTCCTCTGTTTCCATGCAACTCAGAGCACATTGTGTAACCTGCTTTCCAAAATGCTCCGTAGCATTTACTCAGTGCACCCTGTCACTGCATCCTCTGACTTGTATCAAACAAATGATTTTTCACTGTTTCTATACAAACTTTTCCAAATTACCACACCCATATTTTGAAGGCAAAACATGCAGAGAGGGTTTGGCCTCTTATGGAAATCTTGGGTTCTCATTCCAGCAAGGGTCCATCCTCAAGAGTCTGAGGTTGACTTGCCAGGGGTAAAATCCAGATTGTTTTAGGTCCAAATCTTCAGTATCTGTGGAACATGGGGGACTGTCACTGTGCACTTAGAGCTGTATTTACAAAGGAGTGTAGCTGTGGCAGCCCTTGGTTTAGGGCTCCAGCTCTTCGATGTGGGTAGTTACAGAAAGGCAAGTCCCTGGGCAGAGCATTCTCAGAAACTGCCAAGATTAAACCTCATCTGCCAGTGGTGAAGACAATTCACTTCAGGCAAGTCAATAATTTTAAAGAGTCTCATCCCTGAGCTTCCTGGGGGGATGAGGGTTGGGGGGGGTAAGCACTGACTTGCAGCACAGCAAAAGCTCATAAGAAAGAGAAACAGTGGGATTTTGTTCCAGTAACATGATTGATTAGGCATGGATCTGGGCCAGATCTCTGCACCAATGTGTGTCATTGCTTCCTATAGCAGAAATATTTTGGAAAGGAGAGATTCAGGTCATGCCACCCTAGAAGGCTGTGAGACTGGCTGCTGTGGTTCTCCTCTGGATGGGGGAGATGGCAGCTCAGAATTGTGCAGTTACACTGGCAGCAAGGAAAAGTGTCAAGGGAGAGATTTCTGCTGTCTGTCACAGTGGCAACTCCACAGCCGCTAGAGAGTACCAGGAAGAAGGTTTCTCTTAGGGTTTTGGTTCTTAATATAATTATTTGAAGTTTAGCCACTTTCCAAACTCCTCCCTGAACATGTGTTTTCCTTCTGTTTGTACCCCGTACATCTCTGTGGACTGGGCAAAGACTTTTCTGTACCCTTTCTCAGGGTGAATATTTAGAGATTTAAGTGATCCTAAGTTAGTCCCTTTTGGTACCTTGCTGTTGATGTCATTTTCTGAATTTTCCTCTAATTTGCCAACACTTATTTTCTCTGTTACATGTCTACTGTTATCTAGCACATAAAATATCTCAAAGAGTAATTCAGGAGTGGTTGCTACCTCCCTCTTTATCATCACACTCAAAAGAAGAAAGACATCTTCTCAGAGGGTCTCCCAGTAAAAATGTAGGGTAGCAAAGACTTTTTTTTTTTTTTTTTTTTTTTTAATGTGAATAAGTGAATGCACTTTGAAACCAGATCCCAGGGTGCTGGTGAGGGAACTGGGACAGGCTCAGCTGGGTGAGGTGAGGAGGTGCAGAGACAGGTGAGGCACAAATAGACCTGGTTTTTCCTTGGCTGCTCTTGCTCTTCATTAGTCTTTTCCCGTAGTGCAACCAGGACTGCGACTAACATCTGTCACACACTGTTTCCCACTCCTGCTCCCTAGAAGGACAGAGCCTCCCCTGTGAGAGGGGATTGTTTCCATGGGATTCCTGATGTCCTTAAACTTATTGATTTTTTTCTGTGTAAACTTCTAATTTTCTGTTACTCACTGTTTCTTTAAGAAGAAAGCTATCTCTGTGGTTGCCATGGAAAGCCCTGCATATCTCATGAGACTGAACCACAGAATATATAGTGCAGCCACAGAAAATATCTGGAATTATGTTTGCCCAAGAGCTGCAGTCCTCAGGAGCTTGGCAGCCTTGTAAATGGAGATGCCCCAGCTGGGAAAGGGAATTTCTTTTCTCCAGGCAGCTAATGTGGGCATGGGGATGGGATGGTGCATGGAAATCCTTTGCCTCTGTTTGGAGAACAGGGGAGAGCTGGGGAGCAGCTCGGGGATGTGGGGAAGGCACAGTGCTATGGCCGCAGTGGAGGGAGCCCCTGGCAGAGCCAGGACATAGAATCAGAATCATAGAATCATAGACTCATAAAATAGTTTGGGTTGGAAGGGACTTTTAAAGATCATCTAGTTCCAACCCCCCTGCATGGGCAGGGACACCTCCCACTCGATGAGGTTGCTCAGAGCCCCATCCCACCTGGCCTTGAACATTTCCAGGGATGGGGCTGCTACAACTTCCCTGGATAACCTTCTTTCAGTGTCTCACCACCCTCACACTAAAGAATTTCCTCCTAGTGTCTAGCCTAAATCTCCCCTCTTCCAGTTTTAATCCATTGCCCCTTGTCCTCTCACTACAAGCACTTGAAAGTAGTTGCTCCCCAGCTTTCCTGTAGCCCTTCAGGTACTGGAAGGCCACTATGAGGTCCCCCTGGAGCCTTCCCTACTCCAGGCTGAACAGCCCTAACTCTCAGCCTGGATGTGGCCAAAGCGTGACCACATTGATGCCTTCACATCCCACCTCTGCTGGGTGACAGCTTCTAAAAGCTGACAACAAACATGCACAAATGAACATGCACAAACTCTGCTTCTCTGACCACTAAAGAGCTGATTCCCACACCTTCCTCTAATCTAAAAACCACAGTTTCCCCTCACTCCAGCTGCCAAAGCCTACAAGTTCCCCCTCAACGTCCTTAACACAATGCTTTGTTTCATGCTGAAGTGAAACTTGGCAGTGAAAATCAATTGGGATGAATATGGAATTAAAGATAGAGCATTGATTGAGCTACCCTTTTTTTTGTATTATTCTTATTTATTTATTAAAAAAAAAAGCAACGCAGTAAGAATGCCTCACTCCATGATAAGATTAAGGGGTCTGGAACTGAACAGAGGCCATGCTTTGCTCTAAGATTACAAAACTGTTCTCTATCTCTGCCAATTCTTTATTTTTTATTTAAAATTAACATTACTGGCTTATTTTTCCAACTTGGGAGTTAAAAATAATAAATGTTCAGGGGTTTAAAAAAAAAAAGAAGAAAAAAGGCCACACATTCACATCTCAGCAATATCTATGAGGATAAATTCATTCATGTTCTGGTGTCTTTATTCTGGATTGCAAACAAAATGTCATTTTAATGCACAAATTTGCCCAAGAGCAGTCAGGGGACACTGAATCCACTCCCTGTTTTCTGAAGCACTCACAGGACTCGGGGATGAAGCAGTTTCACAGCCTTCTCCCACCCCTATGATACAGCTGCCCCTCCTGCTGCAGCTCAGGTTACCAAGCATTTTCATTGTAGGTCCCTGCTTTTGCTGTGGCTCTGTCAAAACCAGCATTTTCTAAAAGTGCCAACTAAGGTAGTTCTGCGGTTCCCAGGCGTGAGGCGGGGGACACATGGTGCAACCTGGGTGCACTTGGGACAGGTCTCAAGCCCCTGGAAGTTGCCCAAAATGCCTCATGTACTCAAAGATGATGAAGCATGAACCCTGTGAGGGGCAGCTTTGTGGGTCTGAAAGGGACCGATTTGCTCAGCAATAATACAACTTCCTATTTCTGCAGTGCTCAGTGCTTTGCACGCACAGAAAAACTCCATGTGCAAAGAGCATACACAGTCCAGCACTTCCGGGCTGTTGGAGAGTCACTGAAATTAATTGTAAAAGCTGGAAAAGTCTCTGTTACTGTTCTTATTCCTTATCTTAAGCCAGCTGCTGGGCCCTTCACATCCACAGGAAGGTCACGCTGTGGCTTAGTGTCTCCTCAGCCCACATCAGCTCCTGCCTCAGTTCTCCTTGTCCTCAGGGGCTGTGAAAACAAACTCTTCTCACTCTTCAGCCAAGATGACCAAGCGTTTCTGCTGGTACTTCTGCCATACTCCCATATCCACATCTAACCCACACATGCTGTTGTTGGCCCTAAACTCCCTGCAGACCCTCAAACTCCCCAGCCTACCTTTTAGCCTCCCCTTTGGCTCACATCTCATTGGGATTGTTTGGCCCACCTTCTGAACATGAAAAAGCTGTTTTAATTTGCAATTTAAATTACCCAGTTTCTTCTTCAGACTGAACGCTTCACAGTTTCCAGAGTTCTAATTTCTTCTTCAGGCTTTCTCCAAGCCTGGGTTGTCGACATTTCCACGTAGACTTCAGCAAGCAAAGCCTCCATTCCAGCTCTATCCATGTCCAGGGCACAATCCAGGACACAAGTCTCTCTTCTTGCTGATATGCATCAGGCTCTCTCCCACAAGTGCATTTCTATCACACTACCCAGAAAGCAGAGTAGTTTGGGACATAGAAGAAAGGGCAAAAAAGCTTCTCTTGCAATACTTGGATCCCTTTAATCAAGTCCCACTGTTCTGCAGTTCCTCAACTCTGGCCTGAGCCCAAGCTCACTAGCTGGAATATGGGCGAGTGGGCACAGAGAGGGCTGGATGCTTCTCCCCCTCCAAGGATCAATTTTGTGCAGTGACAAACTCATTTACTACCCTCAAGTTTTTGAAAGTTGAGAAAAAAATGAGTGCTTTGTGGTTGGCTTCTGACAACTTACTTTCAGCTTCTAAAGAGTTTCATGAAGAAAATACTCCTTACTGAACCAGATAATATGACTACATTGTGAATGAGGCCTGAAAACCATATTCAGAAGTGCTTCAAAGCCAGTTTAAGAGGCAACTGAAACAAAGCAAATATTCTGCAAATAATATAATCAAATTCTTTGCACGTGCGCTGCGTGAAAAATCTGTTTTGTATTTGAGGCCAAAGATATGTCACATAAAAGAATACTTGATAGCTAGAGAGGCAGCTACACCCACCATGATGCACAGGTTTGCCATTTGCAGGTACAGGCTCAGGCTGAAAAATCTTGAAAATCAAGAATTTTCCATGTTTCACATTTCAGTAAATCCCCTTCCCGTCTCCACCTTCGGGATTTGAGGGTGCTCACGGCCATCACATTTAGGTCAGAAATTCCCCCTGCTAGAAAACTTCTGCTGCTGGTTAGTCTTTGACTGTGTTACAAGCCATTTCACCAACTTTCAAGGCACTCTCTCCTTTCAGTAGCACCAATAACATCTTGGTACTCCCAGCAGTAACTAGCAGTGCTGGGCTGTCCTTCTTCCAGGTTGGACAACAGCACTACCAGAAGCACACTGCAATTCAGCAAAAAAGCTCCATATGTTGTATGCAAAAGAAAACATTACTTTTGGCACAACTTTTTGCACCAGAAGCCAATTGCCACCAGAATTCAGATGCAGAACTTGCCAGAACAAACCTAATTGCAGTACTTGGGAGGTGTTTTGTATTTTTCTTTCTAACTGCGTCCAGGTGTGTTGAATTGTTTGAGGGAAATTCATGGTGTTGAGGAACAGAAAAAAGGCTAAGTGTTTAACTAATGATGGGAACAATACATTCTGCTGATCTTGAATCTCTGAGTTGGTGTTTTGCTTTGTTGTCTCTACTTTAAGTAGTACAAATTTAAATAAACAACATTACATGGAACAGCTACTACTGAGACACTCGTTGTTGGAGTTAATGGGTACATTAATATATAAATTAGTGGATTATTTTTGAGTAAGGCACTAATAGGTAAAAGAAAAATAAGGAAAAATAAGGTAAAGATTAAACAAAACAATTCCAAATACTTAAAATAAGTCTGTCAATCAAACTCAAATATTTTAGGATTTTTGATCCACAAAATATTTTCATTATTTTAACTTTTCATCTTGGTTCAGTGTATTTTTCTGACTTCCTGAAAATATTTGAGTGAAAGTTTTCTCTTATCACTTGTAACAGTTACTACACATGGATAACTGAGCAATGAAATAAGCTGTAAATAAGATACATTCCTGCAAAACCCTCCTCCTCCTCTAGTAGTTTATTCACTGGTAACATGGAGATAACCAGAGTCTTTTTCCATTGCCAAATAATTTGCCATTTGTCAGCACACACAGAGGTCTACTTAAGAACTAGAAATTGCTGTTGTTGCCAGCAGTACCTGAAGAATAAAGGAAAGAAAATGCTGTAGGATGGGCAAAAAACAATAACCAAGAGAAACGTGGGAGGCAGCTGTTTTCTTTATCTGTGTGTGGATACACAGAGGCTTTGCACACACAGGCACTTTTCACAAAGCCTATTCAAGCACGTAAAAACTCATTGAGTCCAATACCTCATTTCATTTTCATTTGCTACCAAAAATGCATGTGTGCATCTTCCCAGGATGGCCTCTTCAGATATGAAGAAGCCATTAAAAGACTTTTCCTATGTCTATTTAATAAGTATTGTGATTTTTAAACTGATTATTGTCTGCATTTACCTGTGAAATGCTCTGTTTGCAGGTGGCACTGAAATCTGGTATGGCACTATACACCCACATTGGTTTTATCTCAGAAACAACCTTGCTCTCCAACAAGCAAAAGAAGAAAAAATAAACAACTCCCAACATTAAGTCACCGAATTTAGAGGCTTGGAGAAAGGAAAATATTTTTCAAGACCCATTTCCTCACACATCAGGGGTGAGTGTGGTTGTGTGCTGTAGGCAGGGAGGTTGGTCACAAATAAAGCCATGGACTTCAACAGAGAGCGGGTAATAGCCTGCTGAGTCTCAGATTATCTTGTTTCACAAGATGGGTTATGTTACCTCAAGGAGGCAAAAGGCAAGAAAATTGCAAGCAAAAATGGTTAAAAAGCTTGTTTATGTGAAGAGAGATCTTCTGCACCCGCTCTGCCCATTAGGCTGCTGGCTGTGCTGCTCCCATCACCTGGCTGCTGGGCTGAGGGAAATGGGATACTGGGGAGGAGATTTCTCTCCCCGCAGAGCCAGGGAGGTGGAGTGCTGCCAGCTGGCTTTCATACCTGAATTTTCAGGGGAGGGTATCCAAATGGCTGAGGGGCTGTAGCAACCTGACATGCTGCTGCTGTCCCTAGTCAAAGTCAGCTGATACTGTAGTGACAGCAATTGCTTGTCATTTTGTCATTAGTTCAGGTTATCTCTCTAAAGCATTCCCTGGAAAAAAAATAAATTCACCTCCTTCAAACCACAGATAGAGGTAGGAAAACACAGACACTGCAGTCCCACTGCAGGGACTGTGCATTAACATATCACCCAGCAGCACTAATTTTCACTGAGACTGAGAATAGAAAAACAAGTGTGAGAACTTCTTTCCCATTGAATTAATTGAGCACCCACCATGATGTCCAGGCTGGCTCTGTTTTTTCACCCTGGTTTTAAGCTTGGCTTTGGGATGACAGAAGTCTATCATCAAATGAAGTAGTGGAAGCAAGTGATAACTTTTTCCAGCCTGAAGCCTTGTCAGGGTGAAGTCAGCCTGCCTACAATCTAAAAAAAAAATTGAGATGGCAGAGCAAGTTTTATCAGATAAATGTTTTGTATTATGAAGCTACAGTGGTATTTATTTGACACCAGGTGTCCTAAAGCTGGATTTATTTATGATCAAGCCTTGGTTTCAGTGATTTCTGTGTCATTTGTAGTTTTTCCTTGTAATTCACAGAAGTTCTGGTTTTAGCTGAAAGCTGAGTCAAACCTCTGGTACAAGTAAATGACAATCCGTTTTTGCTTGTTACCTCTTATGGTAGTGGCTCCAGCTGTTTTGGAAAGTGGCATGACAAACTGCTTAGTTCAGGAGTATGTCTGGCAGAAGCTGTGTTAGGAGGATCAATGCCTGTGGTGATAATTTCTGTGGCTAGATGGACGGCTTTCAATTACAAGGCTGCCTCTGCTATGTTTCTCTATCATTAAGTCACTTAAAAAGACAAGAAAAATATTGCTTCTAATTTTTCTTAAATACAGTTGGTGCATTTATCACAACATTTTGCCTTTTCCTCTTGTTTGGTTTTGTTCCATGTCTCTCTTGGGTGCGTGGGTTTCTGCATTTCAACGGGCTGTCCTTTGACTAGTGCTGTCACAAAAATTCCAGCTCATTCTTCCTTCAAGAATAGCTTCAGATATTTATACCATAAAACAATGTCTATGTTGTATGCTTCAGTCCCTGGTGCCATTTCTACCTAATGTGCATGGTGTTGAATCAAAGAATGAAGATACTAATTGTTTTATTAGACATTCTGTGCAATTACATGAAACAGATGCAATTCTTTATTTTTTTACTATTTTTTTTAACCTTTTTTCTTCATCCCACCATTTCCTCTCCATTTTCACAGGAAAACTCTCCAGGCCAAGGTGAACAGAAAGTCAGTTGTTTCTTGTGTTTCTCCTGAGGGCCTACAACACAATGGTATTTCAGCAGATGATACCATGGTAACATCAAGGATGATGTTAGGATGTAGGAGGCTGAGAAAGACCATGTTGTTCTTAATCTGGAAATCAGACTTCGGGGCTCCTCACTTCCAAGGAGCATCACGAGGGATGGCAATTGAGTTACGAAAGCCATGGGTGGACCCCATTGGTGTACAAGCAAAGACAATGATCCAGACCAAGGTGTTTCCCTAGAGTAATGAACAAGCCAACTTGTAGATCCACACTGTACCTCCAGAAGCCCACTGTGATGTGGTAGTGTATCACCAATGTGGAAGAAGTGTAAGAGTCCACTCGGGAGGGCGAGGAGGAGGATGTGCCAGGAGGGAGGGCAGGGTTTTGCAGGGAGGCAGGAAGACAGAGCCTTGACCTGGGTTCCTGCTTCACACTGCCTTGTTGAATGCTTCACTGTTGGTGTGAGAAAAATGTGAATGACACAAAAATGACACCACCTGGGGCAGTGTCCTGATCTGTACTTTGCACTTTTGAAAAACACTTCCGTTTAGGGTTGGGAGAAGCATGGGAGAGCCTGGGAGGTACTGATTTCTGTACAGCTGCAATCATAGTTGATAGTTACTGGAAAAGTGGTGACCAAGTACTCCTCTAGATCAGGGGTTTTAAGAGTACAGGATGACCTTGCAACGTGGCAAATAACCTGCCAGAAAAATGACAAATCCATGGACAACAGTGTCTGGGGCAAACTTCCATCTGCTGCACTAAAAGAAAACGTGCAAGACAACCAAAGTAATATCCTTTGGCATTGTGTGACCCAGAAAGATTGGAAATAAAGAGAGAGAAACAGAATGGAAACAAAAAATAGCAATGTTTCTGAAGATACTCATTAGAGGGGACTTGTGATAGTTTTGAGCTGCAGACAGGCCTATGCTCACAGGGCTGGGAGCAGAAGCTGCTTTGGGAATCGCACGCAGCTGCTCTCAGACTCATTCTCCTGTTTCACTTTGGTGCTCAAGAGGCCTAGATCATTGCTTTGGGGAGCAGGTCTGCTGCCTGGAGGACACGGGACTGGAAAGGTATTTTTTTGCTCGGGACAGCCAGTGTCTGAGTAATATGCTCCAGTTCACTGGCTGGTGCTTCTCGTTGGGTGTCTCTGAGCATCCTGGTTGTGCAGTCTGCAAACAGCGCCTGAGCGAGCCTCTGGGCATGGGCTGCATTTTCTTCCCTGCTCAAGGTTACTCCTTAGCTTGGACTTGCTTCACCACCTACAAGCTGGTCAAATTGGCCACTGACTTTTTAATGCTTCAGGGATTTTGAAGGGCCAGGTGTGAAAATGGCAGGATCTGGCCCTGTAGGAACAGTAGGAGCTGCTCCATTTTCTTTCCCTTAAGTCAGCTGTGCTCTTGGCATCTTCCAACCCATCCCTCATGACCATCATTGTAGTGATTTAGCACATCGTGGAGGCCTTCCTGTTGTGCCTTGGGGACACACTGATTTCATAATTGATCACCATGGTAATAGAGCAGCCCCCTTGCTCCCACTCCAAGGCTTCCTGTGCCTCTGGGATTGCAGTAGGGAGCAAGAATATTTGTGGGAGAGCTGCGGTGTGTGCAGAGAGGCTGAGGAAGGCCCTCTGCCTGATATACAGACATGGAGGGTTGCTGTTGTCCCATTGCTGGTCACACATTATTCTGACCAAGAGCAGCCAGGCATTTCAGACAAGCAGAAATTTCTCCACTTGCAGGTGCTGGGACAAGAGATTTGTCAAGGGAAAGGTCCAATTCCTGCCACACTCCAAACAAATTCTGGTGTTGGGGATAAGAGCTCATAGTTGTAACTGTGAGGACTAGAAAGAGCATTTCAAGCCTTTTTATCCCAGGGCAGAAGAGGCTTGAGGGACAGCTTTTTGTAAGACTTGTGCCAATTTCTTCTTGAGGCAACATCTTATTTTTGACAGAAGGCAGCCAGTCTCCGCAGCACGACCATACCAGAGTTATTCCTCTGCTCTGTCTGCTGGACCCGAGCCCTGTTGCTCTCCAAAGCCAAATGCTACATCTGGCTGCCTCCTCTCCCTCTCTACCACCTTTGAAATTAAAATGCTGGTGTCTCTTGAAAATAAGGGTCTCTTCCCATAAATGCACATAGAAAAGTGACAGCAGTGGTATAGATTGTGACAAATTGAGTTGCTTTCTGAATCAGCTTATTGGAAATCTTTAATAAGAAGCAGCTGTTTCACTGGTAGCATCAATGACCTTTAGTGTGAACAAGAGGTGGCTGGTGGACGTGTGATGTGGAGACCCTGGCCACCGGCCCTGCTGGAGAGGACTACAAGTGAACCACTGGGCACGTCGGCACTCTGTCAAAACCAGAAAAATCCTGAGTTAGTCTCAGCAGGAAGACAGACAGCAACAACATCAGAGCGTGCTGTTGCATCCAAGTGGTTGGTGACTATTACAGGCTTGACAATCTTCCAGAGCAGAGAGCTGTGTGCAGCAACAGTGCAAGCCCAAGACAAGGAAAGCAGATGTTCCCGGCTCCTCCTCCATCCTTGTTCCCATATGTTGACTAAATAGGTTTTGTAAAACAGAACATGCTGTAAATCAGAGCTGCCTAGAGTTCAGCAGTTGGGTGAAACGTGGCTTTTAGGGTGCACAAGTGAACCACTGCCATTTACAAGTAAAGAACCTACTGCTTTAAGCTTGTCTTGAATTACTGCATCTGGGATCCAAGTGGAAAATACTATGCTTCATTAAAGTAGTCCTCACTGTTTCAAAAATATATTTTTACTTAATCCACATTTTTCTGGATTATCTGTGCAAAGGGATCACAATTTGGGGTCATCTGAGGAAGAAGTTTCTCAGCTAAAACTACTCGAACCTGCCTGGCTTGTCCTTTTTGCTCAGTGCTTCCATGGCTCCACATGGTATTTTTTGCAGGTTCAAATGGTCTCATTTTGACCCTTCAGCAGAAAATAGTGCATGAGGCTGTGATTTTCATGAAAGCCAAATTAAAACCAGTATTTGGATAAGGATGTACTCTTAGGATGTGTTCAGGAAGCTGCTTCCTCTTACATGTTACTTGAAATCTTTAGGTTCCTGGGGAGTTGTTGTATCACTTTGCAGCTTGGCCCTTCTTCAAGTAGTCCAAGCTCCATCTCTACAGAGAGGGCTGGAGGGGGGAACGTCCTGCCCATGAAGAACAGGAAGGGAGAAACCCCATCAGGCTGCTTCTGGCTTCACACAAAGATCTCCTGCCACCTGAAGACCTGTTCACATGGCAGACCTGCCTGGGTGTGATGATGGAAACCCACAGTCTGATCTTGTAAATCATGCACTCAAAAGAGTTTCTTCCTTCTGATACATTGACTCAATCACTTTATTAAGATTTATACTCCTGAAACGAACCTATAATTAGCAGTTGAAAAGATAACCTTATAAAACTGATAAAGTCTAATGTAATTAATGTAATATGCAGCCTTTTTGCTGAATATGGATTCTTTTTCTGATGAAATTTTTATCCCTTGTATTTCACTTTTGCTCAGTTTAATTAAAAAACTAGAAACTTTAAAAACTGAGATTTTCTACGGAAGGAAAATATTTTACTGGAGATAAAAGTGAGCTCGCAATCTTGTAGTATTCCTTTCTTTTCTGAGAGCCCAACTGGAAAAAAACAAAACCAAAAAAACACAAAAAACCCCAACCCTAGTTTAATAAAAAAGGGAAATAGTTAATTTACAAGTGCCACATTAAAAAAATCAGACTCAAACCTGAAGGAAAACATGCTGATGTTAACAAATGCAACTTCTTTTTTAAATACTGTATTTTAATAAACAAGTAAGCAATGTTAAATTTTAAATGAAATATTTCAAAGTGACTGAGATCAGGGAACCCATCAGGTCAAAAACATTTTTTTCCTGTATATTAAGAAAAAAATGTTAAAGTCTTGCTTTTTTTTCTTGCAATTCAAAATGGGAACACACTGCTGATTCTCATGGAACGGGGTACCACTTCTGTGCCCTTATCAGTTTAAAAATCCTTTCTTTTACTTACAACAGGCCAACAGAATTTTCGATCCACAGTAGACATTTTATTACGCTTAATATAAATTGTCATACATTTTCACAACAGAAACACATCAGTGGTCTTTTAACTGGTGAGTAAGCATTCCTTTACAATCTTAACATCCCCCAAAACACTACATTTGGCCAATGACTAAGAAATTGAGAAACCTTCTCTCTTAAACTGGCTGCAGCCAGTGTCAGAAACACTGTCCACATTGACCTCAAAATTATTGAGACACAAGAAAAAAAGTCCATTATGCTTTGAATAAGTAAGATTTTAAGGTGGTTTTGTTTGTTGTTGTTGGGTTTTTTTCCCAGTTTTCAAAGCCATTTCACACTCAAGGCATCTGTCCACACACTGTGTGTCTAATTTGTTGACCATCAAAATAGGTATGAGAGTCAATATTTTGGTCTGCCTGATCAGAGGACATTGGTGTCCTGATGATTTGTGCTGCAAAACCTGAAGTTTTGGTGTGAATTCAAGGGCAGAGAAGGGCTCATACAGAGGTGAGAGAGACTCCTTCATCAGGATACAGGGCATCTGGTGTGCTGAGAGATGGATGCCCAAACCCTATGTAGGAATTGCTCCATCCTGGGTCTGAAGTTGTTACATGCCTAAAGGGTGGATAAATCAACGCTGAGTTGGGCTCAGCACCCTTCTCTGTTTGTGGGCTTAGATGTCTGTACAGTAGGTTTTCCTTTGGAAAACAAGAGAATCACTGAGGATGAGCTCCAGAGCAGTAGAAGGGTTGCCCAAGAACAAGAGAATACACTGGATGGAGACCTGCTGTGGCCTCCAATGTGAGGTAACCAGTGGTATTTAATGCATCATTGTCTATGAAAGAATGAAACATGCTTTTTACTCCATCCTGTGCATGATGGGAAGAATCCAGGCCTCCTCTGTTGGAATCCTTCCCTCACTCCCCACAGCATCAGTGAAACATCATCCCAGTCTCCTGCAGGACTCTGTCTAAATCCTGTCCCCAGGATCTGGGGGCTGCTGTTTCAAACCTTGTCATGCACCTTGTGCCATGCTGAACAAAAAAACCCCATCCATTTCTGATAATGAATCTTGTTATTTTCCTAAACTCAGAGGAAATCTGTAGCACAGCTGGTGGTCCTGGAGGAGAGTGAAAAAATGCTGCTTAATGAGAACCTGGTGAGTTAATTAGTCCATTGTATGATGTGGTTAGTCAATAGGAAAGAAACACTTGGAAAGTTTGAATGGCATAATCACGATTGACCTTAAGGTAGCAGTAGCCTAACAAGCAGTTAAATGTGCCTGAGCAAGAGAGGATTAGGAGGAACTGTGCTGATGTGTCTCTGCACAGTTTGAAACAAAGAACTGCAGAAAAAAACACCCCACAACAAAACGTGTTACTCAGGCTTTTAGCAGCAAAAGACACTGCAGCATTTCCACCTCAATCTGTGGTATCTCTGTGCACTGATCCAGAGAGTTTGTGGGTGCACACAGAGGGGCAGTACATATTGTAAGAGCAAGTAGGGAATATGGAAAGGAAAGACAGAGATCTCAACTTCAGATTTATGTTTCCTTTTGGCCAGCTCAGAGGTCCCAAAAGTGTTTTGTCTTCCTCTCTGTGGCTCAGCACCCCAGTCATGTGCACCCAGACTGCCTCCTCTAGTGACTCTTTCTTTCAAAATGCATGCTCTTGCAACCTGTACTTCTCCCTTTGGGCTTTATGGCAACTGTTGCACTAAATACTCTTTTAGTTATTTTTAAATTTTATTTATTTTTAATAAAAAAGGATTTGCTAACTTGAAGTTCCATGTATGTGATTATTACTTTTACACTTGTTTTGTTTCAGCCTACCCAGTTGCATGGTCCTCCTCATGCATGGGTCTTTGAAGAAAACTGCCACTTCCAGCACGTCCTCGCTGTGAGCGCAGGATTTGTCTCCCTGCAGCCTCAGGCACCTCAGTTTGGTCCTCCATGGGGTCTACTCATCTCATACTTTGCATTTCCTCTGACTCAGCTGGTTGCTGAGCATCTTGCAGCATTTCCCTGGCCTTGGTTCTACAAGGGCTCCAGCTCTCTGCCATTGCTCTCTAGTTGCTACTAGTTTATTTTCATCTGCTGCCCTGAGCCTGTTACTGTTTCATGTAAGCCTGTTGGATTGGCCTGCATGATTGTTCTTTTGTCCAGATGCATGTTTAGCTCAGGCTATTTAGTGCTGATCTGGTTTTCCTATTGCTTGTGTGAACCCAGGGGAAGAGGTTTTGTATTAAAACTCTCCTGGAGTGCTGAGTCACTTGAACTCTGCTACTGTGTCATGTGTTCAATTGTCTGAGTATGGGACCTGGTTATGTCATATCTTGCAAAATGTGTTTTCTTTTTCCCTATTGAAGTTTTGCCTGAATGGCTTCCAAATTATCCACCTACTGGAAGCTGGGAAAGTTTTCTCTCATGACGTAACTCCCCTCTTAAAAGACTGGTTTTATTTTTTCCAAGAACCTGGTTGGGATTTGATAGCTAGGATACTTTTTTGCATGCTTTGCTCTTTCTGTGTATTGTTGGGCATTAGGTAGGATTTTCTGCCTGTGATTTGGCCAGCTGTGTAATTCTAAAATGGCAACTGCTTGTACTACAGCCTCATCAGATCACAGCCATAATACTGTGTGCTCAGAGAGGTCCTCCTAATCCAGCAAACTCTTGGTTACACTATGAAAGACACATGTAAATGCTGCTGGTTGGGTTTCCACTAGTGATTCAATGTTCACCAGATCTTCCCTGGGGCTTGCAGAGGTTAAGCTCAAACCCAGAGCAATCCATTATCCACAGCACTTCCCCAGAAGATTTCTTGATGCAATGGTCAGCAGAGCCTTGAACAAACCAAGTGCTGTGGGTTCACCCACTGGTAACCAGCAGTGACACTTTTTTTGGTGATTCTGTTCAGTGTTTTGGGGTTGATGTAAATGTACAAATATCTGCAGTTTTTTCAGTGCTATGAGACTAGTGAGTCAGTCTGTGCTGGTTTCCAAAGATGTGATGATCCATTCTCTTTACAGCCTTGTAACTTCCTTCCTTAGTGACAACACTGCACTTTTCTCAGGTCCCATTGGCTGCATGTAAGCTTATTTATAGCTTCACTTCCTTGTCTTCTGCCCTTTTCCATTACAGTGCTTGACCTACAGTGGCTGCTGTCTTGCCCTGAGGACATTCTCTGCCTCTGCTTTACCAGATGAGGTTCTGCATTGTCCTGCCTCCTGCTGGGTCCTATAAAACCTAGGCAATGCATTTTGTCCCAGTTTCTTAATGAGACTTCATATTTATCTGATGGTTTTAGCATGGCTTTTGTCTATCACCTACATGTAGGCACATTTTTGCAGCCTTTTACTGATGTTTAATGTTGCTGGGATGAGCACTGCAGTGACTCCACTGTTTGCATGGAAATGAATCAGCTGTAGATCCTTGTGGGTACTGGTTGCATGGCTGGCAACCTTCTTTTCCACATAGTGTGAGGCCAATTCAGGCAATTGAATTGACCCAGGTCTGTATTATTTTTATTAACTATCTTTGACTTTAACTGATCTTTACTGACCTCATGACTGCTGCTGTTTGATCCTCTCCCTTCAATAGATCATCAGCCCTCACAATTTTCCTAGAAATACCTCAGATTGAGATTTATTTCTCCAAGCTTCTGTTTCCTCCTGTTTCCATCTCAAGAGTAAAACACTTAAATGTACATTACCTGGAGGGGTCTACACATGCAAGAGTTGTCTAAGCTTACATTATAGTCAATGAAGGTCCAGTCCAGAGAGCTGAAAGAAGGACTCAACTGTCCAACTTTGGGTGCCTACTTTAGAATTGCTACAATAGAATTGCTGAATAGCTCTCATTGCAATCTCTGTTGCCTGTCGTGACAAAGGAGGGAATGCTGTTGCTTAAAACAAGTCTAATCCTGTTTGAGATCCCCTAGGATATCTGGGTCATCTGCAGTGCATTGGCCAACATGACAGAGAGCAACAGATGGAGACCAGAAGAGATACTCCACAGAACCTAAAATTACACTGGACACACCAGCTTCCACAAATGGTACTTTAGACACCTATCACATATGTTTGTCTCTCTCTCACTATCAGAAGAATGGCTGGAGCTTCTTGAAATGCCCTTGGATTGCCCTGCTTGGCCTCCAGTTGCTGTTCCTGGACATCTCATCGGGTGCCTGCTTTGGGCAGCTGCATCTATCTCATAATGTTTACAAAGTGCCAGAGCATTATCTCAGCTGATTAATCTGTCACATATCTCCACAAACACTGTTATTTGTTTCTGTGCTGTGTTGTTTCTTCCCGTTTCCCCAGTGGGATAATGAAGGAGCTTTCCATGATTTTCTCACCAATATTCAGCAGTCAGCTCTGAACACAGAGTCATTACCAGCTTTCACTCTTTTCATGCTTGTGCTTCCTCATTGTGCCTTTGTATTTTCTTTCTAGATGTCACAGCTGTTCCTGTATTTTCCTGTTTATTTCTAATCTTCTCCTCATTCAAAACAAAATGTCAAAACAAAACAAATGAAGCCTCACCTTTTTGTGTAGGGATACCTCCTGCAGACTTTTTCCTCTTCTGGTTTGCACTTCATCTTCCAAGATCCAAGTACATTCATGAAGAGGTAAAGTAGAAAGATTTTTGTTAGGTTAAAGAAGAGAGAAAGCTGGCAAATATCCTGATAGCCATATTCATGAGGATTATTGTTCACTGTTGAAACTGTGGGTCCAGATTGCATGAAAATAAATATTTCCTAAATACAACACATATGACACAGAAGAAGAAATGTGAATATATAATGGTTGAACACTTAAGTATTTTATTTAATTTCCAGTTGTGTCAAATGGAGCTCTTAACTGCTCCAGCCACTAACTTCAGTCTCAGGCAGACATTTATGTCAAGAACTGCATTAAAACATACAAAAGTGAAAAACAGGGATCGTTTTAGATAGGGTTTGTTTTTTTTTTGTTTGTTTTGTTTCATCTGATGAATAAGAGACTGTCTCTGAATTAGAGACAAGTGTCACTCAAGCCCAGATCTCCAGTAGGTGTACATGTGACTCACAAAAAAGGAGGCTGAAAGACTTCAGGTCAAGGCAATAGCCCCCCCCACTCCCACCCTCCATCCCCCCCAAACCCACTCGTGTGTTAATTTAAGGAAAGCAAACATTTCTAAAAGAAAGTCATCCAGTAAGAACTGTTGAGAACATGTGTTTTCCTTGTTGCAGCAGAGCCAAAAGAGACAAACTTCCATTTACACAGTATCACATTTTGCCAAATTAACAGTAAAAGAACTATTAATACTTAATGTTTATATGACACTGTCATCAGGAGGCCAGTTGGGTCAGATCCCTACTGTGTGAGATGTGCAGACACCACAAATAATTTAGATTATTTTTATTTATGTTGAGGAACCATTGTAATGTGCTGCAAACCCCTCGTGCCTGCCAAGATGTGGGCCCAGCTCCAAAAGGTGCATTTTAAGAACAACTTGCTTTTATAAAATGTGAGGGTTTCAAGTAAAGTTATTTCTTTGTAGTTTTTTAATATAGCATTAATTTAATTTTTATTTTGAATCAGACAATTATTATTTGATTCTGGTAACACCATTTCAGGATGTTACTGAGAATTGGAAGAATCTATTTCCTATGACTGGGATAGAGTTGCAGAAGGAAAGGTGCGTGTATTTTTGTTTGCGCAAGGAAAACTTGAGCACCATGGAGTTTTATCTGTGTGCAGGGGTATCAAAACAAATTGAAGCTCCAGTGAAGCTAGTGAGCTGTTTTGGTTTGCCCAAGCCATGTGAGTTTTTCAAAAGATTGTATAACCACATAAAATTAGGCTCTCTGGGTGTTGTCCCAATCCTGCACATGCTCCAGCTCCCTCAGTTTAGGTGTTACATGGCATGAGCTGTTTGCCAGTGTATGAACTGGGTATTACTTCTACTACTACTACTACTACTACTACTACTAGTACAATAGATTTGCCATCAGGCATCTCTCAGGTCATTCTTATATCCTTAGCTTAAATTTTAATATCTTCTCTTTCAACATATGCAGGTTTGATCAGGAAAGTTAGTCTCTGGCCAGTTCGTTGAGCCCCTAAATCCATGTAGCTGTACAAACCTAGCAAAATACATAAATAGCTTCTTCAGTGTAATGAAGTGACTCCAGCATTAGTGCCAATTTGGAAGAGAGCTTTGCATAAATGAATTCACCTGCTCCTTTCCAGGGAAGGGCCTTGAGCATACACCTCATGGTTATCCCTCCTGGCCTAGAGCCCATAACACTCCAGCTGCCACCACAAAGGCACCCAGGACAGCTCACAGCTACCACTGGAGCTGTACCTGGGGCTGTAGTTCACTCTGTGGTCCTGGGTTTGGTGGTTTGGAATAGTCTTTGCAGTCATCTACCATTATGAGAAAGGAACTTGAGGGTTCCTATGAAGCATATGATTTTCTGAATTGAGTTAACATTGTAGAAATAATGCATTTGAAGTCAGGAATAAACAAGCTTTTATCTTCAAACTTTTGACTCTCTTGTTTGTCCCCACTCTCCATATTTTCATTTGCATCATTTGTCTCAGAGTGCATGAGCCAGATCCCTTCAAATGAAAGTAAGAAAAATTACGTGCTTCAGACAACTAAACACCTGATGTTCTCTAGCAGTGAACAAAACTTCTGTGCTGGAGGATCAGATTAGAGCTGTCCTGGACCAAAACCATGAGGCTTGCAGTGTGGTTGCTAGGTACTTTGCACAAATGGTTTTGCTGCTGCTGCGATCTACAATCTGGTGCTCCTGTTGTACCACTTCACCTGTGAATGCAGACACAGCCTGAATCCATGTGTGTCTGTAAGGAGCATATACATACAAGCAAGATCATTGCCTCTATGTGACAGCCTGTCTCCCAGATTATTCCCTTGGGACTTAGGAGCCTGGGGATTTTTCGTTATTGAATGAATTGCAGTAGGAAGATCTGTGTGAAATTTCTATCATCTAGGATTCTTAGCAAGCTCTCCTGTGACAACTGCACTGAAGAAAACTAGGTGAATACATCTGGAAAGTGTTTCTTGGAGCCATATGCAATGACAGTTCTCAGTATTTATGTCATTCCTTGCTGAGGTATTTTACTTGCCTTACTTCAGGGATGTTTGTTACAGAACAAATTCAGGCAAAACAAAGAATATAAATAGTTTGATGTCACACACAGATTTTCCAAACATTATTATTCTTAGTCAGCTAAAGAAATATTTTCAGCTCTGAAGACAGCAGAAGACATTTTGTCCTGATCTAAGTATGCCTATCATTCAGACCCAGGGAAGCTAAAGCTTTGAAAATCCAAAGGCTTTTCTGAGTCCTCAGCTGTTACAGTTCTTACCTGACTTTGTTCATGCCCCCAAGTTATATTGTATAGACATAAAGCAAACTTCACAACCAAATTAAATGGTTGGCCTAAATTCTACTCTCTCAGGTTAGCTCCTTTTAGGTGAGAAAGGAGCACAATATTCCATATAACTTGTGAAGAAATACCATGCAGTGCTTTTACTGTGGACTCAAACATGATTTAGGAAGCCTTGCTCACCAGAGCATGTTGATTTTTTTCTCTTTTTCTTTCTTCTTTTTTTTTTAAAGGCAGAAATGTAACAGTGATTTGGACTTTTTTGAGGAACTCACAAAAAATTTATCTCCAGTCCCTTGGAACATCATGAACGAATTCCAGTCTCCAGAACAGTTAGTAACTTTCAACTTTAATGCTGGAATCCTGCAACATAGAAATCAGATTAATATTTGTTCTTAAGTGTCAATTCTAATAGTTATCTGTTTACATACATGAAGATATATTTGGGTTCCTCTGCACTACTTTCCTTCATAGAATCATAGAATCATAGAGTCCTAGGGGTTGGAAGGGACCTCGAAAGATCATCTAGTCCAACCCCCCTGCCAGAGCAGGGTCACCTAGAGCACATCACACAGGAACTTGTCCAGGCGGGTTTCGAATGTCTCCAGTGGAGGAGACTCCACAACCTCTCTGGGCAGCCTGTTCCTTCCCTCCAATCTATCCTTCTACTTCTCCACCAAATTAGAGATATCCACCTCCAAATGGAAATGATCATCTACCAGAGTCCCTTTTCGGACTGTTTTTCCCTTCAGTTTGCTAACCCAGACTCCAGCTATGGGCTAAGGAGTTGTTCAAGTCTGAGGAGGTGTAGAATGAAGCCTGAACATGATTTGTGTAATGCTAGAGTTGAAACTAAAGCTGTGAAAATCATATAAATAACATAAAATATGCTCAGGTTTGAGTAAGATTTGCTTGTTAAGTGTTCTGCCCAAAAGTGGCATTTCAGTGGGCTCAGAATTGTTCTCAAACTCAGGATAAATTTGTCATTTTTGAAGGTGAGAGGGGGAAAAGGGAAAGAGATTCATAATAAAAGATTGCACAACTTTAAAGCCACCTGTCACCTTTTTTTGAATAGTTAATTTGGCAAGGTACTCATTCAAAATGAAGAAAATATGGCTTTATTTTCCTCATCTGTCCGAGGAGATCTGAACCCACTTTAATTTCCCAGGACCTGCCCCTAATCACCAGACTGTTGAGTAGTTCCCAGAGCAGGAGGGAGAGAGAGGAAAGGTTGTTTTTTCAGTACCTCCTTTAGAATATATTCTACTTTGTTTACAATATTGAAATATTCATGAGAGTGATGTCCTGCCTCTCCACTGCAGAGCCTAAACACCATGATATAGAGTTGTTCTCTCTGACTTAATGAATATTTCAATATTCTATATGCAGTGGAACAACATCAACAAGGGAAAAAAAACAAACAAAGAGAAAGTATTTTCCAGCAGAATATTCTCCTGTGTAATAGTCGTAACTTCCTCCTCTAGGTTCAGATCTGTGTGTGAAAAGTGGGAACTGAACCCCAATCTTCTACCTCCTGGCTGGACTCTGCAACCCCTGAGTAAAATAGGTGGCAGTACATGGTTGGAGCATTTAAAAAAGATACTATTTCCTTTTTTTTGTTTGTTTTTGTTTTTCCTATGAAAGAGGCCAAAATAGAAATGTATTGCTTTATTTTTATTTTTTCATTTAATCAAGAAAATATATAAATACTTCATATTTGTGCACTGGACCTGGCCAGGTTTTGTCCCCAACCTTGAGAATTTGTTCATTTACATGCTTCCTGACTGGTGGAAAAGTATCAGGGGAAGGTGAGATAGATTTGCACCTGTCTAGTGTGAAGATCAAAAAGCATTGTATGGAAATAAGATGTTAGTAATTTTGGAGTTGCTTTCTGATTTTCTCCTGATGGTATGACATCAAATATAGTCCATTTACAAATTAAAGGGTTGTTGTTGTTTTTTTTCTCTGTACTGGTAGGTACAGAAGCTCCATATGAAAGTTGTTTGGTTGGTGAACATGGGGAGCAGACCTTTCAAATAAGGACTATTTCTGAACACATGCTTTTCAAGGTATTGCTGCTGGTTTTGAAATGACTGTTGGATTTACTTCAATCCTTAGCAAAAAAATACTTCTCCTGGCTGTACACCAAAGTACCTGAAATTTCAGGCTGTCGGGGTTTGTCCTGTCTCTATTTTGTGATCAAAGTGAGAGTAGGAGGTTCACAATCTGGTTTGTTAAGAACAATGTCTTACTGCTTTAAATGTAACCCTTTTAGTTTTTTGCCCTTGCACCTTTTTGGTTAGGATGAGTTGCAACTCCTGGTAAATAATGCCCTGCCAGCACTGAGGCTCCTGTTTCATTGCTTTATTAGGTTTTAAGCTACATGATTAGCCTGAAGGGATAGATTCACAAATAACAGCTGCTCAGCTGGGGTGTTTCCTTAATCCATGCCTCTCCCTTTCAGAATCAAAGCCATACTGAGACACGAGAAAATTATCTTTACCCTACAGAGCTCTCCAGAGTGAGCAGGGAAGGAGGTAAATGGGCATGTCTCTACTGGAAACCTTGTAGAGGCTGAGACAACTGCACTTCAATGATGGAACGACTCTCTGTTGACACATTTAGTCTAAATAACTTTTTTCATCTTTATGCAGCAAATTAAACTGTCTAGGGCATTTGAAAAAAACAAGCCCCCAAAGATAGTTGTAACAAAGGTGCTGTGTGAGCAGTACCATGGAAGTGCTGAGAATGTTTTTAGTGTTAATTATTCTACAGAATAAAAGATATTTATCTTCCTGCTTAGGAAATCCTCTGGAGGTGTTGCATTCCTCCATTCCTGCATCTCCAATATTTTCCCTCATCTATACTGAGTAGTATTTTTCAGAAGGAAAATTGTAATAAAATAGAAAATATGGAACTTGATTATTTACCTATTTGTTAGAATACTTATACTCATTTGTTTTACTTATACTTATTTGGTATAAATAGCAGTAGTTTCACTGAGCTCCATTGACCTAAACCTCAATTAACAAAATCACTCTGGAGTTACTGGTTACAACAAAAACCTACTCATTTATACTAATTGAAAAGCTGGGAAACTGATGTTAAAATGGCATGAAGTTAAAGTAAGTGAAAAAAGAATTAGTGTCATTTGTTTATTGTTTTCCTACTTACTGTGGTTTTCTGATACTGTTATGTGAAATAATTCAATGAGTACAGCCAGCTAAGTAGAATCTGAGTGCAAAAAATTGTGTTTTCTAGCTATAATGAGCAAAATTCCTTTAATACTAAGACCACTTTTCTCTGTCTGAAGGCTTTTGGATATGTTTAGGATATATTTTGAGACAATAGGAGTTATTGTGCTAGTTGCAGAAATATTTTCTGTCGCTTAATCAGCCTGAGTTTTTGAAGTCAGGCCCATAGGGTACATAGGGTTGCATTAAAAGGTGAAATACAAAATTGAAGGGAAGAAAAACATGACTCTCAATTTTTGGGCTATTGGTCTCATGTGGTTATATATCCTCCATGCACACGAGTGTGTTCAGATATAATTGAAGCTCAATCGAAGGTTGAGGGAGCAGATGCAAGATAAATGGTTCCTATAAAAGCAACATGCCCAGTATTTATTTTTTTTTGTAATTTTAAAGCCTCTCTCTCCTCCAAAGGAATTATTATAGTTATTGTCCCTTCATTACTCTCAAGATCTGTTTCCTGCAAAGGTTCAGAATAAAATATGCCACTGCTAGTGACATAAATAGTGTTTTATTTCTGCTAGCCGTGCAGAACAGCACTTTAGGGAGAGTGAAACAGGATTCTGCCCTTCCTTTTGCCTCTTGGAGGGAATATCTGACTAGTTTCCCATCAAGACTTCACTCTGTATAGATGTAAAAGGGGTGGAATTACAGAGTTGTATTTCAAACAACGATTTGAAGCTTTGCAGAGGTTGAAGTCAGGCCATATGCTTTGTCAATTTGAAGGGAGATGGGTAGGAACTGGCATGTATCTGAAATTCAGAGGTAAGACTGTAACATCCATGAAAAGCAGCTGCAGAACTTCACAGACCTGAAGGAAGGCTGTTTGCCCACCAGTCTGCTTCCTTTTTACAGTTTATTCTAATTGGTTTGATAAAGAATACAGCTTCTGCCTATGGAGCTTGCAGTATCACTTGTCTTCATGTAACATAAGAGGTTAAACTTTTCTTCCTCAAGGTGTACTACAATTTCAATGGCCGGTTGTTATTTTTAAACTTTTCTGGTTATTTTCTGCCGTTCCTCATGGATAGCAAATTTATATTTTTTTTCAGTTTGAGGGTTGTTTTGTTTTAGCTGTGTCCCTGTCTGAGGAGCAGATACAATGCCTGCCTCTTAGTGTTCTGGTGCCCCAATACTTTGGTTTTCACAGCTTGATGCCCAGCGATACATTCATGTGCCTGACTCTGTGCGTGGGACTCATTGTGCTAATTGCTTCTTCTCTGTGTGAAAGGAGACCTTTAGGTAACTAAGTGCTGCCTCAGAGAAGCAAGCCTTAAGAAGATCTGAGGTTCTTCTATTTTTAAAATTTCATAGCTCTGAATTTGTGCATTGAAGTAGAGGAGTCTGAAGGTGATGCTCCGGGCTCACTGAAAACAATGAGAATTTTGACATTAGTGTTAATAAGGTGCAAGACTCCTTATTTTGAGAGCTCAGGGTAGTCCTTGCTGGATTTCAGATATTTATCCAGCAAAGCCTCGCTTAAAGGTAGATCTGTTTTCCTAAATACCATTTGTTATAACAGGGCATTAATAACAGAGAGAGACAGAGCTGGTACATAGCTTACAGCATGTATCCCCCTTCTGCCCTGCAGCAGCTCCATGGGGGAGCCGTGGGTCTGTAAGAGCATAAGAGCAAGAGATTGTCTTCTTCAGTGAGGCTGATTCACCTAATCCTTAAGTGAAATAACACCACACAGAGCCGACTTCATTAAGCTGCATATTTGTTTTTGACTTTACAGCTTACAATTATAGCAGAGCATATGGCAATGCAGATGAGCAGTCAAGGTCCGGACCCCTGGGGGGACTGTAGCTGCAGTCCTACCTCAGTGAAACCCAATGGCTTATGCCAGGGATGACTCTGGTCCCAGGAGCCATCTGCTTCTTTGCTGGAAGGAAAAAAGAAAAAGAAAAAAAAGGGGTGGGGGGGATGGGTGTGCAGGGAGAAAGCTGTGTTGGCTTCAGGGCAGTGGCTGATCAGAGAAGCAGAGCTCAACACCCAGCTCAGACACGTAGCCAACAGCATGCTTGGAAATGCAGGGCATAGCACCACCAGATCTGCCTCTGAGTGCCTGTGGTAATGCCTAAAAGTAGTTGAATCCAGGCTACGTATCAGCAGTTTTCTGCAGCATTCTGGGGCGAGAGAATGAAGGAAAACAAGCTTGTTGTCAGAATGGTCACATTTTCTTGTGCTTCTTCTAACAGATCTTGCCTGGTTGCTCAATGTGCTCCCATCATATTCAGTTCAGGAGTAATGTGACAATAATAAAAAAAAATTCTCAGATCTAAGCTGCTGGTTGGGGATGTTTGCATAGACAGTTTGCATTTCAAAAGGATGTTTGCTCTAATGCTTACCTTTCAAAAACCTGCCTTTGGAATGGGATGTACCATAAATCTCCTGTCAGGTGAAAAAGCCTGGCACAGGTTGTCTGCCTCCTTCCCTGCTTGTAAGAACTGTCTGTTACCTCAGTTTCTAAGGACAACTTCTAAGTCTGCCATGGTTTTGATCCCTCAGTGCTGTTTCTTTGTCCTCTGTTCACTCCTACTACAAACGTAACTGTCCTACCAGTATTTAATTCCTTTAAGGAATTAAGTCTGTGGACCCTGTTCCTGTGCCACTTGTGGCAGCATGTGTCAAGGGTCACTGGTTGTCACTGGTTGTGCCAGTGTGGTAGACCTATGGTGCAAGGTAACTCCACAGTCTGATCTGAGGGTCTGTTTTTCCCCCACCACATGTGGGAGAGGGAGGAAGGAACCTCGGGTGTTTCTCCTGTGCTGTGTGTGGCCTTACTACTGCTTTACTCACTGCAAGTGGCTGATGAGGTGCACATCAGTGTGACTGAGTGCAGCTATTTAGACACAAAAAATCATAGAATGATTTGGGTTGGAAGGGACCTTAAAGATAATCTAGCTCCACCTCCCCTGCATGGGCAGGGACACCTCCCACCTGATCAGGTTGCTCAAAGTCCTGTCCAATCTGGCCTTGAACACAATTTTGAGAAGGCCATTGTAATGTGGAATTTACCCTGTGTTTATGTAAATGGCAGCAACTGCTCAATGTTGCTAAAAGACAGAGAGCAGCTTTTCCAAAGGAGGAAGTTGGTACCATTATAAATCCTATGGAATAATGGGATTTGTATAGGGGAAATGTCTAATTTCTTTAATAATAAACAGATTTATGAATGACAGATGTGGATAAATAATGAATGCTTCCAATTCAAGATCAAGGACTGAGTGAGCACAAGAAAATGCGGTTGCAGCTCTGGCTGAATTTTAAACACCACTTCAAATCTCAGAGTTCAGCCATGAAGACGACCTGTTTGATTATTTGGTTCTGCCTGTGCTCTTTACTTCATTAGTATTAAATACTTATAATTCCACAGAAGCAAATAAAAGCTGAGGTGGAGTGAGAACAAAGAAATGCAAATAATTAAAAAGATTTCATGCTTTGTCCAAAGTGTTCTTTAAAGCTGTTTCACTGCAAACACTAGGGCACAAACAGCAAGTGTCAATTGAATTGAATTGAGTGTGAATCATAGGATCATAGAATCATAGAATTGTCAGGATTGGAAGGGACCTTTCCAGTTCCAACCCCCTGCCATGGGCAGGGACACCATCTACTACATCAGGTTGCTCCGAGCCCCATCCAGCCTGGCCTTAAATACCTCTAGGGATGGGGCTTCCACCACCTCTCTGGGCAACCTGTTCCAGTGTCTCACCACCCTCATGGTGAAGAACTGCTTCCTAATGTCCGATCTAAATCTACCCTCCTCTAGCTTGAAGCACACATCAGACTTGTCAGCAGTAATGAGGCCAGAGAGACAACAGTGAGGAATATTATATTCAAAGAAAATATTAGTTTGAGAGGCACTCAGGGCCAGAGAAGTTCTCCAAAGCACATAATGTGCTTAGGATTTGAACACATATGTTAAATTCTTAAAGCAGAAATTAGAAAAAGGACTAATGTTTTCATATTGAGTCATCTATTCAATCTCCTTGTCCATGTAGGATCCTTCTCTGAGGTATTCCCTTCAGGGTTAACTTTCCAGTGTTTTTTGTTAATTCTAACTTGGGAATGTGGTCTGCAGCAACACAGTGAATAATTAAGTCAAGAAACACCTTGATGCAGGTTAGCCTTGGAGCAAATCACTTAGCAGTTTTTCAAAAAGGCCTGGATGCTTATGTTAATAGCATCTGCACCTGCGCTGCTGGCAAATGAAACCCAGACTATCAATCTGGCAGCATCTGGTCTCAAGACAATTTCCTTAATGGTATGCTATAGCTGGATTATAAGAGATTTGTATCGGCGTCTAAAGCATCTTTCTGTTCACTTAGAGACAGGAAATCAGGTTTTCTAACTGAGCTAATGTATGAGGTTTTCTAGGGCATCCATCAGCAATCTAGCTAAACTGCCTGTGTCAGTGCAGCAATAAATATGAATGCAATCATGTTAAAGGGTGCAGGGTGTGATTAAACCAGCTGCACGCTCAGCACAAAAAATGTCCTCCGTTTCGCAGTAGATAGGACACATCTGCCATATGCTGTGACAAAGATTTATGGAGAGGAACTCTGGGTGCTGGTGACCTCCTGCCGGCTGCATGTCCCAGCCCCTTGCTGCAGATAGAGCAAGGTGAAGGAAGGGCTCTGTTTACACTCATAATTAAATGGTGTTGGAAAATTTCTAGGAACTGGAACTTGATCATTTGAGCTGTGAAAATACTGGCCCATCCCCCAGCAGTGTGGTGGCTTTGCTCAAAGTGATTGTCTCTTAAACTTCTCCTGGGCATGATCTGAGCTCATGGGGCAGAGTTACTTCTTCATGGGTGGTTTAAATGCAGCCACCTTATTCCACAGGACAGATACTGGCTGTTCTCCAAAAGCTGCTGAGAAATAACCCTGGTACATGTGACACACTGATACAGGTGTAGTTTAGGGTGCCACATTCACACTTGTGCAGGAAGGGACCTCTGGGCTTAGGTCCAGCCCTTGCATGGCTCAGAACAGACTTGGAGCATCCAGAGGCTGAGTGTGAGAGAACCAAAGCTTATGAGAGTTCACAGGAGGATTTTGGATGTGCTTGCTGTCAGGATGATATTGTCACTCTTCCACACAAGGTTCTGTGTGGTTGATTCTTGCCTCATTGTCTTTTCATAGAGCTTTTCACACTTGCCTGCCCACCACAACAATCTATATCACACCACTCTTTGTAGTCTCCAGGCCGGTACCCATACAAGTCACTGTGCCAAAAAACCCTATCACTGCTCTTCCTTTGTCATTTTCCATAGACATTTCTTGAAATGCACTCTTTCAAAGAAGGCCTATGCAGCCCTGTGTCTGTATAGAAGCGTGTAACTTCAGAGTAAATAATATAAAACCAATGAATTATAAAATACATGGTCTGCATATTTATCTATGGATGTATGTGTACACGTACCTCCATTTATATACATGTATCTCCACATATATACATAGGCAGGTAAATGGAAGCTAAAAGGGCAAAACTAACAAAATATTTGAGGTTCTTCCATGGCCCTCCTCTCCCATAACAACTGAAGTCCTGACAAATTTTGTGTTATTATCCCCAACAATGCTTCTGTGACAAAAGCAGAGGGAACAGGCCAGAAGAAACACAAATTGGTAGAGGAATAGGGAGTAGACCCAAAGCCTGTTGACCAGAGCACTGTAAGTGGTGTGTGCTTGACCCACATACTCCTGGGTGTTGTAACCGAATGAGCAACAATGATAATAATAAAAGAGCCACACATCCAGAAGATAATCCTTTACAGTTCACTTCAGAAGATTATAACTGAGGTTTCTATTCAATAAAAAATCTTTAAACCTGCTTTCATGTAGACTGATATGTAGGACTAGAAAAAATAGTTACCACTGAAGTGATTTAGGGTTAGTAACTCAGACCACCTACACATTATTGGACTGAAAAATGTCCAAGTTCAGTTTTCAAAATGCTTCTCTAAGAGTAGCCTGCCTGCCATATGTCTGCAAATGTTGCCTTCTACAGTACGTACAAGGAAATCCAACAGCCTTGGAAAGCTCATATTTCATTTGATGCTGCTGCTGTGTTTATAAGAAACAGAAGAAAAATAATGGTCTGCTGGCAGAATATGATTTATAGCTTTATGGGTAGGAGTGGGCTGAAAACTCTTCCTTCTGGCAGACAGGCCCTTGTCCTGCATCTTTCCAGTTGATTTAAACTCAGCGACAAATATCTAAAAGGAGTGGAGTTATAGCTGACTGAGTTTTCCATTTAGGAAAGGCTGAGAAGTGGCCAGATACCTAAAAATGATTTTTGAATGAATAATCTAGAAGCAGACAGAAGCATTTCCGTTAGCCTTCTGCATTGCGTTTTACTTTTAACTACATTTTTGGTTTTGGTTTAGGATGCAATTGCTGACTTTCTGCAGAGCTGGCAGAGATGCAAAGTCAAACAAGCATCCTGGATTGGACTTTTCACGTGCGAAACTGGAACTAAAATTCGAAAAGAAGTAAACACAGGGAATCTGAGTGGCAAACAGTGACAATTCAAGTCCCTAGAATTCACTGAGGTCCAGCCTTGAACTAAGGCCACTTTGCACCTGCTCTGATACGAGAACATGAAACTGCATAGAAGATAGGCTAAGCATCTTCACTATGAATGATCAAAACCAGAGGGCCTTTTTTCTTATTTTTTCAGTGGAAAAAAGTGTGAGGGACATCACTGTAGCTCAAACCTCAGGTCTGCTGACAGCAGGATGATGCTAGTTAAATTATTTCAGTCAGGACAAGTAACTTGCAAGACCAATGTTTTTACTTTGATTAAGATGTAAGATCTAGCAACTTGAAGCCCAGAGTTTTTAAATATCTAAGACACACAGAACCCAGCTGCCTTCAAATGACTTGGAGTGTTGTTGGATACTTACCTGTTTTTGAAGATATGGCTGAAGTGATATATATAAAAATGTGACATTAGTTCTGAAAGCTCTTCACAATTTTTTAATCTATTTCTTCTTCAAATTGCATAGCATGTAAATGTGGTTTGGCAATATCTTGTCATTAAATGAAATCCAAGGATAACTTCAGATTTTATTTTTTACATGCTTTCCAGCATCAGTTGTAATTGGATATGATCTGGCCCCATTCCTAATTCTGACACAGAGCAGAGAGTGCTTGATTCAAAATGTGATCTATTTTTAGAGAATATAAAAGAAAGTAGCTACACAAATGGCTGCTGAAAAAAAAATATGCCAAATCTGGAGGGGGGAGGTATGTTTTCATGATTTGTAATCCCAGATACTGAAAGATGAGCATTTCCTTCTCATTTCTTATTTGGGCACTCAGTTGGTGACTCTCACATGACCATGCATATGAAGAGCCACCAGCAGATGAATAGGACAATTCCTGAGCATCAGCTGAACTGATCTGTCTCTGTAGGCTATGGCACAGTTACTGCTTCCTTAAAGTCCAACAATGAGTAGTTCCCTTTTGCAACCAGTTCCCCAAACTGGCCCAAGGACACATGGAGCTCTTCACAGCATTGTTAAAATAGAAAATAAATTAACTGTTCAACCAACTCCGACATAATTTATCTTTAATACTGGTGTTTCTTGTGCCTCGAGCCCAGATGCAGCTGTGTATAAGATGCAAAGTACTCCACCTACATGACAGATGCTGTCATATTTAGTCCTGTAAGCCACAAGAACAAAGACAGAAATGGCTTGAAGACAGAATTGCTATTTTCCTGCACTGTGATGTTTTCTGTGGGTCAGAGTGGGCGTGTATCAGCATGGACAGCATGGGTCAATCTCAAGTTCACTAAGAAGCAGTTTATGCTAGAGTAAAACCCTTGTACCAGGCTGGCTGGTGCAGAGTATCAACAGGCATTTCCATAAATGTTGTAAACCTGATTCCCACCCATCCAAAATCGTCCTACACAAGAACCCCTCAAACAGGCAAGTGAGCAAAACAGAGGCAAAATAAAACTATTAAATGAATGTTTAACATTTAATCTATTTTGTATTCCTTTAGAAATACAAAACATTGCTACAACATCACATCAAACTTTCTGTGAATCTTTCTCTGCATATTTTGTATTTTGTTTCCAAATGAACAGTGTGCCCTTTAATTAACAAGGATGGAAAACACTGTCCTGAGGTCAGAGCAGAGATAAAAAGTTCACAGCTCTGGGCTCTGCAATGAGACACAGGTCCTCCATCTGCCAAAGCCCTACATGTGCAATCAGCCAAGTCACTTCACAACTTCTCTATGTCTAGGGTACATTTTTCTTCTTCACCACTTATACATATATTTGGGTCATTAGAGGAAACCTGAATTACAAGCACCGCCTTGTATTTAAATAGCCACAAAAAGATTAATGGCTGGTATTTGAGCCACTGCTCTGAAGTTAGACAGGCCCAGCTTTATGCATTTAATAGAGAACCTTATCAACCATGGAAAATGATTTTTAGAAGCAGTTTTTATGCAGATTAACTCTGATTGATACCTATTGGCCTTGAGCTCACCGAACGTTGTTGGGGGGTTCAGTAATTGCCAAAGGTAAAACACAGGCAAAAATACAGTTCAAGGAGCAATATCTGATTGTATGACTCAGTGGTTCAATGAACAGGTACTTTAAAGCAACTCAGATAAATGATGAAGAATGGCCTGAAAATGAAATAAAGGAAGGGAAGGGAAGGGAAGGGAAGGGAAGGGAAGGGAAGGGAAGGGAAGGGAAGGGAAGGGAAGGGAACAGGAGAAAATGAGAGAGAGAAAAAGAGAGAAAGGGAGAAAAAAAGAGAGAAAACGAGTAAGACAGAAAGAAAGCAAGACAGAAAGCAAGGAAGAAATTTTTTTTTAATTGCTGTCAGGAGGTGTTTCATCCTTTTCGTTTAATACGAGACCTTTCTGGATGCTGGAACTCTCCAGCATCACCCACTAGCATTGCTGAAGCAAAGGTCATGCCTGCCTTTCCATTATAAAACCCTCCTGCCCCACCCCTTCTCTCTCTCCCAGCCTCTTTTTCTTCCCAGCGTTTTAGAACTCAGCTGTAAGAAATTGCTTCTGGCTGAAACTTGGCAGCAAAAGTCTGATTTCAGGCCAGGAATGGTCCCCCTCCTCTCCTGATTTTCAAAACCCTTTTCTTTTGGTCAGATTTAAGCCGCCGCAGAGCAGCGCGGAGGGGGAGGGCAGGGCGGGGATTCGGCACAGGAGCTGGCTGGCTCTGCCTGCTCTCTCAGTGTTTCAGCAGCTCTTTGCTTTTCTAGCTGAAATAAGGGTGATTTCCGCATAATGTGGCAGGGATATTTTTGTGTATTTGTGTGTAAACAGAAAATGGCTGAGTCATTTCTGCTCTAAAGTGATTTTGCTGTGTGAGCCTCTTGCTTTCTTTTCTGGTTTACCTTCATTTTCCTTTGTATTAATATTTAAAAAGAAGGTCCAAAACAACATGTTCCTCTTCGAGCCAGCAAAAAGTGCCTTCACAAATGCTTCTGTGTGCATCCACAGTGCTCCTGCAGAGTTGGAGCTGAACAGAAAAATTGGAATGACAGTACTGATAGCATTGTAGATGATTTTCCTTGGATTATGAGACAGCTTAAAAACCCAGACTAAAATCACCTCTCATTGTGTGAAAAGGCAGTGAGGATAAGCCCTGATTTAAAAGCTACCAGGCTAAAAAAAAAAGAGAGACAGAAGATGAGGAGGTGCGGAGGCTCAGGATGATGACCTCCATAAGGTCCCCGGGTGGTTGTTGGCCCGTCTGAGCCCACCAGCAGCAAGAGGAGCCCTGTCACACAGCCAAGGGCTCCTGCTGCTACATGTTCTGTGCTAAAGGTATATCCATGCCTGCAGAGCTCAAGGAATGTCCCTGCTGCTGGGTGGTGCTCAGGAAAGGAGAGGTAACACGGATCGTGCATATCACTGTGCAGCTTCTTCTCAGACACCTGTGCATATGTGGGTCGGGGTACTGAGCTGATTCTCTGCCAAGCAGCGAGTTTATCTGCTCTGGGCAGTTTTTGACCCCAGTACTGAAGGTACAGCATCCAGCCTTCAAGTGACATGGGTGCATTAAGAAGAGTGTAGCCAGTAGGTTACAGAGGAGGTTATCCTCCCCTTTCTGTTCTGCCTGGGTGAGGCCACATCTGGAATGCTGAGTTCAATTCTGGGCTCCCCAGTTCATAAAGGATTAGGAGCTACTGGAAAGAGTCCAGCACAGGGCCACAAAGATGATTAGAGGAATGGAACATCTGCCCTATGAGGAAAGGCTGAGAGAGCTGGGTCTGTTCACCCTGGAGAAGAGGAAATTGGGCAGAGATTTCATAAATGCTTATTAATTATATAACGGGTGGTTGTCAGGTGGATGGTTCCGGTCTCTTTGCTGCAGTGTCCAGTGACAGGACAAGGGGCAGTGGGCACAAGCTGGAGCACAGGTGGTTCAAGTTAAGCATAAGGAAAAACTTATTTACTGTGAGAGTAACAGAACACTGCAACAGGTTTCCCAGAGAGGTTGTGGACTCTGGAGACATTCTAAACCCATTTGGACAGGTTCTTGTGTGGTCTGCTGTAGGTGATCCTGCTCTAGCAGGGCAGTTGGACTAGATGATCTTCAGAGGTCCTTCCCAGCCCTGAAAACTTAATGACTCCATGACTTCAAAATACTACTTTTTTCTGGTGTTCCTATGAAGGTCTACTAGAAGGACACAATTGTCCAAAGCCTGCTGTAACATAGAGGAGGGTTCTTGAGGACAAGAGGAAATGGCCTCAAATGGCACCAGGGGATGTTTAGATTAGATGTTAGAAGAAAATTCTTCATTGTAAAGGGTAATTAAACACTGGAATAGGTTGCCCAGGCAGATAGTTGAATCAACGTCCCTGGAGTTGTTTAACAGATGTATCGATGTGGTGCTTAGGAGCATGGTTTAAGCACTGGACTTGCTAGTTTTCCTGATTTGAGCCAGGATGAAGCCGATTTTCCATTTACTGTTTTTTTTTTTCCCTCAGTAAGCTCTCTTTTAACTAGCAACAAGTGTTCCAGCTAGTGGACTGATAACACTGGAATGTTTATTTTTCTGCTGAGACTCCAAGGTCGTTTCTTAGCTCTGCAGCTACAGATGCTACTGAGAGCAGGGGAGTCTATGACCCCGGCATATGGGGGCTGGACTAGACAGACAGCAGGACTGACCAAAGGTATTCCATTCCATAGATCTACATAAGCTCCGAGGAAGGTCAGAGATCACAGGAGACAACTTCCTTCCTGCTTCTTCTTCCCTTCTCTTCTGTCCATGGCTGGCATCCAGGGAGGACTCCATCCATCCATCACCATTGATGCCCAGGCTCAGGCATCCCTAGACCTCATAACCCTCATACCCCAGCCCCTGTCTGCTCTGCCTTATCTCCTGCCTGTGGGCTGAGACATTTCAGGACTGCTCACAGCTCAGGAGAGTGCCGGGGGAGCTGCTGGGGGTGGGGGGAGGCAAGAGGCTTTTGCACATTCCTGAACATACTTGTATATAATTGTACATATAATTAAAGCTGTCTAGTTTAGTTTTCAATCCAGCAAAGTCTCTCTCCTAATTCTCTCTCTCCTTCCCTACCTGGGTGGGAGGGGGAGGGGATTGAGAGCATTGTTGTCTCTGGTTCAATTGCTGATCTTGAGTCAAACTGTGACACTAGTGTTAGGTCAGTGGTTGGTAGAGTTAGGTTGTGGTTGGACTCAATGATCTTAAAGGTCTTTTCCAACCAGAAATATTCTGTGATTTTGTGATTCTGTGGCTCATCCCTATGCCTCAGGTTGCTCCACAGTGTAGCACCCCCTGACTTCAATCATGTATGTTCCTCTCTAGCCCTGGGAATATTAAGCCACAAATCCAATGAAAAACACAAATTAGAGACCGGCTGTGAAAATACAGGAATCAGTGATTTCCTCACATGGTGTCAGAGGGCAAGGGAAGAGCCCTGCCTTGCTGGATCCAAGGCTTTGCTTGCCTCAGCTGTGGGAAGATCTTTGCTGCTGCTTGCAAAGCTCTGCCCTGTTGTCCCCACAGCTGTCCCCTGCATTGAGAGCAGGACTGCTGGGGACAACAGCCTCTGTGCCCACCACCACACCCAGTCCCTGCACTGAAAATGATCTTTAGGCCCTGCGGAAAAAATAGTATGTGGTCATCTAATTAAAGACCATATAATAAAGCTCATAAACAGTGGCTGCAATTAGGGTTGCCCTGGTAACTTTAATTCTGGTATTTCCAAACTGCAGGCTTTGGAAAGTCTTTTCCCTCTTGGTTTTTGTTTATTTGTATTTATATGTATTGCCCTCTGTCTCTGATCACATGACCCTCCTCCTCCTCAACATCCCTGTGCTTCTGTAACCTCTTCTGCTCTCCTTTTAACTCCCACCTACCCACATCCCACAGGGCTGCTGCTACCTTCTGCTTCCCAACACTTAGGCATGGAGAAGTGCGTGGTTCTTCTTTCCAGTACTTGAAACCACAAATATTTGGGTTGGAAATGGAGAGAATAGTTTGGTCAACCCCTGCATCTGCTGCCCAGAGCATGGCCTGTGTGGAAGGAACTGCTGCTGAACTTGTCTGACTCAGCAAGTCCGAGAGGAGTGTGTGCAAAAGGAGATATTTTAGACACTTTCATGGATGGCAGCAGAAAGCATATTCTTGCTATCTTAGTGACCCCTGAGTCCAAGTCTTTGCTTCTTGCTGTGACGGATACTGTGTACCTCTCAAACCACCACAACAGTTTATGGTTTGAAATACCCAATGAAAAGGATTTTTTTTTAAAGACATCTCTATATGAAGCTTGAGTGTTTGTTAATGGGCATCTGAAGGAAGCTATGACCTGGTTCTTGGTTTTGCTTTTGGGTTTTTTTTGCATACTACCATGATCTTCTGCAAGCATAAGGGATGTACCTGGTGGATATTTTAATCCATATGGCATGCTTTGAAAATGGGATATGTATGTTGGGTAATGGATTCTCGACACTATTCTGTGATGTAGCCACTTCATAAGAGCTGTCCCTTAGTTGCAGAATCCCTCCATGATTGCAGTAAAGATCTCTATAGTCCCCACTTTTCCAAGAGGCATCAGTTGAAGACATGAGGATTCAGCCTGGATTAATTTAACCTGCATTTAGACAATTAATATGCCTACCTAGGATCATGGTCATCAGAAGGCTTCCTCTACAGACAATGGAAGTGTCTGCAGAAAGTGGAGAAAGGAATGGGAATGGGAATGGGAATGGGAAGGGGAAGGGGAAGGAGAGGAGAGGAGAGGAGAGGAGAGGAGAGGAGAGGAGAGGAGAGGAGAGGAGAGGAGAGGAGAGGAGAGGAGAGGAGAGGAGAGGAGAGGAGAGGAGAGGAGAGGAGAGGAGAGGAGAGGAGAGGAGAGGAGAGGAGAGGAGAGGAGAGGAGAGGAGAGGAGAGGAGAGGAGAGGAGAGGAGAGGAGAGGAGAGGAGAGGAGAGGAGAGGAGAGGAGAGGAGAGGAGAGGAGAGGAGAGGAGAGGAGAGGAGAGGAGAGGAGAGGAGAGGGAAGGGAATGGTTGGATTCTTCTGAGTTTCCTTCTGGTTTCTGAGGCTTTTATGTTTGACTAAGTTTCATGTTTCCATGCCTTGTCCTGCAATAGTGAGGTCTGGAAACTTATTTTTTTTCAAGGGAAAGCTAAGGTTCTTATGCAATGCATGTTTCCAGGAGCAGGGTCTTTAAGAAAAAAAGTGATATAATGTGAGATGTAATAAAAATCAGTGAGGCTGGCAGTATTGCAGAAGAGATGGTAGGCTGTGGGTCTGTGAGAGCAGCAATGATGAGTGAAGCACAGGGTGTCTGTCTGAACTTGAACTCTTGTGCTTATACTGAACTGAGTTATGTGTGTTATGCCAGACTTGGTCCATAAGAACATTGAATTTCCTTTTTTTCTATATATATAAAACCTTGAATTTTCCTTTACATCCCAACCGGAAATCCTGACACTCTGATTTTGATTATTTAAAGAAGAAAAAATAATCACTAAAACAGTGCTGTTCTGTGTGGACAACTCAAAACTGCTTCCTCTCCCAAATTAATTGACATTGGCATTGTATTTATTGGATGTGTTTTTAATATTCCTTCCCCTCTCTTTTTTCCAATAGGGGTGGCCAAATCAGCTATCTTCAGCTCATGTGTCATTTGTGGGTGGAAATTTACATCTTCTGAAGCTGAGCAGAGATGAGACAGTGGGAGAAGGAGTCAGGATGTAGCTGGGAGATGTCCCCAGAAGTGATCTCTGCACTGCCTTGATCTCTAGGCTCCTGCAGGACAGATTTGCTGGAGGAGGGAGAATAAAAGGAAGAAAAGGTAATGGTTTAGTGGGATTTAATCTTTCCATCACCAGTGCTCGGTGCAGCCTGACAGGAGAGGCAGTAATGTTGCACGGCCCCCACGCTGTTTGAGGCTGCATCCAGCCCTATTGTGCAGTACATCTCTATAAACATCTCTTCCCTGGCCTCAATCAAACAGTAGTTGATAAAGAGCACTTTAAACCTGCTCCAACTGGTAGTGCAATCCTACTTTTAAACTATTGGATGGGGCAGCTTATTTGTATGTTTTGCACAATACCACACGAGCAATAGTAGATGCTTTTGAGAAGAATTACATTGTGAAAAAGCCCCAGAGAATCTCTTCATGACCATTAGGATTTAATTGTGGAAGGCAAAAGAGGAAAAAAAGCAAAGGACAGCAAGTAATGGATCGTTATGACTCATGTTGCCTCAGAGGCTTTTATTCAGCTACTGCTGTGTGTGTGGTTATTAAGTTATTTTATTATTAAATTTGGAGTGACTTCTTATGGTAAATTTGGGCTTGGTACCCATGAGATGTGTGTAAATGGTGTAAAATATGGATAAAAGGATCCACTATGGTGAATAAAAGGGTTAAACTAATGCAGAGGTAGCTTTTTACATGTTAAACCTAAAGATAGAAAAAACCTTGTGGATTTACTGGAAAAAATTATAAACCTCATTACCTAAAAGACATAATATTCTGCCTGAAGAAAAGTAAAAATTAAAAAGGAAAAGGTTTAGGGCTTCTACATTTAAAAAAACCCCAAACCATCAAAATAAAGCAAAATAAACCCACAAAAAATACCCCCACAAATGGAACTAAAAATCTCCAAAATGCAAGGAAAAAAACCCCACAACTTCTGAAAACTGGGAATATCGAAGTCTGGAAGTCCTATTTCATTGCTTTGCAATGTTACCACTGTTTACTGCCCGCTGACACCCCCCCCCCCCCATTTCTGGTTTTACAGCAAAGTTTTTTTTCTCTCAAGGAATCTCATTTGGTGTCCTTGATTATTATTGCCCAGCATGTATTTCCCATTCTCTGGCCTCCTCTCTAAAACTTAGATTGTAAATTATTTTGAGGAAAGGGACTGTCTTTCATTATGTGCTATACAGACTTGAGCACCACAGATTTCCAAAGGGTCTCATTCCCAGGGAAAGATGCTGCCAAATTATTTGCTGGTGGCCCACTTCTGACTGCAGCTCAAGACTTCATTCCTTGTTGCAAATCCAACTTCTGGAACTATCCTCAGGCTTCCCAGGAGTTTTGTAACCCCAGAAATGAGGGGTGGAGTTCAGGCTACAGGAAAATGTGGATGAGAGAAGGCAAAAAGTGAAACAGAGCTGTGGGAGACACTGGAGAAGCTGCTGAGAGGAATGAAAAATGGTAGGTCTTTCTACTGGGGCAAGATACTCCTCTCCATGCTGCTCTCTGCTCAGTAGCAACAAACACCTTAGCACCTTCCAGCTCCTTTGTGGCTGCTGTGGTTAATAATAGTAATAGCAGTAATAGTAGCAGCAGTAACAGAAGCAGCAGCAACAGTAATAATTAGTAATAAGAATAACAACAATTTATCTTCTTTTCCCCAGAGGCAATCAATCATCAGGTGAACCCAAGTGGACTATCACTGTGGTGCCTTCTGAGAACCTTCTGTACAATGTCTTCAGAATGGATCACTGTGGTCCATCTTATCTGTCACTCTCTCAAACAAAGGCTGCATCAGTGCTAATACCAAGGTTAAACTAAAGTAGGGAGCAATATCTCAATTATCATTCCAGGCACAAGTTGTAATTGTGGGGCTGGCTGCCGGCCATGCGGCTCTTGTGGCACCAAACAGGACTTTTCCCTCAGCAGTCGCAGCTGCCCTGTTTTCATATGGGCTGAGAAGGTCAGAAAAATCAATTAGCAATATGGGATGTAAACGAAAGCCAAGTCCAAATGCAACTTCAGAAACATTTTTCTGAGAGATTAATGTCTCTTAAAAAAAAAAAAAGGACATCCGTATCATTTTTCAGAGCTGCTTTTGTTTGCTGCTTCTACTAGGGAAAAACAATGTTCTCTCTGTACAGCAACACTGTCACTCGGCTGCCCTACAATCATACTCAGGTAGGGGTTGCTGAACTTGGTGTTGTCCATGCAAAACTAAAAAAAGTTAGCTCATCTCCAGCTGAGATGTGGTTTAGGAAGCAGACAGACACACCAAGCTGGCTGAAGACAAAGACAGCAACAAGATGTGATTGCAGGAGCCAGTGACTGTACACACCATGATGTGAGTAGATTTAGATTAGAAATTAGGAAGAAATTCTTCACTGTGAGGGTGGTGAGATACTGGCACAGGTTTCCCAGAGAAGCTGGGGATTCCCCATCCCTGAAGTGTTCAAGGCCAGGTTGGATGGGGCTTGGAGCAACCTGTTCTAGTGGGAGGTGCCCCTGCCCATGCAGGGGCGTTGGAACTAGGTGATCTTTAAGGTCCCTTCTAACTCAAACCATGCTATGATTCTATGTGCAGGTCTGACACTGCTGCCAGGCCCCAGGATGAGGGACCAGTATGACATAGTTCAGGTTTTATAGTTAGACCAGGGAATAAACCTCAGCCTTCTGAGGTTCATTGCCAATATAGTGCTACCTTGGGCAAGCCACCTTCCTTTTAGTGGTCTCTAATAGCAGTACCTGGCAGGGGTGTTGTAAAGTTTAATGAAGTGCTTCACTATCCTACTGCTAGAGAAGCTGAAGACTGTAAAAGTATCATTGAATTCATTGGCATCTGGCATATCAGTCCTCAAATGGCTTAATCTAAATTGCACCTCTGCTTTCTAAAATAAGTATTTTGTTTCTCTCATGCAGGAATGTATGAAGTAAAATATAATCTTGCAGCCCAGATTTTTAGTTAAAGTTGTATAGATATTCATACTCTTTTCCTCATTGTTTCTTTTTCTCATTATAAGGGAAATAATTTAGAACTGTGAAAGCTACTCATGTTGTCCCCTGGGCTCATATCTGAATATTCTCACCGAGCTGTATCATTCAATTAGAATTCTGCTCCTTAATAGGTGTTTTATATTTTAATGTGCTGAACAGTAACAAAACCACACTGGGCAAAATGACAAGTTCTGATGACTCTCCAAGAATAAAGTGCTATGTTTCCTAGTCAGGGAACATATTGGAAACACAAACCACTTCCACTCTGATGACATCTGCACCACTTGCAGATCATGTTGTGTAAAGACAATAGGTGTTACCATCCAGCTGATCTGCTTCTTTTTCCTGATCACCTGCAAAGACAACAACACAAAATCACTCCAGTTGCTTCTGTAATTTATAGAACTAGGTGGGAATATGATCTCTAGTGAAATGGAAATGGAAAGATCAAGTAGGTCAATCATGGACTTGTGAGGACCTAACCACAACCTTTTAGACACCAGCCTGCTGAGCAGGGTTGAACATGCCCACATACGAATCATAGAATCATAGAATGGTTTGAGTTAGAAGGGACTTTTAAGGATCATCTAGTTCCAACCCCCTTGCCATGGGCAGGGACACCTCCCACTAGACCAGGTTGCTCAAAGCCCCCTCCAAGCTGGCCTTGAACACTTCCAGGGATGGGGCTTCCACAACGTACCCAAATGTGGAGTCACCAACCACACTAGAATGGCCTAGAAGAAATTATATAGGGGACAGTTTCATAAGAAGATCATTCACAGTTACCATTAGGCAGAGGGTAAGAGTATTGCATGTCCTTAACAGCATGCAAGAAAAAAAAAAAAACGCAACCAAAACCCCACAAAACCTACAAAAACAAACGAACAAACAAAAACATTTCACATGTTTTTGAACCATTTAATTACCATTCTTCAAACAGATCACTGTCTCAGGATGCTCAAAAAGTGCAAAGTCTCTTTCTATCTCAAAGGCTAGAAAATTATGATTAGGAACAGAGCTCATTTCTGTAAAGTAGGGCCAACCCTGATAATTGTTTATAAATTATATTATCCTGGCTGTGGAATAAGCAAAAACTGTATATGACAGCTAATTATCTTAATACCATTTGAAATTAAACTTTGTTCCTTGCCAGTCATACACATACAAGGAGAGAGCATCAGACTAGGGAAAGAAATGCAGCAAAAAATGAAAAAAAAAAAAAAAAGAAATAATTATCCCATATTCACCCAGTAGGGTACAGATTGTCAGTCTCCTTTGGCATCCCTGGTGCAATTTGGTTTTGGTCAGTCCAGTAAAACAATCGTTCCTTTAACTATAGCAAAGAGCAATTTACTGATTATCTGTTTCCTAAAAGCATTGAATGCTGAGTATCCTGTTCCATATCCTGTCAGGTATTCACATGCAATTAGATACAGGCAGTGGGAATGCAATGTGAAATGAGTGTTTTGTTCTGAAACATGGCACTGTGCCTGTGCTCTTCCCCATCTCCTCGAGCAAAGTTCAAGTGCCAAAATGAAAAGCATGTTTAATGCCAAAGGTGATTCTAGTTCAGGCCAAAAATAATTCCAGACAACTCAATTCTGAATTATTTTCCTTCCAAACATCTTTTTGAGAAATGGAAATACTGCTGGGTGTTTGAAGCTGGGATGCTAACAACAAAACCTCTTGCAAGCTATTAAAATGTCAGCCACTATTGTGTGCAAAGTCGTCCCTATCACTGTGGAATTTGGAAGAGGAAGCCAACAGAGCAGTCAGATTTACAATAGACTTGCAGAATTTTCCAGAAACTCTAGTTCTCTTTTTAAAAAATAAAAATGCAGTGAGAATGTTTTATTCCTATAACATTTTTGCCCAGCTTCCAGGTTGCCCTTTTAAAATGTCTTCATTGATATTTGGTTTTGTAAAATTGTACTTCAAGAAGAGAGCCTAGATAGCTTAAACTTGAAGTTAAGAAATTATGGGTTAAATATTGTGTGTGAAATAAAGTACATAGAAAAATCCACTTTTGTATATTTGAAGAATCTTGATTTTCTTGTATACTATTGCAGAACACCCTTAGACCTTTCCTAGTCTCTTTTTTCTTGTTATGTAACATCTAAGTCTACGTGCTTCAAAAGGCTTCTGAGGCAAAGCAGGGGGATTTGTTGCTCACAATGATGATACTTAGAACAACAGGTCCAATGACTATGAAACATGAAGCCATGGACTGGTTTCCCAGCCTCTTCAATATGAATTTTTTGATAAGTCCTTCCATCTGAATACACTTTAAAGACAGAATGGCTTTGGAGACAGGGATATGGTATGTGATACAAGCTAACCATGGCCCATGGAGGGCCTTCAAAATTAGATTTGGGGTTTTGAATTAGAATACATTGTACTATGTTGGAGTCTTGAAAAGGTCACACAAACCAGTGGTTTTGACATTAGCTGCTGAAGAAAGTTCCTGATGAATGTCATATTTGTAAAGTTTTCTGACCAGTTTATTTAGTCTCTATGCAATGAAATATTTGAGCACAAAAGTGATGGAGGGAAAGGAAAAGGAAATACTTTTTTTATCAGGTTCTTCTTTGGCAGGGAAAGGTGAAGCCTTCTCTCCACCTGAAAAGACTGCTACTACTTTTGTCTGAAATGCAAGAATAGCCAGAATCCAAACACACTGTCAAAGGCTCTCAGTAGGGAGACGTGTGAGAAAGCTTTAAAAATAATATATGAAAGATAGATAGAAATCTATTCACAAAAATGGAATAGTGAGCATGAAACAAAAATTCATTAAAAATGTATGACCAGAGTAATAAGACTGGCTTTGTGTTGGCATTGGCAGCCTGCAGGAAAAAAAGGAGGGAGAGAATTGCATTATGCAGATGAAAAGGAAGGGAGGCAGAAAAATGGATTAAATAGATAGCTCTACACTTTGGTTTAAGGATTATCAGTGAAAACCATATAAATCTAAGAACATTAAAAATCAGGATTGCTGATGGATGCAAGCAGTTGGATGACCAAGAATAAGCAGGGGAGAAAGACAAAGACAGAAACAGCACTTCAGAGGAAACAGGGAAAGGACTGTGAAATCTGCTGACTTCATTGAAATCAGTATCTGGATCTCCTTGCCAAGAGGACAGAGAGAAGAGATGTGAGCAGCTATGTGGGGACTCTTCATAGACAGTATTGCATTTATACTGTCAAACTAGTCTTGCACAGTCCTGAGAAATGTTTCCCAGTCTTTTGAGAGCTAAGGCCCTCACATGTAGCCACCCACATCTCCACCTCGTTGCCCTGCCAGATGTTGGGCCAGATGTTTTCGTATTGGCATCTGCCCTAACCACCCTTTACTTTACTTCCTGCTGTGAGGAGGGTTAGAGGATTGATGAAGGCATTTGCAAATTTTGACACTTGCTCTGATATTTTTAGGACAAGTAAAGAACTAAAATGTTTTTTTTAAGAAATAGCAAAATAATCATTCTTATTTCCTAGATGGGAAGTCTTTAAGCCTGACCTGAGGCAATCTACAGGCCATGAAACACCACCATTTCTGCACTAAGCACATCACATCTCTCAGTGTTGACTGGCATTTCCCATTAGCTCTACTCCCAGGCTTTCTGGCTCCTGTTTACTACTGTCTATCAGTACAGTGAAGAAGGCAAATCCATTTTACATGGCAAAAAATCAGCTCAGTAGGAATTGGCCAATACACCTGGGTTATAACTATTGGCAAAAACTGCCAACTGGTGGCTTCTGGAGGGCTTTGTCAGCCACAGTAACTGTTAGTTTGTCATGCTCCCTGGTGCTTTGAATAAAGCAGAGGATTAGCAGGTGAAATCTCTGAAAGACTTGAGGCTGCCTACTCAGTTCATCTCTGAGCCCAGCAGCCTCCCTTCCCCCTGGGCTGCCTCCCTGTTTCCCAAACTGAGAGCACCCCAGGGCAGGTTAACCACTGTGGCACCAAGGGCTGAAGTGGCCAGACAGTGTTGGTGGGAGATCCAACCTCTGCTCACTCGAGTAAGCCTGTGGTATATGAGCTTGTGGTATTAAATGGTCTGGAAAATAATGTCTATCCTTCTGTTTTTTGGCTCAGCAGAATATAGCACTGCCATGCCCTTTGCTGTCCTCTCCTTCACACGGCTTCCTTCACTTCTAAGTTTTGTCAGGATGGTAAATGAATATTTTCTTAATTAAGCTAGAGCCAAAACCAGACTTTGTTCATACGGACAGAGAAGATTAAAGCAGAACAATTGAGGTTAATAACACATTACCTCTGTGTGAACTTTAGAAATGAGCTAGCTTGATTCCAAAATACCTCTGTAATTCTTTGAATGGATTACAGCTTCTTTTTAGGAGACAAAACAAACCCAGAGCCTCTTTGGCTAGATTCAACTCACTGTGTGACTTTCTGCAATTCTACATAGAGCCACAACCCCCAGGTTTGCTGTAGTCAGATAATAGAAACCAGCTAAAATTTGGATCTGAGACCTGAAGCCACTGTGTGACTTTGAGCTGACACTATGCTGCCTAAAGCAGGTGAAGGCTAGGGAGTGGAGAACAGAAGAAGAGCAGGTCTTAAAAGCTGCAGCAGAAGGGAGTTGTGAATCCAAGGATAACAGTGGCCATCTTCAGATCTGCTCTTGCCAACTCTTCTGCCGCATGTGAAGCCAAAGTTAATGGTTGTCTGCTGAAGTATTCTCAATGAAAGCTTTTCTGCCTCACAAGGACTATTTTTGGAGGTACACAAAGAAACATGGTATAAGATTTTACTGCAAAAATACAAGGTCCTACAGGCTGTGTCTAGAGGCAGAAAATCAGGAACAGGCTGGATTTTAGGTTTTTAGATACCTAGGAACTACCATGGTAATCCTAGCATAGCCAGCACCCAGCTTAATATTGCATGCTCGGAGTGTCTTAGGAAGAGCAGATTCATCAAGGTCAACTCCAATCCTCCTGTCTATCCTTGAAACAGAGAAGTAGCATTCTTAATCTTTCCTTGCAGTGAGTCTCTGATGAAATGGCACTTGCAGCCTTGTCTGGTTGGGGGGATGTCTCCAGTCTCTGCTCCATCGGTTGCCAGTCTGGCTCCCACAGCAGCAGAGACACTCGTAGTCCCTCTGTTGAACACATCATGCACAACATGGTCAGTGTCTGGATAGCTAGTGGGCAACAGTTAGAAATAAATGCAAAAGTGTATGAATGTTTATAAAATCATACAGGTCAGAAGCTCCAATCCGAATCTGGCTCTTGTTCTGCTGCATATATAGGAATAAATAATGTTTTTATTTTAGAAAGTTTACAACCAAAATAAGCAAGGCAGGCAAACGGTGGGGAACCGAGGCTTGGTTTTTATTGTCACAGGTTAGGAATACTGAATCTAATGTTTTTCACCTTTTATTCCACACCGTTTCTCCAGCTATACTACCTTAGAACATCCCTGTAATTGGTTTTGTTTCAGTTTTACCAATGTAAAGGCCCCCAAAAAAATCTCTAAGCTTCCTTGTTAAGGTTACATTTTGATGTAATGTTATTTTTTTACAGCAATGAGAAAAATAAATGAATAAAAAAGCAGAACTCCTCGGTCATCTCTGGCTAAAGCTCACTCTACACTGCAGCTTGATTTAGAAATGTTTCCTGGAACCTCTCCGTTTCTGCTCTGCTCTCTGATCTGTGGTCTCCTGTGAGAAACATGTTTGTTCTCCAGGAAGTTTTAGCTAAATCAGAGTAGGCATTTTTTAGGCTGGATTATGAAAAATGAGAGGTTTTTTCATTCTCTTTTTGATTTTGGAAGAGGGAGGGGAAAAAGGAAGGAATTAAAATTCTGGTTCTCAGAACTAATGTAAACTACCCTAAATATTATATCTCTCTCTATATATATATGTATATAATGTTTATTTAATTCCTGGCTACAATCTTCAACTATTTACTCAAAAGGCTGATTTATTCATTTTGATGTAATCTGCAGCAAATAGTTGGACCTCTGAGAAGTTCTTAAAAACTGAGTAGTATTTACAAACTTTTCCATAGCTCAGTACTCACAGAGTTTGTAATTGCTGCTGGGATCTGTGCTGGAATTTGTACAATCTGCCAGATAAACTGCTTTGGGCTCTAATTTCCTCAAAGCTTGCTAACACAGACACTGAATTAACTGTATCTAAATTTTGGTACTGATGCCACCCATGTAAATTTCATAGCCACTTTTGAATACAAAGAAATGGATCCTGATTTATTTTCATACCCGTGAAATAATAACCAGGCATTTAACTATACAATCTTTGCAGCAATTAATTATTTCATCAGATCTTGCTTCTTCAAGAACGAAGTCAAGAAAGAAAGGACTGTGTTGTATTTTCTGTTAACTTGCAAATGCAGCAATTAGTAGAGACAGAGTCTCATGAATAAATAAAAATTTACTGATGGCCTCTCATCTATAGATATTTAAGAACCTTTCATGATTTGATGAAAACGATTGAAACAATCTATGGAAACAATTGGAAACCTTATAGCACCTTCCAGTACCTGAAGGGGCTACAGGAAAGCTGGGGAGGGGCTTTTCACCAGAGAGGGCAGTGATAGGACAAGGGGTAATGGTTTTAAACTGAAAGAGGGGAGATTTAGGTTAGACATCAGGAAGAAATTCTTCACCATGAGGGCAGTAAGGTGCTGGAATAGGTTGCCCAGGGAGGTTGTGGAAGCCCCATCCCTGGAGGTGTTTAAGGCCAGGATGGATGAGGCTTTGTGCAGCCTGGTCTAGTGGGAGGTGTCCCTGCTCATAGCAAGGGGTTTAGTACCTGATGTTCTTTAAGGCCCCTTCCAACCTTAACCATTCTATGATTCTATGATTTAGAGCCAAGTAAGAGTGTGTGTAATGGCCAGCTCTGAAATGTCTGCAATGAACTTCCAGCTCTATTCCAATGTGCGTACTGATTAACCACAATTTAAATGCTATATTGCCTTCCTTCCAAGCACTTGGGTCATCTACACACTTTTCCCTTTGTGTTGTGACTTCTCAGAAGAAGACAAAGACTCATCTTTCTGAAGAAAAGCAGTGTGTGGAGACTGGTGCTTGCTGTGACAAGAATCTGTGGCTGTTGCTCTTCCACAGAGCTGTCAGTTTTCCAGGTGATAACCTGGGGCTCTGGCTGTGGCTGCAGTCTACTGGGGAGAGATGAAAATGCTATTGCTTGTATTGCAGAGTAACGTGTGGGTCAGGCAAGATGTGGCAGCTAACAGTATCTTGCAGCCACTTCTCTACTTCAGGTGCTTGGTCAGTGAGAGATTGAGGACATATTTAATTCTTTGCTCTTAAAAGTGCAACTTAGACATGTACTTGGGTGTTTTCTCAATCAGGATTGGATTTCATTGCATACTTTGCTAAACTAGTGCCTAAGATCTTTTGGTTGCTTTTGATAAGATGTTGTCTATAAGCTGTGCAACTGAGGCCCAGTCTTTTGAGAGCCTTATCATGCTCCCTTACAAATGGCTAAAGGAAGTAACGAATGTTCAGATTTCTCTAGGTTTGGAATTTTAATATTTATTTTTGTTTATTAGATCTTTGCAAGTCTATGTACATGTAATAAAGCATGGGACTATACCATAGTGATCAAAACTTAAATATTTAAGATGCTCATATCATAGAAAACATTTGTTATGGTGGTAGAATTCCAGTCTTTTTTTTTCAGTACAGATTGTCTAGAAGCTGATGGCATGTTGAGGATAGATGTTCATCTTACACTTCTTAGGTTCCCCCAAACTAAGGCCTCAAAGTGAGCTGTTTGCTAGATAAACCTTTATCATCTGTTTTGACATTGTTACTCTTTCCATCTTCAAAGCTCCATCTGTCTGTCCTCTATTAAATTTGCCAGTAGAAAAAAAATCAATAATCTATTACTCTCCTAATGACCCCTTTGTTACACTCAGGGGACATGCATGTAAGGGGGGTGAGGGGTGTTGCATTTCAGAATTCAAAACTGCTGAGTGCCAGCTAAGGGTCACTTGGACCATGTATGCAACCCATAATTCACCCTTTAAGGAAAGGCCAACATACTGGTGGCACTGTGAAAGTGAGAAATGACAGTGGTAGTAACCAGTGTCTTAGTTGGTCTTTACATGCAGCCCCATGGTTAGGTTTTTTTGGTAGCTGTTAGTAAAGGAAGCGTAGAAGTTTTCCTACAAAGACTTCCCCTTCAGTTGTTTTCTGTCCTTTCCTTCACCCTTATCAGCACCCTTTGCTCCCACGGCTTCTGCTTTGACTAAGCAAACCCCAAAGCTCTGCCCACATCTCAGCTCTGCAGAAGCAGGTGCTCACTGCTGCAGGGCAGAGGCAGCCTCTGTGCAGCTTTTTTCTCACCCTGTTACCTCTTGACTGGGGGGATGTCAAGTGGTGTAACTGGAAATGAGACTAGGGAACCAACTGTTGCTGTCTTTACACTTCCCCTTCCTCCCCTGTTAACCCCACTCTTTGTGACTCAGCAACAGTGAGAGCTGGTCTGCCCCTCCCCATAACTGAGTGTAGAAATGTGTGTTTTCTGCCTTGCTTCAACATACTGGGCAGTGAGATATAGAATGAAAACGTTTCAGATACTGTAAGTTTCCTATGCACCCTTCCTTACATAATCCAAAGCACTGAGTCTGTAGATAAGAAAAGAGCCTGCTGGGATCATGGTAAAAAAAATCATATTCATGCAGTTATTCACTACTGTACCTCAGAGAACCTTGATTTATCATGTGCTTGCAAATAATATTTGCTCCATGGAGAAATCTTAAAAAAATAATCACTGATCATTATCCACAGTGAGATTAATTCACTAGATCTGGGTATAATGAAATGGTTCTTGGTTAAATAAAAAAAAATTTGCTGTTTTAGTCCACTCAGATGACATTAAGGACAGAAAACTGTGGAAATTTACCAGCAAAAAAAGTCAGAAGTTCACTCAGCTGGAGATGTCAGAGAGAAGCCAAAGCAAAAGCTGATATCTAGCTCCCCTCACTGAATTCAAATAAATAAGACTTCTCCTCTTTTCAATTAATCCATTTAAGTATGTGGATCCAAACAGTCCTAACAGGCATCTTTCAATGGCCTCCATGTCTTTACTCCTGCTGAGGTCAACGTCTGCTTTTACTGTCTTTACTGGGATGGCCCTTGATCTGCAGTCCAGACAAAACTCACCCACCCAAACTTCACTAATGTCCTCTGTTGGATTTAGGTGTAGCTGGGAGGTGTCCACCACAACTTGTGGGAACACTCAGGCAACTTTTTGGCTCACGTTACTGCTCAGCACTTTTTCATCAACATGCAAGCTGCAGGCTATGTACAAAGCTGCTGTGTGGGTGGAAGGCAAACTAGATATGGGTATAAACATGGACACCACACTTCAGTGTTGCAGAGACACAGCGAATGACATTTGGGGGCACGCACTAAGGCTAAATGAGGAATAGCTACTCATTCTAATGACTACATTTCTAATGAATAAATAATATTTGGCCAAGAAAGGAGAAAGAGCTTGGCTGAGTCTCAAGCCTTGTTGTTTGGACTAAGGTTCAAATTCCTACATCAATAGTTACTCACAGAATGCAGAATAGCTTTTATGGGAGATGCTGAAACACAGGCAACTGAGAGCACTGGGTAGGCTGCTAAGCTAGTCAACCAGGTAACTGGGCAGACAGGTCCAAAGCTGTGGTATGGGTTTGGGGCTGATGTCCTGATCTCAGCAGGTGTCCCAATAATAGCATATTGGCTTTCCTAGAGGAGGGACAAGTGTCTCCCTTTGCCTTTGGCATTTTGATCAGAAATCCTATCCTACCATGGAAACCTGTCTTATGAAAATTTCATCAAAACTGGCATATTCCCAAGAAAAGTCTCCATTTCAACAAACTGGCATTTTCCAATGATAAACTATGTTTCTGGAAAATACTCAAATAACCCCACTGCTTGGCACCTGTTTAAGTTGCTAAATATTGAATCAAGTGGTTCACATTACCATGGAACACCATAGCATTTTTTATTATATGGTACTTGGAAAAACAGCAGCTATATCAGAGGGGAATCGTTGCTGTGAGTCTCTTTTGTGGTACTAAAGAGCACACTGAGCAGTGATGATCAGACCATTAACCATGTGAGACTCCAAGTGTATGATCAAAACCAGGCTCTGGTTGCCCAGGATGAAGTACTGGCAGCAAAACCTGCCTCAGGTATATCTGTCTCTTTCTGCTCTCACTCCCACATAATCTTTGACACATTTTTGCACCCACCCTCTCCCAGCCCCCGTGCCTTTTGATGAATTGTAGTACAGAATTTAAACTGGTTTTAGAAAAAAGTCCAACATGATTCTGTGAAACAGGTCTTGGTTCACCGCAGCATGACAGACACACACAGCCCAATGTATAAGGTTTGTGTGGCAAGGTTTTGGTAGTGGGTGGCTAGAGGGGTAACTTCTCTGAGAAGCCACAAGAAGCTTCAATGACAGGAGCTCCAAGATGAACCCACTGCTGGCCAAGGCTGAGCCAATCAGTGATGATGGTAGTGCCTCTGTGTTAACGTTTAAAAAAGGGAGGGGAAATAAATACCAAAAACTGTGCAACAACAGCAGCAGTCAGAAGAGAGAAGAGTGAGCATATGTCAGAGAAACAACTTGGCAGACACCAAGGCCAGTGAAGAAGGGGGAGGAGGTGCTCCAGACACCAGAGCAGAGGCTCTCCTGCAGCCTGTGGTAAAGACCATGGTGTGAGAGACGGACTCTATAATGGCCAGGCAGGCTGTGCACCTTCAGCCCATGCCTGAACAGTTGGATGCCTGAAGCAAACTGTGACCCCATGGGAAGCCCACACTGGAGACAGTTTTCTGGCAGGACTTGTGGCCCCATAGGGGACCCACACTGGAGTGATCTGTTCCTGAAGAACTGCACCTCGTGGGAAGGACCCACAGTGGAACAGTTCATGAAGAACTGCAGCCTGTGGGAAGAACCCACACTGGAGAAGCTTGTGAAGGACTTGTCTCTTGTGAAAGGGATCCCACACTGCAGCAGGGGAAGAGTGTGAGGAGTCCTCCCCCTAAGAATGAAGTGGCAGCAGAGACAATTTGTGGTGAACGGACCCCAACAGCATCCCTTGTCAACCTGTGCTGCTGAGGGTGGTTGAGATAGAGAAAACTGGGAGTGAAGTTAAGCCTGGGAAGGAGGGAGTGTTGGGGGAATGATGTTTCAAGTTTTAGTGTTTATTTTCTCATTATCCTAGTCTGATTTTGATTGGTAATCAATAAAATTAATTTCCCTGAGTCTATTTTGCCCGTGACAATAATTAGTGAACAATCTCTCCCTGTCCTTATGTCAACCCATGAACCTTTCATTATATTTCTCTCCCCTGTCCAGCTGAGGAAGGGAGTGATAGAGCAGCTTGGTGGGGACATGGTGTCCAGTTAGAGTTAACCCACTACACCCAGACAGCTGAGAAAGTCCAGCAACAGGTCAGGAAAAATGCAGGTGTGAAAAGGGGCAAAACAGCCTTACAGGGGCCTCCTGGCTGGAGGCAGTCAGCACATCTGTGGGGAAGAAGACCAAAGAGAAAAAGTGTGACATTGCTTCTACTTTAACTAGGTATTTGATGTAAAGACTTGTTTCAGCCTCTTCTTATGCACTTGATTCAAAACCCACCAATGTCCACAGGAGTCCCTTTTGCTGAGTTTGAGAGTTCTGGTCTCTAAAGTTATTTTGTTTTCTAGCCTATCGGTAAGAGCCAAACTAAATTCTGTTTGGTTTTGGTAGGACAGAAATAGCAAAACCCTGAAGATATTTTCTTGTTTTCTTCAGAGATCATGAAGATTTCTTACTCAGAGGTAAACCTTAATGGTGATGTTCTAATGTCTTTACATAACTAATGATGAGCTACCTAAGATGTCTGCTTTGGGATGAGATGAAGGGCACTGCAGGCAGCAGTGACTCTGTTGATTACCCTCCCTCTGGCCATTACAGATAAATCTTCTTCCAAGAGTTGGAAGTAGAAAATAACCTCTTTTCACAGTCATGTTAACATCCATGCCATGGAGCTCTTAACAATTTTCCTGATGACTCAGATGGCAGAGCTTCAAAGGGGTGAGGCCTGGCTAGTCTGAAATGCTTGCTTTCTATCTCTTCACACACACGTGTACAGAGTTACTTAAAATACATACATGCAGAAGGTCCATTTTCTTTCATAATCTGCAGACTCTTCACTACAAAGGCTTAACTCCTTGATATCTGGCACCCTGGGGTGTCACTTACCTGACTGCAAAGTGGATTTTTACTCCTGTTGTGAATTTTACATCTACTTAGCACAGCTGTGAATGGCCACATTTAGTACAGGGTGCCAGAGAACCGAGTCTTCCAGAGTTTGACTCTCTTTGGCTGCAGATTTTTTCTCCTCTCAGTGCATAGCTACAGTGAGAAATTACCAGCAGTCAATAAAAATGTGTATTTAACCCATCGAATACCTGAGGAAAGAAACATTCCCATTGACAGCAAAACTCAGGGCAGGTTTGACAGAATCATCAAGAAACAATAAAATAAATAAATACAGGTGAATTTCCTTCCTTCTCTCTTTCATTTCAGCAGCTACAAACTAAATGCAAATGGTTATTAAAAAAAAAAAAAAAGTCTTGTGTGACTTTTATTGGCATTATGGCAGTTGGAGGCTAATGTTTTTTATTTATTCCTGCAGCATATGGAAGGTAAGGAATGGCGCAGCAGGACATAGTGCTGTGGAAAGATCCCCTGCCATTTCCAGCTGGTACCCTGGATCAATGTAAATTCATTGACCTCTGCTATGGCTGTTAGTGTGACTTCTTGTGATTTGGGTTCCTATTCTCTGGAAATGGGACTTCTCTTCAGGGTGCTGTATTCTGTAGTGTTAGGGTGCCCCACTGAGTAAGAAATAAATGAATGGCTCTTCTATAATGTGTTCTCTTTCTCCCTGCTGGTGGGATAATTATAGTTTTAAATTATTGCTATTACCTTAATGACTTGTTTCTTGTTGAGGAGAATAATGTGAGGAGATTTATATCAGTACTGGCAAATAGCAAGTAGTCAGTTCCCCTCAGATGCTAGAAACTGCAGAAACACGGTTTGGCCATGGACAAAGCCTTCATACCAGTGGAATTTCATGGTGGGAAGATTTCTCATACTTTTTGAAGTTCTGGGGGCTTTCCAAAATGCAGAAGTTGAGGTCTTGTAGAAAATATAGACCTTTTCTACTCAAGTAGGATAAGCACTGAACAACAAAATTCATACTAAGGAACTTTACCAAAGAAACCAACAGGATTTAAGGCTGTTGGTAGGACAGAGATTTTAATTTTTTTTCAAAGCTTTGCCAAGATGTTTAAATTCAGATTGATATTCAGTAGTGAGCCAATAAAGTGAGCCCAGAGTAACATGTCTGCAGAGACCTGAGAGGCTGATAAGATTCTTGTGCTCTTTTTACCAAGGAAATATCATGGGAAGTTAAAAAACATTACAAAGAAGAGAAGGCAAGTTTGGAGTTCATGTCACCTGAATTTGAATGTGGCACTTACCTTACACCACACATGTCAACATCTGGGTTAGTCCTTGTGTCTTGAAGAGTTTACTTTCTAGCTTTGACATCTATTCCCAGAGAGAACAAACTGCCCCATGAAAATTAGCATCTCTTTCCACTGAGTCAAGAGAAAGGTGACACAGTTCAGCCACAGATAACTACCCTGAGGCCTGGTACTAGCCAAGGTGGCATTTGACATAAGAGGAAACAGAAGAAGCAGCTTATGGAGATGGAAACAGAATCTAAGTTAACACTGTTAGTGCCAACCCCTTGACAAGACCTTGCTGCCCGTTCTGAAGGAAACACTGCTTATCACTGCAAGAACTTGATGCAGAAAAATGCAGCTAAATCTCACAGTAGCTCCCTGCAATGGTGAGTGGAGAACACGCTAATGCAGGAAAGGCTGGAGTCTGTGGGGCTCCCAGAGGCAAGTGCAAAGTTGTTTTCTGACCATCATTTTCTGCAAAGACTCCAAACCAGGCTAATGCTTGGCTTATTTCCATTTAGTAATTTGTAGCAATTAAATAATTGCTGCCAGGGCTAGAGTCTCAACCTGATGGAAGGGGTTTTTTTTGCTAAGGAATTTCTTGTTCGTAACTACTGAAAAACCTCAGTGTCATTAAAAAAAAAAAATTCTGTGAGGGGAGCAAGGGTTAAACACACATGTAGATATTTCTTTGTCACACTGCTTTCTTTGGGACTCCTAAGTTATACTGTCTTTTGCAAGGCTCCCTTGGGACGGACTGGATGCATTTTCCTTGCAAGTCGTGATAGAAATATGAAAGTATGAGCATAAAATGAAAAGCTATTCAGTCAAAAGATTAGTTCACAGCAAGAGTAAGTGGAGTACATTCTAAACATATAAATATCAATGGGATCTCTCTAATATGCCTTGATATGCAGTTGTATGCCTTCTATCAAAGGTGTTAAAGAGACAACTAAAGTGAGAAGAAAAACCCTTAAGTTGAATAAAGGAAAAGTCACAGATCAAACCTTATTATCACCTGTCACTTACAACACCCACATCAGAGGAAGAAATTAGCACCTCCTGACATAACTTCCACGTGTACAAAAAGCAAGTAATGCACACGAAAAGGCACAAAAAGGGATGAATATTAAAGCAATCACTCAAAGGGAGGTTTTAACTCCTGCTCCTAGCCGTGCATGAAGTAAAAAGTAAAATGCCTATGGAGCAATTTTACAGGCAGAAAAGCAGCTGGGTACACCAGGGACCAGAGTCAAAGCATGGAAGCTGTGAAGAGCAGATGAAGAAGAACTCAGTTTAAACAAATATGGATGAATCAATATCAGTGAACTAAGAAATAATAAATACTTAGATGAGTAACGGGGCTAAACACTGATGTAAAACTAAGTGTCTCTTTAGAAGGAAAAGCAGTCCTTTTAAAGAATCAACAAAAAGCAGGAGGCTGAAGTCAGACCAGTGACACGTACACTGTAATAGAAAGTCCCTACAGTACTCTGGCTGGATAGAGATAACAGAGGCAAATAACTTTAAAGTAATTAATTTCAGGGATGTGTGTGTTTGATTTTCTCTCTCTTTCAATACAGGTCAAAAGGACTGGAGTTGGCAATCATGTTGATGGAAATGGAAAAAACAGAGGAAAGCTAGGGAAAAGGAGAATTGCTCTGTGTCTAATTTACTGTGAGGTGAGGGAAAACATAGTGATGAGCCACATAGTCTTGTTTCCCTGTTTTGCAGCTCTATACAGTTGCACTAGCTGATATCTGATCATCCCTTCACTTGTGGTGTCTATAAAGATACCACTGCCCCTTGCTGGTAGCAATGATCAACTCTGCCATAGTCCTGATCTCTAAGAGGACTACCCCAGGGACATCCCACACCTCCTTAACACCCAACTTTGATTGATTTGCTTTATAGTCCCCAATGTAAGTACAAATCAGTAACCTTTCATTGAGCCTGGGGACCTGGCAGCTGTTGGGAATCTGCTTTTCCAGCTTATCATGGCTGTGTTTTCTGACAGCCTCCCTCTTCCAGGGCTCAGTTGCTCTTGGCTATGTGAGGCCAAGCATGTATGTGTGTCTATAAAGGGAAGGCTGGTACTGCACTTTTTTACTGAGGTAGTTACAGATGCCACAGCCTACTCACTCTATCTCTCTTCCCCTCTTATACTCCTACCCCCATCAGAGCTAGAAATACTCCAGAGGCTGCAGTAACCTACGCTGGCTGGGAATGGTGCCAAAGTGGCTGTTGGCAGAGAGTCGCTGGAGTCTGCTTAAGCCTGGCCTTTCATACCCTCTGCACAACCCTCCTGAACCCTGGGGGATTAGTACCCCTCTGAGCCCCATTATACCATCCTTCAAAGAACTCCCCACATGAGGGCAAATCTCAGCTGGCCCAGGAGAGCTGGAGGCTGGGCAGAAAAAGACCTACGTTTACTCCCCAGTGGAGGCTTTCAATTTTTAGACTCACTGACTGCATATATGCAGTGTGAAATGCTTGAAGTGACTACTTCCTGGGATTAGGAATTCAAACAAACAAGTAAACAGAGAAGCAATGTTAGCCTGCTTCTGCCCTACTATTAAAAACAGTTTTATGACCTGAAAATTATACGCCAACTGATTTTGGCAGTGCTCTCTCAACTAATCTACTCTGCACATACATGCATCTGTCTTCTTACTTACAGCATTAGCTGTCACCACGGGACTTGGTCTTTATTTTCTTCAACAGATTTTTAGTGGGTTCCTCAGCCCTAAAAATAAACAAGCTCTCCTGGGGTCTGTGTTTGTCTTTTCAGCTCCCATGTGCAAGTTGCTGCATGATTCCTGCTGGCTGTGTGGAGATTTATATCCCAGAGCTCTGTGCAGACTTGCCATGTGGCAGAATGGAAGTGGAAACCAACAGATGAATTATAGAAATTACTGGGTATTTGAGGCAAAGGGAACACTGTCTTCCATAGAAACATGGGGACTGGTTTTGCTTATACTTTTGCATTTGATACTGACGTGGTAAGTCTATTGTGGGGAACAGGGCCTGCTACACTGGAACCCCACTGACAGCTGGGGCCTCAGGACCAGCTCTATTGCAAATCATGGTGAAAAATAACCTGACTTGAGTAATTTTGTGTGTATGTGTCTTAAATACGGAAACTTCGTCCTTTTTGCATGCACCTTCAGTTCTCTCAGACTCTCAAACCTGCAGAACTCAGAGCATTAGGAAACAGGCTATGAGTCTCAGTCTACATCACCATCTGAGCTCAGCTGATGGATTAAGGAGATTTAATTATTTAAATTACTGCATTTGGAGAGTTGGCCTACATGACGAACTCTGAATCACAGTATCACAAACAAGTTTAGGCTGGAAGAGACCTCTGGAGATCATCTAGTCCAACCTTCTGTTGAAAGCAGGCTTTGGAATAGTTTATTCAGGGCCTTGCCAAGCCAAGCCTTGAATATTTGGAGCCCCCAACATAAGAAGGACATTTTGCTCCTGGAGTGAGTCCAGAGGAGGGCCATAAAGATGATCAGAGGGCTGGAGCACTTCTACTATGAAGACAGGCTGAAAGAGTTGGGGTTGTTCAGCCTGGAGAAGAGAAGGCTCCAAGGAAACCTCCTATTAGCCTTTCAGTATCTGAAGGGGGCCTACAAGACAGCTGGGGAAGGTCTTTTTACAAGGGCTTGTAGTGAGAGGACAAGGGGCAATGGATTAAAACAGGAAGAGGGGAGATTAAAACTAGACATTAGGAGGAAATTCTGCATTGTGAGGGTTTTGAGACACTGGCACAGGTTGCCCAGGGAAGTTGTGGATGCCCCATCCCTGGAAGTATTCATGGCCAGGTTGGATGAGGCTCTGAGCAACCTGATCTAGTGGGAGGTGTCCCTGCCAATTCAGGGTGTTGGAACTAGACGATCTTTGAGGTTCCTTCCAACCCTAGCCATTCTATGATTTTATGATGATCTTCTCTATAGTTACCTCTAGGTATTGGAAGGGTGTTGTTGGATTCTCCCTAGCCTTCCTTTCCCAAGGCTGACTGAAATCAGTTCCTTCAACCTTCTTCATATGTCAAGCTCCCCAGCCCTCTGATCACCTTGGTGGCCTGGACTGTCTCAGATTTTTTAGCGTCTCCAAGACAAACTACATTTGTCTTCATTTTTGGACTCATCTTGGCATTTACTGGCCATGTTGGGTCAGGCACAAAATGCAGCCACGTATGACTATGCCTCAGTAAATGGCCTTTCTCTTCCTTTATAGAGCCTGAGGCACCTTCGTGATGGTGCTGTAGGAAGGTTCTTTGGCCTTAAAGCCTGCTCCAGGTCTGTAGTGCATCAATGCTGTGCTCAGGTCTCGGAGGCTGCCAAGCTAGTACAGAGTTCATCTGTGCTGAGCATACTTACAGCCACACATGCACGAAGTCCTTCTCTGGGAAAGCTGGTTTAACTGATCTATTTGGAATGCTTAGGCCATATGGTTCTGATTATTTATATAGATAAGCTTGTGTATTTTTCTCTGCCTAAAAATAACCAGACTTAGGGAAGGAAGATGCTTTTGTGTAAATTATTTAAAAATAAGAAAGCTGCTAATCTCTTGAGAAAACCTTCACTAGTGTTGCACGTGATGCCAGAAAGCCCCTGGGATGACATGGCACGGGGCTTGTCTGCTCAACCACATTTCAGCCACGTCCTTATACACCCTCAGCGTTACCACCCCCGCTGCTCCCTCTTGAGTTAGTGCACATTCCTGCAGAACAGCTGAGGGAAGGCAGCTGCAGGACAAATATAACTTGTGGCCTTCTGTGTTGTGGCTTCTTTCCTCCCTCTACACTCTGAGTTTTCAACAACCCCCCTTAAACTTTCACCGAATGAGGCTCTAAGGAGGCTGGAAGGCTGAACACTAACATCTGTAACTGCTCGTGGTCCAAGCTGCCATGGTGGGGGTTGCTCTACACTGCCTAGCAGCCTCAGGCAGGATGAGCAATGTGGAATATACGTGGTGAAGAAATGCAGGTCTAAGATGGGTGGGTCTATCTATGGCTTAAACTGGGTTGGATGAGGAGCCCTCAGGTATGGCTGAAGAACATGCATGTGCTGGTTTGATTCTGGCATGGTTTGGGTAGCAACGGAGGGGCCCCAGGGGTGGTTCCTGTAAGAAGTTATTAAAAGCTCTCTTGGCTCAGGTGGCCAAGGCCAAAGCCATTAGAGACACAATAGATGGGCCTCTGCAATTAATATATAAAAGAACTGATATAAGACCTGAGCAGAGGCAGCAGAGGCTGAAGAGCTGAGCTGGAGTGGAGCAAGCAGTGCCAGAGTGGAGATCCCAAGGTCGCTGAGGAAGAAGGGGGAAGTAGGTGCCTGAGCAGAATTTCCCCTGCAGCCCACAGCAAGATAGCAGGCTGTGTCATGCATTCATGGAGGAATGTGGCAGAGCATCCCCTTAAGGTGCCAGAAGGAGTGACTGTGGACCTGCAGCCTGGGGACTTGGATCTGTAGCAGCGGAGGACCCCACACCAGGGAAGGTGACTGTTCCCAAAGCAGCCTGTGACTCTGTAGGAAGCCCACACTGGAGTAGTTCACTCCTGAGGGACTGCACCTCATGGGAAGGACTTACGTTGGAGAGGTTCGTGGAGGACTCTCTCCCATGGGAGGGACCCCATGGAGAAACAGGGGAGGACTGTAAGGAAAACTTCTCCCTAATGAGGAGGGAGCAGCAAGAACCACCAGGCTCTGAACTGACTCTAAACCCCATCCCCTGTCTCCCTGTGCTGCTGGGGAGAAGGAGGTAGAGAAACCAGGAACAAAGTCATTTGGGCCTGGGAAGAAGGGAGGGATGGGGGTAACGTATGTGAGCCCTGTTCTGTGTGTTGTCTGTGTCCTGTGTGCATTGGATTCGTGTGAAATTAAATTATTATTCTTCCCCACATTGAGTCTGTTTTGCCCATGACCCTAATTGGTGAAGAACCCTCCTTGTCCTTTGTCTCGAGCCATGAGCTTCTAGTTGGCCTTTGTCCTCCCCATCCCAGTATGTCTATGTGTGGGTGGGTGAGTGAGTGGTCACGTGGCTGGTTCTTCGTTGCTGGGTTAGGCCCAAACCATGACAACGCACCATCCTCCTCTTCTGCTCCTCCTTCTTTGTGTGCTGTGAGGCTGGTGTCTTAAGCAGGGCAAATTATTACCCACAGGTCCTTGCAGCCACCATGTTCCCCCTCCATCTGTCCTATCCTTTGCTAGCTATGCAGTATCTTGGCATAAACACAGAAGGCAGCGAGGCTATGGTTGCCTTTTAACTGGGGATCTTTGTTGTTCTTGGCAGTTGACTGTCCTAGAAACTCTGTTCTCCAACTGTACCGATGCTGACTGAAAGATTTCATGAGGTTAAACACACTAACACTTTGCAAGGTCTTAGATGCAAGTGTGAGCATGAAAATGTGCATACTGTTCAATCTAGTACAAGTAAACAAACAATCAAACCTTGAATTTCTCCTCAGTTGCGGCATCATTCCTCATGACATTCTTCGTGGAATAGTATTGCCTTTTTGCTGATGCTGAGAAAAAAGTCCTCTTTACAAGATTTATATTTACATAGAACTCTCTCTGACAAGGACTTGCAATGGCACCATTCATAACCTTCCTCCATCCTCTTCCATCTCCAGTCTCGTCCTGTAAGAAAGAGTTTCTTGAGGGTGAAATTGTGAGGGGGAGCAGCTATTTCTGTCTCCCCGACATTTGTAATTACAATCTTCTTCATTCCCCTAAATGGTTTGTTTCTGACTGTCAGCATTGCACAATCTCTTTCCTGAGAGTGGAGGAAATCTGACATTTAGCTGAGCTTTGCATTGGCTATTTGGGTGTAAAAGTGCAGTGAATGGTTATTACGAATATTATTATCATTTTCTGAAGTTACTGTGGAAATGTAAAAAGTCATCATTCTGCATTCCTGTTCCTTTGCTGTGGAAAGTGTTGTCCTGGCAGACTGCTGACTCATGCCAGCTCCCCCCAGTTTCACAGAAGATCCAGACTTGTGTCCCATCCAGGGCTTGAGATCCTGCTTTTGTGGCTGTCACTGTTGCATTATGGGAGCACCTCCCCATTTCATGCTCCCAATATTTCAGTGAAGCAGGGAAAATAGAATTACACTGTGCTGTACATGGGGACCTAAAACAGAAGTAGATCATATAATTTGTCTTCAATTCCACACTGGATGTCTGTGGGAGGGCAAGAGCTTAGCTCAAATTCCCCCATTGGAAGCAAGCGGTCTCACCGCTGGATGACCTCTTCATCTCTACAGCTACCTCCTTCAAGCCTACGGGGACCTCATCTTTTGCTTCTGTTTCTCAATCAGTGTTTTCACAGCAGAGCTCAGGCTGGGACCTTTGCTTTGGGCTGCATTACAGAGACTGAACTGGCACTCGGATAAGAAGATGACTGCCAAGCAAGCTGGGTCCAAAACCCCTCGTCAGCCCGGCAGATGCCAGCCAAGCCCAGCCACGTGGCATCTTCTTCCTGCACTTTGGGAGCAGGAAAAGGGGATTAGTCTTCCCACCTTGCTTTCAGGTGGCCAGAAGTATAGAACTGATTTCACTTGGGTCTCATGAGAGACACAAGTGTTCAAGATCAAGACCAAGACTCCCTGGCTTCAGGTCCAGCAGACAAGCAGCCACATCATTCCACTGGGGTATATAGATAGATAATGTTTCGGTACACAGAAATTCTGAGACAAATTTCCCAGACTGTGGCTTGATCTATGGTAGAAGATCCCAAGATGTATTGAGTCAGGATCCCCTGCTCATTCAAAACAGGGTGAACTCTTCCACTTGCTACTTTCTTGTCCTCTGAAAGGCCCTGTGGTTAATTACAGATAGGTAATCAGAGATTTATTCTCTGCTGAGCAACAGCTAGACTGTTTTCATGCTAGTGGCAGAACTGGTGTTATTGTTTTAAATCCTCCAAGGATATATACTAATTAGTAGCAACAGTGAGTTCGAGATATTTAGTGCTCAGCCCTGACCCATTTGTCAAATACAGGGACTGTCACTGGAAGTTGTCCTGAGAGAATTTTAAAAAGACCCAAACAAATCCAAGCCTTTTAAGCAACATGTTTCACAGACATGTTCAATTTCACAAGGGACAAGTATTGTTTTTATGGAGGTCTAACTGAGAGTCATTCTGGAGCTGAGAGAGCATCACAAAAATAATTAGAGATACTCCTTTGAGATGATCTCCTAGCTACCTTCTTCCATCACAAGCAATTTCTAATTGTCAGAAGTCATCCTTTATTTGTTGTTGCAGTGGATTTCAAGGGCTAGAAGAGTAAGGAATTTTCCTCCAGGCAAAGAAAGGTAGCTGGAGATTTACACATGTTTTCGGTGGAAGTACACTAAATCCAAATGTCTACATTTGGAATCATTCTCTGTTGTTTTTGGACTCAAAAATAATGAAGTTAAGGTTTCTGTTTCACAAAAAAAATAAAGTCTAATGGAAGGAAATCAGTCCATAGAGCCAATTTTGGATTTTTCCTTTTTTTTTTTTTTTTTTTTTAGATTTAAAGAACTCTGAAAGGTAGGTTAGCTCCAGCCCAGAGATGAAAAACCTTAAAAATTCTTATTTCACTTGCAACTAACTAGGAGAAAATAGGGCTGCCTTCTTTCAAGTTTATTCCCAAAACATTTGCCAAATTCTTGTTTCCTCATATATTTTAGGATATTTTCATTGATTGAATTTATTTCTTTGTAAAAGTGTAAGGCCTATCACGAGGTTCAAAAGCAGTTTGGGATCATGCGGTCTCCAGACAAGCCTCAATAACTTTACTTAAAACCATCTGCTCAAGGATTAGTCAACTGCAGGGTCTGCAGGCTGGGAAGAAAATATATGCAGAAGGATTTTTCAGAAAGTACACCAACAAGTCAGGTTAGAGCTGAATTTAAGTTCTATGAGATGAAGATTCAGACCAATATAATTTTTTCCGTATTTAAGCATTCCAATGAAAACAATTTTGATTGGAATTATTCCCTTGCTGAGTTTGTAAGCCAAACACTGCATCATTTTGCTAGAAAAGAAGAGCCAGATTTGTTAGTTTCCAGTAAGTTTCACAGTCTATTTTCATTTTTTATGTGGAGTGAAAAACAGAAAGTAAGTATGGAATGACAAAAATTGAAATGCAAATTAAGTTTTTAAAATTATTTGCTGTGAGTGACATAGAAATATAAATGCACTGAAAAATATTATCTCAGGGTTGAATATTTCCCTTGCTTAATTTCAAATCAGAGAGGAATTTATGTACTTTTAAATTGCATTTTATGGCTGATGTTTGCAATGATCTCCTAGGTGCATTATGCAAAGGATTATTAATTATTTAACGATGTGTACAGGCAGTCCATGGGAATGCGGAGAGTGGGAAATAAGCAAGGTAAGTGGAAGGAAACAAAAAGAGTAACCTAATGTAAACAATGAAACTTGTAAAGCTCTGTTCTAAAAATAAAAAACTTTAGGATTACCATAGCAACAGGAGACAGGAGCATGGCATGGGCAGCACCTCCACCCCCCTCAAACACAGCTGCTGCTGAAGGGAAGTGAGCTTCTGAGATGAGCTTTACAGAGGTGGGGGTTTTTTTTGAGATTCTTTGGATAAAAGATTGGAATCTGTTCCTTAGATGCAGATGTCTTCCAGGAGATGCATAGATGTCCCTACTGGCACTGTCTTCTTTTCTTTGGCAGAGCTTGGACATTTCCCAAACAGTGACTGCTTCCTGGAAGGCTACTGTCCATGCCACTGAGGAATGATCTTTAATACTTACTCCAGGCTTAAAGTTAAAATAGACCTTCAAGTCTTATACTTAGATCATAAATATCATACCAATGCCCTCTCTCAGGGCCCAGACTATAGCTAAGATGGAGTTTGGAGGAGCAAACCAGAGAGGAGTGGAGAAGGTGAGGTTCCAGCAATGCTACATGACCCTACAGTGGCAGCCATTGATTTTAGGAGTTGCACCAGGATGTTATTTATGTGTCTACATGGGTCTTGAGAGATGACTCTGTAGATAACACTGTAAGTTGCCATGGCAATGAAGTGATTTCAATTTAAACAATCCTATGGTTTAATTCAGATTCCATGCAAATTGCCAGGGGCTGGGGTTTTGTCTTCAGTGGAAGGAAGTCTAGATCTTTATTGATTCATAGCATTTTTTCATACATACTAGAGCTTGGAAGAGTTAAACAATTCATATATCAAGTTGAAATAATAAATAATCAGTGAGGGGGACTTAAAAGTCACAGTGCATAAGAAAAGATGGATCATTATAGCTTACTATAAAGCTCCCCTCATAGCCAAGCCTTGGGGTTCAGTGCCATAGCATAATAAAGCCACTGAAACTGTAATTAAATTCTTCTTCCTTGGCCCCTTGAAATTCAGATGGGAAAAATGCAGGAAGTGGATATGATTCAAATGATGATGGGAGGGAATGGTAATAACACAGAGTCAAAGAGAGGTCATTCTGAAACACACCTTGGGGACAGCAGGTGTGCTAATAAATTAACTGTATATACTTCTTCAAGGCAGGGCAAAAGAGACACAGAGGAATTCCAAGGAAAAGTAAATTGCACATGGCAGACCCTACCAAGCAATAACCTGCTGATTTAGGGTCCATTCTTGGAGGTGCTCCATGTTAAAAACATCTACAGACAACTGAACAAACAGGGCCAGACTTGTTCTTGCACTGCAGCCCTTTCCTATGCTGGCGCCTTTCCAGCATGGTGCAGTGGTCTATCAGTGACTGAGGTGCCTCCCCTCAGGAGGAATTTTAGATCCATCTCTTCCACCATATGTACACTGAAATAATTACATTGCCACCTAACCTATTTAGTTGCCCATGGCTGTGGATTTGACCTCCTATTCTAGCAAATAGCTCCTGGGGAGCTGCAGCAGCCTGCTCTCCCCAGCTAATCTAGTCAGGAGGGGATTCCCTCCCTTTCCCTCCCTTATCATGGAGGGTAACTCAAGGGATCAAGGTTTTGAAGTATGGTAAAACCTCACTCTGACCTTCTGTGTATCCTGCACCCTGACAGAGAGGAGCACAGAAACTGATGGTGCAGACACTTACAAAGACCTAAGACTGCAGTAGCCTGATGTCTTCACCCAAGACTCAGACCCAGTGCTGCAAGCAAATAAGCTCATTTCATCCTCCTCCAATGTTTTATAAACTAGGTATTGAAAATCATGGTATGAATTGCACCATTTTGAAAACTCTGTGGACAACTCCTCAAACAATCAGGAGAAACCCAATCCAGCATCAATAACTGCCGAAGAGACAGTTTTATAGTTACAGCCTAAAGGCTTTGGAACAAAAGAAAATATTTCACTTGTAGCAGTTGCTGCAGTTGAATGTTAATCACCCCAGCCTATGAAGTTTTGTTGACATTTGCAGCCTCTGAAATTAGATGACCTAGATTCTCATTTCAGAAGTTGGGATTTGAGAAGCAGATCTCTGTTTGTGACATTTTAATGATCTGCAGTTTACACCAATAGAATGGGAGACTCAATAGGCTGCTTTCAACATTACGTTTTTTGGTTGGGAGTTTTACTGTGTACTCCCTCTTTTGATCCTGTATCCATATACTGAAAATACATGAAGTTTTGTGTATGCAAGGTTGGTAGTATTGAATCTTAAAAGGAAATCTCTTCTCCCACAGTGTATGTTGTTTATGTTGATGCCATAGTTTACTCAAGTATAGTCTTCTACTCTATTACATTTTCAAAATACATTGCAGCTGAACTGATGGAAAGTGGGTAATTTGCTTGTGTGGATTTCTGGAAAGAAGGAATTTTATAGAGAAGTAAACACAGCTAATCTTCTCAAATAGCTATGTTCTGCTTTAGGTCTGAAACATCAGTAGTTTGCTTCAGTTCTCTTTGAGAGTAAGAGACTATTTAATATTTTTGTCCAGTCTCTCCCTGCTGAAGGATATAAGGGGCTATGGAAAGAAATAAGCACTCTTTGTTTAATGGATTTTACATTGGAATTAATGGAAGAAAGATTTGTGGTCTAAGTGCAAGTCTAAGATTTGCTTTCTAAGTGCAAGTTTAATTCTTTATCAAGGATTGGCAGAGAAATCAATGGTCATGACATGCCTTGGATATTCCTGCCTGAGAGCAAGGTCTTTGGTTATAAGGTATAGTAGAAGTACGTTCTTGAGGAACAGCTGATCACCTTTGTATGTGTCAGGAGCAGAGATGCCTTCCTTGACATACAGATCCAAGAAGTAGCACAGTGCATCCTATCACCGAAATGGAGGTTGTATCACAAGGACAGGGAATAAGAAACAGTTTGAAAAAGGAGAGAAAAACAAATCATGTCTCTGTGTGGTTAGATAGAGGAGAACAATATGTAAGAACTAACTGCACCTCCCGCTCAAAAAAATGGGAAGGGAAAGAAAGTAACTTCTGTCCAATTCAAACTAGGCAAATCAGAAAGTAGCTAGGATTGTCCAAAAGAGGAAAAAAGTCTTAGAAAAACTGAGCACGTCTCCTCCAGGGAGAATAGAAATATGCAGCTACTTTCCAGGAGAAGGAGAGGAAGCTTTTATTAACTATAGAGTTATGGAGGGAAAGTCCCCTGGCAGTGATCTGCACTGGAACTGGGGACATCATAGGAAACTTAATTGCACAGATCCTTGGAAACATTGCAAATGGGTGGAGACATCTCTCTCAGTAGCAGAGAAGGAAGACTACAGGAAAGACAGGAAGATCCTTTTGGTTCTATAACAATAGAACAGAAAGGAAAAAGTGGAGACAATTTTTATCACAGCTCATGTTACCATTATGGGGCCATATGTGATTCCAGGTCACAGAGACTGCTTGAATACTTACAGATTTGAAATAATAAAGTGTAAGATATTTAGCAGTTACCAGTTCTGCCAGGCTTTCACTGGACAACACAACTGTCTTCTCCTTAAACATCTGTTTGCAATGTGGGAACACAAGTGGCAAGTCTTAATAAACACTGTAAATTGGTTATCTGAATACTCCTGAAGGTCCATATAATCATGATCCTCTGAACCAAAAAATTTATTTCATTTTTTAGGGAAGAAAGGTATCCTGTAGGAAAAAGAACCTTTGAAACATAAACATTTCACAAATGTTAACAACAGGAAAGAAATGGGAGTTAACAACCGTGAATGTAAGTTATAAGTTTTAAAATATAAGTGGTTGATAGAAAAAGCTAAAGAATCAGTGGAACAGCAACAACTGCTAGGAGTACAGACAGTAAGAAGTAACATTTTAGAGGAGTTAAAAAAAGATGAGGTCAGGTATAAGTAGTATACTGAATACAGATATAAAGTTGTGTAATTGGTAAATCGTAAAAAATAATGCAAAAATGTTCAGCAGTGATTTCTGTTCTGTATTTGAAGGGCTCAAAATAAAGGAAACTCCAGCTCAAGTGATGTTGTAGATGAAAAATAGTTCTTGCTTTCTGTATCAAAAGAAGCTATGAAGCAGCATTTAATACCATACTCATTCAAATAAACCAATCAAGTAAATAATTTGTATTTACAAGTAAGAAAGGGCTGAGTCTAGAAGTACCCTAGCCTTCTGTAGTTAGATGGTAACTGGTCCTGGTAAATAAGGCAACACCATATGGTCAGAGAATCCTCTTGTGATTCCTATAGTTAGGGATAAACCAGAGAAGATCAGTGCACCTGGTCCTTATGGGCCAGACAGTGGGGCAGTGAAATCAGGCCTCTGTCAGCAAATAGCTATAGCTTAAGAAGGTAACTAACACCAGGCAAAATGGTTTTAATGGAAGAGACATCTTGGTAAACAAAGTCTGTTATATCTTTTTGATAAGATTTTAGATTTGAATAATTAAGACAGCTCTGCTGAGGTGGTACCTTTTGATTTCTCCAAGGCTCTTCACTTAATATTGCCTGACAAGCTGATTAAAATCTTGCATTAAAAGGAATCAACAGAGCACAAAATAGATGGATGAAGAACTGGCTCACTAACAGACATTGAAATGGAGTTGCTAATTTAGCTGTATCTGAGTGAGACCATTAGTATAGGACTTGCCTGGACACTGGCTCTTGGTCTGATACCATATGATATTTTCACCAGTGATGTAGCAGGTGATAATAAATATTTGTTCGTTAACCTATGTCGTGAGAAAGATGATTGGAAATGTCTGCTTTTTCAGTTTCTGTCCAGAAAATTAACTCTCACAGAATCATAGAATGTCTTGGGTTGGAAGGGACCTCTAAATGTCATCCAGTCCAACTCCCCTACAATAAGCAGGGACATCTCACACTAGAACAGGCTGCTCAGAGCCCCATCAAGCCTGAGGGAAGTTGTTAATACATCAGCATTTTAGGTAAAGTTGATCCCATCCTGGAACAAGATGGACCAAAGACCTCTCAGGGTTCCTTCCAGCCTTGTCTTCTATCATACTGTGGCATGATGGATTATAAATTAGAGAATTGTGACAATGTCCTAGTTGTGAGATTAATAAACATTGGAGCAGCTGCCAGCAAAGGTGCTGAACTCACTCTCACTTAAGTCTTTTGTGAGAGACGGACTCTATAATGGCCTTTAATCCAGCGACATTCACTGACCAGTCCTGGCGATGCGCCCCCCGGCACTCGTGGGGAGAGGACAGAGGTACCAGGCGCATGCGCACAGACTACAGACTACAGCTCCCAGGAGGCACGGCGGGGCCGGAACCGGGAAAGGGAGGAGCAAGAAGACGCGCGCTCTGCGAACACACACGGATCCAGCCGCCGCGGTGAGCGTACCGCTGCGGAGGCTGCCGTGCCGTTACGGCGCTGCTCCCTGTGGGTGTTGGCGTGTGGACGTACCGAGCGGACCGTTTGCCTGGAGTCTCAGGGGACAGGACGTGGATCCCGACGTGGCTTCGGCCGTACCCCCCGGTGGTGAGAATTGCGGACACCTTACTAACATTCCTACAAACATTCCTACATAATATTCACACATACCAGACACTCACTTCTCTTTTCCCATATTCTTCTATTTCCCAAAGGCTCTCTCCAGGCTTTCCCTCTTATCCCTGTCCGGGAACGGGAGTAGGGGGGGAAGGGGAGGGATTCTCTCTTGTTTTCTGTGTGTGTTGTTATTGGCATATAGATGTAGTGTTGTATAGCTGTTGGTATTTGGATATGGATATATAGGTGTGAATATAGATATAGAGGTAGACCTTGTGTGTGTTAGGTGATACTTAATAAATCTATTGATTCTTAAGCGTTATTTGTGAGTGTGACGGGGAGTGGTCTTCAGCCCTCGGTTTCCCCGAGGTGGGGGTGTGGGTCGCGGCTTTACCTATCTCGGTCTGCGACATCTTTACAAAAACCCCTAGCTATCTCCATTAAATACATTTGGTCCAGGTTTCTTTTGAAGAATGCAATGGCCTGTGCCACCCTGCAGGATCCTGGTGGGTCGGCACCTCCTGACTCTGCAAGCTGACGGTTAATCTACAGAATGGGAAGATTTCTGTCAAAATACCTTTGTTACTTACACCTCCATGCATCTTCTTCCCTGTCTGACTTAGGTAGTACCTGAGCATCTCATTGTCTTATATTAATTTAATATTCACAATCCTGCAATTAAGTATCTTCATGGTGCTTCTTCAATAAACAACACCAGCTTCACAAAGTTACCTTTGAAACAAAAAAACTAGACTTCTCTGGGTGCTGAGGCAATTTGAAAAGACTGATGTGGTGGTGTCCTGGTTTGAGCCAGGATGAAGCCAATTTTCCTTTTACTGATTTTTTTCCTTCAGTAAGCTCTTTTTTAACTAGCAGCAAGTGTTCCAGCTAGTAGACTGATAACACTGGAATGTTTATGTTTCTGCTGAGACTCCAAGGTTGCTTCTTAGCTCTGCTGCTACAGATGCTACTGAGAGCAGAAGGAGTCGTATCTCGTATCTGTAACTAGACAGACAGCAAAATTAGTCAGAGATATTCCATTCCATACATCTACATAAGCTCCAAGGAAGGTCAGAGATCACAGAAGACCACTTCCTTCCTGCTTCTTCTTCCCTTCTGTTTTATCCATGGCTGGCATCTGGGAAGGACTCCATCCATCCATCACCACTGATCCCCAGGCTCATGCACTCCTGCCCCTCATCACTGTCCCCTCAGCTCCTGGCTGCTCTGCCCCTCTCTCCTGCAGCTCCGGGACATTTCAGACCTGCTCACAGCTCAGGAGATGCCAGGGGAGCTGCTGGGGGTGGGGGGGAGGCAATAGGGGTTTTGCACATTCCTGCACATACTTGTATATAATTGTACATATTTTCTTTTGTCACTAGTGTTTAATTAAAGCTGTTTAGTTTAGTTTTACATCCAGAAGTCTCTCTCCTTGTTATCTCTCTCCTTTCCCTACCTGGGGAGGTGGGAGGGGATCGAGAGCATTGCTGTCGCTGGTTCAGTTGCTGATCCTGAGTCAAACCGTGACAGGTGGCAAAATGTTCAGCTGTATCTTCAGGCTGCTCTGTTTATCCCCTGAGGTCTTGGACACATCTTAACTACTTCCCTGTCACTCCTGGTGTCTTGGTTGGGGCTTCTTTTAAGGTACTATTGCAGTTTTCTTCCAAAATGCCTGTGTTAGGGAAATCTAGTTACAGACGGGTAGTTTAAAGTATATTGGCCCCTTTACTCGGTAAAATAAAGAACATAATGTTACAATGGAATCTTCCTTAGTTAACCAAAAGGTGAATGGAGTGGTGGTTTGAGTGCTGACCCAGGGCTCAGTGTTGTATGCTGAGATGGAGCTACAGCCAAACTACAGCTCTGCATGTTGCAGCCTCTCCCTGGCCCTGCAAGGGGCTGCCACAGAGAACCATTCCCAGTGGTTCTGGTTTCCCATGTCTCATACCCATTTCAGCACCAAGGGCTTATCTCTGACATAGGAAGAAATGCCAGTCATCCTTGGTAAAATTCCAGGAAAAAAAGTGCCTTGGAAGAAAATGAATACTCCTTTGCTTGTGAGCAGTCATGTAATTACTATAATACAATCTTGTTTCATAGTTACAGTTGACTATATTATTTAATGTTTATATTGCAGGTTGGAAATAAAGTCCCCACTTTTATTACTTTACAGAACCCAATGATCAGAAGTATTCTTACAGGTTAGTTCCAAGAAATTATTTTCTGGTTTAGGTTTGTTTGAAAATAACTTAAACCTAAATTACTTTTTTTGCAACAAAAAAATTTATCTTCTTTTTGTTCTTTATTTCTTCAAGTGATACCCCAAGCAGTGCCATCCTGTAATAATATAGCAATATGGCAAGGCTAGACTGTAGCAGAAGAACGTGTAGTAGGTTTGGAGGATGTCACAAATTGTGATGCAGAGAATACAATAAACAAAATTTGCTCTCCAAAGACTGTTTTGCAAGAGTTCCTCAAAGGAACTCCTCAGACTGAATGTTACTGTGGGTACCAATACGGATTTAGGGGACCAGCCCACTAGAAGGAATCATTTTCCTTTCAACTCAGTGAAAGGAAAATGAAAGGAACAGGTTTCCTTTCTGACTCAGTGAGGAAAGCTGGAACTGTTCTATCATTATCAGTGTTTTACTTCTTTTTGTCTCTGCATCAACACCTTTCCCCCTAGCAAAGAGGAGATACAGCACAGGGCTGCTCAGTTGGTAAAGCTTTTTTTCAAAGAACGGATGTTGTCAAGTTGGTCTCCATGCTCATTTTGTTTTCTGAATTCATTACTATGTCTCTAAAGACAATTTCTGATCTATTACTCCAGGAATAATTGTTAGAACTATTAAGGCTCATGGTGTCTGGCCTCCTGATGATAATGTTTCTGTTGTAAACATCTTAGAGAAAAGCTGATAACTTAGTCTATTGTCTACTACAAAATCTCATTCCCACTGATTTCAGTGGGTGCAGGGTAACATCAGTTGATTCCTCCTGATATCAGTGGGATGTCAGAAGCCATCTAAATAGGAATTAAAGACCTAAATACTTTGTTATAGCAGGAGCTTAGGGAGTAATAAGATGGATTTCCATTATAAGTTGGGAGCTCATCAGCAGGAAACAACTAGGGAGAAAAAAACCTTGTGTGTTTAACAGTAATCTGAGCTGAGCATCAGCCACAGGAATGATGCAAGTGTGAAGAAGTCAAAGGTAGTCCTGGAGTGTCTCACAGAAAATATTTCCAGCAGGAAAGCATTAAGTTGTGCTGCATACTGCACAGTTTTCATCACCCATTTGAAAAGAAAGATGAGTTTATACTGCAGCAGTCACTGAGAGGTCACAGTGGTCATCAGGGAAGGGAGAGTTCATAATTTGAAAAGAGTCTAACTGAGCTGGGAGCTTGTCTGGTCTTGCAGAAGGAAGAGTGACAATGGATGTGGCTGTTGGCTATAAATACACCAAGGGGTGAATGCCAGGGAAAGATCAGAATGAATTAATTTGAGGTCTGCAACTAGAAGAATAATTAGGAACCAACTGCTTATGGATAAATCTGGCTGGAAGTTAGAAGGTTGCTTCTAGTTTTTGCAGCAGTGATATTCGGGAAGACCCTCTGGTAGTGATTCTGAGGACAAAAATCCCTCCTCCTGTGTTTGGGGTTGGTTTTTTAAAAATTTTTATTTCTTTATTTTTTTGTTTGTTAATTTGAAATGTGATCAGCTTATAAACTTAAAGATATGTGGCAGCTGGGGATGAGATCCTTCCAGTCTCCTATTCCTAGGGGTTGTTCAGGACTTTTTAAACACAAACCTCTATGTCTCAAGCAGGCAGGGATTTCCAGTGGGGGTTAATTCCTACCAACATTTTGTAGGTGACAAGAAGAGCCTGGGTCACAACAAAGCCTGCCAGCATCTCCAGTCTATGGGAGATCTCCCGTTTTTCTTGGGTATGCAGTCAACCCTAAGGATGACTGAGGAAAGCTCAGGAATGTGACTAGAGGTCAGTGCCATTATTTAAAGTGTCAACAAAGATGCTGATGCAAGAAGTAGGACAAACGAACAAAGAATAAGGATGAAGCCACTTCTTTTGCAAGAGATGGGAAAAAACAGAAGTTTGTCCTGCATGTCCCTTTTGGGACTATTTATCTTGTAAAAACCTGGTGTTTTCTCTCAATATTTTCACCACTTGTTCCTGAAATAAACAATACTGAATCTGGAGCCCAAGGTTATATAAAACTTCATGTGCATTGAAACAAAACATTGAAAAATGGCTATCATTCTGCTGGTTTTTGTTCTGTCATTTTGGGAACATGTCACAGAGTGGTCAAGTCAGCCCTGGCTCCAGGGCTAGCTTGCTCAGCTTGAGAGATCTGTGTGTTCCCAGAGGGAGGCTGCTTATATCTTAGCAAGCTGAATATAGCTTGTGAAATCTCATCATTTCCACTGAGCCTTACAGTGCTTAGAATGTGCAACTTAGATGCCTGTTACATGAGGCTTTAGGCAGATTTGCTAATGACCTTGAGAGATGGATAATAGTAGAGCAGGGCAGAATGACCAACATTTTCCATTTCAACGTTTCACCTTGCAGAGCACAGCTCTGCTATGATGTCTGAGTTAGGGAGAGGGAGACTGAGGCATAGTGGTAGCTTACAGGAGCTTTCTTTAATTAAAAAGGTGTGAAGCTATTGTGGTCCTTGGTTGTTGGAAACATCTATCCACTCTCTTCAGTCCCTCTTATCATCCTGACTGCAGCACAGGCTGTCCAGCTTCCAGAAGCTTTTGCCTTTAGGAAAAATGGCCAACTAAATTCTTTAGTATTGATTGCAGAAAATATATTTACAGGAGGTTTTCACAATTGATCATATGATCAGAGAAGTATCCACTAGGGGCAATGTGCCTGACCACTTGAATTAGATTTATAAAAAATAAAACTGTAATTTTTTCTATAATTACTTCCTAAGTCACACCCAGGAGGTCCTTAGGCAAACTGGGTGCTAGATTCTGTACATTTGTGATGTAGGAAGCAGGAGTCTGGCTCAAAGCAATAAAAATGTGGAAGTCGGCCAGAGCTGGTGGTAATTAGCCTATTATGTGAGCCTTGCTTAGGTGGTGTAAGAATTCCCTTCTGCCTGTGCAGATCCTTGGAAATGAGTCCTGATCCGACTCATTTATCACTTCCCTCTGTTTCAGATGCCTGAGTAGCTGCTGTGGCTGAAATCAGGTATTTTTTGCACTGTACATGACTCTGATCAGGCTGTAATTGGAGAGAGACAAAATGGGATTTCTCCCAGCCTGCTTTAGGCACCTACACTGTAGAGCACTGCCCACCAGAGAGGCAACCTCTTCTCCTTTCTGTCATTGAAGAGATGCTGCATCTTTAGGGCATGTCTTGCCAAAATAGAGACTTCAGACCAGACATAACTCTCCCTGAAAGTGCCCGTTTCTTTCTGTTCACTTTAAAGGGAGTCCAGATGTCACTGCCTGTGTGTGACTGTCCTCCTTCTCTTCAGGTGAGCTCAGTGCTGTCGCAGTGATGTATCCAGATTTGGGTTGCTTCTTGATGGCAGATGCATTTTGCCTTGATTCCTTATAATTAACAGATTAAAAAAACAGAAAATAAGAAGACCCAGAGGAAAAGGCTAGAAATAAAGAGCAAAAAGTAACACAGTAAGTGTCAGAAAAATGCTAGCTGCTCTCATGTAGTGTGTGGAAAATACTTTGTGCACAGGCATTGTGATGATAGGGGACATCTAATTTGTTATTTTGATATTATCAGCAAATAAAGCAAAGCAGAATTGCAGTTAAAGACCAAAGCGGTAATTGAAGCTCTTTGTAGCTCTTAGAGGCTTAGCTGTAACTGCACTGGGCATATTGCAGTAAGTTATAACTACTGGAAATTAGAAGGCATTCAGGAGAGAAACAAAAATGATTAGGGGCCTGAAATTACTGACCTAGGAAGAAAAGATGAGGTAGATTAAAGCTTATCCTTGAAAAAATGAAATGATGAGATAATTGTTCCACAAAATCTCTCCAGATGTGGTTTTCCACACTACCCAGAGCTTCAAAGGACCACAGTGTATGTGAATGCCAGTACTGATATGTTAGTTAGAGATGTACAAATCCAGTTTAACCCAGAAACACAAGCTTTATAAATTTCTGATGCCTTCTGACCCTGAAATGCAGTTTCTATAACCACAAATCCAAGAGCTGGAAAATCCCTTTGAATTTCCTCCTTCAGCCTCTTTTTTTCCAAGTACTCAGCGCCTTTCTCTTGGGAAAGAAACTCAGATCGTATTGGTGAAACACAATGCTCTTAAAATCTTTATGCAATACTGGCACAAAAGATTAATCTCTCTTCAAAGGCCCTTGGGCAAAGTTCCTGTATATGTCAATAGAAATTCAGTGAATAGATGGAAGTGAAAATATTGTCCTGAGCAAATAAACTTTTTGCACAAGTCCAAATTTGTCAGTGCTCTATTTTGAGGTTTAATTGCCACCTAGAGCATTTGAATGCCAACAGAAGTCAAAGAATTCATCTGTAAATATTTCACCAAGGCCAGTGGCAAGAGCCTCTAAAAATATACAGTAGAGGACAAAAGGCTCGGGCTGAACATCAAACTCGTGTCTGAAAATATTGACAATTCAGGGAACTCATTTCCTGATTAATGATATTGTCCTGAGCATTGAGCAACTCCCAGTGAATGAAAACTGGAGGACTAGGTATTGTCATCATGTACCCTCCCTCCATGGGTGGCAGAAAAGCACACTGATAAACAGACTATTTTTCTGGACAGTGAGTAGGGTAGGGCCAAGAACTTGAAGCTGACTATGAGCTCTTTGAAGCAGGAATTATTATTCACAAGAGCTAGCTGTTATAAATAAACTAAACCACATCAAAGCTGCTGAGGTTATGTAAGGATCCTAACATACTCTTAGCTTTGCAGAAACCACAGGTTCTGGACTGAGCAGATCTGAGCCAACATTACAAGTCCAAACTCAGGGTGCTCCTCATGATCACAAGATATATAATGTTGATGCAGGAAAAAGAAAGAAATTAGGGTCCCGTTCACTGACATGGTGCATCATACTTTTAAAGTAAATCCAATTCTAATTAACTCTTGTGCATGTACTCCTGTCACTTTGGAGTTCATAGGATTTAAGCAGAGTAATTTTGCAGAATAAGCATGTGGTCAAGTGCTGTCTGAAACAGATGATTTCCTGGAATGTGACTGAAATCAGAATGAGAAAATCCTAAGACTGAAAAGAAACATTGTGATAAAATAATCCAGCTTTCTCTCTACCAAGTGCCGTAAGATGTCACCCATGGGATCCTGCATCACATATATACTTTTGTGGAGAGCTGGAACATAATGTTCTTCTTGATTTAAAGATCTGCTATGATGGAGCCTTGGCCTTGAGTTTGTTATGCCAATGATTACTTATGCTATCAGAGCATTATTTCAGCAGTTGATCATACACTAGTGCATTTCACTGTCCTAAGGGGAATGAGGCAGATGAGAAGCTTAGTTAGGACTCTGAATTTTAGGAAAACAAAATTCCAGCTCTTCAGAGAGTTAGTCGGTAGGACCCCAGGGGAAACAGCCCTCAGGGACAAGAAAGCAGAAGAGAGCTGGCAGATCTTTAAGGATGCTTTCCATAGGGCACAAGAAGTCTCAGTCCCCAGGCTTAGGAAATCAGGCAAGGAAGGCGAGAGACCAGCATGGCTGACTTGAGACCTGCTGGTCAAACTAAAGGACAAGATGCACCTACACAAGCGGTGGAAGAGGGGACAGGTTTCCTGGGAAGAGTACAGGGACACTGCCCGGTTATGTAGGGACGAGGTCAGGAAGGCCAAGGTGCAGCTAGAACTGAACTTGGCAAGGGATGTAAAGAATAACAGAAAGGTCTTCCATAGGTACATAAACCAGAAAAGGAAGGTTAAAGAAAGTGTAACCCCCCTGATGAGCAACAGTGGTAAACTGGTAACAACAGATGAGGAGAAGGCTGAGGTTCTCAATTACATTTTTGCCTCAGTCTTCCCTGGCAACCCCTCTCCTTACAGGTCTCAAGCTGATGGCCCACAAGATGGAGACCAGAGAGACAAAGTCCCCCCCACTGTCAGTGAGGACATGGTTCGAGACCACCTGAGGAATCTCAAGATATACAAGTCCATGGGACCTGATGAGATACATCCCTGAGTGCTGAGGGAATTGGTGGATGTAGTTGCCAAGCCACTCTCCATGATATTTGAAAAGTCATGGCAGTCAGGTGAAGTCCCCAGTGACTGGAAGAAAGGACATGTCATGCCCATCTTTAAAAAGGGTAGAAAGGATGACCCTGGGAACTACTGACCTGTCAGCCTCACCTCTGTGCCTGGGAAGATCATGGAACAGAATCCTCCTAGAAGAAATGTTAAGGCACATGGAGGACAGGAAGGTGATTCAGGACAGCCAGCATGGCTTTATCAGGGGCAAATCTTGCTTGACCAACCTAGTGGCTTTCTACAATGGTGTAACTACATCTGTCGACAGGGAAAAGCAGTGGATGTCATCTGTCTGGATTTCTGCAAGGCCTTTGACACGGTCCCTCACAGCATCCTTCTCTCTAAATTGGAGAGATATGGGTTTGATGGGTGGACTGTTCAGTGCATAAGGAATTGGCTGAATGGTCTCATCCAGAGGGTAGTGGTCAATGGCTCAGTGTCCAGATGGAAAATGGTGACAAGTGGTGTCCCTCAGGAGTCTGTACTGGAATCTGTGTTGTTTAATATCTTCATCAATGATATCGACAGTGGCATTGAGAACATCTTCAGCAAGTTTGCTGATGATACCAAGCTGGGTGGTGCAGTCGATATGCCAGAGGGATGGGATGCCATCCAGAGGGACCTGGACAAGCTGGAGAAGTGGGCCCAAGTGAACCTCATCAGGTTCAACAAGGCCAAGTGCAGGGTCCTGCACCTGGGCCAGGGCAACCAGAAACATCAATATAGGTTGGGGGAAGACATGCTAGAGAGCAACCCTGTGGAAAAAGACCTGTGGGTACTAGTGGATCCAAAGCTGGACATGAGCCACCAATCTGCAACTGCAGCCCAGAAGGCCAACCACATCCTGGGGTGCATCAAAAGAAGTGTGGTCAGCAGATCAAGAGAGGTGATTCTGCCTCTCTACTCTGCCCTGGTGAGACCTCACCTGGAATACTGTATCCAGCTCTGGTGCCCCCATCACAAGAAGGATGGGGATCTCTTGAAGCATGTCCAGAGGAGGGCCACGAAAATGATCCAAGGGCTGGAGCACCTCTCTTATGAAGACAGGCTGAGGGAGTTGGGGTTGTTCAGCCTGAAGAAGAAAAGGCTCTGGGGGGATCTCGTAGCAGCCTTCCAGTACCTGAAGGGGGCCTACAGAAAGGATGGGGAGGGGCTTTTTACAAGAGCACATAGTGATAGGACAAGGGGTAATGGTTTGAAACTGCAGGAGGAGAGATTTAGGTTAGAGATCAGAAGGAAATTCTGTAGTGTGAAGGTAGTGAGACACTGGAGCAGGTTGCCCAGAGAAGTTGTGGAGGCTGCATCCCTGGGGACGTTCAAACTCAGGTTGGATGGGGCTCTGAGCAACCTGGTCTAGTGGGAGGTTTCTCTGCTCATGCAGGGGAGTTGGAACTCGATGATCTTTAAGGTTCCTTCCAACTCTAACCATTCTATGATTCTATGATCACTCTGATTATTAAAACAAAAGAAACTGTCACTAAATCCCAATGCCCTTTAGGGATAAATATGTAGGTTAAGAGGAATTCCTTCTACACAGTGCCCATTAACCTAGTCTTCCTTCCCTCTTTCTCACTGGTGACACCTTTTAAACTCTTAACTCCTTAGAACTGGGTCTATTCGTCTTGCTTTGGATCGAAACCATTCAAAGTGCTTGGGCTGTTATATTAGTAATAGTTGATATCAAAGTTCAAAGCTCAGTGTCATAGCTCTAAATCAAGAAATTGCCTTCAGAGAGGAACGATATAAAGGAACATTAATTAATGGAGTAGTAAAAGTATTCTGAGCTCCCAAGAACAGCTACCAAATATTTGACAGCTTTACTCAAATGTGATTCACATTGTTCCTGTTCCATGTGTCTGCTGTGTGGAAAGCATGGGCTGCCAGGCTTCTCATGGATAGTGAAAATTCAAAATAATTCTATAAAGTTGAAATGTCAAGCCAGATCAAAGAACCTAAAGCCATCCAAGTAGTGTGCTGCAAACACTGTGTGCTAAGTGCCCATAGTTTTTCACAACCTTCCAGCTGTGTCTCTTTTACCTGTGCTCACATTCACAAAGAGTAGGGAGTTGTTAAGGAGGTCAGTGGAGGGATAGTTCTCTACCAGGTCATTAATTAACTCTCCAGGGGCTGACAAATTTGCAGGTAGTGTTCTGCAGTATCCAGATTTGAGCATATTGACAGTGGGCAAAAAACCAACACATCACTGCAGGTCAGCATCTTTAAAATGACACCTGCCCTACAGTCCTGTGGCACTGAGTGGCAATAAATTCCTATAGAAGAGATATAACAAAGAGTCCTTGTATTAATGTTACCCCTGATCAGGCTGTTCTGCACTTTGTGAGCTCTATGGACCTAGTGCTATTCCTTCTACAGTGGCATCAGCAGAGAATCTGTCTCCTTTTTCCCTTTGGAAAAAGATGTGGTGAAATCCTGGCACCTGTGAAGCCAGTGGGGATTTTGCCAGGATACTCTACAAGGCTTTGGGACTGGCTGAAGCAATAACCCAATTCTGTTAGCTGTGTCTTTGTAGGTTCACTTCTGAAACAGATTGGCTTAAACAAGTGTATGAGCTATCAAAGGGACTCTACTGACATCAAACGTGTTTGAAAAGTGACCTTTACCAGTGCATCAGCTGGGGGAGTTGAAAATGGCCTGGGTGGCTCATGTGGTGCTTTGGGAAAGCACAGCAACTCATTCTTAAGATGACAGAGTGGCTCAGATTCACGGATCACCTGAGCCCCCTTCATGTGTCCCCAGAAAATGAAATAATCGAAAAATATCACTAATGGTTTTCCTAGACTAACATATTTTACCTTGATACATAGAAGAAATCTTTAAACTGAATGTGATAAAATCTGACTGTCAGTTGGGGAGATGTTATTTTACATGACACTCTGTTCCATCTCCTCTACTGGTTTCCTGCACTGTCCTTTCTTTTTACTTCAATTTCTTATTGGATTTCTCCTTTGATGCCTTCCCTGTTCCTCTTTAAATTCTTCCCAAAGTAAAGACTGAACACAAAGAGTCCAAATTCTAATTCAACATTTAAAATCACCAAGTTAACAAGAAAATGTTCTGCTAATATATTAGAAATATAAAGAAAAGAGGCTGCATAGCTGCCCAACATTTAATGAGAAGACCAAAAAAAAGGGGGTTATTGCAGAGAAGGCTGAAATAATTGCCATTTTTCCTTTACTTTTCTCCCCAAAATAGATTACTTATGCCCAGATACATTACAAAATTAATTTTAACAAAGAGATTGAAATGCAAATGAGATCAGAGAGTGAACCAGAAGTCAATGGTTATTTATATAAAATAGATGTGCTCAGCTCAGCAGGGCCTGAAAAAATTGAGCGGATATAAGGAACCAGCCCAGGCAGCTCTGAGTTGTTGGTTATTATCTCCAAGAACTCAGCAAGGACACTGAGGTCCCAGAGGGCTGGAGGAAAATGTACATGATATCAGGGATTTCAAGATTAGTTAGTTTAACTTTGCTATCCAGGTAGGTACCAGAAAAGATTATTAGATAATCAGTTTCTGCAGGTTTGTAGAATAATTAAAAGAAGCTTAAAAAGCAATGGGTGTAGGTGTGTCAATAACAAATTGGGTCAAACTGATTTAATTTCCTTGTTTTAAAGAGAATTGGAAAATCGTGTGGACACAGAAGGTGACATCTGTTTAGAAAATTATAGATCCAGCTTTAGTGGTGCTATTGATGATCTCCCAACCAACAGTAGCATGTAAACTAGGAGAATACTTCTTAGATCCCTGACAGCCAATGTTCACTGGCACAGGACTGGAGCAGGAAAAATAATGGGTTGTGTTATTCTGTTCTTCTTCATTTCCACCACATTTTCCATTAAGAAGGTCCAAGAGAGACCAGGGACTAAATTATGTCTCTGGATGTAAACATGGATTGAGGAGTCATGGACAAAGAATGGATTTTCACAGTGAAAGAGGGGCTTGGTGGCACCCACTCTGGGGTCCTGCGCTGATCATTACTTTTGTGATTGATTTTGATGATGAAGAGGCAACATGCTCAGAACAGCTAAAAAGACCCCTGGATGGAAGTGGGCTCTACGGTAGGAGATCAGCTTTGAAAACAGTCTTGATGACTTGGAAGTGGTGTGTGAAACCAGTCAGAAGATTAAGTGAAAGTCAGGAGTGATATACTGGACTTTGGAAAGAAAAATGGAGAAATACAAAGTGGGTAATGTTTGCACTAGTACAAAGAATGCCAAAAAGAGTATGGTCAGTATAGTGGATGAACAACAGAATCTACTTTTATATAAGATAGTGTTGCAAGATTGAAAAATTTTCTCATGAGAGGGATTGAGCAAGGTTTTGGAGGTAAGACTGGGGAAGTATGATTGCCAGAACAATTTATAAAGACGATATAAGCAACATCAAAAAAATCCAGATGAAATCCACAGAAACAAAATGAAGTTTGAAAAGGCTGCAGGAATTGTGTTTGTTCATCTAGAAAAGAGCAGGTTAAAGCATGGTCAGTCAGTGTGCAAAGTGGTGTGATGAGGCCAACAAGAATGCCATCATTTGTGTTTGTGGTAGAATAGGAAGAATGCATTTAATTTTAATCAATTTAATCAGCTAGGAAAAGGTAAATTACATATTAGGAAAATAATTTGAAATAAGAAAGATGCAAAGCACAGACAGTGTGCAGATTTTGTGGGGTCTCCTTCACTGACAATCTCTAAGAACAGCAGGACATGATTTTTCAGGTAAAATCTAAATATAAATACCTGTCCTTAGGGTAAGATTGTCTACTGTAATTTCTTCTGGTCCTATACTTCCATTTATGCCTGATTGAATGATGAAATGAATTTACCCATCCATGCTGGCTGTATGCATATATAACATAGTCAGGATGTACTGTGGGAGGAAAGGGGATGGAGTGACTGTGTTTCAACATCAGGAAGGAACTGACTGCTTGCTGGCTCGTTAGGATAAGAACAGCAGAGCCCCGTTTCTTGAGACTTTCTAGATATGGCTTGCACAGTACAACTGTCCTGTCTCTGTAAACATCTTGTTGAAGCCATTGGGTTGGGACTGAAAAAAAATAGTGTTGGAAGATGTTAAGCTGAATGTTTAAAAGACAGAATAGAGAATAGAGAGAAATCCAAGTGATAACTCGCAGTAAGTCTTGAAGAATGAAGGAAATGGGACAGTAAAGTAGAAGAGAGAGGATGAAAACAGTGGCCTTGTGGCCATGAGCTGGCAATCAGGAAGGGTACAAAAGAAGTCACATGTAATGTCCATATTTCTTCATGGTGGTGATTCAGAAGTTAGTAAACTTTGGATAGTGACATCAAGTGAACTTAATCTTTACTTACAATGTTCTCTCTGATACCCAGATTTGCCCTGCACCCACACTTAATGTTTGAGTTCCTGATCCTCTGTATGTCTCGACTATCTAGACCTCATTTTAGATAAAGGCCAAAATAAGCTTGGAAATACTTGTCAAATATAGAATCATAGAATGGTTAGGGTTGGAAGGGACCTTAAAGATCATCACGTTCCAACCTCCCTGCTATGAGCAGGGACACCTCACACTAGGCCAGGCTCTACAAAGCCCCATCCAACCTGGCCTTGAACACCTCCAGAGAGGTAGCATCCACAACCTCCCTGGGAAAATATTTGCCTATGCTAATAGCAAAACACAAATACCACAGTAATCTCTTGAGTTCAGTGTTCCAGGCAAAAGGAGTGCAGTGCTCAGGCTCTTCTGAGGGACAAAGACCCTTTTAAACATCATCATTCAGCCTTGCTGATAGCATCTAAGGTCTTGGGATGGAGGTGTCATAAGCAGGTAATGTAGAGACATTAAGGTTTTAAGTAATTTGTCACTTGACAGTCTAGAACAGAATTTGGATCTCCTTACTCTGAGGTTTAGCTCTGGTTTTACATTTTAAACTGCTGTGAAATTGACCACATCTATTTTTGATATTTTTATAATGACTTCCCACTCTAGCACAGCATAAATGAAAATACTTCATGAATGCACTCTATTGACCTAAACATATTAAAATGCTATTTCTATTTTGTTAACTCTGAAAGTATTATAGCACTTGTACTGGCTCTTTTCCTATAAGAATTATGTTTCAAGGCAATTTTTGAAAGCAACTTATAATCCACTCTCTTCCATTCTTGCATATTTTTTTTCTTTCTCTAATGAATACTAATGCTGGCAAAAAAACGTGAGGCTTGACCCAGAAATAAATTTATGCAAAACCAGCTTGTACACTCTTGCTTTAAACCTAAGGGGACAATAGTCAAAGTCACTTCACTTCTATTGCCACTGTGCAAATTAATTAATTCGTGTTCATGAAGTGCTCTGAAAATTTTGGCTAATAGGGCTTATATAAGTGCTAATGTGAATATTGTGAAGAATTTTTTCCCTAGTCTATTTCAATAGGCATCAGTGTCAGGAGGGAAACCCACTGAACTCATTGGGTAGCTCCTGGTTTTCTGGGACAGCTGATTATTACCGGAGGTTATTGGGCAGGAAGGTTAGATGAAGTTTTGCTGAATACTTTTATAGTTTAGTTGTGATTGACGTGTGACTGACACAGCCATAACAAAGGTCTGAGGAAGTGCAGCATATCTCAGTGTTTCATGTATGGCAGTGCCTCATGCAGGTAGTGTTTGGGGTAGAGCTATTGATCTTCACCTACCATTTTGGGGTGGTGTGGAGTAACATAGGGTTTCCTTATCATGTTCATCTTCTCCTATCCAGAAACACTGCGCAAAGGGCCAAACAATGTTTTTATCAGTCCCAGAGAACTGGAATGGATTGCTAGGTTATGCTTGTTGGGTCAAAGGAGAAGAGACACTCCACCATGATGCCTTCATTAAGGACCCTTAGTCAGAGAGAATGATGGAGGAGCTGGGATGTTTCTAATGTCCGTCTTTACATAGGGATACTCTTGTTCCTTTCTCCAAGCTACAGCAATTTTTCATGGGTAATACATTTTAAGTCTACTTAGAGCTGTAGTGTCCAGCTCTTGCAACAGTCAGCTTCAACGACCACCCAGGCTGTGGAGCAGTACTGGAAAACACCATCCCCTTGGCCTCTCAGTAATGCAGGGCTGATTTGAGCAGCTCTGATAGAAATACAAAACAAAACAAAACAAAACAACCAAAAAGCTTCAATGTACAACATAGCTGAAAGAAACCATCAATGTTTTGTAAACAGACAGAGCTCATTTATCAGACCTCACAAGTATCTTGTCTCTAAGTGCACCAGGCCTTATGCACTGGGTCATGGGACTTGGACAATATACTGAGTTACATGATGCTTGGCCTGGGCTGCCTTCTAGTGGTACATGTTCAGCCAGGCTCCGTGGTCTATTTCAGTTAGGGGCTTTGACCCTTCTCACTAGGATATGTGTGTTTATATGTTGTCTGTTTTTTATTTATACTGTCTGACAAGCAACACAGCTGGTCAGAAACCACCCACGAAGCAGCCACAAGACAACACGCCAGACCACAAAAACTACCAGCTCTGACTTCTCCTACACATTGAGAATTTCAATGTCTTGTGTTGCAGATTGACATTATAGTTTGTTCCCTCCCTTAAAAAATGCAAATCACAATTCTGGTATATGTCCACACATGTAAGGGTTCTTAGTGTTGTTTCAAAAAGCACATAACAAGGTCATTTCAACTCCAGGCATTCTGTTTCTGCTAAACCCTAAATTGTGTGTTAAGTCCTGTCCATGTTGAACTTCTCAAACCTTAGCATCACACACAAAATCTGTGTAACCAACTCTCTTTTTTGAGGAGTTCCCCTGATGAATAGCTCTGCTCACTGCCAGGACTCATGCTCACTGCCAGTTTCACAGCCAGGGTTGCTTTTAACCCAGCTTTCCATTTTCATGGCACATCAGCAGCTGTGACACAGGTCTGTGCCCCTCTTCCACACTGCGGTGAAGGACCACGTCCTCCATGGTCCTCTTCAGAGGAAGAGATGAACCTGGGAGGCCTGATGAAGACAGTGGCTGGGAGGTCCTGGCTGTGATGCCATCTCTAAGGTAATATGAGACAGAGGACAATTGTGAGCCTCATGTTTAGTATGTGAGGCTCTTCAGGTCTGCTGTAAATGTGTGCACCTTGGTAGTAGCAGTGCTATTGCATCTGCAATAATTGCCACCTGGTTTAAGTGAGCTGTTGAAGCTCATCTCCTTCTCTGACCTGGTCAGCTGGTCTGACAGAAGACATGTCCTCTTCCCCAAACTTTGCTTCCCCCTATGCACTTATATAAAAAACTGCTTTCTTATTTATAAACCTAAGTGCTGTACTGCTGAAGAGCCTCATAGACAATTCTGACTTATATTTTCTTTGGGTGTAATGTGATCTCCCTCATGTTGTGTCTTCAGGAAGCTCTTTCATGTACAACATTGAACATGAAGAAAGATCATTCTCCTGCTGCTATTTATCATCGAGATACAGACATTAAAAACGTTTTAAAATATCAGCATTAAACTGTCCCAGTGATTATTCTATTACTGTAAACCTGCAGTGGGGAACAAAGGACTGAAAGGAAGGAAACCATTAGAAAAAAATACTAGAATAACTCAGTATTTCTTTATATAAAGAAAAATGGATTCATGCTTGCCAGTGTGCCATTTATTAAACACTATCATACTTTTGTTTTGCTATTTACTTCAAATGCCAAAGAACCTCTGAACTGGAGGCGATGAATGGAAGTTTTCTGGCATGCAGCACCACTGAGTTCAAAAGGAACAAATGTGATCAGGCCCAGTAAAACATGTTCCCCATTTCATTGTATGCAGCCTCTCTTGTGTGTTTATTTAACTTCCCTTTAGTCATACAAGACACAAATTTTGAGATGCAAGGCTACCTGGTTGCCTTCTTGCAAAAACATTGCTATTTTCACCCATCTCAGCAACAATAATGTCTTCAAAGCAGATCTTCGGCTCAATACAATCCTTGCTTTCAAGATAAGCCACAGTTATAATAATAATGCTTAAATCTTGGATGGTGAAATGTCACAAAGCTTGAAAGCACTTTGAAAAAGAAAGGTTCCTAATATTAGAAAATCTGTTTTCAGATGGGGAAGATGAAGCAAAAGTGAAATAAGTTTCTTTGGTAAGCAAGTCAGAGCCTGGAATAAAAGTTATCAGAGTAATAATTTCAGAGATCTTAACCAACATTAGACTATAAACTCTTGAGAGGAGAATTAAAGTTTAATTTCAGTAGAGCTATGAGGTTTTACAATAGCAGAAGAATGAGGCACTTCTGCAGCAGTATTATCTTGCACTTTGCACCAAGGAACAGCTGGATAAATTAGACCTTTGGTGGCTGTTTATGTTGACTCATAGCAGACTTGTTAAAGCTTACCTATCCTTGAATCTCAGCAAACTCATAAATAGGTGTTCTGGAGTAGCTTGGAGTTGATCTGATGGGCAGAACAGGCAATCAGAAGGCTCTTGTTTGCTGCTATAAAGAAAATTATTGCAAGATGTTGTCTGTTGTTTATGCATGAAGGCCATGCTGTTAGGGTAGCAACCCTAGTCTGGGAAAGCCTTTTGTAAATGTGTGTGTTATGCAGTAACACCCCGTATGCATGTGCATCTACTGAATTTTTTGGAAAGCAGCTAAAATGCCAGCTTTCACCTGTAAAAATAAGGATATGGCCTTTTTTATGGGACCAGTGTCTAGCCAGTATAGTCTACTGAGAAATGAAAAGTTCTGGTGTGAAATGAAGCATTTCCTATGTGAGAAGCTAGTGCTGAGAGCCTTAAGCTCTGAAAACAGCTTCCTCTTTTCTCCCGAACTGTCCAAAAGAGCTGGTCCTTTAGGGACTATGTTGTGTCCCTGACAGTTTAAAGCTACAATTAATTGGCAACTGATAGGTAATTCCCTCCTTGTCCCCTGACCTCCAACCAATAATTTGGTGGAAAACATGAGTAACTGTCTTAAAGCTATTCCCTGTAAACCTACAGCAAAGGCATGGAGTGACAGCAGGGCATGGTTCTGTCCTCATGCAAAGCCACTGAGTGTTGGGCTCCAGGGCAAGCAAGTATTTGCCAAAGAAAGCAGCAATGATTGCAAATGCCTGGAGGAGGTGGGGAAGTGTGAAAGGAGGCCTGGCTAGGTGATGGGGACTGACTGCCATGGAAAAAGGGCCATGGGGGACTACCCTGGTGCACCCTTTCCCACTCCCTTTTTGCCTTTCCCCTCATTGATGTGGCAAGCGTAGAAGCCACAGTACCCCGATGGATAATGGAGGAAGAAAAGGGCTGGTATTTCCAAATTTGGGCCCTTGTAAAGCAATGTAGTAACTCCTGCTATCTGAGTGCTAACAGGACTAACTGGTGTTTAAACTCTGCCACAGTGATGCCACCTCATCCATATTCCTGGGGGAAAGTGGCGACTCAGCAACTCACAGGCCTGCACAATATTCAAGGCTGAAACTACATTATTTAGCCACTGTCTCAGTCCTCATTATATCCCATGGAGCTCATACCACAGATACATGGCACTTGGCCACATGATGGATAATTCCAGCCTTAAGCAGTGTTTGACAAACAAATATGGTTGAGTCCTTCCAGTCCATCTGTCATAAAACACGTTGCATAAAATGCAAGCCGTGTCTTAAAAGGGCCATTTTTGATATTTCAGAGGAAAGTTTAGCTCTGCAATTGTCACCTGAAAGCCCCTGTCCTCCCCTAGCTGTCACCCTGATCTCTAATAACCAAATAGTTTCAAATTCTTAACCAGAGGTTAATTAGCTTTACCACACCCTTTGTCTTTAGTCAGTTTAGGGCAACTTGGTTCTCAAGACTGTGCCAGCCAATTGCTTTTGTGCTTAACCATCTTGCATAGAATCACAGACCAGTTTGGCTTGGAAGGAACCTCAAAGACCACCTAGTTTCAACCCCGCTGCATGGGCAGGGACAAGTTCCGCTACACCAGGTTGCACAAAGTCCCATCCAACGTGGTCTTGAACACTTCCAGGAATGGAGAATCCACAACTTCGCTGAGCAACCTGTGCCAGTGTCTCATCACCCTCATAGTGATGAATTTCTTCCTAATATCTCATCTAAATCTACCCTCTTCCAGTTTGAAACCATTCCCCCCCTGTTCTATCACTTAATGCTATTGTAAAAAGAACCTCTCCAGCTTTCTTGTAGCCCCTTCAGGTACTGGAAAGCCACTAAGAGGTCTCCCTGGAGCCTTCTCTTCTCCGGGCTGGACAACTTTATGTGCATGTGATGTATGAATACCATACTGGTTTAAAACTTTTAGATTTCAGTTTTGGTGAAAGCCTCCTTTTTTTGAGTGAGAACTGGCATTCCTCACCAGGAATGACTTTAGCAGGGATAGAGAGGAGTTAAAGAGCATCCAACTCCCTTTTGGCAGCTGCAGCTGCTGCTGTACCTGGGCCAGAATATGCTGATATGACTCTCATATGCTGATATGACTCTCTGGTGCAGTCAGACAGAACTCACACCCTCCAGCCTCAGGGTCCTTCAGGTGAACAGTCTCCATCTCTGCAGCATCTCTCCAGCTTGTCCCTGGTTCATCTGCAGGGGCTCTGTGTGGTAGCCCTGCGGCAGACCTCGGGGGGGTGGCTGGAGGTTGAAATGACCCTGGCTAACAGTGAGGAAGAAACAGGAGCACTTGTGGCTGCCTTTCATCACAGTGGGAGGGAAAAAACTTCCTTCTGAGGGGCCTCGGTTGGCCCCAGCCTGTTCTAACTACAAAGATGGTCTATTTGCCTTTATTTTTCATTCCATAGGAAACCTGAATGACTGTCACCAGAGATGCTCTAAAAATATCCAGGCAGATCTCCAGACTGCTCCAGGAAGCCTGTGAGCTCCCTGTGGGAGATGACAAACCAGGCTCAGATCACAGCAGATCCCAGGTTGGGGCTGTCAGGCGCTGGCTCCCTCATTGCTTGCAGTGCCCTAGGAATTCAGATGTGCTAATCAAAACCATGGAGCAGTAACTTGTCCTTCAGCTAGGTGGGAGGAAATTAAAGGAATAAATGAATTTCTCAACCTATTGCTTTTATTTAGGCAAACTTTGATCTTGTGTCTGTATTCAAAAAAAATCACCTAAATGAACAGTGACTTGTGGTCATTGTGGCTTTGTCCTGCACTTTTTTTCCCCTGCCCTTGTCACTCTTACTTTCCTAGCATAAACAGAGAAATTTTGTCCTTAAAGGAACTCAAATGTCAGCCTGTACCTATACTTCCTGTTCTCTACATCTTTGTATTGATTCATACTGACTTGTAAATTGATCTACTTTTCTAATGGCTAGATTTAATTATTATACGTTAAACCAGTTTGCAAAGACAACATTTTCTTGTGCTATTATCTCTATTGGGAGAAGAGTTTTTTATTTTACTTTCCATATTGTCAGTTATATTTTTTAACCACGATACATTTATGCGTGCAGAAAAACACTTGGAAATTGTCATAACACCTGGGAGAAGGAGGGATGAAGGAGACAGGAGAACAACTCAAAAGCAAGGATGACCATTAGTTCCTATTTGTGGGTCTAGCAACTGTTTACTGTGTTGGTTTTGTTGTTGTTGTTTGCAGTGAGTGATGCAGAAGGTTCCCATTTAAACATTTTGGCTGCTGTACCAAGTCATAGACTGTGTGACTGAAATGGAAAGTGGAACTGTGTCTCTGAGCATGCCCACATGAACAACCTGCCACAGCAGAATCAGGAGGAAGATGTTGCAGTCCTGTGTGGTCTCCCAGTGAAGCTCATTGGTAGGCAGCAAGGTTTGCATTTGGGACCTTCAGCCCTGCTAAAGGAATTGCCTTGGAGTTCTGAGGTGATGAGCTACTGGTATCTGGTATCTGGTAACCAGATGGTTATCTGGTTAACTGGGAAGGTGAGAACAGTCAGATTTAGCTGACAGCCTTCAGTGAGGTGGCAAACATCAGGCTCCCTCTGGAGTCAGTAGGGAAGAGCATGACTGGGAAGGAATCATGGAAGACAGTTTTCAATCTGGTGCCTAGTACCACTTTTCCACTGATTGGAGGGAACCTGGAGTTTCAGATGGATTAAGTCATATGAGCTGAACCTCACCCTTGGCACTAAGGTTGAAAGAACCTTTGTGTCTGTCCTCTACCCCAGCCTTCTGCTTGGGAAAGCAAGTCCCCAGTGCCCCAGGGTTGACACATACTTTATCAATGCATTGAACCTTGCCTCTCCTACAAGCAGCTGCACCTGCTCTCTACTGTTTGCATGAGCAAAGTTCAGAGATCACATCTTAATCCAAAAAAACAGTACATTCTGTATCATGGACTCAGGCTTGCTTTGCTTTATGGAGGTTACTTTCTCATGGCTATCTTGTCAGTGTGCATCAGCCTGGCAAACAAGAAGCTTGTTGAAGGGAATAACAGTGCATATATATTTAGAAGAGGGGCACCTAGATAGCTGGTTCTGACCTGAAGTGACTAATTGCTTCTGATAAAGGACTGGGAAATATTTGCACCAGTGGTTTCTGAAATTCTGCTGTTTCCAGTATTGTGCTGATGGGTAATGAATGAGGATGCTGCTGAAAATGGATGTAAACAAAAAAGATGGCAAGTTAAACTTCATCATGATGGAAAACCAAGAGAGGAAACAGACAGCAGTGCTTTGGAAATGTAAAAGGACAAAAATGGACAGAGAAGAGAAACGTTACTGTCTAGCTTCTAGGATTGCAATTAAAAAAGGGATAAAATGCACAGATACTGTGTCATTAATACAAGGTTCCAAGTGCTCTAGAAGCATTTTAATTAATACCTCACAGAATCATTGTAAACCAGAAATGCAGTATCATCCTTTCATAGCCCACATGGGCAGGAGAATTGAAACTGCTCTTTGTCTCTTTAAGGAAGAGAGAGAGGATAGAAACAAATCTTTTGTTTTTTGTTTGTTTGGTTGGTTGTTGTAATGTAAAAAATCTTGGTTACACAGAAGAAATTAAATAAGTAATAACAACCCCAGCTCTTAACAGAAAAGTTCTACATTTTCTCTCCAGGATGAGCTCTTGGACTCATTCAGCATGATCTTTCACTTTTTTATGCCCCCAGATTTCTTCCCTTGACTCCTTGTTCCATTCTGCCCCTTATTTAAACAGTCCTGGTATGAGAGTGAGTTAAACCACTTGAATACACCTATTTTTCTTTCCTACAATTATATATTTGGAGTGGAACTGTTATTGTTTTATTTTTATTTTTTTTTCTATAAGGAGCTTGGGTGTTCCCTACCAGTAGCCTACAAATGGAAAGACAATGGAAGACCTATATTTCTTACCTGGGTAAACTGATTTCCTAAATGCACAAATCACCTACAAGCTTCTTAGGTTTTGGGTGCCTTGGATAGACACCCAAGAAATCAGGATATCAGCCCTTGGAAGACCCTGCTTTTTCTTCAGCTCTCCAGCTTTTTGTGGCTCACATTGCAGCCACACAGCTGCAGCAAATCCTGGATGCTGCTGGATGTTTTCTGCTTTTCCACATCCTTTCCAGAGTGATCTTTTTTACAGAAGCCATCAGATACAGCCTCTTCTTGTGCTCTCTGCCTCTCCTGGAAAATGGTGTCTTGAGGCCTTATCGATGTTATCCAACAGGTTTCAAAAACCCAAAGTGCATTTACATCTTCCTTTAATTATTAACTCAGAGGACCAGGCTAAGATAACTAAAATGGAGACCAAAAAGTTCTTGGCTCCCAGAAACCTTTGTGTAAAGTTCTTTGACATCAGCAAGAGGCCTCCTTTCAACAGGACTTCAGCGCTGTTGCTTTGTCCCCTTCTTTAAGGCAGTCTTGAGCTTAGATTGACTTTATACTAGTGAATCATCTCTGTGCCCCCAAAGGGCAATTTCAACTAAATCAAATGTGATGAACAATTTTTAGGAATGACAAAAACTGTGTATCTCCTAGGGGCAATGTACTCATCTGAATGACAGAGTCACAAGGAATCTTAAAACAGGGACAAGATGCTGCTACATCCCTCTTCCACCAAGTACTGCTCAGACTCTCACCTCACACCTAGGAAGGCACTCAGAATTCAGTGCAGGGGAATAAACCATGTCTTTGCCCTTCTCAAGCCACTGCCATGGCCAGTAAACCACAAAACTTCCCAGCACATGGGTCTCAGTCTTATCACTTGTTTGGCTTTGCAGGGCCTGACATTCACAACAGGCAAAGTGAAACAAAAGTTTGCCCAAACGCTATTTTGAGGGCCCTTCATATCTCAGAGCTGCACATTTTGGGAGTGCAGCTGAGCAGCTGCCTAGCCAAATACAAATGAGATGTTGTTTAAGTGGGGCTAGGTATGAGAATTTTTCTTCCCCCTTCTTGTAAATCCAGGAGGGGGATGATCCCCTTTTTCCTTGGTGATGTCAGGGCAGCTCCCCTTCTTTGTTGATTGTACTGTACCTGCAGCAAAATGACTGGGATTACACAAGCCCAGCACCTGTAAAAATATGAACCCATTATTTTTAAAAGCAGTCAGTGAGTCAAAGAGCTTTCTGACAGTGGCTGTGTTGTTTAGAAAGGGTTTGTGTGGCACAATAATTACGTTGAGTTGTCCCAGCTTTGTAGAGACACAGCATACAGAAATGGCTTTGAATGTGCTTTAGAAATGCAGCTGGTCCCGTTTCCCTTCCTGGCAGTGCCCTCAGGGACGCTGGAATGGGAGAGAGGTGACAGTGAAATGCCAATGCTGATGCCAAGGCACAATCTGCACTTGGTTGATGCCAGCAGTGGTGCTACCCACCATGCCAGGAGAAGCCATATCATTAAATATGAAAAGATCACAGGGCATTTCACTGCTCAGAGGTGTTTGTTCCAGTAGAACAGCACGGTTGATTTGGAAAAATCCTTTTCTTGCTCTGTCAGGGCTTGCATGGGAATGAGACTTAAGAAAAAAGACGTCATACCAGTGTTTGCCTGGTAGGGGCTCACAAACAGCACAGAAGGGGTGGCAGCACACCCAGGCGGAGGGCGGCAAGCAGCAGAGCTCAGGACAGGGCCCAGCCCCTGATGGATCCACTTCCCCAGACACAGCTGGCAGCATCTTCTGAGCCTGCATCCTTTGGGTACTGGGGCATCCCCTGATTTCTTGTAGTGTGGTCTGTAAGACTCCCCGCTGTGCAGACTGTCTCCCAAGACCTTCATCTCTCCCTGGAAGCAGGCAGGGACAGTCAGCTGCGTTACAGCCTGGGTTTAGCAGAGGAGCTGCAGTTCTTGCAGGGAACCAGGGCTGGCTCCAGCAGCTCTCTTGCGAGCTCTAGTGATGGTAAGACCTGCCTGCAGACAGAAGGGGCCTCTGAAATTCAAACCTATTCTAGCAGCCAACACTTGCTAGACAAAAAAGGGCAAATGTTTTATTCCTATGCTAAGTAGGTTTCTTTTTCCATCCTGCTCTTCTCCCTCTCTTCTCCTGGGATGACTGAAATGCCAGTGGACATCACTGACCTCCACAAAGATCTGCAGAGCGTAGAGACTCATACTGCATTCATCCCCAAGAAAGAGGTAAGAAAGAGGACTAGACAGAAATAAAAAAGGGAAGGGAGAACTATTTGAAATAAAATAAATATTTATTCCTATGACATACAAAATCCCAAGACATTTGCATTCAGGAGGTTGTGGACCTGGTAACAGTCATTTAGTTCCCCTTCTACTAAGCAGGGAAGCACAGGCTCTCATGCCATAGGGAACAGCTGCATGGAACAAAGATGGGCACCCAACTGCTGTCCTGGAAGGGGCTGCAGATCCCAGCCAAAACCTGGCTTTCTACTAGACCCCAGAGTGGAAAAATCCTGATGTTTTTGTGAGTTCTGTTTATTTCAGAGACCTTTTCTCCTGCATTTTAACATTTACTGTAGGCCTTAGAAACTGGGAGGCTGAGTATTTATACATGCACACAAGTAGCCCAGGTGCCTTCTTTCTCAAGTACAATTTTTATAACTGCAGTTTTGCTTTACAGGAAAGTCTGATTCACTGGAAAAATCAAACACCCAGTGGTTAATATCCAAGTTCATATCCCCAGACAAATGGTAGGGGGGAAGGCAGAATATGTAACATGTTTCTTAATTCAGGGAAGATCTAGTTTACCATCCCTGGACTAAAGTAGAATAATTTTTTAAACTGCAAACTAGAATTAGCAGCTGGCAGATATAGTTAAAGACAATATCTGCCCCATGCATGCCCCAAGTGATTGTGCCTCTGTCCCACACAGGTCAGATCAAAAACCAGTTTCTGCATCCAAATCCAGCAGTAGTCTCTTAAGTGAAATGCTGAGAGCTGCCAGGATATAGTTTCTGGAGTTTCTGAACAGCTGACATTTAATTCAGGATTTTCTGTCCCATCTGATAAAATTAGAATGAATATGGCAAAAACCAGACTCAGACAAGGGTCTGAAAGCATGCGTGTACCTGTGTATGTATATATAGTTATACACAATATATGCACAACTAATATTTACATTCACCCTCAGGAGTTATTTTAAATCTTCCTCATTTTGCTTGTTGATATGAAATGGGTAAATTTGCACTTCGTGGGGCAAGTTCTGGTCTTTTGTAATATTTACTACTATATTTATATTTATATTTATGCCACACTAAAAGAAAAAACAACAACAAAAAAATCTATAATTCTATTTACACCATACTAAGTGAGATCAGCATTTTGCAAAAAAAAACCCCACCCTGTACTCTGAATATGATAAAATAAACCTCTGAGTCTTCTTTAAATAAATAGACATTTTCCATCTGGCTGGTACTGGGTCTGAAAGTGCAGTATTTTTCATAAGCAACTTCCAGAACTGGTAAGTCTAAAAGTTCAGAGTTTCTGCCTTATTCTCAGCCAGATTCTTTTTTATTGACAGTGTCTGGGCAACTACAGAAATAGAGCAATAATTCTGTTCTTCCTGGATTTCTAATTGCCACAGTCTTCTAAAAAGCTGTCTAGCGCAGATGCTGGATTTATCTTCAAGAGTGAAATTTAAGTAGTTTGTAGACATAACAGTTGAACACAGGCCTCATTTTTCTTTTAGTACAGGCAGCAAGAAATTTCCCACTGATTTAAAAACAAGGAAAGCTGGATCTGTGTAGACCGCTGGATATGCTTCATCTGGGCTTAGGCACAAATGTCCAAATAGACAACTTATCATTCCAGGAAAAATCACCCAGTTTACTCCAAACTGAACGTGAAACGGAAACCAAAGACACAAATATGTCAGTTCCACCCTGTGTCAATATGATCCTCTTTATTGCTGTGACCACACTGTACCTTACTCAGTGATAAGTGAGTGAGGTAAGAGTTTGGTAGGACATAGGCACAGGTTGCCCAGAGAAACTGTGGATGCCCCATCCCTGGAAGGTCAAGCCAGGTTGAATGGGGCTTGAAGCAACCTGATCTAGTCGAGGTGTCCCTGCCCATGGGAGGGGAATTGGAATTAGATAATCTTTAAGGTCCCTTCCAACCCAAACCATTCTATGATTCTATAATCCAGTTCCTGGTTCAAATAATTTCTATGGGATGCTCGACAGAATTTATAGACATTCATTTTATGTCCTGAAACCTGTACGTGGGGAGTATAAGATAACAGATAGGGAAAATGAGGACAGAGAAATTGTAAGTTTCCAAAGCTGTTTGCCTTCTCATCCCTTAAATCACTAAGGGAAATGCCTGGTCTTGGATCCCAAATACTCCTTCCAAATAATAATCTCCTTAGGGGTAGGCTCCTTAAGCTCATATGCATTGTCTCCGAGCCAGATAAGCATCACCTCAGGTTCTCAATCACATCTCCCACAGTCAGGAATTAAAAAGGCAAGGCAAAGCAGTCCAGGTAGATCTGGATGAGAGACATCCTAGTCCTGCCTCGTTGCACAGTGATGAGAGAGAATGCAACAGCTTGCAGGGCTGAATTGGGCCTCTGGTCAGCACGTGGAGAAGTAGCTGCTCATCTGCTGGCCCAGTCTGAGTGACCATGGAGCACAAGATTTATGGGTTCTTGTCAGAACATAGTCTTGTCTTTTAGTTTTTTCAAGTTTAGGTTTATTTTAAAGCAAGAAAATGAAAAAGATGAAACTTATTATCAATAAACTCCTTTTTCTTGCTCTGGTTAAAATATTATCATGAAACAATACGTAACATGACTGAAATTATCTACTACATAGCTGGTGGCATTTAAAGTTCAACCAAAGCCTTAGATATATAAATAATAATACATATTTACGATCTAATGTGGCACTTTTTGCTTTCCATGTACTTTCATCACATCGTCTCATTAATCCTCATAACTACCAACAAAGTGTTTTGTATCTGAGAAAACGCTTGAATAGAATCTGCTAAGAGGCCAGATTAAGGATATAAAATTACTTTTGTCTCTTTCAAAAGAACATTAAATACTCAAAGCACTGTGGCAAAAATCTGCAATTATGCCATTTATATACAAGTGCATATATACTCATATATACTCATATATATCCGCCTTTATATACAAGTGCATATATACTCATATTTGTATATGGAAGAGAGAGAAGAAGAGAGAAGAAGAGAGAAGAGGAAGAGAAGAGGAAGAGAAGAGGAAGAGAAGAGGAAGAGAAGAGGAAGAGAAGAGAAGAGAAGAGAAGAGAAGAGAAGAGAAGAGAAGAGAAGAGAAGAGAAGAGAAGAGAAGAGAAGAGAAGAGAAGAGAAGAGAAGAGAAGAGAAGAGAAGAGAAGAGAAGAGAAGAGAAGAGAAGAGAAGAGAAGAGAAGAGAAGAGTCGAGTCCAAGGAGGAACAACATAAAGCAACTTGTAAATCTCCTACAGAGATGCATAGTGCTGTGCTGCCTGCCTGGTGGCTGGTTTGAAGTTTGAGAGGTACAAGTCCATGTCCTATCTTCCTTTCTCCAAACCAAACCCAGAAACTGCTGTGAAATAGCAATAAAATGGCCATTAGCAGGTAGTATGAAGATACACTCATAAAACTAGCCTGTAGTTTTAAAGTAGTTTTTGGCTCTGCTCCTCTTGTGGGATTCACGCTTCTACTAAATTCAGACACAGACACTCTGATATATAAAGTCATGATTGATTGTAACAATCCCATTGCCTCTTTCAAAATACAAAATATTGTCTCTACTACACCTGTTATCATCCATTATTTTGGATGTTCATTAACATAAGATTTTATGTGCTTTTGATAAGCTATGTCACAAACTTCCAAGGTGGTTTGCTAGGCAGCTTTAGGCCTGGATAAACTTTTCAAGATATCATATTTTACCCAGCAGTTTTGGGGTGTTGTTAGATTGCTAACCCAAAGGCTCCTTTTGTTAGTATTTCTTTACTTTTCCACAAATATGAGCTGTTTCAGAGTTCTGCATTTTTTCTTATTTTCCCTCTGAGTCAGGTTTTCTCTAACAGCCAGATGGCTGCTAGAGAACAGGAAGGCCTGTAGGTGGTCTTTATGATTAATATTTTAGTAGATTGGTACAGCTCCTTAGTTGATGGTGAAATAGAAATTATGTCAGGCTGCAGAAAACATGCAATTAACTAATAAATAGTGACTGGAAATACAGCTATGCATTTTTAAAATTTGTATTTATTTTGATCTGCTGCTTAATATCTGGAACAAGAGCAAGGGACTTCATAACACACATCTTTTCCAAGCTGGTTAGTTATGGTCTTTTAGAACTCCATTCAATAAATAGATTGAACCAAGCTGGTCTTCTGAAGCCTTAATTATAAATTAATTACTAATACTCAACAAGCTGTGAATCACTTTGAGATGCAAGAAGTACTGCATGAATCCACTGACAGAATGAGCAAGAGCAGGATTATTTGACAAGCAGCTATTTACAACTTGATATGAAGGTTGCAAATCAGTTTAGTATCTCTCCCTAGCACAGGTACTCCCTCTCTGAGCACCTAACAGCTGGCTGCATTGGATCTGTGGCCAGCTGGCCAATCCCATAAGTGGGCAAAGCAACAGCAAAAAATACGGAAGTGCTACAAGGAGAGAAGCTAGTGCAAAATGAAACAGATGGGATGATATAATATTTTCACCTCGTTGGAAGATTCAAGACAGAATCAAATCAAGAAACTAAACCAAATGGCTCTTTGGAGCTCTAAGCGAATCTCATTCTGCCAGATTGAAAAACATAAAGCCCATACTCCTCTAATACACCTTCTTTTTTTTCTTTTTAAGTCAGAATTTTGGAGTGGGCAACCTTAATCTGTATAATTAAGACTAATATATATGTATTTTTTAATATAAAAACCATGCATTTAAGACAACATACATTCCCAGTAATTTTGAAGTAATATTTATAAAGGTACTTTCAGGGGGAAAAAAAGTACAATTAATATTTGTGCTGAAAAGACATCCAAGTATAGCAAAGCACAGCAACAGGCAGAAAACGTCCACAAACCCCATTAAGACCATCTTTATTATTGAATATGTAATTGTGGTCTGTGAACATCACTGCTCATAAGTCTCAATTAGAACTGATTTTAAAGAGTTGTGTCTCCTCCTATATACAGTTTCACACCCTCAATGTATGACTACAACTTAGTCACACATTAGTTAGACAACAACTAAGATTAGACTGTGATTAAGTTAAAATCTAACTGTTAATCAATTGCTATGCTGTCTGTGGGCTGTATCTTAACAGGAATGTCAAATACCCAGCAACTATAAGCAGAACAGTCTCATTGAAGCCAGTGAAAGGACCTGCTTGCTGAAGCAGGCATGTCTGTGAGTCTGAGCTTTATCTATATCTAAGTATGACATACGGTTTGTTCTGCAGATTGATCATGTTTCTGCCAAGGCCTAAAGTACAGGTATTCATTATTGCTGCCTACTCAGAGAAAGCCAACTTGAGATCTTATTGAAGGACAACGTGGAGATGCCATCAGGGTTTGGTGGGTCAATGACTGCTAGGCACCCACCCAGTTGATCTCTCACTCCCCCTCCTCCACAGGACAGGGGAAGAAAATGAAAAAGCTCAGTGGTTGATTTAAGGACAAGCTTGTGAGTCTGTTGAAGCACAGAGAGACTGCTTACCAATTCTTGTCAAGGGCAAAACAGACTCGACTTGGGGAAGATTAATTTAATTTACTGACAATTAAATAAATTGAGTAGGATAGTGAGAAGCAAACACAAAATTAAAAACACGTGCCCTGCCCTCCTTCTTCCCAGGTTTAACTTCACTCTTTTGTTCCAAACTCCTCTACCTCTTCTGCCCCTGAGTGGGACAAAGGGATGGGGAGTGGGGTTTGTGGTCAGTCTATAGTGATTCAGCTCTGCTGCTCCTTTGTCCTCTTCTACTCCAGTGTGGGGTCCCTCGCATGGGATACAGTTCTTCACAGACTGCTCCAATGTGGGTCCTTCCCACAGACTTCAGTTCTCTGAGAACTGCTCCAGCATGAGTCCTCCATGGGCAGCAGCTCCTGCCAGAAGACTTGCTCCAGCATGGGCTCCTCTCCATGGGCCAGAGTTCTTGCCAGGAGCCTTCTCCAGCACAGGCTCTCCATGGGGGTCACAAATTCCTTCAGAGCACATCCACATGCTGCAGTGTGGAGTCCCCCATGGGCTGCGTGGATATCTGCTCCACTGTAGACCTCCATGCCACCATGGACCTTCATGGGCTGTAGGGGGACAACTTGCATAGCTATGGTTTCCTCCACAGGCTGCAGGTAAATGTCTGCTCTGGCTCCTGGAACACCACCTCCTCCACTGACCTTGGTGTCTGCAGGGCTGTTTGTCTCTCCTCTCTCACAGCTGTTACACAGTGGCTTTTCCCCTTACTTAAGTTTGTTATCTCAGAGACAACACCAATGTTGCTGTTGGGCTTGGCTTAGGACAGCAGTGAGTCTGTCTTGGAGCTGCCTGGAGCTGTCTCTGTTGTACATGGGGGCAAGTTTCTGGTCTCAACCCATGCACTCCTCCACCTTCTATCCCTGTTACCAAAACTGTGCCATGTAAACCAAATACAAACTCTGGAAACATCAACTTTGACTGCCTTTCAAACGTTTTCTCAATCTTTTGGAAGAAAAGGCTGTTTGTCTACTTGCCATTTGGGAGATCTCTATGTTTTCAGTCTGGACACATGAAGATGTGCTAGAACTGAGATCAGAGAGGCTTCTTCAGGTGGAGTGTGTACAGACTTCCTGTCAAAAAGAAGTGGTAGAAAGAGAGAAGGCAAGTGGCCCTCTGAAAATCTTGCAAGAGTTACACTTGCAAACATGCCACACCACACAACAGTTTGGCATGGGATTCCTGTTATTTTTCAGATAAACACATACCTCTTTCCTACCCTGAAAGAATAAATTGTGTGGTGTTAAGATATTGCTCTGCTGTGTCATTGCCTTTTCATATGGTCCAAATCCTCAACAAGGTTACCCACTGAATGTAGGATAAGCTCCTAAGAAGTTTAGGTCTCCTCAGGATAACAGTCCAGGTGCACCACAAGCCAGCAAACATTGATTTAGAGACATCCTTTACACTGCATGCAGAACTTGTCTAGTCGTAAACCAAATGATGAGTGAGAACACAGTCCTCAGCCCTTTCTGAGGCAGCCACACGGAGACAGAACTCTCCTTAATTGCACCTGCACTGGGATAAAATCTTCTGGAGAATAAACTTAGTCACTGATACCACACATGTCCTTGCATGGCTGTGTTATGGAAGCACGATTAGGAAACCACTGAATCAGAGCCCTTGGGTGGCTGCTGTATGAACTGGAAGTATCAATTGAATATGACAGCATGGATCTCACTCTGAAACCCACTCTTTTTTTAAGCCATGGCTGTTTCATTTCAAATTTGCAAACTGTCAAGCTTTGCTGGAGGAGTCCCTTTCTCGGATGTCCTTTAGCTTACAATTTTCCATGACGTGTTGCACTGTAATAATAAAAGTGTTATCCCAAGAACAGTGTTCTGTGGGTGCTCTCCTGCAGAGTGAATTTTCCTCATCTTCAATTCTGCTGTCACTTAGCAACCAATAGAATAACAAATGAAATTCTAAATATTACCTTGTCGAAGAGTTCAAAACACAAAATGCACGCTGCAAATGTTGGGGAAACGACTTAATATTTTTTTTTTTTTTTTTTTTCCTTTCCTGCAGCATTTCACAGTGGCAGATGCACAAAAAATTGCTAGTCATAGTCCATTTATACTGCAGCCTAAGGATTGGGAAGATAACTCCAGGGATGAATGCCTTTCAATACTCTTTAAAGGAGACATGGAGATGAATCTGCTGAAGACAGGACTCTGGCTTAGCATAATGTCACTAATAATAACCCTTACCTCCTCGTGTTGCGATATGATCAAACATTTGTTCACAGACATGAGTGAAATTTCACCTGCTGAAAGGATTACATAGACAATCCTGTAAGATTAGGTCTATGTGAGAGTTTTAGAGAATATTAGTCCCTAATATTAGTGCCTATCTAATATTAGATAGGGGCTGTGGACAAGGACTAGATGTTATGGTTTGGGCCTAACATGACAAAGAACCAGCCCCGTGAGTGCTCCCTCAGCTTCCACCCCCCCCCACACACACACATACACACTGTGGGATGGGGAGGACAAAGGCCAACTAGAAGCTCATGGCTCGAGACAAAGGGCAAGGAGGGTTCTTCACCAGTTAGGGTCATGGGCAAAACAGACTCAATGTGGAGAAAAATAATAATTTAATTTCACACGAATCCAATGCACACAGGACACAGACAACACACAGAACAGGGTTACATACGTTACCCCCACCCCTACCTTCTTCCCAGGCCCAATTAACTTTGTTCCTGGTTTCTCTCCCTCCTTCCCCCCAGCAGCACAGGGGGATGGGGATGGGGTTTAGAGTCAGTTCAGAGTCTGGTGGTTCTTGCTGCTCCTTCCTCCTCAGAAGAAGGATTCCTTACAGTCCTCGCCTGCTTCCCCACGGGGTCCCTCCCATGGGAGAGAGTCCTCCACGAACGTCTCCTTCATGAGTCCTTCCCATGAGTTCAGGAACAAGCTGCTCCAGCATGGGCTTCCCACAGAGTCATGGGCTGCTTCCGTAACAGGCACCTCTCCTGCTGTGGGGTCTTCCACAGCTTCATAATCCAAGTCCACTGGCAGCAAATCCGAGTTCCCCTCTCCTGGCACCTTTAGGGGATGTTCCACCATGTTCCTCCATAAATGCAGGGGGACAGCCTGCCATCTCGCCATGGGTTGCAGGTAAATTTCTGCTTGGGCACCTTCTTCCCCTCCTTCCTCACCAACCTCAGGATCTTCACCCCAGAACTGCCTTTCAGCTCTGCAGCACAGCTGTTCTACCTCTGCTTGCTCTGCTCAGTTCTTGTATCAATTCTGTCATATATTAATAGCAAAGATGCAGCTATTGTCTCTCTAATGGCTCCTTGGCTGGTTTTGAAGTTGGAGGGAGCTTTTCAGCTTCTTACAGGAGCCACCCATGGGACCCCTCCCCCACTACCAAGAAGATCTGCCAAACCAAACCACCTTCAGTTGGAAGAATTTGGTCCCACTGTCTTAACCCATCATTATTGCTGTGGGATTTGACTTCCTGGATAACTCGGGCCACTGAGTTTAACTCAGTGATTCTGTTTCACATTCATGATTAAGTTAAAAAATAACTTTTTAGAAAGAGAAAGTGGCACCAATTATAAATTTAAAGGGTGTTGGTTATTTAATTGCACTGAAAGTAAAGTTTTTCATTGTTTTATTATCCATTAAAACATGCTGTTTTATTTCCAGCCTGAATTTGCTTAGCTTTAAAAGAGATTGTGTTCTGTCCTTTTCTATTATAGTAAAGAATCTTTATGGTGGTCATCTTTTCCTCATGGAAGCATTTATGCTCTGTCATTAAATGATCTGCTCACCTTCCTTTTTGTTAAGCTTCTTTATTCACCTTCTTTAGTCTCCCTCCCTTGTGATGTCGACAGCCTCTCCTTAGACAATTCTGGAACCTTTATTTCTTAGAAACTAAAGAAAATTAACAAAAAAATCCTGTAAACTTTACAGTTGGTGGAATCCACCATTCTCCAGGTACAAACCTTATCACTGGGCTCAGTATCCTACCACTGAGCTCCTTATGCAAATGTAATACTGTCTTCCTTTTCCTGATTAGCATTTCCTTCCCACAGTTGGGTATAAGGCTTGATCTCTTTAGTTATTTGTTACAAAAAGGGTTGGTGTTCATCTGGTTACCCTCAGGGAAGTCTGAGCTGCCTTTTTAAAAAACATGTTTCTTTAATATGAAAATGCATCTTAGTGACTATGATGAACCTTAATGTAACTTGTGTTAAATGACATATTGCAGGAGTCCATCTTGCATATGCTCTAGATCACACTGTATAATTCATCTTCCCTTAGATAAACTTACCAGTTTTTGTGTCATTCTACATCTTCACTCCTTACTATTTTATCATGTCTTCTGGCTCATAACTAGCAGTCAGAGACTATAACTTTGGAATGGACTTTAGTGGGTCATCTAATCCACCTTGCTGAACACGGGCATATAGTATCTAAGAAAAGTCCATATCAGGTGTGAGGTTTACTGACTGTCTGACTGAAGACACCACTCTTTTACAGCTAGTGGTGCACGGGAATGTATGATCAGCATTTCCATCTGCCCATCTTGAATTCTTGGTGTGAGTGATCAGGTACCTGCTTACAACTGGATCACTTGGAGGTCACCTCCCGTGCTGGTCCCCAGCAAAGCCTGGGCTCATGCTTTTGCAGCTGGAGGCCTCTGGTGACCTAACAGCAGCACAGTTGTCCCCTGGCACTCCACTGGGATGGTTGGCAGAATTTAAGACAGACAAGCAGCTCCCTCAAGATGTGGCCCCCAGGTTGCAGAAAGCAGTGTCCCAAGCAGGCAAGGCTTTCCATGAGAGGAAACAGTTAAAAAGCAGCAGTGGCTGCTGCTGTAGAAAACTACATTGGCATCACAGCATTGCAGCCTTAGGCCATACAAGCGAAGATGATGATCTTAATGTTTCCTACTCAAATTCATGTAGCTAAGCTTAACTGTTTCTGATAGACTTGTTTCTTATTAAGCAGACAGAAAATGAACAGGCAAAAATATTTCCAAGTGTGTTTGCTGCTCAGAATGTAAGTAAAATTAACAAATAAAAAGCAAAAGAAGGAATTTCTCCCTATTTTTTATTCCATGAATGGTAGTTGTGCTGACTTTGAAGGCTCTGAGGCCTCTGTGAAGAAAATATTACTGTCACCTTTCTGCAGGCTAGGATCCAAAAGACATAGAGATAAGCTGACCTGGGGAAGGTCACATTCAACATTAAGTATGTGAATTGCAAAAACCCACACAGTTTTCTGACTTTCATTTCTATGCATGGCTTAATAGATAACTCCTCCATTTACTCAGGAGACACACAGGGTTACTGTCACTGACAAATGATTTACTTCAGCTCTTTTTTGTATTCACATGAATGATAAAAAGAATCTGTCTGCAAGAACTCACAGGACAATGTCAACTCACTTGTAAGATAATATTATTGAGGAAAACAGGCTTCCAGTACATTTTCCTGATCACTTGTCACAAAAGACCTGTCTGATCACTTATTCCCTGCTTATTTTCTACTCGTAACGTTGAGGTTCTTACATCTGTAAGCAGGAAAGAAGTCCATGTTGTCAAATTTCCAGGATTTCTGGCTAAAGTGCTGATGGTTATCCTAAACTGATACTTATCACATGTCAACCTGAATTCTTCATGGGAAGCTCTACAACTAATCTGACCCCTCTCCCTTTTGTTTTAGGGTTTTCCTATTTTTCCCCTCCCTCATTTGCTCATTCTGCCACTCTCCAATTCTCTCCACTATTCTCTCCCTTTGATTTTCTCTCCTTTGTTTGCTCCCTCTGTCCTGAGGGATGGCACTTTGTTACTCTATTTGATCAATTCCTTATAAGATCAGCTGAGCAAAAGGTTTCTTCCAAATGACAATTCAGTCCATCTAAGTGGGATAATTGCATTAAGCAGGGAAACTCTCAGCTTCCCATCTCATGACACTTAGGCAGTTACCTTGAGGTTCTTTACTCTGGGGATGAAATAATTTCCTGAAGATCAGTGGTTCTGCCAAGTAGGATAGAGGAAGAACCACTGGGAAGAGCTGAAGAAGGAAATCAGTAGTGAAAAATCAGTGCATTAGAATATTACAAGATAGCAATAGACCTATTTAAAACCTTTGGCCATTTCTGTCCTCCCACAATGTGCTGACTCTGATGGGCTCAGATCCTTTGTGTGCAGTTTTATCTCTTTGTATTTTTCATAGCTCTTGGGTGCTCCTGGGAGCTTCATAGCTCCATAGGCCCTGGGAAACCATGATTAGCCTAGAGCAACTAAATACTTACATTATCACATAAGAGCCAACTTCAGTAATCCTTACTCACATAAAACCCCCTCCTACTGATTGCCTAAATGAACACTTACAATGAAACAAGAGGAGAAAATTCTGCAGCTGCTCTCCTTTCCACAGTATGACAAGTACACAGTGAAATAGTAAAACAAAAGCAAATCCCGATAATATTCCAGATAAAAGGGCACAGCAAATGGTGAGGGGTCCACGTGCAGAGATGATCATTATTCCTGTTGTTTATATGGCAGCTGCACTTTCCCCAGGGTGACTCATATTCCCATCAACCAGAACTTCCTAAACTTGGTGGGAGGCAGAACTTTCCCTCCCGAGATGATAATTTGATGCCTTTGTCTTCCCCTGTAGTCTGTCCTCCTGTAGCACTTGTGATGTTGAAAGCCAGTGTGGGAATTGTAACATTCCCTGTATGTGCATTTATGAACTACAAAAGAAATTGAAATTGGCACTTCTGTGTCATTGGCTGGGGGCCACATTTTGGCAGAATGGTGCCCTCATTTGTAACAACATCAGTGACAGGAGCCCATATGAAAGATTATGAACTGTTTCCATCCCCTTTTGATAGTGGTTGAACAACAAAGAACAACTGCTGTTCTCACATTAAACATTTTGTTCAATATTTAAACATCAAGGCCTAAATTTTTAACATGGTGCAGAAAGCTTCAGCTCTGTGCCTCCCATAAAAGGTAATAGGAGGCATGGAGCTAAATGCCACCACACCACATTTAATATTTATCCCTAAAGGCTTCTGCTGCTGCTGAAGAGATCTGAGCACGTGGCATTTGCCGAGGCTTTTGGAGACATTCCAATGTCACCTAGCTGATCATGGTGCTTGCAAAGAGCATAGTAACTTTCTGCCTTGCAGTGTATATGGAGAGGGGAGGGGGGGGGGGGGGGCAAGAAAAACAATTGTGCCAGGCTGCAGGCGATGAAAAAAAAGTCTGTAAGATTTAAAAGAAAAAGAGAGATTTTAGTTATTCAATACAGCCTAAATAATTTATTATACCAATCCAACATATATAGATAAAAGAAGACCAAACAGAGCTCGTATATTTGGTATCCTTTATTTTTAGCTATTGGCTGCAAAACATGTTTCTATTTAGGTTATCTTGATGGGCACAAGCTGGAACATAGGAAGTTCCATTTAATTATGAGAAAAAACTTCTTTACTGTGAGGTTGACAAAGCACTGGGACAGGCTGCCCAGGGGGGTTGTGGAGTCTCCTTTTCTAGAGATATTTAAAACCCACCTGGATGCAGTCCTCAGTAATGTGCTCTGGGCAATCCTGCTTTAACAGAGGAGTTGGACTAGATGATTTCTAGAGGTCCCTTCCAACTCTGACAATTCTGTGATTATCCTTTATTTAAGCTAATTGTGCCTATGCAACTTCAGATCTCAGATTTTCATAAAAAGGCACATAGATTGTTTTCATCAGTTTTACAGCACGGTCCTTGATTCCCACTTCTGTCTGGGGAAAGCTGTGCCAGTTTTTTACTCAGCAGTGTCCTTTTCCTTCCACACTTCCTGACCTGTGCAATTCACTTTGGTGGAGGAAAATCTATATCCATTGCCATCCCCCAGACTGATGGGATAGAGGGAAAGCAGCCTGGTGTCCTCCATGATGGCTTTTCACCCTGTGAAGTAGTGTTGGGCATGGACCATTGGTCTGAGGATGCTGAGGAGCACAGAGCAAGATGAAGGGTTGCCCCAAAGTCTGTGGGCTCTCCCACTTTAATTTCTTTTAGCTTACAGATGCACTGTGTGAAAAGTGTGGCTGTACCACTGTGCTTTTCTTCCCCAAACTGCTGAATGAATAACCTACATGGTGATGGGATACTTACCTGGGCACACCCCAGGTGTGAGCTCATAGTATGGCCTGGTTATGAGTCTGGTCTTGAAGCTGCATTCAGCAGTGCAGGTGTAGCCTGTTCTCCTTGTATTGTGAAAAATCCCAAGTAAAGTCTTGCCTAGCTTTTTCTCTGCATGGAGTTAAATGATCAGAATTACCTTCACTCAAACAATTCTTGGCCTGTGCTGTTGAGACCAGTCCCAGAAGTAACCAGAAGGCATTGAAGAAATCATTATAGGACTACAGCTTATTAACAAGATATATAAATTAAATCAGTATATGGATGGACTATTATCTAGTTATTAGCTAAGCTAGTGATCTATCTAAGAGAATTCAGGAGTTACAAATTTGCATAATCCGATTAAGGTTATCTGTGGTTTGTTAAATGACAGTTAGTGGAAACTCTGAGATGGAGTTTATAATTATGATGAATCTTCAGTATAGCAACAGAAAAATAAAAACAGTAAGGCATGTGAGGAAGTGAGAGAGGACATTTAGTGGGGCTACTCACCATACAGTATTTCACCAGCATATTTCAGGGTTTAGTTACATTTTTATCATTATGGTTATGATTTTTAAGACATATGAGAAAATCACAGAATCACAGAATCACCAACACTGGAAAAGACCTTTAAGATCATCAAATCCAGCCTATGACCAACACCACCACACCATCTAGACTATGGCACTAAGTGCCACATCCAGCCTTGCCTTGAACACATCCAGGGATGGTGCCTCCACCACTTCCCTGGGCAGTTCATTCCAATGTCTAATCACCCTCTTCATGAGGAAGTGCTTCCTAATATCCAACCTAAACCTCCCCTGGACCAGCTTCAGGCTGTGTCCTCTTGTCTTGTCACTAGTTGCCTGGGAGAAGAGCCTGACACCCACCTGACTACAACCTCCCTTCAGGTGGTTGTAGAGTGATAAGGTCCCCCCTGAGTCTCCTCCAGGCTAAACAATGCCAGCTCCCTCAGCCTCTCCCTACAAGACTTTCCCTCTAGTCCTTTCACCAGCCTTGTTGCTCTCCTCTGGACCTGCTCCAGCACCTCAACGTCCTTCTTGAAGTGAGGGGCCCAGAACTGCACACAGTACTCAAGGTGAGGCCTCACCAGTGCTGTGTACAGAGGGAGAATTACATCCCTACTCCTGCTGGCCACACTATTCCTGATCCAAGCCAGGATGCCATTGGCCTTCTGAGCCACCTGGGCACACTGCTGGCACATATGATGAAATGCACATATGATGCCTAAGTGTCCCTAAAAAGTTGGTAATTTGAAACTCAAGTAAAAAATTTTCATAAATATATTAGTAAGTTCTCCTGTTGGAATGTCCAGGTCACAAAGTCTATGAAATGCTACAAATGCAATGCCAGGCACTGGGCGTTTTTCCCACAGAAAACAGTCTGTGGGGCTTGTCCCCCAGTGCAGGATTGGTACATGAGACTAAGGTGGCAAGAGTAGGGCTGGTCCCACATGCACGTTTTCCAGGAGACGACTTTCTTCCTCCTCCCTGACTTACTCTCTCCACAGGTTGGTTATGCCTCTGAGCCAGGTCAGCCTCTTCTTCATTTTTAAATGGAGCCAAAACACCACTAAAACACACCACTAATCTTGGAGTCTGACACCATTCTGTATAGAATCTTACAAAATAATAATATAATTATCTTTATGACAATGCTTGCAGCAATGAATCGAGAAGGATATGAACTGTATTCTTCTGCTATAGTAGAGTCTTGATATGGGATCTATCAAATAACAGATAAAAAGCAATGGGAATCATATTATACCTCAGCAGCTGCAATTTTTCAATCCCCTCTCATAACTGCAATGCACTTTATTTCCTTTTGCATATGATTTTCCTTATATTCTCCCCTTACCAGCTGGCAATAGAATAAGGCTCTATATGTCCTACTGTGTTAGAGCTTTACTAGGCACTTGCAGATATATTTGAGACCTGTGAGAGCACCACTTTGTTTTGGGTCAGCACAATTCACAGTACTCCTGCAAAACCTTTCAGGAACCTGCACGAAGGCAGCAAAGGGTGTGCTGCTGTGGAGGAAAGGAGCTAGCTGAAGCTGTAAAACTTTTATGGATGATGTTGCTAAAGTTCCATTGCTCTGCAGTTGCCTCCCTGTAATGATCAAAAGCAGAGGAACTGCAATTTCAGCAAAAGAAAAAACAAACCTCACACAGGCTGCCTCTGAAAAAAAGTGTGTGTGAAAGTGGAGAGCAAAATCCCCTGCTAAGCCCATTAAATATTATTATTGATTGGAATTTTGGTTGCTGTGGTTGGATTGAGTCTTTTGGCTCAGTCACGTGCACTTAGGGTGGTTTACTGGACCTCCTCAAAAGTGGTCTGAGGAGCACATTGTAATTTCTCCTTTGCTGCTGCCTTGCTCTGTACAAGAAATAAGATCAGTCACATAACTAATCAATCACCCTTGAGAATAATGTCATAATTTCCTCCACAAGCTGAAAAGGTGTCATCTACCACAGGATGTGTTCTGAAACAAAGCCACCGGAAACTGGAAGGATAGCAGAAAGCTGACAGATTATTACTCTTGACCCATATTTTAATATATAAGGTAGTGAGCTCTGTTAACCAGATGTGATATGCACAGAAGACAGACCATCAAACACAAGAGGGGAAGCAACCCTGACATACGATGAAGAACTATTGACCAAAAGTAGAACATCAGTCAGAGCTGGCAGCAAAGATTAGGAAAACCTCTAGTTGCAATATCTTAAGGCTGCTGATTGGAGACGTGGAAAATCACATTAGGGAGGCAGTGAACAACTCAACCCTTAAGGGAATAAGAAAACTTAATTGTAAAGCTAGTTTAGTCATAGCCTTGGTGAAAGTTTGTTCCTGGGGCTCTGTAACTATCTCATAGGAGTCACTGTCCATTTTAAATCCACTTCATTTATTTTGATTTGTTTTACATGAGTTGTTAAAAATAAATCATCGTAACTTTGATCTACAGCAATAAAAGTAGTACTCCTGCAATCAGCTGCTGGAATTGTCATGCAATTTTAACCTTTTTTCACTGAAGGTATTTACAATTGTTATAATAGCCTGTTACTATTGCCACAAAGTGTAAAGACTTCAAGGTACTTGTCTGTCTTTCTCTCTATCACTGGAGAAATATCACAAAAATATTAGGCTGGAAGTACTTTGGTAGTAAAACAAGTGCAAGTGTATCCAGACCATCCCTGGCAGGCAGTTCTGTAGGAGCAAACAGAGAACGTGGGCAAGGCTGTGATGGATATAATGGAATAAGATGAGCTGTAGCTCTGAGGGGTTGAACTTTCACCAGCTCGTGTAAAAGATATTTTTTCCCAACCAGGCTTTGAAAACGCCATGGAAGGAGAGTCCATGGCTTTCTGCAGGTGTCTTCTTTGTGCATTGTGGAAGGGTTTTCCTCAGATTTAACTAGATTTCCCATGCTGGAAATTGAACTCAGGATTTCATGTGGAAACATGTGGTAATCACAATTAGGAGCACTGTTAGCAAACAGTTGATTATGACTCCTTTTATTACCAACTGTCATTTATTAAGTCTCATTGGCTGTTCATTCCCACTCCTTCCTATTTTTCTCTGCTTCTCTTTCTTCAGTATTGATTTTTCTATTCAGGACTAAGCATAGTAGTTCCTGAAAATATTCTCAGAGGCCATATTTTTCAGAGTGTTTATCTTTTTGTTCCTCCCTTCTGGACTCTCACTGGCATCCCTAAGCTTGGTTCTGTAACTGATGCTTCAGTGCTGTGAAGTTTAGAAGAGCTCTGGTGTCCCTCAGCTTACACACACCACACCAGTTCATTCCTCGTGGAAGGAGATCTTTCTTTTTGGAGTGCAGCAGGAAGCACTGCCCACCTGTGTCTGCCAAAGTCTATTTTTCCCATGCTGTTGCTAAGCTTTCATGTCCTGTTTGCTATTTTCTTTCTCCTTCAGAAATGCAAATTGATCCTTATGTTTACTGAACTTCATCTAAAAATACAGATATATATGTAATATCACATGTATTCTGTCCCTCATCTAAAGTGCTTTTACATGGTATTACATCAGCAAAGCTGTTCATGAGAATCCTGACTAGGACAGGGAAGAAAAGGCCCTTTTAAACCTCCACATGAAATGTTTCTTCATTATAGCCACCTATTTATATGAGTTTTCACAAGGCAGTTGTCAACTGATTGTTCAGACAATTTAAGGTGGATTAATAGAGATTATATGTCATTTGTTTATGAGAATGTAATGTGAGAAAGTTCAAATAACTTCCTGATTTTCACGTATCACACTTATGTGTGCTCTTCTTAGGTGCTAATTCAGCTGACCACCTATATACCTGGTAAAAGATCAAGTGCTTTGCCAACTGCAGCACTTAGCCCCCTCCAGTTGTTTGCAATCTGGTGGGTTCATTTTCCAAGGACATGCAAAACTTCTCCCTTTTGCTTAAAATGTTTTATTTCTCATTATATAAAATTTTATATTCTCCTTCTTTCTACATTTGAGGCATCATTAGCCAAATAGAGCTAGGGAATTGTTTCCAAAATTTCACTTCATAAATTTCACTTTGCATAAAATATGAACTTACAGTAGGTTTTCAAGGTGTTAGTCTTCTGGATGAAACTGATGTTTCATGGTAAGGAGAGATATTTGTGTATTAGGAGCAGATATGTATGTGATGTGTGAGGAGAGATTCCAATATAAAATCACATAAGCTGTTACCTCTTCATAAATTAACAAATGGGAAACTTAATCTGCTTCATCTGAAGATGCAGCAATGTCAATCACAGTTACTTGATTAGATGAAAGAAGCATAATTGATGTTCAAGTGAAATGTCTTCACTGATTGCTGACTGTGTAATTGTGAGCGGTTGATAAAACACCCCAGCAACACAGACATTAATGATATGCAGTATTTTCAGGATTTTAAAGGAGGTATAAGTATATGGCTGGTAAATAATGGTATAGAAGACAGATATCTTATTTGTCGTACTGCTTTTCTAGGAGCTCATACAAGGTAACGGAAATATTATTAAAAGACAAATTTGTAAATCCCAATCTGTGTGGGCTGAAGGAACAACCAGATAAATTGATTTGGAAGGTCTGGACATCACATCTTTCCTCTTTGTGTAGGTCAAAACTGACATTGTAAAAGGTCAGAGGAAGATGTCCATGGGCCAGAGCTGTAGAATACATATTAGAGGATGATCCTGTGAGTAATACAACTTCCCAGGCCTCAGGTCAGTTATGACTTTTACTACATTCTCTGTGATCTTTCTCCAATTAGGCTTTTCATACATTAGCACTCCTAAAGTGCTACAAATATAACACTTCTCCAGTAGTCTTCTGTGTACAGTTAAAGTGCTGCATGGCCTCAAAAGGACAAAAGTTAAAGACTTATCTCATTTGGGGCTTCCTATCCTGCTGTTTATAAAAAAAGTCCCCCTGGCTGAATTTTCCCTCTAACGTACGTGTACAGCTTATTGTCCTTGCCGAGGCTTTGACAGATACCACCAACTAAAATCTTTCCATCCCTAAGGATGACCTGATTAATTTCAGTTTGAGAAGCAGGATATTTTTAAACCTCATTTTACATCGCTTCTTGTCAGTAGTGACAATTCATTATGATAATGAAGGATAATCATAGAATCATAGAATCATAGAATCACTTAGACTGGAACTTTTCTCCAGCAGCCATTGCAGATCATCTTTAATTTTCTGTATAGCAGCCTTAGGAAAAACCTGAATTTTCCTTGAACAATAGACATTATATTAATTACAATGGTAAAAAGAGAATTTCTGAAGAGAAGCATGTTAATATCAGCTTCAACATTAGCTAGAATTAAACACACAATGTTCTTGGTCAAAAGCAAAATGGAAAGATAATGTACCATCAAACCTTGGAAAATAAAAGCACAGTAGGATTTTATCATTTCCTTTTATTGAGACCATTAAAGAGTGAGGGGAGGTAGAATGACTTTGGAAGATCTCGTTTATGGACACTAAGTACTGACATGCTGACCCAGTTCTCTGTGCACAGATTTGAGCCAGACCTTGCAGTTCTCTTTGCACAGAAGAGCTGAGCTCCCTGCCAGGATCTTAATTCAGTTTTGCATTACACAACCAGCAACTTTGCATGACACCCCACTGCCCCCAGATACCAGGATGGAGGTGTCTGTAGAAAGATTTTCCTTGCATAATTTTAGGTGCTTATAATACAGACTCCTATATGGGGCCAAGACTTCCCTTTATAATCAGCAGAGATCTGCCCACTGGAGCCAATGGAGTGTGGGGTGTGATTCTCCTCACTGCAAAGTAGGTGCCCATATTTGACTGGAGGGGTCACAACCCACACTTCACTGACTGTCCATTGACTATAATGATCAAGGTAGGGGCTGACAGTTTGAATGAATTCCTTCTTGGGGTCTGGCTTGCAAGGTGCCAGTCCATGAGTGTGCAGACAGGTGACACTGAGGATTTAACTCGGGTTTTAGTGTTTCACTGTGCTCTCCCATAGCTTTTTGTGCCCACTTACCTCATAACATTGGTTCCAGGTCTGGAGGTTTGGTGTTTTGACAGAGTGGACCTACATCATCATGCATGAGTTGACATAGAAATAAACCAGGCCCAGAAGTATTCAAGAATGAATTTCAACTGGCTGCTTATAGCATTAAAAACTCTCAGAGACAACTACAATCAATGCTGCCATTTGTATTGAATTTACCAATGTTGAACATTAATCACAATCTTTTTGTGGCTGATTGGGGCCTAGTCAAGCTACAGAAAGGCTCCAGCTGGTTTTAATGAGATAGGAGAGAAGCCTTTAGTTAGGCTTTGAGCGTGAGATGTTTTGTTACGAGCTGACAGGGGAGTCATGGTTTATAGCCCTGCCATGGAAAGCCTTCTGTTGAAACAAAAATGAGTCCTCTTCAGAGACTGCCAATTACTGATGTATCTCTCTAGACAATGTCTGGTCTACCAGTTCTGTAAAACACAGTGTGTTAGTTCAGATCTTGTCAGAAACTGCTCCTAGACTTGAGGTGCACAAATGGGAGCTTGCGTGTGGAGACGTCTCAGAAAGTTGTCTAAAGAAGTATATGCAAGTTCTTGCAGAAAATTTGCAGCCTTTGTGCAAGGCTGGATGAGTTCTCTTCGAGCATCTGTTGAGGTCTAATTCTGAGTGGATAATGTATGTCTGGTATATTTTTAGGAAAGAACTATTTTGCTTGGTATTTCCTATGCAACAGCAAAAGAATAATGTAAAGTGGTCAAGAGTGTTAGAAGCAGTCACTGTTAAAGGGTGTAGAAGCAGCTCCTGGATGTAAAACGACCATTTAAATATCCTTAACTTTTGAATTTGACCAGTGGTCCATTCTTCCTGTAAACTTATGTCTCAAGGTAATGATTCAATGTTAATTACATTCTCTCCTAATTAAAGCAGGTGGTTGATTTAGGGGTCTATTACACAGATCATTTCCTGTTCTAAGACTGGTAAATGTGTAATTATGCTGCTGTTCTTCAAGCCATCTAACCACAGGTTTGGAATATTTTTTCCCAATTACCAAGCTGGGCATAGACCTGTGCAGCCTCCTATTCCTGTGAATAAATAATTTCTCTGTTATCCAAAAATCTCTCACAGCCTAAATTTCCTAAAGCATAAAATCAATTAACAGCATAGAAGAATACCTCCCAAAACTAGTTAACCCTTCTCAGCAAAGCTTTTAAATTATTCAGGTTGAAGCTGGTGAGTCACCTGAAGGCTGAGACATCTGTCAGACATTTGTGTAGCCAATTGTGTCCAGCTTTGTGTCCCAGATAATGCAGACATCAGCTAGAAAGCAATAGGCTTAAATCTACACTCCCTTTACTACTACAGGATGACATCGAGGTGTCCTGGCCACAAGCAACAGCGAGTGAAGATCTGGGGAGAACCTAATCCCAGAGGCAGCCAAGGCAAGCAAGTACCTTGACTGGTTCAGCTGCTGAAGCATGAGACCTCAGGGTCCTCAGGTGTGCCATACTTCTGAGAGCTAGGGATCATCAATCACCCACCTAAAAGTCATGGGATCTACTACAGCATCTAAGAAGCAGAAAAGGAGAACAACAGAGCCATTGCACTGTTTTGCTGAATGGTGCCCCTCAGAGCCATGGCTGCCTTCAGCTCCCACACACTCACATGGAGGGTCAAACTGCCCCATCAAGTATGATGAAAGAGGCTCTTCCTTCTTCTCACCTCCTGTGATCTGAATGACAAAGAAATACATTCATTCAGACAAATAACATTGTAACTCAATAAGCATTAAACAACCGGGATAGCTCTGAAAATCTAGAGAAGAGTGTTCAGAAGATGAAGGGAAAATGATCCTGACAGCTGCTATTCCCTTCACTGCAAATAAAGTGATGGGAATGTCCCGAAATGAAGAAAATACTGACAGTGTTTGCAAAAAAGCAGAGGACATGTTTTGAAGACGACTTTTGACAGAATTACACCGCATAAGTGTGCCATCTGCAGCTCTCTGTAAACATTAGGATCTGGATAGAAGGAAGAAATGTGAGAACTGACTTTGGATTTCAAGGAGATATTGTGAATGCTGTGTGAATAACCAAAACGTTAGTTCAAAATGTCTTTGCAGCCAAAATGGCTAAAAAACACTGAAACTGCAGCATTTTTAAAGATGTGGCTGATGGGCTACCATTAAAGTCAGTCTTGTTTCACATCCATGTTAATGGTCTAAGAAGGCTGTGTAGGCAGCTTGTTAATGGGATTCTTTGACTATTAAATTGATGGGAAATGTGAACACCAGGCAGGAGAGAGTAATAAAGATAAAAGGACACAAAGCTGCTAGCAAATAACAGAATGAGATTTCAGTGAAGGAAAAAAGCAAAATGATCCAGTGAAAATTATTTTTGTTTTAGGGAGTGGGTAGAGGAATATTAAAAATTAATGATACTGAATAAAATGTAGAGACAGAGATGCATCTGTGGGAATGTTATAGGTAGAGCTGACAGGGTTTGAATCAAGAGGATGGTCCAGAGGTTTTTTTTCCTTTCTGTCCTATACAGAACTCTAAACATTTAAAAAAGACCACTACTGAAACTTTTGGTCTGCACAAACAAACTCGAGTCAAGAAGTGAGGGTTTAACTGAATCAGTCTTATCTAGGTATCCAGAGCATTACTGAACACAGGGCTGTGCATTCAGAGTGGTGAAGATCCAAGGAATAAAAAATGAGGCATTTGGGAAGCTGGAGGAATTTAATAAAAAATATTAGATGGTAAATTATTCTAGCTAAAAAAAAAAAAGGTCTTGTAACCAGGGCTGGGTGGAGTTGCAGAGCAGACTGACAAGAGATGCTCTTCCATGCCATGGCACTGTGGTTTAGCAGTGGCATTTGAGACACATCAGTCCACTATGGGGCAGGTCTCTTCAACCCAGTGAGCAGCTGATGCCTTGATGGGGCAACGCAGGGAATCAAAAATGGCACTCTAGGTACTTGCATTTCCCCCAGAGAATTTGGGTATTGAATAAAATGAGATGTCAACTCCTGCCTTTCTGGATAGCTAATCTTTCCCAACACACAGCAGCAGTTCTATTTGTAGATGCAGGAGAGGAGTTTCTTATCTCCCTTCACTTTGCATGCTGTACAAGGGACCTCCACTTGTCTGTAGGGCAGAGAAAACTGTGGCATGCAGAGATTGAACCCTCTAACACAGCTGTTTTGTTGTGTGCACGTGGCTCATAACACTGCAGGCTGTCCTGCTGTCACAGGAAACAGCAGTCCTTTGCAGCCACCAACGTAGACCCAGCTCAAGTCTCTGGATTAGAAACCTCACAGGTCAATCTGAGATGAAAAGATTTTCTCCTTGGGGTGTTACTGAGCTGTTTTTCTCTGAACATTTCAAAATCTTACCAGATCTGACTGATAGCATCCACCCCATGAGGGCTAAGCCACTCCACAAAGGAGTGGCTGGTGGAGGTAAGGACTCCTTCTTCTGGAGTCTACAGTGCCATGCAGAGATGACCTAGCCAGCATCTCCTTGCACTGACACTTCTTTTCCACCACCATGTGGGTTTAGGGAGGTCTCTTAGCAGAAGGTAGCTGGCATGATCACCTAGCTGATGTGTATAGGTGTCAGCCTGCTTTCCAGAGGGACTTGGAACTGACTAGATACGCAGGCAAGTCTGGAGTCATGGATGCACCCAGTGTCTTTCTGTGTAGGCATGGGCAGACACTTCTTGAAAGCATTGACCATACACAGGACAGACACTTTGCTCTGAGACTGAGCATTGAGCCTCATATATTGCTCTAAACCTCCTCCTGCTCTTGACTTTTCTCCTTGGCTTTATTTCTCTCTTTGGCTCCGTCTTCCCTAAAAACCTCACGTGCCACAACAAACACCCCCACCATAAGGACAGAAGGCACTAGAGCTGCCTCCTTTCATACCTCCTATACTCACCACTAGCTTGTTCCAGTCCTTTCCTTTTAATCTGAAAATTTTGGGATTGGGATTATCCTGTTATCAGTGTCACACTCCATAACAAATAGAGGATATAGTTTACAAAGGTATAAAGATAAAAGAGACTTGCTCTTTATTGGTGTTTATATAGAAGAATAATAAATGTATTTAATGAAAGACAAATGCATGCTTCCTTTCGATGAGAAACACAAATGAGAAGTTTTTCAAACGTGAAAGTAAGTAGGAGAAAATAATAATGACTCTTCCAGCCGTACCATAGTACAATGTGAATCTGCAATTCATTAAATTTTGACAGATTCTGCTGTGAGGGGGGGGGAAAAAAAAAAAAAAAGTAAAAAAGAAGCAAAGCAAATCAAAGGCCTGGAAGTGAGATACATTGTTTTCCCCGGTGAATAAGTGTATTGTTAGTGTTTGCCGACAAAATAATGTGGTGAATTCACAAAGTATGAATAATCAGGGCTGTCAGTACAGTTTGGCAGCCAGGACTCTTCTGTGTGTCCTTGGATTGCTACAGAACTGAATGTGTTGCTCATTACTGAAAATCAACAGGTCAGATATTAATTGGCATCACTTCCTTCTCTCGTCATGAATGCTGTGTGTGTTGGGGGTGTTAAATGCTACTGTGGGTCAGTGAGTAGTGATTTAACATTGAGTTCACCCATTTTGTCAGATTCTGTATGAGGACATAAGAAAAATGATTGCAGAAAATTAGGACCTGAAGGTGTTAGTTTGTTTTTAATGCTCAGAGCATGAGATTAGTTAGGTTGTTCCTTAAATTAGACATGAAGAAAATGATGATTTATGGGTTAGAATTTCTGCAGGTGTTAATTAATGTAGCATCAATCAATGTAACAGAGCTATACCAATTTGTACCAATAGGTGATTTACAGAAATTTGCATTGGCTTAGAACAGCTTCCTAGTTCCCTTTGCACACATTCCCCACATGTCAGTGCAATAGGCATTTTTTCTCTTCATGTTTGGACTGTTTGTTGATGAGATATATGACAGGCAGTACATGAGTTTATTGAAGTGACACTGTTTTAAACGAAACAGTAATTACTGTGGCAAATTAGTGATGCTAACATTTGCTTGGCTCTATCATAAGGTAGTGCTGTCTCTTACTCTGTGTTGTTACATGTCCAGAGTTCACATGGATGGAGAGCATCAGTGAATAGCCAGACTATTTTGCACACTGAATTCCATTCATCACCCTTAGAAAGGCACTCAGAGATAGTTATAGTAGCTATTATATGAACAAATAGAGCACTTTCTGGCCTCAGAGAGAATGCAAACATTATGCAGTGTGGTCAAGTGGGCAGAGTATTCATCTCCAATTCAAAGAATGGAGTTTTCTTGCCTACTTCATGACCTTGAACAAATTGATTTGCCTCTCTGTGGCTTAGTTTTCTTATCTGTAGAATTGCGGTTGTGTTGCTGATCTTTGCTGGAAAATATTTTGGGATAAACTGCTGAAAAGGACATCCTAGTGATGTCTACTTCATTATCTCTAACAGGCCCTATATTGTTAGAGTGCTTTGAATTTTAGTGCCAAGCTCACAGTAGATGAATCCATTCCATTGTAGTGATTAATCCTCTTGAACTGAGGTCCTGGCTCACAACACCTACCACTTCTGATAAGATATTTGCTATTGTTTCCTGTACCACTAACAGGAAAGTAGCTGTTCTACATTGCTCCAGCATCATGAATGAATTGTTTAATATCTACGTCTCCCACTCCCTCTGCCACATCGTCTTTTGTAGTTGTCCTGGATTTTCCAAAATATATATTAAACATATATAACATATATAACATATATAAACATATATAACATATATAACATATATTAAAAACTGAGATGCAGCACAATTCCAACAGGAAGAGCCATAGTGATACACTGAAAATATCAGGGAGTTGATGGGGATCTTTGAAAACATCCCTCAGGTTAACTCACTACCTTTTGAAATGCCAACATTTTATATAAAAGTCTAATGTTTGGGCATACTTCAGCACTGACTGTGAAGTATCCCAAAGAATGCACTGGTTTAGGAATAAATCTGTTGGGTGGGGGAAGGAGGTGGGATAATCCCCCAAATCCATCTCCCTGAGATTTAGTGTACTCAAGGCACCTCCAAACAACTAACCTGACTTGCTTGTATGCGCCACCATCACCCAAAGAGACATCTGAAAGGAGTCTGTGATGGATCTACTGAAGAGGGCTCCTCCCTCTGTTGGGTTAATGACCACTCTAAAGCTTTTGTGCAGTTTTGTTGTCAGGCTAATGACAGGCCATGCTCAGGGAAAGAGAGATTTGTTGCATCTTGCTGAAAACTCGTGGGAAGGCATTAGGGTGGTATAAACTGCCTGAGTTTTGAAAGTGTCAGGCACTTCTGAAAGATGTGAACATCTGCCTCCTCTGTATGGGATTAAAAATTTGCCTTCCTAAAGAGATGAATTTTAACTGGAGAGGAAAAAAGAAGCAGAAATTACTCCTGGGTAACATTTTTAAGTGTCTTAATTGATGCTGTTTTCAGTGTCTTAATGAGAGGTCGAGGCTGTACCTGCAGAGCCCTGCAGTCTCACGGGCTCTTACAGCCCTGTTTTACTGGGATGACATAAAGACCTCCAGGCCTCACAGGTTTATGTCATGTAGTGTGTGGATATTTTCCTTGACAGTGAAGAAAACTGGAGGCAGCCTTGGCTGCAGCTCATCCAGAGATGATTGCATTATCTGCTCTGGGCCACCCTGTATTGGATAATAACATTTGGTTACTCATAAATAAAGATCACGTGGCATAATTATTCAATGGAAAATAAAGATGTTAATAAACTAGCACTGTGAAAGAGAACTTACTACAACTATAAAATGCAACATTCAGGTCAATTCTTATGATTTACTACCATAAAGTTGTACTATATGGTAATGATGTCACTGGGAGAAGACATCCTTCTGAATTTGTCATTCCTACCAACTTGAGCAGTCTTTATAGCATCTAGTTTATCACTATTCTGAGGGGTTTTTTTGAGGATTTTCTGTTCTTTGCTTGTTTTAGGTACGATGACTGTCAATTTTTGTTACCATAAGCATAAGTGGACAAATAAAAAGTATTTCCCTGTAATAAACAAGGACTTGCACCATTTCAGCATTCATCAGCTCAAGAAGTTCTCTAAGCAGATAAACCCAAGAATGATCGCTCTTCAGCTCTTTTTTAGGGTTAAAGCTGCATTATCCTAAAGAATAGATTTCTTCTTGGAAAATCATACATGAGGAGGTGAAAGATCCTGATGAGCTGCAAACTTGTCATGTGACCTGAGTTTCCAGAAAAATATGTAGCTCTGAAATGCAAAGATGGTTTGTGAGATCACTCTTCAACATCACTGGGACCTTGTGAGCATTTAGCATCTTCATCATATATTGACTTTTCATGTCAGCATTTCTATATTTAGTGGAACACAAAATTTGGCTGTTAATCTTGCCTAGCTCTTATTCTTTAAAACCTGTTCTGGGACTAGTCTCTCAAGAATAAGATTGGCTTCACATCTAATCCAAGAACATTTTATTTATCTGTCTTTAGAAGTCGTGGCAGTAAGAAAGAGAATTCTGCTTAAGCTACAGTAAGTAAAGTAATATGTGTATTACATTGTCTATATACATATCTATGTGTATGTACACGTGTGTGTGTATATATATGCACCTTACCATTCCTGGGACGCATGATAGGATGGATATACAGGAGGATTCCTTCTCCTCTCCCTGCCCATCAAAACACGGTGACTTAAGGGATTGGGGACAATTGTGCAACTGAAGTGCATCTACACCAATGCGTAGAGCATGGGCAACAGGCAGGAGGAGCTGGAAGCTGTTGTGCAGCTGGACAGCTATGATACAGTTGCAGAAACATGGTGGGATGACTCCGACAACTGGAGTGCTGCAAACTGGCTATAAACTCTTCAGAAGTGGGTGGTGGGACAGCCCTGGATCTTAGGGAGTGTTTTGACCGTCTAGAGGTTTACAATGGTGATGAAAGGGTCAGGTGTTTATGGATAAGAATCAGGAAAAAGTCCAACAAGGCAGATATGGTGGGAGTCTCTTATAGACCAGCCAACCAAGATGAAGATGCTGATGAAATATAAAAGCAACTGAAAGAAGTCTCACAATCGCTAGCTCTTGTTCTTGTGGGGGAATCAACTTACCAGATGTCTGCTGGAAATACAATAAAGCAGAGAGGAAACAGCTGGTGAGGGAGCTAACTAGGGAAGGTGTCCCACTGGCTCTGGGGGTGTCGGTAAACATCTGGCTGAACATGAGCGAGCAATGTGCTCAGGTTGTCAAGGAGGCCAACAGCATCCTGGCTTGTATCAGGTGTATGGGGCCATCAAGACTAGAGAATTGTCGCCTGTACTAAGCACTGGTGAGGCCACACCTTGAGTACTGTGTTCAGTTTTGGGCCCCTTGGTACAAGAAAGACTTTGAGGTGCTGAAGCGAGTCCAGAGAAGAGCAACAAAGCTGGTGAAGGGTCTGGAGAACAAGTCTTATGAGGAACTTCTGAGAGAGCTGGGGTTGTTTAGTCTGGAGAAGAGGAGACTTGGGGGAGACCTTATGACTCTCTACAACTACTTGACAGGAGGTTGTAGAGAGGTGGGGGTCAGTCTCTTCTCCCAGGTAAGAAGGGATAGGACAATAAGAAGTGGCCTCAAGTTGTGTCGGGGAGGTTTACTTTGGATACTAGGAAAAATTTCTTTACTGAAGGGGTTGTCAGGCATTTGAATAGGCTGCCCAGGGATGTGGTTGAGTCACCATCCCTGGAGGTATTTAAGAGGCATGTTGATGTGGTGCTTAGGGACATGGTTTAGTGGTGGACTATGTGTCAGGTTTACGTTTGGATTAAATTATCTTAAAAGTTTTTTCCAACCTAAATTATTCTATCTACATACATATATATGTATGTATATTTACATAATAGCTGTGTATAGACTATATATATAGGTATATGTATACATGCATATATGTATATTCTCCCCCAGCTCATTCAGTGAAAAATTGTTTTATACTGGTTTTGTCTGGCCTGAACTATGATATTTTACAACAAGTATATTTTACAAGAAAGATATTTTACATTTGAGCTGTTTTACCTTACAGACACAGCACTCAAAGAAAACTTTCTCTCCTGAAGAAACTGTATGAAACAAAACAATCTTCTTTTACAGAGATCTATCTGCAGTCTAAGTGAATTTAGGTCAGGATACGTTTTTGGTGAATGAAGCCTTTTATGTTTGTTCTGAATGGACGTTTTTCCTCCTGGCCCACAAGAGGGCAGCAAAGGAAAAGGATTGCCAAGACAAAAGACAAAAACATTCAAGGACATTTAAACATTGAAGTTTCCTACTGTGTTTAATAAGGTACTGAACTAGGAGAGCCTGTAGAAAACCACCTGGTGAGAGAAAGAGGTATTTTTTCGTTGTTTAAATGCTCTCCGAGCTTCCCAATCTATTGAGAGTTTAATGAAGTTACCTGCTATTAGCTTCAAATGTGTTCCCTGGTCATGTGGTAACAGCACAGCAGCTAAGCAAGGTCTCTTGGGCTTCGGCATCCTCGTCTGCAGTGTTAATTGCTCTATTCTCACATAATTTAAGTGCTTTTCCCAAATCCCCTCCTCCCTCTCTGAACCACTCTTTGCCTGAGGAAGCACTGACACAAATGGGGAGAGTTACAATTTAAGAACAATCTGGTGACAACAAAACCATCTCACTTTTGGCTGTTTTATTCCAAGATCCCTCCTAAGTAATAAAGCAATCCTGATTCAGGGGGTTTTGTTGTCCAGCAGCCTAAGCCAGAGCTATTTAAGCAGGAGCCAGGGTGTTTTATTTGGTTCAAGGTGCTGGGGGAGTGTCTGTGTGCCACAGTGTCCTTGCCGAATGCAAATAGAGATGTAGTCAAAGAAGCGATTTTGCATCTCATCCTGCATTTTCATTCATGCATTCTGCAATCCTGCAGGCAACCAGGGCACCAGCATGTTAATTACCTTTAAAACAGAAGATTTTTCCATATTTTGAATGTTTCAGCTTCTAAATAAATGACAAACAGAAGGTAGATGGAAAAAAAAAAACCCAAATACAACAAACCTGCACAGGAAAGTAAAGGCATCTTTCTAAGTGCTGTATTAGAGCTTGGATGTGGACCCAAATCTTAGTCATTCTGTAGCCTCAGGGTGGTGGTGTTTTCTGCTGCCACTGCTGCCATATTGTATCTAACAGAAAGAGTGGTCTAAATAACACCAGAACACAAGTAAGAGGGACCACAAAGGGACAGGTTTGTTTATTAAAAGCAGGATCCCACCCCATGCTGATTGCTTCCAAAGAATGCAGTAGAATGAGATGTGAAACATAGCAAGCAAGAAGTGTGTAACCAAAAAAGCATTACAATTTATCTGAGGCTGAGGAGACAGATGGAACTATTGCTCTAAATGATGCCCAAGGGTTAATGGATGTGGGTGCAAGACCTGGACATTCCTCCACTGTGTGCATGGTTGCCAGAAAATAAACCTGAGCATCTTCCTTTGGGAAAGCACCAACATGCTCCAACCTGCTGCTCAGATGAAGAAGTGGACCATGTCTTCACTTCCATCTGTGGTAGATGAGGCCATATGGAGCCAATGGCTTAACTGGGACTGGGGAAACTTTGGCTGGTTGGAAGGTTGTCCTAAAGAAGACTGTTAGAAGACTGTTACTTCTGTGTACCTCTGTGTGTCTCTGCCCCCTATTTTTTTGCTGCAAATAGGACTATTTCTGATTTGCTAATGAAGCCTCCTCCTCAGAATCAAACTAAAAGTGATAAGCACTGTGTCTGTTGCTACTCACAGCCTGGCACAGTCCAACACTCACTGCAGAGCATCACCCTTTGCTCACCACTGCGAGGAGTAGGCTGGGTCCTGTCAGGGACCTGCTTCCAGCTATGCAAAAGTTTTCTGAGTACATCTGCCTGGTACCAGGGCACCATGTCATGCTGGTCATTGTGTCATACTTCTGCTAGGACTTGCTGGGATGGGGTACATGGCCCTATCCCTTCAGAATTGCAAGAATCAACCCCAAATCTCTTCCAGGGCAGGAAGGGCCCTGGCTAATCCCTGGTGAAGACCAAAAGAGAAGCACACATGGGATACAGCCGTGAACTCAGGGTAACATTTTCAAGTCAGGGAAAACAAAATCTTTTCCATGATAGACTAAATATCTAAAATAGTAAGTACTTCTCAGCTCTCCAGACCTTTAGCAGATGGATGGACTAGTAGTGTTTTTTAAGCCAATGTGCTTCTCTCCAAGCAAAGTACCACTCCCCATTATTCTGAGCTGGAACAATAATGAAAGAATCAATCAAATCCTCTAATAGTGACAGAAAACAGACAAAAATCCATGTGAGTCTCTTTTGAGGCTCTAAGAGGATTAGACTCCTCAGGCAGGAACTCTTCTATAAGGACTTGTTTATGGGGAGAAAGAAAAGTTTGACAGATGTGTATAGACAGTTCAACAAAGCAGCCTGTAAAAAAACTGTTATGCTCTCAGAAGTGACAAAAGCTGGTTCTTCAGATCTGGATCAGAATCAAGGACCTCAAATGCAATTTTGACTCTGATATCAACAAGCCAGAAGCATCAAGTAAATCCCTCTGGTGCCTGGGGCTTTTCATTTCTTTTCTTATTCATCCCATTTGTCTACTTTGGTTGCAAACTCTTTGAGGCTGTCACTATAGACACACTGTCCAAAGTAGCTGTTGAAGTTATTAATATAACCTGAGAACCACTTAGGGAGTCTTGTGGAGTCCTGCCATGCTACATCTGTGTGCAGTGGTGGAGGTGAGTGGTATCAAGGAAACCTCCCTCTAGCAGTGCTTTCTGGGGTGCCAGCACCACACATGGAATTGTAGTAGGACAAGAGGACTGCTGAATGGTTCCCCTCATCTGCAGTGTGACTGTACGTGGCCCTGTGCATGGGAACATTTCCAGGGGCACTGAAGAGATAACTGACCCCATTTACACCATATGGAGTGGAGTAAAGTGGGATTTCAACCTTGGATAGAGACTGTATTACCAATCAACTGGACTCTGGTGTTACGTAACACAAATGCAAGATGGATTAGCCAGACAGCTTGGACCTTGCATTTGGTTTATGGAAGAGAATGTTTTGGAGAAGATAATGCATAGGGTAGAGTTTTCAGGATTTTCTAGTACTCTGACTCCTGTAGAAATTGCTTTAATGTTAACCTTCAGCTTTAATGTTAGAAAGTGCTGGGTTATGTACTACACAGGTGAAACGACTGGGCAAGTTTTATTTCTCCCAGGTGACAAAGATGACTGATGTTGTTCACAGACTTGGGCTGGGTCTCAGGCTGTTCTCTAGATGAGAGACAACGAATGGCCTAGAACTTAATGAGTTGCACTATGGCATGAAGGTTTTTTTAAACAAACAGGTTTTACTTTGCAATGGCTAGGGGCTACCAGCAGTCACCAGTCAATGGCAAATGATACCTTTGTGGGGAACAACAATTTGTCTGTGCAGCTGGAGCTTGGCTGTGCTGAATACTGTGGCACCTTGTGTTAGACATACAGAGATATATACACAGGATAGCATCAATCCTTTAAAGTTCAGGACTTACTGAGGTCCAGCAGGGAGAATGGTGATGCCTTCAGTGTTATTGCTCACTGCTACCTTCATTTAAGCCTTCATGGTACAGCTGGTTGTTGTATAGAACAAAGATACTAAAACAGTCCCAGTCACAGGCTGAAGAGAAACACAGGAAATGCTGGGGATTGCTGGGAAGAAACCAGGTTAGAAAACTCCATCTGTTCTCCCTGTCCTCCTCCTTCTCATTTTAATTCCTATCTCATTCAAAGCATGATGAGTTCCCATAAAACCCACTCATCTCCCAATTTATATGCCAAACATTTCTAGGTTAGTTTGGCCCCTACAGCTGAACTGAACACCTCAGAAGTGTTACGTGACCTTCTGGGAAACTGATGTGATCTTTGAGCCAAGTCAAGCGATTTCCATGCACTTTAATTTGCACTCTAACCTTTTTGCTCAGCTATAAATACAGTAGCATTGCATTTTGGGGTATAGCTGCCTTCATTCCTCCAGGCAGAGGCTATGGAGTGTGAGAAGAACATCTGATTCTTTTTTATAAGAGGCCCACATGAGTTAAGAACTCCTTTTAAAAAATTACAGTCTGTAGAGGACTGAAAGGAGCTGACCTTTTTGAACATTAGCATTCTGCGCTGGTAAGAGAATGAGTGCTATTTAAGGGTGTCAGAGGAAAGCAAGAAAGAGAGAAAATTGTTCAAGCTACCTAAACAGTGATTACAAAGTAAATGGATCTCACAGAAAATACTGGAAGTGTTTCTAATGCTAGTGGTTTTCCTTTGCAAGTAGCATGACAGATTTTCAGATGAATTAGACTGCAGTAGTCAGCAGATGTGATTGTTTTCCAGAGTCATTTTTAAGAAAAATCTGCTGAAAATATCTGATTTTTTTTCCCCAAAAAAATCTCTGCCCCAACAGGATCTTGTATTGTCTCTTTTTCTTCTCCCCACCCCTCATCCCAGCATCTTAGGTAATTTGCTCTTTATTGACTTAAAACTGAGGGGAAACTTAGAAGTGTCTTGGTTTCATGGCAGCTTGTTTCCGATATCCAGGTCTGAGCTTGCATTTGGTTTGGTAAGAAGTGTAGAGCTGGTTGATGCTACAGTAAAACTTGGGTCTCATTCATTCCTATGTCTCTCCAATCCATCCCTCTTTGACTGAGATTTACATCAGCGAAGTAGAGGCCTGAACTTACTAAGAAGTCTTCAGACAGAGTGGAAAGGAGTTAGGTTTCTATAAAGGCTTGAAGAAATGCAATGTATGTACCACTGAGGAAAGTATTTTATGTCCCACTTGGTGGAATAGAAATTGCAGGACTTCGTAGACTGACAGGCTCCAGGTCATAAAGTAAAAGCAATTGAGGTCAGAAATAAATGCTGATTTTGTGCTCAGCTATAAAACTCATTTAGATTATCCAGCCATAGGTGCTTTCATTGCAAGATAACAAAATCCTTAACTTGCAGAAGGTGTATGCCCATGGGTGATGTCCACAGCTCTGTGTATGTTATCCCTGCATCTCCTTGTGGTGGCCTTGTGAAGAGGGTACCTACACAAAAGCAGCTTCTGGATGGCTCATGACACGCAGGCTGATTTTATCCTGAGCAAGGCTATTCCCTGCTACGGGAGGCCAAATTAGTAACTTGGTCTGTTGTGTGTGCTTCATCTTTTTCATTTCTTGAGCCAATATTCTCATCCTGCCTGCAGGTGCAAAAAGATATTGCTGTGTCATTTATACTTGTTCAAGATTTAAAATGATTTCTTCTTTCAAACAGTAAAAAGTGAGCTTGTGCTGTAGAAATTCAATCTTAAGTTTTCTAGGTAAATTAATCTAATGAGACAGATTCATGATTCCTCTGCAGGCTCTCACACCTTGAATCTTTTAATCTATCAAAGACAGAGAGGGAGGGAGGAGAGGTTGTAAATAAAGATGTCACTGAAGAAAGAACTTTTTATATAGTTCACGACCAACCTGTGTGGACTGTTATAAAGGGCACTATGGAGCCAACTTACTCTAGTCTGTTGCAGCTTAAACCTCAAACTGGTTAGAGAGCAAGGTCATTATATTTCACAACATGTATTTGGACACAACAAACACACCTCTGACAACTCCCTCAGCTGTGCTTGCTGATGTCTCCTGTGAGTCAGACTGATTCCAGGACACCATTAATAGACATTCAGCAAAGCACTTTTTGTTTGTCTTGTTTCTCCTCTGCCTCAAAAATACCAGTCAAGCCTGTTAGATGTGTTAGAAAAAGACCAAACATCAGAACCTGTGGCATTAGCTGCATAAAGACAATCAACAGGAAGGAATCATGGAGCATGGCAATTCAGACAAAATTATAGGCTTTTATAATTACAAATTTATTAACTTTTTTTGACAGAGCCTGAGAAGTTTAGGAGCACTATACTCTTCTCCCTCAATTTAGATGCTACAGGAAATGTCTTCTCAAGATAACCTATGTGAATTTCTCATTTCATGCCCTTAAGCAAGATGATATGTCTTTAAGAAGTCTGCCCAGCCCTGAAACTGTCCCTGGTGTGAAGTAGCTGGGTGGACTCAAAGCAATTTTAAAAGGCTTGAAGAATGCTGGAAACTATGCTCCTTTCTCCTGAGGCACCAGAAAAGAGAACAGCATGATTGGTATGTGCACTGCAGTGATTCACCATTAATAATTCAAAGCAGCAGAGGCTTTTATTCAGCCTTGCCATTGTTACTTTCCAGCACAAATCTCTCACCTCTGTCATTCGGTGGGAACTGATAATCCAAGTGAGATATTAGGACTTAACTTGTTCTTGTCTTGATGACAGAATTAGGTGATGGTGCAGTTCAGGGAGGGAAGGGGAAAAAATTCTTCTTGTCAGTCTTTGTGAGAATTTGAGAAATGCATCATGAATTGCAGGTTGCAAATAGGTGTCAGGGTTATTTGGAAATTACTTTCTGAGCATTTAACCTGCCTCCCTTTCTTCCCTCCACACATCTTCAGAGGAAGTTTTTATTTCCTTCCTTCTTTTACTGCATCACATGTTTTCTATTCAGCAGAGGCTTTTCTGGCTCTGGAACAAAAGCCTCCAGAAGGCTTGTCAGGCTGGGTATCTTACATATGTAGTGTCATATGCTCATACACAAATAACAGGGAGACATCATGATTAAAAAAAATACTCCTATAGCAGACTCCTCATCCATTTAATTCAAGGCATCATGATTAAAAAAAATACTCCTATAGCAGACTCTTCATCCATTTAACTCAAGGCCACATTTTTAGTTCTAAGGGAAAGTATGAACACCCTCATTATAGCCAAGGTCACTCAACTCAACTAACACAAAGATTTCCTGAGATCTCACTAAATCCTCTGCAAACACGCTCCTGTTAAGAAACAATGCCCTTTCCCAGTAGGTCTTAGAGCCCTGACTTAGAACCAATGCAACAGGCAGTTACTGCTCTTAGCACAAGGGTAAGCAGGGAGAAATGGCACAGGGAGATGTGGTGGTGGTGGTGGAATTCAGGTGGGGGAGTAATTAAATGTCTTTCCTGATGCTTGACTACCGAGACTTTTGCTAAAATCCATGAAGCAGTTATATAAGTGATAGGGAAGTTAAATATCCTGGTAGAGTGTCAGCCAGTGAGCTGAGCCACTGGTTTGCAATGCCTGCAGTGCCTTAGACAAAGGGAGACATGTAACAAGTTATTTTTTTTTTCCGGGCTTTGAATCAATGTATGAAAAGGAAAACGTTTGCCTTCTTCATCTTCTGTCAATACCCGCAAGAGCTGTGAAACATTCCCAGGACTGAAGATTTTGCCACCTTCTGTTTTGATTGCCAAATTCATGGATTAAAAAAAAAATAAATCTTGAAATATCCAGTCTGTCTGTTGGGACTTCACAGACTGTGGAAAAACTCGTTGTTTCACTATCAGTGAACTCAGGCACTTGTATTTGAATAAAGCATAATTTCCACAAAGTAGCTTAAAGTATTTTGAGCTCTTCAGAAGATAATAGTTTTTCATGGTAGTTTGTTCCAGTGGTTAATCATGTTTTTTGTCAAAAGTATGTGCTTTATTTCCATTTTGACCTTGTTTAACTTCTCATCATAATTTTTGTTCTGCTTTTCTTCTAACTTAAAGGCAGCTCAAGAAACAACTATTTTTTACCCATGAAAGTCTTTATATATTGGAATTAGATCAATTAACACCAGCAAAGCCATTATTTTCATAAGCCATACTGTTTGACTCAGTTCTGCCACTGACCTCCAGCAGAATTTTTATGAACACATTTTTGTCATCTTTGATGGTTTTAGGGATCACAAGATGGAATAACTAAGAGTATTACAGAACTGTGAACCAGGGCTGAAAGAGCCTGACATCTAAAATGGACTTACACAGAAGGCAGGTGTCCGAATCTGAAGTTATGACCCTGAGCAAAAGTGATGATGGCTGTTGTCTAGATGTAGTAGCTTCCACCTCAAAGGAGGAACTCTGGTTGCATATCAGTCTGTGCTCCAAAGACAGATTAAGGGTTCTCTTAGGATGTTTTTGTTTGTTTATTTCTAGGCTTTTGTTTGTTTGTTACTGGTGATTACTTACCCATTAGAACAGGGAGTAAAACTAGTTTTGTCTTGCTGACTGTGTTGATGCAGAGATGCAATACCTTCTGATATCCACAAGACATATTCCAGTATATGTTAAAAAAAAAGATAAAAAAGGGATAGTAGATTGGAGCTGTAATAATGCTTTTTGGACTCTTAATCAAAGGATACAGACTAGACTATTGTTAAGTGTTTGAAAGTGGAAGTTCACATTGCAGCTGTTGCAAACACCTTTTTCTTTCTAGTGTGTTTGTCAGGTGATGTGCCACAAGAGAGAATACAAAGGCATGGGTTGCTCTGCCTAGCCAAGACTGGCTTGTGTCAATATGTTTTGCATGGGAATGCAGCTTAAATGTGGAGGCAGCAATAAATGTGAACATAAAATCTGTGAAAATATGTTTGAGAGACAACAGGTGATACTGGTGCTTTCTGTGGTCACCATGAATTTAAAGCTGAAAATAAAATCTTTACTTTTGTCTGTAAATCTCAAAATAGCTTGGAGCTTGTTTCATGGAGAATTTTTCTTTTTTTTCCACATAATTCTCAGGCCCATGAAGACCCTTCTGCTCTAGCCCTCTAGCTCTAAAAGTGATGGGAGCAGAAAAATGTCATGAATTGGTGACTGAGGACTTCTTGCAAGCACGATGTACGAACTTTCACTTAATTAACTCAGAGTGGAACACCTCTGGGAGGGAAGCGTGGTGAAGGTCCTTAAGCTGCAGTGGATTCATGATCGACTTTGTCTGAGAGAGTACAAAGAAAGCATGGTTCTTATGTTAATTTTTAAGTACTGGACATAGGTGTGTTTTTTTGTTTCCAAATAAATTCTGAATGGATAAATAAAATGGAAACTATGAAAACACAGATTTCTGTTTGTTCTGCAGTAAGGAGTATGTGCAAAAAAAAACCCCAAACCGTAAAAGGATTTCTTGGAGGTGGTTCCATGAAAACCTGCCTGTTAACATCCATACAATGGTTTCTGAGAACTAATGGATCCTGCTAAGTTAATTGTCAGGAAAGGGGGAATTTAATAGGGCAGCAGGTGACTGCATACTGCAGTGTCAACTGTGGGACTCCTCATGCCCTCATTACCCTGTGAGCAGGGCTGGGGCAGCCAAGCTGCTGAGTGGCCATTATAACAAATTGCAGGTAATTAGGCTGTTAGTACAGAATGAGCTGTAAAGGCAGTGTAATGACTCACCCGGCACGATGGGAGACCTTCTCACTTTCCACTACTACCTGAAAGGAAGTTGTAGTGAGGTGAGGATTAGTCTTTTCTCCCAAATAACAAGAAGGACATGGACTCACGTTACACAGGGGGAGGATATTGGGAAAAATTTCTTTACTGAAAGGGTTGTCAGGCACTGGAACAGGCTGACCAGGGAAGTGGGTGATTCACCATCCTTGGAAGTGTTTGAAAGATGTGTAGGTGTGGTTCTGAGGGACATGATTTAGTGGTGGACTTGGCAGTATGTTAGGTTAACAGTTGGACTTGATGATTTTAAGGGTCTTTTCCAACCAAAATGATTCTATGATTCTGTGAGTCCTGTTGGGATCTTCTTCCCACCTTCTTTCAGATGGAAGAAGTGTTAGGCTACAGCTTCCAGCCTGCCCAATCCCCTGGCCTTACCTTTCCCAGGAGCGGGGCCATGGGGAAAGAGCTGGTGCCACTGCGACTCTTGGTCTTACCTGTACAAATTGTGCTGACCCCAGAGATGGGGATGTGACTCCTGACTCCTGGATGGAGCTTTAGAGCATCGACCTGGGCACATCAGAGGAGGTAATCATTTATCTGAAGCAAGATTTCTTAGTGATTTATAGAAACTTAGAAAACTGGCAGCCTGCCGCGTATTGTCTGTGACGAAAGATGAGCAGGAAGAAGCTATTGTATTTTTATTATTTTAAGGAACCAATGAGTTAATAAATGCTACTTAATATCCTGTTCCTGTGAAAATATCCATTGCTCTATCCTATGTCACTGCTGCTGTGAGTGGGATTTGCAATCAAAAGTAATTTCAGATGTTATGGGAAAATTAAAGTTAGGATTTAATGTTTGCTCATTGTATAGATACACACATTAGTGAAAAACTACTGGGGGAATGTAATGTGGAACACGGGTGCAACAGAGTGGAACTATGTAACCACTGTGGTATGCTGAGAATGTTGTGAAACTTAGCAGATAAGGAAACATTGTAAATCAACACATTCGGAGCAGCCTTGGGCAATGCAGATAAGAGAACATTGTAAATCAGCACATCCGGAGTAACAAGACGCACCTGGCGAAGAAAAACTGATGCCACAAAGAAAGTAAAGGACTATAAATATGAGGGACCAGGGGCTACACGATACGGCAGTTGTAGGAGCGGTGACTCCCCTGCCGTCCAGCGCTGTACTTTGCTTTTGTCTCTCCAATAAACTTGTAAACCTGATTTGCCGTGTTGGCTTATTCATAACATCAGACATATGTAATTTGTTTTAGAACCTTGTATTTTCAGTAGAGATTTCTTCTTTTTCTCCATGTGGCAATGGTGGTGGTTTTTATGTTTGTTTGTTTGTTTTAAAATGTTGCAAAGCTGAAGATGGCACCGATTTCAAGATCCTAAAAAGGTACATGGACTATGAAACAGAGAGATGTTTTGCATATCAACATTAGCATATTTATCTCCCAGAAAAAAAACACCTTGGGCTGAGGGCGATCTGGGTCAGGAGAAGTAGCATGAGTGGCATTTTACAGGAGTTGCTGTCTAACCAGCCAGGCACATTGCTGTCATGTTCACACAAAACAGCTGAATGAATCAGTCTCTGGATGGCTCTGTAACTCTGACAGCCATCACCTAAAAGAGAGCTTAGTGGAAATGGACAGAAAAATGAATAAAAAAAAAAAATTGGGCCTAATATACTAAAATTATGTAAACCAAAGAAATACTTTGTTTTAACAGCAGAGCTAATGGTAGCATTCCTTAAATACTAACTGAACTGTAGTAAGTTTCAAGTGCCTAGAGGGATGCATATTGAATTTTCACCCCTTCCCTCCCATCTGCTGACTGCTTCACTGTCATATTTTTTCCCCTCCTCCAGCAGAGCACAGAGCTGGTGAAATCACAAATGCTTAATCATGTCACTGCCATTGAACAAGGCAGAAAGATTGATGGGGAGGTTAATAAGTTGACTGTGCAATTATACTGCTTACCATGTCCCACAGTTACATGGTTAATGTGGTTATTTCCTGCTCCTCTGATCATTTCACCATGTGTTTGTTGGGTCAGCCCTGGAGCCTGGCTCTCTGCTCCCTGCATTACAGCATGCAGGGACAGGACGTTTGGCTATTAGCAACCTCTGCTGTGCCCTGTATTTGTATAAACTCCTTGCCTCTCATTGCACTTAGGAAAGGCAGCTGAAGTTCTGCTAATGAGAAAAGGATTAGATGAGGGTTGTTGTTTGTCTTTTTTTTTTGCTGTGCTTGTCAAAATGTGCAGACGGCTGTGAAGTAATCAGGAATGAATTAAAGCTGAGGACAGTGAGTGATATTTTTCCCTGTGTGTAAGGGCTATTTTTTGAATTTTTTTTTTACTTAGCACACATCTCTAAAGGATGTCATACCTATCACACTATTCTCAGTAGAGGTAAACTTTCTTCTGTTGGGAGTTTCCATGTGAGCTAAGAGTAGATACCAAGACAGGTATCAGTAGCTAACTGTGACTTTCTGACCAGCTAATTACTGAAATTGGTGAATGGCATAAATTAATCAACACTAAAATCTCTTCACTGTCTTGTAAATGAGCACTCCAGACACAGAGAGAATAACAGAAACATTTGGGTTGGAAAAGACGTTTAAGATAATCGAGAGCAACCATAACCTGACTTTATCAACCATTAGCCTAAGTCTTCCAAGTCCAACGCTTAAACCGTGTTCCTAAGCAAAACATCTACACAGCTTTTCAACACCTCCAGGGATGGAGATTCAACCACATCTCAGGGCAGCTTATTCCAGTGTTTAATTAACCTTTCAGTGAAGAAATTTTCTCCAATATCTAATCTAAACCTCCCCTGGTGCAACTTGAAGCCATTTCCTCTTGTTCTGTTGCTTGTTACTAGGGCGAAGAGACCAAGCCCACCTTGCTACAACCTCCTGTCAGGTAGTTGCAGAGAGCAACAGGAGCTCCCCTCAGCCTCCTTTTCTTCAGGCATGTACTTTGCTAGTATATTGGAGTGATGGTTGCAAATATGCACTCAGAGCATTACAGAGTGATGATTTTTATGTTGTCCAGATACCGAATATTCCATCTGCATTAATGATTAAGAATGAGTACTTCAAAGCTGGCACAAACTGCCCTTGATGTAGTTGATTGTATGTTGCATTTCAGGGAAGAAAACTGTGGATTTCAGCCTGTTTGTTTAGAAAACATTGAAGTCAGCAGAGCTTATGGCATGGAGCTTGTTGGAGGGACCGAGGCACACATTTCTGAGCAAGCAGCTGGCTGCTGTTTGTCTCTGTAGTGCACATTTGCAGAAATAAATAAGGTGACATCAAAGAGTACAATCAGTTTCTGCCAAGGCTTTCTCCTCTAAATGGAGGAATCTTGGAACACTCTCAATATTGGCTAGCTGGCTTGGCCAAGGAGTTACCATAACAAGGTAATTTGCCTTTATTAACCCACATACACATGTTTCCAAGGATATTAACCAGGCATTTGGCTTTATACCTACTTCTTGTATGACCAGTTCTATCCTGTATGAACAAGAAACCCTGAAGATAGAGGTGTGAGGGAAAGATGAATACTCTAACGGTACCATAAAGTCATAGAGTAAAACTAGAAAACTGAGGGCATAAATAATAACTGTGGCTCCACTGAAAACACATGCTACAGTGAGAAATAACATTGCTGAACCTTTAAGGTCATCACAATTGGAAGAGGAACAAACAGTGCAATTGCTAGGGTGACAAACAGCCATCAAGTATAGACAAATAGTCTCAAGCAGGGATTTACCTTCTGCAGTTATAGGTGAAATTCTTCACTACAGAATTATTCCTGGCAATGAGCTGATTTAGCAGACTCTATCCCATCAACACAGACTCAGGCTTCATTAGCAGACAATTTTGCTTGGGAACATAGTTATGCTAATGGAGATTTTGAGAGGAATAACACAGAAAGCCATAAGAAGCAAGAGATTTAGACCTGTCCTAAGGAACACTGAAATTGCCCTCACAGGTCCAGTCTCCCATCCTGTTATCTAGTTAACACCTTCCATTCAGTGTTAATTGTCATTACATAGGTTGGCAGCAGTGGTGGGAATTAGAAAACCAGTTCAGCTGGAATATTAGCAAAAGTTAAATGTTTAGAGGACCAGGAGAAATGAACCCATCCAGCACAGAAATAAGATGTGGAGGAGTGGACAGCTCTTAATGAGCTGTTAAAACCAGTCAGTTCCTTCTTTAGTGCCTCAAATACTGCTGTAAACATGAAATTAATTTAGCTGCTTTAGATGCTAGCCCTTCCTTGTCTTCATCTCCTACAGTGTCAGCATTGAACTGGGTGAGCTGAGAGGCTCAGCTTTCCCTGTTTGTCATAAAAAATATATATTTGTGGGGATTCAAAGGAGTAATCAATTTGGAATGAGAGCTCAGTTATTGGCAGCAGCATCACTGGGTGTAATATTTCAGACTGCTGTGTGGTTTCTGTGCTCAGACCCATCGTTCAGTGATACAGTTTCCTGGGGAATTTACTTGGTCATTTTTATTATTTTCTATTTCTAAAGATGGCAGCTAATTACATCTTACCCCCCAAACCCATTCATCAGCTTATTTTACATTAAAAAGCACTATTTTTATCTTGCAACAATTAAACACTTTCATGTGTTTACTTCATGTAAACACTCAATTTACAGCCTCAGACAGCCCTTGTTTTGGGTAAAAACAGACTGGTGGTGGGGTTAAGAGCTAAGCTCTGGGAAGTGTCTCCAAAATATTCGATTAATTCCTTGGCTGGAGAATAGACTCAGCTGTAGACTCCAGAAATATCATTCAAGGTCTAATTCTGTCATCCATTCATAGGTGGCTTGCATTGGTCAAGATATCATAATGCATTTGAACCCTCCAAATGGGGCTGACAGATATGATACAGTGCCCACAGGAGAGCTTTGACCTCCTGGTCTGAGTGCAAGAGGTCCGGAGCATACCAACATGCAATTTATCTGTCCACAATGTTATGACCCACTTGTGAGAAGAAGGTCCTAGGCTGTTTTAACAGCCCACAGCCAGTGGACTCCAACACAATCAGTGGGTTTAGGGTAAGATCCACCTCATCTATCTTCCAGATAGGTAAACCTTAAGATCCTTTGGCTGTATTGACTAGCTTTTCCCTGGCTGTTATGGACACCAGGCAACTAGCTTAGATGCAGGTAACCCTACTTGAAGGCAGCTGAAGGTAAGAAGCACCTATTCAATCTCTTTATGCCTTTGTTTTCACCAAAAAAGTGTGGACAGTGTTGCCTTCTTTCCCTATGATTAACTCCCAACACAAATGTATGTTCTAAACACAAATTTATGTTCTAAATCCCTTCAGTCAGAGGTTTATTCTTGCCCCTTCCTAGAGGTAACTGTCACAGCAGAGTGGTGGCCTTCAGCTGCTATGTCTGGATATTCAGAGTTCAATTGCAGCTCGGGGACAGATGCTGTCACCATTTGTTAAAATGTAGGAATCTGAATCTCATAGAAGTATCACACCAGAAAATAATCACACTTCTTCTAAAAAAAATTAAACCCTTTTTATTTGTATATTTATTTTTATATATAAAAGAAATACAAAAAAAGAACACAAACAAAATGCTGATCATGGCAATTCAGTTTTGTCAGCCCCCTCTGCCTGGGCTGCTGCCTCAGATCCACCGGGAGTGAGCAAAGTCCTCCGGTTGTAATGTCCTTTTATGATTCCAGAGTTATTGTTCTCATTAAGAATTTGCTTTTGTTTTTGCCTGTTAAGAGACTGTACAAGTCCTAATACAACAGCTGCTAATGAATACTGTCCAGTCAGTTTTCTTGGTTGTAAGATTAAAGGATTTGGTTGAACTCTTCCTCGAAGAAAATATGTTTTGATTTTTCCTTCCTGTTCACTGATACCTTTGACATAAATCTCTCCTCGGTAGTCGAAGGCAAATCCCCGGTCCTTCAGGATCAGATACGTTTCTTCAGGCACTTGTATTCTGTCACTAACACCTGTGCTATCCATTCGACTTGCTAAATTAACCGTTTTGCCCCAGATATCATATTGGGGTTTCTTAGCACCGATAACTCCTGCTACGACAGAGCCATGGCTAATCCCTATTGAAAACAAGCAAACAAACATTAAAAAAAAATTGAAAAGAGCTCACCAGTGAGACAAGAATGGCTGAAAGCCACATTTTCATTTAAGAACTAGAAGAAGGCTGGTTCAGATATGCTTATCTCTAAGCTTAAGGCAGAGGTGTATATACAAAGAAAGTCAGAAAAAAAAAAAAAAGGCAGAAAAGCTAGAAAACATGAACGTGATACCCACGGAGTTACTTTACAGGATGTCCATCTCAGTGGAACCACAGTACTTACATATCATCTATATACTGCACACTAGTGCCAATGCTCCTGCAAACTGATTCTTACATAGTAGAAAAGATCTCTCTGGAAGGATCTTTCATGGTCTACAGTTGTTGAAGGCAACCTTGTTAGTGTTATATAGTCAAGCAATTATGTTCTTATGTTCCATGAAGTTAAAATTTAAGTTATTTAAGTTGTTTATATTAAAGTTATTTATATTAAGTTATAGATATTAAGTAATTTAAGTTATTCTATGAAGTTATTGAAAGATTGTGTCTTGTGAGATTGTTGCAGAAATTCAATACAAGCAATAATATAGAACAGACTTTTTTTCTACAACAAAGATTTAAGAATACATTTAGTGTTAGTGAAAGGCGCATTTTTGGGAAAAGGATCTTATTTTTTAGTTTTTTTTCAAACAATATTTTTTTAAATAGGTGATAGAAATTGTTTCCAAATACTGTTGCATGATGCTCTATGAAATCTTTGTAAGTGATCCTCACTTACAAAGAGTGGATGCATGTTTGCTGAGAAATCTTGGGAACTGGGAGTTTTCTGTTCAAAACTGTTAGGAAGTGCAGATCACAGTTAGTGATCCTGCAGCCCTCTGTGCTTTGACTGGTGAATATCCTCCAGCTTTTTTATGGCAGGGTTGTCTATAAAGGGCATTTTTAATCCAGGTGGCTTTTGGTTTTGGCCAATGATCCAACCAGTGTGAGAAGCCGTGAGATTTACTCCTGCTGTGTGCCATATATTCAGGCCATCTTCTCGTGTCCCATCCTACTAGCCATCCAGGACATCCCATCCAGGACAATAGGGTCCCCATCACAGACATTCAGAGCTGCTGCCCCTGGGACAGGTCAGGTCAGAACGAGAATTCAATTTTTGTGCAAAATAAGCTACTGTTACTCCTTTACTGAAGAAAAATCTAGGGCAGGGAGATTAATTAGAGACTGTGCAAGCCAGTATCAAGTTTGGGGTTAGGTCTGGGCTGCCCAGTTCACTTCTTTGTGTTATACTGATGGGGTCCTGGCTAGACTTGCTAAAGAGAGTAGCTCAATTATGTATTCACATTTTACTAAACCTTAGAACTTCTACAGTCACCAAATCAGGGCCCATATTCTGCAAACAGAGTATGTTTTATTTCTAACTTTGCCTGGGATGAAGTAAATTTGAAAAGAGGAGTCACAGTATTTGGAGTCCTTTAAATTGTACGTGTCCTTGCGATGCTCTTGGGTGCACGTACAGAGTTGAATCCTTGCAAAAAAACCCATATTTTAGTTCTGATGTTTGAACTCTGCTTACCAATACGGAGTTCAAAGTTGTTAAACGAATGCTTGTTGATCTCCTGTATGCTTTCATTCAGAGCTATGGAGAAGTCAGCCAGAGCACACAAATGCCCCCATTTGTCTTCACATTGCTGAGGAGGAAGTTATAAGCCAACGTTAGGTTTCGCAACTTGCCCATCTCCCACCCATCCCTACCAAGTGACAAGTATCTGAATATAGAATTTGTAAGAACAGTCTCAACATCCTAGATCCAGGAGTAGTAGAGTATTATTATTAATAATACTTCCCATTTGTATTACAACACTTGTATACCTGGATACAGAGAAACGTAGCATGAAGTATCAAGCAAAGTAATTTCCTGTCAGTAATCTGACAGGCAATCATGAAAATTAATGAGGCATGTGAAATCTAAGGCTGAAAAAGAAAGTACAGAGAGAATTGAGCTAACTGAGGGGCAAGGGATAACAACTTCTGAGAATCAGGATGACCCATATAAAAAAGAAATAGAGTAAAATAATGAAAGACATAATTCTCCTCTGCTGAAACTGTCAACTAGGAAAAGCACCAACTCCAGTGCTCTCAGGGATGGAATAGTGTCAGGAACAACAGGGCAAGCCAGGCAACCTGGGACCAGTTAAATGGGAGAGAAAAGTCTATTCTGTATCTCATAAATCCTCTCTGTTTTGAGTTGTCAAGTTTCTTCCTGCTCCTTCTCCTGGGTTCCCATTCCTGCAGGGCAGTCAACAGACAGATGTGGACCAGGAGTGGGTTTTGGTCTTCCCAAAACACCAAGAGAGCAGATGGTGGGGCAGAGACTCTAAAGGGAGGACAGGGAACTCCTTAATTGTTTATCTGAGTGGGCAGTGGAGTAAGGAACAGCCGTGGTCTTGGCCTGATAATGGTGTATGATGTCATCTCATCTATTCTGAAGCCAGGTAACTCTTTCATCAAACAAATTTCCAGTCCATAGGAATGAAGTGTTACAAGGCCTTCCCTGGGTCATGCAATCCAGCCCTTTGCAGTTTTCATCATCCTCAGTGTTTAATCCTGAACATAAGCATCTCCCTGGCATCACCCTGTTTTGTTCACACTGTCCTCAGTCCTTGTCCTCAATCTCATTCAGTTCATGGCATGACAACCTTCCTCAGCAGCCCTTACCTCTTAGATGCTGACAAGGTGATAGACATGTATGTATGAAGAGAAGTATATTTAAAACATACATAAAAATTCCATTAGGCTGCTAAAGGATGAGTTAGTCAGTCTTGGAAATGCAGTAAAGGTTTTCTTCCTTTGAATTTTGATGCACATCAAGAGTCACAAGAAGATGTTAAAAGCTTTGTAGCTATAACCAGCTACTTCCCTGATGTTCAGTCCTTCTTTGCTCTTCTCTGCACAGAAGCATTTTGAGTTGGAACAAACAAAAATCTCATGCATGCCTAGTTCTGTGAATTTCTAGCTGTCAGAATCACTTGTTACTCTGTAGGTGGGAGATGCTCAGCTAGCTACACTCCACATGTTTTATAATGTATTCTAAACAAACAATGGAAATTTTCTAGTTTATACAGCTCACTCTAATCTGGCTTCTGCTTTTCTGACAGTTTCCATCAATGTGGGCAGATCTGATTCCCACGCTGTGGTTGACCTGGGGCAGCACAACCTTTTTTGTTGTGCTCTTCTTTGGGGAGAGGTGCCAGTTGCAAACAAGACAGAGCTCAGCAACAGCTGACTTCTCACTGGATGTAATTTAGAGACCTCACTTTCAGGCATATCCTTGGGTGTTTATCCATTATGAATGGATTTCTCTCATCTGACTTATCTGAGGTTTATGGTTGTGACTATACATGTGTCTTCTGTGGCTTACTTTTCCCCCAGCTTGGTTTGGACCTCTGCAAATAGGACAGTTTGCAGACTTGGGGCTTTGTGATGTTCTTCAATTGAACTGAGGAGTCTGCTTTCTATTTCATGTGTATAGTTTATCGTGCTGTCTGTAGAGATACAGCTACATTATCACAAAAATGTTTAAATGTAACCTTACGCTTGCATAACTATGCTGCCAGTTAATAGATCCTCTCTCTTCATAGATTATTGGAAGCTGTTAGCCAGATACCAATCTGAGTTACAGTGGTAACTTTAGCTTATATCCGAAGATACAGATAGACCTGCACTAGATTCACATGAGTGTGATTGAAAGGTGATTTTTTTTTTTTCTCTCTTACAAATCTAAACTTGAGGAAAGAATCCATATGGTTCTTGTTCCGAGCTCAAGATGGCATTTCAATTCATCAGGAAGTGCAACTGTTGTCTGCCAGGAGCCCCAAATGTCTATTTTCTTTTAGCAAAAACAGCTCTATGAACATGCAAAATATAGCACTAATATTCTCTCATATGAATGCTGGGACATGATAAAAACCTAGCTTCTTAAAGAAGACCATTCTCTTACCTGTTTTTCAGGTGATAATCCTGACACAGCCATGTATGTGCTGCCAATCGTTTTAATTTTTTCAATATCTTGAAATCTCTCTTCACCTAGTAACTAATACACATGTTAAAAACCATGGTTACTTCTGTAATTCTTAATGCAAAATGCTTCTGAAGATACAAAAATGAATCATTATGCTCATGGTATCTTCCAGTTGGGTTCTGGAGCATACTGAGCTGGCACTCTTTGCAACATCATCTACTCACAGAGTGAATTCAAGCTAAAACCTTCTGTGCTCTGTAAAGCCATTTGGTAAATCACATAAAGGATAAGACATTATATTCCAGCCGAAATCAAATACAGATGAGTTGTGTTTCCTGAGGAATAATCACTGATAATTAGTGAACAAACTCTCTATGTATGTATGTGTTAATATAGATAGGCTCGATCACTTAGAAGTGTTCCTAAATCTCTTCTGGAGGAACTCAGTTCACAGATTAAGTGCTGCTACAGCAACTATTCAGGGGATAAAACCAATGTTCAAGGGAATTCATTCAGCCCACTTAAAATGACCATTTTAACCATCTTACACAGTCAATGGATGGAGGCAGATGACTCCAAAAACATCTATGAGAGATCTAGTCCTGCTGTGTCCCTGCATCCCATGGTCTGCTCTACTTACTGTCCAACCTAACACTGGTACATCCAGTGAGTCATTGAATCTGCACTTCTGTTATGTATTTTCCTCTTCTACAAAAAATACAGGGAACCAATGGGAAGTGGGAAACCTCTGTAACTATTTGGGATAGCTATAGGTGCCAAGTAGGCATAAAGAACTTGTCAAATTGCCAATCTGCATGATGAAGAATAAATTTAGTTTAGTGAATAAAGGAATGAATAGAGTGGGAATAATAGTTTGGTCCTTACTCCAAGTCCATATTCACAGTTTAACTTAGGACTTCCATGAAGTAGCTCAGGGACCTGGGCATACCTGGTGTGTGATGATGGAGGATGGTGAAGTACAATATGTACCTCAAGGTAATCTGACTCTGGGGGACGATCCTTAATTGGACAGAGTCAAACTGTGACAAGAAGCTAGAGGCTTAAATTCCTTGAGAGACCTAAGCAGAGTTCAGAGCTTTATGTTGTATATGGGCATGTATCAGCTCAACACAGGCTTTAAAAATGTATATTGTTGATGTTAATACCAAAATACTCTGGGAAACTTCATGATAAGTAGTATGGTAATTAATAAATCTACATATCAATTTGGTTAGGTAGACCTGGAAGAAAAACAAACAAACAAACCAACCAGTTTACAGACACAAGGAATTTCAAACTTTCAGTTCTAAAGGCTCAACTTAGTTGGGATTTGAATGAAAAAAATCTTGCTGTGGTCAGGCAAGAATTTAATGAAGCATTTCCTCCTTTTATACACTGTCACGCATTATTTTTCCATCTTGTGCATTTGAGTTTTCTGTCAATTAAAAACTAAAGGGATTATTTCATTCAAAGGGAGAAACATACCAAAGGCATAACATGAAATATCCCCTGCCATGGAACTAACCACAGTGTACATCAGCTGGAGTGCTGGGGTCCTGGAAGCTTTGCTGCTCATGTGCAGATATCACACCATCTGTCTCTAATGGGAGAGAGCACAGCATTGTGAGCAGGGAATACAAGCCCATATGCTTAATGGCTCCCTTCCAAGTCAGGAAAGTCCAAAAACTTGACCTGTTTCTCATTTTCCTTCATACTGCCAGATAAACCCATTATCCATGTTTCCCTCCTACAAGGGCAGCTCTTCCAACTGCTCTCTTAAAGAAAAAGATCATTTCTTGAAGTTCTGCTTTTGTGAGCAGTTTGAGAGCACCAGGTGTGTGGGCAAGGAGAGAAAATGATCTTGGTTAAAAACAGCCTAGATTTTCATTTCCAGATGGCTGCTGGAGGCAACGGCAAACAGTACAGTCAGTTAAAATGTATGATAAATATCTAAAATTACTCTTTTTAAGAAAGAAAGAGTCTATTGGCTGTGAGGCAATTTAGAAGAAATAATCTCAAGGTATCTTTTTTCTTCTCATTCATTAATGTTTCCAAATCTCTATTTTTTTCCTGCTTTATTCTGTCTGTTAGATAGCTTCTCTCTTTCTTCAAGTAATGGTTTATTTACCAATTACTTTCTTCATAGTATGACAGGATGATGGATTTTGAGATTGGGGAAAGATACTCCAACTCAGTCCTAAATCAGCTGCTGTTTGTTATGATATTTTAAATAGGCTTGCTAATTTACCAAGATAGTCCAGGGAACATTTTCAAACACTAGAATGTGGTTGGTGTCTGAAAGGCAACTAATGGCTTGATGCTGCAATCACTGTATAGCCAAGGTTATATGGAGGTCAGACCCTGGCATATGCACATGCAATGGAACATGTGCATAGTAGTACAAATAGAATGTTCCAGGACATGGCACACAATTGCAAAGTAATCAGTGAAGTCTGAAAGCAGGATCCTGTGTTCTGCTGATCCTTCTATTTGTGGCAACATAATATATGAAAATCTGTTGTCATACACACTGTCTAAAACACTGAGGGATAAAGAGAATCAGGAGGAAAGAACCCATGAACTAGAAAGCTCTTATTAAAGCACAAATCCCACTGTAACATCACCAAGATACATAAATGATTGATTAAAAAGGCTAGAAAAAAAAATATTTTAAATTCCTCATAATAGTCAGGAGAAATGTTCCTTTTATATTTTTTTTCTGCAACATCTCTTAAGGATGGGAGTTTGGCCCTTTATGTGTTTTAAGACTACAGTCATATAAAAATGGTTAATTTTAAAATTAGATTTGCAGTGCTCATGTTTGTTTTTTGATGTATAAACTGTTCCTGTCAGCACCTCTGTGCTTGGGTACAAAATTGGAATTTATATATAACTGTATATTTTTAAATTATGATATATGTCAATTTTAAAAGAATAATTTCATTTTTTAAGTCCAGAAACCAACACCTCCCATTCTGCCTCAGTTGACAGGAAGCCTGGATAATTTGGAAATCTACAGATTTGTGAGTAATTAGGGGAAAAACAACCCTGAGTAAAGGCTGTGAATTGAGTAGAGTCAATCACCTGCTCCCCAAGACCAACTTTTGGACCAGGTTTCCCCAGCTCCCTAAGAAAGACCCAGTCACAACCTGACTCCTCTGTGGGCTCCTACCACATGCAGTTGTTGGTGACAGATTTTGTTCCATCATTCACTATTTTTTGACTCCCTAACATAGATCCAGTACCTGGAAAACAAAATAACAGATCTGGATGTTAAGCCTTCTGTTCTTCAGTAACAAGGAAATTCTCTAAAAATAAGAATGAAACCCAGATCTCCTTCTCATGCACCTGTCACATTTTCTAAACCAGGTCAATTTGTATTTTTACCATTGCTTTAATTCCAAAACATCTTCCTGGCCCTATGTACATAATATCCCTATGAAACGGTATCTATATTTATAAGGAGGGGACTCACAGTGTAAATCTATTTTGAGATTAGGAACTAATTCAGGTACCAATGTCCTACGCTCCTGTACGAAGACTTCCACATTTGGGTATCTCTAGAGAAATGTTCATGTGATGCTGAGGAGCAAGGTTTTCCCATGGCTAACAGATCTGTCTGCTCTCAAGCTACACATTTGCATTTTCCTTCCAGGATTGTATTGAGACAGGAGAAAATCTTGACAAGAAACATAATGAAAAACAAGGAATAGTGACATCACATAGGGTCAGTCAATATTCATATGGAAACACTACTGACCCTGAAACATTGTACCTAAAATGACTTCTGGTTCCTTTTCCATAGGCAGGATTACTCACTTCAGTTGTTCTGTCTGGCTTACCACCTTTCAGGTTGCTTAGACAGGATAAACTAATGGCATGACCATGCTGGAAGTAGGTTAGCAGTCAGCAGGGGATCACACAATTTCATCTACTACCCATATCAAGAACACATCTATTAGTCAACTAAACATGTCTGGGACAAAATATAGTCCCTAATTAGGTCCTTTATTAATTACAGAGCAGGTGTTTGGGGCCTGAATGTAATAATATGTTGGGGCTTTTGATGAAAAACTTGTCTTTAGTAATCACCACAACAGCAATGCAATTTTGTGGTGAAGGTTATATGAACGTGCATAACAGAACACCTTAAATTAATTCATAGCAATAGGCTTTGCATTAAGTTTGAGCCATAATAATTTTAATCAGATCTGGAAAGGAAAACAAAACTCTTAATCAAAAAGCATGCTGACAGCTGCTCAAGATCTCAGAGAAAAGAAGTAGGTATTAATACCTGTGGGGAAAGCAGTGCAGGAGCTTAGCACGTTGCAGAGCTCTTCTCATAGGAGAGTAGTTTTGTTTTCTACTGAAATGCACAGGGATGCATCCCCTGTAAATTCTTATGTTTTCCACTAGTAATTTTAGTAACCAATCAATTATATGGATAAACTCACAATTCAGGTGTCTCTGAGTTTGGTAATCTTAACCCTGTTCCAGTTTTTATGAACTACTACTCCAAAAACTTTCCTGCAATTAAGACCTTGCTCTGGGTTTGTATTTAGGTTCTAGCACCTGGCAAGTGCACAGGTATCTTTGTTTAAAAAAAAAATAAATCAGGAAAGTCAATTCACCCTTGCTGCCTTTGTTTTCCCCTTATAAAATGAAGATGACATAACTTCTGTCACAGAATAAATTGAAAATAAATTCCTCAAAACTTATAAGAGTTCTTAGGTACTTTCTGCTCAGGATGGAATTAGAAAAAAATAATATTTTTTTTGTAATCTGTTTTCCTCAGTCATATACCTTCCACTTTAATCTTTTCCTCCAGTACCTTCCTCTGAAGCCCTTGGAGGTCCTTTCTCTTGAAAGCAAAAACCCAAAAGAAAACATCTAGGCTAGATCCTCATAGATAGGTTTTTGAAGTAAGAATGAGATAAAACTGAAAAAGACAGTGATTCTCAAATCTTCGGTCAGTTTTATTCTAAACCCTGGAGAGGTATCAACTCTGCTAATGCTTTATTTTTCTGGAAAAAATGTCCTATATGCTTAATCTATGGCCATAATCCTGGTCCAGATGCAAACACTAAGTATGTCTTCTTGTTTTCTCTCAAGGACTCCATCTTTTACACTCTGATACTGCTTTTTGAGTTGAGAGCTCAAGTGGTAAAAGATCTTATCTTTTTTTTTCAACCTAAGTGTAATTATTGCCTTCTCTGTTCTAGACAATTGCTCCACGGTTACATAGCTCATGTAGGATGTGAGATCCAGATTCAGCTCCCTTTGAATGAACTAAATCATTCCTTCTGTTTTCTTTAACTGCGTTGTAATTTTAAGATGGCAAGACACTTACTGCCTCCAGTTGGTATGCTACCACAATAGTGAAATGAATTCAAAAATTCCTTGGGATAAACAGAGGTTACACATAACATGGGTTTCTTGGGTAGGATTTTCTCAGTTTCTGAACAATTTCTTGGTATCCATGTGCCCTCACCCCTACTTTTCAGTTTAGTGTTAATCTTGCCTTGCTTAGCAGAATTCTGGAAAGGACGTCATTTTCCCACTTTCCTTTTGAATAACTTATCTGAAAATGGAGTTCAATTATACCATCACCAACTTTCCCTTTTCCCTCTCTTCTTCTGTCTGGACCATTCCAGTCCAAAACACAAATCCAATCTCACTGTTAAATAGAGCTGGGTCAGATTCTGTTTCTACCACTCAGGGAGCTGAGGAGGGCTACACACTTCTGAAATCTTCTTGCAGTTTATAGGTTAAAATTCCCAATGACAGGTAATTTTAGCCTTACTTTTGCACCCTTCCTAGTTTCAAAATTTTTTCAAAGCTCTTCGTTCGTCTGCCCTTTGTCCCTTTCTTAATTCCTCTTCAGCTCACTGAAGAACAGGATACCACCTGTCTAAGCTTCCTTACTCATTGGTTGACCGGGTGTGCAATACTTCAAGGCCTTGGACATGGTGCCCCACAACATCCTTCTCTCTAAGTTGAAGAGATATGGGTTTGATGGGTGGACTGTTCAGTGGATAAGGAACAGGCTGGATTACAGACTCACTGAATCTTAGGGGTTGGAAGGGACCCCGAAAGATCATCTAGTCCAACCCCCCTGCCAGGCAGGGTCACCTAGAGTACATCACACAGGAACTTGTCCAGGTGGGTTTTGAATGTCTCCAGTGAAGGAGACTCCACAACCTCTCTGGGCAGCCTGTTCCAGTGCTCTGACACTCTCACAGTAAAGAAGATTTTTCTGATGTTTACATGGAACCTCCTATGCTCCAGTTTGCACCCATTGCTCCTTGTCCTATCACTGGACATCACTGAGAAGGGCCTGGCTCCATCCTTCTGACGCTTGCCCTTAACGTATTTATAAACATTGATAAGGTCACCCCTCTTCTCCAAGCTAAAGAGGCCCAGCTCCCTCAGCCTTTCCACATAAAGGAGATGTTCCACTCCCTAATCATCTTTGTGGCTCTGCACTGGACTCTTTCAAGCAGTTCCCTGTCCTTCTTGAACTGTGGGATCCAGAACTGGACACAATACTCCAGATGTGGCCTCAGCAAGGCAGAATAAAGGGGGGGAGGAGAACCTCTCTTGACCTACTAACCACACCCTTTCTACTAGACCCCAGGATGCCATTGGCTTTCTTGGCCACAAGGGCACATTGCTGGCTCATGGTCATCCTCCTGTCCACCAGGACCCCCACGTCCCTTTCTCTTACACTGCTCTCCAGCAGGTCAGCCCCCAACCTGTATTGGTACATGGGGTTGTTCTTCCCCAGATGCAAGACTCTACACTTGCCCTTGTTGAATTTCATCAAGTTTCTCCCTGCCCAACTCTCCAGCCTTTCCAGGTCCCACTGAATGGCAGCACAGCCTTCTGGTGTGTCAGCCACTCCTCCCAGTTTTGTGTCATCAGCAAACTTGCTGAGGGTACACTCTGTTCCCTCATCCAGGTCGTTGATGAAAATATTGAACAGTACTGGTCCCAGCACTGACCCCTGAGGGACTCCACTAGTCACAGACCTCCAACTAGATTCTGTCCCATTGACCACAACTCTCTGATGGTCTCCTCCAGAGGGTAGTGGTCAATGGCTCCATGTCCAGATGGAAAATGGTGACAAGTGGTGTCCCTCAGGGGTCCATACTGGGACTAGTGTTGCTTAATTACTTCATTAATGATATTGACAGTGGCATTGAGACCATCCTCAGCAAGTTTGCTGATGACACCAAGCTGGGTGGGGCGGTCGATATGCCAGAGGGATGGGATGCTATCCAGAAGGACCTGGACAAGCTGGAGAAGCAGGCCCAGGTGAACCTCATGAGGTTCAACAAGGCCAAGTGCAGTGTCCTGCACCTGGGCCAGGGCAACCAGAAACATCAATATAGGTTGGGGGAAGACATGCTAGAGAGCAACCCTGTGGAAAAAGACCTGGGGGTACTAGTGGATCCAAAGCTGGACATGAGCCACCAATGTGCAATTGCAGCCCAGAAGGCCAACCACATCCTGGGGTGCATCAAAAGAAGTGTGGCCAGCAGATCAAGAGAGGTGATTCTGCCCCTCTACTCTGCCCTGGTGAGACCTGTACTCCTCACCTGTATCCAGCTCTGGAGCCCCCAACACAAGAAGGATGTGGACATGTTGGAGCGTGTCCAGAGGAGGGCAACGAAAATGATCAGAGGGCTGGAGCACCTCTCTTATGAAGACAGGCTGAGGGAGTTGGGGTTGTTCAGCCTGAAGAAGAGAAGACTCCAGAGGGACCTTATAGCGACCTTCCAATATCTGAAAGGAGCCTATAAGAAGGCTGGGGAAGAGCTGTTCACTGTTCACTGGAGCATGTAATGATAGGACAAGGGGTAACGGTTTCAAGCTAGAGAAGGGTAGATTTAGGTTGGACATTAGGAAAAAGTTCTTTAATATGAGGTTGTTGGATCACTGGAACAGGTTGCCTAGAAAGGGGGTGAGGGCCCCATCCCTGGAGACATTCAAGGTCAGGCTTGATGGTGCTCTGAGCAATTTGTTCTAGTGTGAGATGTTTCTGCTTATTGTAGGGGTGTTGGACTAGATGACCTTTAGAGGTCCCTTCCAACCCAAGACATTCTATGATTCTAATTATGCAGCTCATTCCTGACTTCCTCTTCACCTTTGTATTTTTACTTGCTTCCACCTAGCAATAACTACATTGGGGGTCTGATCTGGATTTTCTTCTCCTGTTTATCTTATCCCCTCCTCAGCTCCCTTCTGAAATTAACTGGACAGGATACCTAAATCAATTATTTTTCCTTTCTATGTCTTTTCAATTAAAAAAAAAAAATCCCTTCACCTCTGCATTCCCCAGTAAAGCAAGCAGTCATACTTCATTTATCTCTCTATGACACACTAGACCAGACAAGTCTCCCCAGTTAATACATCACCACCTTTCATTCTCTACCCAACTTTTGATTCTGAGCTGTGTGCTTCACATTGAACTTTTCACTGTTTTACCTTTAACATTCCTAACAATGTCTTAAAAAAAAAAATCTTTATCTGTTTGAATTTAGTGCACTACTTTTCAGAACTGTTACAGATATCTTCATCTTTCTTTCTTCTACCGAATTAAGGCATGTTCTACTTCTAGATACACTGGAGATTGTGCTTTTATTTATGTATGTTAATACTCAAGTAACTTGATTTCAGTCTTTACCTCACTAGGTCATTCAGACCCCAGTTTGGCAAGACTAGGGGCAAAAAAGCAAAACAGACAATTGTAATCAGAGTTAAAAAATCAGGCAATTATTGGAAGCAGAATAGTTACTATATGTGATAATTAAGAACGACATATTTAGTTTTTGAGAACTCATTGTTTAAGCACTACTGGATTTCTCTAGTAGCTGGTATTACCTCATCAAAGTCTGCAATGATTTCATTCAGCAGGCGCAGACACTCTACTCCTTGGTTATTCATCTCGGTCTGGGAATAGAAGTCAGCAAATCCAGGAATAGAAGCAAACATCACACCAACAGCATCATAAGACTGAGAGTATAATTCCTAAAAGAGCAATGAAGAATAACAAGTTGAAATGGCAATGTAGAGAATGTAATCAGCTGCAATTAAAACAGGTTCCGTATTTTTTTCCTTGCTCAATACTTTAATATCTGAAGTTAGCATTAGTATATTAAGTGTTAGCCAAGTTCAGCAGCAGGAGGCTGACAGCTCTCACATTTTTATCACGGATTTTATGCAGGGTTTGTCCCTTCTCAGAAAGCCTGTTCTTTCTGGTTCTGAGGGGCTACACCAGCAAAAATGAAATAGAATTTTTCTTATATATTTATATGGGAAACCATTTGAAGAAACGAAGGATTCATTTGCAAGTATGAATACCAGAGAATCAAACATGGCTAGGCAAGTAAAAGGAACCTAGTGTTTGTTATTTATTCTGTCTTATAAATATTTGCAGTTGAAAATATATTTCTAAATTTGTTTATTAAGAGGGATCATGTGGGACCATTTAAAAAGTCTAATATGACCTCTTTGTTATGAGTCCTCTCAGCACATTTCCAAGTGGATAATTTATACATCACACTACTGCAGCTCTTTATAAGTGTGTTTATTCATAGGTTTTCAGAGAGCCCTTACTCTGTGGTAAACTGTGGTTCTCCTAAGGTGACTATAGTGCCATTTTGTTGCCTGGCTCTGGGAGAGGTTTCTGCTATTAGGGTTTGGAAGGAGAGAGAAGCAGAAGTGAGGGTGATAATAGAGTTATGGGAAACAGAAAGCAGCTTGTAAGTAATTGGACACAGAAGGCTATTAGGATAAAGTGTGCCCTGGGATAAACTTCCACCTCTGATATTCATAAAACTCACTCTGGTACTGAATGACAGATTCATTATGAATGGGTTATTGCCATTATATATGTGAAAATGTGATATGTTCTTCTCTGAGCCCAAACAAATTTACAGGAACAAAACTAATTTCAACTTTAAAAATGCTAGGGATGTTGCCCCCCAACAACTCCTGGTATGCTTTTCTAGTGGCTAATATACCACAAACACGTGCATTCTCTTTTGTTTTTTTCCTACCTTCAACTTCTGTAGTTTTATCCAATGGTGGATATTTTTACTTCTGGTCTGGCACTTTTCTTTTAACATTCCAACCTGGAGTTGTTGCTTCTGAATGTGCTTGTTAGTGTGCTTTGGGAAATTTTTGTGCACTTTAGGAAAGTATAGTGCTTTTCCCTCATGATAAAAGGACTTGCTGCTGGATGCAATACACATGATGTGAACGCCTCAGCCTCCTTTTCTTCCTTCATCCTGCTTCTCCGTAGAAAAGCATGAACCCCTGCTCTGCACTTTGCTATGCTGCTAATAATGGCCCTTATCCAGACTGTCCCACAGTAGAAGTGGGAAAATTCTGCTAGTTTCCAAGGACACTGCAAAGCTTTGGTTGAGAAAAAACAGGATTGATTCCCTTCCCGCCCTTACACTTTCTTTCACTGAAGGACATCTGCAGGATCATGGAAGCCATACTCTAAGGACACTCTTAATCCCTTTCATAGGTATAGAAAAAAGTAATACATATTAGTTTGTGGATACTTATGGACAACTAGATAATATGTGCTAGGAGACGCATAAATACACTCAGGAATACTCTTTCTTCAGTTTGTGAAGATAGAAAACAACTGGCTGAGCCTTCAGCTGCTCAGTTTTTCTATTTTCGTTAAGAAGCCTCAAGACAGAAATAATACATCCATGAGAAAATGCTTACAGTACACATTTGGGAATTCATTTTTTGAGAACAGAGAAATTAACTTAATGGCCAGACATGAACTGCGGGACTGATTGTACTGAAATCTGGTAGATGTTACAGCCAGCAGCCTCGTGCATAAATCATCCCCAAGTATAGTCACCCGGGAAATTGCCTTACAAAAAGCAGGGGTGGTAGAATTGAATTCAGTGGCAAATTATTGAAGCATCAGCAGTGATCCATGGGGCATCTGTTTGCTTTTGAAGACTATTATACATGCAAGTGTATGCGAATGAATGCGTAAGAGAGGACAAGTATTCCCTGAAAATCCATAATGCAGATATGCCAGAACACATTCATACTTAGTATGGGGGTCTGTTCCATTTGCAGTGAAGCATTTTAACCAGGTTGCTTTCACACACACATTTTCTCATATGCAGAGCAGTGTTTTTATGGCAGTTTAATACCCGTGGAGTGCAAAATTTCTCAAGAGGTGAATTTCTAAAATGGTGATATTAAAAATCACACCTTCAGAACACAATGATTCCTCATTGAGTTGTCTAAATCATCTGGCTACATCCGTTTCCAAAATGTACAACCAGAAAAAGGTAGCCTTGATTCTTTTTTGCTGCACAATCAATAGATATGTCAGTGCTGGCAACCTGAATCTTGCAACATTTGTCACATACTCATTATAAAAAGTAATTTCAGCATTAGATGAAGAAATTCCAGTTTGATCATACAGTAGCCTTTATTCACAGATGATATTAGAATATACATTTGCCTTATTTCAGATAAGGAATAAATGACTTACTACTGTCTCCAGAAGCAAATGCTGGACTTTTCTATATCCTTTCAGGAATATGTCTTCATATTCTGTCTTAAAAGTATCCAGAAACTCCATCATCAAGCTTTTCTTTTTGTACTATGCTCTTTAGGAACACAGCCCTTCATTATGTTTCTGAAATAGGTATTTTGTCAACTGCCAAAAAGAGGCAATTCAGGGGCAACATGAATTGGCAAAATGTTCTCTTGGGTCTGAAGATGCAAGAGGCTCAGGTCTGTTGCAGCCTGTTGCAAAGACTCCTTCCACAATAACTGCCAGGGCTGTAATAATACTTCTGCAACACTGGGCTTTCTTAAGGTTACATAGACATTCTGTTAAATTTTAGTACCTTTTAAGAATACCAGATTTTTATAGACTCATAGGTTGGAAAGGACCTCTGAAGATCATCTAATACAGTACCCACTCAAAACAGGGCAAATTAAGTCAAGTATCTCATGACCTTGTTCTATTGAGGGCTGAATATCTTAAAGACTGGAGATTTCACAACCTCTCTGAGCCCTGAGTCAGTGACCACTTTCTCAGGGATTTTTTTTCCCCTTGCATTTAACTGGAATTTTTCTTCCTGCAATGTACGTCATTGCCTCTTGTCCTTCCAGCTGCACATTGGAAAAGATTTGACTCTGTCTTCTCTATAAAAATTTATTAGGTAGTTGAAGACAGTGATGAGATCCTTTTTCCTCCTTTTCCTCTTAAGGCTGAATGAACTCAGCTCTCTCAGCCTCTCCTCATTTGTCATGTGCCCCTAATCATCTTGCTGACCCTCCACTAGACTTGCTGTAGTAGGTCCATGGGTCTTATACTGGTGAGCCTCAGCCTGGAAATGCCACTCCAGATGGGGTTCTATAAGTGCAGAATCCTTTACTTTAAAACATGATTGTTTTTTTAACCTGGATCAGATACCAAATATTTGCAGTATTTGTGTAATGAATCCTATCGAGAACTAAGTTCTAACAATTTCCTAAAAGAACTGCTTTTGCTAATTAGACAAAAGTGTCAGAAATAAAACCATTACATACTTCATTATCCCGATCCTTCTCCAGGAAGTGACGGGCAACATGACTGGGTAAAATATTCCGTAGCATATTTTCATTGTGTTCCCTTAACTCCTTCATTTCATTGATTTCTTCTTTTGCTTGAACACGCCACAGAAAATCCAGCCTTGCTGTGTATTCAAGCTGTAGTTCCAGAAAGAAAAAAAAAAAGGCAAAAATAAAACCTGACAAGGCAAGAGTGGATGCTGTATTGTCACCCTGGCAGGCTGCTCCTTCCATGTAACCCCCTTCAGTGCTGCTGAAGATCTTTGTCAGAAAAAAAATACTCTCTCTTTGCCTAGTGTCTCAAAGGAAACTTGGGCAAAATAATATTTGTCACATTACTGCTGTGGTCAGTGGCTAGAAACTGCCACAAAATTATTTTCCTTTTAAAAACCTCTATTAGATAATGGAGTTAGACAGGAGATGAGGTATTAGAAGATATTGGTATTGTTATGAAATAGATATGTTCCCCTTTTCACATGTGTTTTCATATGAAATGGATTTAATAAGAAAATAGCATAACAGTGATTCCAAACATTTTGCAGGGACTGGTAGTTTACTTCTCAAGGATGATCATCTTTCAGCAAAACTATATATAACAGACCAACACACTCCCAAAGAAGACTGTCCAATCTGTGGCCCAAAAATCAGGTAGATCTACTTTTGGGACACACAGCTATTTGCAATTTAAGTCTTTTAAAAGTGAAAAATGTGGTGAATGTAGTGAAAAATAAGGTATTTGATAGTTCCTTGAATGCTCTGTCCCTGCTGTATCGTGGATCCAGGATCTGCAGCCACAGTTCAGCAGGTGCACAGTGGCAGTGCCTGATAGCCCCAGTGACAAACCCCAGTTAAATGGTTTCAGTGCTGTATGTGTACAGAACAAAGGGCATTCCTGCACAGCACAACTTCTATATGCATATATACATCCATTGTGCATTTTTGTATTTATACATTTAAATGCATACTCATATATACATAAAGGACAATTGTCTGCTAGATGAAGTGTGGAACATGTCAGAGTATCATGTTATTTGCCTGAAAGGCCCAAGTGTCAGCATATGGACAAGATAAAACACTGCCAGAACTTTTGGGTGCAGTACACTGATGATGCAGAGTTTTAGTCTGATTTTAAGGCACGTGATATGTAGCTTGCACAAGGGGTGACTTCTTCAGTTACAGCCTTACTGAAAATTATGGAAATATATCTGTGTGCAGTAAACTTAAAGAGAAAATATATTGTGAGGCTTGAGATGCTCTGAGCAGAAGTAATAATCAAACTCCCAGCAGCGAAGTGTATAATACCAGCAAATAAATGCATTTTACATCTGGGAGGGACATCAAATGTTTTGCCAAAAGGTTCTGAGATTAAGGAAGTGGTTGGGGTAGAACTCACCTGCCAAGCTGGAGGAAAACACAACCCTGGAGTGGGTGAGAGTGACTATAAGGGGGTTCAGGCATAGGTTAGTGACTCCTTCACATTTTTGTCACCAGCAGTGACCAGTGGAAAACTGTTCAGGAGAAAATGCAAAGCACTTTGCAAGGGGGCTTGCAGGCTGACTGTTCTCCAGAGAGCTTTCCTTCTGAAAAACTAAAAGTGAACCTTGCTAGGTATAAACTTCCAAAGCTTGTATGTATTTTAACAGTGCTTGACTTGCCCTCTGGATGCTATTACCACCTTTATAAACAATTAATCTCTGCTCCAGTTTTAATATTTTGATCTTCCATCATGTGACTATTAATTTCCTAGATTAATTGCACAAATAGTTGTCAGGAAAAAGTATTTTTAATTTTTTTTCCCAACGTTTTTCAGTTTTCTTCCCCCTTCCTTTTGTTCTAGAAGACAGAGCCCATATCAGATCATAACTGACTTTTATCTCCAGCAGCTGACTGAGAAAGCAACACTGACTGTAATTTTGCAAGGAGTTCTAAATGCCTTTTACAGATTGGTTTGGAGCACGGGCTGCTGGTGGATTCTGACTTCTTTGATGCTTCACGTATTTAATGCCACTACGATAAGAGCTTTGCAAAAAAAAACTCATTAAAAACTTTGCAAACTCATTAAAAAAACAACAGTTTTTGACACTTGATTTTTTATGTTGCTGTAAACGAACATTTCATGTCTCTAAATGTAGCTCAGAATAGCAGCAGCTGCTCTTTACATTTTAGATTACGTCATTCTGGTTCTTTATTATCACATTGTAACATGAAATACTTTTCTTGCACCATCAATGGACAACTGAGATGACACAGTCAGTTCAGAGATAAAGTATGAGGTCTGAAAATAGAAAATTTTTAAAAGATGCTTTGCTGAGTTCTGATAATTGTTAAAGCTAGCAAAATTATAGGTTTGAGTTTTGGATTTATTTTTTTGATTGCATAAAGAAATATTCCTGGGCACAGTGTGCCAATAAAAATTACTTCCTGCAACATTAATCTTGAAATGTCCAGGTTTTCTTGCCGTGATATGTAGCTCTATGACACATCCCCAATTCCAATAGTGAGTGAAGAAAATAGAGATGATGTATTGAACAGAAAGCGTAAGGCTACCTATGTCCTTTAAAGGTTGTACAAGCCAACCTCTCTGCAGACAATTGCCACACAAAAGGAAAGCACAAGGTAAGCATCAGCATTTGAGGAGCTGAATATTCTTCTTTAGAGGACACGAAAAGAGGATTTACAACCCAAAGGAACACTTTCAACCACTGAAAATGGTCTAACTCCAGACAAAACAAGCAATATCCTTTCTTCACTACATGAAAATCCAAATATAGAAAGGATAATGAGGAGGTCTAAAGTGTGATAGCAAAATTAGGTATGTCTCTTTCTCTCTTTTTCAACTGGAATACTGTCCTTTTTTAATTTCCTCATTCCTCCCTTTTTTCTCAAGCAAGAAGAAGGGTCAGGGAGTCATACTTGTTGCAGATAAATTGCCGTGTGGGGATGTCTGTCCTTCACTGCTTCCTGATGCCCGGAGGTTATTAGGTACACAGCTGCCCATGCTGCCCTTGCCTACACCAGAACACTCATCTGGTGTAGGTAAGACCTACACTCAGATCTACAGTCTAAAAGAAAACAGAGGGGATTTTGCCCTCTGTTTTTCTAAGGCCTCTTTTTAGGCCTAATTGGGGTGGAGGAGCGACTAAGTCTGCTGTGGGCAGTTTTATTCCATCTTTGTAATTGCTAAAACCTTCCCTTTTAAGACATAGCAGAAGGTTTCACTCAAGGTTAACAGGCTATTTATATGGTGTATTTTCAATAGAGATGTATTTCTAGAAAAGAAGACCATATAAGGCATTATATTTTGATAAAGATTTAAGGGATAGCTTATGTTCATACAAAGCATTCTACTTAACTCATTAAATAAATAAAGCAGTAAATTAAAACATTTTACAAGAGGATAAGCCTAGCCTCAAAATTATCCACAATACTTCAGCCATGTGCTTTTCCTCAAGTTTAATTTGCAGAAACACAGTTGTGAAATATGTATTAGTCATGTTAAAAAGATGTGCTTCCAGATTAAATTGCATTTCTAACAGGTATTTAGCCTGTTTACCCTGATGTCATGTAACAGTAACACAACTGCTTTTAATTAAGTGTTTAGCACCAGAGACCTTGAGATTTATTAGCTGAAACAGAGGGAAGATTACAAGAAAACTCTGGTCTGATTAGAAAGCCCCACACAACTTTTTATTGAAACTAACTTAAAATTCTGGGTGCCAAAGTGGAGATTAACTTTAAATCACAATGGATAAAGAACAATCATAGAGTCATAGAATATCAGGTTGGAAGGGACCTCAATGACCTTTCAGTCCTACCTTTCTAGCTAAGAACACGGTTTAGATGAGATGGTCCAGCAGTAGTTAGTTCTGAAATTAAAAGTAAGCTTTATCTTGCAAAAGTAATATTTATTTTTTTTTTTGTAAGTCCACCTTGAACGAAGCAGTTTTTAAGCTATTCTACTTCAGAATAGTTCAGCAGTTTGTGAGAAGAAAAGCTCTGCTGGTGGACTTTATTTGATTTACTGTGCTCCTCATCATTTCAGACAATTGAAGTGATGTTCTTTTAATGTGCTCTGGACAAAATTTTGATGTATATTTTTAGTACATATTTATACAGAGACTTTTAGGTTAACTCTGTAATAGGAAATTAAACAATGCAAGGAAATATTCCTGGGCATTGCAATTGATAGAGTGGCCCTATTAATTGTTTGGGAGAACATGATGGAGTTAGCACATCTTAGGGGCTGTTTCCAAGGGTGCTTTGAGTGCAGCCACTCTGGTTTATGGAACAAGGAAGATTAACAGAATGGAAAAAGACTAGGTTGTACTAAGAGGCCTCTGGGCTGGAAAATACCAGCTTAAACACCTTAGATCAGGCTCATGTAGAAGACACGCATTTACACTCAGAATCGTGATCCTGAAGAGCATTGCCTGGATTCTGCCTAATCCTTGCTCTCTTTTAGTGTTTTCTTTCTTAGTACTTGCTCTCACTTTAGAAGATTCCCAACACTGAGATTTGTATCTTTGCGTATGTTAAGATTAATGGGGCATATCATAAGACTTATAACAAATCAGGGATGTTCAGGTCTTATTTGTTGCATATTTTTCCTAAATGGGCTTTATGTTTTGATGCTGAAGTACGTGATTTTCCCTCAAATTTAAGTCTGGGCACAAAGCTTATTTTATCCCTTACTTCACCTACTTACTCATTCCTCATTTCCTCAAAAAGAAGATTAAAAGGAAGAAAATTACTAGAATATTTAGGTCTTGCCTTCTTTTTGCTCTCTTATGGAAGGAATGGAGCCTGTAGGCCTAATGTTGCCTAATGCTCTTGAAGGGAAAGTCTTTAAGCAAGTTGAAGGGAGGGAGGTAGGACAGGTTAAAAGCTTGTGGGTAAGAATTAAAGGACATGCAATGGAAGGTGAAACTGTTGTGGGTGTCTACTATAGACCACCAACCAAAGAAGAAGATGTTGATGAGGCCTTCTACCATCAGCTGGAAGCAGCCTCTAGATCACACTCCTTAGTACTTATGGGTGACTTCAATCACCCTGATAGCTGCTGGAAAGCCCACACAGCAAAGCAGGTTCAGACTAAAAGGTTCTTGCAGTGCATTGATGATAACTTTCTAATGCAGGTAGTGCAGGAACCAACAAGGAGAGGATCTTGCACTGCTGGATCTTGTATTAACAAATAAAGAAGGTCTGGTTGGGGACATTAAGGTTGGGAATAGCCTTGGTGACAGTGACCATGACTTGGTGGAGTTCAGTATTTTACAAGGAAGAAGTAGGGCAATAAGTAAGATTACAACCCTGGACTTCTGTAGGCCTAACTTTGGACTCTTCAAAGATCTACTTGCAGGAATCCCATGGGCTAAGATACTGGAAGGAAAGGGAGCCCAGGAAAGCTGGTCAGTTTTTAAATACCACTTCCTCCAAGCCCAAGATAGGTGCATTCCTTCGAGTAAAAAATCGGGTAGAGGTGGTAAACGACCTGCAGGGATAAGCAAGGATCTGCTGAAGAAAATCTATGGAAAAAAGAAATATACAGTTTGTGGAAGAAGGGACTTGCCACTTGGGAGAACTACAGGCACGTTGTTAGGGTATGTAGGAAGGCAACAAGAAATGCCAAAGCCCTCTTAGAACTTAAACTGGCAAAGGAAGTAAAAGAGAACAAAAAGAGCTTATTCAAATATATCAGTAGTAAAAGGAAGAATAAGGAAAATGTGGACCCAGTGCTGAATGATGATGGAGTCCTGGTAACAGAGGATGCAGAGAAGGCAGAGTTGCTGAATTCCTTCTTTGCTTCAGTCTTCACTAAGACCAGCCCTTATGAACTTCAGACCCTGGATATAGGAGAGGAAGCCTGGAGGAGGGAAGACTCTCCACTAGTCAATGAAGAGTGGGTCAGAGATCAGTTATGTAAATTGAATGTGCACAAGTCCATGGGCCCTGATGGGATGCACCCAAGAGTGTTGAGAGAGCTGGCTGATGTTATCGCCCTACCACTCTCCATCATTTTTGAAAGATCCTGGCAAACAGGAGAGGTGCCTGAGGACTGGAGGAAAGCCATTGTCACTCCAGTCTTCAAAAAGGGCAAGAAGGAAGACCCAGGAAATTACAGACCAGTCAGCCTCAACTCCATCCCTGGAAAAATGATGGAGTGGCTCATTCTGGAGGTCATCTCAAAGCACATGGAAGAGAAGAAGGTTATCAGGAGTAGTCAGCATGGATTTACCAAGGGGAAATCATGCTTGACTAATCTGATAGCCTTCTATGATGTTGTGACCAATTGGAGAGATGCAGGGAGGCCAGTGGATGTAGTCTACCTTGACCTTAGCAAGGCTTTTGACATAGTCTCCCATAACATCCTCCTGAGCAAGCTCAGGATATATGGTATAAAAGAATGGACAGTGAGATGGATTAAGAACTGGCTACACAATAGAGCCCAAAGAGTGGTGATTAATGGAGTCTCCTTCTCTGGAAACCTTCAAGAACTGTCTGGATGAGTTTCTGAGTGACCTGCCCTAGTTTTTGGTCCTGTTCTGGCAGGGGGATTGAACTAGATCTTCAGAGGTCCCTTCCAAACCCTAACATTCTGTGATTCTGTGATTCTGTGAATATGCAGGACAATGTCTAAAGGCAGCTGTGACTGCTGCTTCCTGTAGTGCAGTGGTCCTGGTTGTCTTTAGGTGAGCAGAAACTGCCTAAAGTCAGCATGTGTGACATGCAGCAGCCTAGAGGTTGCCAGCCAGAAGTGATGTGGAGAAAACACCCTGCTTTAGGTGGCTTTTACTCAATACTTTTTTTTTTGTTTTAAATTTGAACTTGTCATACTTCACTCTCCCTGTGCACTGTGTATGGATTCTTGAAATACCTGGTTTCTCAATTCCCCTTCAAGGATATCAGTCTTAAAGTTCTGAGACCCCCAAATCCTGGTTATGATCTAGGTCCGCATGGGAAAATTCTTGTAAGTGGTCTGTGACCCAAAGAAGTTAGTGTTGGTGCTTAAAAGCAATTTTTCCTCATTTCCTCAGATCTGGTGTTTTCCCTTTATGAACATACTAAGCTATTTCATGGGTGTTTTATTATTTATTGTTTGTTATTCCATTTCTTTTTTTTCAGTTGTATGCCTATTCAAGAGCACTGAAGCAGGCAGGTGCCACTGGAATTGCACATGTACCTAAGATAAATGAAGTCACATTTGTTCCTTCAATTTCTATTAGCAAATGCAATATAGCTTGAGTGTTGCTGAATATAATATTGCACATGTTCTTTAAGAATGCTAGGCAGTGTCAGATGTGGGCTTTCTTTAATCAGATTCTACATATGGTTTATTAAATTGTTAAAGGTCATATGCTCAAGTGGATAAAAAGGCAGTTGGTATTTTGAAAGTAATTATTGTCACATCCTGCAATTGCAAGTGATATAGGGAATGGTTAAAGCAAATGTTTGCATTACCTGTTGACCATGATAAAATACAGCTAAAAGGAACATTGCCATCAGTAGTAAAGATGCCTCCTTTGTACCCAGGAAGTCTGTGCTGAAAAAAAAACCACAAAGTAAAATACAGTTATTGATTTGTTAGTGTTGTAATTGTTCAGAAGTTTCATTTTACAATGCACTCTGGTACTTACTGTTTTTCTTTTAAAAATCCCCTGTATTCAAAAATTTAACTGAGCAATAATTAGTTCAAGAAAACAGGAGTGTAACTAGAGTGCTCACTGTTTGGAGAAAAGATTGTTAAATAACTAAATTGTAGTCTATAGTAGGTACACAGAAGGTGATGAGCTTTCTCTTTCACATATGATATGCAAGCTGTGTGTCAGTCATTTTCTTTTCCTGAGAGAAAGAGGAGCTTGGTAAACAACCATGAACATCACAGCCATGTGGAGTGCAGGGGGTGGGATCTGGATGGGGTAAGGTTGAGGCTGGAGCTGGGAAGGGGAAACCACCAGATTGTCAAAGTTAAAGCCCAGTGAATAGGCCTACAGATAAAAGATGGACCCCAAAACAGTTGCTGAAAAGTAAACATCCCCAGATTGTGAGAGAGCTTCAGAGATAACAGGTGAGTTAGGGAAGGAATGATGAATCTAAGGGAAATTAAAAAAAAAAAGGCAAAAAGAAATTAGGACTGGTATTACTGAGCCACAAAGAGGAGTGCAGAGAAGAAATGTCCGCCTATGACATGAGAAGTAATGGAAAGTCTTTCAGATCGTGGGGAAGCAATGATGAGCCAAGAAGGCCGTATGAAATCTGCTGTATGAAATCGCTGAGATGCTGTGTGTGGAGCATGCAAAAGTGTGACAAAGTAAGGTGAAAGGGGGCCAGAGCAGGTAAAAGGGGTTTAAAATCTGAGGCAAAATTACAGTTATGTGCAAAGATGAAAAAAATGAAGAAACTGAGTATCTCTCTAATATCAGGGAGTTTTAAAAAGTCAGAAATGAAGAAGTTGGGAACTGGTAGGGCAAATCTTATAGTAAAAAAAAAGGGAGAAAGAACCAAATTTGGAGGTGAATCAAACATGAATACTTGGCAATTATTTTGTTGAAGGGAGATGAAGAAAGATGAGGAAATGGTTAAGAACTGCCTAGGCCTCAAAGTTATGAAAAATAGTAAACAAAGGAGTAAACAAGGAGTGAAAGTTGGAAGAGATTTTGAGACGATCTTCTGTCTACCTTCAGATCTAAGAATAAGGCAAAGTCCAGACCCTGAAGCAATTTTGTGTAGTAAATTTGAAAAAAAGATCATGTGATATTTGTCAGAGGAGGCTTCCTATGACAGAGGAATGAGAGAGAACAAGATAGAACTTGATGGAGACAAAACAAGGAAACTTTCTTGTGAGACAAATAAGTGAACTGACTTTGTGGGCCTAATGAAGAGTTTACTGTAAGGAAAATCACTACGAGATGAGTTCAGTATAGAACAAAAATCAGACAGAAAACATCTTTGTCATCTGCCAATTCAAATGCTTCCTATTTTGAATACAACCTGCCAAAGATTTCATTCCAGAAGAGGCAAGGCTAAGGGCAGCAGCCTCAAAGGTCTTAGGTATGAACTCATCTGTTACTGCATACTTTGATAATCTTAACTATAGCCACAAATATATTAGGTAGATGAGTTTCGTAGGGACTTGTAAAACCTTTTATTCAACTAATTTGTATAGCTAGAGAAAACAGATACGTTTCTAGGCACACAGCTTTGAACCTCGTGCTCCCTAATGTCAGAGTTGAAGTTCAGGTCCTTGTCCTGAGTGTGGAGCATCTCAGCTGGATTTCTTATGTCCTAGGCTGTTGGCCACTCCAGAGGATATTCCTGGCCCTTTCTTCCTCTTCTGGGATAAAAGCCACTAGAGACTTTCATTGACACAGGTAATGGAAACTACTCTGAATTCTCAAAGATTTTCACACAAAGGAGAATCTTTATTTGCTGTGCTTGATTACTAACAAAAATTAAAGGCAGTGATCATGATTTCCACTTCTAGTCACTTAATCAAACTGTTGCTTATTGCCATGTAATATTTGTAATATTTCCTGGGCTCTGCTGTGGATAATGCTATATGACCTGTGGATATGCTATATGACTTATCATTATTCTGTAGGAGCATAATTAGCATTAGAAAAAGGAATAGCGTTCCAAATATTTAACACCTTGCTACTGTCGGAAGCCAGCAAGGAAATATATGCATGCAGAACTTCACTGTTTGAAAGATGCAACTGTTGTGAGAACTACCTGCACTGTAAATCCATGTTTTTCTGTCATTCTGAGGATCTTCACCTGGCATGCACTTCGAAGCACAGGAAACTGCAAAACTAAATTTATCAAAGTATCAAAGACTGAAGCAGTGTTTTTCTGAACGAGCTACTTCACTGCTGCTCTGGATTCAGTTATTGCCACACTTGATACACCTCAGACTCTGCAAAATACTGTGGCTCTTCTGTCCTCTTCAACTCCTCTTACTGGGAAGGAAGAGTGGGAGGAGAAGTCTGTCATTCAAATGCCCTCCAAGAAAATGGGATCATCCTTGTATTCCCTGTGTCTTTCACAGCTACATGTTTGAAATTTATACAATTAAAACCTAGTCCCTAAAAATAAGTTGTTCACTCCTGTTTTCTTAAACTGAGGTGAGTTTCAGTCAGTACTTCTGGAGTTTTCAAGAACAGAAGCAACCAATGTATATGCACTGTAATAATATTTTTAGGAACATGGATAGACTATAGGAGACATGAGAGCTAAACTCTGCTCGATATTTAAATGTCCTCATGAAATGATGACTTCAAGAAAAAGCCCCAAGAAAAAATCACATTATACATCTTTTTGGATTAGTCATTGAGTTGTGCAACCATCACTCCATACTTAACTGTGGTGCTATTTAATATGCATATACTCTGGCAAGACTTGTCCCATTAGTTCTCTAAAAGCAGTTCCTAAAGGCAGCTGTGAACACTTACTCTCCATTGTGGTTAAAGTTGTCATATTGCAGAAAAAGGGAAGCATAAATGGTCTCAGTCAGCAGAGAATAGATTGCAATCATGATGAGAAGGACTGCCAGCTTCAGGACAGAATTGAGACGAAGGAAGACTGCACAAGTCACCATTGCCAGCACACCAGTGAAGACAAAATACTAAATAGAAAACAGCAGTGGTTACTTTCAGTGATCAGTAACTACATACTCACTCTATAAATATCTACATAAACGATCAAGTGATCAAAAGTACAAAAAATGTTGTGCTGGATTTCTGTTCTTAGGGTACAAGACACTTTGAAAAATAAGGCTTTTGCCAAAATAGAATGGGAAATTACAAGTTCTCTATTTTGCATGGCACCTCCCTCCTAGTACAAATTCCTCTCTGAGCCTTTCTGGAATTTCATTGTATTAGAAGGGAAATGACAACTTATATGGTGAAAAGAGGAACGGGGGAGATGCTGCATGTAGTAGTTTGCTAAGGAAAAGCCAACTGAGAGAAAATAATTTATATTCCTTTGGATTCTGAACTTCCACAAGACCAATATTAATTGGGATGGGAGAATCATGTTCCTGCCTCACTCTTTTTTCCCATGCTACTTGAAAAGAGGATAAAGCCACAGGTTTGTGGGGTGTTTTTGTTTGTTTTTTTTTTTTTTTAATTTTAAATATTGCAGGTCCAGCTTAGTTACATTACTCTCTTAAAATGCGATGCCTGAAAGTTTTATTGGTATCTCATTTTCTGTGTCTTCATTGTCTCATTTTTCTCAATGATTAGTCATCTGTCAAATGCAATCCATGCAGCTGATACTGGATATAGAGAGAGAATCATGGCCATGAGCCATTCCAATTTAAAACAGCAACACCAACACCCCCAGTCCAAATGTAGTTTAAATTAACTCCCATCATACAGCTTTAGGAGACATAGTATCTATTTTTCTGAGTACAGTTTTTCTACAGTACGGTTCCTCCTGCAATTTGCATCCCTGCAATTTGTGGCATACTGCTGGCACTATCATGACACTGCCTTAGGACTTTCTAAGCAACGTAATTCTTTTATCTGCATATGACCAACACATTGATTTTGTTGCCTGCTTGCTTATCACAGAGAGGACCTTTTTTGCTTTAAATGCAACTTTAACTACAGCAGAATGTCTGCTGGGTTTGCTATGTAGGAAGTATTCACAGAATCACAGAATCATCCTGGTTGGAAAAGACCTCAAAGATCATCAAGTCCAACCATAACCTAAATCCACCCACCATAACCTTTATCTATCTGTTCAATGTTTAAATCATATCCCTAAGCACCATACCTACATTCTTTTATATACTTCCAGGGATGGTGACTTCACCACCTCCCTGGGCAGCCTGTTCCACTGTTCAACCACTTTTTCAGTAAAGAAACGCTTCCTAATATCTAGCCTAAACCTCCCCTGGCACAATTTCAGGCCTTTCCCTCTCGTCCTGTCATTATTCACTGGAGAGAAGAGACCAACTCCCACCTCCTTACAACCTCCTTTCAGGTAGTTGTAGAGAGCAATGAGGTCACCCTTCAGCCTCCTCTTCTTCAAACTAAACAACCCCAGTCCCCTCAGCCTCTCCTCATAGGACTTGTCCTTCAGGCCATTCACCAGCCTGGTAGCTCTTTGGACATACTCCAGCAACTCGACATCCTTCTTGTAGTGAGGAGCCCAGAACTGAACACAGTATTCAAGGTGTGGCCTCACCAATGCTGAGTACAGAGGCACAATCACCTTTCTACTCCTGCTGGCCACACTATTCTTGATGCAGGCCAGGATGCTGTTGGCCTTCTTGGCCACCTGGGCACACTGCTGGCTCACGTTAAGTTGGCTGTCAACCAGCACCCCCAGGTCCTTCTCCACCATTCAGCTTTCCAACCACTCATTCCCAAGCCTGTAGCTTTGCATGGGGTTGTTGTGACCAAAGTGCAGGACCCAGCACTTGGCCTTGTTAAACCTCATACAATTGACCTCAGCCCATCGATCCAGCCTGTCCAGGTCTCTCTGCAGAGCCTTTCTAGCCTCAAGCAAATTGACACTTCCACGCAGTTTAGTGTCGTCTTAAAACTTACTTAGGAAGGACTCAATTCCCTCATCTAGATCATTAATAAAGATATTGAACAAGATTATTAGTCTCCATTATTAGTCTTCATTATATTAATATGAATTAAATAATGCGTTTTATGGCAGTAGGTTCATTGAATCATTGCTCAATGTGTTTCCAGCATAAAGCTTCTGCATGAAGTTCAAAGGTTGAAACTTGGCTGTAATGCCCTATTAGACTATAGGATTAAATCCTTCTGTGACCTGCCTCTGCTTTTTCTATCAGCATATGGATAGATGCAGAAGTTCAGCTTCACAATGTTGTTGAGTCACCTGACTCCACCACCAGGACACAGGGCATTGATTCCAGGTAGTGGTTGCCATGTAACCTTTGTGGATCTGTGCCTCAGATTGAAAAGTTCCCTCAGAAATACCTCAGGACAGGAACAGATGTCCGTAAAAGATGCAGATGAATTGAACGTCTGGTTCTTCAGGGCTACAGGTTTGTCAAAATCACACCATAGCTGTGAAGAAAGAAAAAAAAAAATCAGGGCTATTTAAATCAGGGCTATATTGTGCACTGGTGATGAAGTGCTTGTGTGGCTGGGTTCAGAGATGGAACTGGTGGACCTGCTGCTCTCCATGCTAGCTCCCTAGCTGGCACCAAAGACTAAATGGACAGTAAGGAGACATATTGTGGCGATGAAATGGAAAGGAGGGAGCAATTCACACGACAGACATTCAGCATCTGAGTAGCCTTCCTATGTTCTCCTGTTGCCAAAGGGGAAAGATGAGCTCCTCTGGGGGTTTCAGAGGACTGCTGTAAAACTCTTAAGAATTACCCTCTCAAAATGTTTATACTCCATTATAAACTATAGAGAAGAATACTAAGTTGGGAGCATAGAGTCAGACTGCATGTGTGCACTTGTCTGCAACCATGTTTTTTTCTGCTACATTGCTATGGACAGGATTATACCTCTACATGTGAGACATGGCATCATGCAAAATTGGCTTGTGTCGAAGCATAGTGATATGTCCAGAACTACAACTGTGATGTCTAGAATAGAAGGGAATGAAAATTCATTCATGATACAATGTTTTTGAGAATGTAATACTGCCTTTTGCTGTTATGATCTGCTTAATTTTAATGGTATTTCAAACCAACTGTATTACATAAAAACAAACCAGCAGTGTTGATTTGCAATACATCATGGTCTTAGAACACTGGAAAAAAATCATTAATGTTTTCACGATGTAACAGTTAAAGCAGATGGAGTCTCCTGTTACATATATTAATCCAATCTGGATGTTTATACTAGGTCATTTCATCAACCTGGTAAGTACCAGCTATTTCCCCTGTCTTTCCTTCCAACAGAATTAGAAAGTTTGCTTAATGAGGCCCGTTTTCTTATAATTAAATTCTGATGAATTTTGATCTTGGAACTCTCTTGTTTGTTCTTTCAGCAATTGATTCAGCTCGGCAATGCAGCAACTTTTTTTAGGTTGTCTGCACAGTCCTCCATGACAACAGAGAGTTAATGGTAATTCTTGCACATTTCTGAGGTGTAGAGCACCTCTCTGCAGGGCAGACTGCCATGAGAACCACTCTGGGTGTCTTTTAAAAAGACATTGAGGATCAGAAACTGTATTCTAATTTTGTATCAATAAAAATGGACTCGATGTAAAGAACCACAATTTGCCCCCCTGGCAGAACCAAAGCCTTATGGCTCTTGTTAGAAAGCATCTGAGTCTTAGCCCCCACCCCAGCTGAGTGCACTGGAACTCAGTGGGTGCACATAGCTGCAAGGCTGAGCTGCATTACCTGCTCTAATATGCATGCAGGTCCCTCCTGAGCAAACAATTGTTATGGCAGAATTTTGACATAGAAAATAATGAAGTTATATGAATGTTGTGATTTCCTGCAGAGCCTGGGACTCAGTGATTCAAGTAATTGACATTCTAAATATATGACAATAAATAGAACTGTTTACTGATTTATAGAAACCCACTGTTAAGACAGTAAAAAGAATTATATTTCTTTTGACTTTTTATTTATTTATTTGTTTTTGGTTAGCTATCCCACAAGATTGTAGTGGACACAATCTTAAAAAAATATCCACAAGTTGTAGAAATTTTGTTATTATCATATCCACAGCAAATTGGGTATGGATAGCCCTTTGGAGGTCATGTTGTTTCAAGAGTAATATTAATTCTACTAAAATATTTCCTGACAAATATTTGTCCAACATTGTTTTAAAACCTTGAAATTCTACAACACTCCTTAGTGATCTATATTATAATCATAGAATGGTTTGGGTTGGAAAGGACCTTAAAGATCACCTAGACCTAGTGTACCACCCCTGCATGGGCAGGGACACCTCCCACTAGTCCAGGTGGCTCCAAGCCCCATCCAACCTGGCCTTGAACACTTACAGGGAGGGGGCATCCACAGCCTCCCTGGGCAGCCTATTCCATTGTCTTACCACCCTCACACTGGAGAATTTCTTCCTAATGTCTAACCTGAATATTCCCTCTTCCAGTTTAAAGCCATTACCTCTTTGTCCTCTCACTCCATGCTCTTATAAAAAACCCCTTCCCAGCTTTCCTGTAGCCCCTTCAGGTGCTGGAAGGCTGCTATAAGTTCTCCCTGGATCCTTCAGTTCTCCAGGCTGACCAACCCAACTTTCTCAGCCTGTCTTCATAGCAGAGGTGCTCCAGCCCTCTGATCATCTGCATGGCCCTCTTCTGCATTCGCTCCAATATGTACCACTGTCCTTATCTTTAGGAAGTTTTCAGCCCTATTTAACTTCTTATAATTTATTGTATTTGTATATTCTGTGTAAGGATAGCAATCAGTGGCAACATTCTTCTTTATCCAACTAACTCTCCTGTCAGTGACTCATTGGTATCATTAAAAAACCAAGACAGGTGTGGAGTCATAGCATATTGCCAACCTGAATTCAATCATGGAAGAATGACAGTAATAGAATGTAATAAAATCTCATATGTGTGAGCAATGGAGAAGGCAAACCCTTGTATTATCAGATTTCAGCATACTTACTGCAATGATATTATAATCGTAATTATTAGTAATTATTACAGGATAATTATTGTTACTGTTGTGTTGCTATAGTTGCTATTGCTATTACTGTCACAAAACGCTTTCATGGTCTCATCTGGAAGGAAACAAATACTTAGAAATTTCAGATGAAAAAACACTGCTCATCCACAGCCAAAAGGTGCCCTACAACAGGAAAGAGTGATGAAAATCTTACTTTTAATGTATCAGTAAGATATTTACCTGATTCTTGTCTCAGGCTTCACCACCTGTCAAGGTTTCTGGCATAATGATCTGCCTAATTAATGCAAAACTGTCTGACATTTCTGAAGACATCCAGATAATAAAGGTTCTGTTGCATTTGTATTTGTTTTATACATCTTATAAAGCTCCCACTCTTTTACCATGTAAACTTGTATAAAGCCAGGCCCACAGTATGCAATTACCAATATTTTTATCTAACTACAGATGCTAAAAAAAACTTGATACATGCATTTCCTCACTAATATATATCTGATATATCATATAGATATACTGATGATACAGTCATATTGATGTATATCAGTATCTAAACTTAGTGGAGTTGTGTATATTAGGAGCCCATCCAGACTACAATCCCTGTTTGGGCAGTAGAGAAAAGAAGTTCTCATTTTTGGGACCAATATGAAAAAAAGAAATCTTAGGGGATGCTTATTTTTCTGTACTGACTATAAGGAAAGCTGAGAGTGACCGTGCCCATAGTTTGTATTGAATCTGGGCCTAAGGGGTTTATCAAGCCACTAAATGAGCAAAGCAATGTTTAGAATTTATGCTTTTAAACTTATTTTTACATGCTGAGATTACAGGCTCAGCTTGACCTGCTCAGTCCTTTCTTTGAAGATGTATTCTGGGTTTGTTGACACTTCTTATTTTTAAAAATAGTCCTAATAATGGGGTAACTGTGAGATGAAGTATTTAATATCTATAAACATTGCCTGGATTAACAGTCTCTAAGGAAGTATATGAGCATGTCATAAAATTACAGATGGTCCTCAAAGGGTAGATATATTGAACAGAAAGTAGTGAAAGGGCTTTAAAAATATATTATACTCATGAGGGAGAAATAATTAGATATTTGGGATGTACATACTTTAAGCAACAGACTGAATTTCCCGAAGCTGTGGTACTTTGCCTTTTATATTTAGATCACAGCTGGCTTATAAACACATTAGTTAGCAAGTCCTGTAGCAAGCTTAATAATTCAGAAATTATATTTTCCTGTCTAATATTCCCTGCTTCCCTATAAGCTTACAATATTGATGATGGCTCCAAGAAAATTAATCAGAATGGATGCAAATATAATGACATTCCTGGCCAGGTAGGTCTCGTTAATCCAGCAGCAAGTTTTCCGAAGCATTAAGGGTAAACATTTGTAATCCTCTGCCGTGGTGATTAGCACGAGAGCGGAGTGCAGCATAATCAGAATGGAAAATTGAATGACCATAGGAATCACCCTGGGATGAAAGAAAAAGAAAACCCAGCATTAAACTTCAAGACAATACCACTGTTAATAAAAATAAATGTATAAATAGTTAGGACTAGGAAACATCGGTTGTCATAAATCTGAGACAATTAGTTTAGAAAAAAACTGAGAGAAAACCAAGACTTCTTCATGTTCCATAGGTTTGCCATTGCTTCTCATGGCTTCTTGCTGAGAAACTGCTGTTGAAGAAACAAGCCAGGGAAATAATTGTCAGTGCCTCTGTCTCTCTATATAGGGTCTGAGTGGCAAGAATGCCCCTTTTGGGACTCAGTTGTCCCTTAAGTTTCTTTCAGAGTAAAATTATTCAGCCTGTAGGATCCTGATGCCAGTTATGTACAAGCTGGTTCCCACTCTTGTAGGCTAGTTTGATCAGGTGAGGATTATTTTGTATACAGCCCAGCTCAGGTGTGTGTATGTCTTGAACTACTGAGGGTCACACAATCTAAAGTGAGTACAATAATACAGCCTGATCAGTGGCCTAAGACAGGGTACAATAAAAACAGAAATGCAAGATTCCCCTCATTTTATTTAAGAGTGGGCCAACTGCAGCTGGCAATCTCATTCGTTTCTAAAAAAGCAAAATAACTGTTCTACTGTTTTCACAGAAGTCTTTAAAATATAAAGCAGATGAAAAGCTGTTCTATGATTCAAACACCATTTGGCATACCCTTTAAATATTGTTCTTCCAAATGTGATCCTTAATCAAGTATTGTTAAGTGTGTATACAGAATAGACAGTTAAAGTCCTTTGAAAAAATTATTAAAACCCATTATTTCTTAAACTTTCATTATATTTTTCTGAATTAATTCGTTTTCTTGCTTAAATCTGGCACCTGAAATCAATTAAGTAGCCAGTGTGATTGGGAAATGTGGTAAATGGTTTTACTTCGTTGAGAAGAAGGCACTCAGCATGTCACAAGGCAAGTTTTTGTCCCCGTTTGTGCCAGTCATTGTCCTTCTGAGTCTCTTTTCCCAAAGATCAAATGCACATTAAAAGTAACTCTTGCTAAACTCTCCCCTCTTCACTCTACTTTCCCATTGCCTTTTTGTTAGAAGGACAATGATTAAACTTTGAGTCTTTGAATTAAGTAATTACAATTTCTAATAACCTAGTTGTATAAGTGCCAGTGCACTACAGTGATTTAATCATAATATTTGACAGAAAAAAAATCTTTGAAAGTGGACTATCAGGGTGCTCCAGGGAGAATTCTGCACTTCCAGGTGCCTGAATGTCAGTGAGCTACACCCTGCTCATTAAGACTTCTGAAAATTTTTGATTTTTCTTATTGAAAACATGAAGTTTCAGAGTTTGTTACACATCACCTATCCCTCTTCGCCCAGGGTGCAGTGCTATTTGTATAGTTGTGCCCTACAGCAAGAGGAATTTAAGGGTACAAAGAAGAAACTGAAGTGAAAACAACATAATTTTCTTCCCTCATTTTTCAGTAGGTCAGCCAGATCCACTCCCTGAATCTGAATGGATTATATGTCATTAAATACATTAAATTCTCCTCAATTTCAGGCTATTCAAATTTGGCTTTCAAAGAGCAAATTATGAACTCATACAGATCCGAATTCAGATCTGTGGTTTGAGCCTATTAAGTTAGAAAGTTTGACCATAAGCTAATAGGTATGCAGCCAAGGAGAAGAGGAAATCACACTGAGGTAACTGCAGGAGAGGACACATGGACATAGCAGGACAAGCTTGAAAATCAATGTGTGGGAACTGGTATTTCTTAGCTCTGGCCATGTTTGCAGCTGATGGATAGATTCCAAAATATTTGCACCAAGGAGACCCCAAAGATGCACTGGGTAGTTTATGTGAAAACTGGATACATCTTCCTCACAGTACTTATGTTTGTAGAATACTCCTTGAGAAAATAGGGTAAATGAAAGTGTTTATGTTCAAAAGGAAATATTTTTTTTTGAAAGAAGTAGACAAGTCAGAATGTATATAGGGAAATGTTGGTTGTGTTGAAGGAAAAGACATAAATAGCATATGATGTCCAGGTGTCAAACGGAAAGAGATTTAAGTGCAGAACTGTATATATGTATGCTTTAGCCTGCTTAATTTTAAATATGATCTTTCACAAGAATGTTCTAATTTTTAATGCCCTAAATCAACTCATAGAAATTCATACACATTAAATTTGATGGTGTTTTAAGGACAATATATATGTAAACTTTCTTCCTTTCTGATCATCCAAACAGACTTGCTGGGATAATGACTCCTTTAAAGTATATGGACAGAATACTGAGCAATTTACTTCAAACTTACTTCTCTGTCATCTACTGGATTAATTAAGCTAACCCAGAAGTATGATCAAGGTACAAGATTTTGAAAAAAGCATGCCAGCCTCAGAATAATTTACAGTAATGCTGCTATCGCTTATATTACAGCTCCCACTCTCAGAAACTCAAAATTAATGAAACTTGTACTGTAGGAGTCATCATAGAATCATAGAATGGTTTCAGTCCAGAAAAGAAAATGGGTTAAACAGATAACAGAAAATGAGGCTGTAGTTAGCAGAGAATTTTTCTTTTGGAAAATGTCTGAACTGCTATAAGTAAGCTATATAGGCATAAGATGGCTTTTTTTTTTTTTTTCTTTTTTTTTGTAGTACCAAATTATATTGCAAAATGTTTTTAAATAAAATGTGAAAAATATCCAAATGGAAGTTCTGTTCCCTAATGAACTGAAATAAGATGAATTATACATTAGCTTCTCTTGAGAGCTTCCATGTGGTAATACTAGCTTTGACACTGTTCTGATGATGTATCGTTGGTATGAAATGTTATCTTGCACTTGGGTCAGCATTTCACTCCAACGAGTTTTATCAGTTTCGTGTGACTTGAGTGTAGGACACAGTGGAGCTTCCCTCTCCAGCAGCCTCACCCAGAAGTAAAGCTTGCTTTTGAAAGAAGGAACAATGTAACCAGTAAAATCAAACTGTATTATGAAGGGAAGAGTGAATAATGAGGAAATAAAGACTGGAGCTGGAACCTCAGATTTCATCCTGTGTGACTAAAAGTTTTGTGGGAAGAGGCTCAGGACTTGATGAAAATCCCAAGGCTTCCAAGTAGACACATCATGCAGCGAGCCCTTGAGAGCAGCTTCTCTCTCTGGAAAGCCAAGTGAGAGACAGTGAATAAACTGAGGGAAAAGCTGGACAATATGTTCATGGAGAACTAGTCAAGAGAGTCTAGAGGGCTCCTCAAGAGAGCTGTGTATTTTAGGATATGATTCATCTCACTGCACAGCAGTCTCTTACATTTATTGAGGTGGAAGGCACCTTGAGATCCACTGATTGACCTGTTCTCCAGTGGCTATACTCTGAACCCAGGATATAGACACTGACAGAGAGTTATGTGAGAGTACTTCCTTCAATTTCCAAAGCTACAGCAGTATTCTGCAATAGCCTTCTTGCTTTCCAAAGCCAAACAACTGAGATCTTCTTCAGAACTGATAGTTTCTATCTCAGATACACACAGGCAGTCTATCTATGCAGATGTAGCCTACTTCAAACCTAGGCTGACCCAGCTTTAAATGAAACCAAATGAAGGCTTTCAAAAAGATTAGGGTCAACACTCAAGAGGTCAGACCTGAGGTCACTAAACATGAGTTCTTATTTTGGATGGCCAAACTCTACACATAAGACCCAGTGCTATTGAATTGAGGGGCTATAAAGGGAACATCTAGTGACCTAAGTCTGGCATATAAATACAAAATGCAGCATAGCCCTATTAAGTTCCTGAGAAACCATGCCCTTGTATTTGTTATGATAAATACTTAGGCAACAAAAATTCTTCCACTGTAGATGTTCAGTTGAACATGTGTTTGTCTCTTGTCTAAGCCTCCTTGAGATAAAAACAAAACTGAAGTCTGCCCACCTATGGCCTTGGAGAGGATCACTCCAGTATCTGTGCTAAGATTCTGTGGGCAGTATGCTGATAGGATCAAATAAAGCAGCAGATATAGACAAGGTTAGAGGAAAAGGAACAAACACGAACTTCCGCCAGAGCTAGAACAGCTAAGTTGGATCACCTCTTTGTTCAAGAAGAGTTTCATGACTAAATGTTTTTCTTTCTAAGGTTTCCCTTGCTGTCAAAATCAAGTGAAGTTTGAAATGGAACTTTGTCTTGCCTCTTCCTCGTGTACAGTCACAAACTCGTCTGGCTTAACTCTTGAAAACTTACACGTCAACAGAAGATGCAGTTGTTTAAATGAACTACAGTTGGAAATCTGTTTTTCTCCCCTCAGAAGAATAACCCAGTGGAAAACTGACAGAAATAAGAGTATTTCAGCAGTCTACTGTAGTATGATCTATTGCCTGTGTGAGCATATAGAAAGTTCATTGCAGGAAATGAATCAAACTCCCAGGCCTGTCAGATGGAGAAGATGAATCACTGCAATGTTGGCAATGTACCTTTAATGGCTTCACAGAGGATAATTACAGCAGAAATATAGCATTAATTTATGTCACTTAGAGTAATTTCCTCAACTCAGTATTTCAAAGAATGTAAACTATTGCAAAGATTTTTAAATTCAGTGATGGGCCTGCCCTGTCAGGGAAAAGTATGAATGAATCAAATATTTATCCTCTGGGAGACAGATATAAACTGAGATAAAATTCTGAAACTCCCATATCCAGTAGATACAATAACAGAAAGATTATTCCACTCTTTAACACACAGGCTAAGACAACCTATCTGGGAAACTCCTTGAAGATATTTTATAAGATATGTTTTACAATTATTTAAATAATGTTTTCTTTCACCAAATTTCCAGAAATCCACAAAAGACTAAGCTCAGAAAAAGATTCAGACATGTACTGAAGCAAATGCAAAATTCCATCCTTGATCAACAGAGCTCAGAAGCATTCATGAAATCACAGAATTGTCAGTTGGAAGGGACCTCTAGAGATCATCTAGTCCAACTCCCCTGCTAAAGCAGGATCCCATACAGCACATTACTCAGGACTGCATCCAGGTGGGTCTTGAATATCTCCATTCATTCAAAGACACTTAAATGTGTTGTTAGGAAATGGATAAATTACCATGAGGAGTGTGAATTATAATTTGAAATTATGTCCATGCTCTTCCACTGTGGTAGTTTACTTCTCTCATATCTACTAGAGGTATAACACATGAAAGTGCAGTTATCTCCAAGACTCTCTGAAGACAAACCCTGCCTAACTTTCTGAGGGTTTGTTCATGGGCTTATACCTCAAATTGGTTTTAGAAGTGGAATTTAGGAAATTTGAACTTCCAGATTATTTCCACATTCAATATAATTAAGCACGTTGAAACCTTCTCACTCAAAACCCCTCATCCTGTTATTCTGGGCTTGCCCATTTGTTGGCCTCTGCTTATGTAACAAGAATGCTATTTTTTTAAGACTGAAACACATTTTTTGAAGCAGAGTATCAGAACTTTAAAAACAAAGACCAAAATCTGCCTTCTTCAATCTTGACAGTGATTTTCAGCTCCTGAAGGAACACAAGAACTGCCATGAAGCACCCATGTAGCTCCAAATCTGCTCTCACAAAAGGGACAGTGGTACTTATTCTGTCCCTAAATATCTTCCCAGGTTCCATAAATCAACCTTCGAGAGCATTCTTGAGGCCATGCTTCCATACTTTTGTTTAGAAACCTCTGCTGATCTCATCTTGTAGGAACTTGTCTAATCTTTATTTGAACATATTTATATTTACAGCCTCTTTAACATTCAGTGACAAAAAGGTCCACAAAGCATTTCTGAAGTGCAGGGAAAAATACAAGACTACTGTGGAAGATGGGAAACCAGGCAGTGAGACAGCTGCAGACAATGTGGTTATGTGACTCCTTCTCCCCCACTTCCAATGGCACTAGACACCCTCATGGGAATTAACAGAGATTAATCTGTGCAGACAGAAAAAATGTCATAATTTTTTGTTGGTATAGCACCAGTGACTGATATAGCAGCAGAAATCTTTTTGGAAAAGGGATTCCATTAATAAGATCCATAAATCTTCTTGTACATACTGAGAAAAAAATAAAAATAACAGCAACCACAAGTGAAGAATTTTGAATGTATATTGGGAGAAGAACTTCAAAAAAGGCTTACAAACCTACTAGTACTGGAGCAATATAGCACATAAGGAACAGCAGATCAGGTACTACTCTGGGTACTTTCCCAGCTGAGAACTACAAAACATATGGAACATCACTGCTGTAGAGTGCCATTGCCTGCCTGCATCTAAGCACCATTTTGGTATTCTTAGACATAAACATGGTGCAGCAGGTCTTCCAGAGATGATCTAAGAAATATTGCTCCATTACTGTAACATGTCTTATTTCTTATACAACTACTGGATTTTCAAGGTTATTCTACAGACAGCCATAAGTTAAGTTTCACCTGGGTGTTAGAAACCACCTGAGAATTATCTTCATTTGGACAGTTCCATTATATCACTTGCTCTGCTAAAGACCATATGGGACCAGGGGCAGGTTTTACTGGCAGTCGTGTTCTGCTGGCTCTGCTGTGATGTTAGAAAACTGACCTTAGTCCTTGTTGAACACTCCTGTGTTCTCACTATTAAATAACAGACAAAAACGCTAGTTGATGGATTTGATTTGTGAAACATGGACACAGAGGTCTCAACTATGCCACATTTTTGTCAACTTGATAGGAAGTTTTTGCTTGCTCAGCCCCACATAAAAGCAAAAGTGAGAAAAGATCTACCAGATCACCTCTTTGCTGCTTCTTAATAGCACAAGATTGCTTTCCCCAGCTGGGTAACATATATCATGGGCAACAGAGAACAACAGTAAAATTTTCTTATATAGCATGTAAGGAACAAACCCAAAGCAATCACTGATTCCCAAGGTGATTACCAGTCACTTAGGAAAGCGTTGTTGTTACAAGTTGGGATCGTGTTTTACTTCAACACTGGAAGCAGCAGTCCTCATTGTGTCAAACTTTTGTAACTCAAAGCTCCCACTTATCTCAGTGGGGGTTCTGCTTAAAAATATAACAACACATTGTCAGTAGATGCTGCTGTCTCACATGAAAACGTGCAGCTGCAACTGCAGATAGATTTCTGAACGCTTTAGGGGAACAGGCATATATTATTGGTTCATTCCATATCAATTTTAGAAATGTTACCCAACTGTTTCCCCAAGAGCACCCTCATATATACAAAGATATATTTCTTTATTTACCTGGAAGAAGGAAGTAAGCTTTGGATAGCCGTGATAAATACAAGAACAATAAATGCACACACCAGGTTTGATTTGAAGACTTCATCCCGCATTTGAGAATACTAGGAAGAAAAAAACACCAACACAGAAGAGTAAATTAGCTGTTAACCCATGCAGCAGTTTCATAAGGGCTAATGCATATAGAAGACTTGGGGGGATATTAGCAGGAAGAGCTAATATATCAGTAAATCTGATTTTTTTTTTTCTAAAATAAAGCAAAACTAATAAATAATAAGCTGGTAAAATACTTTATCCAAGAAAGCAAAACTCTGTAAGTTGCAATACGAAGTTGTTTTATTTGATTGCCTCTTTTTAAAAAATTACTTGCTCTAAAAATCCCCAGGTAGATACAGGGGGCCTGTGCTGCTGAGTAGAATACTAAATACTTAATGTCTCAACCAGAGGAACCATGGGTCTCCTCACCTGAAGGCAAATGCTGAAGTCAGTTCCCACTCTGCATGCATGATGTCATGGAGGCGTTTCCATACTTGCCAAATAGAGGCCATTCTCTTTTCTTCTTTCATTTTTTCAGAAAAGTACATAGTTTGGGACATTCTGTAACTGTTTGGGATGTGGTTCATAATCTCTGAATTTTAATTTATCCAGAGGCTGTGCAGAAACTTGGCAATATGAACATTCTCCAAGGAGAAAATGAGGGTATTATGAAAAAGACCATTTGAGGTGCATTATTATTATGATTTGTTGCGAAAGTAATTTTCTCCAGCATATCAAGGCACTGAAAATGTCAGTAGGTTCCCCTTTTATGGGAGTTACCAAGAAAAAAGTAACGGATACATTGGTGAATTACAGTGGATCAACGTGGAAATGTTACTGAAGTCTTCAGCTGGTATTTATCACTGATAATTCAGTTAAATTCCAATTGTTTACAGCATCTGAAAATTGGTCTATAGACATATTTTTGCAAATCTCTTTATTCTATTCTCATGCCATCAAGTTTTCTTCACCTAATTAAAAATCTCACAGATTCCTCCCCTGGTCATTTTTCCTCCTCTGAACAGTAGCTCCATTTTATTTACTGTCTTGCAATTTTGAAGGAGATAAGAGTTACATGTGCAGAATGAAAGGAAGCCAGTCAGAGATATCAGATATCAGAATCTTTCTCTAGCAATTTATAAATAAGGCAAACTGCCATTATAAATGCCTAGAGAGTATTATAATTCAGAAAAATTAGAACCAATTAAGAAATATATCAGGAATATGCATTGAGAGAGTTCAGCTATGAACTGCATTTTAGAGCTAATCTGCTTTTGAAGGAAGATCCTATCTAGACTTAGAATATATTGACTTCATAGACCTTTGGTAGTGACTTAATCTCAGTTATAAACATTTTATCAAAACAGCCTCAAGCTCCTGCAGTGGGAAAAAGGCTTGTCTCTTCCCTGCTCCCATTTGTTATGAATAAGGGAGTTTGGTGTCCCTCATTTTGACTCCTCCTCTGCTCTGATTATACCCTGTGTCTGCTGTTGGCAGAAGCAGTATCACTTTGACATGATTTCCAACGGTGCTCCCAAGCAACTCCACTCTGTGCTGGAAGCACAGATGCACTGACTCTCATTTCATGGGCAGGAAAGTAGAACTACATCAGTCCACTTCAATAATGGACCAGGGCTAAAGGGGAAGAAAAAGTTACCTTCCTTAAAATATAGCATGAAATCCCATAGCTGTTCCTTAGGGAAATTATAGCAAACTAATGGAATGAAACTCAAACATGGTAATGTCTGCGGTGTCGAGCATTGTCTCAAAAGGATGAGTGCTGTGGTCTAATCAGTAACCATGGTGTGATTAGAAATAGCTAGCATCTCTGAGACAGCACAAACACCAGTGATAAAAGTAGCACTTCTGTTCTAGTCTACTCCTTAATGACTTGGAGAAGTAATTGAAGGACGGACTAATCCTCCAGACACTTCCAGAAGTATGAGGGAGCATGTAGCCAACTAGAGCTGTGTAGAGTGGTAGCAAGAATTGTGATGTGACCTGCTCTGCAATGAAAACCTTAGTTGCAACATCCCACAGACCTACAGCATTGGCATGTCTTGCTCATGGCACAGTGAAGCCTCACCCTGCTCCCCACAGGGCTTGAGCCACTTGCCTGAGCTGCTGTGGGGACACTGCTGCCTACTGAGTAGCCCAGCCAGCTGCCCCAAACTGAGCTTGTGCAAGAAAGGCCAAGTGTCCTCTGCCAAGCAATGCTGCTTATTCCTCACCTCTCCTCTCTTTTCCTTGAGCTCTTTGAAAGGGGAGTACTAGTAATAAAACAGGCTTTATATGATCACATATAGGATGTGTTTGTGCACTAGGGAGGAAGGTTTTTGTTCTTATCCTCACTGCTGCTCATTGAACCAGATGGGATCTTATGGATTAAAAGGAAGACCGTGGTGTTTTTTCTTCAAATCAATGGTGTTTGTGCCATTAGAAAAGCTAGAGTTCAGGGGAAGAACAGAAGAAGACGTATCAGGAAGTCCAAGGCAGGAGAAGAGATGGATTAAATCCTGTGTGGCTAGCAGGAAAAGGGAGGTGACCATGCCCCTTTACTCAGCACTGGTGAGGCTGTACCTTGAGTGCTGTGTTCAGTTGTGGGCCCCTCAATACAAGAAAGACATTGAGGTGCTGGAGAGAATTCATAGAGGGGCAACAAAGCTGGTGAAGGGACTGGAGAACAAGTCCTATGAGGAGAGGTTGAGAGAACTGGGATTGTTTAGTTTGGAGAAGAGGAGGCTGAGGGGACACCTCATTGCTCTCTCCAACTACCTGAAATGAGGTTTTAGGGAGGTGGGTGTTGACATCTTCTCCCAAGTAAATAACGATAAGACCAGAGGAAATGGCCTGAAGTTGTGGCAGAGGAGGTTTAAACTATCTGTTAGGAAGAATTTCTTTACTGAAAGAGTGGTCAGGCACTGGAACAGCCTGCCCAGGGAGGTGGTTGAGTCACCATTCCTCGGGATATTTAAAAACCGTGTAGATGAGGCACTTCAGGACATGATCTAGTGGGCTTTTTTTAGAGATTTTTTTTTTTCCAACCTTGACAATTCTGTGATTCTGTGGTCCTGAGAAGACCAAAGGGTAGACAGTGGTCCACCTCTTGACTAATTACAGAAAAGAAGATGTGGAACAGGCCCACAGTTTGCTCAGCGGTTCTTGCAGACCTTCTTGACACTGAGAGTTTCTGTGTTGAAGGAAAGAGGTGAGGCCCATGTCTGCAAGGATACAGCACACAGGAAAGGCAATTTTTTTTTCCTACTTACTTAATTTCTACTTATCTTACCCATCAGAAATTCTGAAACAAAGGATCTCAGATATTTAGGTCTAACATTTGACCTAAGAAAACCTGTACTGTGAAATTCAAAGCCCTTTTGATATTTTCAGTGTGCTCACCTCACAGAAAATATGTAGACACTTCACTTCCAATCCCAATCTGATTTTTGATCTCAATAAAAATACACAGGAAGACTTAAAATATTTTTATACAAATCCTTACAATGTAAACTTTCCTTAATAGAAACCCTACTAGCATGTAAAATTCTCTGCCTTGTTTCTATGCTTTCTCCTGTATGAAAGTACAGGATACTGGTATTTCCAAGTCACTGCTATTAATTTAGAGCATCGTAATGATATCTTTTAATTATTGGAAATAATCTAAAGTAGTATCAGATTTTTCTTATGACCTATTACATATTTGGAACCCCTTAGTGTGTTTCCATGCTCCCGTAGAAGTACTCTCCTGGGATGAGTCTTTTGCTCTGCCTACATACTATTTATGAAAATAAACTCTAGCAAAATCAAGAGTGAATTAGTCTCTAGATGAGATACTAAGTTCTAGTGAGTAAAATACAGGTTAGTAATGACTAGTCCATTTGGGTAAAGCACCTATAAAACATAGTAGGTGGGGATCCTGCACAAATCCTCTGAAATATTAAGTATTACAAAATTCATGTGGAAATACACATACTGCCTCAAGGACAGAATCCACTCACTAATGCACCTGTTACTGCTTGCTGTGGAATTCCTGCTTGCTGTGGAATTCCTGCTTGCTGTGGAATCTACATTTATTCTATCACCAAGAAGAACACAGAGCAACGAGATAAGAGAGGAGTAGGAAGGTGTACCAATGGCTTAAACTGCTGGGACACACCAGTTGTTTAAGCCATTGTGAACCAGGGGCAGTGCTAGCTCCCATGGTAGTTTGGGCATGCTGATTCCAGAAATTATTTTTTCATATATATTTTGAAACCTTAAAGGAAGAAAAAGAGCACTTTCATTGCTAGCATATATCTGCTGTCTGCTATTTTTTTACAAACAAAAAAACCCCAAAACAACCCAGACTGTTAAAACTGAAATCTGATGTGCCATTTCAGGTCTATTCAAGCCACCCCAAAAGATTTATAATCCTACAGTGTGTTAGTCGTGTTACTAATGCAGGAGGCAGAAATATAGTTTATTGTTCATATAGTTATTCACTTCTCTGTGGTTTGAGGTACAGAGCATAAACACAATTCTCATTGAACAAGATTAATATAACACTTCTTGATCAGCATCTCAGCTATGGGTACTGGGTGTTCTGCCCACTGAATAGCTGTACAGCCTGGGGTGAGAATTACTTACAGATAGAAGAAATATGAGGCAGATTTTACATTGGAAGAGTTACTTTACTTCAGAGCTACCTCTGACTTGAAGCTGCCGCTGCGCTGAATAGCAGGCGAGTGGCAGCAAGTGACAGTAGCAGTGTGAGGTGGGAGGCCCATAGACATCTATGGTCTACTTGTTCAGCAACCCTGCAGGGAGCAGCACAAGATGCTGATGTAGAAGGTGATGTAAGCAGCTGCAAAATGTTAATGGCTAGAAGAAAACATAATTCCAGACTCAAGGGTTAAAGGTGGGGAGAGCAGAGGGAAAAAGCTGCTGAAATGGCTTTATGAGACTCCAATTTAAATTTGAATTTGTTTTGGTTCCTAAATAGGCAGAAGGGAAAAAGTGATAGTACTCTAAGATAACATGGAGGAAATAGTGACTTTCTGTAGAAAACAGTTCATATTATTTTTCCTGACTGCTTGTAGATTATGGGTTAGCACTAAGGCTATGGGGCCAAAACTGTAATTACTGCACAGGCAAATGAGGAGGGGAGGGACATTTCCCACATTATCCCACAGAAGGAATTACCTCTGCCTATAATGAAGAGGACAGTGTGATTCATCTTTCCTTAATACACATAATTGCTTTGCATCCTGGTGCATTCCCCATGCTTCTCTGAGCACACTCACGGTGCCCTGGCTCCCTGAATACAAGCAAGGAGGTTGCTGGCCAGCAACTATCCAACTGTTTGAGGTGAGTGAACCAGAGCAAATAAAGCAGAGTTGATTTTTTTTAGGCTTTACTCCTGTGTAATGCTAAAAATCAGCCCAATTTAGAGGCCAGGAAGCAGATTCTGTGTACTTTACTGAAAGGATTTTGTGTTTCTATTGCCTGTGCTTTCTGGTTGAGGTTAACACCTCAAGAAATATTGAATGAAGCACCACCTTCAAAACATTACAGCACAGTTTTTCATTGGAAATGTCATACCGAGAAGAATATGTACTAAAAACTGATAAAAATGTTGACTTTTAAATAGACTTTTTGTCATTCAGATGCAATTAAAATCTTTATTAATATTTAAAATCTGACCTATATAATCTGATGGATTAGAACATGGCTCTTTTTTTCCTCCTCCTCCTTAAACTGCCTTTGCGTGAAATTCTGCATTTTCCTTATAGATTTTCTTTGTGGCTGCTAATTGTGAAATCTAAAATGACAAGAAAGTTTATATTCTGAATGTAAGGCCTGATTCTGGGCAGCGTCCCTTTACTCCAGCCCATGTTCAGGTCTCATTTTTATTTAAAAGTAATGTAAGTTTAGGTGAACTGTTGACAAGCTTGCTCATTCAGCAAGTTGTGACCAGGCTGTTTTGTCTTCTGCACAAAAAAAATCTAATATACCATCCCTTACCTTCTAGGTTAGATGCTATTTTGTCTAGAATTGTTTCACTTTATCTTTTGAGCTTGTGCCTTGAAAAGATTAACTATTATTCATGACTCCTGGGACTTTACATGGTAATTCACAGGATTTCACTTCCTATGGGTTGCTGTCATGTTTGTATGATGACTGCAAGTGACTGAAAGAAATATCTTCGTATCCTCTGTTGCAGCAGCAGTGGCTAATTCAGCTTTGGGGATTCTACCTTGTGTCTCAGTCTCATAAATATCCTCATGGGGAAACGGAATAGTTTCTCTTTTTTAAATGAGCTTTTCTTTTTCCTTCTACAGGATTGCTTGTGAAATAAGTGCTTAGATATACTTCAAGTGGAATTCTTCTTTTCTGGTGATTTTCATTAAGCTTCAACCACTGAGACCACCTGATGACTGGTCTCATGTAAGTCAAGTAAAAAAGTCTGTTTTTCACTGAAGGTTAAAGTGATGATGGAGAAGTGGGCCTCCATCCTTCAAATTCCCCATTTTTTCTTTCAATTTTCAGTCAAACATACACCCTCTTGCAGACCTGCTGTTGCTGCATCGTAATAGCATTCAAGTCTATGAAATAATTTGAGATCTGTGCATCCCTGCCCCATGTCATCAGCTTTCAAGGCAAGTTCTTCCATTACCTTATCTTTTCTAACTTATAACTTAGAACTGGATGTAGACTGAAGTAGAAATTAGTGAGATCACATGGCTGCTGAGAAGCAGCAAACACATGAACAATATTTACCTCTTGGAAGCAGATGTTTGTTAAAAAAGCATGTTTAAAGCAAAGAGTTGACAAATTAGTTTTGACTTGAAATAAACGTAGCAGCTGCCTAGAGGACATCAGGTGGATCCTATGACTAAATGAAAGAAATGAAAGAAACATGTCTATATCAATATAGATGTATGTTTTGAACAGAAGTGTCAGTTTGTTAATATGCTCAATCAGCGTTTGTGCCAAAGCAACCTGTCATCTGACAGAAAACTGGTTGTACTCCCCAGCAAGGGAAACCCAGCAAATGGCTGTTGTTTTCAGAAGCAGAGTTTGCTCAGTGTAGGCATTTTCCAACAATGAAATGTAATCATTGCAGCATTATAACACCTCCATCATGATGCTGTCTATTGTCATCTATAGCTCAGTCCCAACTTCTGAAAACTGAAACAAAATGAAAAACAAAACAAAAAAAAACAACAGACAAGGCAAGCTACAACCTACTAGCTTCTCTACTTCAGTGGACATTTATTACAATTTGAGTTGTGAATAATGCAGCTACCAAGACCCAGCTACCTTATGCTCCAGGCTGGAGTCTTTAAACATCAGTGAAAAAGGCTTGATATGCTCTCTTCTCAATTTATCGCCACTCCGTAAGTCGATGGTGTGCTCTATTCGCTTGTTAATTTCCTCAGGCCCAGACTGGACATGCAAAGCTTGTGCAAGATGGTTTGGAAGCAGATTTATTGAATTTCTTGTTAGGGCAGCCAGAGTCTAGGGGAAAGCACATGCAAACAGAATAAACCTGCTGGTCCCCTTGGGTTAAAAATGCAATGTTTTAGATCATGTTGCATTGCAAACCATTACAGCATTCCATGCAATTCATTCAATGAAATCTATAGAAGTGTAAAATAATAAGTCTGTTCCACTAAACACATACAGTATATTAAGGGGAGCACTTTAATGTCCTCCTTTATACAGATTAGGAGGTTTGCTGCTGCACTGAACTCTAGGACTATAATCCCCTTTCCAGATTCTACTAATCAATTATTAGAGCATGCATGATGGGAGTACACACCAAAATCACAGCAGGGTAGCTAACTCAATGGTGTGTTTTAACAACTAAGAACAGAAGTTACAGAAAACAGAAGTCACAAAACAGGAGTAATGATGATTTTGTCAGTCTTAAAGTTACTGGATGTGTGTAGTCAAGGAACAGATCAGTTAGGCAGGAGTGAAGAAGATGACATTTCTGACTACTTCAGCATGGGTTTTCAAATACTATATTCTTCTTCACTACTGGTATACTTCATCCGGTCTACATTACAGTTAGGCTATATGATTTAATGTAACTGTAACTCATATTATTAAATATTATTTCAAATGCATTATTCCTTTGGTACTTCATTGACTAATCAAAAGGAAAAAAAAGAAAAGACTTTTGCACAGCTTTGCAAATGAAAGCTAGCAGAGTTAGTATGAAGGGTGCTTCACCTTCAGGAAAGAAATAAGAGTTTGCTTTCATAAAAATAATTACTCAGTCCAGGTTCATGGTATCATTTCATGACACAAACCATAATGAAGCAGCACTTTCCCACTTGAATGGGAAAATAAACACAACTACCTGTGATATTCCCAAGGGTTAAGAAATGTTAATGAATATAAACCTTCATACATAACAGCGTAAGACATTTCAGAATTATTATGGACAAGAAATACATTTCTACTTGAGAAAAGTTATCCCATAGGTCCTTGCTGGAAAGATCTTCTGCTGTATGTCCTATTGGTTATTACTGGAAACGGAGTCTGGGATGGATTATCACTAGATTTCTCTGGAAAGCCAATTGTTTTGGATCACAGGATAACATACAATGAATGATATACAAAGGTTTCCCTTGTTCATATTGAAACTCTAGTCAGCAATTACATTCTAATGAATCTTGGAAAGCACATTAAAACACAGGAAGGTTCTCAGGCACCTACTGTCAAACCCCAAGTGATAACTTCCATTACAATCCTAAAATAAAGTCCATGGACTCTGTAGTCACAGGTAGCAAAACACAGGACAAAAGTGTATTAAGGAAACTTTTCTCATACTAAAAATTCAGATATGCCCGAATCCATATCTCAGCCTTGGATTTAAAGTGGAAACTCTAAGGTTAGAGTCAAATCCCAGGAAAATAACCTATTGAGTCAACTGGTTAAGTACTGTATTACTGTACACTAAGACACTAGTTTAGGTATTTCTCTCTCTTTTAAACTGAGCTATGCAGAAACGTTATTATCAATTTGTGGTAGCTGAAATCACACAAGTGGGTCTGAAGTCACTGTTAAAGGATGAGATTAATTGGTTGCTGTGTGCATTAATTCTTCAGAATTAGTTCATATTGATGTATCTCTACTGCAAGCGAGGGTGGAGGAGGTCCCTAATTAGCTGGGCATTGTATTTTGCTTGCATGAGGAGAATCTTCTCAATCCTAGTAAGGGACTATGTTTTGCTTCAAATTATGTTTTTAAATTTGATTAATATGAAGAATTGTCTTCTTGCTGAATGTATGAAGTGGTTGCAACTCATGGTAGATGAACATGACATACTATCACCACTATGCCAGTAATATTGGTACAAAAATGGATGCTGAAGTCGGGTTTGTTTTCAGAGTATAACAAGGAAATTAATATTTGAGTTCAGTGGAGTCTTCTTTCCCTCACACCTGTACACATACTTAAGAAAACTTCCTTGTAATTAGTATAACAACAATTAAAAGTATGATGCAAATTATTGTTCCAAGAATATATTCTAACCACATTTATGCCAACATGAAGAATATTTTGTCTTCCTGTTACCTCTCCAATATTTCTGTAAAGAGTCATGTGGAAGATACAATTGTGATACAATGGGCTTTTGAACTTTCCTGATGCAGACAATAACCATTCATGATACAGGAACACATTCAAGGTTCTGTTAGGAAAAATCCTACCCAGACTTAAATCTGAGACTAAGACAGAATGAATGAAACAAACAAATAATAAAACTCCAACTTTAGAGATACTTTATAGAGATTTTAAGAATATAGTTTGGGTTAGATTTTACTTCCTTCTTGCAAAGTTTTCATGAAAGAAACCCAAGCATCCTGACATCAACAAGAAGCAAGATTTTAATCACTGTCATTTAGAAAACTCTAGAAAGGCTTCACTTTTTTTTTTTTTCCATACTGCAAACACCAGAGCTTGGAGAGAAAAAGGGAAATACAAGGTCAAGTATTTAAAGAGACAGAATGCAGGTAGGATTTGGTTCAAGAGGAGGACACCTAAACTAAGGTGTCTAGGTGCTTGGTCTCTATGCTTCTATTACCGGCAATATACACTCTGTGTATTTTCATTTGCCCAATCGTATGCATGTGTGGTCAGCTGAGGTGCCCCAGGGTATCCTGGACAACAGTCTGGAGCTAGGAGATATGGTACAAGACCTACAGCAACCCCATGCACTGCTGGTTGGTGGTGAGGACACACTGGCACGTGTGAGGGTATCTGAAGGTGCAAGAGACAGCCATGGTTAAGAGGTTGAATAAAGCTCTTCCTCAGCATGTTTCAGCATAGGTGTTTAGCACTGTTTGAAGCATCAGAGTCTCTTATCTGGCTTCTATCTGATAGCCCAGATAATCACAGGTCTTTTATAGGCCCCTTGTCATATCGATGTCTCAGGTACCCTGGAGCACCACAGGTAGCATTAGACCATTGTGTTTAGGAGCTGAGCTGAGTTGGGGATCAACACCTGGGAAAGGCAGGAGATACACAAATGCAGGTGCCTTGGTATACTATATCCTAGTATGATTTAAATTTATCATTTGAATTGTGAGCTGAAATACTTTATTTCTGAGCAGTAATGCCTATTGTCTCAAATTCAACATTGAAAATTACATAATAATTGAATCACACATGGAATAGCAGATTTTTAGAATCTTTTCTCCACCAAAATGTTTATTGCAAATCTGTGTGATGCAAAATTATAGTTGTTTCCAGCACAAAACCAAGTTCTTAAAATAACAGTAAGAAACTATTCTAAAGATTGCTTGTTTATTGCCATATGACAGAAATCTGCTTTAAAACAACCGTTTAATTATGCTTATTTTAATGGGGTTTTTACTACTTTATTGAGTGGGAGCTGTTCAATAATCGAGTGAAAACACTCATCCTTTATTTCATTCCTCTTTTTTGTTAGTGCTCAGGTTTAGCTGAGAAAATGATCAACAGACTGATAGGCTACTCTGCATAGATTTTTTTCACTACAGAAATTTGAATATCTTAAGGAGAAAGAAGAAACAGAGAGATCAGAAGTTAGTCGAGGTAGCATGCACCTGTACCTCTGTTCCTAATGAAATGAGAATATAGAGACAGGTCCACTAAATACAGAGAATACTAAAAGGCAGTGTACATGCAGGTGCACAGATGTACAGAACATATATAAAACAAGTGGTTTATATAGCAGCAAACTAAGCCATGCTCCACTTCAGTCTGAAGAGACAAAGACACCACCATGGGCTGATGGATTGTGAAGGCTTATCACTCCTGAGCAGGTTTGTAAGAAGCAGAACATGGTTGACAGAGCAAGACCTCCACTCAGCAACGCTTTGGAGTTCAACAGAGAGTGCAGACAAGTAGGACTAAGGATGTGCAGCAGAAGAAAGGATATATCATGTCATTACAGATCCCTCAGAAAAGTGGAAGGAATCTCCAGCTGACCTTGTTTCATAAAGACTCATCAATCTTTAAATTGCAGTGAAAAGAGTGGTGTCTGAGGCATTTTTACCTCTCCATCTTTAATTCCTCTAAACAAGCAGAACTTACCGAGTCATTTTTAGGATTGTACAAGGACTGCTGGTTCCCAGGGTGTTAGCAATTAGCCATGCAACTCTTTTGGAAAAGATCTGATCAGGATCAGTTGTTATTATCTCATATTTCTATTAAGCTACACATGATCTTAGAGGCTAACTCACCGGTTAGTGAACCTTAATTATGTCTTAAAATCTATTTTTTTAATGTTTTTTACTAAAATAAAAAGAAAAAAAAGTGAAGTTACATCTTTTTTTCCTTTCCTTTATGTATCAATAACCTACACTATGCTTTTTCCTCTGGCAAAATGTCTGTTCACTCATCCCTTTGCTTTGATGGCAGTGCCATGAGGCTACGCCAGGAGATACATACACTGACTGGAATGTCACAGCTAGCTTAGTAACACTAGCTTTACTTTTAATTTACTTCTTTATAGACTGATTCAGTGAAAACTAAGCTGTGTAGTATTTAATTTCACTTGGAAAAAATCCCCAAAACTGCTGGTCCCCTGGCATTTCTCCAGTTTGGATACATGATTTATTTCTACCCTGAAATGATCTGTTTAATCCTCTGCTGTTACAGTACGTGTTAGAATAAAGGTTAAAGATGAATTTGTCTCCTCTGAGGCTTCCATTATTGAAATGCATTCAAGCATGCATTCGTACTTGATGACATTAAAGGAAGTTTGACTTACGTTCTGTTTTCCCACTATGTTATCAAATGGAAGTTCAGGGCTCCAGGATCCTTCAGTAAATGTTGCTCCACTGTTTCTCCTGTCGGAGGAGCTGACAGCCTCTTTCACAATATCTTCAGGCAAAGTCAACAGACTGTCCTCAGGTTGTTTAATTAAATAAGTCTCAATGTTATGTTTCCTCAAGAATTCATTGCGCTCTTTGCCATGCCCTTCTTCAACATTATAATCCCCGTTCAGGCAGTCCAGAGTGGCTTTGGAAATGTGAATTCTCCTGCAGAAGTGAAATAAGTATCAGCAAATACTGATTGTGCTCTGGTATACATAGGTAAGAAGTACTTTATGAGCTCTGCATAATTTTTAACATGATGGATACGTAGGTTTTCTGTTGTGTATGACGATTTCTATAAAGAAAATTAAATAGTGTATTCAACAAACATGAGATTCATTTAGGGACATACACTCTCAAGACAGGTTAATATTAACAGGATCTCATGAATGCACAAAATCCTCTCACAGGTAGAACTTCGATATTCACACCTGATACCTTTGATCATGGTATTAGTATAATGAGAAGCCTTCCTGAGTAAAATACTACTCAGAGTGAATGAAAATTACCACTTCTGGTAAAGATGGCGAGAGGAAAATTTATGGTATGCATTAGAGCAGTTTATGTGAAGCTCTTTTATTTCCTTCAGATACCTGAGGTAGCTTAGACAGAATTGGTGGTCTGATTCCATCTGAAGTGATTTAAGGAAAGAGGGAAACTGTACAAAGGCAAGTGAGGTGATAATTTCTGGTAAGACTAAACAATGATTTAAAAAAAAATTTCAAAAAAGAAGTTGAAGGGAAGAGATGATTTAAAAAACCCTCAAATTTTGCAAAAGCACAATAGAGCTTTGGATGTCTTTCAACTAAACCTAGAGATGGCGGGTGGTCGAGCTGCCTCCCTCTGCTGTGCACGCAGGAAAGGGCTCTGGTTCATCTTTGCTGCCGTGAGAGCAGCTTTTCTGCCAAAGCAGAGGAAAGCAGTGCAGCTCTGGGAACAGGAATGATCTCACTATTGTGGCAAGCAGGAGAATTTGGGTGCTGACAGCAGGGAGAAGAAAGGAGACGCTGCAGTGACCTTAACTGCTCTGCTGAATCTGCTCTGTGCTCTGGAGAAGCCTGATGTAAATCACTGCTTTGAGGAACTGAGTGAATTGCTGTCACACACAGGCTTTGTTCTGTTGGCAAGCTGATATACAGGAGTGGAAATCACTCTGCTCTGATAGACTGCAACCTACCCGGGCATTTTATCAGCAACAGCGAGGTGGTGCCTTCTCTGGGTTATTCATTAATAGCCCTACCACTTGCACGCATTAACAGCAATAAAAGTGACTTTTTGCAGGTGCGGATGATGAAACTTAGATGATTGATTTGCTCATGTTAACAAAGCAGTATGTGACCTTTCTTAATCATCTGAGGCTATCAGGTGGGATAAGCAGCCAGGAAATATATTTTTTTTCTGCAGTTTGGTACGTTGGTGATATATGCAGAGTATAGAAGTTGCTTTCAGAGCATGCAATGTTTCATTTTCTGCTGATTCTTAAAGAATACATATTAGTAGAAAGGTCTACTATGGGGAACAGCAGAAGGGTCCCACATTTGCAAATACAATATTAAGAAAATATCTAACTTCCTGGGAACATGACAGCTCGGACATCCTGATGTGTGCATAGGGAGTGCAGTACAACACAGATTTGATGACTTAAGACCTCTCTCACTCAAAACGACAGCATCACTTAGAATTTTTCCATAGAAAGATGTCTGTTGCTACTGCTTCTATGTTTCCTGACTAAAAATATTGAATTGTTGAAGGGAATCTTTCGCTACATCTTTCACAAATGGAAGGAGGAACTGAAAGTGAAGAGGATTCCTACAACCAGTGCAGTTGCTTCAAATTTAGGCTTTTAGGCAGAAATAACATTCTATCCTCCAGGTGAATCACAGAATCACAGAAGATCATTGAGTCCCACCCCCCTGCCAAAAGACCAAAAACTAGGGCAGATCACTCAGAAACGCATCCAGACAGTTCTTGAAAGTTTCTGCAGAAGTAGACTCCACAACCTCTCTGGGGAACCTGTTCCAGTGTTCTGTAACCCTCACAGTAAAGAAGTTCTTCCTCATGTTGAGGTGGAACTTCCTGTGCTTGAGTTTGAATCCATTGCCCCTTGTCCTATCATTGGGCACAAGTGAAAAGAGGTTGTCCCCACCTTCTTGATGCCCAGCCCTCATGTATTTATAGACATTAATTAGATCCCCCCTCAGTCTTCTCCTCTCTAGACTGAAAAGCCCCAGGTCTCTCAGCCTTTCCTTGTAAGGCAGGTGTTCCAGTCCCTTAATCATCCTCGTAGCCCCATTGGACTCTCTCAAGTAAATCCCTGTCCCTCTTGAACTGGGGAGTCCAGAACTGGGCACAATACTCCAAGTGAGATCTCACCAGGGCCGAGTAGAGGGGGAGGAGAACCTCCCTCGATCTGCTGGACACACTCCTCCTAATCCACCCCAGTCAGCCACCTCAGTCAAAAAACACCCAGGCAGCTCAATGGAAAGCCACATATTTTCACATATAGACAGACTGATATAAAACTTCTACTGAAACATCAAATAATTTAAAAGACTTCCTAGAGAACTTGCTGTCCATAATGCTGTGTTATTAGAGTAACAGCCTATGAACTTCCCACATTTTGTGCATTATGAAATAGAATAAATTACAGTCTTGTGCCTCACAACCACATTTGAATGCAAAGGACAAGAGAATGAAGCTTGGAAAATTCAGGAATGGTCAACACCAAACTGGGAAATTTGGGCTACCTCTGAGTATTATATAAGCTGAGTACAACCACTGACTTTCTTCAGGAAATTATAGCTGGCAAAGAAAAAGAAGTATTTTTTTCTTTTCCAGTGCCTTTGCCACCTTTTCTGACTATAGCCTCACAAATCATTGTCAACCACAAAATAGAAAAAAAAAAAAAAAGGTCATAGTTGATGAAATAATGCAAGACAGTTAATCTCTTGGCAAGGTTACCAGTGTACTGGATTGGCAATGTTTTCTGACTGTGGGAAATACACGTTGCCTTACCCAGGAATTCCACCTGACTCGAGTTTGTTTGCAATATCCACGTCCCATGACCAGACATCAAACTGCCACTTTCGCAGGCCCAGCACTCCACACAGGACTGATCCAGAATGTATCCCTATTCTCATGTCAATGTCATGCTTCGTCCTTGACCTAACATACCTGTTAAACAAGACACACACAAAAAAAGAAAAACGACCAAAGTCATGAAAGTGTATGCCATGGGTTTTCATATCTTTTAGAAAAGGGTAGGATGTAAAAATACTAAATGTAATTTGTTATAAATAAACACCTAGTCTGTAAAATGAAGAGATACCTTTCTAGGTAGCAAAGTACAGGTAGTGATAAAATAACTCTAAAAGCAAGATTACCATTAAGTGCTTAATTGCATGCATGGTTCAGTGGCACATGTTGTTTTTCCTATCAGACAGAAAGAGAAAGACAGGGAGAGGAAAAGATGACTGAGTGAAGTGTCTGGTCTCATCGAGTCCTTCAACTCAGAATTATTCAACAACATTACTAAAGAGCCTTCAACAACATTACAAAAACTATTATCATCAAACCTGCATATATTGTTACATTCTTCTGTAGTTTCTGAAACAGTTTTCAGTATTTCAAAAATCTTATTTTATTGACTGAAATTTTCCAGAGTTACTTTTTGTCCAAAGGTGAATTATCTTCAGTAGATTTGGCCAGAACACCATTTGCTCTGTTATGACAACGGTGTGATTCTAACATTAACTTTCTTCCATTCGGAGTGATGGCAAAGACCATTTTACCTCTTCAAAAGTAAACACGAGGGCATATTTTTTAAGAGTCTCAAAAGTGGGACTTCGTCCCAGTACTGCTGGGATTATTGATTATAAAAGGAATATTACTATGTTAAAATATTGTCTTTAACTTTTGATTCATAGCCACAGGCAACTTAGTAGTGTCTTAGACATGGGACAGTCTCCAGCTCATCACCATGGGAAGCTCACAACTAAAATAATTGAGCTGTATCCATTGGGATAACAAAGAGCACTTTTCCAGTTCTGCCTGTGTGACTATTATTTGCACCAGAAATACTATTAGAGGTAGTGTTCTTTAATACTGGAGTAGAATTCTTAGGGTAAGAAAAGTGCTTTGCTACTGTTGGTCTGCAACCAAGGCTGCTGTTTCTCTGTAAAGAGTCCCAGTTCAACTGTCACTGAAGTCAATAACAGCACAGCAAGACCACACAACAGAGCAGGCAAAGAATAAACAGCTCTGTTTCACAACTCTGCAGCTAACTACCATTGCCTCAGATTCCTCAGTCATGACCTTGACAGACCTTCTCTAGGGGAGAAAAGGGTAAATTGCTCACTGTGTTCAATACTTGGCCTTTCATTGTTGCAATGGGGCAACTATTCAGTTTGTGGGGAAAAAGAAAATAAAAGAGTTTCAAAATGGAGAGTAATGTGAGGAACTGGAAATAAGCAATTCATACTTATTTCCTGTTTCTATATATTCCAAAACCTTGGAGAAAAGCATGCATATGATATGTCCCAGTGCAGTTATTACCCTACTACAGAATATAATTTCACCATATCAGGAGGCTAGCATATTTCACATATCTAAAATAAAGGTTTTTAAAATGGATTTTTTAAAAAAGTTAATAATAAAATAATTTAAAAAAGAAGCTTTGGGAGGGATTTATCTGTGTTCTTTTACTCTGAGTTTATAGTTTTCACCTAAAATATTTTATTGGTTTGCAAGCAAGTGAGTTTATAATATCAAAATTAAACAAACAAACACCTGTCTCTGGAAGATGGGACATGGAAACAGCTCCTCCACACTGAAGTAATTCCTTAAATGTTGTAAGAATAGCTAAGAGAAGTGATCACACTAATTTCTAATGTGTTTTGAATAATTATTATAGATACGCTAAAAAAATCTAAACTAATACTTGTGTCAGAGGAATTATCACACAACTCTGCACATGATCATTTTTCCAGTCTGCCTTTTTCTTTTGTTCAGACAAAGATAATTATTTCTCACTTCATGTCTGATTTCCTTATCTTGAAATTAAAAGCTAATTGGATCCAAAGGAACAATTGAGCAAAAGCTTTTCATTGAAAAATGCACACAATAAGAGGACTTCAAAGTTAATAAAATGGTCTAACAGCATAAATTTATGTAATCTCTCTCTTTACATATATATATGCACACAAGCTATTAGACCAATTTAGATTTTAAGTACTATCGTATTGAAGTACTAATAAATAGTAGTATTTAACATTGGACAATTACTAGCATTGGGTGATCATTAATGGCATGGAATTTAGCAAGTCCAAATGCCATACAGAGTAATGCCAGGCACAACTATAGATTGGGAGAGGAGTGGCTGGAGAGCAGCCCTGCTGAAAGAGATCCGGGGGTGCTGGTGGACACCAAGCTCAGTCTGAGTCAGCTGTGTGTCCTGGCAGCCAGGAGGGCAAACTGCATCCTGGGGGGCATCAAACTCAGCATCACCAGCAGGTCAAAGAGGTGATTATCCTGTTCTGCTCAGAGTTGGTGAGGCCTCACCTCATGTACTGTGTGCAGTTCTGTGCACAAGTTAAGATGGATGTGAAGGTCCTTGAATGTGTGCAGAGAAGGGCAACAAAGCTGGTGAAAGGGCTGGAAGGGATGTCCACTAAGGACTTTGGGTTTGTCTAGTCTGGAGAAAAGCAGGCTAAGGGGTGACCTCATTGGCCTCTATGGCTTCTGAAGAGGTGAAGGGGAGAGGGAGGCACTGAGTTCTTCTCCTGGTATTCAGTGATGAGATGCACAGGAACGGTTCTAAACTGTGTCAGAGGAGGTTTAGACTGGACTTTAGGAAGCATTTTTTACCAAGAGGGTGGTCAAACACTAGAAAAGATTTTCCAGAGAGGTGATTGATTCCCCAAGCCTGTCAGTGTTTAAAAGGCATTTGGACAATGCCATTAACATGCTTTAACTTTTGGTCAGCCCTGAAATGGTCAGGCAGTTGGACTAGACGATCTTTGTAGGTCCCTTCCAACTGAAATACTCTGTTCTGTTCTCTTCTGTTCTGCTCCGTTCTGTTAAATATTGTAAATTATGGTCTTGTATTTGTACCCTGTATGAGAACTAACACACAAAGATCTCATTAGAGAGACCAGGAAAGTGAGCAATACATCCCTCTCTTTCCAGAGTGTTCATTAAGGATTGCTGAATTTTAATTTTTCCTTTGTCATAATAATGTAATGATGGCCTGAAAAGGCTTCATCAGCCTCAGTTAGTTGCACAAGACTTCTGCATTTGTTCAAAGCTTCACATATCTGTGCTGTCCATGTAACTTCCTGCATGACACTGCAGACTCTTAGACCTGAAGTCCTGTCTCTCTTGGCTCATCTGTTGTCTTTCACAGCCTACCAGCAACTTACTTCTGTGTGCTTCTCAGGTGACACTTGATCTCAGCTTTTCATGGGCAGTCAGTGTGGATTTAGCTACCTGCCCACATCCTTTGACTGAGGACTGCTCTGTTTTTATGTCTGCTGTGGTGCCAGTGCACCTGCAGGGCCCCCATCTTCACATCCTCCTCATACTTGCCCTTCACAACAATGTGTTTTTATGTTGATAGGCAGGAAACTAATCGCATGAGGGAACCTGACTGAATCGAGCCACAGGCAGTCTGAGATATATTTAAACAGACCCTGTCCAGAACATGAATCAAAGCAGAACAGTGACCTGGTCCTGCTCCCATTACACAGCACAAGGCTGAGAGCAGAGTCGTTGAGAACCTGTTTGTGAAGACATTAGTGTAGTTTTCACTACACTTTTGCTGTAAGGTTTTAATTTGAATAAAGAATAAATCATTGTAGTTTAAAAGTGAGGTGATTGATTAGTATGTAAAAAAACACAGAATTACTATTTTTCTTTAAAATTTGGAATGATGTGGGGTGAAACAGACTTCTGAATTATGAGAGAAAGGGACTTCAGTGATCTCCCTAATAGCCAGACTACCACATACTTTAAGAGGTCTTGTTTATATCCTGCTATAGGAAAAAAGCAATTAAAAACTTAGAAAGAACAAACAGTGGATCATCAACAGGGGTAGTTCTCATTAATTCAGAACAACACTCATAAATAATAGCATGTACTAGATACTGAAACAATTCAGAGGGTTCATTTTGCCAGGTATTTCACATCTTTTAGTTCTCTGACTCTTCAATTCATTTTACTATCAATGAAGCTTCTAATAAAAAAAAGTACTTGCTTCAACTGTTTTACAGGGCCTCTGCATATACTTTGACAAAGCATGTGCATGAAGTTGCATTATTGATGATCTATGAAGCAGCTCTCTTAACCTCACAAGCTCTCTGATATCTTATCCAGGATGAGGCAACTGTGGCTGGTGCTATTCATGCCATATCTCATTTCAGTCAAGTCAGTGATAAAATTTTCATTGATTATGACTGGATCTTTGTGTTTCTTTCTGGCCAGCAGTCTTTGATGGGTATTTGATTTTTGTGCCCTTAATCAAAGGCTCTCCTATTTGCATATCGAAGGTGAGCCAAAAGTCAGAAATCTGTTTTTAAGCTTTTTTTTGTAGCTGCTAAAAACTTGACTGCACTGAAATTCATGCCTTGTAGATTCAGGCAGTGACACACTGACTACATCTGTGCTGACCAGTTGAGCTGTGCAAAATTCTGTCTATGCTTTGAAGTACTTAAAACAACCCCAGAATGTTTTTTCCTGGCCAGCTAGCTCTCTCAGCACCTTTCCCAAGGTTCAGGAGTTTGCATGTGACAATTTGAATGCGACTGTCTAGTTTTGGAAGCAGAAATAGTTTAGAAAAATGAAGTTGGCCAGTCTGTGCCACTTTTTTTTGGTGAACATTCCTTGAGACTGTTTTATTTATCCATCAAGATGTAGCCACTATCATCCTCATCTAGATGTAACAGGAAAGTATTCCTGCGTATTCTGGTTGAAGGAAATAACGGTCATATCTGACCATGCTTTGAGCAGTGGGACTAATGATGTCCTGATGTCCCCTCCTAACTGAACTGCCCTATGATTCTAAGGTTCAATTGCATAGACAACTTTTTAGTTGGACTCAAGAGATTTGTGGAATTTTCCTAAATGAACTCAAGTGGTTTTCAGGTGAACTGAGGTAAGTGCTCTCTTTGGTGTGTTTCTGGGAACAATTTCATGCTTACAAAAGAGAGATCTATTATTTTTAAAAAGCTGGGTAACAGGGTGCACTAAACTACTGAACAGTTGGAAGAATACAGCTAATACAGCTCAGGTACCATGACTCACAGGATATAGCACTTTGGAGACAGACTTTACATAGCACTGAATTTAAAATTTAGAGTAAGTATTATCCCAATAAGCCAGTTTAAAATAGCTCCAGGGTGAATTAACTTTGGAATTAGAGCTGAATCCCAATGTCAGCAGAACCTGTTATCTACAGAAGTTTCATATCATCGGATTTATAAATATAAATGACTTGTTCTGAGTTCAGATGGCTATTACAGCAACATGATCACTCTCGTTTTCCTGTTCCTTATGTCTGTCTGCTCTCAGAGGCAGGAAACTAATACAGCTTGAGGGACTGCAAACAATATTATCAGAAGTCTGCTTTTTCATTTGAAAACGATGTTCTAAAAAGGTATATAAATATACAGGCTCTTATGCCATCTTGCCAACATAGTTTTGATTGTATTTGGTGGTGCATTCAAAAAAAAGAGGTCTCAGAGGTAGACAAACCTATTGATCTCTACCCTGTTCAATTCATATAATCACCCCACAGGAAAACCAGGGAAAGATAAACTGTCCTGATGCTCTTTTCATTCTCAGCCAGTGGCTGAAATGGATCATGATGTCACCTGGTCCCAGTAGGAAACCTGCTCATTCTGTGACCTGCCTGAAAAGTGCTGGCTGAACTTGTGAATATCTTGCAATGCCCCTTTCCATCACCATACAGAAATGTAGGTAAGTAACAGTTTTTGGATATGTGAATCATTATTCTGTCTTATTGTGAATCCAGGTTCACTACAACATAGGCTGATCCTTGTACATTTTATAAGAAATAATCTGTGGAAGGAATTCAGAACTGGATGGATTATATTATTACATCATTAAATAATTATTTATTAATCATGGACTATGAAAGGAACTCCTGGCTGTTTCACTGCTTAAATAACTTCTTTAACAAGCATTGATCACTGCATGATTTTTTTTAATACCAGACAGATGAAGTTAAAAGCCATTTTTCTTGCAAAAGGCAGGAAAATTGACAGGTCAGTCCCTGAGATAATTTAAGAGAGTTGTGGTGGTTTGGGTTGTGTTTGTTTGTTTTTTTTTTTCTTTTTCCTCTGTTTTGTTTTTTTTTTCCCCCCTCTCTCATTAACTGATGTTAATATTGGTAGTTAATTACAGAGTTTTAATGAAGACAAGCTGTTAACTAATTTCTGGAGTTTATCTTGCATCATATGCTGGAATTATTTTCTACTTTATTTTGTCATAATAATTACTCCTTCAACTGGTATTTTAGTGGGAAAGAATCCAAGAGATTAAACTATTCAGAACTCCTTGATGCACCAGCTTAAAGATTTGTTTGAATTTCCACCATTACTTGGATTGTTATTGAATTTCCATCATTATACCATGTCAGTGAGACCTTAAGGAGCTGAGCCTCACACAACCTCTCTCCCCCATCTCTCCCAGTCACAAGGATTTTTCAGAATAAGGACATTTCAGAAGGTGGTGGCAAAAACAGCACCCTCTAACCCCTGGAGGCAGCTCCTGTCACTTTACCTGCCACTGTGTCCCAAGCTGAAGAGCAGAAGTGACAGTTACATTGTTCACCTTGATACCTTGTGCCACACAGGCTGGTGAATTTACCCAGTCATACATGTTTGTACTCCAGTAACTTGTGCCTGTATTTACTCTAGGAAGAAAATCAGTTTTGATTTGAAAATGCTGAGGGACAAAAAAGCTATCATTTCTCTTAGCAATACCATCACCCATTTTTAAATCTAGTGGTTTCTGCCCATAACATTTTTAATGTGCTGCTACAAAATAACTTCTCAATCCTTTTTTCCACTCAGCTAAACAGATCAGGCTTCTCAGTCCTCTAATTTTAAAGGCATTTCTGCTTCATAAATTATTTTTGTGACTTTTCCCTGCACCCTTATAAAAATGTTTAACAAGCTTTTGAAAATGAGGCCATCACGTCAAGAATCATTATTCTCAACTCGGCCTTGACATCGACAGACTATGCTCTATAATTTCCACTTTGGAAGTACTCTCTCCTCTTATTTATGACTGTTTCTCTCACCTCTCTTCACAATCCTTCCTCTACTTCCACCTTCTTTCGTGCTTCCTCTCCCCCCTTACCTCACTCTCCCTCTGAACTTCCCTCACTGTGCTTTATGTAGCTATTTCTCTCCTCATGATGCAGCCCAAAGAATGGAAATCCCAGTGAACAAGCATCCTAATTTCTGTCTGGAGAATAATGTGATATTTAGAAATTATCTCAGTCCAGAATTACTTTCTGTTCTGTACCATTCTCTTATCTATTTTACATCAATTTTATTATATTTAAGGTAACAATCATCTCACCAAATCTAACCTCATTTTATTGGTAGGTCTTAAGCTCACGTTCTATATTTGACTGTCAACAAATAGATGTCCCCATCTTGAATTTTTCACATATCCCATCTATAATCCCATCCATAATCCCATCCATCTGGCACTCCAGCACAGCTTTGGAATTTCACTAGCATGCAATGAAAAAGTCAATAGCTGCTTTCTTCTTACAAATCTTTCCCTCCTTATAGACATAAAGATAAGATGTCTGTTCTTTTTTGTAGATAAGAACAGTTGCAGATTAAGTTTCCCTGAGTGTTATCTCTGACACCCATTTAGCTTGGATGATAACTATTAAAATTAAATACTATCATCAGATGACTAAACATCCCACTAGTGTCTCATTTCTATCAACTGTCAGTTAAGACAGGCATTAATACAACAAAATTAAATACAGGAACAGTTATGCTGCTTGTAAAAAGATACAAGAACCAGCAAAATAAATGAACCCTTGTGAACAGCTTGTTCTTTTTATTTTAATTTGCATTTCCAACTGCAGCTGAAGAGTGTTTACAGGACGTTGGGTTTTGCAAGACAGCCTAACAGAGTTAGGATTCTTGTTAATGCACAGATGTGATGGGGCAAAACTTCCTTGCTTTAAAGTAAATATCAGATTTCATGGAACCTTTCCATGGCTGAAAGTTGTAATTCAACTGTAGTCAATAGTTAAGGGTGCAAAGTACAAGAAGACGGAGTGTAATTACAATGATAGCTTTTCTTTTATGAGATTCGTAAAAAGACACAGTGATGTGAAAAATCTTTGCAGGGAAAATAATGATCCTGGATTGTTTTGTTGTGTTCTAACCAGTTCTTTACATCTGCAAAGAGAGAAGTGGAGCAGCAAGACTGTAGTCTAGATCCTTGATATAGAAGCTTAAGATCAAATTGCAGAGTCTCAACGAACAATAATGTAACACTTTAGCTGTATGGACATGAGTTGTATTAAACACTCAGAAGTCCCTTGGGAATTAATCTGCCCATGTAGATTTATTTTACATGTTGTGTAATGAACAGATTTGAAATTCTTGTTCATTTTCTGCTGACCATGCAGTCATCAAGACCACTAGAAGGAAAATGCAGTAATGGTACACTCATCTGGTAGATTTTGGGGCACTGTCTCACCAGAAGTGTTGGTACTGACTCCTGCAGAGTTACTAGCTATTCGTTGTCAACGAAAAGACCAGGAATCACAGAATCACAGAATGGTTTGAGTTGGAATGGACCATGAAGATCATCTAGTTCCAAACCCCCTGCATGGGCAGGGACACTTTCACTAGACCAGATTGTTCAGAGCCCCATCCAACCTGGTCTTGAACATTTCCAGGGAGGGGGCATCCACAACCTCCCTGGGCAACCTGTGCCAGTGTCTCACCACCCTCACAGTAAAGAATTTCTTCCTAATGTCTAACCTAAATCTCCCCTCTTCCAGCTTAAAACGATTACCCCTTGTCCTATCTTGGAGGACCTGCAGGAGAAAGTCTATTCTGCCTAATTCAAAGTTTTCTTCTACATTAATTGCATAAAGAATTTAAACTGGTACAAGAAACAGGAGTTCTGAAAGTATCTGGATTGCTCTCCATGATCTAGGTACCTAAATCCCAATTATAAGTGGGATGTTGTAGCATAAATACTGAGTTTTGTTTAAATGTCTAATTCTTAAACTAAGCGAAGTGCTTGATCTAAAATATAGCTCAGATCTAAAAGCTAAGATATAGTTCTGCAAGAAGAAGAAACAACTGTTCATGTAGGCTTTATGAGTAATGAAATTTTTGGAAATTTCCTGTAAACTTCCTCTGATTTGCAAAAAGGCTTTGAGTTTCTTTATATAACTTCAATGTAATCGTAAAGTATGAACGATGATTTCGCATATCCTGGATCGCCTGCCTAATATTGTGACATAAAATATATTATTCTGTGAAATCATCACTTGGAGATAAAAATTTTATAATTATCAAAATATAACTTCTAGCATGTTTTAGATCTGATCAACTTCTGCAGCGAGCAATATAGGATAAACTCAGTTTTCTAAAGATCTTTTTTATTTTGCTTTCTTTTTTCTTTTTTCTTTTTTTTTTGTTCCATTTTAACTGTGAGAAATATCTGCTAATTTAAGCTCTGATTAATAGATTGCAGATAACTCCAAATTCCATCAGAAGTGCTGACTGAAGTATTTGTAATATCCTGTGGCAGGATTGGTCCTCCCTGTGAACTCTATGAGCACACAAAGCTCTTATACTCTGCACAGAAAAGTCTGGGGAAAAAAATCATGCTCATTGGATGGCCAGAAATTCAGATACTGAGATTGTCTAATAAATTTTAGGCAATTTGAACTGAATTAGCCTGGGATGACCCAAATCCTAATGGACTTTTGTTTCTCAGGTCCCACTGAATATAACTGAATATTTTAAGTGTAAACTAATAAGGCTACAGTATAATTTCTGCTGGATTACTGCCTTTGAGACCCAGTTCATGTGTAAGGAAATTTACTATCTTAGAAGAAAAATGACTTACAGTGGGTTTGCTGCAGGTGGCATTACCAAGCAAATGCAAAAGATTTGATGTGTGTCTCCAGGAATTTTTAACAATGCTGGTAGCTTTTTTTGATCTCTGTGTTCTCTAATTCATGCTTCACTTTCACTTGTGAGGATTCCAGAAGCAAAATATTGATTACTTTGTGGAACATTTAGTCTGTCATAATTGAATCCAATCTTCTTAGAGATCATTGTTGCATAATCATGATTCGGTTACATTTTCCATTAAGTAATTTTGTCAAATTCTTTCTCTATTAAGATTTCAGTAATGCAGCTGCAGTATGCATTAACTGTCAGATATGTGTAATGAGACACACATATTAAAGGAAGAAAGCAGTTTGGAAAAGAAGCAGGCAAAGATTGGACCACAAAACGTCCATGGGAAGAGGACAGTGCTTGGGTCAGGCAACACTGTTTTAGGGACAACAGCAACAGAAGAGGAATTTGGAGAAGGGGAGCTCAGCAGCACTGATATAGAGGATAAAAATGATGAAGAAAATCTCACTTGGAGCATTAGATATTGGCCCTCTTACAGTAAATCATTGTACAAGTTCTATATATAGGCTGCTGAAACATTGTTATTATGAATCCTGATTGCCTAAAAATACAATAATCTATCAGCAATGCAACTATATTTACATGATGGGAACACATGCCCTAATTAAAACGTTTCCAGACATTGGGGATTTAAACACCAACCTAATTTAACACGTAAAATTTGCTCATCTGGCAAATTTTAGTGCTTGTGAGTTTCTCTATGAGAGAAACTGCCGATTTATTGTTTATATTGTTGTTTTATTAAAGGCATTATTGGAAGCAATTCAGACTCTTCCTCAACTTCCTCTTAAACATTACAACAGTACAAAGTGAGAACTGTTGCAATCTGTGAAACCTGCTGTGTTACATGCTCTGAAACAGCACAGGTTAATAAAGTGCATTTAGTATCTGTTCCCACACATTACATGGATCGAAAAAAGTCCTGCCCTTTTCACAGTGATGATCCTGATGTCTCTGAATCACCATAGGGATTACTTGTCTAGCATTCTCAGATAGGAAGTTCAGGACAGTGTCAGAAACAATGAAAGAAGAAGAACAAGGGACAAAAAAAGCATTACCTGATAGTTTTGATCATGCTGAGCCCCATTTCAACACAGCAGTGTGCATGGTCCTGGCGAGGTTCTGGGAGGCCCGACACGCAGTAGTAACAGTCCCCCAGGATCTTTATTCTGAGACAATGATGTTCCTAGACATAAATGCATCAAGGAGAAAGCAAAGATTTGCAGTTATGTTTTCAGAATTTTAATTTGAGTGTGAAAATATTTGAAAAACGAGCTGAAAAATAATTTAAAACTTGTTGCTGGATGTTTCTTGCTTGTGAATAGTGCAATCTTAATTTATTTCACTTTTGAAATAAAACACTTTTACATTTTTGGTAAGAAAAGATATAGTGATTTCTGTGTTATGCTAGTCAGAGGTGCCCTTGCTGGTGGTGAGAAAGGTTTCATCAGAGTCAGACTGGAAGCTAGGTCAAAGATTCAGAAACGCCAGCTTAGATAATGAATAACCCATTTTAGACTGTGTATCTCCAGGGCATCCTTTCTGCCCCCTTTTTACACTGGAAATAAATTAAAAACCTCTTTCCTCCCACTGATAATCCCTTCCCACCTAAAATTTCCACTGGCACACTGATGCATTCCCAACATCTATAGGAGCTGATCAAGTATCTGCGAGCCAAAAATACCAAAGAAGCTGTCTTGCATTTGGCTTGTGAAGAAATGACAGTTATTTGTTATCCAGCTAGAGACATTCTTTACCCTAGCAATAAATACTAAATTTCATTATTCAAATACATATTAATAGTATAATATAGACTGAAACAACATACGGAGTGATTGGATCATTATTTTAGAAGATCCTTTTCTAGTGAGCAGAAATACCTGAGTAGCCAAAAGTTTTGCAGTTCCCAGACAAGAATAACAAGTGAGCCCACAATTAGCTGTAAAATTGCCCAGTGTATTCTGCTGGCTTGGCACTCACAGGAGGCAATCAGTGCACAGGAACAGAGACCAGAGTAATCTGAGGACCGAGCTGCAAGCGTTTAGGGGCAGACAGTTTTACAAGTTGAGTCAGGAAAGTGTTTTCTTGATATGGAATCATTGAAATAATAAGTGCAGTATTATGATTGGCTCAGTCAGTAAAGGCTGTGATGACAGAACATTAGAATGAAGACCAGCCATTTATGGGGAGTAGGGTAATGACTTGTAAAACTGGTTCATTAGATGATAGCAAAATTTGGCCTGTGATATTTATTTCCATTTTTCTCTTCTGTTTCTCTCTGGCAACCTGGAGGCTGCACTAATCAAAGCAGTGGAGATATACACTGGGGAAGAGAGAACTGTAAGTAGGAGGTAGGAGCAAATGTGAATGTTGACTGTGCCTCAGGAACTGGGTACTGACCAAATGAATGGGACTCAAGGTTATTATTCAAGATTTTCATTAGGAAGAATGAAGCTTTCTAGTCAACCTCAGATAAGTTTTTACAAATTCTACAGTGGCAAAGGGAATCCACAGTGTTGTACCCAAAGCATTTGCAGAAGTCAGCTGAAGCTTTAAGCATGCCAGTGAGGGTAAAATCTGCTCTGGGCACAGGGCCAAAGTAAGCTGTTTCACCCTGAAATCTTCTTAAACCATCAGTAGGAGCTGACAGTGTTTGAAGCTTTGGCTAAGTCACCAGATAATGCTGTAGCTGACTCTGAGAGTGCCATGCCTAGCTACCCAAATTTCACAAGGAAATCCAAGGTTGAAGTCAGGCTTCTAAAATGTCAACGTGCATATGTAACTCTTCTCTTTCCTTGTCCCCTTCTCTTCAGCCACTCTGCAGACTCACACATGTGAACAGTAGGTATTTTTCATACTGTTGCAACTGAAAGTATACATCCTAAAATCCACCAAAATACTCATTTTTCACAGATTTCCTCCTCAAGGGAAAGAATGAGTGATTCAATTTTCCCATACTTTCAGCCTAATTTTTTTCTACAGAGTGAAACTAGGAAACATTAATCAACCAGTAGCAAGGACCCTATGGAATAAATTGATGCATGTTAAAATGTTAGTGGGCTTCCTTGAGCTTCCCTCTGTGTTCCCTGGTTAGACAAAATGCAAAGAGATAAAGAAATCTGGGCCATCAGAAATAGGGTAATAGGGTTAGGATAAGGTTGGACTCGATCTTAAAGGTTTTTTCCAACCTGAACAATTCTATGATTCTATAAGAAATTATAAAACACAGATTCTAAAGTTCTTTGGCCTTTCTAATAGTGCCATTCAATTGATTAATACTCCAATTGCCATTTGCTTTTACATCTGCAAAGCAAAAGGAGTATTTATGACCTCCTATTGGTTTGACTGAGGTGGAGTAAAGCAAAAGGCAGCACTTCAAGTTCATTCAGACCCTCTAAAAACACATTACAGCTGAAAACCTCATAGTATAATATACAGAAAAAAAGGGGAAAACTAATTAATTTCCAGGAAAGAAAGAAAAAAGATAAGTCTCAAGTAGTGTCATATTTTAATATTATAATTACATTTTTACATGTGATATTTATCATGCACCTGCAGTACCTGCCTATCTGACAATCCCCTATTAAATGAGCATCTAATTCACTACATTTAGAGAACATGGTCTGCAACTGAAAAAAACCTCAGCTGTTTGGTTCTGAATGACTCATTTTAAACTGGCTGAACTGCTGATACGGTTGAAGACAGATGAGACCTCTGTCACCTGGCTCCATGTCTTCTCATTTGCTGCACATCAGAACAAAGCAGACCACTTAAAAAAAAAAATGTAGTTTTTATAAGAAAAAGAAAGACGAGTCCTCATGCATAACAAGACCTGCTGATGAGGGTTTGATGTATGCACGTGTGAATGCATTTGTGTGACACAGGAAACCCCTGGAGGTGCACATGAATGTATGCTTTTTGTTGTCATGATACTTCATCTCTACACCCATTTGCCAAAGCTCAGGAAGTCAGCCAAGGAATGAGATATCCAAATAGAGATGATTATAGAGTGGCCATATGTCAGCCAACAGTCAAGGCTGCCACCACAGTCAAAGGAGAGCCAGGCAATGTAGTCAGGGAAGCCTACGGATGGATTCAGCTCACAGCTAAAGCAGCTGGCTGGGCTTCAGTTCAATTGCCTACACATAAGCTTATGGAGAATCAGTAAAACCCTGAGGTATATGAGGCACCCACACAGAACTTAAAGACATGACATAAGATGTATGTCCCTCCACAGCAGTGCAAGGACCAGGCAGGGTGTCTTTGTTGGCACAAGAAGCCCCAAGAACCACTTAAATGACTCCTTGTCTTTCCTATTTTTCCTGTTAGTCAAATAATTATGACTGTTAAACATGAGCTGTGTTACAGTCTGACTATGTTTTTTATTCTTCCTTTTTTATTCCCATTATACCTATTTTAAAAGTAAACTGTGGATCTTTTCTTCACTGGAAAGGTTTCAGCTAGAAGAAGATAATTCATCAACTGCCAGAAAGGACAGAGGGCTAATGGTATCTGCCTTTGGCAGAGGAGGGCTGCGTGATCTCCTGAGATTCCCTCTGAAGACTCTGTAGTTCAATCACATCTACAGTTTAGACTAGATGCTTTATCAGGCTGGTTGTATCACTACATTAAGGTCAGATTCATGGCTAATGTGGTTTCCCATGCTGTAATTGTAAATAGGAGAGTGAGTTTTGTAAGGCCCAACCTATTTTAAGTGGTATAAAATGATAATGACAGCACTCAAGCTTTTCCTTACTCTCAAGGCTCAAGCCCACTTCCTAAAACCTTCTCACTGTAAGGTATGTAAGAGTTGCAAGCTGATAGTAAATGAAAATGAATGAAAAATATAAACATGTATGAAAAAACTTTAAAATAAGTAAATTATTTATATAAGAGAAAAGGCCGTACAGGAACTTCAATGCAGCAGATATTACACTACAGTTTGAAATCCTTACACTGTTGTGAGGCTGTGTGAGGCTGTTATGATCTTCTGTTTATTATATTCCTCTTCCTCTCCCCATAAGCAATTTCAGAAGTTGTCCTTGGGCATGTAAATGATGGCTGATATGATACAAACATTCACATCACATCCTTCCCCATACTCATTCATTAATGCCATGTACTGAAGGAATCAATTAATTTCTCAGCATGCCATAAGTAGGGGCCTTTGCTCCCCTTAGTTGCAGCTTCTCATTTGCTACAAGTAAAAGATTAAGGGGCCTGATTCTGCCAAGATCAATTGAAATCCATAGAAATTTTCCCAGGGGGTACTGAGTAGACTCAAAGATTCAACCATTAATAATAAGAATTGTAGATAAATTCAATGGCACTTGAAAATAAATCTTTTTCCAAATCACCTTAATCCAGATCAAAAGAAATTATGCAGATTTTTCATAAATAATTACCTCATCCATGTGAATGATTTATGTTTAAGCTTATTAAATACACCCCTAGTGACTAGAAAGGAAGCAAAACAAATTGGCATAAAGTGGAGCTGAAGAAATGAGTTGCTCAGACACCAAGTTACTGAACAACACAGTGCGAAACTTCATTAATATTTCTTGTTTCCTTGGGCTAAATTTCCGATGAGGAGAAAAAGTGATTGTGTTTTATAAGTTATGCCACTTTTTCAGTTCTGCCTGTGGTGAATTAATCACTTCAACTACTTCTGGAGGGAATCCTGTTGGCTAGCAGACAGGCCACAGAAGAGTCTGCATTCTCAATTTTTATCATTTCAAGCTAAAAATGTAAACATTGTGGATGAGAAATTACTAAGGCTGAACTGCTGAACAAAGAGATCATACACATAAATCTCCTTTTAAAAGGTGGCCAGAGTGGGAGGAGGCAGAGACTTGGCCTTCGTGTACAATAGTTCAGTTCCTGAAACGTTTGCCAAAGGTGTAGGAAATCTAGATAAAAGGCCTTTCTCAGCAGAGACAGGGTCTAGGCCAAAGTTCTTAATCAGCAGGCTGTTTTGGGGTGGGCTGGAGGGAGTGATTTGTCCAAATGCCTGCTATTGCAGCCCTGTCGCTTTGGAAAACAGAGCTGGGACCTTGACAGAGACAGATGGGAGGGAAGTTCTCAACTCTGGTGATCCAGGCAGAAAAGAGGTTAGGTCATAGCTGCAAGGACTGATTCTATTTTTTATAAACATAAAAGGAAAATGTAGCAATCTCATTCTCTGCCTGGACCAGGGAACACTTACATATAGCCCTGTATTAAATTCTTTTTACATAGCTTAACAGATCATGTAAGGAATGCCTTCTTTTTATAGAATAGCCTATAGAGGAGTGGTTAAGATTTCTCCAGGCTAACTGAAAATGTGGGTTTGGGGTCTCTCCCACTGAAAAAGGAACTGAGGCATGTTCTTACCTGAGTTTTCTAATATATTCTATGAACATTTCTGTCCCTCGTCATACAGTGGCAGAAAAACAGCTGTGCCTGTTGTTTCTGGTGAGCAACCATCTTTGCCAGCTAGTGTTAATTAGGAGATTGTGCCCTAAGTGTTTTTGTTCAGAGAAATCCCTGTTAGAAAGGTTCAAGGTGTATTTCATTCCTGCCCCTTAGGAATTTCTAGGACTACAGATACATAAAGGGTGAGGAGGACATTTCTCAAGAATATACTTGTGGAGCTTAAATTTCATTCAAATCAGAATTTAGTCAACAAAGTGGGGTGAGGTTTTTTTGTTAGGTTTTATATTTATGTAACTCTGAGTTCCAAAATCACTGAGAATTTTTGAAACTGGTATTTTATTTAATCTGTCATTTTCATCTGACTTTATTTCATAAAATGCCTGTAGACTATCAATTCTAAAAGTGTTTTGTGGACTGGGTTTTAATTTGACTGTATAGATCTTTTGATGATTTACTGGGCTCTTAAGCGTCTGAAATACTGTAACTTCAGTAAGAACATTTTTTAATAGTGTTGTTTATTCTCCAGTATTAGACAATTAATTATTGACACTGGTGAGGGGGGAAAACACCTTAGAATTAAGCACAACAAGAAGAGCATTCACTCTCTCCCATTATTACAGACTAAGACAATGTCCCTATAATTAACTAAATATCCCATATGTACACTCATCATCCAGTTAACTCTTCTTCTTAATAGAGTACCCCAAACATATATGCAAGAAGAAATATAACCTCTGTTTACTGGGACATATATTTAAACAGACAGGCTTTTTTAGGCAGCCTCTAGAGTCCTTCAGGTTATGTACTTGAAGATCATTTCACAAAAGAACAAAGCACTGTCAGCTCAGAGGTGAAATGTGACTGGTAATGGTAGTAAAGCACTGCAACAGAAGTGATTTTATTGAGGAGACAGAAGAGCCTTTATCACCCTGCACTCTTCCCTCTTTGATACCAGCTGGTGCAGGTTTTGTGCTGGGGCTATAGATGCTGCATTCTTGAGGAGCCTGCTAGTAAGGCTGGTTCCATCCCTGGAAACGCTAGTCACAGGTAAGACTGGTAGGTACTACATGGTTGGAGGAATTTTTGGCAGGTTGTCTGCATCTCCCAGCAGAGAATCTAACGAAGGTTACAGAAATTACCTCCTCTCTTTGAAAAAAAAAATCTTCAGTTCTTTAATAAGCAAAAGCAACCTGTGATTCACATTGCATAAATAACTTTCAAGCTAACACCAGGCTAGTGACATAAATAGCAAAAAGGCTCATATTAAAGTGTGAATTTTTGCATTCAGCATCTGCAGTTCCTCTGAGTAAGAAGCAGTGTTATTCTCATTTGTCATATAAGAGCTGATGAGACTGTAAAGAGATGCAGTTTCTTAAAGGCCAGTCATGGTTTTCTTATATTAAACCCATGGGTTTAATCTTTCAGGGGAAGATTTCTGTTTCTGCATCAATGCTTCATATTAAGGATGGGTTCAAGCTCAAATCTAAGACTGTGTGTAAGACTTTGTGTATTAATCTAAACTGCAAGTGCAGTGACTTGATTTTATCTTTAGTCTGTGTTATGCTGGACTGCATTTCAGCTGCTGTTGCGACAAAGCTTAGAGATGTCTGCTCCTCTGTGTAGGGTTTTACTCTTTCCTCTTTTCTCATAGCTGAAACTGAATCTACATACAGTGTAGATACATTTAGAAATATGACCATTTAAATCAGTATCAGCAGATATCTAGCAATGCAGAGAAGGCAGAGGAAAAACAAACATAAAAAATAACTATTATTTCATCAAAGCAGGACCTTTTTTAGGTTTAAATATCTTACTGTCATCTTATTTCCCTTGTTTCTCAAAATATCTGCCCAAGGAAAATATTATTATTAATTAAGTTGCCACTTAGGCTTTTCAGTAGAGGGATATAAAGGGAAATATTTTCTTCAGTTCTGTTTTATGTCAACATATTTTTCTTCCTTTCTAACTGTCGCTTTTCCCTTTAATAACTATAAATGTTTTACAAATATCATAGAGTGATTAGAAAGGAGAAGCAGCTGTACACAACAATAATGCATTTCTTTCTTGTAAGAAGTATTTAACTGAATTATAATTTTTATTTATTCAAAGTGTTCTGTGGTAATTATACAGGTATTATAGAACTTTTATATATATTTTTATATATTTTATATATTTCATAATATATATTATATATTTATATTATTCATAAATTATATATTTATATTATTTATATATTATATTTATATATTTTATATATTTTTATATATTTTTATATATTTTTTATAATTATACACATCAACATATGCTGTAATACTTGACGTAACCCACTGAAGACTGGAAAAATCTTAAACCTCTCATTTTCTCTCTTTGTCAAAAGACAAAGGAAGGCTGAATAAGAGAAAGAAGAAACTAAGTTACATTCTTCAGTATGACACTGAAAATAATGTATTCTTTATATTATATGGTTTATATCAGACAAAAGAGCAGATAAAACAATCCTTTATATACAATTATAAAATACCACTTTTAGTTAGAAGTGAAGTAAGGATTTATAAGGATTTTCCTTAAAATTTAAGGAAACTGCCTCACGCTTTCCACATTGGTCTCTTTACTTTGATGATAACTGCTGTCTAAGCCCAACAGTTTGAGTAGCAGTTAAGAGTTATGATAATTCTGTTCAAGCTGATTAAGTAACAGTTAAGTGAAAGATCAGAAATCTAGATGTAAATGGGTAATCCTCATTAATGGAAGATCCTTCTAAGGAGGTCTTGAAAGGATCACTTTCCAAGAGGCTTGTCAAGGACTTACAGGCAAGTAGTAACCATTGCTAATAACATTTACAGAAGGAATAAGACTGGAAGAATGATCATGCTGGGATGGTGGTCATAAAAACACAGTAAGGCATTAAAAAACAAAAATAATGTTTCAGTTAATAATACCATCAGTGTATGTTCAGAAATATGTGATCTTTGGATAGTAATCAAGGAAAGAGAGAACAGGAGGAATGGTGATGATCTGCCTCCACCACACTAGTGGGGGTTAGTCCAGGAACACTGCTTTCAGTGCTGATACCTATGTCTTAAAAGATATTTTGAAAAATAGGAAGCAGTCCAGGAAACTAGTCCCAAAAATTATTTGAAGGAATACATCTTAAAGAAATAAAGCCTCACAATGAGCTTGGTCTGGTTTATTTTATCAAAAGGAAATCTGAAAGGTGGCTTGATCAAAGCACACAAATGTATTCCTGCAGTGACTCGGTGGCTACAAAATGGTTTTTTTGTCTAGAAAAAATAGGTCATAGTAAGAACCAATGGATGTAATTCAAAGTCAGAAAAAACAAAATAAGAAACAAGCCATACTGAATGAACAGTGAAAGTGTTAAGGCACGGGAATAGATTCCCAAGATACAAAAGTATTTCTCCAACTCCTGGAACCTTCAGATAGAGCACAGGCATTTTTCCGGAAGATACACTTTTGCCAAGTGACAAAACTTTGTACAGTATCAGTTGGGTAGGTTGATAGGTCCATGTAAATCACGTGTCCTTAAAATCTGGGTCATGGACCAGTCAGCATCCACTTCAAAAGTTTTGCAAAGTTTAAGTTCAATACAAGATTTAGGCCCTTATATTTTAGGCATCTGGCCCCTCCGTAAGAGTCCAGAACCCTGAGTGAGGAGTCTTGTTTTCCTATAAAGTGCAGAGGGTTAATCTCCTTGGGTTGGACAGAAACACCAAAAGCCATGTAGAGCTTCTGCTCTTCTCTAGGCTGTTGGGCATCTCTATTGTCAGGACATCAGGCAGGTCTCATGACATCCAGGTCTCAGACGCCACAAACAAGGAACACAATCAAAATGCCTTTCTTTTTAATTAGTCATGGTTAGATCACTCTAATCTTTGTACTCAGGTCTGTCAGTTTCTGCATTGATTCTTCCTAATGTCTTCTGTCTTTCAGAGCACTGATCTAGACAACTGGATTAGTCTAGTCAATTATGTGTGGGAAAGAAAAGCAAATTCACAGACTAGGAACAAAAATGCAGGAAGGAGCCTAAAGTCTTGAATTCAGTGACTGGGACATTCACTTGACAGGTGACTGTCCTGATGATGAAGCTTAGCAGACAGAGAAGTTCTTCCATGCCAAACTCTGCAAATTTCTGGATAACAAATTCTTGGCTATGTTAGACAAACTGGTATGTTTATTACTGTTTTTTTAAAACAAATTCACCCACATTTTTGGCATATGCACTCCTATGTGGGCACATTCAATGTTCTCCATGAATATTTCTGAGTTTAGGACTGATACATTCTAGAAGGCTTAAGTAAGAGATGCATGAGAAACCACAGAGAAGAGGGAAACCTCTGGGCATTTAAAGAAGCAAAGTTTTCAGCTCCTATAAAACAGTAAAACCAAGCAGGGAAGTGCCTTCAGCTCTAAGTGGCAAGTGAGGGAGGATTCTCTGGATTACACTTTTACATGTAAATGCCTCCTTTGTTCTTAACTCCTTTATTGGATCTAGCCCTTCTAGACAAACTCTGTATTGCTTAAATACAGTTTATGTAATGGTTAGAAAATATGGTTAATGATAATGAAAAATGAGCCTGTTCTACCAAGAATGTGAGGCAAATTTAAAATGTAAAGCAAGGCAATAAATCAAATTGTGTACATATTCTTCCTAAAATACTTCTGTGACATACTTACATTTAATTTGATTTAAAATGTTTCTTCAGTTAGAGTAGCTTTTTTGTCAAGCCATACAGAAGCAGACATTATTCCTATAAGCTTTCTAAAAGACAGGACCAGGGTAACTTCTTTCACCCTGCTTGGTTTTTAATGTAGGTCAGAGTTAATTAAGTTTGTTGGGGTTTTTTTTTTGCAAAACAAATATTGTAGATTGTATTTACCAATTTGCCTGTGTCCCAGCAACATCTTTTGACATCACTCTGTACATGAGAAAACACACTGCTGTTTGAGATTAAAATAGCTGACTCAAAAGAGCCTTGAATAATTACAGAAGTCTTGCCTTTCTTGACTTTAATTTGCAAGCTAAGAGATGACACCAAGGGTCTTACTGATGCCTGTGCAATATATGCACACATACTCCTGAACCAGAGATGTATAGAAATCAGTGAGGGATGTTGATGAATACATCACAGCAAGTCACTCTAAGCTCTCTTTATAGTAAATACAGAGCGTGGTCCATGATACTCAGAATGCAATTCCTGTTTTCCATAGTAGATGCCTACATTGGTTAGATAAATTATAAGTTAAACTTAATTAAATGTACTTAATTGCCTACACTAGCAGCCTTATCAGCCAGCTCAGATGCTGACACCTAAAGATAGTCACATGAGTGAAACTTTGGCCAAAGAAACATAAAAGAAATAAAAGAAAATGTAAGTCTAGCAAAATTGAGCATGTGTGCTACTTGTATTTCTGTGCTTTTTTATTTTCTAATCAGTACTAATTAAATAGCAACTAATTTACTTAATGTAATACATTTATTTACTGTGTGTAATTATTTTCATTGTTGAGTTAGAGAGAATCCAACCTAAAGACTGTAAAACTGAATAGGAGCCAGCAATGTGCCCAGGTGGCCAAGAAGGCCAATGGCATCCTGGCTTGTATCAGAAATGGTGTGTCTAGCAGGACTAGGGAAGTAATCCTGCCTCTGTACTGGGCACTGGTGAGGCCCCACCTCGAGTATTGTGTTCAGTTTTGGGCACCTCAATACAAAAAGGACATGGAGGTGATGGAGCAGGTCCAAAGAAGGGCAACAAAGCTAGTGAGGGGTTTGGAAAACATCCTCTATGAGGAACGATTAAGGGAGCTGGGGCTGTTTAGTCTGGGGAAGAGGAGGCTGAGGGGAGACCTTCTCACTCTTTACAAATACCTGAAAGGAGGTTGTAATGAGAGTGGGGTTGGCCTCTTCTCACTGGTGACTGATGACAGGACAAGAGGAAATGGGCTTAAGTTGTGTCAGGGGAGATTTAGGTGGGGTATCAGAAAAAACTTCTTTACAGAAAGGGTTGTTAGGCACTGGAACAGGCTCCCCAAGGAGGTGGTTGAGTCACCATCCCTGAATGTGTTTAAAAGTCGTCTGGATGTGGTGCTTGGGGACATGGTTTAGCAGTGGGTCATCAGAAACAGGGTGATAGGGTTAGGATAAGGTTGGACTCGGTGATCTTAAAGGCCTTTTCCAACCTAAACAACTCTATGGTTCTATGATTCTAAGGAAACCTGCCTAGTAACTGACCATTGCAATGACTGTGGTGGTTGATTACATGATCTTTAAATGAATAGATCTTTTACCTTTCCTGCATTCTTAGAAGTGAAGTAAAAATGACACTATGGTCTTAAAAAAAAAAAAAAAAAAAAAAAGAAATTTCCAGCAAGGGCCAGAACTATAAAACTTGCTTTGTGTTAGGTGATCTACTCTCTTGGTCTATCACTACAGAAGCACGAAGTTCTGATGCCTGTACGAGTTTTCACTTCGTATCAGAACCCATCACTTTTGATAAAACTTGTCCAGGTCTTCCAACCTTAATGGCTGTATGAAATCCCAATGGGGAAAATAGGGATTAATACTGTTGAAAGTGATCAGAGGGTATTTCCCAAAGCTCCCAAATATGGAGTTAACTTCATATCCTTTTGCAAATAAACTGTGTTTAACTCACATGTGCTAGTCGATCAAATCTGGCAAAGAGTTCATTTAGCATTCGGACCAACTCCTGGGCTGACAGAGTTGTGGAGAGGTTGGTGAATCCTTTAACATCTGCAAAAAGAATGCTAAAAAAAGAAGATACATTAGTATTGCAGTCTATTTCCTTTAATAACCAAATGTCCTAAGTTACCTTCCAGCACTTTACTAGTGAAGGTTCATTTTAAAGTCATGCTGCCTTTGCTCTAGACATTTGGAGATTCTGGAATATTGAATATAAACACTGAAGGGATGATTCCTTGTTCTTTTTGTTGACTTCCCAGGGAGCCTGGTGTGATCATACTTTGAATTTAGGTGCATCAGACTGGGTGCCTGAAGTTATGGTAGGATCCTAGCCAACAAACTAGTTGCAAACAAAGCTCTAACCTGTATTTCAGCAGCCAGTGAATTTTGTAGCCATGAAACTTTGGCTGTTCACTATGTCTACAATAGGCACATCTGAATATAGAGAAAGATGCAAACACAGGAAGTCTGTAGAGTCTAAGCTATAACCCAGACCAAAGCATGTTATAGCTCAGCACTCAGCAGCTGAAGAAGGTATTATCTACTATGAAAAGAGCTAATGTTCCAAAATACACATATCATGCTGGCACAGACTGGAAATAACCCTAATTAATCTCATTAGCACTTAAAAGTCAACTAATAAGTGATGTTACAACATGAGTAGCTGAAGTTCTTTTGTTTCTCTTGAACAAGATCACAATTTGACAGTTTGGGAATCACTAATGTAACCAATAATAAATATAGGAGTGATCAGGTGGACAGTAACATTTTACTAATGATAATTCATAGAATCATAGACTCATAGAATAATTTGGGTTGGAAGGGACCTTAAACATCATCTAGATCCAATCACCCTGCATGGGTAGGGACATATTCCACCTTCAACTCAGCTTCAAATGTGTGGGCAGATAAGGGTTTGGGTGAAGGGTAAGGGTAAATAAGGGACTCTCAAACTGGGTAAGACTTTTACCAGAGAGAAAAAACAAAATTAAAAGGTAAGGTACTAAACTACCCAAAGAGGAATGAGTATTAATAATAGCCTAAATTGATAGAAAGTTTTCAAACAACTAATTTCTACAGTTTTCATTATCAAAACAACAAAAGACTCTAACTGGATACTAATTTTAGGGATTCATATAGCATTGATTTAGATAGCATTCAGTGCTCAACATTTAGGAAAAAAGAAGGTGAAACCCAGCTTTGAAAAGATCTAATCCAGGGCAGCATGCATAGAAAGAAACCTGTATCTGTACCCTAAAGCACACAGAATCTTTATTTTAAATCTCTTTCAAGCATAAATTATGTTTCAACTTTTCACCCCTGGCTACAGCTCTTTTCCTTTCATACAGAAGGGCCCTCTTCTCCCTATTTTGATTCTTCTACAGCAACAGTTACTCTGAGAATGAAAGAGGGTAATGGAAGACATTTTAATTTAGTGCAATTCAAACCTTTTGTAAGGGTCCTTGATACTTTCCACCAGATTTAATAAAATAATATGACTGAGCTACTGCAAGGCCACCGAAGAAGCAGATAATCAACTTATTCTTTTGCAGAAGTTCAAATTATGTTTATTGAACTTATCCAGACAAAGTTATATTTGGGTTTCAACAAAAAGCAAAGTACTTGCTTTCCTAGCAAACCGTCTCCCATCATATCCAAGGATGCTTATTTTTTAATTTCCTTCAGTGATTGCCACTAAATAATTTGTCCTTGCAGTTTGGGATACACTTATGGAAAATGTTACTGGTTCAGCTAAATATTCTGATATTTGGGAACCACAAAAAAGTCAGAGACTCTGTAACATCATGAAGTGGAAGCCGATCATTGTGGTGTAAGTTAAACAATTAGGACTTATTACCTCGAGTAGCACCACACAGAATAACTTTATTTTCCTGCTAACTAATTTTAGGAGAGACAAAATTTAGAGAGGGGAATAAAAGAGGGAGATGGAATTAGGAATATGATAATAAGACTGACTGAATGAAAACGACTACTAAACAGAGGAGCCACATGACATGCCTACACCTTTGAGAGCATCTTACAAGTGGCTATCTCATTTCTCAGCATGTAGAGTAAACCAGAAGGTTGTGGCAGAACATGCATTTCTATGCAGGCAGGGCTCCCCTTTCTGTGCAACCCTGACTACCTAACTAAAGTGAAAAAATACACAAATGGTCTGGGCACAGCATTCTGTTCAAATGGTTCTTGTAATGGTATAAGCATCCAGCCATCCTGATGAGAAAAAGAAGGCACCAAAGGGCTTGTCTGCTCAGGGATTAAACAAGGGTACACTAATTTTCTAGTTTATGAATGGATAAAGTAGAAGGGAAACTCTTGAACAAGAGATACTTAGCAGCATCTGAGACTTTAAACCTTAAAGAGAGGCTCCTCCACCCACCTGACATTCTCATAACGGTGAATGTAGATCTTATGAAACTGGTGTTGCAAATGTTCATCTTCTACGTTGGTCATATCATTTATCATTTCCAGGACTACAAACCGTGGTAAGACAGAGAGCACCAGCCGTTCCTAAAAACAAAGAGGAAACCAAAGTGTCAGTATCAGTCTAAACTAGTACTTCACAGGAAACTGATTGAACTCTGCCCTATTTAAAGAGCTGGAAAACTGGCAATTCAAATTGTGAACCTCCCCTCTAAAAATTCTACCTCAGATCATGTGTGATAATTCATGGAATCAACCTGAGTCCTGACTATAGATCATTCTCTCTCCTTCTTTTCTAGACATTTTTCCCTTCAATGTTTCAGCCTTACTTGTGGTTTATTTAAAGATACATCCTATTTATTACCTTCATTATAAGTTTCTCTCTAAAAATCACTTACAAACATATCAAGCAATGCATTTTAGACAGTGTTAGCTTGATTAGCAGGTTTTGGCTAGAGGAATTTGAAAGTCCTCAGCAGAAAGTAGGATCAGATATTTTATTGTTCCTTATTTATCAGAACCTACAGACAGTCTGTTTAGCATTCATAAACTATATAATTAATAATAAGCCTGGAGAAGAAATAAAGCAAAAATTATACAGAGGAACCTGACTCCACTTAGTGAAAAACTGACAGCATTTAGTCAAAGATTAGTTGTATTGTCAGAGATTAAAGACAGGGATAATATAAACTAACATCCCCCTCAGAAATGTTTTATGGGAAAGATTAGCCATAGACTGGTTTGCATATTGATAGAGCTACAACAGTTAATAGCAACTATGGTTTAAAGTGACTTGGGAATCTCAGAGTCTTCTCAACAGTTTATGACGTCAAAGTGCTTAAATCACTGTGACATTGGGATGGGGTTTCAAAGTTCCTTGAAAACTATATGTAATCTCCAAAATAAGCATACATATGTCAGTGAAGCAGGTTTCCAGGATGAGCCATTTGGCTTGTGGTCCACTTCACCTCCTTTTAGAAGATCAACTGCAGGACAGACGGTGGGCTGGGCTGTTCTGCTGACGCAGAGATGATGACTCTTTTCCCCAAAGGCCTTGTATGACCTCCTTGTTCCATAATGGATTCACATCTGCTCACATCATACAGTAAGGGCTGTACATTAGCAGACACAAAAACAGTTCATAGAATGTACAACCTTCTCCCACACCCAAAGGCATGTGGGAGTGGGGAGAATGGGTTGTTCTGCAGATGACAGCCTGCTCCTGTCCATCATTTAGGCCCTAAGGGAGCAGATAGGCTTTCACTCATTCATTGTATGGATGTTCTTGGCAGAATGCTCGCTGAAAAAGAAGATACTAATTTATTGGGATGTTTGCATAGGTTGATGCTCGCATCCAGTCTCAAATCTCCCAAAGCAGATAGTTGCTGGTGGTGGCAGGAGTCTCCACTGCATGGGTCCTCATGGAAGTATCTTCAGCTGGGTCAGCAGACTCCCCACATGACTCTCCTGCTCAGTTCTCATAACCTGGATGGTCCATGAGCCCATGTGAAAACTCCAGCCCTACCTAATTCTTCACTATTGGTATATTTTAACCTTATACAAGATATTTCTTAAATATCTACTTACAAAAAACAAACATGGAGCATTTCTGCAAGGACAGATTCTATTGCGTATTTAAGTATGTCCTATCTGTGCACAATTTAATCACTTGAGCAGCAGGAATCACCTAGAGAAGGTCCTGTATAGGACATTCCACCCAAAATATTGGTTAACATGCTTTAATATATAAATGGAACTAGACAAAGCAGGAGTTGCATATTGGAATTTCTAGAACTGCCTAAAATTCCCAGCTCCTGTGAGAGTCTATCAATGTTTAATTGTGAAGGTTCAATCAATCTCCTGCTTTCAGGGTGTTTTCAATTTAGTCCATTGTACTCAAACAGTTTGTTACCTCATCTACACAGATGACTACCCCAGGAGCTGCTGGATCAAACAGTTGGTGATATAAGTCCACTGTGTGAGCACACACACATATCTCTGGTGCTAGACCCCAATTATGAAAACCTATTATTTAGTTATAGCTTTTAATTTGAGTCCCTTAGCTCTCTCCACACATATAGATGTGTTACATAGTTCTCCTGAGAAGGGCTGACTTCTGCTCATGTGCAATGTGTCCAGCCAAGTGCTGAGCTACTGGAAGAAGGTGCATGATGAGCTCCCTGAGCTGGCATTTGCAGATTGTGCCTCCAGGACTCAGGGCTAGCATAGCTCTTGGTTGACTGATTTAGATAAGGAAGAATGCAAACGAAGTTGAACAAAGCCATTCAAACTGGATCTCTGAAAAAGCATATTTAGAGATTCTAATGAGCTTTGTCCTGTCTCAGAAACACTAAGAAAGAGTAAACGTTTGAGACAAGTTGAGTTACATGTATCCATGCACATGTTCATTAATAATGTACATTATTAATGTATCTTACTAGAGTGTCAGTGTATATCAGTTTATTTTTAGTGTATATACAGTACATCCGTGTACATTAATGTACATATACCTATAGTATTAGTGTATAAGTACATACATACACACACACAAGTGCTGTATTCCAGCTCCTGTCATAATATAATGACTAACTACATTTAAGGAGAGCCAGCCAAGCCCTCAAAAGGTTATTGAATTATTTCATGAAAGCCCTAGATCATCATCCCCTGAGAGATTTTACCATGTCCCTGTTCCAGTGGCTCGTCAGTTTGACAGCTTTGGCAGATTTTGCAAGTACACCACCCAAATCTGTTTCTCTGCAAATTAAGCTTCCTTTTTATCCTCTCAAAGTGGGTATGGATAATAACTGATTGCCTTCTTCTCTGTTACAATCTTTCTGCACTGAAATACTGTTATTGTGCTCTCTTGCCCTAAGTCTTTCTTTTCTGGATTAATCAGATTTGTCCAGTGTTGGTATATATCACTCCAAATCACTCTTAGGCCAAGCTAGCAGCTTTTCACTGAACTGGCTCCAAATTATTAACCATCTTTTGCTTTACAGGATTGCAAAGAGTGAAATGTTATTGAACTAAAGAAGAGAATGTCAGTTCTGCAAGCTACTTATCACCAAATTTCAGAAGACATTTTGGGGAATAGCATGTGTCTAGGGAAAGCCAGACGTAGACTTCCAAACCAGGCACATATGGAGACTGTAAAGAGGTGGAAGACATGGATGAAGAAAGTTTTTCAAGGCAATGCCCACTGAAGAAATACAGCAGAGTTTGAATCTCTTTCTGTATCTTCAAAGCAGTTTAGTGATACTACTGTGGAGAAAGGACTTATATACTACCAAGACATATGGGGGGTGGAGGTGGTTTCCAGATCAACTCTTCACTTTCATACTTAGGAAAGGCAGTCATTTCCATAAACTGTTTCTCCATCCCACTCCGCCCCACCCATCACAATTTAAGAAAGGTCCTTTGCAAGTTTGGAATTTGGACCAGCTTTCAACCCAGACATGAAGAGGGAGCAAAAAGATATAAAGAAATCAGTTTCAGAAAAGAACATGTCCAGAGGTTTAAAAATTTATTTACTGAAAATATGAATATGGAATAAAATAAGTAATTAAAAATAAAGTCATAAATATTAGATGAGAAAAAGCGTAAGTCCTGGAAATAGCTTTGTAAGTTTTAGGATGTTCAGAAATTCTTAGAGTTTGCAGCTCTTTAGAGCCAAGTCTTACTCAAGCTTTTAAACTGTAAGGAAACAAACGTTTCATTACAACTATTGTCAAGAAATTCTTGACCAAGAAGGAGCTGCAAAGTAGGACATAAGCTCAGTTCCACAGGGACCCTGATGCAGGCCAGAGTTCAACTTACAAAGTCTAATTACTAGTATGAAGCTTTTATCACAAACACAGTAAATAAATGTGTTTTGTTTATGACTGTTTCTAGGCAGCCTTGATCCAAATCTTAACATTAATTAATTTCTGGGTTTTGTTGGTCAGCTAAGCCAGCCTGGTCTGGCTTTCTGTCCTGCTCTAGCCAGTCATGAAAATTTCATTCTTTCCATCACTTCTTGGCGATAGCCATTTTTTTTTATTCCTGTTGCCTCAACTTGAGCTAATGACCCTAACCTATACAGCATTTGCATTTTCTCTGTGCATTTCTTACTTGTTCATTACATTAGGAGCAGTCTTTTCTTTTGTTTGTACCTCACCTCTCAGACCTCAAAAGAGCTTTGGTACCCTAGAGGTCTATTTTTGGTCACACTCAGGAAAAATATGAGGATAAAAGGCAATTTTAGGTTGGGTTAGAAGAATATGGGTAACTCTCAGCTGTAAGGAGAGCACTGTCCCTACTGAGTACCACAGAGTAAATACAAGTGAAAATGCACTCCAGAGGCAATACAAAGCTTCTTGGCATTGAAAACTTAAATCTTACACAAAGGAAAGATTTTGATTCTGAGCTTTTCAGGTTACCACCATAATGGTATCTTGGCATTTACCCTGGCACTGCTTAGCTTTCTTCCTGGCTACAGTTGCATATCCCCATGGTTGTTTTAGCAGGCTGCAGTGAGACATTTAAGGATGAAGATATTTAAGGATGAAGGCTGGGACACTTTTCACAAGTAACAAAGTACGTAGCATCCAGGAGTCCTGGATTCAATTCCTTCCTGCACTATCAGTTTTCTTGTGAAAGATTAAACATGTTATATACACTTTCTGTCCTCTGCCAGAGAAACTGATGTTAAGGTTGTTGTGAGGCAACTTGATATTAGGGGGATATAACATAAACTAATGCTGTCCAGGCTATGGGGTATATCTCTTCTTGAGGGGAAAAAGATGTTCAGAGAGAACAAGACCTTGCAAAGAGGGATCACGGATAGAATGAGAGAGAAAGCAAAACAATCATGAAAATGTTAGTTTTGATGCCAGCAGGATTACATGCTGTGGATGAAATGTAGCCATAGATGAAACAGATGAAAAAATGAAGGAAGCACCCCCCAGGATTCACAGGAGGTAATATTGTTTCTAACTTACAGCTTTTACAGTGAAGATCATGAAGAATTCCCACTCTGAGCAGTCAAGTCAGTAGCTGGTAAACAATCCTCAGCTACAATGAAACACATTGTAGATAAACACCTTCATTTATCTAGATGGCAGCCCCAGCTGAGGTGAACTGTACATTTACTCAAGAAGGCAAAACACATGCTGCTCCAAGCTTCTACTGGAGCAGAGGTGTGCAATGCTCTGCTCTGAGATGTCAGCTTTCTCCTGGGCTCCTGTCTGTGTAACATGCTAACACAGAAGATGAGAGAACTAGGACTCTACTAATCTTTAATCCATCTGTTCGACAAATAACTTTCCACTAAAAGTTCACTAAATCAAGAACTGCCTTCACGAGGGAGAGAAAAAAATGATGCGAGGCAGTGATAGCTGATATAGAGCAGACAGTGAGCTATCATGCAGTGAGCTCATCCTTTATCCTGGTAAAAAGCCCAGCTCAGACCTTCCATTTCCTCATACAAGGCAGAACTAATTTTAGCACATCTGCATTGTCTTGACTTTCTTCTACCCTTCCCTCCTGGGAATTTTGCTATCTTCCACTCTACTTGTGGTGAATGGAGTTATATCCAGTTGGTGACAGGTGGTGTTGCCCACAGGTCAGTGTTGGGGCCAGTTCTCTTTGATATCTTAATCGATGACCTGGATGAGGGGATCAAGTGCACCCTCAGTGAGTTTGCAGATGACAGCAAGTTCGGTGGGAGTGTTGGTCTGTCTGGGGGTAGAAAGCCTCTATAGAGGGACCTAGACAGTCAGGATCAATGGGGTAAGGCCAACTGTATGAAGTTCAACAAGGCCAAGTGTCAGGTCCTGCACTTGGGTCACAAAAACCCCAGGGAAAGTTACTGGCTAGGGGAAGAATGGTTGGAAAGATGCCCAGCAGAGAAAGACCTGGGGGTGTTGACAGTCATCTGAATATGAGCCAGCAATCTGCCCAGGTGGCCAAGAAGGCCAGCAGCATCCTGGCTTCTATCAGGAACAGTGTGGCCAGCAGGACTAGGGAAGTGATTATCACAGAATCACAGAATCACAGAATCACCAAGGCTGGAAAAGACCCTGTACTTGGCACAGGTAAGACTGCACCTCAAATCCTGTGTTCAGTTTTGGGCCTCTCACTACAAGAAGGACATTGAGGTGCTGCAGTGTGTCCAGAGAAGAGCAAGGAAGCCGGTGAAGGGTCTGGAGAACAAATCTTATGAGGAACATCTGAGAGGACAGGGGTTGTTTAGCCTGGAGAAAAGAAGGCTGAAGGGAGACCTTCTCACACTCTACAGCTACCTGAAAAGAGGTTGTAGTGAAGGGTGTGTTGGTGTCTTCTCACAAGTAACAAGTGATAGAACAATAGGAAATGGCCTCAAGTTGTGCCAGGGGAGGTTTATATTGGATATTAGGAAAAATTTCTTCACAGAAATTTTGTCAGGCACTGGAACAGGCTGCCCAGGAAAGTGGTTGAGTCACCATCCCTGGAGGTATTTCAAAGAATGATGCTTAGGGACATGTTTTAGAGGTAGATTTGGCAGTATGCTGGGTTAACAGCTGGACTTGATGATCTTAGAGGTGTTTTCCAAACAAAACTATTCTATAATTCTTCTAATGTGAAAACACTGGATATGGTGCTTGTGATAGCAAGAAGAAAACCAGTCCCCCAGGAGCTCCTTTACTTTTCTGCAAACCCAGGTTTTCAAAGGAATGTCTAGCCCTATGGTAGCTTCACTTTCAAGCAAATGTCTCATGGCATCTTAAGATGACATGTTTGGGAAAAGCTGTTGATTGATATGCCAGGAACAAGAAATATTTTTTATATTTTGTGTCCTTCAGCCTCCTATTACAGAAAGCTCTTAGGCTATGTATTCTCTTATTCCTTCACTGTTAAGATACATTGCTCAGTATGACCATATACTAAATCCATCCTTTGAATAAATCAGATCAGTCTTTCAGGGAGCCATATGATTGGAGTGTTCTATGAATTCCTGTGAAGATACTTTCAAAATAGCACAACATCTTTTCACTGTAAAAAGAAATATGTCATTTCCTGCACTTCGGTCAGAACAACCCCATACAAAGCTACAGGCTTGGGGATGAGTGGTTGGAAAGCTGCATGGTGGAGAAGAACCTGGAGGTGCTGGTTGATAGCCAACTTAACATGAGCCAGCAGTGTGCCCAGGTAGCCAAGAAGGCCAACTGCATTGTGGCCTGCATCAGGAATAGTGTGGCCAGCTGAAGTAGAGAGGTGATTGTAAATTTGCAGATGACACCAAGCTGGGGGGGAACTGTTGATCTGCCAGAGGGTAGGAAGAAGCTGTAGGAGGACCTGGACAGACTGGATGGATGGGCCGAGGCCAACGGCATGAAATTCAACAAGACCAAGTGCAGGGTCCTGCACTTTGGCCACAATAACCCCAGGCAGCGCTACAGGCTGGGGGAAGAGTGGCTGGAGAGCAGCCTGGCAGAGAGGGACCTGGGAGTGCTGGTGGACAGCTGGTTGAACATGAGCCAGCAGTGTGCCCAGGTGGCCCGGAAGGCCAATGGCATCCTGGCTTGGATCAGGAATAGTGTGGCCAGCAGGAGTAGGGATGTGATTCTCCCCCTGTACTCAGCACTGGTGAGGCCTCACCTCGAGTACTGTGTCCAGTTCTGGGCCCCTCACTTCAAGAAGGACGTTGAGGTGCTGGAGCAGGTCCAGAGGAGAGCAACAAGGCTGGTGAAGGGACTAGAAGGAAAGTCTTATAGGGAGAGGTTGAGGACCTGGGGTTGTTTAGCCTGGAGAAGAGGAGACTCAGGGGGGACCTCATCACTCTCTTCAACTACCTGAAGGGAGGTTGGAGTCAGGTGGGGGCTAGGCTCTTTTTCCAAGCAACCAGTGACAGGACAAAAGGGCACAGCCTCAAGCTGCCCCAGGGGAGGTTTAGGTTGGATATTAGGAAGTACTTCCTCATGGAGATGGTGATTAGACATTGGAATGGACTTCCCAGGGAAGTGGTGGAGGCACCGTCCCTGGATGTGTTCAAGGCAAGGCTGGATGTGGCACTTAGTGCCTTGGTCTAGATGGTGTGGTGGTGTTGGTCATAGGCTGGACTTGAAGATCTTAAAAGTCTTTTCCAGCTTTGGTAATTCTGTGATTCTGTGATTCTGTGTGGTTGTGCCTCTGTACTCAGCATTGGTGAGGCCACACCTTGAATTCTGTGTTCAGTTCTGGGCCCCTCACTACAAGAAGGATGGTGAGTTGCTGGAGCATGTCCAGAGAAAAGCCACCAGGCTGGTGAATGGCCTGGAGGACAAGTCCTATGAGGAGAGGCTGAGGGAACTGGGGTTGTTTAGTTTGAAGAAGAGGAAGCTGAGGGGAGACCTCATTGCTCTCTACAACTACCTGACAGGAGGTTGTAGGGAGGTGGGAGTTGGTCTCTTCTCTCCAGTGAATAATGACAGGATGAGAGGGAAAGGCCTGAAGTTGCACCAGGGGAGGTTTAGACTAGATATTAGAAAGAATTTATTTACTGCAAGAGTGGTTGGACACTGGAACAGGCTGCCCAAGGAGGTGGTGGAGTCACCATCCCTGGAAGTGTTTAAAAGGAATATAGATGTGGTGCTTAGGGACAGGATTTAAGCATTGAACGGGTAGATAAAGGTTATGGTGGGTGGATTTAGGTTGTGGTTGGACTTGATGGTCTTCGAGGTCTTTTCCAACCAGGATGATTCTGTGATGTTGTGATTCTGTGATTCCTACCTTATCCTTGCAGGAAGAAAAATAAGAACAAAAATTCAGCAAGCAAACAGAATCCTGCTTATTACTGAACTGCTTCTGAAATCTGTGATAAGAGGCCACTTCTTCATAGACATATGGCTAAAATAGAGAAGGTACTTTTTTTCACAACAGGAAAAGCTTACATGTCTTGTTTGCATTCACTTAAGAAGGTATCAAGCTCTATAACTTTTATGTACAATAAAACATAGTTCACTTGGCACATGTTCACTAAGCCGGGAAAAATGTGCCCAGCACACTCGATATCTTAACCTTCATGCTGCTTATTAAGGTAAGTTAAATGTTCTTGGCTGCACATATGATCTGGCAACGACCCATGAAAACAGAGGTTAATTAGTATGCCTCCCTATTAGTCCTTCTGTGTTCAAACTGTAGCATGTGAAGAGCTCCTGTCTGGATCACAATTGAAAGTGCATAGACAGCTCATGTCACTGTTACGTATGTCATGCTATGGAGGAACACTACAGGAAAAATAATAAGTGTATGAGAGTGTGTGTGTGTATCTAAATACATTTTAATGAGGCATTCCAGCCATCCATCAATTGTCTGGTACTGAAACATTAAAAGGACAGAAAAATCTTCCCTCTGCAGACATCAGCTGTCCTTTGTTGTTCCAAGCTGCTCTTACACCACACTGGACTGACACAGTGGTGGGGATGCTTAACGTGGCCCCTTCCACAAACTGGGCACTGAGAGATGGACTCCAGTGTGGATCACATCCATCCTTTCTTTTCCCACAGCTGACGCTAATGTTCTATCAAGCAATATGTGCCCCTCTCCACAGGCCTTTCACATCACTTTGCTTCAATCCAGCAGTTAAAAAAGATGTCCAGTTATCAAAAAATGAGTGGCAGGTCACTGTTCCCTTCATATAAAGATCCTTGACACATAACCCCCCTTTAAACTAGTTAAATGTTATTATTCCCATTTCACAGATTTAGACACTGTGGCACAGAAGAACAGCAGATATGTGTGGAGGTCACATGCAAAAGAGCCATAGCAAATCACAGAGAAGAATATTGCCATTTTTTAAATATATATAGTTTTCTGTACCTTACTATTTGCATGATTAAAAAGTCCTCACATTTCTAGTCTGTCTCTCCTGGAAGGCATTTTCAGACAGGGAGGGAAAGACACAAGAAAAAAAAATATCTCTTTTTTAGAACAAAGAAGTGTCATGAAATCTAGAAGGAAGGAAACTATGTTATCCAGCTTTGCTGAAAGCTTGCTAGTTGAGCAATTGGCTAAGTGGAAACAATTTCAAAGGTGAGCAGCAATAGTGGTAAGTGGTTTGAAAAGGAACAGAGATATATTTGTTCAAGAGAAAAGACATAGAATAAAGAAGATAGCAACAAAGGGATGTTATAAAGGACCCGGTGATCTATTCTGCTATTAGCAATTAATGACATGAATCAGCCCTAGTCTTTAAGATGGAGTAGTCAGAGTTTAGAATAAATAAATGAAAAGAGAACCTTTAACCTGAGGAATTATGAAGTAAAAGAAAAAAGACCAGTAGAAATCACTACATGTAACAAACTGATGGTAGACTTCAGGTTTGGATTCAGAAACCTGACTTTTGGTCACTACAATGTAGGTATGCCTAAGCTTCCATTTTATCCTGTGAATCTGGAGAAATACCCAACAGACCTGATATGAATGACTATTTTGGTGTCACTACAGGTCTCTTCTGGGCTCCATTGTCTCTATTGACTAGATCTCTGCTGACTGTAGTGGGAGCTCAGAGGTGTACAGAGCATGTAGCAAATTAGTTAAGGAGGTGTAGAAATATGGCCATGATGCCTACCCAATTTACTCCTTCAGGAAAATTTAGGACCAGTGAAATAAAGGGATAAAATGCAGTGATGAAGCAAATTAACTTCATGAGTCACATATGCCTGTTTAAAGTCCCAAGACTGTAATATTGATACTCTAATGCCCACTTCTTGTTTTATGTATCTGCAGTAGTCATTCTCTGTGGTCTGCAAGCACTCATCCCTTGTGTGCTTCATACTGAAATCAAGGGCTATCAACAGTGCTAGGTGCAGTCATGCAAAAGTGGGATATGTCCACTTGAGGATTAAATAACAGCCTTTGGAACAACTTTTGAGAAGAGTCACTTAATGAGTGCACAAGGTCTCACTCTTGACAATACAAAGTGAACTGAAAACCTTTCTACTGGTGCTGATCAAATAAAACTAAATACCAACAAGCACAAAACATCAACAAGAAATCTTGGGCATACAGTATGTTGACTAGAGGAAGGTCAAACACCCCAAGGTTTTCCCCACAAATCAGGTGAGGACGTAAACCCTGCAGGGTCTGTTGTCAGCATAAACTCCATACACCAACTGTCCTTAGATACTACAGGGCAAATGATCAAATACTGCCTATACTGCCCTGGGATTTTCCTTTGTTTTTCCACGTTTATCAAGGTTGGCTTTGCTGAGAGATGAAAAGCCCCTCTTGAATGACAGTTTAGTTCTGGTTTTGTTCTTCCTTCCCTACACATGCTTTCAGATGGGTGAAAATAAAACTGTTTCATGGGAGGAAGGCTTTGTTTCAGAGAACAAGTTGCATATGACTGTTCCCAAGACACTTCTCTGCTATGTCCACTCCAGTTTTACAGAAGTGTAATATATACAGGCATTTTCTTAAGCACTGGACTTAACAGACTGAGAAAAGGGCTTTTTAGAGCAGTGGTTTTAGTCTTTCTGGAGCACATGAGCTTTTGTTATGTTTAAGGGAAGTAGATACAAATGGTATTGTTTTCTACTGAAAAACTGACAATGTTCAGAACAGATGTAATTATTGTAGATGCCACTCTAGCAAATGGGAATTAGCACCTTCCATTATGATGAACAGCTCTAAAGAGAAATTCCTTCATTCTTAGTGCACAATGGACACTCTATTTGCAGCTGTTCTTTCTTGTGCATTATGGAGACAATGCCAAGTAATTTAAAAATATGGAAAGAACTACATTATCTAATATGTTCAGACTTGTAGGGTTATGAGGTTGCCTGTTAGCTTTTACTACTTACTGCTGCAATATGTGATATGAGCTATATCAACCTTATTTTATTTTAATTCAGACAGTTACCATTCTCACTCATCCCATCATTGGCTGCATGTTCCCTTTAGGCATCTGCTGTTCTCTAAGAGAAAAAAGGCCAGATCACACGGGAGGTTTTGGAGTCTCCTTTTGTTCAGCTATTGGCTCTGAAACATAGTTATCCATCCAAACTGATAAGCCAGTCACGACTTTTTATAATCGTGCCTAATTAGTTGCTAACTGAGAAGTGTCTTAAAGTTCGTGGTAATGCAAGAAGAAGAAAGCTTCTTCCCCACACTTCTTGTTGAAAGGACATTTTATCCAATTGTTTCCTCAATACTATTGTCCAGAACAGCATGAAACAATTTATGTACCACATACTGAAGAGAAGGACTGCAAGATACTGCTGGTCTTTTGCTTTGTCTGGGTACTGAATGGTTTGAAGATTCAAGTACCTGAAGCCATATAACAAAATCTTGGCAGGGCTTAATGATTACTGGTCTTTTGCCAGGTGTCAAAGGAGGTGCCTTTCTCAGCAGCCAGTTGGCTTTGTAAGAATATTGTGATCTTAATGCCTGCTTGCCCTGTGCTCCCTGAGCAGTGGAAGGCTGAATCTAGAGCTGCCAGTTTGTATTGTCATGACTTCCCGGCATGTTAATGAAGCTATTTTGGCTTAATAAACACTTAGCTCATCCTGTAGCATACTGGGAAGTGGTGAAACAACTCTCCATGTTGATTTTTTTGTTGTGGTACGTGTTACTGCTGCCATCCATATATTTTAAGTGAAAAATTTGATTCCTCATAAAATACTTACAAAGATATTTATAGAATTATTTTTAAAAGTAACACAATCATGAAACTAAGGGCAGCTGGTGCTTAAGCTGGGTGGCACAGGCACAGGGAGTCAGCTCACGTGAGGTCACATGAGCACCAAAAACTTGCAGGGGAGTGGGTGGGAGCACATGTCTGGGGATAGGACCTCCAGGGAGCAAGTCTGCACATGACAGCAGTGGCCAGCTGTTAGATTTGCTCAGCTACAGCATGAAACCATCTCCTGACACTGCTTTGTCATTTGAACTGACAATAGGAACTACAGGTCTCAAATTCAGTGCCAGTGTCTCTATTGAGTACAAGCAATGTTTAATAATCCCAGATCCTCTGGATCTTAACACAGGATTTTTTACTTCCTGAATTATACATTATACTTACATGCCATGGTGAAACCCAAGCATGTAACAAAGACATGAGGTGAAAAGCAGGAGTTACAAAACAATTTGTATTACCACCCTGCCTTGTTGGCAGGAACATTTATGCTTCCAGGTGATACTGTCCAGCCCCACAATAATGAGATATATCTAAACACATGGAAAGGCAAATTTTATAGTTTGCAATTTTGTTTCTTCCAGATATCATTATTATACTTTTAATTATTATTTATTCTTTATTAAACAATTGTAGAGAAGAAAAATATCCAGAACAAAAACATTTATATGGAAATAAGAGACATAGCTCAATATAAAGCATTGTACTGTTTTCTAGTGTATTGACTTCAATAAATTCCAATTAGTTTGGACAGGAAGGATGGAGCCATACTTTAAATCAGGAGAAAGATAGACACATCTAATGGAGACTGATTCCATAATGGCATAACCTTAAACCATTCCTTATTTTACAGGAATAGAAAATGAGAACAAAACAGCTCCTACAATTCAATTTTGCTTTAAAATATCACAATGGCTCCATCTGACTTTAATGTCTGTAGTGTTATGTCCTGGTACCCTTTCAGTTCTCTACGACTGGTTTGACTTATCTGATGTTGAATCTCCATGTAAGTGTTCTGCACTCTTTGTACTGTCTATTAATTTAGACAATTCTTTTTCTGTTTTGTTACTTTTTTTGCTGCTTCAGAAATTACCAGGCAACCTCAGCAAAACATACTTTTTGACAGTACTAGTTATTGCAGCTAATGACATGGAAAATGGCAGAAAGCAAGTTCACATTTATTTTTCAGCTTTATATGACTAAATCACTGCAGAACAAGATGTAAAAGAGCTAGGAGGTTATCTACTCTAGTCAAAACAAGGAATACACCTTTCAGAGACATAAAGTGCTCCAATACTAAACAGCACAAGCTGGATAAAACTTCCCCTGGGAAGTTTCTGTATGTGGGAGTAATGGTCACTTTTTGAAAATCAGATCCCTTTTAATAGGCTTGTGGGTAGGTAAGTTAATACTGGTGGTGTGAAATACTGGTGGTGTCTTTTCATAAAGGTTAATAAAAAAAATTGTTTTACTTTAAATTACCTCAGCAACAGCATCAGTGACCTGACTCTGGCTAGCTTAGAATTGGTACTGCTCATGGTCAGATCATTTAAAGCTGTCATCTGGACCACGGAGTCTATCAATTGTGAAGCTTGTAAGGACAGTTTCTGAGTCCTCCTACGTACATTTCAGAGTACTAAGAAAAGTCAGTATAAGCTGTTCTAAAAATTCTGATCCTGAACAAGAAAGAAATAGGACCTTAAAATCAGTAAGTATATTCAGAGCTCAGGAAAGGTACTAGCCTGATGAATGTGGAGCCTGAGGTTCTTTATTTAAGCAGAGATGACTGTACTGCAGACCAGATGGCAGAAGTGTCTCATCACAGTAGGGGGGCTGAAACTATTTCATTCCCCTTACTCATTTCACCTCTATCCACTTCCCTGAGACAATCAGCAGCAGTCAGCAGCAGCTGTGATCATGGCTTTTTTTCATTAGACACTACTCTATAGCAAGGAGCTGAGAATATGGGAAGCACAGCCCACCAAAGCCTGATCAATGACCCAGTCCCATTCACTGTTGACCAACAAAGTACTTAAACAGCCAGGTTTAGAGATTTAAAAAAACCCCACAGGTTTTCAGAAAGTAGTTTTATCACTAGTGAATCCAAAAACCACCTACTAGAAAGAAGAAGTAGAGGCTTCCTCCTCACTAAAATATTTAGGGAAAGCCCCTGTTTCTGAAGTCATGACACTCCTTGGGATTTTTCCCATTAATAAATTGCAGTTGAGGATCTGTTTCTCTAAGATTGCCTGTAAATCTCACTATTCTGTTTGAGTCAATATGACTACTCTGAATTTCCAAGGAATGGGCAAGAAAGTGGAGAATTATTTTTTATCTATCTTGTGCAACCTGCTCTAGGTGAACCTGCTTTAGCAGAGGGGTTGGACAAGGTGATCTCCAGAGATCCCTTCTAACCTTTACCATTCTGTGATTCTATAATTATATGATCTTGATTTTATCTTAGATTTCCACTTGAAACCAAATAGTGGAAGTTATGTTCTGATGAGAAGGATCACACATCAGCAAAAAAATGTGAAGGAACAGCATCCAAAATCTGGCATGAAAAATGTTGTTTTTTCTAGTGCAAGTGGGGTTGAGCAGGTGGGGTGTTTTGCGACAAGAAGATGCAGAAAATTTGCATGCTGGTCCTGTGATGTGCTCCCTGGTACCTACAAAAACATAAGTGCATGTAAATATTGCTTCTCCCCACTCCAATAAGTAGGAAAATTCTGCCAATGGACTTGCAAAACAGATCATCTTGTGAATCACAATATGGATATGGATTGTGAAGAACAAGATAAAGTTTGCATATTCCTTTGCTTGTTGGATTAGCCAGTATGTTACACTTTGAGTATGATCCTCTAGGTAGCAAAAGAGCAACGCTGTGAACAACATTCTATTGGGAGCATGGTTCTTTAGAGACAGGCATTGAGATGAAAGAAAGTCTGCATAACTGTAAAACTTTTCTGAGCATATCACATTCAACAGACCATTTCCTATAAAAAGAAATCTGGCTAAAATGCAATATCTAACCAGAGACTTACACAGAATTTTTAATAGGAAGGTTATTTCTTGCCCTTCGAAAACAGAATGACTATGATCACAATTTTTATTCATGAAGTGTTCTACAATGAAAAAGGAAGGTCATGTGATCTCTAAAATTCAGATTACTCTTTTTTTAAACCAAATCTGAACTCTATCCTCATGCCACTTTAGAAGGATTTTCATATTCTTAGCATCAATGTAAAAAAAGATGACTTTATGGTGTTTAACCTTCTTAAAGTATCCTTTCCAATCTCAGTCCAATCTGCTCACTCTTTAGAGGTCGCAAAGTACTGACAGTTGATTAAAATCTAGATCTGTAAGAGCCTGATAAAACCTACAGGACATATAAGCTTCTTTTTTTAAAAAAAAAAAAAACACATCATAAACCAAAACAGAGTTCATCAATCTGCAGAGAGCTTCTTAAAGCTGTAGGAAAGAGATTGTTGCAGAGGAAAGTGTGAAAAAACCCTCTGGAATTAGAGGTAGTAGGGAAACAAATGGTCAAACAGAAGAGTTTTCTAATAGAAAAAGAGACTAAGACAGGATTAGTGTTTACACAGATAACAGACAGGAGAGACTAAATATGCCAACAGCAGACTGTTCTGAAGACGAAGAGGTGTCTTCTACTTCTATTGCCTTCATGCCCACACTGGAAGAATAGAATGTGTGTTCATACCCATAAAACAAAACAACCCTCTTCTATGGACAAATGGTTCTTTAGGGTGGTTGAACAAAAATCCTTTGTGGAAATCAAATGAAATTATATCCAAACTGTTCTAACTTTCAAAATTAGCTTTAACTGAATTTGTGAAACCCACTGTGAGAAAGATTAGCTGGGAAGTAGACGTTCAGTAAGCCAGCATCAGGATTGCAGGGAGGAAATATCTACTAGGGTGATCTCACACATGACTCTTCTCATTAGACATTTAATGAAGGAAAGACTTTTCTTGTTCTCCACTAATCTCACCAAATCCATAATAATGCCTGCAGATGCCTGTCTTCATCCCCCCTTGATGGGAAACATCCCTAGAAGACAAGTGGATCAGGTATGATACCAGCCTGAACCTTCTCACCTGAGTACTCCTTGCAAGACACAAAGCAGATAGTGGTTGTTCCTCACCAACTCTCTTAGTAGCTCCTTGTAGCCTTCACCTCTGTCTCCTCTGCCAGTGTGCTAGACACCCAAGAAAATATTCATAAGCAGTCTGGTCTAAAGTGTCCCTCCTCATAGCAGGGAGGTTCGAACCTGATAATCTTTAAGGTCCCTTCCAACCTTAACCATTCTATGATTCTGTGATTCTAAGCCTTAGGGAAGACACTGTGAAGAAGTTTTATTTCCATATAATATGACCTTCTCTTGGTGGAATTTGAGATGCTGAGATGATGCCTACAGAGCAAGGGGTCTGCTTGCTAAAGAATATGTTGGAAGATTATGTAAAAAATACAGCTACAGATACTAATGCATTGTGTCTTTAGTATCTTGTAGCACTAGCTAACTCCACTGAAACTGTACAAATGTAGTGCTAAAGTAGAACAGTTTTCTCTGTTTGGCTTCTTAGGATCATATTAAAACCTCAAAGATTTAATTCTCATTTGAGTCTTTGTCTCTCCAGATAGCTTAGCACAGCAGTGGTGGTACAGCTTGGCTGGTGAGCTCTCTGCACCAGGTAGGGAGTTTTCTTTTCATGAATGATGCAGAGCCATGAGAACAAGAACAAACACCTCACCAGAGGATGAATATAAACATCACATCGATCTGGACTGATTTCACCTGTCATCTCAAACAACTGCAGTGAAGATCCTTCTGTATTGAAGATACCATCAGGTGCTCGAAATCTACCAGAAATAATGCAATTAAATGTTTCAGAGAGGCTTTATGTTATTTTTTTGAACACTAGTCGAGTCCACAGGTTATTCATGTTAGTAGGATGCCGTCTAAGAACTTTGCTTAGTTGGAATGTAGCCTCCAACCCCTATTTTCCTATTGCTTTATCTGGGCTTTGTTAGTCTCATTGGTCTAGAGAGGTCTTGGATAGAGAGTAGAAGCATGGCCATCACATAGGAGAGGTCTTTTAATGATGAGTATCATAGAATCATCTCACCATTTGATTCTATTATAAGCAGAATGACTTTTCTCTGAACAGCAGTCCTGTAAGGTTACAATCTTATTATGAGATGCAAGGGAAGTGCTGGACTGATTTTTAAAGGTATTTAGCTACTTCTGTGGTGTTCCCTTCACAGCCATTTTAAGCCTCTGTTTTCAGTCACAAGAAATTTTGTAAGTCAAGTATTAACCTCCTTCCACGATAATTGTTTTCAGATATGTATAATGTGGCATATGTATGTGTGATGGAGGAAGAGGCAGAGTGACAAAGTTAACTGAGAGACTCTTTATAATGAAATGGTAATATTCGAGGGTTTAAAATGTTAGATAAGTTTCAAGTAAAGAAGAATTGCTGAAGAAGGAGCAGGTAAGGACACTAGAGATATATTATAAATTCAGTTCTTCATAAAGTCATCATTGCAATATGTGTCTGGATTTAATATGTCATTCATTTAAAACTTAGGGATTTTGTATGATGAGAAACAGAAATGAAAATAAAATTTAATACAGGTTCCTGCTCTTCACTGAGGGCATTTTCACAACATTTTCACAACGAGGGAAATGACACATTTTGCAGTAGCTAATTAGGTAAGTTATACTTTCTGTTTTAATTGCCCAAATACGATGAAAGCAGAATTACCTGCTGTGTTCTTACAATAACATCAAGGCAAAAAGGAAGGCAGTGTTTTTGAAGTGGTTATAATAAATACAGCACTAGGTGTCAACTGTTTTGAAACATATAGATACCAGATCAAAATATTAACCTAAAACTTCAAACAGGTAGTGGAAAGTGATGATATCCTTGGAACAAAATGGAGTTAGGAAAACTGAGCACCTCATGTTTGTTGTTTATTCATAATTATAATGTGCTGAAAACAAACCGACGGACACTGTAGGGCTGCTAGTTTTGGTTGGCTGATATAACTACATATATTAAGTACAAGCAGCTAATTATATTTAATTAAAAAAATATTTAAATTAATGACTTAATCAATAACTGGTAAACTGAGACTGGTTTTACACCACTTCATTTTGTCTGTGCTGCCTTCTCTAGCTTGCTTCTCTGACATTTCTATCTCTCTATGACAGTTTTTCTTGGTGCTCCTCAGCTGTGGAGTGTCATTTGAGCCAAGCTTTGAAATATTTTAGATCTTCACCAAAATTTTAATTTTGTAATGAAAACTGGGAAAGAGGTAGACGCAGATGTTCCTTCAGTTTCACAGGGTGTGGGGATTTCCAAATGGTGTCAGACAGATAATACCACACAGTTAAGTGCATAAACATTATTAGCAAGGACTGCTGGAGCAATTCTCCTTTGCATCCACAGTTCACTTTATTAATAGAGTTATTAGAGTTAGAAAATTCACTGTAATTGAAAATACTAATACATACTTGTTAACAACCCCAGGTGTTTGAAAATAATAATTAAAAAATATTTTAAAATCAGATCCTTAATGAATTAGTCACTTTCGAAAATACAACTCCTAAATTTCTGAAATATTTCTGAAAAATTTACTCAAAAGCTTTGTTAAGAGTAATGATAATAGGAGAGGATGGATGAAAAAAGATGTAGAGCTTAATTGAATAGAGTTTTGGAGACAGAGAAATTTGAAATTAAGTCACTTAAAAGCTTTGAAAAATTTTGGCCAGGCTCCTTAAAATCTCTTCCATAATACAGATATACCCTTCACCATCTTCCTTCCTGAGCAGTAAGTGAATGAATTACATTTAGTGTAAAAGCTAAATTTGCGCCCAAGAATATTTTCAGTGGATAACAAACCTATGGAACTAACTCAGGTCTACTGAGACCATACATGGCACAGAGATATTTCTACAGAGCAAAATGGCTTTGACTGTTGAACTAGAAAACCCCACAGAAATACTGAAATAGAGCAAGGATGCCTTAACCCCTGAAAACCCCACAAAAGGAAGAGATCACAGACTGCTGGAAAATAATGACATCTTGAAAACAAACTGTCGTATCTAACTGTCCAAATTGCAGCTCAGAGCAGCACAAACAGCAACAAAATTAGTTTCTTCCCCTTAGTGGTATTTTGTGGTTTCATGTTCTGTTTTTATCAAACTCTACAAAAAAGTATGAAAATGACTGAATGAAACTGCTTTCACTGAAAACGTTTCAGCTCATCTGTATGAAATTTGCCAGGACATAGAGAACGATCTTCTGCTTTCCACCACAAGACAGATCTTGATACCCTAGAAACTTTACATTTCTATTCCAGAAAATCTGCAAATACTCAAGAGAGGATTGTTAAAAATCTCTGAAACTCAAACAGATCCTTACTTATCTGTATTATTGTTTCCTTGTACTGCTCCTTGTCTCTGACGGTACCTCCCACTTGTCTCTAAAACATAGATTCTGAAATGTTTGGGTCACAATTGGGTGACTTTTGATGACTAGCTCTTTTAGGCATTATATAGTACTGAATAATGATAACAATAGCATTTGTAGTTACTAGAATGATGGATGATTAGAGATGACAAATCTAAGGGATACTAAGAAATTCAAAGGGTCATTTTGAGAGTGCAGAAACTTGATTTCTTAGTTTTAACGATGCACAATAATGAACAGAAGTATATCTGAAGCATTTATGTATCCTTTATAATCATAAAAAATTGGATCTTATTTTGCAATTGCTTGTAGAAAAGCATACCATTCCCTGCTGCATTTTTAAACTCATGTTTTTTCTTACTTTAATTTTACTAGTCTTCTGATTTAAACAAAGTAACGACAAAACCAGACCTTATGGGACCTATCTGGCAAGCTGTCATACTTCATTTGCCATGTCATATATATGACATATTAATACAATTACCCGTGGAAATATATTATTTTTAATTTAAGAAGTGGAAGCTGTGTAGGGTGGAAACAAACCCTGAGAGATTTTAATTACAGAATCATAGAATCAATGAATGGTTTGGGCTGGAAAGGACCTTAAAGGTCATCTAGTTCCAACCCCCCTTGCAGGGGCAGGGACACTTCCCACTAGACCAGGTTGTTCAGAGCCCCATCCAACCAGGCCTTGAACACTTCCAGGGATGGGGCATCCACAGCTTCCCTGGGCAACCTGTTCCAGTGTCTCACCACCCTCATAGTGAAGAATTTCTTTCTAATGTCTAACCTAAATCTCCCCTCTTCCAGTTTAAAGCCATTACACCTTGTCCTGTTGCTACATGCCCTTGTAAAAAGTCCCCCCCCAGCAGTACCACCACTGAAAGCCACAAAACACTTGATTCTTCTGCAAGAAACCTTCAGTTTAGGCAGTTTATAAGAAGTGGAGGAGAAATAAATCAAAGTGAAACAGAATTCGGAATTCCTGAAATTATTATCTGGAATAATTACACAAATAATTATGCCTCTATTTTCTCTGCTCAATTTTAACTCCTCAGTGATTTTTTAAGAAATTTTCAAAATCCACATCACAACTGTTGGCATGCACACACTTTCCCCCTACCTTTTTTCCTTCCTTCATATAACAGAGCTATTTTCTATGAAGTCATAGAATGAATTTCTTAAAATTCATCAGGATTTAATCCTTTTTAAAATGCTAGGTACATTAACAGCTAAAATGACTTTTATAATTCACGTGAATTATAGATCCCCTGTATCATGAAATATATATATTCAAGATAGAAAAATGCTACCAGTCACTGAATTACTGCCTGTGGATACTGATCAAGCAAACATTAACAAACTACTTGAGAAAATCGGTCACCAAAAATGTGACGTTGCCAGTCTTCTTAGAGAAGATATGTTTAGAAATTGCTTAAATGAGCCACTACTTCAGAAGTCAAGGGGAGGAATAGAAGACTGAGGGAAACAGGTACTCCATTCCTCAAGACATTCCAGTATTGGAATATTTTATCATTGTTGTTGTCCCAAACACAAATGAAAAGCTGAAAAGTATATATTGTGTTCCTGCTGAAGCAAGGGGATTGGACTTGATGATCTTCAGAGGTCCCTTCCAACCCTTATGATTCTATGATATGACATGTATCCTTTATATATACATATTATATATATATTTATATTTATAGATGTGCATTGTAACACTGTTTCAAAGTTCCAACAAAATTAATCCAAAATATTTCAAAATGTTTTATTCCTAAATTATTCCTAATTTATAAATTATAAACTATGGTTTAGTTTATAATTAAATTGGCTTTGGAAAAGACTTTCATTTGGTGTTCTGATATTTGTGCTTTTCTCTTGTGGGCATTTTCCTTGGCCTGAATGCATTTTTCCTTTATGCATTTCCAGTCATATGATGCCTGTGACACACTATTTTATTTGGTTATATGTGAATCTCAAGGTCAGAGAGTTAACTCTCCAGGAAGTTCTGCCTTCAGGGGACAACACTGCCCTGAAGCTTTGCAAGACACTGGGCTAAGAGAAAATGCCCAGTTCAACACTGACTGAATTAAAACAAACATTTCAGATCCAACCCCTACTTCCCTCCTCACAAAAAAAAAAATTAAAAAAATGAAAGCCACCCAAATGAAAACAATATGTCTTAATTTTCCTAATAGGAAATAAAATTTTAGAAAAAAAAAAAAGAAAATTTGCAGAAATTTTTTTTTTTTCATGATAAAATAAAAAAATTCTCATAAAAAAATCCTCAGAATCATCTGGAACAAGGGAATCGTTTGTGAGGGTTTTCCAAAATTTTTACAATGAACTCTGCAAAATAATGATCAAAGTAAAGCTTACAAAATATTGGATTACACAAGAAGACAAATGCAAAATACTCCAAACTCTCAAAAAACCCAAAAGCCATAAAAACGTGGTCCTACAGTTAAAACAAGAAACAGCATTCTAGTTTATAGCATCCTGCAAAACCTCTTCAGTCAGTAATGGCTGGAGAGATGTTCTGGCATGGGTAACTTCCATTGCTCATCAAAGTCATGTATTCATATTGAGTCACTAGTAAAGTCTGGAATATGACATCTGTCTAGATCCCTGTAGAAGAGCATGGCTTTTGATAAGTCAATGAAATAAAAATGAGAAGCAATACACCTGTCTATACAACAGAACAAAATGAATGGCTAAAATTCATTCGATAATGAAATAGCAGTTAAACACATATACATATATTTATACACAGGCCGTATTTTGATCTTAATGCAAGTTTTGAAACTGTAGGTGAACCATCTTCTGATATTTCAGAGAGAAGGTAAAATACGTATATTTGGCTACATCTTATTTCTGTTCCCTTGGTACAAAATAATAAGCAACAAACTTCTTTTTATTCAATGCCTCTTATTCTGGATTAGAAATGATGTATCTAAGAACAATCATGCTTTCTTGGCTCAAAGGTTCACCAAGCCCACCTATGCCATTGTGCACAGTGGACAAAAAGAGATTTTTAGGCAAGAGTCTAAAACCAGAGAAAGCACATAGTGATACTTCCCTGCAGTGGCCTCCCAGCTCCACAATTCACCTGTGAGCCAGTGGTAACGTTTTAGCCTTTCCTCTGCCTAGGCAGAGTTCACATCTATGAACTTGCTTAGTTTTCATTTGACTGATACAAGTTTTGGGATCCAGAACACTCTGAAATATGAAGTTCCTTTCTTGTGTAAAGAACCATTTTTAAAGACCTGCCAATTGTTGTTTCATTTGATGGCCTCTTCTTTTTTGTATGGGAAAGGACAATGAACAGCCATTCTCTAGTCATCCTGTTGCCCAGAGAAAATCTTCAAGATGTCATATCAGATAGACACACACCAGCAAAATAACAGCACGAAACTCATTGAACCTGCACAAACCAGGTGACATCACATTGGAGTCAGCAAGGCTACAAAAGCCCATTCTTGTCCAATTATCAATCCCAGTTAACACAAAAATATAATTGTTTCTCCAATACCTGTCGCTGATTTTCTGTCTCTAGTCTCAGTCTGGCTTCTACGCATCTTCTGGTCTCCAGGAAGGCTTGACGCTGGGCTCTGTCTGATAGGTAGCTAATGAAGATTCCTGCAGTGTTCATACACATAAATAACACAGCTTGGGCTGCTATCTGCAACAAACAACAAATAGGATTTGTTCAGACAGGAGAAGCAAAAATATCTGTTTAAAAAGAGAGAGAGATAGAATGACTGCTCTGCAAGTCATGTAGGCTGTAAAACTAAATGGTTAGGAAAGTTTGCATAAAAGAATCTCTTGGATCTTATTTAGAGGCATCAAATGTGTAAAATTCTCTCTGCCTTGGGGAAGAAATATGCAGTGTTTGGGGGCATTAAACTCTAGCTGAACCACAAATGATGTTTCCAAGAACTGACTCACATGGCCCTAGTCAGGAATTACTACAAACATAATTAACAATTTGTTTTTGCACTGCCTCTTCTGTAAAAGCAACTTTGTGATTTGTTCCATGGCTTAGTTTGAGAACAAAGCCATATTAAGGAAAACAAAGAGTGCCAGTTAGCTAAGAATTAATAACAGTGATAATAGTTATTCTGTTATTATTGACCAAATTCAATAAATTCATTTTCAGCTGATGCCAAAGCACAAGCCTGCACAATCTGAATCCTGAGCCATACAACAGGGAAAGCTGAAAGGATCACCAAATGCTTGCACAGCCTCTGCCTGTGTACACAGACCTTTCCTTCACTGATGCCTACATAAGAGCTGCATTATTTTTCCTTGTAGAAGGTGCGTCACAGCTTCTTCCTTTGCAATATGAACTTAAAAGAGATAAATGGGAGTGAATTCTTGGACAGTGTAAACTCCGGTGGCTTATTTGTCTTTCATGGATACCTCTTTGTGCTCTGTGTGTTTTTAAGGCAGAGCACATCAACACCATTAAAATGAGGATTGTTTGGGAAACCAAGTATCAAACATATAATATTTGCATGCTCCACAGGCAGAACGGAGACCTGCAGCCTGTTCCAGTGAGTGACAAGCCTTTTGATGAAATTTTTTTTCCTAATATCTAATCTAAACCACCACTGGCACAAATTGAAGCCATTCTCTCTTGTCCTATTCCTTGTTACTTCTGGGAAGAGACCAAACCCCACCTCACTGCAACCTCCTTTCAGGTAGTTGTGGAGAGCAATAAGGTCTCCCCTCAGCCTCCTTTTCTCCAGACTAAACAATCCCAGTTTCTTCAGATGCTCCTTGTAATACTTGTTCTCCAGACCCTTCACCAGCTTTGCGGCTCTTCTTTGGACATGCCAGATTCTTCATTCTGCCTTTTTGTTTTTTTAACTTATAAGAGGGTCCAGAGTGAAAAATAAGTCCAGAAGTCATTAATATTCGTCAAATGCAGCGTGTAAGTAAAAACTGCTCTGACTGCTACCTTAGATAGAGAAGCAATCAACAAACCAGCTAAAGTCTGCAAACCACAGCTCCTTGTCTTCCTGTCATGGTCCAGTCACAGCTGCTATGCTGACGAGGTCCCACTGAGTGCAACCTCCCTGGCAGGATAACACCTCTCTCCCAGTGGCAGACCAGGCATGGAGCAGGCAGGGGCTACATTACCCTTTGGCCACAACACCTGCACAGCAGAGCTGCTCAGGCTCTGATAGCCAATGCTGTGGGTGATACCTATAGGATCATAATGACATCAGAACAGACATGCCAGGACAGATCAAGTGTCCATCATTCAGGATCCAGACACCAGAGATTGCCCAGGTAGGAGCACAAAGATAAAACAGTAGATATGGGCAAGTCAAAACAGTCATGAACACTCCAGCAACCTGTGGTTGCAGAACATTGTGAGCTAGAGGTAGCATTTTTCTAGTGTTATCTGATAATTAGTCCCCCTAAAATCAGAGTGTAGCTTGTCCTAATAGAAGAGAGAAAACACTCAGCAAAACTCGTTAATCTCATTGTGATGCTGTGCCTCAGTTCTGCAGGTCTTGCTCCTCACATTCACGTGGGTTTGAAAGTGAGATTTGATATCAAACCAAATGCATCTGGCAGAAACTTCAGCTTTATATATTCCTGTATGTCTGAATCTGGAGTATTGTTCTACAATAGTAAAGGGAATTAATTTACAATATATATGCCATGATGAAATAAGAATGCATATCCTGGATCCAGCTGAAGTTTTGTTTCACCTTTGCCACTACTAGATGTCTATGCCAAGTTTGTGAGACACAGGACATGATTAGCATGATCTTTGCATCTTCCTGGCTTACAACACCTCTGATCTGGAGCTGGCACACTCTATCCATCTGCTTAAATTTTTCTGATACCTTTCTGAAGTTAATGGTACCTTTGGCCCATACGGCATTCAATGACAAAGATTTCTACAATTTAATTAGGCACTTTGTGATAAAAGTGTTTCCTTTTGTTTGCTTTCATAATTTCTTTGACTGCCACATCACGCTTATATTATGAGTAACAGTATTCAATCCTTTCCAGTTCATCTTCCTCTCATCATTCCTGAATTTACTGTCTTACAGCATTGCCCCTCTCAGCCTTTTCTTTTTTAAAAGGGAACAATTCAGGACTGTTTATTCTCCCTGCATTTGTCATCATTCCATCTCTTTGCTTACTGCTTTTTCCCTGTTACCTACCTTACCCTGTTTTACTGGAGGCAGTTGGCCCTGGACCAGCCAGCTTCCCCCAGACAGACTTGGAGCCTTTGCTCCAAGATAAAACAGAGAATGCAGTAATTCAGCCCATGAGATAACTCCTTTCTGGTGCAGGCTACTAAGAGGCATATGATGAGCTGACATGAGATAAGACCAGTTCAGAATTATGTTATTCAGCAGGACAAGAGAAATCAGCTGTGGGTGGCTGGAGGAGTCGACTTTTCAAAAAGGTTTCATACCTTTTTGACTGGATTAAATGTAGTCAACACTCACACATTAGGAAAGCAAGAGTTTAGGGTGGAAAAAAAGAGAAGCTTTTCATAACATTTGAAATGTGCGTTTCAACAGTGAAAGCAGTGGCAGGGTGCTCTCCTTTTCTTGCAAATTAAATTGCAAGTTCCTTGTGAACCCAGTTCAGTCACCCGTCTCTGCTAATGCTCGAGAATAGGGCCACTCACTTCAGCAGGTCTCCTTAGAGCAAATGCAGTAGAATTTGGCCTTCAATTAGATTTCATGAGCACATAATCTGATTTGGACAAAGGGAATTATGGAAAACATGTTACAGGTAAAACAACAGCTTACTCAGAGGCAGAATCTTCTTTCCTTACATATAGTAGTCTGATTGAAACCAATCTAGACAGTAAAGCACTATGCCTTGTAAGGATACCAATCTGTTGCTCTTCTTAAAAAAATAATTAAAAAGACATCTAGAACTTGAGTCTCTTAGTGCTGCATCTTTATCGTACAGGTAACTGGCCAATTCCAGAAGTCTTGCAGGATTTTCTACTGCCTGTAGGGGCCAAAGACCAAAGAAGCCTCTGATTTTATTAGACATACACAGTTTCAAATCTTTTTGACTGACCTAAATATGATCTGTGCTCACACAGTTAGAAAACTGTGGTATAACATGAAAAAAGAAAATTTCTTCACAACATTTATAAGCTTTAGCACTCAAATAAGCAACTCTAACAGAGACAGCAAGTTATTTAAAAAAGTCTTGAATGATACAATTTGATGTTAAATAAGGCTTTGAATTGGAAAGTTATGCTTCTCAAATATTAAAAAATGCAAACAAAAAGGTACCAATCACCATGTTGCTTGGGAATATCTGTGTAACAGGATTTGCACTGTCTCTGCTGCACTGGCATATAAACCCATAACAGGATGAAGAGAGCTAAAGAAAGTTACTTGACAAGATAACACATGTAGTTAGAAGTAGGCATTAAAATTTTTACTCCAAAACTCGGCTTCCCATATTACTCACAGGAGTTGATTATAAGCTTAGTTCACAGAGAAATAACTTATCAAAGAAATTTACATTTTTAAAGTATCCTTCATACAGGCACCTCAGAGCCCTTGGCAAAATCAGTATGAAAACTAGCCAAAATCAAAAGCAATGAAAGGAGAGGATGCAGGTCAGTTGACAAAGATGAGTTTAAATTTGACAGTACACATTGATACCAATTATTTCATTTTTATCTGTCACTTATTTTTTAAAAAGGGCTTTGCCAAAACAGTGGAAACTGAGATAACATTTTGAGTGGATTTGGGAACCACCAGATGTCAGGCAAAGAAACAAGTAAAAGGCAGTGGCCACAGCTAATTGGGAAGAAGTATAAGTCAAAATATGTGCAGTAATGTATGAGAACAGGAAAAGGGGAATTCATTGAAAGGCAGTGAAGTAGCTCACAAATCTTTTGCAAAGTCAAGTTTGCTTATCAAGACAGAATCAAATGCAGTTCAGAAAACAGGAAATCCAGAAGGGTACAGGTGAGTTAGTGAGAGCTGAGCTGGGCTAGGCATAACAATGGTGATTTGTGGGCATTGCTGCATTAAGAGTGCCTAACTGAGTTTACACAGATTCCTGTGAGTTTCTGAACAACTGGGACTGAGTTAAAGAAGGGTTTGTGAATGCCAGAAATTTAAAAACTTAAAAAATGATCACTGAAGTGTGTTTTAATTTTACCACAAGCTTCCTCTTTGAAAAGGTGCAATTGTCCATTGGGGACAACTTTATAAAGCCATAAGGCCAGGTGTAGAATCTCCTAATTCAATACTTTCTAAGACCTACCAGTGACAGACATTTATGGAATATATAGTGATTGAGTTCAGCACTTCCAAAGTGCCAAAACCTGAGGAAAAATGAACACATAGGAATATTCAACAAACCCAACAGATTGGAAATATGGTGATTGACAGCTAGCCCTAAAAGATAGTAATTGCCACCGAAAATCTTCAACATGAATAAATGAACCAATGGTAGAGTACAGTCACGTGGAAAGCACAGTGCAGGTGGAGAAGGAAAAGCTGAAAAGGTTTCAAAACAATTCTGACATCCAGGAGGACACTGAACTTGCATGTTACTACTTGAAGTGCAGAAAGAAGCCCTAGTGTGCTCTGCAGAAACAAACCTATTATTAACAGCTTCAGCAGGTAATTTTGTTCTGCTGAGCAGTAGAAGTAGTCCTGGGGCTGACCTCACCAAAACATACCTGAAAAATAAAGAAATGGTTTTCAATGTAATCTCCAATTGGACATTCTCAAGGCAGATCCGTCCTAAAGAGCAGGAATTTCATTAATTCCTGAAGTGAGCCTGTGGGAAATAATTTAATACTTTTCCTATTTTGCTTTCTAATTTTGGATTGGCTTCAACAGTGGATTAGAGAAGTTCTTGTCTGTTTTGGGAAAACTGGGGAATTAAAGTTACCGTGCTCCTTTAAGAGGGCTTTCAGCATGTGCCACATAAAGAACTGGTTGCTATGGTAATTATTATTGGTTAATTAGGTTTGGAAAAGCATTTTGATTCATCATTAGTTGTTTAACTAAAAATAGCAGCTCACTGCAAGATTGTTTTTTTGTAACTAAAATTTCTCAGAATGCCCATTGTCCTCTCTCCTCTCTCCATCACCCCCTTGCTTAGGTTACTTCAAGGGAAAATAAGTTATGCTCTTAGAAGAACTGATCATCAGGAATGAACTGAGCATTGAATGAGAAGTCTGGGATTTGAGGCCAAAATGCTCTACTTTGTATAGAATAGGAACATCTGGCAGCACAGACTCTACCACTCTCTCTCTCTTGGACTGCAGAAAGCCTCTATCTCCAGCTGAGACCATGATTTTATGAATCAAAGCTCCTGGCAGCGAAACTAGTTAGTACCTGTATCTCTGTACTGCCTCTTGCCCACCTTGAGCCCTCGGAATGGCTTCCCCTTTGTTGTGCCAGATCAATTATTTGTGGGACCATACTGTGAACTATATCAGGGAACTTGGCCAACTTAAAAAACAAACATTTGGCATTGGCAATGGTTTTCCTATCTAGAGCAGTCGTCTGACTGAGTTCACAGCACAGCTTCCACAGGGAGAGGAAGCACGTGAACATTCATAGTTGGCACCACTGCCAACTCATTAAACTGAAATCATTGCTGCCTTATTGTTAAAACACCTTGTAAGTAGGTTTTTTTGTATTCCCCAAGTTCATTCCTTCTGACTTCTCCTGGGTCTAACTGCTAAATGCCAATGGCCACGATAGAGGGTTTTTTTGTTTGTTTGGGTTTTTTGTTGTTGTTTTTTTGGGGTTTTTTTGTGTTTGTTTGTTGTTTGGGTTTTTTTTTTGGATCGTGGATGCTTCTTCATCAACATTTATTGGAAAAAGCTGTCCCACAGAGATGGCCAAACTGCTGCCATGACTTTCCAGAAAGCTTATCTGTCCCTTATCTTTTCTATTGTCCGATACTCCAGCAATCAGCAGGAGTTTAACAGCTGTTGTGAGTGCTAACTCCTTTATCTGACTGACATATACATAGTTACTGAAGGACAGGAATATACCACACACATCTCCCCTAGGGGTGGAGAAAGGTCTATTGTTTATTCATGGCAAATGTAGTCAAGCAGCTGCTATGATGGTTAAGAGCAGTGCTTTACCCCAACACCGCTGATTTGCTAAATGTGAAAGATAACATTTGTATCAGTGTCACCTCCTGATTTTGTCTTTAGAACCGATTTTTTGTGGTTCAGCTGTGCACAGCTACCATGGGAACATTGTCAGATTCTTCAGAAACTCAGATCTTATTTATACCTCTAGGAGAGCTGAGATCTTTTAAGAAACCTAGCCTTGTTGCTTCCAGAGCAGGCATTAGAGGACTTCAATGTGTACTTTGGGACACAGTCTGGCCTTTATTGTGCATGAAATCTGCAGCCTGCAAGGCAGGCTGACCCTATCAAAACACAGTGTACCCCAAGGAATTATTAGATTACCCTCAATGAGAGTAACTGGTCTCAGACATGGTTTTCTCCATCCTAATGCACAAAATCCTAACATGCCTATTGTTCCTGCACTGCTCATATTTTATAAAACAAAGACCATTTTCCCTCTGCACAACCACATTTGAATAAAATCAATTGTTCTAGCTTGAGACAGAATTCAGAAAGATGTATCTCTAATATTCAGAGCAAGAGTTTAATTTGTTGTTAGAAAAACAGCTATTTCCTTCTTGCTCTGCCTCTCATCGAATCCATTAGAAATTTAGAAAATGTTTGATTAAATTGTTCATAGGTAGCTCAAACCATGTAATTTGGTAAGTCAGCTCTCAACTATGGCAAGACTTTTGCAACATGGTGTGGCACAAGAGATCTTTCAGGAAAATCATATAATATCAGATCACATCAGACACATAAGAGCTGACACAACTTGAGTGATGCACAGAAGCAGTCAAGCAAATACATAACCCTGCTAGTGTCATCAAGCAGCCCCAAATAGCAAATAACTTTCAGTACATCTGCTCTAACTACCCTTGATTTTTTCTGAATTTTAGGATTTAGGCATAATCTTAATCTAAAAAATAAAAATAAATAAATAAGTAAATAAATAAATAAATATTCTGGGATTTTGAATAACCTTTCTTTGGTGCTTTTCTTTTTATAGATATTAAAGTGACAAGACATGTCTGGGACAATGTCAGTAGTAGGGTCATAACCCATGCATACAGGACAATGGACTGAGATGGGAAAATGATCTTCAATTTTTTAGGAACTGTTTTCCATGACTACAGGGTATTCTGCTGAACTCTCTCCCTGACCCTCATCTAGGAAACCATCCTGAACTGCACAATGAAATCTGGTGATCAGTCTCCTGTTCACTGAGCAGCACAGCACTCTTGTCATCATTTTGCACACCAGATGCTATCACAAATACTCGATACATTTGTATTTAGAAGGAACAACCTTACCCTCTGATGTGAATAACCTCCCCTATTCATCGTTTTCTGTGTGCTGGTTAGGTACCTTCTCACTCTACTCTGAGACAGCTGCATTGCAGGGTAATTACAAGGAGAAATCTAAAGCCAAACCTTCCAGATGACATAATTTCTTTGTCCAAAAGCTTCGCCTCATTTGGTTTGTTTAGGTAAATGTAAAAGACTCAGACAGGAATCTCTGTTTTCTCCAAACATATGTCACCTTGAAACGACAGTATATGTACTACAAAATTACTTTAAATTACATGTGCTGTATAACCAGGAGTAGATCCTGTAGCAATCCACAAAAATCAGCAAAAACTAAGGCAGAGCACAAATCCCTGTGCAACAGAGAAACACACTAGAAGCAGCCCATGGCAATCAGGGTGCATTAGGAAACGGCTGAAGTGATGGTATTGCCCTGGTCACTGCTCAGAAGGAAACAGAATCATAGAATATCTTGGGTTGGAAGGGACCTCTAAAAGTCATCTAGTCCAACCCCCCTACAATAAGCAGAAACATCTCACACTAGAACAAATTGCTCAGAGCTCCATCAAGCCTGAGCTTGAATGTCTCCGGGGATGGAGCCCCCACCACCTCTCTAGGCAACCTGTTCCAGTGATCCACCACCCTCATATTAAAGAACTTTTTCCTAATGTCCGACGTAAATCTACCCTTCCCTAGCTTGAAACCATTACCCCTTGTCCTGTTGTTACATGCCCTAGTGAACAGCTCTTCCCCAGCCTTCTTATAGGCCCCCTTCAGGTATTGGAAGGTCACAATAAGGTCCCCCTGGAGTCTTCTTTTCTTCAGGCTGAACAACCCCAACTCCCTCAGCCTATATGTAAATGTAAAGCAACTGTGGAGTTCCTCTTTTGGCACTTCCATATTTGAGACTCATGAACCTCAGTCTGACACTAACATTTTCCCAAGGGTTTTTTTTAAGTGAAAGTTGATTTCCCTTACAAGCTGCACATTTACTGTTCAAAACAAACACCAGAGTAACTACGTTCAGTAGAAGCCACATTCTTTTTAAAGCCACTACAGAATTAAGTTGCTCCTAATAAAAGTTACAGCATCTAAACAAAGAGTTATATGAAAATAATCTGAAACAGAGAGGTACACTCACAACATCCTAGATATTAAGAATTAAAAATAAGTCCTGGTTGTTTTTTTTTAAGCACCTTTTGCCAATTGTTATTTTTTCTCTTTGCATTACTTACATGAATTTCTGTATTGTAGATAAGCGTCCCCCAAGTCAGATGTACCAGTGTTTGGCAATAGGCATCAGACATCATAGATAAATTCTCAGGGAAAAGAAATTCCAGTTGATAACCAGTCTGGAAATGACTGAGCACCACTGAGCATAAAGGTGAGTTTGGACACCATAAAACTGGGACTTCTAAAGTGAAAGATGCACTTGGAAATTTTCCTAGAATTATCTCAGTAATTCTGTCTAAGTCAACGCAAGAGAGCCAAGGCAGAAGAACTCCCAGTACTTCCCTTAAGAGATAATACAACTGATTAGGAGTAATGGTAGGAAAAAAAATGTCATCAAAACTGCTTTGCACCATTGGAAAGAGTTTAACTACATTTTAAGGGAAACAGAATTAGGCAGTCTGCATTTCTGCTAAATGAGTTTGGGGTGCTGTTCTGCACAGCTGTTTTTATTGCTCTAGATACTGGCTCTTACCCAAAGTAGGATGTCAAAACTGAGTGAGCAATAATTATGTTAGTAGTTCAGTTCACCTTTTCTGACACATCTTTTCTGATCTTTTGCTGTTTTAGTCTGATCAAATGTATCTGTAACCCAGCAGTCACCTCCAGTGGCACCAGCCATCATCATGGTTTGTGCACAGGTGACCCTGCTTTGGTGAGTTCTGCAGAGTTATAACAACCTGCACAACAGAAGCTTTTCATTTTTCTTCCTAGCTCTGTTAGGCCAGGTCATGTGTGTTTTCCTCTGAATTTTCAAGCTGTGGCCATAGGTGGAAGAAAGAAGCAAGATTTTGCAAGTAATTTTGCCCTTTTGGTATTGCAATGGAAAAAGGAAGTAATAGCAAAATGTAATAATCTTAAATTACTCTTGGACTCTCTATCAAGAAATAAAGACAGCCTTATGAAAGCCACTCCACTCTGGGTGACAGTGAGATTAACACCTATTAAAAAGTAAATTGGTTTAACTGAAACAGTACTGAAAAAACTGGTAATGAAAAATAGATTAAGGATATCATACTGTTGAGTGTCCTTTTCCAAACAACCCTTATCCTTCAAAGCCTGCTTCTACTCTGATGGAAGCTCTGCAGATCAGCTGGTTGTGTTAATCAGTTATATCTGCTGGCAAACAAACCACTCCCCACAGCTGTTCTTTTTTTTAAACTACTGGCCAAAAAAAAAAAAAAAAAAAAAAAAAAAAAAGAAATGACAAAACAGTGTTGGTAATAAAGGCTCTTTACACTCTATTATCAGAATTTTTAACTAAAGGCCAATGTCAAGGCTGTATTTTTCCCACAGCTGCACCTGTAAGTGGCTCTCATTTTGCACTGGTGTCATTAGAGACAGAGTTCACCCACTGACTGTGCAGCTGATTGATGTCTGAGATGCCAGGAGTTGACTTACAGATCCCAGATCAGGCTGTAGGTTTGCTAGGCCAGAAATAATACGGAAAATATCTCGTCTCTCCAAATGAACCATTGTGGCTGCTCTGCTTCTATTTTAAATTATTTTTGCAAAAGTGACCTGAAAACCCCAATGAAACCAATTCAATATTATTTTTTCCCTCATTATCTCTTTTTGGTTTTGACTATGATGATCCTCTGAAAATCAAGAAAAGACACAACTTTGCAATGACATTTTTAGAGTCCTTCCCTAGCAAAACGTTAAAAAAAAAAATCAGCAAAGAACACACACGTGCACACAGAATTGTCAGAGTTGGAAGGGACCTCTAGAGATCATCTAGTCCAACTCCCCTCCTAAAGCAGGATCCCCTAGAGCACATTACTCGGGACTGCATCCAGGCAGGTCTTGCATATCTCCAGAGAAGGAGACTCCACAACTCCGCTGGGCAGCCTGTTCCAGTGCTCTGTCACCCCCACTGTAAAGAAGTTTTTCCTCATATTTAAATGAAACTTCCTATGCTCCAGTTTGTGCCCATTCCCCTTGTCCTGTCACTGGGAACTGAAAAGAGTCTGGCTTCATCCTCCGTGCACCCACCCTTTAGATACTTGTAGGCATTAATAAGGTCTTCCTTCAGCCTTCTCTTCTCCAGGCTAAAGAACCCAAGCACCAACTTTCTTAGCTATCCCTGCTGCTTACTGGGCTGTAAACATAGCAGATCAGAGCACCTGAGGCCTGCCCTGACTTCGGAGAAACCTTGGGTAGCATAAAGGTAGTGGACTGTAGTCTGACTTCAGTGCCCACAGAATTTCAGACATCCTTAGCTACACTGAGAACCAATGCTGGTATGACCTTGGGAGACAGCAGGAAATGGAGAGCATGTGAAGATATGGATGAACCTGCAAGGAGAACTTTAGGATGTTTGGGGATGGGGTAATAGGGTCCAGGACCCTTTCTCCTCCAGAGCTGAGCAGACCACAGCTTAGGCTCAGCAAAATACATGAATCACTCAAGGTTAAATGTGAAATGTATTGGTAACTATCTAATATTACCCAATAATCTCTTTAAGTCTGTTTTGTCTCAAAGTTTTAACTCTCAATTGGGAGCTATCGTGGAGAGAACATAGGGAAAGAACATGGGAGCAAATGGAAATGTACCAGACAGAAGCTGTGAGAAGTTACAGCATTCCAGACCAGCTGGATTAAAACTTTATCTCAGAGAGTTAGGCAAGGACAAACATTTTCCTTTGTGAAACCTGTGGGTGTTGTTTTGCTGTTAGTCACAGTGAATGCTTCAGTGTGGTGAGCTAAAAGAAGTCAGACTGGCATCAAAAGTACAGAGAGTGCTGTGGGAAAAAGTTGACTCAGTCCTTTGGCTGGCAGAATCCACCACAGATAAATAATGAAGGATTAGGTTGCTTCTGCCACTTTGCTAGCAGAGGGGACACATAGTGCAGGATTCACTCTGCACTGACTCTGGTGTGACCTAGGACTAATTCTTTTGAAGGTATTGGCTTATTCTGGTGCAAAACAAGGATGGGATTAACATCAAACCCTGATATTTACTGTGGGCCAAACTCTCCTTGCCTGACAATACAAGCCATGCCTTTGTTTTCACTGCTTGTGTAAGCATGAGAAACTGGGTTGCTTGGGGAATATTAAATAAATGATACAAGATAAAACAACCACTGTTTCTGATAATGAATAATGAATCCTGCAGATACCAGTGAGAGCTGCTGGAGAGTATTAAATCTTGATGGACATAAACTAATCAGAGAAGTCCCCCAGATGTATCAGCATAACTGCATAAGCCCATACAGGGTTTGAACCAATGCACGGCCATAAGGGCTGTACACCTTTCCTAGAATCATAGAATGGTTTGGGTTGGAAGGACCTTAAAGATCATCTAGATCCAACCCCCCCGCATTGGCAGGGACACCTCCCACTAGATTAGGTTGCTCAGAGCCCCATCCAACCTGTCCTTGAACAGTTCTAGGAAGGGGGCAGCTACAACTTCCCTGGGCAACCTGTGTCGGTGTCTCACCACTATCATATTGAAGAATTTCTTCCTAATATCTCATTTAAATCTACCCTCTTTCAGCTTGAAATCCTTCCCCCTCATCCCATCACTCCATGCTCTTGTAAAACGTCCCTCCCCATTTTTGGCATGGCATGGGGTTTGGAACTAGATGATCTTTAAGGTGCCTTACAACATAAAACAGTCTATGACTCTATGATTTTATGATTACAGTTTTAACATTTTTTTCCCTAGAAGGATGAAATCAGTTCTTAGAGACTTTCTGCCACCCAGCCAGTCAGCATTGGCCAGATACACACTTTCCAAGGTCTTTACAAAAGTTTCAAAATGCAAAACATCAGAATTTCTGTTCTTAAAGGGGAAATAAGGCCCCAAACAGGCTGCACTCAAAGATCTTTTCTTTTTTATCCAGAACATACAGTGCTGAAAGCAATTAAAACTGTGTCTACAAACATGTTAGTTGTTGATATTAAGCTGACATCTCATAGCCAACACTGTACAGTAACCACATGTGTAACTGACATTAAATTCTGGGTAAAAGCAAGGGCAAATATTGTTATGTAGAGATATTTAAGATTCAGAATACACCAAAAGCATGTGGACAACATATGGTGGCTCTCAGCTCTCATTTTGTTCTGAGTTCAACTGGAAACTGAAATGTAAGAGCCATTACTACTCAGAGTTGGAAAACACTTCCTCTGGGAGATGGGGACTCCTGCTGACCTCAGTATTCAATAAAAACTCTTTTCTGAGGGCAGACGTTGCTGCTCTGCTGGACTTACAGTTGCGACATGTGGTAGCTCAGGAGCCAGCCCTGTCCAGGTCTTGCAGGAACACAGCAGTACTGCTGGATTTGGATGGGATCATCCAGACCTTCTGGAAACGTGTCCAAATCCATACACTGTCAACATGCCACTCTTCAAAATGATGATAATGATAGAAAAAGCCCAGGATAACCTACCTCTACCTACCAACCTACTTTTACTAAGAACACAAACACTTGTATTCCACGTGTGTTTCATGCCATCCTCTACTCTGAACAGAAAACCCAGCATGAATTTGAAAAGTATTCATCATTACAAAGAGATTCTTGTATCTGACAGGAGTAGAAATGGCTGTCTAAAAATCTTTCATTAAAGGTTTCTCTGTAGTCGCTCTGAACTGCTGATGCTGATTTTGTAGTCTGGAAATGAAGGCATTTTGCTGAAAGACTGAAGTGCCCTTCAGAACACGAAAAATGTGATTAAAATATCCTGGCAAGGTCAGAGTTTATTGCCCTTGAAGAGAACAAAAGCCACCACGTTTCATGAATTACAATTGTGTGCTGTTAAGGCCTTTTTCTTTATTGGAGAAGGAAGGGAACATTTTGTGTTTGTCCAGAAGTAAAAGCCCAGTTCTCAGGTTTCTGGCAGGGCAGGAAGCCTCGGCTCCTGGAAAGGTGCTATGTTACTCCAGTGACAGAAAGCAGCCTCGGGTCTCATGGACCCATGAGGCCCACGTGAGTGTTACACATGGAGAAACTTTGTGAAAGACAAACTACCACATGTGGCTTCCCAGTGTGTAGGGTGGATATAAATGCAAAGGAAGAGCCAGGACTCTCCCATCTCTTAGCAAAGCTCCAGCTACTCAGCAAGCATGAACTCATCTCTATATTTACTATTTACTTACGGCACTGTATGTCTACATTTTTTCCATTGTTTTCATGTCTACCATATATCTAAGAATATTTCTAAAGTCAGCTGTAGTCTCAAACATTTTAGAGGCAACATCTATATTTTTAATATACACAGGAACTTACATATTTTGCTTAGAGCAGGAACAACCAGGAAAATTCTTATTCTTTGTAACGTGGCACATGCACCGCAGATGTATATAATGAACAGTCTAAAATAACAGGGTGAGAGAGTTAGAGTTGTTCTGCCTGGAGAAGAGAAGGCTCAGGGGAGACCTTGTAGCAGCCCTCCAGTATCTGGAGGGGCTACAAGAAAGCTGGGGAGGAACTTTTAACAAGGGCAGGTAGAGATAGGACAAGGCATAACAGTTTCAAACTTGAAGAGAGTACATTTGAATTCAATACGAGGAAGAAAGTATTGACTGTGAGGATGGTGAAACACTGCCATAGGTTGCCCAGGGAGATTGTGGATGCCCCGTCCCTGGAAGTGTTCAAGGCCAGGTTGGATGGGGCTTGGATCACCTTTGTCTAGTGGGAGGTGCCCCTGCCCATGGCAGGGGGGTTGGAACTAGATGATCTTTCAGGTCCCTTCCAACCCAAACCATTCTATGAGTCTGTAATGATGATTCACTGAATACATTTTATGTTCACAACATAAGAGGAGAAAAACTGACGGTCAAGTAAAATAAGCTGATGATGACTTGAAAAACATTTCCACTGTGCAAAAATGGCTGCTCCTTATTCAGAAGATTCACTCTTTGCTGTTTCTTTGCCTTCAATAGGACTTCCTTGACAACATAATCCTTTCCCAAGTTGTTAGCCTCTTGGAAGAGATTATTAGATTCTGCTATTTTCTTGCAACATCAGCAATATTACTGGCTAATGGTTTATCCAACATGTCCTTAGCAAGCCATAAATACAAATCTTCAAAGCTGTGGCATTTTAGGCTACATAAATGAAGCTAGATCAGACTAATCCATCAGCCTCCGTGTAGTGATTACTAGAAATACAGAATGTTTTTCTTCTCTGTAAACCAAGGGTTGAGAGCATAGCCGCAATTACGAGTAAGTATCATGTAATTATAGAAAGTAGGGCAAGAAAGGACCTCGATGGGTCATTTAAACCACGTTCCAGGTCCTGGATATTATCTAAATCACTCCTAAAAACAAGTCTGTCTAAACTTCTTAATCATACCTCAGAGTAAAACCTCCCCCCAAAAATTAGGATATTTAAGTTATTGTTATTAGGTTATTGTTACAAGGTTTCTCGCACTATCTAATGTAAATATCTTATAATAACTTAAGCCCATCTTCCCTTGATAGCTATAGATGAAACAAAGAACAATTAATTTCTTCCTTTCTGTAGGAGCCCTTTCAGTATTTGAAAGCTGTCACAGTCTTCCTTCAGTTTCCTTTTCCCTAAAGTGATCCTCTTCCTACAGAAGCAGTAAAAACCAGCAGTATCCATTGCAACAGAAAACAGTATGTTTGAAGATCTTCAGTGATGTGTTGGGAGAAGGTTAGTTTCTGGCTTTTAAAAAGAAAGATAGTCTCAGTTGCTCAAAATATTGTCCTGGCATTGATAGACTGCCTAAGGGTAAACCCGCCTCTGGCTTTTTTTGGAAGCTGAGACTGATGAGAAAGCCACAGTGAGACCATAGTTCACACACAGGTTGATCAGGTATCTCCTAACACTTCTGTGGCAATCTGACCATCTGAAACTGAATGGTTGGTAGTGGTGGAGGAGCTCTTCTTGCTAGTGTAAAGAAACCACATGTATTACTGATACTCTTCAAACTCTCCCACCTGTAATGTTGCACATACCAAAAATATCTAGTGAGTGGAGACAGAATTGTTCCCCAAAAAAAGCATGGAGTGTGCATGTGCCTGATGTTTGTGCATGTGCTCTGGGACTGCCTGGTGTCACCAGATGGGTATGGAGAAGTAAAGGATGCTGCTTTGAGCTTTGTATCCTGTAACAGTGATAAGCTCATAGAACAACTCTCATGAAGAAGTGATGTGCCAGGATAGGTGATGATGTGGTGGACTTGGTAGTGTTAGGTTTATGGTTGGACTCAATGATCTTAAGTGTCTTTTCCAACTTAAATGATTCTATGATTCTATGATACAGGCTAGCAATTAAGACACACAGGAGAACCTGAGGATGGCATGGACTGAAGTGAGTGCAGAAGGCATGGCACATATACTAAACTAAGTCTCACACTGTGTAAATAGTCCCACGAGATATTCATAACCACTTCAATTATTTTAAGGAGTCATTTAGCTTGAAGATTGTTGAGCTTGCTGTCTCCCTGTAATTTTAAGTCCTTAGATCATGTTGAAAACAGGTTTAAGGCCAGATGACTACCAATGAATAAATAATTGCTGTGACAGCTATCCTTCCATGTTTTGTAGACCACAGGGTTCATACAAGATCTATGCGTTTATCATTTGGATTTTTAATCTGTTCCTTTTTTGTTGGATGATTTAGAACTTTTTTTTTTTTTTTTTAAATCTGAGATTCTTTCAATTGTCATTATGGGATAAAGGCCACTAAGCACCTTGCAAGTTCTTTGCAAATCAACAGCTGTTGTCTCCATATTGCTGTTAGCCAGAAGAAGTCTGATTTCCAGATTATAGTTTGAGTTTTTAATGATAGTAATTGGAAAAGATGTCTCTTAATTAAAGCTGTGTGTATTTTCCATTTTTAAATTGCATGTATAAACTCCCTTTAGATATACACAAATGTTAAAAGCATAGTAAATATTATTTTGACTTGCAAATGTAATTACTGAACCTCAAAGCAAGTTATAAAAAGAAAGAAAAAAAGCATGAAATTCCAAACTATTGCCTTTGTTGAGTACTTGTATAGAAGGGCTGGAGCACCTCTGCTATGAAGACAGGCTGAGAGAGTTGGGGCTGTTCAGCCTGGAGAAGAGAAGGCTCCAGGGAGACATTATAGCAGCCTGCCAGTACTTGGAGGGGCTACAGGAAAGCTGGGGAGGGACTTTTCACCAGAGAGAGCAGTGATAGGACAAGGGGTAATAGTTTTAAACTGAAAGAGGGGAGATTTAGCTTAGACATCAGGAAGAAATTCTTCACCATGAGGGCAGTAAGGTGCTGGAATAGGTTGCCCAGGGAGGCTGTGGAAGCCCCCTCCCTGGAGGTGTTCAAGGCCAGGTTGGATGAGGCTTTGTGCAGCCTGGTCTAGTGTGAGGTGTCCCTATTCATGGCAGGGAGGTTGGAACCTGATGATCTTTAAGGTCCCTTCCACCCTTAACCAGTCTATGATTCTATATGTAAATCTCAAAAGTGTTTTTAACCTTTAGAAATTGAAATATGGGATATTATTCAATTTCATTAGAGATGTTGTTTGGTTTTGCATTTTAAAAAATCAACTATGTCAAGTTTAATTACAGAAGTCTTGTGTTGTAGAAGAAAAGTGGCAGTGGTCTTATATATTCGTCCTTCTTATGCATCATTAAAAGAGCTCTTTAATACATGACACTTGGATAGATCATTTGTAAAATCATTAACAAATGTAGCATGTTCTGGTGCCATGGAAAGCAAGCTGGCCAGCAAAAGCTTTGTTAGCTGCAGGAAGAGGAAAGAACAGCTACCTTAACAGCCTTTGTACTAAGTTTCATGGCCTCAGACTGTCAAATAACTTAAACTTATATTCATCTTTAAGCATATGAGTGCTTTTCTTGACATTGAAATATTTGGCATTATGTTAAGAGGTGTTTTTTCACACTTCTCCAAAGTGTTACTCCTGAGAATCCCTCTTTAAAGCTTTTAAATTTCATTGTGTTGATTATTGATGGGATTTGGAGTAACAGAATGCTTACATTAGATATTCTACTATGGAGGAATAAAAAAGAGTGGCTGTCGTCAGATAATGTACAGAACGACCCCTTAAGTATGAGCAGACACAAGTACATTTTTCCAGGAAAGAAAGTGATAAGTCATTGAAAAAATAATTTCTATGCATGAAGAGGATTATAAGATTATTGGAGGCCCTATAATATTGTACCATCACACAGAAAATGAGAACCTTCATGTGTCCTTCTTCTCTTCCTATTATTGTCAACAAGCTGCTATTACTCTAGGGATTGGGGCAACTATGGGAACTACCACAGCATCAGAGTAGCATTTAGCTACATGCAGGAAATTTAAAAAAAATGTTTACAGTAACATCCTTGGGCAAGATTTGTATGACTCATGTTCTGCCTGAGTCTCAAAGGACAACGTTTGCTGGTTACGCTCAAGGTCTTGCAGATCTTGGAGGAGTCTACTATAAATCTCTCCATCCATTTTGAGATATACTGCTCCCTTAAGGCTTCAAGTATAGGCTGCTATCTGCACTTACACCTTTACGGGTAAATCCAGTATACACCTCCCCCTCAGCTTCATTGCAATTTGGAGGAGGGCAGGCAGGCAGGGAGGCTGCATCCCTGCAGTGCACTAAACAGCATCGAGGGATGTCTTTGAAATGTGATTGTCTATGCTGCTAAACCACCAGAACAGTCCCAGGCACTGCTCGAGCCTATGTCCACTGACTCTCCCTTCCCAGTTCCCAAATGTAGTTCAGGAGCCATCATAGACCTGCTTTTTCCACCTCAGAGGCTGGATGCAGGCACCCTGTTTGGGAGGGGTTAATGTAGCCTTTAGGGGGAGGGACAGACTGAATCCAGAAAGGTGTCCCAACTTTGCCTGGCCCTTTGTGCAGCACAGAGCCCAGCCGAGACACACAATCTTCAGACAATTATTTCACTCGGTGCCCAAGAAGGAGGGAATTTCTTTCTGCCCAAAATCTTACAGCATTTGCACAAGATCAGGACTTTATTTCTGGTTTTCCCTCAGTTCTGGGTGAGATAGTTCGAATCTATGGATCCCAGTTCTAGGAAAGAGACCTATTAAGATAACAAACTAATCAACATGGGACTCTTCTCCATTCCTCTCTTTGAAACTGATCCACTGCATGGATGTGAAAGGAAGAACCACAGGATTACAGAGAGGCCAGTTGAGGAGGAAGCTGGCTCTGTAGCCCAGGAATGAGGTAGCAGCCTTGAATAAACTATATGAAATCTACTTTAAAGTCTCCCCAGCACAGATGGACTAATATAAAGGGATCTTGGCGTCACTGCTGATTGGGCTGAAGTAGGAGAGGACAGGACAGGATAGGATAGGTTTAGTTGGAAGGGACCTACAAAGATCATCTAGTCCGACTGTCCGACCAATTCAGGGCTGAGCAAATGTTAAAGCATGTTATTAAAGGCATTGTCCAAATTCCTCTTAAACACGGACAGGCTTGGGGCATCATGTGTCTAGGAAGCTTGTTCCAGTGTTTGAGCACCCTCTCAGTAAAGAAATGTCCAGTCTAAACTTACCCTGATGCAGCTTTGAACTATTGCCACACATCCTATACCTGTATCCCAGAGAGGAGAGCTCAGCACCTCCCGATCTTCTTCCCCTCCTACAGAAGCTGTAGAGAGCAATGAGGTTGCTGCTCAGCCTCCTTTTCCCCAGACTAGACAAACCCAAGGTCCTTATCTGCTCCTCATAGGATATGCCTTCCAGCCTTTCAAAGAATTATGTGGAAAGTTGTATTTTATAAAAGAGTAAAGTTACATGCAAGCTTTCCCACTACATTCAGTGTACTCACTAACAAAAAATGTGTGTGGCTGACAGAAGTCAATATAGTGTTCTTCTTTTGATGCATCATGGAAGGTGATGGGCATGTTTTGCATAAAAATCTTAAAGCAATTGAACGTATTAATCACATATTACAGCAACAGAGAAAGGCAAATTTCCAAATCAAATTAAGTACACGAACAGAAATGGGGGTGTGGGGGTCAGCACAGGCCAATGATAAATTTAGTGATGAGACAGGAATGATCCTCACTCTTAGTCCATAGCAGAATCAGTGGTGAATATCACCCCTTCCTCTAAGACAATATGTGTATCTGGAACATTAAATTAGATTCATACTGAGCACATGTGGGATGATTTCTACATCAATTATAACACTATCTAGTATGCTTATGAAGATTATTAATACTAATAAACATCAGAAGTACTTTCACAGATGATAGAGAATCATAGGATAAAAGAACATGTATAGCTAGATCTTGTACAGTTATTTGAATAACTGCCATGAGATCTAAGTAATTTCTTTGCCTAAGATCCTTACTCCAGTTATAAAACACCTAGTACACAATATAATATAATGTGGCTCTTCTGTGCTGATTGATTCTTCTGGTTATTCTTATTATTTCTTATTTACATTGTGATGATACCTCTGGATTGATGGATGAGGCTCTTACTGTGGTAGATGTAAAGCAAGCAGCACACAAAATAAGATACCTCCATCTTTGAGCAGCTCCCAGGTAAACAAAGAAGCAGAGTTTGAATAGAGGAGAAATAATAAAGTGCCTGGAGGTCAGATCCCTCCAAAGAAACAGATTTTCCTAATTAGGATTCTGCCACTGTTGAATACTTCAATGGATTTCAGTAAAGAAGAAGTTCTGTATTTTAGTTTTAAGGGACTGTGCTGTTAAAATAAAGGAAGGTGAAGATAGAGAAAAATCCAAAACTGTAAAGTGATTATTAAATTACAATTGAAAAAGAAAACTGAGTAGGTAAAATAATTAAATAATTAAACTCATTCAAATAGTCTTTCATTTATACTGGGGCAACTGTTCTCTAGATTAAAGCTACGAACATTATATAAAATTGTAACATTAACATCAGACTGTTTGGGAGAAGAATAATCAGGGCTGTGAAAAAAGAATTGGCTTAAGTTAATTTTGCGTTATTTTTTACACTGACATGCTTCAATTGTTTCTCAGACTGCAGCAATGGTTAATAAATGAACTCAGCAGCCTCCCTCTCTCCTCTAGGGCTAACTTCATTAAACATTGCAGCAGAAGCAGGCAAGTGAAATCACAGCACTTCTAGCAGCACTTCTTAAAATAGTTGCTAATTAACAAAACTCACTAATGAAATATTACTCTGTCAGCCAATGGCTGATGACTTTGCAGTTTGCTCTGTGCACGTTTCCTGTTATTTTTTGTTCCAGATGAGGCACGCTCGTATCTCTGTCTGCAGACCTGGGTGTTTGGAGAGATAAGAGTGACAGAGCTTACTCCAGGAGATTCCTGGAGGAGCTGGATGCCCACGTTCGTGTTCTCTTTCAGTAGAAATGTGGATTCAGAACAACACTTTCCCTAAAAAAGTCCTGAGATGTGACCTTCTTGGTTCAACTAAAGATAGAATTGAATCACAGAGTCATAGAATTGTTTTGGCTGGAAAAGACCTTTAAGATCATCAAGTCCAACCGTTTAACCTACCACTGCTAAGTCCACCACTAAATCACATCCCTAAGCACCAGTTCTACACGTCTTGTAAATACCACAAGGGAAGGTGACACTACCACTTCCGTGGGCAGCCTATTCCAGTGCCTGACTATGCTTTTGTTGTAGAAATTTTTCCTACTATCCAATGCAAACTTCCTCAGTGCAACTTGAGGCCATTTCCTCTTGTCCTGTTGCTTGTTACCTGAGAGAAGAGACCAACACCCACCTTGCTACAACCTCCTTTCAGGTAGTTGTAGAAAGTGGTAAGATCTCCCTTCAGCCTCCTTTTCTCCAGACTAAACAAATCCAGTTCCTTCAGCTGCTCCTCGTAAGACTTGTGATCTAGGCCCTTCTCTAGCTTTGCTGCCCTTCTTTGGGCACGCTAATGTTTGCGATCCTAATCCTAGATCCTAATGTCTGTGGGATTCTTTATATTATACTCTGCTGGCTTTAAATCAGGTCTCTAAATCAAGCTCTTGTGAGTCTCTGAGTCAAGCAGACCCTAATAAGATCTCTTAGCAAGATCCTTAGTTCCAAGAAATGCTAAGTACTCAGTACTTGCTGTGCTTGATCCCTCTTGACCAGCCCAGTCTCTTTTATCCTTGGTTTGAATGAGTGAGGCAGGTATCAAAATGCTCAGGATTCACTGCACTGCTAACTCAGTGCTTTGCATTCATCTCTCTCCTTGAAAGAGATTGCAACTCTACAGACCCTTCTGCATTGGGAATGGGTACAAGCTGCAAGCTGCACTGCACAAAGAACAGAGCAAGTGAAATAGAATTTGTCTCTGAAGGGAGGGCTAGAAGAAGAAAAAAAGGCTCAGGAGCCACAAAGCAAGGTCCTTGTGCACCTCATTTGAAGACATGTGACTACTACAGTTTAAGACTATAGCAGAATCACAGAAATGTTTTGGTTGGAAAAGACCTCTAAGATCATTGAGTCCAACCATAACCTAACTCTAATAACTATTATGCTTTTAATGAAGAAGTTTCTTCTAAGATCTAATCTAAACCTCCTCTAGGGCAACTTGACACCATTTCCTCTTGTCCTATCCCTTGTGACTAGAGAGAAGAGACTGACCCCGACCTCACTATAACCTCCTTTCAGGTAGTTGCAGAGAGTGATAAGGTCTCCCCTCAGCCCCTTTTTCTCTGGACTAAACAACCCCGGTTCCTTCAGATGTTCCTCATAATCCCACAATGTTCTTATGGGTCCTTACCCAACACACAGAAGAATCTAATGTCTCAGATTGAATAAAAAAATAACCAGCATGATGAATGGGAGGAAAGCTAGCTAGGAGGAAACTAAGACAGGGAGTATGTCTTAAACCTTGTTTTTTTCCCAGGATTTAGAGATTCACGGTGAAGTTTTTCCCCTATATTTGGGATTCTTAGCCCCAAGCCCTCTTCCCCTCCACCCCCAAGGGGACTGCCTCTATGCTTTTGTTCAAACACTGAACAGGGGCTACTATTGTCTTTTAAAATAGCTATATATCTTCTATATAGCAGTTCAATGACTGGAGGCTCACCCCTCATTCAGTATCTCCTGCCTCCCTAGGGAATGCCCTCCATGTAGGCTGTATTCACTTTTGAGTAGCTGGAGGGGCAGCAGATGAGGGGGGAAATAAATTATCTGGGGAAGCTGCATCACACTGAAAAAGAGATTTAAGATTCATTGGGTCAGAGAGATGAGACCAGACTGTACAGTCTGCTGGTTGGGACATGTGCTTGAGGGAATGATTTAATAGCATTATATAAAACACTAAAATGTTCAGCAAGGACACTACCAGAGATGAATTCCTTAATCAGCTGGTTACAGAATCAGGATTGTTCTTTCTTTATTTTTTTGTCCCACTAGATCTTAACATTTTTTCTTCCCAGAAGAACAGCTGTGATAGGAATGGGGGAAGGTTTGCTTTGGAATCTCCCTGGTGAGGTAAAGGGGGTTTAAACCTTGCTCTGCCACATCCCAGGAACATCTTCATCACCATGTTTGTTACACAGAGGAAGAGCACAACCTCCTTCTCCTCTGGTTCTGACACCAGGCAGGCACTGTGGGTGTAGTACAACCACAAAACATGTTCCCACTGGCACAGTGTTTGGATTCTAGCTAGGCTGCATGGTAACTTTAACATTGAGTCATTGAGGTACTTCATGGGATGCTCAAAAAGAGAAGCTCAGTTAAGCAAGAGGACTGCACTTAAAGCATTCTGATGTTAACAAGGTGCCTGCAGGGATGGGGTGCTAGGCAGGAGCTGAGTAAGGGTTTTCAGGTTTGGAGTGCCCACCAGCTTAATTCCTGTTTACTAAACTGCACCTTTTACATGAAACACTCTAGTTTTTATCGTGCTTAGCCAGATATTCTGGAAATAAGGAAAATGGAGGAAGGAGTCCTTTCACACCCCACCTTCTCTGTCCTTTGGAAAGAGAAGAATCCATTTAACAGTTCTAATTTTACCCTCTTCTCTTTCCTGTTCAGATCACATCATTGATAGGGTTGAAAATTGCAGTAAGAGGATGGACTGGAGACATTTATCCCCTTCAGATTTCCGTACAGGCTAATAAGCATCATTCCAGCATGATCTGCTGTTAGCTGTCAGCTGTAAGTGCACTGGTCCAGTCTGTGATTATTTTGCATTAGATGCTGCCATTTTAGACCATATGCCTCTTTTGAAGCCATGAGAAACAACAAGCAAACAATGACCAAATCTTAAAAACAATCCAGAAGTGTCCTGACAGCAGAAAAAAAATCTCATCAAATCTAGCAAAGGAACTTTCACTGAGAACAAGTGCGCTAACTGTTGTAGGCTGAAACTTACTGAAAAAAACAGGTTTCATTCATGTTTCTGCCTGAGTTCCTCCATTTTGGAGAAACTCTCTGAAGGCAATTAATCATCACATTGTAAATATAACTAATGCATTTGCCTACTTAGCACAACAATGATGCAGCTGCTTCAGGGAAAGAGTATCAAATTCTAATCTAATTATGCTGTGACCCACTGATACTGGTCAGGTGATATTACAGGGTATAAAAGGAAACCAGATCATAATCCAGTCTAAAATCACACGATCAGGTTATAAGTCACCCACAACAGACTATTGCAGAAAAACTACAATTAAATAATGCTATGAAATCAACCTCAGGCATAAATAAAGGTGGAGTGTTTTGATTCTGATTCTCAAATAGTAGCCAACTTTGAAATATCCTTATACCTTACAGGTTTAACAGATGCTCCACAAGCATTTGGCAGAAATTTTGAAGAGGTTACTGTTGTTTGTACATACTCATATCCTGATACCTGTGGTCAGATTCTGGAAAACACATAGCTGAAATGTGCATATAAAAGCTGTCAGTTGTTACTGTATATACTTATACAGATTTAACTCTACAGGCCTCCTTGTGACTTCATGAGTTCTGCATTTCCTCTATTAACAATGCTGATAGTGAGTTTGGGGAAAAAAACAAGCAAGCAAAAATCACTATATTAATACACAGAACTTCCTGGACTTGGAAAGACAGATGGTAATAGAGGGAAAATAATGAGTTTCCCCAATCTTGGCATTACTCACTTCAAGGTTATTTCCAAATGTATTTTTAAAATTTGATTTAATATGCTTAATTTGGGACTTGATGCTCCAAGGCATCCATTATGCAGGTGACTTACTCACAAGAGTAGGCCTACTGACTCCAGTGGAATTTAGTGTGAGTGAAGAATGCACAGGCAGAGGATTAAAATCCAGAGTATGTTCGTAGCTTACATAATTTCAAGCCTGTCAAAATTCATATCTGTATTATCATCTGCTTATGTTACGTAACACTAAGGAGCTCTGAGTTGTTTATTCTTCCCCATATGCCTGAAACACATATATGGTCTTAGGAATTTTGGATTGTATACTACATGTATATGGAAATAGTAAGAAAAAGGAAAAAGTGCAACACAAATTAAACTTTCCTTTTGTCAGAGGCAAACACCACCCCCAGCACAACATCTGACCAGGCACACAAATCAAGAGGCTTTACTTGTTTACCAGCAAGATCTTGCATTTCTCATTTATTTCCCAACAGAATCTTTAGCCAAGTGAGTACCAGTGTTGCCTTTATCTAAATCGTGATTATCAGGCCCTTTTTTCATCGCTCTGTCCTTGTTGAGAATCAGCACATTGCTCAGCATTTCAGGCTGGGGTCAGTTGGATTTAAGGGTGGTCCTATCTGTCCAGAAGCACTGAACACTTGGTAGGATTGAAACTAGTGAGTCTATGTTTGTTTTGTTGTCTTTGTTGTGTTGTTTGGGTTTTTTTTTAATTTGTTTTGCTTTGGGGTTTTTTTGTGTTTGTTTGTTTTTAAAAAACAAACCCTGATTTCAAGGCAGTCTTTCTTCTTCACCTTTATAGGATGGATGCCAGGGAAGAAAAATCAGATGACCTCTTAAGTGTTACTGCAAAAACAAATGGTGAGCAGTGGGCATTATTTGTATTCATGACCGTGCATACTTTGTTAACTTCAACAAACAGCTGAATCAGTCAGTAGTACTGCATGCCTGTGTTCAGCATTACTAATGATTTGAACTACTTGTGAACATATTTATCAATGAAAACTAAGATTAATTAAGAGATTAAGGGAAAACCTACCACAGCACTTGATTTTCCTCTTGTATAAACTGTTGCAACTCCATGAGTTTGGACAGACTTATAACTGATTTATACCCATGTGACTCAGAAGAGAATCAGAAACGTTGTGCCCATAAATACTACTGGGTACAGTAATGAACTGACTCCATGGTAGACAGTGATTTCTGTTCAAAATTGAATTCAGCATTTTCTCTGCTTGAAATTTTGATCTCATAACAATCAGTGGAAAGCACATTATCTGTACCCAATTCAGAGTTTTACCCTCTGTTTTTTTCTTTAATTGTACACTTTAATTCCTGGTTTTGGTCCAGTATAAGCAGTTCTCTGCATCCTGAGGCACAGCAAGACAGGCAAAGGTATTACTACATAATCAAATAAGTTCATTTAGTTTTGCAAGGCTTCTCTGACAGGAAGATAAAGTATTTTAGATGGGAAAATAAACCCTGTGATAAAAGAGTGCTTCAATAAATCTTTGTTGTCTGGAAGACTTCCTATATATCCATGATGGCACAGTCATTTAAATTGTCTGCGTTCATCTGTAAAGTAATAGTGAGATACCCTTCATCAGCCATAAACCCCCTCACCCTCTAACACTTGAAAGTGCTCTGCAGTTCTCTGGAAAAAAAATTAAAAATGATGCGACACTAGAAAGTGACAGAGCAGGGCTGCGCCTCCAGGTCCTGCTCCGCCAGGGCCCCTGGGCAGAGCGGGGAAGACACAGCGCCTGGCAGCGGGAAGCGCGGAGGGTGCGCGGGGGCGGAGGCGGCGGGCAGGCTTCCGCCGGGCCGCTGGAGGGAGCCCCCGGGCCACTTCAGCACCGCGCCGGCGGACAGCGCCCGCGCTCCGCGCATCTACCGCGGCGGAGGAGGGGCGGCAGCGCTGCCCGCGGGGCGCTCGCTGAGGTTGCGGGGTGAGGTGGAGAGCGGGTCCCCGTCCCCCGTGCAAGGGGGTGGGAGCAAACCCCGCAGAGGGGAAGGATCCGGCCTCTCCCGTTGGGGGTTGGAGGCAAAGGGCCGAAGCGGGGCGTAGTGAAGCGAGGTTCAGTGGGCTCTGGGAGGGCGGGAGCCGGTGTAAATGAACACCGACGTGTGGCAAGCTGTGCGGATCCTGTTAAGGAGATTTATATATGTAGTTCATGAAGGCAATCATCTGACCGGTAATCTCTCATTGTGCACTGCTCAAAGGCAGTTCATTCACACAGCTGGCAAGGTACCGGGCTGCAAAATGAAGATAATATTAGTATCTCTCCTGAGAAATGTCTTTGTTAAGAATGTCTGGGAAATGTGTGCGTGTGTGTGCATGTGTGTGTGTGTGTGTGTGTGTACTGGCTAAACAGCCGTGATACCTGTGCATAATGAGATAGCAGAGCATTACTCATAGCTCCAGGACAGGAGATGGAGTAAGAAAGCAGCATAGCTCACACAGGATTTGACCCAGCACTAACAGCACCAGCAGCGCATGGGAGCAGGACACGGTGTGTGGCCGTGGTTCATTCATCAGCACATTACCAAGAGCTGGGGAACAACTCTGTGCAGTCTAGTTGTCTCAACTCCATAGGACTCAGACAGGCGTAACACACTGAGGCAGATTTTCCCATAACAGAGTGATCCTGGACACTGGCAAGTGAGGTCAGGTAGCCAACAGGTAACAAGAAGGATGGGGATGGACCGGTGTGGGCAGGGGTTTCAGGAGTACCAGAGTCTGAGGGAGGTAGATGTGCCCCAAGGACCATCATCAGCAAAACTTCCAGATGCAAGATCAGCCTCTTCCCAGCTGTACATCCAGCATTCAAGTAAACAACATACCAACAACAACACATTTCTCTGCACCCTCCCTTCTTTGGCGATTATCAGCCATTACCTCCACCCCCTTCTCCCTGACTCCCTGGAGCTAGCCAAATGGAGATGATAATCTGCTGTGAAATATTGGTAGCACAGAGCTGTGACAGTCTGGGAAGGGGGAAGCGAGGGCGGGGCAAGAGGGAGTGAAAGTAAGCAGCAAGAATCTTCAGGATTAAGTTTCCCTAGAAAGGCAGCATTTTCTTGCTTTGCAGGGATGTCAGGACTTCGGTGCATTCTCACTTCTATGTGGAAGAAGCCAGGGGAGTGTGAAGTCAGGCTAGCCCTGGTTTTAACACCTCAGACCCATATTTTGCCCAATACCTCTCAGCAGTTTGCATTGCACCACCAATCCCCCATGTAACCAGTACTCTGTCCTAGACATCACTTGTAAGGTCACAGCACAATGTTTGCCCCATGACCACCAGCAGAAAACGGCTTCTTGGTGCACCCCAAATACAGCCTAGGATCTCACACTCAACCTCCAGGGAGAGATTTCCCCTGATTTCACCAGGACATTGCTTTGCTCTCCTGGCAAAAGTGCAGCACGTTTTGCTTCTGTTTTCCTGTAGCCCAGATCAAGATGTGCTGCACATCTGGAAGTAAAATTCCTCCCAGCAGATGCAGAGTTAAAAGGCATGAGCAAGTAAAATGAGAGATGAGCAGTGGAAGAGTTTGGCCAAGACTAAGTCATTTCATGCCTCAGATCACTGAAGTAAGGAAGGGGAATGATAAATTACCCATCCTCCCCACCTGCCCCAGGTGCTCCTCTCCCCAGAGCTATTTTAATGAGCTATTTTAATGGACAGCAGTGTAGTGAATGTACACGGAGGGGGGGCAGAGTGGTTAGGAAGTGTCCCCATCCCCAGTTTGAGGTGAAACCTTGTATAGGCAGTGGGGAAGCAAGGAGGAGGAAAAGGTTGCATTTTGCCTATGTCTCCCATCCAGGAAATGAACCTTAAGCACCTGACTAAAAGAATTTCTTGGGACACCCCACATCCCCTCTCACCCGAGTGATGGGAAAAGAGGAAAGTTCCCACCCTTTCCTCACCACGGTACCTGGTTGAGGGAAGTCACGGCCAGCCTGGGGATAACCAGCTGCATGACGAGCTGCAGAACAGAAGTGACCAGCCCAGCCAGGATGGCCCAGGTGAGTGGCAACGGGAGCATGCTGTAGGTTGCAAAAAGTGTGAAGAGCACATAGCCAATGCCGTCCCCGAGGAGGCCACAGCCCAGACCAGCTGCCAGGATCTGTGTGGCCATGGCCACCCAAGTGACCACACCGCTGTACTGCAGGTAGGTGTACGAGGTTGTGTCCTTCCTGACCACCACTAAGGCACAGATCACCACCTCGATGCCAGTGAAGAAGCCCAAGAGGATGCCCTTAATGGGGTCCATAGGAGCAGAGGCCAGGGTCAGGTGGAGGAACAGCAGGGTCAGCTTGGTCAGCACATCCAGGATGTTCATGACCACTTCAGATTTGCGCCGCTGGCCCAAGAAGTAGCGCTGGTAAAGGCGCTCCAAGTCCCTGGACTTGAAGGAGTTGCGGAGAGTGGGGAAGATCACCCCGCGATACGTATAGCCCCAGTTGAGGAAGAAGTCGGAGTTGCTGGGGGCGCAGTCCAGGGGCAGGAAGCCCAGGTCGCCGCTGCTGCTCGTGCGCTCCGGGAAGACTTTGGTGCCTCCGTTGTTGTGGCGATCGCCGCCCAAACTCCGTCCGGCCGACTGTCGCCGGAGGTGGTGGTGATGGTGCGGCGGGTGGGGGTGGTGGTTGGGGCAGCAGGTCTCCTCGGAGCTGAAGCCCTTGCCCCCACCGCTGCTGCTGCCGCCGCTGCTGCTGCTGTGCTCCTGGAAGAAGCGCTGCTCGGTGATGTGGCGCACAGCCGTCTGCCACAGCAGGCGCTGGGGTCTGCCGCTGCCGGGGGGAGTCCTGTTGATGGTGTAAAGTTCATCGCTGTCGCTCAGGCACCGCACCTCCGAGAGCTCCATGGCCGTGACTGGCGGGGGGCAGAGCACCGGCGGGGGGGGTGGGGACGGACCGTCTTTGGGGAGGGGAACGGGGGGAGGGATGGAGCCGCGGGAGAGGAGGGAGGGGATGGAGCAGGGCGGATGGCTGCGGCGGGGTGGCGGTGAGGGGATCACATTTATAGGCAAGTCCCTGGTTCCGGTGGTTTGGCTGGCGGCTGGGCTAGCTTGCCTTTGGGCTCAGCGCAGGCGGCCCTCGCCCCGCGCCCGCGCCCGCTCCCGCGGCGCCCCGCGGGGCCGCATCCCCCGAAGCCCGGCTGCGGTGCAGCCCCGGCGCCCCGGCGGGCTGGGTGCGCGCCCTCCTTGAGGCAGGGAGCAGGGAGGGAGCCTAGCCGCGGGTCCGGGGAGGAGAAGGGAGGAGCGGAGCATCTACAGGAGCAGCCCCGCTGCTCGGCGGGAGATCCTTGGCTCCATGAGGACGCTGGGGGTGCGGATGAGTGGGGAGAGCCGCCTTGCAGAGCCGTTCATACGGGGCAGCTCCTTTGCCCGGGGAACCCGGGACTCCGCTCCGAGGTCTGGTTCCCGGGAGCTGCTGTAATCCCTGCGGCTGCGGTCAGCGGCAGCTCTGCGAGCTTGGGCGGCAGAGGAGAGGCGGCCGGGTCTCGGGCATCCTCGGTCACGGCGCCGGAGCCGCCGGCCGGGGGCTGCCCGCCCGCATTCCCCCCGCGGCGGGGCATGCCCCGCCGGGCGCGCCGCTCCGGCTCACGGGGCCCTCTGCCCGGGGGGCGGCTGGGGGCTGCCATCCATCGCAGACGCTTGGCTTGCTTGGTAACGAGAAAAAAGGAGGGAAAGAAAAAAAAAATCCCGCCAAAAACCAAGCCTGAAAAAAGCGAAAGAGCGGGGAACGACAACTCAGCGCTCTGGGAAGACCGCTGGGTGCATCCCAACTTCTCGGCGGGGCCGGGAGGACTCCGGCTCCGGGGCTTCCCCAGGCAGCTGGGAGAAGGGGAAGGAGGAAGGAGAGAGGGGCGGGCGCGCTGGCTGCGGGGACCCGGCGGCGGGTGCTGCCCCGGGAGCCGCGGGGATCGGCACGGCGGAGCCGCCTCCGCCTGTGCCGCCGCTGCCGAAGTGGTGCTGCGGGCGGGCGGCCCGAGAGGAGGCAGAGCCCGGCGCGGTCAGCTGATGCCCACGACGTCGGGGGGGCTGCCCGCACCCCCCTGCCCGGTTAAAGCAGCCGCAGCTGCGGCGCCGAGGGAGGAAAGAGGGCGGCAGCTCGGGGGTGGCCAGGGCCAGTTTCCTCCTCCGTGTGTCACTTCGGTTTCTCCAAGCTGCACTTCTCTAGGTGGCCCAGACTGTCCCGCAGTGCCTAGCAGACTCGTCCATCCGTTACACTAAGTGAGAGCTCATGCTGAAGTCGGGCATCCCTCTGCCTGGGCCCCAGGGAGAGCAGTCTCAGGCCTTGCTCGGGAGTTACGGCTCTTGCCCAGGGTGGAGGAGCCCTCGGAACCAGCCCACCTGAGCGAGCTCAGACCCTCTGAGAAATGTGCTGTCGCTGCCAGGACTGTGGCTCTAACAACCCTGCATTAAGTGTATTTGTGTGTTTGATGGCTCCTATCCTGTCAGCATTTATCCAATTTATCACATTTTATTTATCACATTTTATTTATCACATTAAAGTAATTGGATAAAGAATAGAAACTGTCCCGTGTGCAGTGACTGGAATCTGAGCCACTACTCACTCCCCCAGATTGGCACATTAAATTTGTCCCCTCTCCTCTGCTTGTGGGCTCTGTCTGTGCCAGCAAATCTGGATGCTTTGTGCATGGTGGCACAGTCTGGAGAAGAGGGATAAGAGGTATTGGTCTTTACCTCTCCCATCCCTCCTCTGCCCAGAATAAGCCTCGTCAAAGTGGCTGAGCCCTGTCCAGGGGGGAAGGCACTTTTGGAGCTAAAACCCTATCACTAGAAGCAGCTGAAATAGAAATAGTCTACACATTGGACTATTGCAAATGAAGACAGGTGTTTTCTTTGTGTTTCAAAGGACCAAGAGTGATGCCTGCTGAGTTCTTTGAGATAAATGCACAGCTGCCTTCTGGCAGCAGCGAGGATGTGCATGGACAGGGGTACTGCCTGGAAGGGAGCTGAGCTGCTTGGATCAGAGCTCTGCCTTCTGTTGGGAGTCTGGGCGCTTGAACATGGTACTTTCAGCAGGCCTGACCCTTCTCGAACACCCTTCCAACTGTGATTATTTAACTCAATTTTTACTATTATGGTAAGGAAGGCATAGAGATTTAGGAAGGATTTCACTGATTGTTTCTATATTTGCACTACAATGGATCTGGGGACCCCAGCCAAGTCTGTGTCTCATGTGTGAGTCAGGTTTTGTACAGATATAGGCAGAGGAAATTCTTGTTCTCAGGAGCCCGGATAAGGAATTAGTGCTGCTTTTGTGAACAGGAATGGGTCTTTCCTGTGGTTTAGCATTACCCTGCTAACCTGCAAAGGGTTAATACTAGCTTCACAATAATAATAGAGACACACATCCTTACTCCTAGATAAATCCAATGGAAATTGCAGCACTACTTGAAGATGAAAACCTTACTGTAAGTGGGGAAGTCTTATATAAAGACATATATTTATTTTTTAAAGAAATTCTAATTATTAGTGGCGTTATCCCAGAACAGAGCAAGAAAGTGGTATTACCCCAGAACACAAATCTTGCTTGTTCAGATGGCTCAACACAGATCATGCTAAAACAAAGGAAAAGGAGACAAATATGAATGTAGCTTAAGGAGACACCTAATTAAAAAGAGATAATATTAAGCTAAGATAGGGAGCTCTCACCTCTTTAATGTTGCTGTAATCATTGAATCACAGTGCTGGAGGGTCCTTGGGCCCCATGGCAGAGGGAGCTCAAGCCTCACCATTGTTCCTGCCATGTAGGCTCTGTACCTCCCCAAGCAGTCTATTTCTATGCTTCTCCATCCTTGTTGTTTTCATATCTAACCTGAATTTTCCTTGCAGCATTCACTAAGCACATCAGTTCTTGTCCTGTCCACCATGGACAGGGAGAACAGATTATCCTGGAAGTAGTCTATATGTATTTAATGATGTCTCTTCCAACCATTCCCTCTTCCCCTTTGAATTTCTTAGGCTAAATAACCTATTATTGTAATTTTTTTTCCTCCATGGTCACATTTTCTAGGTCTCTGTTCTTTTTGGTTTCTTCTGCATTCTCTACACGATTTCATGATTTTGTTATCCTTTTTTCCCCTCTGTGAGATGCACACAACTCAACTTTATTCTACAGTGGAAAGATGTCTTCTGTCTAAGAACTTTTTTTTACGATCTGCACTCCTATTTATACATCCTGTGACATGTCTGTCTTCCTCCCATCACAGGCTTATCCACAGCTGATGACCTGATGAAACTTCTTTGCTGTCCTCAAGGTCAGGACAGGTGTTACTTGCTCCATATGCACACATGAATTATCTTGCATTTACCCTCATTAAACTGTGTTGTCGTTTTTCCATCCTGTATGCCCAATTTGCTTAGAACATGTTGAATACTAAACCTGCCCTCCTCCATGCCAGCAGTCCTCCCCAGCTCTGTGCCATCTGTGTGTTTGTTGAGCCTACTCTCTCATCAGTGGGGATGGAAAAGTGCTACAGCGCATTTAGGTAACAGCCGGGGTGCATATTTCTTGCATGTGTTTCTGAAACTCAGCCTCAGAAGTACTGGACATCTTTGTGCAGGGCTAACAAGAGGGGACAAGATCTTTCTGAGCACAGGGATCTGCTGCAGCAATGCTCTGGGCTCTGCAGAGGAAGCAGGAAGGCTGACCATCCTGGGGGCTGCAGAGGGATGAGACTGCCAAAGCCCTGGCTGCCAGTAAAGGGTGAATGAGCTGGGGGTCCAAGCAGGTAATTTCACACATACCTCCTGAGTCCTGTAATTCCTGATAGGGCTCAGTTGGCCCTACATTAGTATCGTGCGTTATTCAATCTTTGTTGCTACTGGATTTATCTTTTTTTAAATAGAACTAAATGACTTGGCAGTGCCACAAAATCACTAAAAGCCATTTATAAATAATACTGTCACTAGAAGGCTTTTGAAGGATGAAATCAGCCAGGATTCATTCCTCTTTTGTCACCTGAAAGTATATGTCACACTCCTCTCCTCCTTCCCCCTCTCTACCCACAGCAGTTACATTTATGTACATTTTAATATTATGATATTTAATCATGAAAATAATTATCTCATTCACTTTAGTGAAACTATTTATGTCTTCAGGATTGCAAGCCTGGCACTGTGCTCTGCAAAGCACTCCAGGGTTCTCTAGTAAAGGTAGCCTCAGTATCTAACATATTATGAAGGAACACTTGTGTTACTATAGATTTGTAGTTAAACACACATTTCACATAAGAATTAAAAAAAGGAAAAGTGAACAATCAACATATAGCCTATCAATCTCTTCATGCACACATGAAATGTGAAACTTCAGTAATAATGAAAATAAAAGAATATGAACATATTAGCTTTGATTTCTTCCTCTTTTTGGGTTTTTGTGGTGTTTTGGTTTTTGTTTTTTGGGGGTTTTTTTTGTATGTTTCGTTTGGGTTTTTTTGTTTGGTTGGGGTTTTTTTTCCTATAACTCTTTTCTTCTTTTCTCCTTTTCTCCTTGGCAACAATTTAAACATTCTAATAATAATGAAAATTTAAACAAAAAGGAAAGAAAGAACTTTTAGTATTGATGAGTCTCCTTTTTTAAAACCTGCCCATCATTTTTCTCGAGTGCATATCTCAATATGATGTCTGTATGAAAGCAAGCAAAGGGTGTAAAAGACTGAATTTAAAATTGTAACACTAGTAGGTAAAGCACTCAGGCTGATTAATGAAAGTCATGGTAAAACAAAAGCAAGGCCTCATGGACTGAAAGATCAGAGAGAAAGAGGATGAGGACCTATAGTTTAACAAATGATGGCAATAATATTTGCTGGGGTTTGCAGATAATTTTTCTCAGTACAGTGCAAACATCAATGCAATATTTTAAAATTTGCAGGCAATGAAGCTAAATTATTGCATTCCTAAACAATAGCATATGGCAGGAAAAAAAAGTAAAAGGAAGGAAAAAAAGTAATGAAAAAAGAAAAAAGTATAAAGAGATAGCAAGAAATGTCAATTTTAGTGTCTATATTTTAAAAGACTTTTTTACTTTTTTTCTTTCAGTTTTTCTTTGGTCTGTGCATGCTATTGCTTCTCCATGGTGTGAAGCAACAGTTCCCTCATACACAAACGAATTTCTTCTCTCTCCCTCCGTACACACACCCACAGACAAAGGTCAGAAGACAGTCTAAGCACGTGGATTTTTTAGAGGGAGATAAGGGGCTGGAGATGAATAATTCACCTTTTAACCAATGGGTGGAGTGTGTTTTTCTGCTCTCCCAGGTCTACTCTTCCCTTACCCACCCAGCTATTATTCCAGTTTTTAAAATGGATTAGCAACTGCGACCATCGCAAGTCTTCTACCTGCGACTCTGTGGGCACTGGTGCTGACCAGGAATACATTAGCCAGGTTGTTTTGTCCTGAAAAATATTGGTCTGTCTATTCAAGCAATCGTTGCAGTTTCCCTGTAAATTAACCTTCAGAAAGGACATAACATGATGGCAATTTTCAACCCTTAGGAAACAAATAAATTATAAGCGTGAATTTAAGTTTTTATTGTTCAAATTATTTGTTCAATTTGTTCAATTTTTCATCGTGGATGACAGGGGTTTTTTTCCAGAATCAGAGATTAAACATGATAGAGTCCTTAAAGTAAACAAGATTGATTAGGAAAGCAGATTATTCTTCTTCACTGGGAAAGGAGGGCCTTTATTCTAATTCAAAATCAAGTGCAGTTTCAATAATTTGAAAAAACTTCCCACAACAGAACTGCTGCCCTTCGTATTGCTCTCTGGGCCACTCAGAAGTTTCCCTCCACTTTCTCACCCTTTTCAAACCAGGTTTCAGAGATCAACTTTTTTTTTTTTTTTTTGCTCATCTCTCTATTGTTCACACAACATCACTCTCCTGTAATGCTGTTAAGACTTTGGAGCACCTGCATTGCTGAATGAATAATACTTTTTACAAACTAGAAGACAGATCTTGATGCTTTATGGGATTCCTTTGAAGAAGAGAGTTGTGGTTTTTCTCTCTTAATACAAACGACCTTTGATTTGCACGTAAATTGCAACAGAAGTTAAAAGGAAATAAACTATTAAATTCACTTCTCAATGCACTACAAGTCAAATCTTTATAATCAGACAAACCATTCACAAGCATTTTATTCTTGATTTGCTATCTGAAGCAGCAAGTTGCAGAAGTGACAGCCTGATGGGTGAAGCTACAATTGAATTGAATACTAGAAAGGAGACTTGTAGTTGGGACATTTAAAGAAACTGAAAACCTAAAAAACACACATAAGTCTATTCTGTATAACTTTTTCACTTGGAATAATAATTCTTAGCTCTGTGTAGAGGTTTTTACAAGCAGATCTCAATGTCCTTTTCTTGTTACAGGATGGAGATGTTTCCTGTGGATGTATACAATAAATCTAATTAGGCTGCAAATAGGGAGCTGTTATATTGTATGAGATTTTAAATCCATCCAGATCAGTATCCTGCAGTTACTGCAGTATAAGACATATCCTAGGAGGAAATCCCTCTGTCAGCCAGATCAAAGGGGGGAAAGTCTGCTAGGGTTGTGTATGCATGTGCTTATGTGCATGTTCCTTGGAACAGGAACAAAACCTAGGAATGTTCATATTTCCAAAGGAAAGGAAATTCCTTTTTGTTTCTTCTCCTTCTGTCTAGGGGAAAAGAACTCTATTCAATTTTTAAATAAAATATGAAGCCAACTTTTTGGCTCCTGGGAACTCCTTTCTTTGCATCCCTGTTTCTTTCACAAATCAGGGAATCTGGAAGCCCTTGGACTATGGCTTGGACTTCCAGGGATGTTAGGTTTGCAAGGATGGTAAAAGCTACAGAAATGCTAGGAATCTGGGCTGAAAAAGACTTGCACTCTGTTGTCTTAGATGCAAAGCCCCTGAGTTGAATTCTCAAGCAGCTGTTTAAAGAGCTGACAGGATGCCAGGCAGGTTTTTGAAAGAACCTGGCCTATATTTCTGAAAAATTGCTTCATCAGATACTTTGTGTACATGAATGTTTAGGACTCTATGTGTTGCTCACCCGCAGATAAGCACAAGGTTTAATTCAACTGGGTTCCTACACAGTACTTTTAGCCAGCAAAAAAAAACAACTCTTGCCCCTCACTCCCTTATCTTCTATATGAAGGTTTCTTGCATTAGAAAATGAAGAGTATGTAAAATAAGCATTTAACTGACTTGCTGTATCTTAGAGAGAGCACTGTTGCCTGGTGTACTGATATTAACAGTGATTTATTTCAACCTGAGCTCTCATCATAACTGAAGCATGTTAATCTGCTCATTGCCAGTCAAGCTGGGGATGGTAGGTGTTCTTAGACACAATGTTTAGGAGGAATCGTTGACTCATGGCAATCTTTAGTCATTCTCTGAAATGATACTATTAATGTGTATGGGATCAGCAGAGTATTTGTTTCTCCATTCTATTATCTTGTTTTATATTCAGTAACATCTTCCTTGGCACAGGGGGAGGATAACAGATTCATGTTTGAGCAATCTATTTGATATTACATTTCTTTAAATCACCCAAACCTGTCATTTTCTAGTGTTTCAGGATTTGCTGTAGCAGATTAAATCTGGTCTCCTTTTGATGGCAATGGCAGGTTGTTGGTACTCCAGATGAAGATGAAAAACTGGCCTGTAGGTGGTCTACCCTACACATAAGATTAATTTGATCTTCTTTTACATGACTAGAAAAGGCAACGTCAGCCTTAATGGCTCCATCTATGCTGTTTTCAACTTCATGAGGTTACTAAGAGTCAAGAAAAATGGAATCTCACACAGAGTTCTACAGAACATACAAAAGCCTTTTCTAGGAAACAGGCATGGAGAATGCCTGCAACACCTATAGGGCTTTAAAGCCAGGTTAAATAGCTTCATATGAGAATTAAACCACAGGTACTGTTATTGTGATTAAAATTATTTATAATGGCAACTTCAATAATTTACACAGACAATGATTGTGTCTGCTCTCAGTCATACAGGGAAGCAGACAAAATTATTTGTTGTGGAATCATAAAGTGAGACAAAATATCTTAAATTCCACTGCTTTTTAAGGAGGAAGCTCAGTATTACTCTACACTCTGCTGTATGGTTTTTGGCATCTTTCTAATCAAGATATTTCCAGTGGATGTTTTCAGCATGCAGCAGCTCAGACATTTTGGTTTAGTGGTCAAAGAACACTATTGTACCACTGCCTGTTGATCCCAACTGTTACTCCAACATGGTTCACATCAGGATATATGAGAGATGCCTCTGAAATGAAAATCCAGTGTGGTTTTGATTGCTCTAAGCTAGTGCATGTATATTTTTTTTCTTTGAATTACAGTCTCGACTTGTTACTACAACCCCATTGCATAACTCCTCATCCTTTACATCGTAGTTGACCTCTTCTGAGATTTCTGCACGAATTATGGCAGGGAAGTATTTAAATACCTGGGGGGCAAGATGATAGCTTTCCTCATTTCTGCAGAAGCTGACAGACTCTTAGCAAAAGGCTGGCCAAGTGGTGAAGATTTAGTGCCACAAATTTCGCAAAGAAAGTGGAAGACTTCATCCAGATTTGAACTAAGAGTTGTCCAAAACCACTCCAGCAGTAGATGTACTCCTGACCATTCAGCTTGTAGGGGATTGTTTTGCTAGTTAAAATTGGGAATTCTTAAGAAACATCCTGGTGGATCATTTTGTCTGTGATCATAGATCATTGACTTTTTAAAAATTCAGTAGCATTGCATTATTTATACTTGAAAATATCAACTAGGATAAAAGCCTGGATGATGGAATAAATGCTGTTTTTACTAAATACAAGCAAGTGCACCAGTAGTTGAAGGGCACAACCGGATTTAAAAATAATTTTGCCTAATTCAAGATATGGTCTAGAAAAACAAAGAAAAGAAGATTCAATTCTGTGGAAAGTACAGTATATAGGCAGAAATAATCACTTACACTAGCACATGATGGGGAACAGCTGCTTAAATAGCAGTTCTGCAAAAATTGATCTCGGGGTTATTGAAATTGAGCCAACAATGTCATGCTGTTGCAGGAAAAATAAACATTGTGGTGCATAAGCAGAAAGATAGCCTTTTAAGGGTTGTGAAATAAACCTTTCACTCTGTTCAGTACTGGTAAGGTCACAACTGAACCCTGTCTTGTTTTAAGACTATCTAAGGGGTGGGTACAGAGGACACTCCCCTTGTGGGGCTGTGCAGCCCCAGGCCAGGTCATCAGGAACCTCTTTGGGGACAGAGATGGGCTGAAGCTGAAACATCAGCCTGCAGAGGTGAGGATCAGCATCTTATGGCATCACTGGGGCAGGGACTGATGGCCCTGGGTTGGGCTGTGATGGGGTCCTGGGCCATGGGCAGTAATGGGAGAGGCCCTGGCTAAGGTGGATCAGAGCCAGTAAAGATGTCTTGGTGCCCACAGGGAACAGACACTGGTTTAGGGAACTGCATGTCAAGAAATACTGGACCTTCCAGAAGCAGTTAGGAGAAGCGTGATCTGAGACGTAGGAAATGAGATGAGTGGTCAGACACTGGAACAGCCTGCCCAAGGAGGTGTTTGAGTCACCATCCTTGGAGGTATTCGTGGGTGGGGAATTGGCTGACAGACCGTACCCAGAAGGTGACAGTAAATAGTTGCTACTCAAACTGGCAACCGGTCACAAGTGGGGTCCCCCAGGGATTGATATTGGGCCTTATGCTGTTTAACATCTTCATAAGTGACCTGGATGTTGGGATCAAGAGCACCCTGATGAAGTTTGCTGATGACACCAAGATGAGTGGAGAGGCTGACACTCCAGAAGGGAGAGCCACCTTCCAGGATGACCTAGACAGGCTGGAGGAGTGAGCTAGCAGGAACCTTATGAAGCTCAATGGGGAGAAGTGTAAGGTCTTGCACCTGGGAACACATAACCCAGTAGTGCAGTTCAGACTGGGATCCATCTGGTTGGAGAGCAGCCCTGTGGAAAGGGACCTGGGGGTCTTGGTGGACAACAGGATCAACATGAGTGAACAGTGTGCTGCAGTGGCAAAGAAAGCCACCAGGATGCTGGGATGCACCAAGAAGGGCATCACCAGCAGAGATAAAGAAGTCATCATCCTACTGTACTCGGCACTTGTCAGACCACACCTGGAGTATTGCATTCAGTTTTGGTCCCTGCTCTACAAAAAGGATGCAAACAGACTGGAGAGGGTCCAGAGAAGGGCCACAAGAATGATCAGAGGACTGGAGAACCTGTCATATGAGGATACAAGGAGAGGCTGAGAAAGCTGGGTTTGTTCAGCCTTGAGAAAAGAAGGCTTTGGGGAGACCTCATTATGATGTTCCAGTACTAAAAGCATGGCTACCAAGAAGATGGAGACTCCCTATTTACAAGAAGTCATACGGAAAATACAAGGGGTAATGGGCACAAGTTGCTGCTGGGGAGATTCCAATTGGACACAAGAGGTAAATTTTTCACCATGAGGACAGTCAAACATTGGAACAGTCTCCCAAGGGAAGTGGTGGATTCCACCACATTGGACAGTTTTAAGTCTCAGCTTGACAGGGTGCTGAGCCATCTCATATAAGCTATAGCAGTAGCTAGAAAGGTTGGATCAGATGATCCTTGAGGTCCCTTCCAACCTGGCATTCTATGATTCTATGTTTCTGTGTGTTCAAGAAACATGTAGATGTGGCACTTCAGGGCATGCTCTAGTGGCCAAGGTTGTGGGTTTTTTTGGAGGTGCTTTTTGGTGGAGTGTGTGTGGCTGATTGTGTTTGTTTGTTTTGTTTGTTTTTTTTCTGTGCTTATGGTTAGACTTGGTGATCTCAGAGGTCCTTTCCAACCATGACAAAAACAACTAAACATAACCAGCAGGAAAGTTTGAAAGAAGGCTTGCTTGGCTGTGTTCAGGCATTGCCTTCAAACATTGTCTCCTAATAAAATTAACTGACAATATTATAAGAATAGTAAAGAAATAAAGCAACAGAAAGCCAGTATTAATGTTTTATATCTGCAGAGAATATTGCTATTTGGATATTTCTACCTGACTGACACATATTTCACTAAAGAAAGCAAGCATTCAAACTGCATTAGCAATTTTCTGAAGAGTGCAGTGGATGTTACTTAGATGTGATGACACTTGTCATCACCATATGTAAGCTTTATGCATAATATATTCTTAACTCAAATTCACCTTTGCATTTCAAAACTTCATTTACTTTGTGTTAATTTAAACTGTACATAGAGCAGTATGGAAACTAAGTGAAGAAATTCCTTTTAAATAAACATCAGCTTCCAGCAGCTCAATTTTAACAATTTCTGCAGCACAGGGAAGAATTCCTTTTTTATCCTTGATGGGCTATTAGCTGTTGAAATGTAGCTATTCATCTTTCATTATTTCAATAGCTCAGAGTCATAGATGCTTGTACATTTACTCTGACAATGCTTTGTATTTTTGCAGACCTCAGTATTTTGTATGAGCTGAACATACAAGACCATGTTCTCATTCCATTGAGACTCTCTTGACTCAGCAGAGAAAGGCTGGCAGAAGTCCAACTGCTTGTCTCCAGTTCTGTGTTTGGCATAGGGCCAGACCCAACAGAGTTGCCCAAGCCTGGAAGGAGACTGATCCCCAGAAGGCAGGATTCACCCTTAGGGGTTCAGTGTGTGTCTCTATATACTATTTCTCACTGTACCTTAGAGCAGTGTTTCTGCAGAATGAATGACTGTTCAGCTGGACCTGCCTTTACTACCTCTCGTTGGCTGTAATGGTTCCTTGGGAACAGCAGAACAAAGGCCACTGAATGGCAGCACTGAATCCTTTAGCTGTTCATTTGTTCCCAAGCCAGCTCCACTGATCCTGTTCTGGTCTGCTCAGTACAGAAATACCTGCAAGCATCTTGTTTTGCTGTGCTCTCCTGGGAAGCAGTGTTTTTGCCCAAAGAGGAAAGCCAGCTTGCCTCCCAATTTATTTTTATATAGTCATGGGGTATCAGTGCTGTGCTGAAGTCCAAATGTCTGAAGCTATAAAATTCTGACATTGGTGCCATTGAATGATTGATGCATTTACTGACAATCTATGCTCTGAAACTCATATACTTGGACATTCTGGAATGGGACTGCTGGTTACAGTGCTTGTAACAAAGAAAAGGACACTTCAAAGATAGATCATTGCAGAGCTTTTCTGCCTCTTCGCTAAGCAGCAAGCAGAGTCAGTTTTTCCTTGTGTTCTGAAGTGTGACATCAGGGAATGCCTACAACTTGGGCATCTGTGTTTCAGCCTGGCTCCTGGCTACGCACCAGTTGAGGACCCTCAGGGAATGGACCCACTGGGGTAGATCTTAATCTCAGATAGAACTTTCATTTTGCCTCCCGTTTTTTAATGTAGAATATTTCCCAGAGAGGAGGTATATTGAGGAGGTGGATTCCCAATAAACCTCTCTTGGCTCACCCAAGGGTCATATGGTGGTGCCAATGTTTGACTCAGGATTGACAATTAAACCAGCAACAATAATGTTCTCAATCCCCTCCCCCTCCCACCCAGGCAGGGAAAGGAGAGAGAGAATAAAGAGAGAGAGACTTTCTGGATCGAAAACTAGACAGCTTTAATTAAATACTAATGATAAAAGAAAATATGTAAAATTATATACAAATGTGTTCAGGAATGTGCAAAAGCCTTCTTACCTCCCCCCACCCCAGCAACTCCTACAGCATCTCCTGAGCTGTGAGCAGTTCTGAAATGTCCTGGAGTGCTGCCAGAGAGAGGGGCAGAGCAGACAGGAGCTGAGGGGAGAGTTGTGAGGGTCAGGAGTGCACGAGCCTGGGAATCAATGGTGATGGATAGATGGGATTCCTCCATGGACGCCGGCTGCGAATGGAAGAGAAGAAGAAGCAAGAAGGAAGGGGCTTGACTTCCATGATCCCTGAATTATATATGGTGTGGAATACTGTCTGGCCAACTTTGCTGTCTGTCTAGTCCACTCCTCTCTACAGGAAGGTTGCAGATATGACTCTTCCGCTCCTTTAGTATCCAAAGCAGAGCAAAGTGCCCTCTATGTCTTGGCAGTAACAAAAACATTCCAGCGTTATCAGTCCACTAGCTGGAAAACTTGTTGCCACTTAAAAGAGAGCTCACTGAAGAAAAAAAAATCAGTAAGAGGAAAATTGGCTTCATCCTGGCTCAAACCAGGACAGTTGGATGTTGCTCTCCTTTGTCATGGCTTTTGAGAAACTGGTGGGGTTGTGAGACCGAAGCACACAGGGAAATTCTCACTCCCACTGTCTGAGTCATACAATGACTATAGTGTGAGTCCAGAAAAGGAGAAAATTACAATAGCAGTGATAATCCTGGGAGATGGAGGTGCTGCCAGCTTGGGAAGATCTTTGTCCTTCAGGAGGTGCCAGTGTTAAGAGATTAATGAAAGAAAGTGGTCAGCAGCATGCACTTGCACCACTTTACAAGAAGTGAAGAAAAGAGCCCAAAGAAAAACTCCAGATTCTACTGTCATTTTTTCTAAAGGAATTTGAGGAAGATGTGGTTCAAACCACCGAAAGGAGAAGTAAATTGTAAGTGAGGAAATATCAGAGAAGTGTATGACAACTATGGTCCAAGGCAGGAGCCTGCAACAGCACCAAAGAACAGCGCAGGTGTTTTACTCAGTGCTAGTCATAGCATAGTCAGGCATGTTTGACCAAAGATTTTTTATACACTGTTTGTGAGTGTGACAGGGAGTGGTCCTCAGCCCTCGATTCCCTTTGTGTAGGGCAGTGAGTCGCAGTTTTCCTATCTCGGTTTGCGACACCCACAAAACCCTAACAAGAAAAGATTTGTTGACCTTTCTTGTCAAAATGAGAAAGGTTTTCAAAGGCATTCCTAGCAGAGATCTACCAGTTTAGATACTCATCCGAAATAAGGGAAATTACTCTATCAACTCCAATTCTGTCCAACGCAGAGCAGGATTTGGAGCTACATTTTCAAATGTCTTGTGGGCCCCTTATCACACAGGTGCTGGGACAATCTTTGTCTGACCCACTGAGTGTGGAATCCTTCATACAAGGAAAACTGTGTGAACAGAAGCATGAAACTGACTGACCCAGAGTGATTCCACTCTTTCCAACTACCTGTGACTGTGTCTCACATTGAATTAGTTAGTACCAGGAGTTGTAGGGGGATACACAATATCATCCACTCTGCCCCTTGACATGCAGGCTTCATTTACCTAAGCATTCTATTCATGTCATACATTTAGTCAGGATTACCAAGATTATTTTGATAATATCTTATTTGAGACTGCTCCACTCTCTTAAGTCCTTTGGATGTAGGAAAACCTGCTGGGCAACCTCACAAATTTTCCATTTATATTAAAGTAGCTGCCTCAGAAAAACAGAATGACCTTTATGTTTTTTTCCCTCTTGAAGTGCAGTGCAGCCAGAGGAATGCTGGATGGGCTGGAGATATTACAATTTGTATAGTTAGTGCCATTAAACTTGGTAAAAAAACCAGGGATGGTATATACCTACAATGTCTTCCCTAAAATATATGCTTTGACATCAGAGGTGTTCGCTGTCCCCACAACAATTTGGAAGGCTAGAGCTGTATTGTACTAGGCCTTTAATTTCACTGGAATGAAGACAGTGAAATGCAAATTAATATTTCTAATGCAGAATAATAATCACTTCAGTTGGATGAGCAGTAAATGTGCAGAATGGTCTAGGCTGAAAACAGGTGGTTTCAGCAGAGCTGTGGGATCCTAAAAACACCAGGCAGAGTTTCAAGGCAGCAGATTAGAAAAACAAAATATCATTATCCATGTCACAGTTAAATTATCTCATTTATTTGAGGAGGTCTGGTGGCTAGAATCTCAACTGCCAAGGCAGAAGACACACTCAAGAGACCCTTTGGCTAAATGAGATCTTAACTTATATAGCTCCTCAACAGCTTGATGAGTTGGAGGTGAAAGCTACACTGAAGTGTTGGGAAGTGGTCTATGAGGATAGTAATTGAGTGTCCAGGGAGAATGGAGTGAGCTTCTTGTATTTCTGCCTCATACTTTTAAGGAAAAAAAGGGTGATGTTTCTCTATTCAGAGAAATGAGACTAACAATGGGGTAGGAGGCCCCTCTGTTAAAAGGAGTAATTAGAGGAGGAAGGTTGCCTGCCCTTATGAAGGCCTGGGAACACAGAATAAGAGTGGGAAGTGTCTGGGTGAAAAAGTGCAGCAAAAACAAGGCAGAAGCAAGGGGATATCTTGGTTGAATTCCCCAAGGCATATAGCTGGGAGAAATTTGTTCTTCTAAGGAATGCTTTCTTGCTCCTCTCTGTCCTAGGATCTGTCAGAGGTGCTTGGAGAGGTGTTTACAAATGGGCTGTTTGGTCTGGAACACCCTTTACTTGACTCTGCCTCTTTCTAGGTGTCTTGCTGATGGCATCTGATGTGTGGTAACATGCTTGTGTGCCATGCACCAGGTGGAAACATCACCAGGACCTCTCCCAGAACACCTTCCAACTCCCTTTGCAAGTCTATAGCAATCTCTCTCATCTACTTCTGTCAGGCCATCTAGAGGTCAGGGAGAGAGAAACCCAGATAAAACATGGAGCAGTTCAGCAAGCACACAGTTCACCCCTGTTAAAGATTAGAGATACTATGACAGTTTAATTTCAATTGGGAGAAACACCAGGTTAGCCCAAACTATCCAAACATTTCTCTGCAGCTGCTGATTGACAGTTTCTCTTCTTTAGTCAGTAATGATGTGCAGTGTGAGCTCACAGGGACAACTCCTGAAGTCCTGCTATCACTCTCCATGACTAAACCAGGAAACAGAGTCCAACAAGTTTCATCTAAGGATAAAACTCAGATTCTCAGAGAAATGGGTTGAATATGTCACCAAGCTTTTACCAACTTTGGTAGCAGTTATTCCAGTGCCTTTAACAGGTCTGTTTTGACTGAGATCTAAAGGCTTTTCTGACTCAGCTGCAATCAAAAAAACCATCCATGCTTTTTATTTCTTTTATTTCAATAGAAAAGTTTCTGTTTCCAGTTGCCAAATACAAAATCAATCCCACATGCATCCTCCTGAAGACAATGAATTTTAGCTTGTATTGTTCTACAGATTCATTCTTGACTGACATATTTTCAAGTCTCAGATAAGTTTGAAGGGAAAGTATTGTGTTCAGTAACCTCACCTGTCTCTCTGCTTATAGAAGACTGACTCCTTGTTCCATTTTGCCCAGTTTTCAATGACTAAAATGCAGCTCTGTCTACCATGGGCATGTTTCTCTCTGACTAACAGATACTACCAATAGTATATTTCTTAGAGGTCAATCTCCAGGTATTTTTGCTGTGTGACATTCTATCCCTTCTATTTCTCTTTCTGCACTGTAAAATAACACTTGTTCTTCCATCTCCAGAATAAATAAGAGATATTTTTGTCTCCTGCATGTCAAGGAATATACAACCTCTTCAGTTTTGTTTGTTTTGTTTTAAATAGTACAAAGCCTGAGCTTTTTGTTTCTTTAACTTGCTTCAGAAGGTATATTCCCTGGCTTTGAGCCTCGCACATTCTTTAAGATCTTAAAACTGTGTTAAAGAGCAAATCCCTTGAGCATTAGAGTACATAAGATAGATTTAACTGTTTCCCTCACAGGTCTACCAAGAAGACCCTCCAATTTAGACACACTCTTTGCTTTGTCAACAGTCTCCTCAGTATGCAGCAGGGCGGGTGGAAGGAGTTTCAAGGTCAGGAAAAGAACAGCTTGTGTGTACATAACGTTGTATTTACAATTCTCTTGCCTCCAAAACAGAGGTTTCTTGGTGCACCTCTAACATAATTGCCAAGGATGAGGATGAAAGCTGAATACAACTGACTAGAATCTATAATGTTTTGAATTGTAGGTTGCCTCTCAGATGTCTTGGCAGCATCTAGAGAGATAAGTCAATAGTACAGGGAAGTATTTTATCAAATATGCACTATATCTTTATACCATTTTTGTGGCTCTTCTTCTTTGTTTTTCTGACTAGTTAAATCACAGTAGGTCCAGAAGTAACAGACCAGGAGAGGTAAATTCTTCAGGATGACTCCATTAACTCCTTCTGTAGCTGAGGCAAAACGCATTTCCAAAATGCAAAGTTTTACTAGCCCATGAGGGCGTCCAGGTTCAGATGCCTTTTTTGTCTTACATATAATTTAAAACTTCTACCTTACTGAGGATGACAGGAAGCATATCACTGTGCTGACCACCAGTACCATGCTGCAGTACAATCTCAGGCTCCTGTCATGTGTGGAGGTTATGCCAAATTTGTCATACACATGCTCTTTTACTGTCTAATTTAGGATTTTAAAAACGCTAGAACAAAGCATTTTGTTTATTTTCCTTCCCAGTGGGTAGTGGTTCTTCAAGATTGAAAATCTCTGCTCATGCGTGTCAGGAAAAACGATGATGACTCCCCACAGTTGTGTTGTATGTTAATAACATCTTAACTTTCCATGTCTACTCCTGCCAGATGGTCTTCTAAAGCCTTTACTTCTTCCCATATTGGCATACTTAAGTCAACCTTGATGTGCTATAGTGTTATGAAGAAGTTTTTCTCCTCTCGTGTGAAGTGAACAGCAGAATAGCACATGTTGGCACTGAGCAGTTGTACAGATATGCTGACCCACAGGTGCTAGATCATTCTCTTCCTTCAGATATGTTGTTCCTGGCTTTCTGCAGTTTCAGACAGGTTGAGTATTTTCTGCCTGATGTTTTGAAAGGTTTCAGCGCAACCTTTCAGAGAGCAGGATTTTGGAGAACAATTACAGTTTCTCAGATACTATTTACAACCTGTTTATGCCACTTTATGGGAGGAAGATAGCTGTGATCCCACTGTGTACTCCAATTTATAAATATTTAGCCTGATCCTGTACCTACCATAGGTCCATGAGATGAGTAGCACCTACAACACCAATCAAATGTGGTTCACTGTCAGGGAGTGATGAGGGTTGACTGTTCTTTAAGGGAAACAGAGATAGAACCCAAGGGTAGAGCCTTGTGCAGACAGTGTATTCACTAACGGGACAGAGTCCTTCAGGGTCTTGACATGGTGGACAGAGTTGGGTGCAGGTGGCAGCATCCACTGGCAGCCTCAGACAGGGAAAATGAACCAGAGCCAGAATTCATGGAAGGGTTTCAGTCAAGAGTACAAGGTGATGGAGCAAGGGACAGGACTGGAGGTTGGGCTACAAGACTAGGCTCCTGGGTCCACCCAGTAGGTAGCATTAAAGACAAGACTAGGGACAAGGTACAGCATAAATCTGAGGGGGTTTGGTCCATCTAGGAAGCAGGACCAGAGGCAGGCTAGATACCTCAACAACAGAGACCAAGCAGGAACTGAAGGTCCAGGGCTGAGCTGAAATGGGCATCCTGAGCCTATAGGCAGGAGGGCTCAGGTGGGGGCTCCAGCCAAGACTGGTCAGTGACATTTAGGTCCATCAGTGCCCTCAGGGCTCTATCACATCTACTCAGGATGGCAGCTGAATAAAAGGCATCTAAACTTTATTCATGTGCACCTGTGATAGTTGCCCAAGCTCCATTGGAGCTGATATGCACTTAGGGCTTAATAAATCTGCCTAAACACAGTCCATAGGTTATTGGCCGCACACAAGTGTATCTGAAACATCTACAGGGAGCTGACTGGAGACAATGTGCACATCTCTGAAGTCCTAGAGGCCAGGTGGGATTCCATAGGGAAACTCAGCTGGCCCCAGGCATCCCTGTCAGATAGTCATGTTGCAGACATACTGAGCTGAGCAGTTCATAGCATTCAATTCAGATATCTATAGCCAGTATCAAAGTTCATTTTAGATATCATGGATGAGTTATCTGACAAACTCAACATGAAGATGAGAACTTTTCAGGTTGATGTAATAGTCTTATCTTTTTAAAATCTTTTTGTGCCCAGTTCCTAAGTCATAATAATTTTGGCAGATGATTCATGTTCTTTTTTCTCTCTCCTTTCACCACATGGACAAACCATCCACTGATCTCAAATGAGTTCTTTGAACTCAAACTTCCTCTTCAGTTCTATGTACTCCAGCTCCATGCTGGCCTCCATGCTACAACCCTAATCTTCATCTTCAAAACCAGCTTGTCTTACATTGGCAGCACGTCCTCCACTATGGGAACTGGGTTGCTGACAGATAAACTTGTCCAGAAAGGAGAGCAGTGCACTTAAACTATAATCATCATGAGTCACTACAGCAGCTTTCTAGAATGAAGGGAAGTATTTTCACTTGTGCTCCATTTTCAGTAAAAAGCCAGAATGTTCTGCAGAAATCAGACACTATGAAAAATAGTAATTTCCTTGGTAGTCCAACTTTTCTTCTACTAGGTATTATTGATGTACGCTTTTCAGCTAGAACTTGGAATAATCATGTTTAAGACATAATTCTTTCAAACATTAACATCACGAAAAGGTAAAGATGGGATTAAAAAACCAGTCTAACCAGTGGGAAAACAATTATGCAGAAAGCAAAACACTTTTTAAAAAACATCCATGTAAAAGTTTCATTTGGTGTTTCCTTGATGAGTATTTTTTAGAGCATGATTGGTTTTGGTCCTCTTTGTGAAACCTTATATGAGACTTAGGGAAAAAGAACAAAGAACTATAAAGTATGTCATAAAAAGATGCTGTACTGAGAAGTCAACTGTGTTAGTGAAGCCTGGAATTTTAGAATCTCTTTCCAAACTCCTTGAAAAACAAACATATATGAAAAAACCCATCTACAATAATTAATTGTAAGCATGAAATCTAAATTGTTGGGTTTTGTGGAGCAAGGCTGGAAAATATCAAAAAGTAGTTATAAACCATTTACAGCACTGGAGAAGGGATAAAAATTGATCACGTTTTGAGGCTTGGTTCTGATGAAGCTATCCTCCCAGCTCATCGTGTCTGATGCCCCATGCTCAATGCATGTAAACAAATGTAAACATCTTTACTGTAAGGGTGACAGAGCACTGGAACAGGCTGCCCAGAGAGGTTGTGGAGTCTCCTTCTCTGGAGACTTTCAAGACCCCTCTGGACATGTTCCTGTGTGATCTGCCCTAAGTGTTCCTGCTGCAGCGGGGCGGGTTGGGCTTGATGATTTTCAGAGGACCCTTCCAAACCCTACAATTCTATGAAATTGCATTTGCATTATACATTCTTTAAGCCATACGCTGGCATGTCCAACAAGGTTTCACACAAATTTCTGTAAAAGGGCAGGGAAAACCCTTTGTCATTTCTGTCACTATACATCAAATAAGATACAGATGTAGCTATAGATCAGATTTTAGGTCATTAGTTTTAATGGTCTCTTCAGTTAAGATCCTGCAGGATAAAAAATAAGTTTAGAAGAACCTCAGGTATTTACCTAGGAAATGCAAGGAACAGCAGACTAATTGGAGTGCAACAGCTGCATGGCAGGACACAGCTGCTTTGATGTGAGATAGCTGCTTCCCATCACAGATCAGCCCCTAATCATAGAATCATAGAACTGTTCAGGTTGGAAAAAACCTTTAAGATCATTGAGTCCCACCTTATCCTAACCCTATTACCCTACTTCTGATGACCCACTGCTAAACCATGTCCCCAAGCACCACATCCAGACGACTTTTAAACACATTCAGGGATGGTGACTCAACCACCTCCCTGGGGAGCCTGTTCCAGTGCCTAACAACCCTTTCTGTAAAGAAGTTTTTTCTGATACCCAAATGTTCACAGCCATCCTTCAGAGCTGCCACACCAGAGCTGGCTGCTCTGATCCCTCTGCACAGTCAACATCCGTGGCAAAGCACAAAGCCTGGGAACAGTTAGCATTGAAACTAGTTAATCTGGGGGTGGGAAGGGGTGCTTTTTCATTATTTCTTCTGCCTCCACTCTTAACCTATTCGAGGCAAGATTGGTGCTGGGTTTTTCCCATTCTTCTTAGAAATGAACAGTGAAGCTTATTGGTTTTTTACATGCCAGCTCCTCTTTTTTTCAGGGTTTCTATTCTTAACTTCTCCAGCTGTAGAATGAAAAAACTGTCAGACTCCTACTCACCTTTTACCAGTCAGAAGGCTATGTCAGGTTGTTTTCTGTCATTAGTGTCTTAAAGCAGTCTGGAAGTTGGAACCATTGCAATAAGCAGTTGTGATGTTTCTCCCAGGGGAACTTAAAGGCAGTGATTATGTATTTGAAACAGATTTTAATTCATCACAGTTGAACTGCTACCTGAGGCTGCAAAAGTCAGTGAGCAGATGAATTAGGCTTGTTCCTGAGGAACTTTCCTCCTGCGTCCATAGGGGGAATGGACCAGCCTCTTTACAACCCTTCAGATGACTTCTAGCTGTTCTGGAGACAAAAACTCTTCCATATGGCACTCTAATTGCACAATAAAAGTGATTTAATTGGAAATAACTACTTTGGTTTCAAAGTACCGTAATTATTTCTGCTCAGAGCCAGCTTTTGGAATGTTATCTTTTAAGAGTTCATAAATTATGGAAGTGTCTCTTTCACTTTTAACTATTGTGTATATCCTTCAATTTACCTACTTGGTATTGTTTATATTGCTCCAAGGAACTAGAGACAAAGGGCTGTTGGTAAGAGCAGTCAGAAATGAAACAAGGGCAGAGATAAAACATCTTCAAAGAAAAAATCAGAAGGCCTTAAAAGAACAGAGGAGGCTTAGGGGAAGTGCCTATTTATCTGGCTGCAGCCAAGTACATGGGCATGTTTGGTTTCTTTTCAATGTTGGGGTCTAAGATAAAAATATAAGTGAACTCTTACAAACAATTTCTATAGACAGTTTAAGGGGAAGTAGGAGCTGATGTAGGGGAGTAAGCAAGGCAGCAAAAAAGCTATTTGAGGAAGATGTTGCAGTGAGACCTCGAGAGGGAGAGGAGGACCAGGAAACTCCGAGCAATAAGCCTGGCTGTTTGAGTTAAACAGGAGCATCCTAAATTTGTGGGGAGATTGTGAACTTTAGTTAGACTCAATGAAGCTTTGCTCTAGGGCTAACCCTCTCCTCTGGCAGCTGTTTGAGTAAATAAGCAATCCTTAATTTTGACAAAGCTCTTTTACATCACTTTCCCCAGCAGCTGGTCAAAACCTTCCCAGAAGAGTTTCTTGGAGGTAGAAGTGTGGCTGAGAGAGCAAGACAGAGTTCCTGAGCAGCTGTATCTTGACAGAAGTAAAAAAAAGCATGCTGATTGCCTGACAGCAGGGTTTAAAAGGGACTCGAGGGGTGTGATTTAGAGTTTTGCTTGTATGATGACGGAGATTTTTATTTTGGGATAGCTTTAGTGCAAGAGTTATTGAAAAAATAGCTCTGTCAAACAGCTTACCCTTTTAGACACAATCATAAAGTAAGCAATTCTGCTGCTGAAATATGAACTCACACAGCCTTTGGGATTACTTTAATGACCCAGGTGTGACTCCACATTAGCAGCTGCACTGATGCAACTTTCACCTGCAGATCAGTTTGTGGTGATGTCTCTGCATTTCTGCTGTCACTTAGTACATCCACGCTACACTTTTATATCACTTCAGAGGCATGATCTCCTGCACTCAATTATCCTGGTGTAATGTGAATTGTTAAGGTCATTCTGTTGTTAATTAATTGGTCATGCCACATTAAAATAGACTCCCTGCAGACCTCTGCATTACAGAGTAATGTGAGCTTCCCCACAGACCTAGCATTTTGAAGTGTCTCACCAGCAATCTAAATGACACTGATGTGCTGTGTTGATAGTTCTCTGTATTGCAGAAGGGAAAGATTTCAATAACATTTCAGCTGTGTTTGAATGTCTGTTAGAAACACTCTCCCTGAAATACCAAATGAAATCCGTGTGCCATAAAGAGAACGAGTACAAAAGTGAAGATCATTTAGCTATGTCTGAAGAGGTCGTGTGAGCCCACAGAATTAGCAGACAGATGATGAGAAGCAATAAAGTTATTGCTTTTCAAAAATGTAGCTGAGAGACTGGGAAGCCACCTGTAGGGAACCTCTAAATGCTTGGCCCACTAAGCAACTGACCATATTGTTTTTAATAATCTCCCAATGTAAACTTGAGGAAGTTTATTCACAAACATCATTGTAATTTCCACGGGCAAATAATCATCACTATTATACTCATGCCCAGCTGCAGCTGCCTGCAGCTAAAAATGGAATGCTGGATTATTTTCTTTCTTCCCGTAGTTTGTTTTAGTAATTAAGATTCTGATAATTGGAGCATTATTGTGAGAGTGAGAAGCATGAAAGCTTTGCAAAGCTCACCTTGTGGTCAAGCTTTTCATCTAAACAACTTGGCTCAGGGCTTACTGATGGGTCTGATTATTGCCAGAGTCCTCCACTGCTTTCATTCTTATGATAGAACTTTCAGGATCCCAGAGTGCTGATCCACTTCTCTTGGAATGCAGCACTTCAGGCCATCTTTCTGTATCCTATTTACCTGATTTCTCTAATTAGCCTCTCCTCATGAACTCCACTTGTTTTCCTCATCACTGGGAACTCTTTGTCCTTTGTTAGGATACAAGGAACATGAGAATATAAAGGAAAAAAGTAATCACCATGAAAGTAGTGGAGTAAGGGTCCACAGAGATGGTGGAAGCTCCATCCTTGGGGATGTTCAGACCTTGACTGAATCTTAAATTAGGCTCTGAGCTGCCTCACCCAAATTTGAAGCTAGCCTTGCTTTGACCAGGGGGTTGGGATGAGACATTTCCAGGAAAACTTTCTAACTTAAGGTTTTCTACGAATGTGTTCTTATCCTAGGGTGTTTTTTCCATTTAGTTCTGAAATTCAGAAAAGTTCATTCAATCATGTAATCTGAACCCTTGTAGAGTTTTGGCTATGGAAGCTAGGAATTCCTGAATTGAGTCCAAGAAAAAACTCAGGCCTCAAACACCTCTCTATACATCTAGAGGTTGTCTTTGAGATCTACACCCCGGTATATATGTACAAAGTTTTTATAAAGTGGGTGGAAGATATTGCCAAATCAGATGGCAACACATCTTAAACCCATATCACCAGGGAGTGTATGCAGCTCTTGGGCATGAACTGAGCTGATGCTGCCTCAGCAGAGCATAATTTCAACTGCATGTCCTTCATGAGGAAAGGGAAAGAGCTTTTCCTTTCCTCAGGAGCCACCAAAGACCAGTGCTGTGTCAGTTTTTGCATACATGCCCATGCAGCAACAGTGAGTCACTCAGTTGAATCTGATTAAACTGATTGAGATAGAGCAAAAAGAGAGACTTTTCTGTCTAGAAGTGGGAGTGCCCAGGCACAGATGCTGTTATATTCCCTAGCGTTTTAGGAAATCTCTAAGCGACTTTTACAAGATAGTAAAAAATTGGTAGAATTAAGGTTATGAATTCCCTAAGTCTGTGGACATCTTTCTAATCAGTAAGAGCCTCAACCCAACTGGGACTCTCAGAAGAGGATGTTTCTTGGGTTTTGGTCCCTAGTGAACTGACAGCGATGCCCATCATGGTCCTCTTTGGCTCCCTTTATGTAGAAGTCAAATGATTAGAGGATTCAGTGCAGAACCAGGGAGGTTCAGCTTGCATTTTCTTTTCCACCTTAAAGGTTTGGAAATGACTAGCCAGTCATCCTTGCTGAGTAAGGGCATTGTCCCCATCCTTTCAAAAAGAGGCCTTTGGGCCTAGAAGAACCATACAAATGAGGAATAAAAATACAATTGTGGTACTGAGGTTACAGCACACAGCTGGGGAGGGGGAAAAACTTGGTTCTGCTCTTAATTCCCCAAAATTACTTCTGTGTTTTATTACTTATGTTTCTGTATTAACAATTGTTAGGGAAAATACAGGAAAGCCTACTAGAGTAGTGAGAATACTAAGGAATTCAGAATGTAAATGAAACACATGACTATACTTTGCTTAGTCTGTAGGCTGCTAGGAAGGCATAAATTAAAAACTATGTGAAGCCTAGAGATGAGACATCTAGATTCTGCTTCAGTTCTTTCCAAGACTTTTATTAAAAAAATGATCTGAAATAAATGAACATCTGACAATTTAATTTACATATGAAATGAGGGCTGCTTGGAATCCTCTGATATTTGAGCTGCTGACAAGATAGTTCATTACTAAAACAACAAAAAAAGGAAGGTTTACAGAAAAAAAAAAAAAAAGAAAGAGTATCTTTTTATTATTTTAACTGATACTCTTGGAAAAAATAAACTGGTGTGAAGGCAAGCAAAACCTTCTGCAGAGCTGTAGACAGTTACGGCTACAAGAACATTACTCATAATAAAACAATAATAATGGCATTTTAATTGTAATAGCTTGAAAAGGTCAACAGACAATTTTTGGGGAAAAAAATTAAAGAGCTACAAAACTGTCTGAATTTCTCAACATCAAAGAAGTCATTACAATTTTATTTTTTTTTTTCCTTTTGAAACGCCTGAGAAACTTGTGCAGTTTCAGAAATTAGAGGAGACTTTCCACAGAATCATAGAATGGGTTACGTTGGAAGGGGCCTTTAAAGGTCATCTAGTCCAAACTCCTCACACTAGCAGGGACACTTTTCATCAGACCAGGTTGCTCAGAGCCCTCTCCAACCTGACCTTGAATGTTTCCAGGGATGGGGCATCTACTACCTCTCTGGGCAACCTGTTCCAGTGTTTCTCCACCCTCATTTAAAAAAATTTCTTCCTAATATCTAGTCTAAATCTACTGTCTTTCAGTTTAAAACCATCATCCCTTGTCCTGTTGCAACAGGATCTGCTAAGAAGGTTGTCTCCATCTTCCTCATAAGACCATATGTGGAGTATTGTGTCCAGTTCTGGGCTCCCCAGCTGAAGAGGGACAGGGATATGCTGGAAAGAGTCCAATGGAGGCTACAAGGATGATTAAGGGACTGGAACACCTGCCTTATGAGGAAAGGCTGAGAGACCTGGGGCTGTTTAAGCCTTGAGAAGAGAAGACTAAGAGGGGACCTTATTAATGTCTATAAATATCTGAAGAGTGGATGTCAAGAATGAGCCAGTCTCTTCAGTGGTGCCCTGTGACAGGACAAGGGGAAATGGCACCAAGTTACAACACAGGAAGTTCCACCTCAACATGAGGAAAAACTTGTTTATTGTTAGGCTGACGGAGCACTGGAACAGGCTGCCCAGAAAGGCTGTGGAGTGTCCTTCTCTGGAGACATTCACGACCCATCTGGACGTGTTCCTGTGTGATCTGCCCTAGGTGTTCCTGCTGCAGCAGGGGGGTTGGACTCAATGATCTTCAGAGGTCCCTTCCAACCCCTATGATTCTATAATTCTATGATTTTTTTATTAGCCTCCTTTAAGTATTGCTTGGTTTTGTTTGTTTGTTTGTTTGTTGGGGTTTTTTTGTTGTTTGGTTGGGTTTTTTTAAGAGATGACTCTAGTGAAGGTTACTGAATAATCCTGAGAATAAGCACAAATGAATCTAGCAAGCTGAATATGAGACAGAGATACTAAGTGGGGAAAGAGAGAAGATCTAGATACCTGATAGTAACAGAGAAGGAAGTTGCTAACTTTCATCCTCCTTTTACATGAACTAACTGGAAAAAGTAAAGCCATTATTTGCAAAAACAATCTGCAATTTGGATATGTTTCAAGTGGTTCTTAATTAAGATACAATTTTCAGAGTTAAAGATCCACCTGATGTGAGCACTTCAATAGTCTTGGAATTTGATCTTGCATATCTAAAGAGTAGATCACAGACACTGTGACATCAGAAATAATTTTAAAAATTCAATAGTTCTGAAAGTTTGATCCATGACCTTTCTTAGTGTGCTTAAAAGTCCACAATGGTCATGGCCATAGAATCATAGAATCATAGAATGGCTAGAGTTGGAAGGGACCTTAAAGATCATCTAGTTCCAACCCCCCTGTATGGGCAGGGACACCTCCCACTAGACCAGGTTGCTTAAGGCCATACTCACAGTAAGCTCACTGGCAATACTCATTTTGATTTACATTCATACATGGACTTCCATTTGGGACAGAGACAGAGTAGAATTTCTTTTGTATTTTATATTATTTAGGAAAATAAGATTGTTTTCTCCAAACATGCTCATTGTGGACAAAGAGAACATATCACTAAAAAGAAATTAATAAATTTAAAATTAAACACATAATTATTTCATTCATTGTTAGTTTATATTTTCCATTCTGTGATAGTGTCAGAGATCCTTGGGTCACCTGGTGTTCCTTTGATGGTGATGGATTGGTGTTCCTATTCCCTGAAGAATAGCCCAGGGCATTCTTTACTATTTTCCTTACTATTTCAGATATTTTATTAAGCATCAAGCTCTGTTTTTCCAGTGCAAGTTTCCATTTGATTAAAAGCAAATTATTCTCAAAGTCAGGTCTGTCTGTTTGAGAGCCATTTCCTATGCCCAGGGAAGCAGGTCTGTCAGATTGTGACCCTTCCTCATCTCTGATATGTTTATGTTGGCAAGGTCACAAAGAGAGACATAAATTGTTTGGTTTGAATAAAAACAATCACAACATTTAAATCACAAGCAGATCATGACCCGGTGACATGCAATGGAAATATCTCAAAGTGCTGCCCACATTCTTCAAATGGGATGCTGTTACAGTACTGATTTATGGGCAGTGATATTTTAACAAAAGAGAAGCTTGAAAATATCTGCATCTGGCATTGGTTAGGGGATGTCTGGAGGCAGATGGGACTAATCCAAGCCTCAGCTACATCTACCCTAGTAAACTGCCTGTGTCCAAAATCATCTTTTGGTACTCTGGCTGACTGCCACAGAACAGCCCATGTCCAAACTGTTAACTTTTCTTGCTCTCTAAAAGGTGAGTAGGTACGGACTGGTTACTGCCCTCTGCTAGGTCCTAGAGCAAGTGCTAGATGTCCATGACTATGCTGGTCTGAAGAACACAGCAATAGATACAGTCTGGGTCTGGTACCCATTGATGTTCCCTCATTCCGCTTAATTTATTAGGAAAGTAGCTATAGCCATTGAGTGTTTCTTGCTGTGTCCAACAAACTCTACCTTCTTTAGTCCAGATTCATTATAGCTAGTATGCACCTAACTGAGTGATTTAGTGGAAGTGGAGTTGAGATGGCCCCATTTTCCCTCAAGGAGACAGATGGAGCCCATCATGTACCAGGTTGATACACAACACTGCTTTCTTGGAGATGCCTGTCTCTCTTTCCAGAATACATGGGAGACTTAGATTGACAGCTCCCTGATGTGGACACCTCTTCCTGGTGCCTGCAGTTAGCCAGAATGAGTCTGCATCTTTGTATTTCCCATGGGAGTTGGGAAATGTACAGACCCAGTGAGGTTTGATGCTCAGGAAGTCACAGTGCAGTATATTTTAAGTGCTCAAAAATAGTTAAAGCAGGTGTTCTCACTGGAAGTAGTCACCATTCTCATTTCTACTACCAGACTCAATTTCAAAGTATATGTTTTTAACCTAAAAATAAGACACAAACTTAGATGCCATTCAGAGTGACAGCAAGATCAACCTAGCCTCAGACAGGCAAAGGAAACTGAGTGTTCATAGAAACTGCTGACTTATTAACTGAAGTTTATTATCAACGTTGCATGAAATATATAGGAAAAGTTGAAAGCCAAGTACGAGTTACACTTACATGACTCTTGCTACAAATCATAGAATCATGGAATGGTTTGAGTCGGAAGGGACCTTAAAGATCAACTAGTTCCAACCCCCCTGCATGGGCAGGGACACCTCCCACTAGACCAGGTTGCTCAGAGCCCCATCCAACTTGGCCTTGAACACTTCAGGGATGGGGCTTCCACAACTTCCCTGGGCAACCTGTTCCAGTGTCTCACCACCCTCACACTAAAGAATTTCTTCCTAATGTCTAACCTAAATCTCCCCTCTTCCAGTTTTAATCCATTACCCCTTGTCCTCTCACTACAAGCCTTTGTAAAAAGTCCCTCCCCAACTTTCCTGGAGCCCCTTCAGGTACTGGAAGGCTGCTATGAGGTCTCCCCAGAGCCTTCTCTTCTCCAGGCTGAACAACCCCAACTGTCTCAGCCTGTCCTCGTAGGGGAAGTGCTCCAGCCCTCGGATCATCTTCGTGCCCCTCCTCTCAACTTTCTCCAGGAGCTCCGTGTCCTTCTTATGTTGGTGGCTCCAGAACTGGACACAGTACTCTAGGTGGGGTCTCACAAGAGCTTAGTAAGGGGGGAGAGTCACCTCCCTTGACCTTCTGGCCATGCTTCTTTTGATATAGCCCAGGACACAGTTGGCTTTCTGGGCTGCATGTGCACATTGATGGCTCATGTTGAGCTTCTCATCCGCCATCACCCCCAAGTCCTTCTTCTCCAGACTGTTATCAATCTATTCTCCACCCAGTCTGTCTCCAGATTTGTATGAAAGGCTACCCCCAGCTGACGCTTTTTAAGGTGGATAACCCAGTGGTTTGGTGCAATTAGAAGTGCCTAGCTATTATTTGCATGTCATCAGCAACATACATGCATATCACCATGGTATTTACCTGCACTTCACTTGCCCATAAAGCTCAAGAGTATCTTAATGCCTCAGTTCACATTTGGGCAAATAAGTTTTGTCCTGTACTTTGAATGAACAAAAAGGAGCATGACTGTAATAGCACAAGGCTGAATTGAAGCTAACAATAACATCTTGACTTTTGGTTTACTTTTCCTTGTTTCAGTAATAATCTTGGTTCTTCTAGTTTGAGTGGCTTATGTGTTTTAGGATCAAAAAATGATGGAGAGAAGAGACATCTATCAGGTAGTCTGAGAGGAAAATACTGATGATAATAATACTAATACTAATACAATCATTGCTCATGCTGCAGTCCACTGCTTTCATCTTCTAGGTGGGTGAAGAAACACAGGGCAAGGCTAAGTGCCTTTTCCAATGAGCAAAGTGTCTGCATTGTCAGAGGCTCCTGTTAGCTGCAGAGAGGGAAGAAGATTAAATATCTTGAGCCCTCTGCTCCCAAAGTGACTTTGGTTTAGAGAAGAGGGCAGGCAGGAGCAGAACTAAGCAATGCCTGATGCTTCTTTGCCTTGGAGGAGATAAGTGGAGAGTAGGAGTGGGGCAAGCCCTGGAGTAGTCTGCTCCTATTTTAGTGCTCTGTAGATACCTGGTGTGATGGCTTATCCCTTTCTTGTCCTCCTGCCTGGCATCCAGGAGTCAGGAGACAGACAGTGGGAAAATACAAGACTGCTTTAAGCAGCAAGGTATTCTGAAACTGAAGGAAAAATAACAGTATTGGGATTTTAATTCATCTTCTGATCTTAGATATATACAGAAGCACCCTTCTATATTCAGAAGGTCTCTTTTATTACAGAAAGAAAAAAAAAAATAATTCTAGGCATTAGGGCTTCAGGAAATACAACATATTGTGTGCCTGGCAGTTAATCACTGCAGTTGTTCACCTTGCACTCACATTGCAGGTTTCTTACCTGTCCTGTATGAGGAAAAACACCAGCAGTTCAGCCACATCCACTAAGGCACATACAAAGCCCGTGAACCTCTTTCTGATTTGTGAGGCTAAGACCCTGGTTCTTCTGCAGTGAAATCTAGGGATGAAGTATCTGGTACAAATTAATCCTCCTATTGAATTTCAAGTCTTCTTTGATTTCAGACCTCAGTTTTCTGCAGTGAGCAATCAAACAGAATATCCCTCCATAAAGCCCTGCTGACATGGCTCTGGGTCTTCTGAACCCTGCAAACTGAGATTCTCCATTCACGGTGTCCTTTTGCAATTTTCTGTGGGGGTTTTGGCAAATCTCTTCCTTTAATAATAAGTCAAGATGAAAATTCGAAGCACTGAGCCTGGCTATTGTGAAATTACTGGTACAAACACAAGGTTCAGTCTATTCAGGCTGGGGGAAGAGTGGCTGGAGAGCAGCCTGGCAGAGAGGGACCTGGGAGTGCTGGTGGACAGCTGGTTGAACATGAGCCAGCAGTGTGCCCAGGTGGCCCGGAAGGCCAATGGCATCCTGGCTTGGATCAGGAATAGTGTGGCCAGCAGGAGTAGGGATGTGATTCTCCCCCTGTACTCAGCACTGGTGAGGCCTCACCTCGAGTACTGTGTGCAGTTCTGGGCCCCTCACTTCAAGAAGGACGTTGAGGTGCTGGAGCAGGTCCAGAGGAGAGCAACAAGGCTGGTGAAGGGACTAGAGGGAAAGTCTTCTAGGGAGAGGTTGAGGATGTTGGGGTTGTTTAGCCTGGAGAAGAGGAGACTCAGGGGGGACCTCGTCACTCTCTTCAAATACCTGAAGGGAGACTGGAGTCAGGTGGGGGCTGGGCTCTTCTCCCAGGCAACGAGTGACAGGACAAGAGGGCACAGCCTGAAGCTGCTCCAAGGGAGGTTTAGGTTGGATATTAGGAAGCACTTCCTCACGGAGAGGGTGGTTAGACATTGGAATGGACTTCCCAGGGAAGTGGTGGAGGCACCGTCCCTGGATGTGTTCAAGGCAAGGCTGGATGTGGCACTTAGTGCCATGGTCTAGATGGTGTGGTGGTGTTGGTCATAGGCTGGACTTGATGATCTTAAAGGTCTTTTCCAGCCTTGGTGATTCTGTGATTCTGTGATTCTGTGATTCTGTGATTTCTATTACCACTGGCTAAAAGAAAAAATGTTGTTAGAGGGGATCCAGCACTGCCTATACCTTCCAAACATATTACGTATTAGATATAATTTCCATTTTATTTCAATATCAAATCCAGCATTGTCCCTGTTTTATCTCTATAGAGAGTTCAGAAAAAATAATTTCTTCTCACAGCCTTTCTTTCTCTCTCTTCCATGTAGAACCTTCTCTGTGCCAGACCTTTTCTCATGCTTGAAACAAACTCTCCATTCCTCTTGGCTGACACATTGCCTTAAAACCTCCCTGACACTTGTTTTGCATCTAGCTTTGCCATGCTGTTCACTTTTGGTATACGACTTGGTGTCAGAAGGATCAGGGTTCTGGGCCCCCCACTAAAATAACAAAAAAACCACACCAGAAAACAATCAAGAATAAAAGAAAAACAAATTCATAATTTACAAATAACTGAACTTATATACCAGCTTCATTCTATGTTCCCATCTGTTAATTTAAGAGCAGAGCTCTCTAAGAGGAGAAAACTTCAGGAGGTCACTGCAAGACACATCCCAAAAAAGGTATTTGGTGAGCTCTCTCCCGTAAAGAGCTGATGAAACTATTCATTCCTACATTCCTCACTTCTCCTAGGCCTGAACCTGTATTGTGTAGTGCAGTGAAATAAGGGTCAGATGGTTTGTTTTTTATCCAGATGCCTACAGAGGCCACTTATCCCACCCAAAGCACACCCCACACAAAGGTCTGAGGCATCTGGGAGCTTTGGCCCAAGGACAGTCCTTTTCCTGGAGTGCCAAAGGATACGCATTATCCTAAAGAAAATTAGGGAGGGATAGATGAAAATTGTAGCAATGGGCAAGCAAGTCCATCTTTGATTCACTCATCAAACCAAATTAATAATTATTTTTTTTTATTTTTTTTTATTTTTCCCCAGATAAAGGTAGGTTCATTGTGTCTTGAAATGCCACTGCCAAATGCAAAATACCATCTGTGATAAATCTGCAGGCCCAGAATCATCGTTAATTTAATTCATGTTTTCGCTGTTTTCCTTAACTAATGCTACTTGGTAGAATTTAGATTGAATTTGCAAATACTTTCAAACTTGATTTTTTTTTTTTTTTTTTGGTCAAATGAAGTACCCAGCTAAGCCCTCTTGCCTACCTCTGAGAAGGAGGAACATGAACTTCACCTTTGTCATACAGCCAAGGGGCTGATGGATGGGCTGACCTACAACAGCCCAGGAAAACCAAAAAGTTGTATCTTATGGTCTCAGGATGTAGCAAATGCAGCTTGTTTAGATTGATGTACCTGTGTCACCTTTAAACTGGCAGTGGAGGCTGGCCAGCCACTATGGTATTAACTCAGCTTCTCAGCCATGCTGGAGTCAGGTTAAGCTGCTTCCTTCTTGCTGTTGCTACAGGGCTAAGAATCTCCTGGTTTTCAAACCACCTTGTGTAAGACTCCAAAAGCAACTTTTCTCTTTTAGTACATTACTTATACTCCTGGAAAGAGCCTCTGGGCAAAGATGACACCTTTCTATGTGCCAGCAAAAGGCCATGCTCATCTATCTTGCATTGCCCTATTTGAGGATTAATTCTGTTTTGGAACATTTTGTTGTCTTTGATTTCATTCTTGATTGCAAAGCATACCTACACGAAGCCAGATCTTAGTGTCTGGAGTGTTTATCCACTCTCCTGAAATCCTAATTGCTTGTTAGTCACCTCCTAATTGATTGCTGTGGAATAATGATTAGGAAGGCTCAGGGAGAGGATAATTACTTCAGGTGGGATGTACACTGGAAAGCCTGAGTAATATTAGGCATTCATGTAAATCGCTCTCCTAATAAACTGGAGTTGGGTTGGGGCCAGCCTGGAGGAATGTGTGGTGGGGAGAAGGACCTTCCATGGGGTCACACAACTGCAGAGCTAAAAGGCCTAGGAGTAATACAGACCCCTCAGTGGCATCCTGCCTGTGTGGACAACTGCCTTCAACATCTTTCAACCTGCTTTTTTTAAACATTGCTTGTACTGCTGACTACGTTTACATGTGGCCCTTGTGCAAGGTACAAAGAAAAAGAAAGGGATATCCCACATTTCCCATGGTTGGGGATTTCTGTGTTGAGTTACCAAAACAAGAGGGGAAGAAAACTCCTGCTAACAGGGCTACAGAGAGAGACACCTTTTCAAATACTAAGAGCACTTGAACTGTTGGTCCTCCGCAAACAGAGGAGATCCAGGCTGGAGTGAAGGACTGTGGGGGGTACGTCAGGTGCCACCACCTGCAGAGAGCTGTGCCTTGATGAGCTGTTCGCCTTTCCCACTGCATCCCCATGGCTGGCCCATGGGCAATGGGCAGGTGTCCCCAGGGAGTAAGAGTCTGGTCTGTCTCCACACAACTAAGAACAATGCCTTAAACAGTCCGTGTCACTGCGCAGGCTGTCCCTCCCAGTCACGGGCTGCGGCCTCTGTGAGGAGAGGCCGGGGCTGCCCCGTGCCGGACACAGCCGGTTCCAGCCGGTCCCAGCCGGCTCCAACGGCCCCAGCGCAGGACACAGCTGAGCCCCTCAGCCAAGCTGGGGGCGCCGGGGGAAGGGGGGAAACAGGTTTCCCAAAGGGCCAAAGGCGGCAGAGGCAGAGGAGGAGGAAGCCAAGGAGGGAGCAGCAGCAGAGGGAGCCCGAGGGAGGGCGCAGGAGCAGGAGGGCAGGAGGTGCTGCAGGCCCGGAGCAGGGATCCCCTGCAGCCCTGCAGAGACCCCGCTGGAGCAGAGACCCACCCTGCAGCCCGGGGAGGGCCCCAGGCCGCAGCAGGGGGATCTTTCCTGCAGGAGCTGCGGCCCTGGAGAGCCCAGGCGGGAGCAGGTTGTCCCTGAAGGACTGCAGCCCGGGGAAGGGCCCGCGCTGGAGCAGGGAGAGGTGTGAGGAGGGAGGAGCGGCCGAGAGGGGCTGGGATGGACTGACCGCAGCCCCCGTCCCAGCCCTGCGCCCCTGGGGGGAGAGGAGTCGGGAGGGAAGGGATGTAGCTGGGCATGGGGAAGGGGGGAGTGGTAGGAAGATATATTTTCATGGTTGCCCAACCGTCCAGTTTTTTTTTCCCTGTTTTATTTTTTTACACTACCTTAATTATTTTAAATGGCAATGAATTAAACTAATTTTCCCCAAATTGAGTCTGTTGTTCCTTTGATGGTAACTAGTAAAACATCTTCCTGTCTTTGTCTCAACCCGTCAGCATTTTAGTCCTATGTTATCCCTTGTTCTCCTGGGGAGAGGGGGTGACAGCATCTGGGTGGGTGTCTGGTTGCTGGCCAAGGTCAACCCACAACAATTCCAGCCCCTCTCTTGTAGTATGAAGCTAACTGTAATTTCATGCAAGATACTAGTTCTGTATGAGCACTTGTTCAGCTCTTAGAGCGCTATCCTAAATTGGTAGTAGAGCCATTATGGTGTATAAGTATGACCATGGCAAAAAATAAAATTAAAAAAAAATAAAATAACTAGTAAAACTGGAAAAACAAGAAAGAACTCAGACAATTTTGCAGGTACATTAACCTTACTTCAGGTCTGTGTGTCTATAAGCTTGTTCTCTTTTTCTAACATAATCTAATGCTAAAATAAAAAAAAAAAAAAACTGAGATCTTAAAAGCCTGACTTGCTGTCTGAGATCAACATCTTGCTTCCTTCCTATTTGTTGGAGACAATTATCTGCCTCTGGTGGGTGACCCAGGCCATCTTAAGACTGAAGCAATATAGTAGGGATTAATTGCTTTTTTATTATTTTGTTTTTTCTATCACTTCAGAGGAAAATTAGACAAACTTAAAAAGGAAATTTAGCTTTTAGTTGGCTCAAGTTAGGTATTATGTGTTCTACCCTTTGCTCCTGCCATAATCAATAAGGATAACAGAGTAGACATTTTGGCTGGGAAGGAGGGCAATACTCACAATGCAAGAGACCAGTATGGGATGTTGTATTTAGCCAGTACACAGCTGACTACAAAGAGCACTTTCAAAGCCCTGAGTTAGTTGCCAGCTACATAGAGGGATCCACAGAAATGTGCCCCGTGGGTATTAGTGCTCCTGAAAGAAGTGACCCACTACTGTGTGCAGGGCATGGACACTGCATCTGGTTTGAATATGGGACCTTCCTGGAGTGTTTAAGTGCCTTAAAGATGCCTGGATGATTTGCAAAAAGTCTGCAGCCAGGTAAGACATTAAATGTCATGGAAAGTAAAGGGGAAACTAATTTAAATGCTGTAATAGCTCTCTCCCTTGACACCTCTTTATCTTTAGAGGTCTAGATACCACTGTAAATCTTATCTGATAGGCTTACAGCCGTGTGGGGACTTAGGTGTGATAGTACTTCACCAGCAGCTAAAAATAGAGTGCATCTTTATTTTCTCAGCCTTCTTTGAATTGTTATTTGTCTCATCTATGTTTATTTGAAGAGAAAACTGTAATTTGCCTTGTCCTTCTACTGGTTTAGCACAAAAACTGTCCCCCAAAGTTGATACCTCCATAGCAAATGACAGCCTGAGGCTTGGTGGCCAGGTAGTCCAGCAAACTGAAAGTGTGCAATTTCCTGTAACCAGTGGCACAGAGGAGAGTAACAGGGGTATCTGACTCCCACCTTGGATGAGCAGATGCCTATTTACATCTGGAAAAATGCAGGATAAATTATCATACATACTGTTGCCAGTAGCCGTTGCTTTGTTCCTAGTATGTGAATGTGCCAGGTCTATCAACAGCATCATCCAGAAATTAATTCATGGCTCCAGACAACAGATGCTGAGACATCCTCCACTACCCTGATTGTCACCAAAGGTAAAAAGCCTGTGCTGTGCAAAGAGCAAAACTCCTGAGATAGAAGCTCTCAGTGGGCATGGTTTAAGAGAATGTTCCTCTTTTAGAGAATGCTCAGCTCCTGTCAATCCAGCAAGGTTTCTCCAGGCCTTCCTATGTTTGTGGTTTGGTTTGGTTTTGTCATGGGCATAATTTTAACACCTGCCTGCTCAGAATCAGAAGGTACTTTGATAGGCTCTGATGAATATGATTTCATTAGTACCTGTTGAGCTAAGCAGCAGTCCATTTTGCAAAGGCAGAAACAGAGGTTTGGAGCAGGAGCACAAAGAAAGATATGGTTAGCTCCAGGATGGGTGCATGCAGTCTGTACAATCATCATGGAAGACACGGTGAGGGAGACACACATCCCAGCAGTGATCAGTGTTGGCTTGTAAAGCTTTGGACCATCAGTTTGACAGAGACCATTAGCTTGGCCTCTGTTTATGCATCTCTGGAGTTGGAAGAATGACCTCTTCATGTGGGCAAGATTGTTCCAGGTCCTTTACAGCAGAGAGAAGTTGAAACCTACACTTCTTCTCTCACCCATGCAGATTTGTGCTTTCTGGTAGGTTCCTGCCTCCAGATTCCTCCTCCATGAGGAACCCACCATGCTGCAGGCTGTAGGTCAGTGCAGCAAGGGAAGCACTGAGAGGAGCCTGTCCTCTGCTCGTGCTGCCAAAAGCACAGCCTGGCTGCACTGGCTGGAGCCATGTGGCTGTGTGTGCCACCTCCTCACCCTTGTCAGCTTGTAGACAGTTTCTATTTCTGACCATGTGCTCCAGCTGTTCCCCTTCCAGCTTCATTGCACCTTTAACCCAGTGCTGAGCTTAAGGATAGGAAAGGATTAGCAAGGACTGCTATGGGGGCTGCACTTCGATACCTGTAGTTGCTTCTAAGAAATAATATGTAAGTCCTCAATAGCACTGCCTGTGTGTCTCTTTATAACAGTAATTTTCTTAGTCTTTATTTCTCCTCAGTTTAAATAGCTTGAATTTGCCCTTTTCCCATCAGACTCTCCTCTGTGTGCCAGCACTGAGATCGTAGCTTCTGTTTGTGCCACCGCTATAGGAAACTGGGACCTGTAGGCAGACCTTTGCCTACATGTATGAATGTATCATTGATTAAGTAGTTTAAATCCAGAGGTAGTACCTTCCTAGCATCTAGTTACTGGTCCTAGGTGAACTTCCTCAGATCCAGAGCCACGAGTTTCATTTGTTTGTACCATTATTCACTTATTTATGAATCAAAGAACAGAGCAGATGATCACCATGTCCTGCCCACAGTTGGCAGAAAGCAGCTGAGTGCAGATGAAATCAGTTCAGTTAATTGAGAAAAAAGACAGCTGAGAACTAAGCTCTGTCAGTGTTCACTAGGATAATGTTTAGTGCCATTTCCAATTTTTTATTTCAGATTTATATTAAAGTAGCCAAACCTTGGGAAGCAGCAAAGTGGTATGTTAAAATATATTGGCTGCTACAGTTTTTTCAGGACCACTGTGTTTCAGCACCTCAGCTGGGCTTTTCCCTGACCTGACTTTGGAACTAATCAGAAATAAATATTATGACTCGTTTCACTGTAAATACTTGTATCCTCAAGGCCAGGGAGCTCTGCTGCTGTCTGGGAGATGTGAGGAATCAGGTAAGTGGAGAAGCATTATCTGAAAATCAGGTAAAGCTGTAGCCTCTGATGCTTAACCTATGATGCAGGGAGAGGCTGGTTGTTCATTTTCATTTGGTAGAACAGGAAAGTAGAGCTTTTAATGCCAAGGCTGATTTGGCAGCTGTGAGTAACTGAAGGAAGTGCTATTGTGTTTAAAATCCTGGGAAAGTAAATATGAAAAAAGGGGGGCAAAATCATCCTCAGCTGTAAAGGAGAATATGTTGTTCATGTTGGTGCATCCAAAGGCTTTGTAAATGGTCCTAAATAAGTGCTGGGGAGGTATCAGCTGCTCTTCTCATTGGATCCTGGTGGGGGGGCTGGGAAGTCATGAAGTGGTCAGTGTGGCCATGTATTGGAGAGAATCTCTCCTGGCTGTAACACAGAAGGAGCCTGCACGGATCCGTTCACAGACACGCTCTTTAATCCCATGCCTGGCAGCAGATCTAGATCTCCCCACAGCAGTATGCTATGGTGCCTTGCCTGCTCTTTATTAATTCTTGTTGCTGGGGTCCCAGCTGCATTTTCCAATTACTAAAACCTGTTTTGTCCTTAGAGGATTCTCTCTATTCACAAATCTTCAGAAGTTTCCTTCATTTGTAGCTCATAGCCTAGAAAATCCATTAACTCTATGTATCTACACTTTTGAATGATCTTGTTAGGAACCACAGACACTGATTCCTTTGTCAAACTCTTCTGTAAGAATAGCCACGCTTGAACTCTACTTTGTGGAGAGAAAAAGAAGATAACAAAATGGAACGGGAATTTCTATGCCCCGTGTGAGCAACAACGGATATGTTAGCAATTAAGGGATGCAGCAAGGGATGCTAGAAACTGCAAAACTTTCCCATGAGATTTATTTGAGGGCAGCTGTTGGCAGGATATACTTCTTCCTTGTGAAATATAGTCCATGCTTTTTGTGTTTCTTCATTATGGTGAGCTAAGCAGATGTTGAATAAAAATTTCTGAATTCAGTTCCTACCTCTATGACTTACCTATCACATACCCTAGAAACAGATCCTGCCTTTTCCAAACTGCTCATTATTTCTGTTTTCATTGATACTTGGGTCCTGGATCTAGCATAGTTTTGTCACTGTAGGTAAGATAATGCAAAATGGAGTAATTGCTTACCTCTCCTTTAAATCCCCTGTTTTCCTAGTAGGGAGTCAAGTGTATGTACGTGTGTGGGGGCAAAGCACGGGTTGCAATTAATGTTTTTTACAGTATCTGCATTCATTAAGCTGTTATTACTGGTGGCAGATAGCTATTCATACAACATATTCATTTGTTCATTCACTCAGCTCATTCACACAGTTATTAGAGTAATAGCTTGGAAAACAACCTCAGCTGCTCACTCAGAAGGAGAGTTAGCTTCTAGGAAAGGGTTCAAGTCCCTCAGTCCTTTGCTTCACCAGGTATATATACACTCCTGTAGTCTTCATGTCTATGGCTGCCATCCCCTCTTGGATGTGGCCCGAGTTACACAACCTGTGGTTGATATTAGTGTGTGCTCATGTCCTTGTACAGATTCAGCAGACTTCTAGTGCTGTGAGTTCATCAGCTCTTGCAAATTCAACAGGAGACTCCTAGTTTCCAAAGCCATTAGTCTCCATTGTAAACTTTCATTTAAAATCTAAGTATATCGTTTTCCTCTTTCTGGCCTGTTGTTTTCTGGTAACTATTTCCCTTTCCACAGGTACAGAGAGTGACAGGATCTGTTCACTGAATAAGACAGAGCCTTCATGACCCCTCTTCCTTTGGCCAAGAAATATATCTCTCTTTAGGCCATTTCACTGAATGTACAAGTGCAATTTCATGTTGTACTTTGCTTGATCTAAAGTCAAGTTGCTGCTGGAAGAGCAGGTCTCCCACCTCCTCTCCTGCGTCTGATGTTTGTCTCCAGGGTGATCTCAATCCCTTTGCTGACCTGAAGGAAAAGTAAAACTTTTTTTTTTTTTTAATTAGAAAAAAATTAGCTCTGGAGCCCCCAACACAAGAAGGTTGTGGACCTGTTTGAGTGTATCCAGAGGAGGGTAATGAAAATTATCAGAGGGCTGGAGCATCTCTCTTGTGAAGATGGGCTGAGGCAGTTGAAGTTGTTCAGCCTGAAGAAGAGAAGACTCCAGAGGGACCTTATAGTGACCTTCCAATACCTGAAAGGGGCCTATAAGAAGGCTGGGGAAGACCTGTTCACTGGGGCATGTAACAACAGGACAAGGGGTAATGGTTTCAAGCTAGAGAAGGGTAGATTTAGGTTGGACGTTAGGAAAAAGTTCTTTAATATGAGGGTGGTGGATCACTGGAACAGGTTGCCTAGAGAGGTGGTGGGGGCCCCATCCCTGGAGACATTCAAGGTCAGGCTTGGTGGGGCTCTGAGCAATCTGTTCTAGTGTGAGATGTCCCTGCTTATTGTAGGGGGGTTGGACTAGATGACCTTTAGAGGTCTGTTCCAACCCAAGACATTCTATGATTCTATTATTCTATTTTTCTTGTGAATCAATGCGGTGGCACAATTAACAGATTGAAGGCAACAAGGATTATGAGAGATCACACCTGGGATGCATGGGAGTAGGGGTGCCACAGTGTTGGTGTCAGAGTTGAGATACATTAATGTTGAACTACTCCCCAAAACCTAGATGAGAAATCCTTGAGTTTTTCCACAGCACTGTGCTGATCGTCAAAGGAATGTGATCAACAAAACCTTCTACAAAGTGCCATTTTTATACATTTATCTACTGTGCATTGGTGGATTCCTAAAGCTATAGGAATAAATTTAGGTGACTGAGCACCTCAAGAGAGTGGATTGTGTCACAGCTGTTCAGCACATATAGCAAAGTTAAAAGCAAATTGCTTCATTATTAACAAAGTAGTAGCAGTACAGCCTCAGTAATTTCCAGAGAGATCAACTGGTTTTTACATTTGAAGGAGAGAGGTGGAACAAACCCATGAAAAAGCGTATATAAAACACCAAAGATAAGGCTAAAAATAAAAATACCACAACTCCATTGTCTGACAGGCCCCTTAAGATCAGAGAGGACACAAATGCACAAATGCTTGCTGAGCTTTTAATGGTCATTTTACAATTGCACAACTCAGGTGAGACTGTTAAAATCTGAACTGAATACACTGATGGAAAATCAGGAAATGGGGGGAAAAAAAGAGAAAATATATAGCAGTTACATTTTAGTTTTATGCCAACAAGGCTTTAAGCAGAATCCTACTGGAGAGGTAATTTTTCAGCAATAAGATAAGATTTTACAGCTTTCAGGCATTTCTTCTAATCCTGAGTGTGCTCTCTTGCTCACACTCTTTTCTACATCTATCCCCAATAGGGAGCAGGGTCTCAGCTTCAGTAGAGTGTATTTGCAGCTCTGGAGTATTCAGGTACCTCTCTGCAGTCTTAAACTCCTGTTTCTTGAGGCTACACCAAAATGCTAAGAAGCTCAGATGACCTCAGAGCAATCCAGTAGCCCTCATGAAGATTTATTTCTTAATCCTACTGCAAGAGGGTCAGTCTGCACATCTGAAGGCCAGTTTGGTGCTATCTGGTATCAAGTGGTCATTCATATGAGCAGAGGCAAAGGGCAGGACTCAATTACTATAATCTAGAAGAAAGATGTTATGGAAAAAGGAGGGACCCACACAAGACTACTTACTGGCTCTGTTGAAGCTCTTGTGCAGATCACAGGTCATCTCAGCTGACTGTATCGCAGACACCCCTCTGCAGTTGATATGTATTTATAGTTCAAAGGCACTGAAAAAGCAAGAAGTGCAATCTTGACTCACCGATCTTCTGACTGCCAGCCCTATGGGGACACTTAATACTTTATTTGACTGAGATTTTTAGATTACTTTCTTTGTTTCTCTGCTAAAAGCATAGCTTGAAGTGATTTTGGTAACAGATGTGAGAACTCAGAACTCAGTAAATCAGACCCTGAGGTGTGCTGTTTGGCACCTTCCCAATAAAAAAAGGAGCTCAGAGAACAATGTGTTCTGAAGTGATCTTGTCCAGCATCACATGAAATTTATAGCAGAAGGAAGGGGAAGACCCTGTTCTTCAGTTCAACCTGTCATCCTATCAAAACTGCCTTTCCATTGTAACAGACAAAGGAGAGTCTTGCAATGAACCAAACAAATTCCTTTCCTGGATGAGTTTGGCTCAATCCAAGGACAAGGATGCAAATTAATACATGATTAGGTATTTAAATACGGTATTGTAATGCTTATACACAGGTCATCATTCCCAGGGACATATTGGCTGTGATGTTTCCTCATTTCTGAGTGCTTTGTTTCATACCCTCAAGCATTTATCAGTCTGCATTGGAGTTACTTCTGCACAGACAAGGCAGGGAGTAGGTTATCTTAGTTTAACTGCTTCTGCCTAAGGACTGATAAGTATAAGGACTATCAAGGGAAAATTTATGTCTGCCAGAAAAAGTCTAATGGTAGTTTGGGACTTCTTGGGTTTAGTGCTCGTGTGATCCATGTCATGTACAGACTGTAATGCCCAAGCAAAATGGACATCAGCTGTGCAGAAAGTTGCACTGAGATGCTGTCACAGTTTGACTCAGGATTGGCAATTAAACCAGAGACAACAATGCATAAGACATTATTATATTTTCATGCTTAATTTAAAACATGAATTGGTAAAGGCCTTCGGGCCTGGTTTCCAGTTTCACTTTTTCTGCCTGCTTATCCCATAATCACAAGTTTCTGTTAATACACAATGTTATGTACTTTTGAGAGGATGCTACTATATAAAAATGGATCTATAAAAAATGTACATAGAGATGCAACTCAATATAGGAAAGAGTAAAAATAGCACAGCTTCACTTTTTTGCTGGGCTAAATTTAGGAAGCTTAAGAGAGGTGATTTAGCTGCACTACTTTCTATAGAAAATGCCAATAAATACTGCAACGGCTCTGTGAAAGTAACTCTTCATCATGGCCTGAAGATAGGCACAATTAAGTGATGTTTTTCTTATCTCATGAACACGATGCCAAAGAAGACACTGAGTAGCTGTTAGAGCCAGGCAACTTGTCATATGTCAATAGCATTGGTTAGACTGTTTCAGGTCTAGCTTCTCTATGCCATGGCACAATGCCAGTTTTCAGGTCAGCAGTAGGAGACTGCCCCTGTCCAAGTTCCTGAATATCCTAAAAGAGGAAGGGCTCAGTCACAGCTCTGCTACACTCATAGCCAACAATATGCATGAGAAATTAGAAAGTCATGGCAACTATATTTACCATGTTTAACTATAAACCTCCTTCATAAGAACAATCTAATCTCAAGGGATTTAGATTTCTTCTTCTCACATGGTCTTAATCCTTTCCCCTTTACTTCCTTCTCTTTTTTTTTTTTTTTCATCATTGAGGAAGAGAATGACAAAAACAAAGCTGTCTCAGGCAGTTCATTACAGCATCAGAAAGAGAAGTGCCTTTTGAAGTTTACATAGACTTGCAGAATAACTGAATACCTTAGGTTCATAGAATCATAGAATCCTAGGGGTTGGAAGGGACCTCTGAAGATCATCAAGTCCAACCCCCCCGCTGCAGCAGGAACACCTAGGGCAGATCACACAGGAACATGTCCAGAGGGGTCTTGAAAGTCTCCAGAGAAGGAGACTCCACAGCCTCTCTGGGAAGCCTGTTCCAGTGCTCCATCAGCCTAACAGTAAACAAGTTTTTCCTTATGTTGAGGTGGAACTTCCTGTGTTGTAGCTTGGAAAGGACTTTATGACCCTCCCTATATGTTGGATTCTTCAGCCTCCTGACCAACTTGATGGCCGTCTGCTCAACTTACTGCACTTTTTTTACTGAGGTGATCATCCTCCAGTTAGTTCCCATCGTTGACACTCTAGCTGGCATCATCAAGTTGCCTCTTCTGGTCCAAAGTGAAATTTCCAAAGTCACAATCATCCTCAGAGACTCCAGTGAGCTGATCAACTGAATCCTTCATGTTTTCATTATTACATATTCTTTAATAATGTTTTCATTATTACATATCATTTAATGAAATCTGTGAAATCTAATAGCAGTGCACAAAAAAGATGAAATTTCCAATTTGTGAGAAAGGGGCCTCATTTTAATCCTGCAGCAAATATTAAAGATAAAAGTAAATACAAAAGGAAAGAAGTATGAAATTGTGACTGTATATGTATAAAACAGACCTAGAATCTATATAATATCCTTACATTTTTGTTATGCTTCTCCAGTGAATCACAGAATCACAGAATCCTAGGGGCTGGAAGGGACCTCATAAGATCATCTAGTCCAACCCCCCTGCCAGGCAGGGTCACCTAGAGTACATCTAGGAACATGTCCAGGCGGGTTTTGAATGTCTCCAGTGAAGGAGACTCCACAACCTCTCTGGGCAGCCTGTTCCAGGGCTCTGTCACTCTCACAGTAAAGAAGTTTTTTTCTGATATTTACATGGAACCTCCTATGCTCCAGTTTGCACCCGTTGCCCCTTGTCCTATCATTGGACATCACTGAAAAAAGCCTGGCTCCATCATCCTGACACTCCCCCTTAACATATTTGTAAACTTTGAAGAGGTTGCCCCTCAGTGTCCTCGTCTCCAAGCCAGAGAGGCCCAGCTCCCTCAGCCTTTCCTCATAAGGGAGATGTTCCACTCCCTTCATCATCTTTGTAGCTCTGCACTGGACTCTTTCAAGCAGTTCCCTGTCCTTCTTGAACTGTGGAGCCCAGAACTGGACACAATACTCCAGATGCGGCCTCACCAAGGCAGAATAGAGGGGGAGGAGAACCTCTCTTGACCTACAAACCACACCCTTTCTAATGCACCCCAGGATGCCATTGGCCTTCTTGGCCACAAGGGCACATTGCTGGCTCATGGTCATCCTCCTGTCCACCAGGACTCCCAGGTCCCTTTCTCCTACACTGCTCTCCAGCAGGTCAGCCCCCAACCTTTTCTGACACATGGGATTGTTCTTCCCCAGATGCAAGACTCTACACTTGCCCTTGTTGAATTTCATCAAGTTTCTCCCCACCCAAAGGCACATATAGTTGGCAGCGTTCTTTGCAAACCTTTTGGCCAAAGTGCATAAATTTTTTTCTACCAAAAATGCTACCTGCAGAGTAACAATTTAAGCAATGACAAACGTGGCAATAAAAAATTGTAAATCAATGTATATTGTGGCTTATTGCAGACATAAACTCTGTCTTTAGAGAGACAAAGTGAATCAGTAGACCATCAACATGTGGCAGAGTCCTTAGAAAATAAAACTTTCCAGAGATGATTTATTTTATTTTATTTAACATTTTTTATTTATATCAAATGAGATGTTGTTACTTAAGCCATGCACATTCATTGCCTGAACCTTCTCACATCTATATCTGCTGTTAACACCTTTCCTGTAGAGAGACTCACCACTTCAATGGTTCCAACAAATTTCCCTAGCAGAGGCAATACTCCTACCCAACATTCAGATTTGTGTTCCAATGATTTAACAAGTATGTGAACACCAATGGCCGGTGGCAGTGTGGAACCTAAGAAGATGATATTGTCAGAAAAATACAAATGAGATTTGTAGTAGTGTTGGGGTTTTTTTCTGAATTGCTATTTATTTTTGACTGCAGGTAAGAAAATTGCAAGACAGGAAATGTACTTTGGAGAACAATTATTGCTGCAGGCAAGAAAATATCAGTGCCATGTGCATGTACTGCAGATTTCTTTCCCCAGCAAAGTTCTGATCTGTTTCCAGTTTTAGTTTCATATTCCTTCAGATCACGCATTAGAGAACAGAGAGAAAAAGTAAAACAAAATGTTTTAAAAAATGGCACAGCCAGAAATAACACCACTAAAATAAACTTCCATGCACATATTATTATAAATTCTATTTTAATATTTCAAAATACCTAAAACTGAATAGGTTGAAATATTTTTTTAAACATCTGGATCGAATATCCCAGGAAAACTTCAGCTTGTACTTAAAAAAATGAGATGACATCTATGAGGAGAAAAAGAAAGCATAACAAGGAGAAAAATAAGGAAGACATGATGCTTGCTTTTAAATTTCCACCTCTGCAAATAATGCTCTAATTTTAGGCATCTGTGTCTCAGTGCCAGGTTTGAATGCTTTTCTCAGATCTGAGGATCTCTGTGGAGAGGAGCTGACTCTGTGGTGCTGGTCAATACCTATGCATTAGGCTTTAGTTCTGCATCACATAGAATCATAGAATGGTTTGGGTTGGAAGGGACCTTAAAGATCATCTAGATCCAACCCCCCCACATTGGAAAGGACACCTCCCACTAGATGAGGTTAGAATAGATGACACCTCTGTCTTTGTGTATGCAGACTGAAAGCAGAGGGATTTGCTTTCTAGTGTGGACAACTGAGTTTGATGTCTCATGTGAGGTGGTGTGAATACACTTACTTGTATGGATGGAGCCCATCTGACCTACTGCAAACATCTACACATGGCCTGGTCATCTGGCCATCTCTACTGCTTGCACAATTTGTGAGAGAAACCTGATACCACACACCTCACCCAAAAAGGAGGAATCTCAAAGTGAACATAGAAATTTTGCTCTAAAAGTGCTCTGTCTCTCCACTAACTAAATCAGGAATTTAAGTTATTTTAAAGCTGGAGATGTATTTTTTAATGGTGTGCACACCTAAAGTTAAATAAGATGAAGTCCATCCTACATATCTGTTATTAAACTCCCCATCTAATCTTGTCAAGCTTCTGTTAGCTGAGAAAAAAAAAGCTTTGCTGAACAACAGGGGTTAACCTTTTCTACTTCTGCTGTCAGAACAAGATTTAGAAATTGCAAATCTGTTAACAGCTCAGTGATCAATATATACTAGCCTTGTTTTAGGTAATTTTATATAATCTGAAAACATTCCAATGTAATTTCTAAAATAGCTGTATGAGTGCTTCATTGATCTGCCCACACATAAAGCTAAATAATGACTGAAGTTATGCCTCGATTCTGTAAAAGCAACACTTTCAAATCTGGATGCCTAAACGGAGGCATGACATCCATATTCAGATACCTAAATGATTTATTGTGCTTATCAAATTCAGCTTTTAAAATTAGAATGAAACATGATCCAGCTGCAAAAGCACAGACACACAGTGCCATTTAGGACATGTAATCAAGACATCAGCATGACCCCAGCTCATATGGCACAAGGTCTGTGAGAACCTCTGCTCTCCCAACTGGACACTGGAAACCATTCTGCCCAGTTCCAGGATGGGGAACAGACCCTGGACCATGGGGGCAAAATGGAACACAGAAGGGTTTCAGATAGAACCTGAAAATCATGTCCAGCTCTGTAGATACCATGTTTTAAGCAACCAAGGCAGAAAACTTTAACCTCAGCTATTGGACTAATACACTTAATGCCTTAATGGAAGGCACTTTGGAGCTCTGTGTGGTCTCTTATTCTAATGAAGATGGCTGCTAACATTTAATATCTTTAATAAAACATCCAGTCTTTGTAGTACTATAATTATAGAGAGTGAACAAACACAGCACACACTGCAGGTGAGTGAGATCAACTTAAGTTTGCTTGAAGTAATGGAAAAAAAGGCTGCAGGTAGAGCAATGCACTGCACTTTGTTACCAGGAATATCTCACTTACCTGTGTGATCTCTCACCACACATGGAAGGTCTTGAGACACTTTACTAAAAGGGAAAATTTCATATGGAGGTAGTGCTACTGCTATCACTATAGGGAAGAGCAATAATTATTTTACAGCACACAATCATATTATGAGGCAGTTTAGATATGGGGATAAAAACAACAACAACAACAAAAAAACAACAACACTGTCTTTGCAGTCACTTGTGTGGTTACTAGTTGCTAGTAGTGACAGGAATTATAAACAACCATAGATGATAAAGAGCTGGACCATTCATTAGCCATCCACTTGATTTATGACTGATGGGGATTTCCACAATGCATTAAAGTTAGCTATCCAGTTTAAAGGCAAAATAGAAGTAAAATCTCTCTCATTTCTGAGGTTACTCAAATATTTAATCCTTTCTCCTCAATCTGCTTCTCCCACTGCCTGACTTCTTACAACACCTTCAGATTTCTCTTCAGCTTTCTCCTCTAGTTCTTGTCTTCAGCAAGTATATCACACTACTATGTAGCTTCATTCCTCAGTCTCAGTGCATCCTCCCTTTTCTTTCCCCATTCTTGTGAACAGTTTTCTGTGTCTTTACCCACATTTGTCTCCTTTAGCTTCACTTCAGCTCTTCTGCGAGCAGCGTCTTCAGCAGCACAACTCTAAAAAACAGTGACTCATGAAAGAGACTGGTATCAGATGAGTGTTGCCTTTGTAGGACTGAGAGGACTTACTCAGACATCCTTGGTTTTATTTGAGAAGAGACTTAGAAAACTATTAGTCTTCCATATTGATAAGCTGTTAGTATTGCCTGCAGTGAATTGTTGTCCCATGCCAACCTGCATTTTCTCAGACAATGTCTGTGGGGCTTGCATAGTCCAGGGGCAATTTCCAGTCAGCAATTTATATGAAAAACCTTTTTCTGAGTCATAAGTGTAGCTGTATGGAGACAAACCAAAATCTGTCTGACACATCAGTGCCAAAGAACAGCCCTGGTCCTTTTAATTTAATAGTACAAAAGTAACTCTACATTCTGAAGATCAGTCAGGTCAGTACCCCCCTACAAAAGTCCTTCAATACACAGTGAAACTGGAAAAAGTGTAATATGAGCTGGATATTACACTCTGAGATGATAAAGTTCTGAGGAAGCCTTCCATGTTCTCTAGCTGGGTTTCTTCCATATGGCTTACCTGGAAGTATCATGGTTTTGCTGCTAAAGGAGATTTCTGGGTGTATTTCAGGGACACTCGTGAGGCTCTGCATAAAAGTCCACTGGTGTCCCTGTGCCAGCGCCTCAGAAGTACAGCCCAGTTGCAGCCCTTGCTTGTAATTCAACTGTTTTTGTTCAGTTTGCTTGTTTGTTTTCTAGTCAAATTTGAAAGAAGGAAGGGGATAATGTTCAACAAACCGTCCCAAACACTTGTGTTTCTCCCCAGGATTTCAACTCTGTGCTACCCTAGCTGGAAATCCAAGCAGGACCCTGTCAGCTTAAAAGAAACCTCAAAACTTGACTGCAAACTATGTGTCATGGCAGAAGAAGAAAGAATACCAAATTTGACAATATAAAACTTGTATTCACTAATGATTAATCTGCCCAAACAAACTCATGCCTGGCCACTGGGGAACATGATGTTTTCTTTTGCACCTCACATTTTGTGCTTGTTCAAGCAGATATCAGTCCCACATCCTGTGATTATTTCTGCAGGCTTTGAAAGATTTTGGAAAGTCTTGGTTTCCTACAGCTAAGACATCCACTCGCATTGTTTAGTCTAATATTAAGCCTGTGTTTACAATGCTCTTTATGTGAAACATCGCTGAGTACCATGCAAACTCTGTAAGATGTAAGCTAAGATTTTCAAGAGTCAAGCTGACAGTCAAGATACTCAGTCACTGTCCAGTGCTAAGCATAATGGGTAATGAACCTTTTATTGGAAGTCTCAGAACTGGTGTTTGCAGTAATCTGTTACTATTTTACCTGATCACCTATCTTAGGTAAGTCTTTTAAAAAATTCTTAAAATTTGTTCCTTTCTAACATAATAGTTATGTGATACTATTAACTCACCAATACCACTCCTTTTCAGGAAATGAACATTTAGTTTTCAATTTTTCCATTTGCAATATTCCTTTTGTTTCTGTGTGCAGAGCCTGTGTGGTTAGCCTCTCCAAAGTATGTCAGACCCACTAGTCATGAACTCTACAGCAAATTTCAGCAAGGGAAAACAGAGAACGCAAAATATTCACTCTGACAGTAGTCAGTCACCATCATGGCACTGAGCAGCACCAAGCCAGATTCTTTCCATATGAATTCTGGTGTTTAGCCTGTTCCTGCTCTCAAAATATTTATCAAAGACCTTTCAAAATGCTAAGTGTAAAGTCTTAATCTATATGTTGCCATAGTGATACTTCCTTTATCCATTACATTAATGCCATATAGAAAAGTCCAAGGGAGTAGGATGCTGTAATTTTCTTCTGCAAGAGTCAGGCTAGCTGGTTCCTCTCTTGAGGTACCCTCCAGACATTTGTTATTCTGGCTGCATTTGTTTACATGTGACATTTACTGCCACATTCTGCTTTGGAAGAGTGGATAATTTGAAGAGAGACTGCATATTTTTGTTGATTTTTTTTTCCCCATACTTATGCTTCCTTAGAACTCCCAGGTGTGTCATTTGGGTCTGATGAATTTTATCACTCTATAAATTATTGTTTCTTCTCCTGACATTTCAATATCCAAATATATTTCCTTTTCCAAGCTAGAAAGAACATGTTCAAGGTATTTACCCAGCAGTCTCCTTCATGAAACCTATACAAAAAGCTTCTAAGCCTCTCATCAATGTGTGTATATTACTTCATAGATCCCTTTAGCCCCTGATGATTCAGTAGAATTATTGATCTCTTGCAAACTGCCCAATTTTCTTTTGTTTTCACACCATTAGCTATTTATTCGTTGAAATCCATCTTGGCCTTCCTAGTTTTCTTCTTCCTTAATAGCTGTTTACTTAATTTATCTTCCTATTTATTGGCTTCATTAGGGTCAGATAATAAAGGATTTTTGTTTGACTCATTTTGCTATTTGGAAGTTACCATTTAATCATGTCAGATAACTTCTGGCCTCCCTTCTGTTCCTCCTCTCCACATTTGTTGTGCCTCCTAATTCCATTCCAGACTTGATTTGCAGAATGTTTCGGGTTTTTTTCATTACTGACTTAGTCAGTTGCTTTATTGTTATCTGTGGAATATTTCATCTAATTGTCCGTGGGTTTTTTTTTTTAATCTTCCTTGTAAAGTTTTGCACCATATTGCTCCTTTTGGGACTCTTCTCATGTCCTTCAGTAGAAAGGAACTAGTCTGCGTTAGCAGTTAGTTTAGAGGCTGAGGACTCTGACTTGTGCTAAGACAGTGTCCCTCATAAGTGCCTTCTCTCAGCCCCATAGCCTGCCTTTCTGAGAAAGGACATCAGCCAACCCCATTTTTGGAGGAGCTGAGGGAATGCTAAGTTCAGGCCACTGTAGGTCACTGTTTGAAAACTCATTAAATAATCACTTTCTTCTGTGATTTAGGCCACATCTTTTGGCTACTGGACTGTGAACTGGGACAATTCAGTAAGCATTATCCTTCTATAGAGATGAAGCAGGTAGGTAAGAGATAACTGATTAAAAGGATTTTTGGAGGTCATATCTCAAAGTGTTCTCATACTGACACTTAGAATCATATCATAGAATCACAGAATGGTTTGAGTTGGAAGGGGCCTTAAAGATCATCTAGTTCCAACCCCCCTGCATGGGGTCTTGAATTGTTTTCTATATAGTACCTCAGACAAAAAAAAATACAAACTAGAAGAGTGAGGATGTCTATTTCAAGTCTGCATATTCCACATCCCCTTCTGGGGAAAAAGGGTCCTAGGGCAGGAGTTAGCAGGGCTCATTCACAGAGCTTTAAACTAGATTCAAAGTAGGAGGGGTTTGTAGCTGGGTTTGAACTAGTGGGACATTGTTCTAGTATTAATGAAGACCAGAAGGCCTCCCACCTCCCAGGGGTGCCACCAGCGTGCTCAGCTCACTCCCTGAAATGCCTGTACACCAATGCAGGCAGCATGGGGAATAAACAGGAGTTAGAAATCTGTGTGCAGTCAAGAGGTTATGATCTGGTGGCAACTACAGAGACATGGTGGGACAGCTCACATGACTGGAATGTGGTGATGGATGGCTATGTGCTTTTTAGGAAAGACAGGTCAGTGAAGCGAGGCAGTGAAGTTGCTCTTTATGTGAGAGAGCAACTAGAATGTATTGAGTTCTGTCCAGGGGCAGATGAGGAGCAAGTGGAAAGTCTGTGGGTACGAATTAAGGGGCAGGCTGGCATGGGTGATACAGTTGTGGTGGTCTGTTACAGACCTCCTGATCAGGACGAGGGAGTTCATGAGGTTTTCTACAGGCAGCTGAAAGCAGCCTCGCAATTGCAGGCCTTGGTCCTCATGGTGGATTTTAACTACCCAGATATTTGCTGGAAGACCTACACAGCCAGCCATTCACAGTTTAGGAGGTTCCTCCAATGCATTGATGATAACTTCTTGATACAAATGGTGGACAAACCAACTAGGAGAAGAGCGCTGCTGGATCTTGTACTCACCAACAAGGAGGGTCTGGTTGAAGTGGTGATGGTCAATAGCAGCCTTGCCTGCAGTGATCACAAGATGGTGGAGTGCAGGATCCTGTGTGGGAGGAACAGAATACCTAGCAGGACCAGAACCCTGGACTTCCGCAGGGCCAACTTTGGCATCTTCAATCAATTGTTAAGAGAAGTCCCATGGGACAGGGTACTAGATGGTAAAGGGGCTCAAGATAGTTGGTCAACATTCAAGGATCGCTTCTTCCAAGCTCAGGATCAGAGCATCCCAATGGGTAGGAAATCAAGTAAGGGAGCCAGGAGACCAGCATGGTTAAAAAAGGAACTGCTGGGCAAACTCGAAAGTGGAAAAGGAGAATATACAGATCATGGAAGGAGGGGCTAGCCACTTGGGAGGACTGTTGTCAGAGGATGTCCTCTGACTGTTGTCAGAGCATGTAGGGAGGCAATTAGGAAAGCTAAGGCCTCCTTGGAACTAAACCTTGATAGTGAGGTCAAAGACAATAGAAAGGGCTTCTTCAAATACATTGCAGATAGAACTAAGACTAGAGGCAATATTGGCCCACTGCTGAATGAGGTGGGTGCACTGGTGACAGAGGATTTAAAGAAGGCAGAGGTACTGAATGCCTTCTTTGCCTCTGTCTTTACTGCTGCAGACTCTCCCCAGGAACCCCAGATCCCTAAAGGCCCAGTAGAAGTCAGATGAAGGAGGGGTTTGCTTTGGTAGATGAGGATTGGGTTAGGGATCAGTTAAGCAATCTGGACATCCATAAATCGATGGGTCTGGATGGAATACACCCGCGGGTGCTGAGGGAGCTGGCAGAGGTCCTTGCTAGGCCCCTCTCCATCATCTTTGGTAAGCTGTGGGCAACAGGAGAGGTGCCTAAGGACTGGAGGATAGGAAATGTCCCTCCAGTCTACAAAAAGGGCAAGAAGGAGGACCCAGGTAACTATAGACCGGTCAGCCTCACCTCATCCCTGGAAAGGTGATGGAACAACTTATTCTTGGCACTGTCTCTAGGCATATCAAGGTTGAGGGGGTCATTAAGAGCAGTCAACATGGTTTTACCAAGGGGAAGTCATGTTTGACCAAGCTTATAGCCTTCTATGAGGAAGTAACTAGGTGGATAGATGATGGTAGAGCGGTAGATGTGGTTTATCTTGATTTCAGTAAAGCATTTGACACCGTCTCCCACAGCATCCTTGTAGATAAACTGAGAAAGTGTGGTCTTGATGATCAGGTAGTGAGGTGGATCATGAACTGGTTGAAAGGAAGAAGTCAGAGAGTTGTGGTCAATGGGACAGAATATGGTTTGACAGAATCTAATCTGTGACTAGTGGAGTCCCTCAGGGGCCGGTACTGGGACCAGTACTGTTCAATATTTTCATCAACGACCTGGATGAGGGAAAAGAGTGTACCCTCAGCAAGTTCACTGATGACACTAAGCTGGGAGGAGTGGCTGACACACCAGAAGGCTGTGCTGCCATTCAGCGAGACCTGGACAGGCTGGAGAGTTGGGTGGAGAGAAACTTGATGAAATTCAACAAGGGCAAGTGTAGAGTCTTGCATCTGGAGAAGAACAACCCCATGTGCCAGTAGAGGTTGGGGGCTGACCTGCTGGACAGCAGTGTAGGAGAAAGGGACCTGGGAGTCCTGGTGGACAGGAGGATGACCATGAGCCAGCAATGTGCCCTTGTGGCCAAGAAGGCCAATGGCATCCTGGGGTGTATTAGAAAGGGTGTGGTTAGTAGGTCAAGAGAGGTTCTCCTCCCCCTCTATTCTGCATTGGTGAGGCCGCATCTGGAGTATTGTGTCCAGTTCTGGGCCCCCCAGTTCAAGAAGGACAGGGACCTGCTTGAAAGTGTCCAGTGCAGAGCTACTAAGATGATTAAGGGAGTGGAACATCTCCCTTATGAGGAAAGGCTGAGGGAGCTGGGCCTCTTTAGCTTGGAGAAGAGGAGACTGAGGGGTGAGCTTATCAGTGTTTATAAATACATTAAGGGTGAGTGTCAGGATGATGGAGCCAGGCTTTTTTCAGTGTTGTCCAATGATAGGACAAGGGGCAACGGGTGCAAACTGGAGCACAGGAGGTTCCATGTAAACGTCAGAAAAAACTTCTTTACTGTGAGAGTGACAGAGCACTGGAACAGGCTGCCCAGAGAGGTGGTGGAGTCTCCTTCACTGGAGACATACGTAACCCTCCTGGACGCGTTCCTATGTGATGTGCTCTAGGTGACCCTGCTCTGGCAGGGGGGGTTGGACTAGATGATCTTTCGAGGTCCCTTCCAGCCCCTAGGATTCTGTGATTCTTTGATTCTGTGATCTGTGATTCTGCCAGCCCAGGTTTTAAACAGGCCCTGTTACCCCAACAGTTTGTAACTGTTATGTGGACATCATACACACTAAGACTGTGCTGACACTGTCTGCATTTCTGTGCATTTCACTGAACAAGTCTGTCTCTCAATTTCAAGCAACAGTTAGGTCTGGTGGAAACTAGGAGATGCCATTTTCCAGGAAAAATGTAAAAAATAAGCTCTGACCTCATGGGTCACTGAAGCACCTAATGGGTCACTTAAGCCCTACGCTGTTCACCAAGGACTTTATGAATAGTCTAAATTTGATGAAAATGCTGTTTCTATCCACTGAATTCTTAAAAGTACACTTCTTTCTCAGGCTTGAAAAAGTTAATGGTCTTTTTCCCTTCTGTTCTGAAAAGGGAAAATATGTGGTGATGGTTTATCCTAATGGTCATTAAGAATGATGTGTGCTTACAGTAATTTGTGCAAATTGGAAATCCACTTTTCTCCGTGGGAAATGAAATTATTCCCAGTGTTGACACATTTCCCTGGACAGCTGAAATAAATGGACAGTTCACCTTTCTTGGAACCATGCTGCAAGCTGCCTGCAAACTTGTCCGTTATTACTTTTGGACAGTCGATCAGTTGTGAACCAGTGTCACAGAAGGTGACAGCTTTGGAGTGTAGTAGCTGTGTATCTACCTGTGCCCTTAGAAAGCTGATATGAATTGTTGCAGAGAAGGCTAACCCTAAGCTAATGGAGCAATCCCCTTCCACTCAGGCATAGACAGAGCTCATATCTGCCTCACCTCCAACACTGTATTTGCCTTATGCATTTGCCTGGTGTGTGCAGAACAGTGGTTCATTTCATTATTATAAATTCCCTGACTCATCCGCTCCTCCCTTTCAGTTTAATTTCGTTTTTCAATCTCACATCGTTTATTTCCAAAGGTATGTTTCATTACCATAAGTGGAAAATATTATTAGGTGATTATGCCATATGTAAAACAGAAGATGAAAGTTAGTCATGCTTGGCACTCTATTGTTATAGACCCAACATGTGTCTAGAAAGTTGTTAATTTTCAGTCCTTGATTTTTTACTATTTTTACACAGACTATGTGGAGAATTTCCAAACACAGGTGATAAATGTAATTTGTCAGGTACTGCAAACAATAAGCTGTTTGGTTTGTGGGGTTTTTTTTGTTTTGTTTTTTTTTTTTTTTTTTAATTAAAGATAACTTCTATTTCAAGGAGTTTTATCTGCATACAGCCAAAGTGTCATGAACTTAGCAACTTCCTAACATACTTTAAAATCCCATTTTTTTTCTGAACAGGAGCAATGCAAAGAAGGAGCTGTGATATGTGTGAATTCAATATATTTTCTTTGACATGAATGTTATCATTTTTATATTGCATATCTCGAGCTTTTTAGTCTTGAATTACAATCTTTCTGATGGTCAAAAAAACCCAACCAGAAATATTTTTGCTCTGTGCTAATTTTAACAATGAAGTGTGAACATGATTATAATTGTATGCTTTCCATGAGGAGGCATCTATATTTCTGACTGAATATATCAGCATATTAGAAAAGCTATTATAAATTATGCATAGTATAAGTATAATTAAAACATTACCCAAAGGCTTTTTATCATTACTTTTCAGACTCATCTCTTTCCTCACAGTCTCTGCCCTTTCCATATAATTTCTTATCTACCCACATAACAAGCTATTGATACACTTAGACTTTTGCTAGGATTTCAGTAGCCATTCAACACTGCCTCCATTCTGAAAACTCTTCACTGAGTACCACAGTTGATGTTAGCTTTGAGATGTGGATAGACAAGTGATTGCTAGGAAAGACTGTAGAGAGAACAAGGAATATCCTAAATCCTGTCTTTGTGATCAGTTAAAGTAAGGGTATGTCTTAGCAAAGACAGCATGCTTTGACCACTATGTGGTAGCTCAGTCATTCTGAACAGTGACTCCAAGGCCACAAGGACGTGGAGTCTCCATCTGTGGAGGTGTGACCACACCACAGTGTACTTTGTGCAGCTCCTGTTGTGGCCCACAAAAAACAGTGAGGATGCTGGAAGCAATGGGGAGAAGGGGATAGGTTTCATTCCCCTGCTTTGCCATCCAGAAGCTGAAGGCTCAACGCAGGAGCCTCTGGGTGGAAGTCCATGGCCTGTACTCTGCAGATATACAGTGCAGCTCATTGAACTTTTGAAAGAGACTGGTAGCATTTCTATTCCTCAGTACATAGGCAGATAAAAGGCATTTGAGCATACGAGTAAGGCATGTATCCATCCTTTCAGAATTTATTACTCCCACACCTTGGGAAATGCTGCTTGCTACGGTAAAAATTATATTTACCTTATCTTACTCATGGGAACAGATAGGAAATGGAAATTAGGGAGACCTTCCTATGTATCTGATCCAATGAGACTTACCCTTTTTACCTGCTGCAGTGCACAGATCCTGCCTTCTTGATCACCAGCACCTATAAATGAGAATAGGAAAACACAGCCTGCTCTTCAGGAAGCAGTGTGTATTGCACCAAGGACACAGGCAGGTCCATCCTGGTGTGCTAAGTAGGAGCGTGAAAGAGGATAGGCAATATCAGGAAGATACAATTCTGCACATTCCTCTGTCCACAGCCAACCAGACTCAAAAAGGGAAATCTGTTGCATCTTTAAAAGGGAACTGTAGCTTATCCTTGTGCATAAGAGAGGCATAATCTGGATCTGCAATAATGAGACAAATGGCTTTTCCAGGGCTGCTTTTAGAGTGGGCCGACACACTGCTGTTGTTCTTTCTTCTCAGGAATAAGCTCAGAGCTTTGGTTACTGCTGTAATAGTTAAATAGATAAACAAGTAAAAAATGTTTTTAGAGTGTGCATGAGTCTTTCACACATTTCATTTTCACTCAGTTTAATTGCAATGTGATTTTTAAAAGTGCATAATGAAGGTCTTTGTACTCTTACTGAAAAAAAAAATCAATAAATAATTTATCAGGGAAACATAGTCCACCTTTTCTGATACTCCACTTGTGCCAGGATTTTTGATGGAGTCAGTGTCATGTATAGATTGCAGTAAGAACTAAGTTTTATTACAACAAAAAATACCAAAACCAAACCTGAAAACCTTGCATTTACAAATACTAGTTTTTCATTATCTGTTTATCCAACCTTTGGGAAATTCACATTCTTGTTTATAAATGCATTTTAAAATAGAAATAGTGCAGATATTATTTGAACATTAATCAAAATAAGAAAATAACAAATGTTAAATCATTTTACATCTAAGAATTCCAGACAATTGCAGTTTTTCTCTCCAAGCCTTCAGTAATAAGCTCAATTGCCATGCCTAATTTCCATAAAGATAATATTTCACTTAATATTTGACAGGACTGTTTTAAGATTGACTACAAATTAGCAAAGATGTTTATTTCTCCCAGTGTTTTCCTGTAACTTTCCTATAACTGCAAATGCCCCTGCAGAGTGTCTTTTCTATCGGAATTTTTCAACATTTAAGGAAAGAAAGGGGGGAGAGTGATCTAAAGCCAAATGAAGCAAATGTCCATCAGCCAGTTGCTCACTTAGCCAAACCACTGGGCACTCTCCATGTGCCCCCACCTGAGCAGTCACTTTGCAGGCAGTCACCTCACACTGTTGCTCTCTTGTAGCTGTCAGAGCTAGTTCATGTCTGCTGAAAATTAAAAAGGTGCATCTGTGAATGGCCAGAAATTCTCCAGATGTGGAAGTGATCGATACTGCCACATAATTTCAGGCGCTTGGGTTAACACCTGTGCCTTGATACCATTTATCAGAAAGATTGTAAAACAGTGAAGATATCTGCTGGAGAATTTCTGCATGCCTCTTGCCCTGCCGTCCTGCAAAGAGCCACATACATGAGGGACTTGAGTCTGCACCTAGTGATGCTGGAATGAAAGATAGTTTATGCATGAACTTCAGGTGTTTTGCAGAACTAGGCATAGGAAGCCATTTTTGACTGCCAATATTTTTTTGTTAAATGCCTTCTCGCCTGCCTTCCTTCTTGTCTGCCTGCCTGTCTTCCTTCTTTCTGTCTTTCTTTCCTTCTTTCCTCCCTCCCTCCCTTACTTCCATCCATCACTGTGTATTCTTGAAGAACACCCAGTAAATATCAAGTACCACAAAATTTATGAGGAGGTTGCTGATATATCAGTAATGAGAACATCTTGTAGTCTAAGAAGAAAACAGACAGAACTCTGAAGCATGAAATTGTAGCAGGGCTGCAGAGGAGTAACTTAGCTGCTCCTAAATCATGTCTCTGAGCACATTACATCATGGCACTATAAGATGAACTGAGACTGCAACCACACTAGCTCCCCCCTTCCTATTTCTGCTCCTAGGAAAATGGTAAATATTAATGTTTTTTATATTGAATTCAGAGATTTTTTTTGCCAGCTCTTTCTGTGCTGAAAATTCAACTAGCCTGAACTTGGATTAAAGAGGTGTCTAATTTTGGTTGGAAGTCTGGAGAACAATATTTAAGTACAACTGAGTTTTACTTAAATTGTTCTAAAGTCCTTCCAACACTGAACTGAAAGTGGAATGCTGAGAGTAACTAAAAGAGCTTTAAGAACATACTTACATTTCTTACTTACTTTCCCATACTTACATTTGGCTTTGGAAATGTCATTGCTCTCTGTAATTTGCTGCAAAACAATAACTAAGATGGGGAAACCAAGGCACAGCAAGTTACCCAACTAGCCGAAGGCCACATGGGGCTGGGTGAGAGAATAAAGAATAAAACAAACAAACAAACAAAAGAAGTCCAGATCTCATCTCCCCATCCCCTGCTGTAGCCACTAGAAAATGATCCACACCCTAAATTTCCTCTCCCGTGTCTGCACTCTACAGCAAAGGACATTTAAACTCCAATTTTCCTGCAGCTACTTTCCGAAGCTTTTTTTAAATTATGTTTTCTTAAATGCTTATCAGCCTCTGGGTCTGAAATTATTCTGTGATACCTGAAAAGTCTTATTTGCATAGGAAGACTTGGTAGCAGAAGGGAACATTCTTTCAGAACAAAAGAGGTGCTCAACACCCTGGCGTGTCCTTTGCTGCGATTGGTGCGACGATTCTGTGTGGAAGTGTATTTGTACTGCAACCTTTCCTATTAGCAACTGACCTTTCTTCCTGATCAGACCCTGTGCTTTTTAGCTTTTATATGAAGTGTGGAAAAGGAGAGAAGGATCCTTCAAATGTCTTTTCAAGCAGAGAATTGAAAACTAGCAAAGGACTCCGCGATGATGAGGAAAATCTAAAAATATGTAACATCAAAGAAAGCTGGCATACTATAAAGTACATTGCAGGAGAAAATTCAGTGTGGGAAGAGTAGAAGAATGATAAAGAGACAGGAAAAATTTAAAGTTTGGAAAACAAAATAAAGAGGAGAAAGAGCCTCTGTTATGAAAAACGACATGCAGAAGTTCAGGTATAGAAAGTAGCTGAATTAAATGAAGATTTCACAAGAAAAGACACTTTTTCTTGGCCAGAAAACTCTAATAATTTGTTGCAAGATGCTCAGATAATCAGGGGCTATTCTTTATAATGCATCTCACCTGTGTTCTTGAAAGTCTGCCCCAGCAGTAATGGGATGCTGAGATTAAAGATTTGAGCTTAATATTCCAGTGGGTTTTCAGTCAAGAAAAATGTCCTATAGCCTGGACCATGCCCACACTCAATTTAATGCAGGTTCACTGGAGCTCAGCAATCTGTCCTTTGGGGGAAAAAAAAACAGTGCAGGAAGCTTGGCATAACAGCAGAGGTGTGATAGAGCAATGCTTTTTGGTAGTCTCTTTGTGGTGATTTGTGTGAATAGAGTGTAATCTAGCAGACTGTCTCAAAACCTGCCAGCTGCCCTACTTGTGAAACATAAGATTTACCACATTATCAGAAATAACATTTGTCAACTCATTTATCCACTCATGGACTAGGGCCAGCACCAAATACTTCAGAATAAGATGAAAAAGCTCTCACAGGAGACAGCTATATGATAATCTGCCTGAGTAATGCTTTTATCCTAAATCTTAATGGTTACTGTTTGTCTTGAGCTTTGTATCATGAGGATTCATCTGCCTTTCTTCATCTTGGTTGTTTTCTGTGTCTTGTCATTTATAAGAATATGCACTTCCTCCTTACCTCTGGCTACATTCTTGGTTTTGAACAATTCCAGTGGAAAATTGTTGCCCGTTTCAACGGCGTACTGGGGACGGGGGGGGGAACTGAAATAATTGTATTGAGTTTTGCCCCACCACCTTTAAAAGGAGACATTTGAGAATCTACTGTTGATTTCCAAAATACACCTTTTCACACAACATAACAGATGGTGCTGTGGTTTGCTGTAATGTGGGGTGTCCTGTGCCATGGCTGACCCCTGAGAAAGGTGGGTGGGAGCATGACTACATGTTGTATTTATCCTAAACAGCTGTTTTTCGTAAAGACTACTGAAATTTAAAGGAACTAGCTAAACTTTGTAGCTTAGCAACTCCATTCATGTAAAGACCTGCATCCAAGCCAAATCCAGCTTTCTGTACAAACAGGAGAGAGAGCCTGTTTTATGGGAGGTTTAGTAACTGACTGGTCTAGATGGAAGCAGAGCTGGGAAAGGTAATGCAACAGATAAACATTATGATCTGAGAGAAGTTTTTATCAAAACACCTTCTTTTCATCACATCCAACCTTTTATTTTATCATTTGGCTGTCACTTGGAACATTTTAGAGCAAGGATTTGTTGGAGCAGGAGTAAGCAGACAAAAAATAAAACTGTGAATGTGGATGTTATAGGCTGAGTGAAGGAAAAGGGCATGGGGTAAGCAATTGAATATTACTGTGAAGTGGGAAAGAAATCAGATGGCAGACAGAAAGCAATGTCCACAGCTGAGGAGAGGGTGGCACTGGGGAGACACTGGAGTCCTTCACTCTCTTGTTGCTGCTGCCTCATCCCATTGACCTCTATGTTTCCCAGCCTACTTGGCTGGGACAGTAGATCATACTCTTCCTCAGAAAATTCCTGTTTTTCTCATCCTGGAAGCAGGTGGGTGTAAGCCAAGGAGAGAGGGCAGGAAATAAGCCTTACTGGACCATGAGTCCTCTTTCCCCTCTATAGTCTGTGCCAGCTCTGCTGTGTATGTGATGCTACAGCAGGCAGTTTTATCAGGGTAAACTAGACATTTATGATCCTTTCCCCCAAGGATCATAACGACCTGCTAATTTTAACATTAATCTCTCTCCAACAATGTGAACAAAATACTTGCTTGATGGAGGTTTTTTTTAACCTCCTCACCATGGCTTTCTGCCACAAACTCCTCTGACGTTCCCAGCAATGACAGCTGATCTCTGATTCTCTCTCCCAAATGACTGCAGGCTCATACAAGAAAACAGTTTTTTCTTTTCCCCAAGGAAAAGAGAAAGGTCGATCCATGTGTTTAAAGATACAGTTACGGATTACACGTGTGTTGTTTTTTTGGTTTTAATTCTCTTCTAAGGCAAATTAGTGCAATTCTTTAATTACAATGGTTTCATGCAAATGTAACAGAGCTGAAAATCAGATATATTTAAGTTGGTGTAACAGAACACATGAGAATTATTTAAGCATAGACTGATGATATGACTAATGTTCCACCCTGACAACCTGCTCTGGTGCTTGTCTTGACTTTGCTTGCAGTCTTAAAGATTGTGAAGCACAAAAGTATGCTAAGCAATGAAAAGTTAATGAAAATAAATGCAATCTCTGGGGCAGATCCCTTCACCTCTCTGTACCTCTGCTTTCTTTCTGGCTCTTTGCCTGTTACATCAGCAGTTAATTATTTTGTTGGGGTTTTTTTGTTTTGTTTTGACTTAAAAAATTAAAATACCTAAAAGATTGCAGAGCACTGAACCATTTCAGTTTGGAAACACTTCAAGGGCTTTTCACAGGTAGCATAGCTTAGATATATGCGTATCTCCTTTCTGTACATTAGCAGGGTATTTCATGTCTTTACTGATAGATCATATGGTCTTTATCAAAAAAGAGACACTATTCTGGGTGTTCTCTGCTTCAGTGAATCATGGGAGATGTGGTTTGGCAGAGAAAGGTGTCGTGCTGCAACTGGGTTATAGTTAATCATTAGGTACTCTGGCAACATTTTGAAATACACTACTTCCGATTTTCGCATCTTTCGGCAATTTTTGTGTTTCATTGTTGACATTTCATTGAAAAATAGATACTACCTCCTCCCCCAAAAAAAGTATGCTAGCAGTGCTTTTGACAGACTGGTTTAAGTGTGACACTTTCAGCCAGCACTCATTGCTATGCCTTTTCACAGTGACTAGGTCTCCAATCGCAGCCACTGCTCTATAAATAACCACTCAACCCTAATAAGAAAGATAGGCTCAAAGAAATGCACTGCAAAGTCTGGAGGCAGCCAGGCTTGCCACTGATTCTCTGTGGATAGATGGATCCAGCTGCCTCGTCTGCATAAACCCTAATCTTGAGACAGTGAATTTGCAAATTCAGTTGCATTTAAGTCTCTAAATGTGTGTGTTTTACAGGAGAGGCTGGGACTTTAAAGCTCATTTCCACATAGCCAGATTGGTGGCTTACTTTTTCAGAAGCTGTGAGGATCAGGTAGTTGTGTAAAACCTTTTGAATGTTTGTTTTGTATACATAATCAGTTTAGATACCGAAAGAGCCTGCCTATCCAGGTGAACCAGATTTTCTAAAGTCAGATTTTCTAAAATCACAGAAAAAGATCTGATCAAGAGCCCCTCTGAAAGTGTCCATCTCCTGGAACTAGTCAGGTCAGGGCCAAAGTCATGTGCTCATTCAGTGTCCCCCAGATTTTCCTCCCTCTACCTTATTGTGTTTGTGTTTATCCTCATTTCTCAGCACTTCCTGCCCTTCCTAGAAATCATGATAATTTACTAAAATAATAAAATCTCCTTCAGACAATGCAGAGGAAGCCTTACCTGCTTGCACAGAGACTGTCTCTGCTATTCACAGGAACAGTATTTATTGTTCAGTACATCTGTCTTCAAGTTCATCACTCATATTAATCCACAATAATAAAAAATAAAAGTGAAATGTATTCTTTCATCAGTAATTTAAATGCCATGATCTATTGCTTTAATAAAGAAAAGAAGAAACCAAAAGGCTTTGTATTTGGAGCAATGTCAAAATGAGAGCTTTCTTGCTTGCTTTGAAATTAAGGGTGTTTTTATCTTTTTTGAATGAGCAGGCACTACGTTTCTGTGTCATGCTGTCATCTGCATGAATGACTCTGAACTTAAGAAACTGAAATGTCTGAAAGTTAAGGATCAGCTGCTATGATGAGACTAATGATTTCATTAATAGTACAAGCTCTGCAAGGTCATGCCTGTGGCTCTGAATCCATGGGAAGATTGTTAAGAATGGTGGATATTGCAAGTCTGTGGCTGAAGCCACAAGGAGTCATTGTACATATTGAAGCGAGTGGATACTCTATTTGGATGAGGACTGTCATTCCAATGCCCATTATCTGCCATGACATGGAGTTCAGTGTTTGGACTGTGGACAGGCACCTCTCCCAGGAAAGTGTATGTGTAGGTTGTATCAGTCAAAAGGTGAGGTCCTAGCAGGAGCAATTCAAGTATATGCCATGTTGCTCCTTAATTTTGTATTTCAAATAAAATGTCTTATTGCTCATTACTTGGTTTCCTCTGTTCAGCTTTCTACTTTGTGAACTTCATAGGGTGGGTTGTTAAAAATATCTCACTGGGTTTTTTCACTGAACAGTTTTGTTTTCTCTGCACCATTATCTCGTCACTTCTCAGCTCTGTCTGGGTCTTGATTTCTGCCATGTATTCATGGGCAGAGCTGTTTTATCAAGCCAGTCATTAAAAAAAACTCATAAGCTGATATGGGTTTTTCTTAAAAATACTGATATTTGGGATATACTGGTACTTCGGGAGGTCGTGCTATTGTGTACAGTCAAATCATGGTCCTAATTTTTTTCTTTGCAATTTTAGAAGCACACATCAAATACAACATAGTCTACAACAAAAAACAAATGTGCATTTAGTAAAAAGGCTAAAAGGTATGAGTCAGGGAATCCTTTTTATTTCAGTCACAGTGTTTTTTTCCAGCTATCTCTGCACCAAGTCCAGTAACCTGTGTCTGGCAAAAATGTTTATTTCAAAAAGGCATCCAAACTTGATTTGAAGGTATCAAAAGATTGTATCATGGCTGTGTCTGTGACACAAATGGGTCTGCGCCACAAATTGCTCTGATGGTGAAGACAGATAAGGGTGATACTCATGGACATCTGTGGTGACTTGAGGTGATGTGTTAGATGACCAATACGAAAGCATAGCTGAGAATAGAAAGAGGATTGTTTTTATTATTTGGAATCTGGTAACTTCTAACTCCCACTCTTGTTCCAGTTAGAAGCTCTGATATAATAATAGTCTGCAGAATTTCACAGATATTAGTCTTAACCTACAGTGAGCACACAGCAAGTCAAAACAGCCTTTGTTTGCATGTAGTCGCCCACCATGTAGTTGGCAGGATGCATTCTCTGCCTGTCCATCCACACTGAGATCCTTCTCAACGAGAAGAAAGGCTTCATTCCATTGCACTGCAAGTATCATAGGTCACTGGAGAATGGTCTACTGCAGCTGACACCAGCTGGTCTGGCTGAGTTCATGGCACCAGTGGCTTCCACAGTGGCTTCTCAGCTCACACCATGCCAAGAAGCCTGCACAACTGATGCTTTGAGAGCAGTGGAGTTGCAGTCCCACCGTGAATACTTGGCAGTTCTTCCCACCACAGGCCTGGTGTCTTGGCTTGTGCTGCTGTGCCTTGTTCAGAGGCAACCTCGTACCTCATTAGATTGTCTCAAGATATTGCCTCAGCAGCTGTGGCTTGGAGTTACAGTCCTTAATCCCATAGTCAAATCTGAACACTGCTTTTTCTGCACAATAACCGCAAAACGAAAGTGAAACAGATGACAACAGGATGACTCTGGGAAAACGCAGTGGAGATGCCTCCAACTTCTTACCAGCTGCAGTTCATTTACTTACCCACAGGAACTGTGCAGCTAGTAGTGAAGGAATCTCTAGCTATTCTTTTCTGGAAAAAAACTTCACAGCTGTTGTCTGCAACTTTAAATTATATATATGAGTGATTCAAGAAATAAAGCTTTGATTTTCTTGCTGTAATTCAATGCTTTCCTCCACAGTCCCTTTGGCCTGGACCTGCAGGTCCTGGCATTCAATCTCCTTGAATTTCTATCTGCAGAAATAGTGACACTTCTACAGGCTTGTCTGTCATTTCATACCTCTTGCTGACATCACAACACTGTCAACACTTTTCTGTCCAGGATGGACCTGTTGGAATGAGTTCAAAAGATTAAAATGATCAGAGGGCAGGAGCACCTCTCCTGTGAAGACAGTCTGAGAGAGTTGGGGTTGTTCAGCCTGGAGGAGAGAAGGCTCTGGGGAGACCTCATAGAGGCCTTCCAGTTCCTGAAGGGGCTGCAGGAAAGCTAGGGAGGGGCTTTTTACAAGGGCTTGTAGAGACAGGATGAGGTGGAACAGTTTCAAACTGAAAGGGATACATTTAGATGGGATATTAGAAAGAAATTCTTCCCTGTGAGGGTGGTGAGACACTGGAACAGGTTGCCCAGGGAAGTTGTGGATGCCTCATCCCTGGAAGTGTTCAAGGCCAAGTTGGATGGGGCTTTGAGCAAGTTGGTCTAGTGGAAGGTGTCTCTGCCCATGACAGGGGGATTGGAACTAAATGATCTTCAAGATCCCTTCCAACCCAAACCATTCTATGATTCTGTATTTCTATGATTCTATGATTTTTTTTATATCAAGAGCAACACAGTAAGTATGTACTGTCTCGGTAAGAGAAAAACTGTGAATCCATGAGAAATGCTGAATTCTTGGACATGAGAGCATCCGAAGGAGAATCATCATAAAAGCTGAGAACTTTGGGATCTGCCTACCAATGTAGCATTGCTACCTGATACCTTCTTCTTCTGTTCTATTAACCCTGCTGTACTAGTCAAGGATGGCAAAACACATAGGATCTGGTTGAGTGCCCAGAAATGTGTAAGAGCTGACAAGATGTTGGAAAAAAGCAACCAAACAAAAAGCAGGGGTGTCATCCATCCTAATCATGTCACTGTGGTCCCCACCGGTGATAAATCCTGCTATCCTATCTATCAGTTTGGGACTGGCCCACCTAGAGGGAACTTGCGGTATCTTCATTCCATAATTCTTGGAACAACTCCAGGATCCATAGATCTCCATGGTCCTAAGATATAATTGCTACTTTTAATGTATTTTTTTAATTAAAAGAAGTGCAGCCTGTGCTAAATCCTGTGAGAATGGTGTAGTTCTAGGATAAAACCAAAGGTTTTCTCTCTCTTTTTTTTTGTCAGTTTTTTTTCCTGGAGTGCGGAATGAGAACATGTAGTGATGGAGGAGGATGGAAAACCTGCTCAGATAGTGTTAGAGAACTGTATGTTCAGTGACAGAAATCCTAGTCTCATACCCATTAAGAGAGGTTTCTCTGGAGAAATACTCCATCTCCACGTAAGTTCATTTTGTTTAATGGGGACTTTCTTGGTTCACTCTAAAGGAGAGCTGACCACCAGTTACTAAATGTTGCTGCTCAAGGAATCAGAATTTGGGCTGAACCTGATAGGTTATTTGACAGTGGACTTCACAATCCCTGATATGGTAGACCCCATCACTGAGCATAAGACAGTGGAGAGCTTGTGTAGCAACTTTATTCTATCACCTGAAGTCTGTCTGGGATGTCAGTGGGAATGAATGGAATTGGGGAGACAAAGGAAGCATCCATGGTGCTGTCTTGCAGCTTGGACAGGGTGATTATCCCAGGTCACATCAAAAGGAAAGTTTGAACCAGAAGTCTAGTGCAAAGGGAAAGTCCCATCAAATGTGATCTTATGCTGCAGAAGCTGCAAGGTGAAGGGCTAGAGTTCAAAAAATTTTAATCAAGTCAATTTTTTAAGAGAAATCTCAAGTATGGACTTCCAAATCTGTATTTTAAACAATGCTAACAACATACCAGGACATGGAATATTAGGGAAAATGAAGACAGAGATTAAGAAAGCAGTGGTGTAGATGGACACTAGAGTAGACACAACAAGCAGAACAATCATGTTCTGGCTCAGTGCTCACACACTGTGGCACAGGTGTTATTCTATGATTCTATGATCTGCAGCTAGTTGCCCTACAGACAGTTTTAGCATATCATCCAACCATAACCAAAGTGTGCAGCATCTCCTTTTGGCATTTTATACTACTGGCTGATCAACTTAATTAAAAGTATGTGCCAAATTTCCAATTTCAATTCCTGTGGCTGAAGCTTGTAGTCATAAATTCTTGCTATGCTTTTCTCTGCTGGATGAGAGAGCTCTATTTTCTCCTCATTAACGCAAATGTTTTGTACTCGATTTATCTCTCAGTGATCTTTTGATAAGCAGAACAGGTTCAGTTCTTCAGGTCCCCCACAGGAAGGCATGTACTCCCTCTCTCTAATTATTTCTGTAACAATTTTTTGTATCTTTTCCATTTTTCCTCAGTCTAGCTACTGCATCTGGCTACAGTGTTCCTCTCTTGGTTTTTCCTGTGATGTATACAGAAGTAACAAATAAATTAATAAGTGAATAAATAATTAAAACACCCAAACAAATAAATAAAGGGTCATCCTGTTCCTCCTCCATCACTAGCTGGATCAAAATCCTACTAAAGCATATTATCTATGGCATCCAATTTGGAGTTCCTGCTGAGTGACTTCTGCATCCCAATGCCTAAATCCTTGTCAGAATCAGTGACTTTTTGAGGATATAATTCTACTGTCCTGTGCTCTGGGTTTCATTCCTTTTCCTAGATTGGCATTTGGATGTAATAAGATTTCTTTTTCTCTTTTTGGATGGGTACAGGTAAGCCAGGGAGATAGATTGCTCCATATGACAGCCTCAGCCTCAGTCATTCAGGAAAGCTTTAGGGCATCTGCAAACTATACTGTCATTTCAAAAGAGACAGTTAACAACAGTAAGAGGAATTATGTAGGAGTGAATGGAAAGGGCAAGGAAACATATCTTTCCCCATTTCTGCTTCATTAGAGTGTGTACATCTATGCATGACTGAGAGCTGTGAAGGTCTGAAGCACAGCAGTCACCTCAGGTTTCTCCATGGTTGTCCCCATATTAACACTGACCTCCCTTCAGGAAGGGTTCTTCTGCCTCTTCTCTCCAGACTTTTACCATGTCTTTCAAAAGTCTGGTTCTTAGCAAGGAAATAAGTCACTGTGTTGAACACAGTCAATAAATCAGTGTGGTTCACAGGAAAAGCAAAAAAAATCTGTGAATGAACCTAGGATTTTTTACTGTACAATAGGAATGGAAAATCTTTGACAGATTCAGGTCTTGTAATGATAAAAGAAGGTAATCATTAAAAAGGTTATAAGGCACCACTGGGATGCATCTTCATGAGAATATGTGAATTAAAACAATGGCTTCCTTTGATTTTATGCAAAATCCAAAAGCAAATAAGTAAGAAGCAAAGGTAATTTATTTAATTTTCATGCTCTTAACTTACAGGAAAAAATCCTTCAGTTTGATGTTTTCTTCTCATGCTGTTACAAATATATTCTAATGTCATTTTAGGTTTTACTGCAGTGCAGCATGAATTCTCCTGCCTATGTGTGTTTTGCAACAAATACAAAACAGGCCAGACCCTCAGCAAAAACATTCTCTGAACAACATTTGACTCTTGTATTCACAGCAGAATTTAATTAAAAGCAAGCAAGCTTGCAAGAATGAATCGAATATTTTCACATCACTTGGAGATCATAATGCTCCAGTGCCCCCATTTTGAGAAAAACAAATTTGAAAGATTTTCTAGAACAGATCAAGCTGCATATCTAAAGGGTACAACTGAATAATGAAATAGTTAATCCAGTTCAGCTTCAAGTGTCTGTAATGAGCTTTATAGACAGAGGGTAGACTCACACAAGTGCATTCACAAATACAAATTTCTTTCTGTGTAGACCAAATTTTCCTTTCATAGATTTATGGCAGATCTTAACTGTTTCTCTAGGGCTCTTTGCTTCAAGAGAGAGGAAAGAAGAGATATGAAATCTCTTTAGCACTCCTGTTTCCTCTCTGCATGCACTGCCAAACCTTTTCTTTGCTTTATGCCAGTAGTTACTTGTGTCACTGACATCAGCTCTGGCTGATCCCAGAGTACCCAGAGCAGAATAATTCTGCCTGTAAGACCTCCTACCCTCACCAGGCTGAAGCAGGCTGTACAGTACCAATAATTAACCTTGGCCATATAATCTTTAGGCCAGTTTGGCTGTGATAACACTGCCATGATGACATGGAAGTTACTGACATACCATGAAGAGCAGACACAAAAAAGGACTGTGGCTTTAACAGTTTGGGCTTTTCCCAGCTATACTAGCTGGAATAATGAAAGATAGCATGTTTTCCTGCAAACTTTGGCTTCCTTGTATCCACCTTTAGATGAAAGAACAGCACAATCAGTAATTACTCTTTAGTGAATTTGCTTCATCATTTCAACACCTCTGTTGCCAGGTTTTCATCCATGTTTTAAATGAGAGAACTGCTCTTTGTTGCACTCATTCCACAAAATCTGTAGGATGCTTTGAAAGGTTTCGTGGACTGAAAGTAATAATACTACTGATCCAAAAGTTGCTTACAAGATACACTTCTTGTGGACTAGAATCACCAGAGAACTTGGGCAGAATCTCCTAAGTTGGTTAGCAATCTCCTTGAAAGCAGGACTAGTTAGGTTTTATTGTGTCTGTTAGGAGTCTTTTTAATTTCCCTCTGAATTTTCTACTCACAATAAATGTTTTCCTACTATAGAGCAAAAGTTGGATTTTGATTGTTTGTATCTAGAAGACAGAAAAGGGAAATAAAAAGAAGCAGCTAATTCCTGTTTCAAATTCCTATTTCCTATTGGATTTGTTGTATACGTTAAATAACTCAAGATGTTAATTTGCAGTTTTGAAGCAGGTCAAGAAGAGAAATGCTTGTTTTTCTGGTTCAGATCTTGAAACATGACTAAAAATTAGTTTCGCATTAAATTCTTCATTTTGCTCCACACTTCCTATTTGACCTTGGAAAGCTGCTGTAGGATTCAGGATGTGAATGGGTAATGGACAGATTTGACTTGCATAAATATCAGAGATACTGACCTCCATCTTCCTGGACAGCATGCCAAAGGGGAGCTCAGCTGAGGTTCTTGACCTTGGCAGAGCTTATTGGGTGAATGATAGTGATCTCCTAAAGGAGCCATAAAGAAAAACTGTGTGTAGCCAAAGAAAGGTGTTTATTTCCCAAAACAGGAGAATTGTATCAGGAATATCTAACTTAGTTCTATTACTAAATATTGCTGATTTTCTGTGTCAATCAAGGACAGAATGCTTTTTTGGTGTTAGATCAGTCAGACCATGTTCAAGGCAGAAGCTGTCCAGAAATAACATCACCCTCTGGCAAATATTAACTAACACTGCAGAATAAATACCTATATATAAATTTGCATACCTACAGCAGTCAGGTGCTGTAAGGTCCTTGAAACACTCTGAAGTGGCTAGTCAGATGATGTACCATGAATATTACTTTCTACAGTATTACTAATGCTAACACTGATATTCTCACTTCTACACTGAGTTCTAACCATGCTGGACATTACTCGTATCATTACTGGTTGCTCAGAACTCTCTTGCTGCTCCCAGTTTGCTCACCTTTCTGCTTGTTTTCCAAATATTGTGTCATAGTGTTTGAGCATGATGTCAGCAGCAGATTGAAGAGCTGATTCAAGTTCATCCTGATTTTTTACTTGGGCCATAATGATTGTACCAATATAAGTATCCTTAAAATTCTTCAAGACACATGTTATCCTTATATCATGAGTTAGGACAATACCAGCAATGAAAGAAAAAGAACAACACCTGTAGTAGAGAGGTACTTGTGTCTGGAGGTATGTAAGAGTTTGTAGATAGCCTCTGACATTTCGAAATGCAATTGCTTTCTGTTCATGAGAGAACATGGTCTGCTGCACATTAGAGGGTATTGTGCCCTTCCTGTTCATCATCCAGAAAGTCTATTTCAGTTTAATTCACCCATATGAAATTTCTGGTAAGGTCTGAAGGGAACTAGTTTGGGGTATTTTGTCATAATCCATTTTTCATTGTAAACTTTGTGGAATTCGTTCCAAATAAAAAAGCGCCAGTAGCAAGTACTGGTTCCCAGGGAGCCTGAAAGAAGAATTAACAGTCAGGTGAAAAAAATTCAGTGGGAGTCATCTAGCTGCCTCTTCTGAAATGTTTGTGTGCTTGACTATTTCCTTCCTAGTGCTTACCTTCATGGTTGCTCTTCTCATTCAGTAGAAAGGAAAAAGCATAGAAGATAATTCCCTTAAAAATAGGGCAGGAGCATATGTCACCTACTTTAATTTTGTGGTGTCATTGCCAATAGAGAAAGATTTGTTATGAAACAGCTAAAGCTTTTCTGCAAATTTGAAATGGAAAAAAACCCAAACCCAAAGGCAGTAAAAAGTAAAGGTAGAGTCTTAATACTTTTATTATATTCTTTTCTCTCCATATGAATAATGAATCAAAGCACAAGCAAGAGGTAGGGAAGGTGCCAAGCCCCTTTAATAGACAACAACAGCAGCTGCCTGACAAAACTGCTGCCAAGCCAGTGGAGCACAACTTTCTCTAATGGACTGTGTTTGTGAAAGGAAAGATTCTTCAGAGCTGAAGAAAAAAGGAAGAAAGGCTTGAAATTAACTTGAGTAAGCTGTAAAAACAAAGAGTGAGAGCCATTTTTTAATGCACACATGCATCAAGGGAAAAATATAATCTGAGGAATCCTCTCTCTGGGGTGGAATCCTCCTACTACTCTCCCACAAACCCTCACAATAATGGGATTGACTAGATCCCTTAGCTGCTGGTTACTGCCTGAGCTGGTACAGGAGCCCTGGCCACCCACACCAGTGTGACCCATCCATGGCAATCACAGGCAAACATGTAACAGATGCTTTGCATAAAACAGCCCACAAGATTCAGTGTGTTCACTTATGCAGCCTACAAGCCATACAACACTTCTCATTCCGTCAAAGCACATGTAAGACCTGGAAGAAAAAGAATGGCCTAAAGTCTTTAAAATGTTAAAGGGTGAAGGAGAGAGCTGACAGAGGGCATGACTGCAGTTACACAGGTGTGATTTTACTGAAAGGTCTTTCCTCATCTTTCCATGTCACTACATAATTTGTTTTACCTCCTACTATCATCTCCCTCTTTCAGACCATAAAAGCATAAGAACACACCCACTAGTTATGATGTTTGCAGCCTGAAACTATTTTTCTCTGAGGGGATTTCCTGAGGCTGACATGGTTTTCCATTTAGGAAAACCTTACAGACATCTTTTCCAGTCTTCTCCAGTCTCTGATTTTTGAACAGGAGTTCTGTAAATCTATTGCCTGTAACTTGAAGAACTTCCCTTTGTTTATTTTCATCCTGAGCCCTTTTAATTTAATTTGAAATTAACTCAAATTGAGTTACACAGAAATTCTTCACATGTTTGTTGATGCATTCTAAAAGCTCTCAGATGCACTTAAGTTCTACTACTCTCATTTTCTAATGCAAGCTTCCACGGATCATCTTTTGAAAGTTGCTGGTTGACTTCAGAACCTGAAACAACTTGTTCTGCAGTGGAATTTAATGCTTACATCTCTTTAGATCCAGACAGTTCAGCTTAGCAGGTTAGCTGAGACTTAAAGTAGATAGCTATGGAAAAGCTGTGCAGCAAAACATTAGTTGAACACTTTCATACCTTTTTCCACCCACATGCACAACAGGGCATAGAAATCCCACACTCTTCAAGGCACATGCATGCTGGTTTGTATTCATTGCCTGCACTCCTTTTGTTTCAGGCACTGGCTGCATGTCAGAGGATACACAGTGCTACCTCCCTGCTTCTCAGCCTTCAACTGCACTGCATTTTTGAGTCCTCACAGGCAGATGAAATTAAAACAGCTCTTGGACTATGAACTGAGATGAAGGAGGGACCTGGGAGAGCTGAGCTTGTTAACCCTGCCTGGACCATAGGTAAAGACAGCAGGGCTGGGATGAGAAGCTGGTAGTGAGTTCACTCAGAACAGACATGTGTAACAGTAAACAGCAGAAGCTTTCAGGCTGGCTCTACCAGCAGAAGAAATGTGGTTTTTGAAAAACACAGCTCCTACATAGGTACTGGAGATGGGGCAGTAAACAGTCTTTCCCAAGGCTACTTCTCTCTCCACAAGTGCTGCCCTTTGTCACCCGTCTGCTTGGTCTGAAGACAGACTCTCTGTATACATTTTGTTCTGGAAGAGAGTTTTATTAAGAAAGATTCCTCTTTTTGGTACTGATAAACAGCCAAAATATTTAGTTGATGGGCTGAACTAATGTGAAGTAACATGATGGAAAAATGCTTACAGAATTCCTGCATGAAAAGTTTCTTTCTGTCACAGCCAGTGAGGACAGCAGCAGTGCACTGGGTCAGTCAGCTCTTACAACTTCATAGTTACCTGGTCTGATACAGAGAAGCTTGAAGAAAGACCATTTAATATGATTCACAGTTGTTTGAATGAAGATAATTTTATCTAAATTATTTGCTCCTCAAACCTCAAAGCAAAAAGATCTGTCCAGTTTGGAAAGAAGGGTGAAATTGTCACTCAGTGTATCCAGATTCGTTAAAGCCACCAAAACATTGCTTAATTTAGACTGGTGCAATATTTCACAATGTGAAAAATCTAGAGGGATTGTTAAGGAATCTTAAAGATGAAAAAAAAAGAAAGGTAAAAAGGAAGTCAGCAGAACTCAGGCCTTGATCCTGCATCTCACTGCAAAAGCCCAGGTCCCTTCCCCAGGATGAAAGCTGGTTAGTTTTCCTACCAACAGCACCATCTTTCTCATTAGATCTACAGGGAAAGGTGGATTTTTGGGCATCCTCTAAAAATCCCTGTAACTTTTCGAGGTTAGAAGTGGGTGAAAGCTGAAAAAACCTGACCATTAAGATAGTAACACACTGAGAAGCATCTATCTATGACAAACTGTAATTATGTAACTGATTACTCAGATGTCAGCCCCAGCCAGGGGACATTGCAGGGACAAGACTGCCACCGTACCACGCACTCTGCTGGCAGCAGTGTGCTCCTTGCCAAAGGCAGTGAAGAATTAAAAGGGGAAATAAAGACATCCCAAAGTGACATGGCTTCCTCACAGTCACAGAAAATGTTGTTGGCAGCTCTGGTCTCCTAATCCTTCCTAATACTTTCTCCACTTTGAATGAATCAACTTTGTATTTGCTTTCAGTTCTTTCCCACTGGCTTTATTATTAATTTATTAACATGTATACATTATTGATGTGTATTAATTATTGATAAGTATTAATTTACTAATCTTATTTTCTCCATGAAAAATTACAGTAGATCAACGTTCAACTTGAACACATGACAAAAACATTTGTGAATGGAATAGTAAGCCCAGAGAAGTGAATATTAGGAAGCTACTATTAAAAGGGTATTAAACACGGAATCATAAACAGCATTAGTTGTTTATTTGTTACAGAATTGACTCACATAGCAATTCCTTTGATTAAATTTTTTCTTTGGTTGGGTCCATGCAGCAATCCCAATTCTTTTCATGTCGTGATCCAACACAGCTCAAAGGTCCAATACAGCAATGAGCTGCTCATGAACAATTTATTAGTTAGTTACTTGCAAGATTATACACATTATTTTCAGAAAAAAAAAAAAAGAAACCAAAAACTGTTTCTTAGTTATACATTGTTCTCCTGGTTGTGTTCTAGAGGCTCTAAAACACAAGCCATACTGGTAATTGCATTTTTTCTTTCACATTTTCATTTGCTTAAGTTATATACAGGCTTCAACTTCATTCCCTAAATTCTTGAGTCATGCCACTCTTACCCCTGGACCAGCCCCAGGCACGGACAGTGTGGTTTTGTGCAAATTTAGTGTTCCTTGAGAGGCTTTTCCCTGACAGCCTGGAAAAACAAACTCCTCTTTATATGTATGGCTAAGTGCAGCATGGAAGTGATGCTGCAAGTTCCCTGAATAATCCAGCGAAAGATTAGAAGGTACATCCTTCATTTTCAGTGTCTATCTCTTTGATGACACTTCCAGGGAGTTCAACATGACCAGGTGTTCCAGTACTGAATGGCTTTTATACTCCACCAGCATGGGCTGAATTGGATCCATGGACCTCATTTTGATTCTTGTGCTGGTGCTAAGTGTTGTAGGTAAAGTAGATGAGGTGGGATTCTCTTGGGGTTTGCCTCTGTGACACGAGACTCAACTTAGCCCATTTTGACCAATTATTGAAGGACCAGAATGTTTTGTATTCTTATGTGTTTAGAAGCTGGCAGAACTGCAGACCACATCCTAATAACATTCCTCTTTATTCCCTCCTGTAGGCAACCTTTTAAACAAGATAAAAGGTTCAAATCAACCTTAAGGCATGTGCACAGATATCCTCTCTCCCCTTCTCTCTTCCTCCCCGGTGACTTAATTTATTTGTTAAACTAGAATAAACTGCAAACCATAGAGAGCTGTCTACACAACAAAAAGGAGGTGAACAAAGCTAGCAGACTCTTTGGGGCAGCCTCAAGCAACCTGTGATGGGATATCTGAGCAACAGAAAGGACTTGGCTAGATGGGGCTTCAATCTTTGAAGTTGTGACCCCATGACATTCCTGTGCCTCTCAATCACATGCATTTTCTCTTAAATCCTGGCATGTATGACTTCTTTTTCCTCTCTTACACTTTTCCCTAAAACAAAACCCCACAATTGATTTTGTATAACCACCTCGAGAGCAATCAATAGTTCCAGAAATTTAATGCAGCACTTTGTTAAACTTGCAAATGGATAACAATTACACGGGGCCAAATGCTGGGCCCGGGGTTGGTTTGCCCCTTTCAGATCCAGGCCGAGAAGGTTTCCCTCAAATGCTACTCTGGTGTTTTGTGACTGGGGTCAATAGCTTCAGGCTAGATCTTGATTAGTATTTAAAAGCATATTGTTGGAAGGTATTAGCTGAGGTATTTTAACCCTACAGACAAGTGAGGAAATCGAAACGTGTTTATTAGCTGGTAAATTAGAAATATACTAGCTAATACCTGTAAAATCACCCCATTCTTGGGCTCCGTGGTGCTTTAAAATGTATTCCTTAGCATAGTCTAATTTGTAATTCGTTCTAGGAAAGAATTATCCTGTTACCACTGACGATCCCAAGGAGACCCCAGCTGCCCAGCAGGCTGTGTGAGGTGGAGTGAGGTTTCATCAACTCTCCTGCTGTTCAGAAGCCTTCCTCAAAAGGCAGCTCACTGCAAAACACAGTCTCTCCTCTGCAAGATGCTGCAGGGCCAGCCATGATGATGGGAATCCTGAGGTTGTGGAAGATGTGGGCTGACAGGTAGCTGGAGGGGAGAGAGGTGCTTGCAAGCCTAAAGATGGCACAGATGTTGAAGCAGAGACTGAATCAGAGAAGTAAAAGTGGCAGATCATAACCAAGCTTGCCCATGATTTAGATTGAAGGTGTCTCTCACTGTGAAGCATCCAGCCCGTCTTCATGCACATGCCTTGCTTCTTCCTTACATGCTCTGTTTAGCAATGAAATCACTGACATTTTTGTTGTCCTCATGATGCTTCCAAGGATTGAATGTAGGCTGTTTTCATCTCCCCAAATATTGGCAGTCCTCTTCTCATTATTAACCACTTTCTATCTATTTTATAAGTCCACTTCTGGAGGCAAGGAATCAGTGGAAGTGGATAAAAGGTATCAGAAGTTGCTCTTAGGAGCTTACCGTGAAACCAATTAGCTAAACCCCTGGATTTCTGCACAGGAAAGGACCACACAGGAGAAGTCCTTCCTAAGGGCAGATACAACTTGATCCATGCTACTGGATAATGGTTTTCTGAAACCTAATGATTTATTCTCCAAGATTTACACCATCTTGGAATTCCTCATTGTCTAATGCTTTAACTCCTGGAGACAGTGTACACAAGAATGGCTTCAGAAGTTTCCAAATCCTGCTGGGTTTTTCCTGATTTCTAGGTTTGCTTTGTCTAAAGGGAGGCATAGAAGGACAGCAACTGGATTTCTCAGCTATTTTAAAGGAGACATTAAGCAGAGAAGCAATTATTAAAATATATGATCCCAGTGAAGTAAGATAAAAACGAGGGAACACAGGGTAAAAAAAACAAAACAAAAAACAAAGCTTAAACGTGCTGCAGAGCTGTCATGCAAAGGTAAAAACGTGTTTCCATTATGTAAGCTAGAGCTAGGAAAAACTGCCAGGGAATGTACATCCCGAGTAAAAAACAATTTATTTTTTTTTAAATTGTTTTTTCACCAGGAGGTGGGGCTGTTAAGCACTGAATTTATTTCGTGCTGCACTGAAAAACTGTAGGTAAAATGAGAACTGTCTTTCTCTTCCTTTTGTCTCTGAAACTAACTGTGAAAATGTGAGCAAAAAACATGAACTTTCTAGATATTTTAAGCACCGATTTCATATTCTGATGCAAATATGGAAATAACTCTAAAATGGTTTTGCAATGGTCTAAATGAACCGCCTCTAGGAGCAAATTAAGTACCAATAGCTAATTAAAACATACATTAATTTGGGTGACTGGAAAACTCAGGAGGTTTGTAATTATTACTATTCCCAAGTTTCTATTGAGTCTATTTTTAGGACAGCTCAGCAATTCAGTTCCAAGGATTAAGTTACAAAAAGAAATCACAGGACTCTGCAGTGTGGCTAATTGCATAATAAAAAGACAAACACATTTAAGGTCACTTGATTCTAATTCTGACAAGCTGCCATAAGGGATGAAAGCAGCTTTGCTAAAGTAAAGAGCCTGAGCAGAGGGAACTGCTTATTTCTGGTGCTTCCACAGCTTCTGCATTCACCACAATCTGAGGCAAATATTGCAGACCCCTTGGGATGGGAAGGTGCAGCCAAAGGAAGGAAACGTGTCACAGCATGGAGATAGGTGCATGGCTGAGCCCTCTCCTTATGCCCTGGCTATTGAGCCAAGATGCCTCAGTGGCAGGTCCACTCGCCTCTCTTCAGTGTCAGAATTACCATGTAAATGGTGCTGATACACTTTTCCATTTCCTACAATATACATGATGGGCATGTAATTCCTGGGAGAGACTTGCAGGTAGGTTGATTTAAAGGGCTTCTTGTCCCCATCATGCTGTGTTACAAACTCTCACCTAATACAGCAGGAAACATGGTTGTGGTGCTGTGTTGATCTGCTTCTGCACCTGCAGAGAAAGCATTTCTGATAGACATCATCAGAGATTGTTACTCCTTTTCCTGTCCACACAAATACCCTGGGTACAGCCCAGCCTCAAACAGAGCTAAAGAAACAACCTGTAGTTCATGCACTGGATCTTAACAGGACTTAGGTGGATCCTCTAACACCTGCCACATCAGAGGTGGCCCTAACCGGTTCACAATTCAAAGTTGCAGTCAGGGGTTGACTAGCTCCAAGAAGGCCATAAAGACATCCACATTTACCAGGGAGGGTAAAGTCATCAGGAAGTCAAGACCTAGTTCTGGCCACTGGTGCTACCGAGTCCAGGAGTAATGACTGATCATTGCATCCTGTGGCAGTCACATCTGCCAGCTCATCCAAATGCTTCCTCCCACTCACAACACCACATTTCCCTCTCCTCCAAGATGACTCACGCTGTGTTCACTTCCATCCACAGCCTTGTGTCTGCCAGGCACTCGGAATAAAGCACAGCCAAAATGTGGCCTTGGGTGTCATGGCATGCTGTATCTGCAGCATACGGAGGGCAATGAAGTCCCAGTTATCATTCAGTCTCCTCTGTCGTCTCATGTAGGTACCAAGCAAGATGGAAACTCATGAACAAGAGGGGTTTTGTGGCAGTCGGCTGCCTTGTGTTGAGCCCTAACTGAAATTATCAGTCTTCAACCCAAAAGACTTTGAGGGCCGCTGTGATCAATAGCATCAAAGGCTAATAATGAGTTTATTCAAACAAGAGTGGAAACCTTGTTCTTGTCCATGGGTAGGTACAGAGCATTAACTAGGCAGTGAGAGTTTGATTTTCATGTCCATATAAAAACAGGCAACAGGAGCTGTTAAAACTTCCTGAAGGCCCAACAGAAGGATATAACAGCCAGATAAAGCAGTTTGCTCTGTTCAGTGATTTGCATGTTTGTCAGTATTAGGAATGAAGGGGCCTTGCAGCATTCAGTTTTTAACTCTTGGGTTGACAAATCACAAATTTAATTCTTTATTGGCAAAGATTTCCTTTGTGATCTCAGATTCATCACTCTACACCATTTCTAAATACACCATCTGTATCCAGATGCCATATATACCCATCCACCACAATGTACTGGTGGTATAGAGTCACAGAGATGCTTGAAAATGCTTGAAGATGCTTGAAGAATAAACACTACAAAATCCAGGTAGACCTCAGTGAGCTTCCACTCCCAGGTGCCTAGGAATTGTCAGGACACATTGCTAGAAAATAGTTTACTGGGGTTTCTCCATTTGTTATAGTGAATTTTAAAATTTTATTTATAAACCAGATCAGATATTAAAGGAAGAAGTAAGAGGTTAAGTGGTCTTTAGCTCAAAGTTCTCTATAAAGTTTATGGTGCTATCTTGAAGGGTTGGGGCATGAATTCAAGCCCTCTCAGGTAGAAGATGTCTGGTGTAAGTGGTCGAAACAGTGGTTCATTGCTTAATAGACAGAATACCTAGCCTGTTTCTGGCCTTCCTTTTCTGGTTGAATTTTGAAATGATTCATCCTTCCTGGAGCTTTTTAAATGGTAGTAGCTTTTTAGGTGTGTATTTTGGTGTTATGCCTTTGGCTGAGCTGGTGTACTGTGTCCAGTTCTGGAGCCCTCAACACAGGAAGGACATAGAGCTCCTGGACAAAGTCAAGAGGAGGGCCAAGAAGATGATTCAAAGGCTGGAGCAGCTCCCCTACGAGGACAGGCTGAGACAGTTGGGGTTGTTCAGCCTGGAGAAGAGAAGGCTCTGGGGAGACCTCATAGCAGCCTTCCAGTACCTGAAGGGGCTCCAGGAAAATTGGGGAAGGACTTTTTACAAAGGCTTGTAGCGAGAGGACAAGGGGTAATGGATTAAAACTGGAAGAGGGGAGATTTAGGTTAGACATTAGGAAGAAATTCTTTAGTGTGAGGGTGCTGAGACACTGGAACAAGTTGCCCAGGGAAGCTGTGGAAGCCTCATTCCTGGAAGTGTCCTGCCTGGAGGTGTCCCTGCCCATGACAGGGGGTTTGGAACTAGGTGATCTTCAAGGTCCCTTCGAACCCAAACCATTCTATGATTCTATGAAACCTGCAGATGACTATACACTTCTGGCATCTCACTGCCATACAAGAATATCTTTGAAGACCTTGACCAGAAAAAATGTAGAGTTACCTGTTGAAACATATTAAATTCCTGTTGTAAAACACTTGCACTGGATTGGTGGGAGGGCAAAATCATAAGCTATTTTGAGGAGGAGAGATATTATTGCAGTATGATCTCAGTGTTCTATATGGAAGTTTTACTGTGGATTTAATTAAGCCAGGATTTCATCCTACACCACTAAACCCTTAAGTTAGAAATCTTGTATATAGCACGTACTCAACTGACCATTGTGTGTTTCTCTGCTCCTGACCTTTCAATTCCTTGATTATTAATAGTTAATGCTATTTTTTATTCTTTTTATTTTATTTAACTTAGCTAGGAGCAACTTTCTAGTCCTGAAACTTTGCTTTACCTCCGGCTGAAATTTCACACTCATTTAATATTAAAATTTGACAAACTGGAAACATTAAAGCTCAACTGTAAAGTATTTTGAGGCTACAATTTAATCTACTATAAAGCAGACTAATTTGAGTGGGGAATGTCTTGCGGTAGTTTTACTTTCTGTGCTTAATATACTATTTTGTTTCTTAAAAGTTACTTACAGCTTAAATAATTAACTACAGTTTATGCTTGACATTGCAAAATTCTTTTTCTTTGAATACAGACAAGGCTGAACTGATTTGATTGTGAAAACCTCTGGGCAAAACTGCTGTTTCTTCTGTCTTACGCATGACTGAGAAAATTAACAGGTAAAAGCAGTAATACAATGAATCTCATTCAGGCAAGAGAGGGGTATAAGATAAAAAACATTTGCATCCAGATTCTGATTTGAATCCACCACTTTTATGGTGGAAATAGAAGAGGAAATACATGAGTTGTCATATCTGGAACCTTCATATGCAAATATTCATAAGCTTTGTTCAACTTGGAGTTTGGTTCCATCAGTGAGAGGTTACTTGAGATTGGTCCAACAAGTGAACAATTGTAACTTCTAGCACCTTTGTCTCAGTAATAAAATATGACAGTGGAGATCCATAAATTCCTAACTCTGATGGTCATGGTCTATTTCCTGCAAGGGTCTTTCAAGCACTGACATTCCCACACACAGATCATTAAAGTGGGGGGGCAAGATTTTATCAGGATGCTATTGTATTCCTTGTGCCCAAAAGCACAGTTCTCTGTCAAGAAAATTCTGTCCTCAGCTTGAAGTTGAATGTAATGTCAGTACTCATGAAAAAGCAAACAACCCAGCTATACTGAGTTATACGCTGTGCAGAAAGCACAAATGGAAAGGTGACAACCTTAGCAAACAAAAATAAAAGGACAAAAAGGATAGCGAGTTTAAGTTTTCTGACAGAGTACCAGTAATGAAGAAAAAGTCACAAACACTATAAAAGTAGCAGAAAATGTGCTTGTGACCAGAAGTCAAAGATCTGTTTGTTTTTCTTGTGCCAGACTGCTCTTGAAGTGCTGTGTACTTTTATGATGATAATTTATTATTTCAGAAGTTATTTAAGTGTTCCCAGTATAGGAAACAGCACAATGCAGCAAAAACCAGCACAAGGGCACACTCAGATCCTGATTCCAGTTTCTCAGATTTCAAATGAGCTCAGACTTGAAATATCATGTGAAGCTCCTCTCTAAAGACAGCACATCTCTGCTCATACCATCAGCCTGCCTCTTTGTTCTCCCATAGCATAGGCTGTTTGCAGTGGTAGCTTGCTTTCACATCTTCATCTCTGCTGCAACACAATTCAGAGGTGCTTCTGTTCTGTTGGAATACTTCACAACTGCTGAACCCATAATGGTGAAATAAATCCCCAATAAAATGCATGTAAATGTGCCCTTTATTTTGAATAATTTCATTGAATATTTGAAAATCAACTAAACATGGAAAACACCTATTAATTATTTTTCCAGCTTTTTCATATATCTGAAAATTCTTTTATTTTGTTTCTTCTGAAACATAGCTGAGACTATGTATTTAGAGGGAAGCAGGGAAATTTCTGAATCATTTAACCATGAAAAGTCCATCTCAGACTCTTTTCTGACCTATTCATTGAAATAGGTCTTGCTTTCTTATGAGAAGAAATGGAAAATAGCTGTTAATTTTACAACTGTTTCAAGGCTGGAGCATATGTCTGTTTTGATGTCATTGGATGTTGTAGTCTGGTTCTATCTGTCAAGGATGAATAAATGTTTAATGGATGATGGGCATGGAGTTCCTGTGCTATAAATGTTACTAGAACATAAGCCAAAGAGCACTGTAGATAGTGACATGGTGTTTGCTGTATGTATATATCTGCCCTTAGCTAACCCAGGGCATAATTTAGAAAGATACCTGTTCACTATTCACCTCTTCCAAATGCAAATAAAAAGATATATTTAGAAATAAATTGAAAATATTTAGAAATAAACCCTTTTTACTTCACCTGCTCACCTAGTTCACTTGTTCTGCCTCATTCATGCTGATGTAACCCAGGAGCCATGCCATGCACTTCTTCAGAATTCTATTAGGTTTACAGAGACAAAATAAATAATTTAGTCCTAGACAGGATTAGATACAGAGCATGCTTACTACTGAGTAGATAATTATGCTTTCAGTTTAGTTTTTCTCAGGTAGATGCAAAGAAATCTTGCCCTCTATTATTTGCAACCTTTGGTGTGTTTTTCCATTTGCAGGAGAAGCTTTTTTTCTTTATTATTTTTTTCTCTTTCAGAGTGATAGAAGCCTTCCACTCTTTTGAAGGAGCTAAAAAGCGTTAAACGCTGTTGAAATGAGAAACAAAATCCAACAGAAAAAAGCCTCAAAACCTGGGGCAGTGGAGGAGCCCATTCCCATCCCATACAATATGGACTTGGTGTTTTATGCATAGAAGAGAAAAGAGAGCTTTTGAAAAAGGCAAACATGAGGAGGAGGAAGCAGTAGAAATCAGACTCAGCCAGTTTGTGCATCAAAACAGAGCATTGTGGGTGTTCAGCCTTTCCTGCACCAAAAATGCCACACACAAAATAGGTCCTGGTCCCTGCTCTCTCCTCAGACCTATCACTTATGTTCCATCCACCCCTGCTCAAGAAGACCAAACAGAAACACCAACTGTTTCATAAAAGTAGCACGTTTTATTATGGTAGGGTACAGAAGATAGAAAGCAAAGGAGGAGATTGGACTTGGGGAAAAAAATCATGGCACCCAGAAAACTGCTCTTCTGAGTTGTTTTTCGGTTGTTTGAGTTTGTAACAGGAGCAACAAAGACATCAGGGAGTTGGGCAAGTCCCTTTCTGCTGGTGAGGTCCCTGATCTACTCAAATACCTCCCCACACTATTGCTTATGTAGTTCAGTTTTGAGTAATTTAATTTTCATGCCTTCATTCTTTTTACAATATATCCCCTTTGCATTTCCGTGGCTCTAGAAAGTGGAGTTAATATTTTATATTTGCATTGATTTTAAGGACTTCTGCCCTATCAGAGAGAAAAAAGAGGTTAATGACTCTGGAAATCTATCTCCATGCACTGCATCTTGTTCACTTTAGTCTCAAGGAGATTTCTGGCATTTATATGAACCTGTTCTTCAAGGGGTATATAGCTGTAGTGTCCTCAGTGGGAGAGCTCTGAATTACTAGGAGAGTCTGAAATCATCTGTCAGTCGAGTTAGTTGCTGAGGCACTTTCACACTTACTTAATTGCAGTGTGATTAGGTTGGGATCACATTCCCAAATCACATGGAGTCCATATGTGAGGACATGAGACTGAGTGACCTGGCCTTCAAGGATTTAGAAAGGGATAATGTGTGGTCGGTGTTCTGCAATTGTAGAATATAAAAACCCCCTTGTACTCACATACGACAGGCCAGAGAAGACCTGGTGAAGCAGAACTTGTGCACTTTGTCATGAATGCTGTCTGGATGAGGAATTTCTCCATTTCCACAAAACAATTGCTTGCATCCAGCTTGCAGGTGTCTTCTTACTGAGTTAATCAACTGTATACCTGAGCACTACATAGAAGTCAGTAGAGGAATTTCTCATCCTTTGGATCCAGTCAGTTATCATCTCCACTTGGGGAACAGAGAAGTGAAGGATGTAGCACTTAGAGGCAGCACAAGATTGTAGGAGTTCCCTGCTCATTACTGTTTCTCAGACCACAAGACTATGCTATTCTTGTGCTACACTTTGATAAGCCAGGCTTTTTCTTTCAGCCTTTTTCTTTTGTTTCTGGTTTCCTTTTTTTTTTTTCCACATTCTGAATTTTAATAGCTGAATTTTAGTAACCTCTGAAACAGAGCAAGATGTGCTTTATACCTTCTCAGCAATGTTCCCTTGCCTGTTCTGTCCTTAAAATTAATTCTTTAGTTATTCTTTCCTTTCCTCAGGGGGATGTCCTGTTCTGCATTTTGCTCAACAAGAAGCAAGGAATCATTTGTCTATTTTTTTTTTTCTTTAAATAAACTCAGCACATATAAGGAATTCAAGCAGGGCAGTAAAACATGGTTGCAACACTAGGGTGGTAGAAACACTTTACTGGTAACAGAATAGCAGCAAAGCATCCATGCTATGGATGCAGCTGGACTGGAAATGTTTTGTTTGTTATTTGTGAAGGAAAGTAACCCACAAGAAAGGCACAAATCTGTTTTTTTTCTATACAGCTGCATTTAGATTTGTTGACCTCCTGGTATCACCTGGGAAAACCCACAACTGAAAAAAAATCCACATAGAGATTGGATTTCTGTGAAAACAAGACTAACATAATTTTACTTTACAAAATAGTGAAATATAAGTAAAGAAAGACCATGCCATGCAAATATGACATAGCAAAGGCATGTACTGCTGTGATCTGTAAGAAATGTGTATAAAGGAATGTGAATACAAAAAGAAAATAAAAATTCCTTAGAGGGAAATTACTTCAGTGCAGAAATATTACCTAATTTACCTAAGTTCCACAACTTTCAAGATGTATTTTTATATCTCAGATGAGAAGCCTTACAGTCCCATTCTTCAAGGACAGAAGAACATATCTGGGGTGCCAGAAACATCTTTTATTGCTTCAATCAATATTATGAAACATTTTGATCTATAAAAATGTAATTGGCTATTAGTACACTGTTTTCTTGCAGTCTAAATAAGGCAAAGACTATGTTTATGTCTGCTTGGCAATTAAGTGGTTTCTTCTAACTTTTTGCCCATCTAGAGCCTTGACTCAGCTCTTCCTCATGCATCTGACATTGTCTGATCCTAGAAATTCCTCTGAATTGCCTCCTGTTTTATTATAGCCCACCTAGCCTAGCCAGGATCCAACAAAATACAAAGGCTTAATAAGTTTACTAAATTTAACACATCACCTGATATTCAGAAATGAACTAGAAAATTACTGTGACAGAGTGCCAGAGATTCTTCCAAGTCAGCAGGTGTTGAGGCATCATCACCATCCAATATTGCTCACATGGCTGATCAGAGGCTGGGTTTACTAGAATTGAATGGAGAAGAGTTGATCCCAAGAGACTGTGAAAAGGCAAGAAGTAAGAAGTTCTAAGTTACACAATTGCAAGATATATATTGGAGAATGTTATAATTTAGTTATTACATTGCTTCCACCTAAAGGCTAAGCCAACCTTATGGATAAGTTGAGATCTGTTGAAGTCAAGATTTTGAAGATCTATCATTCATGCACTAAGAAGGGCAATTGCTGGTATAGCTTGCCCTGCCAATGAAGATGCTTTGTGCTATTGGACCACAGTGCAACAGTGCTATCAGACCTGTGTACAAACCAGGAGGACTTTGCTGCTGTAATTTACAACTCTGTTTGAGACACTAAAGCACTTGGAAGCTGGATAAAGCCATAGCTCATTCCTGCTGTTGGCTGATCTGTTTGTATCTTTATTATTCTTCAAAAGCCTGGAGATTTCCTCTGGTTTAATCTATGAGATGGAAAATGTGGTCTCATCAAAACTCATTATTATTCTAACCACTAATGCTGTGGCTTGAAAAAGAAGTACTTCTTCCCTCTGGTTACATCATTTCAAGCCCTTTTCCTTTTTAAAAGGGTAGGTCATACAAGAGATAAAATCTTTGATACTGCAAAGCTGAATATTAACCTGTCCTTAGAATCTATTGCATCATCTGCAGTGAAAGTATTTGATAATTTCCAGTCACTTCATAGTTCTCCTCCAGCTGCTTATAGTCCTTTTGATAGTCATGAAGGAAATCTCCACTTAGTACTGAAGGCACTGAACAGAAATTACAGTAACTCTGAGTACTTACAGTCATACACTTCTAGCTGCTATTTATTTCCAATGTATTACTTACCAAGAATCTTTTATTGATTTCAAGTTTGCTTTAGTGGGAACAATCAGAACATGCCTTTTCAACAAAGCTCAGAAGAATGGTTAATAATGAAGTCTATTTCCTCACTAAAGCCTAGGAAAGCACTGTGGTTTTCTGGATAACCACCACTGCTCCTTGATGAATGCTGGTGCTGCTCTAACACATGTAGTTAGAGGTATTAAAGTACAAAAGTCCTGGAAATCACTCTCCAGAGACCTCTCTCCTTACCATCTCCTTTCCTTTGGAGGGATGTGGTGTTCCTGGAAGAGCTTGCAATCTCCGTGGCCTCTGAGTTCAGGGACATCAATGTTTTCTGGCCAGTGAATGAACTATAGCTCAGATACAAGGCTCATCTGAGCCACACTTGTATTCTGTGAATCCCAAAGCAGATCAAGAATACCAAAAATCTCACCTAGAACATTAGGCAATTTCAGAGGAAGAGCTTAAAAGAGAACCAAATACTGAAAAACTGATTTGTACAAGAATGATTTTCACATTAAAATAGGATAAATGGCAAAATAATGGTTATACGCTTAGTATATATAAGACACTCACTAAATAAATAGAGAGATAAATAAATAGACTGCACAGGGAGGGAGGAAGGAAGGAAGGAAGGAAGGAAGGAAGGAAGGAAGGAAGGAAGGAAGGAAGGAAGGAAGGAAGGAAGGAAGGGAGGAAGGGAGGAAGGAAGGAAGGGAGGAAGGGAGGAAGGGAGGAAGGGAGGAAGGGAGGGAGGAAGGAAGGGAGGAAGGAAAGGAAGGAAGGAAGGAAGGAAGGAAGGAAGGAAGGAAGGAAGGAAGGAAGGAAGGAAGGAAGGAAGGAAGGAAGGAAGGAAGGAAGGAAGGAAGGAAGGAAGGAAGGAAGGAAGGAAGGAAGGAAGGAAGGAAGGAAGGAAGGAAGGGAAAATAATGATCAATGTTGAGGCAAAAATCTACTTTTCCACAGGATACTGAAATATCTCTGAAATTTATGCAGTGATTGCATGAAAGCAATTATTTGCCATGCCATCCACCTGCATAAGCATGCCTGGACATAAGGAAGGTTCCATGCCTATGGCTTACAGAGACTTTAAATAATGAAACCTTTGTCTCCATCTTAATACAATAGGAGGGATATGAAATGGCACCAACAGCTTTCTAATGACATGCAATGAAGTTAAAACATTCTCAAGAATTATCAAGAGGAATTAAAAGAGAAGCAGACTTCAGTAGAAGGCCATGGTTAGAGTTATAGTTTGCCTACTACTGGATATGCCTACTATTATTAGAATTCTAATATTTCTCCTAAGCTTTGGGAATGCACAGTTCTGTCCCTCCCGCAACCTATTTCCCAGGGAATAACACAGAAATTAACTGCCTCAGCCAGAAAAGACTCCAGATTTGTTGTTACGGACACCTTTGGACAAGACATCTTTGAGAATTCCTAGATAAGTGCTTAACAAAGGTGTTGTCAGCCCCGTGAAAAAGTCACTCATTTTACATTCATTTATACAGATTCCTTTCTGTATGAAGTAGAACCATATTTTGTCTGTTAATGAAGACTGGCCACCCTGTAGTGGCTATACACAACTTACAGGTAAGGTATATAAGGCATCTGTCAGTAATAGAGTGAGAACTGGCTTTAACTCTTGGTTTCTTCCTCTAACAAATATGCCATGAGCCTGCCTACTAGCAGGGAATGTTTTGGTTGGAAAATGATAGGGACTGGTCTTGCAGCTTTGTTTTTCTCCCCTGTGCCCTGCTTTGATTCCAGGTATGCATAGCTCTGGCAATAATCATGGCTTTCCATAATACTTATTCCTTCAGCTCTGTACAACTGATATTGGAGACCATTGTTATATATTGTTGAACCATATCCATATTTGACTAAATTTGGTGCCTTGTGACTTAATCAATGTAAATTGCATGTAACAAATGGACATCCAGTTCTTTTCATTCCCCGTGAGTGGGACTGTTACCTGAGACAGAGATTTTTGGATAGAGTGTGCAGCCTACACTAAAAATGATGCTAGACTGGAAAACTCAGGAAGAGGTTGCAAGGATGATTAGAGGCCTGAATTTATTTTTTTTATTATTTTTTTTTTTTTTTGCAGTGAAGGATTTAGAAATTTGAATTTAGTTTGTTTAAACAAAAGAACTTAGCAGCAGATTTAATCAAAGCCCAGAAGTGCCTATGAGGGGAGATATTTCTGATGCCACATTAAGCTAGGAGGGAAAAGTTAATAAGAATCAGTGGTTAAAAGCTGATACTAGACAATTTAATTTTAGATACAAGCCTTAACTGTTAGCCTTGAGTAGGGAATTATTAGAAAAAAAAAAAAAAAGACTCCATTCTGTTAAGCCTCTAGACTTATCCTTTGTTTGGAAAATGATCATCCTGATACAGTAATTCCATGGTGAAAAGCTATTGCTTGTGTTTGCCAGGAGCTCAGTTCAGATCATATCAGTGTTTTGTCCTTAAAATTCACATCTCTGAAATGAGGCTTAGATCCTTTTGTGCACACCCAAACGAACAGAGAAGCCCAACTGAGGAGACACAGCTCAGATATTTAGTGGAAATGGAGAGGAAGGTGAAGCAATGTACCCCATGGCAAACTGTGGGTACCAAAATCAAGAATAAAAGCAGGCTTCCTGATTCTCAGTGTGTTTCTATATTTGTTTGGTCACAGAAGTTACTATTATCGTAACTGGGCATGTCAGAAAAGTGTTTTTCTAAAAACATTGATTTTTTTAGAAATAGTAAGCAAACATCTGAAGGATATTTCAAAATATCTGGCCAACACTCAAAAGTTCTGATATGTTGGGATTTGCAGTTTGCAGTCACTGTGCTCTTAGCAATTTTTTTTATATATTAATTTCTTTTTTTCCTGATCAGGGTGTCCACTTTGCCCATTGTTCTTTTCTTGTTCTATTCTTACTGAGTTACTTCAATATGTCAGGAAAATCCCACAGCCAGAGGTACCATATGGAAAATGTGTATGGGTCAGTGAGCCTGAGTATTAGAAGGAGAATAAAGAAAGGGAGGCAAATAAACTATGACATCAGGGAGCAAATTGGCAAGGTTTTAATCAAAACTGTGGCTCCACATGTATGTTATATATAATATATTTCTAAATATTATTAAAGCTGCACAGATATAGAATTCTTATAATAGCTAATGGTTTAGATATTAGTTATAAAACAGGTTCATATGTTATACATATGAAATTATATTCACATGACACATTAGCAGACCAACAATGAAGTATAATCTTCATAAATTCGTTTGTTGTTAGTGTCAGATGAGTAACCTGTAATTTTACTCCATCTGGAAAAATATTGCATTCAAGTTCCCATGTGAAGAAAGGTATCAATTACTAGATTGTTTCAATTATTTGCATGACAACATATTGCTGTGCAAGATCCTGTGGAATTCAGCATGAAATAGGACCAATGTACCATTAGGAACTGTCTTGAACCTGTGTAGGAAATAATAGGCAGGGTGTAACCCTTCTGCTTCAGGAGGCTCTGCACAGACAGCTCCACTTACAGGGCACAGACACTGTGCCCCCGTTCCCTTTTCCATCTGGGAGAACCCTGAGACTGAGACCCAGCATTAGCTTTATTTGGGGAGTTCTGTAACAAAAGAGGTTTGAGTATCATTGGGAGATTCTGTTAGTCTAGTTTAAAATTAGAAGTGAAGCTCTCCTGGAGAGACAAACCGGCAGGATAAGTTACCTCATTTCACACTAAGTCCTTTTCACCTGTTGCTCTGATGCTGTGGCTCTTTGGCATTTTGATCCTGGTGAGACAGAAGGATGCAAAAACACAGAAAAATGTAGTCATCTATAGAAGTGATTGAATTTCTTTTAGATTCTTACATTTCCTTTGCTACCTGAACGGTTTATTAGGTTAGTTGCCTGTCTTTAGTCTTTTGTTTTCTTGGATGAAGGTATTGAGGAATTTAATGGAGGAGGAACTAATGAGCCTGAAACCAGTAATTGTTCAGAGAAGAATTACTTTTGTGACAGAAAATGTTATGGTCCAGATCTCACAGTTCAAATTTACAATTAGCAATTGACTTTTTTTGTGACCAGAAATTCACTTAGGTCACCATCCTATTTCTTTGTTGCTTCCCTTCTCTTTTTCTTTTTTTCTGTGTCACCTACTGTGATGTGTGTATTTTGGGGTTAAGGCTGTCAAGGGCCTGCACAGAGACAGCCACATTTGAAACGAAAAGGAGAGGTCACAAAGGCTGAGCTCAACTGATGTGATTGAGCAACATGGACATCCTAACCTTCTCACTTCAGTGGATCTCCATCTGGTATATATAATGTTTCTGTACTGCACCTGTCCCAAGTAGCCTGCTACCTTGACTGAGGCCTGAAAAAACCTATCTGTGTAATATCAAAGCGCAATAACTGTGGTGTTCTGGATTAATTCAGGATAGTATTACATTCACATCATAATTTGTGCCAAATTGTTTAAATGGTATCCAAAAGCTTAAGGTTTCTGCAGTGTTGAAACTAAACTAGTTACCTTTTTAAAAATACATATATTTAGAAAACCAAAACAAGACAAAATTAAAAACTTTTGCGGAAAATTTAGTTTCTTAGCCATGAAGAAGGTAAAATTCACCAAGTGATCATTTATGTAAGAAAGATGGTTTTATCCAAACACTCTTCTTGTGAGAATTGAACAGCTTTTTATATATTATTCACTCTGACAACTCAGGCCTCTTGGGATTCTTTCTTATCTGATATGGACCTTAAATAGACATTTAGCCATTACGACAGTTCATTGGTCTGGAAGAGAGAACAGGTTAAGGTATCCTTTTTTACAGCAGCATATCAGTACAGGAATACCTTTTGGTATCAATCTGGTCTTACATATTATTAAAACCAGTGGTTTGGGAAATTGGAGGGCAAAGGAAAAGTTTTGATGGATTATGAATCTTTTCTGCTTCTCTGGGTAGGACTCATTTTACCTAGGTTTAATTATCTAACAGTTACGTGTACAGCTTCCTTGTAGAATCTGTGAAGGAGAGAAACATTAGACAACAAATCACTTCACCTCTCTCAAACCCCATTTTGGGATGGGAGCAGTAGTTTTTTATGGTGTGCCTGTTTATCTACAAGGAACAGGACAGCCAAAAGGAATATTTTAGGCCAGATACTTACTTTTTCAGTTAGACATAAACCATCATACCATGTTTTTCACCATTGTTCTTTTTGCATTTTTTTTTTACTTCTCTGATGAGAAAAGTATCCTGATATAAAAATTTCTTCCAATTAACTGATCATTCTGGACTTTTTTTTTTTTTTTGTTACAGTAAATTAAAACAAGAAAACCCATGCAGTATGTTAGGAGTGCCAAATCTGATAGTCTGATAGTGATGAGACTGCTGCAGCTCCATGTCCCCAGGTCCACCCAGGAGGAAGATTGAGGATTTGTTCCCATAAGCGTACACACACCGAGCATGTAGATACAACACATCTGTTCATGGCTGACCACATAAAGTGACACAGATGCATCAACCTATCACACAGACACATATGGCACCAGTGGCCTCAACCTGTTCCCCTCTCCAGTTGATTAGGATGAAGGTCTGTCGCTGGGAAACCTGACGTATGTGCAGTGTGGATCCTTCCAACAGATGTGAGCAACCCTCAGATCAGCTCTGATCATTCTAGCCAGCAGCTGCCTCTGGGTCCCAGTCTGCCCAGTTGCTGACACTTCGGCATAGGACCCCTACAGTGCTGCTGCCCCACTCCAGTTGCTTATGCATGTGAATGCAAATCCATGCAGGCACACACAGTATGGAGACCAGATGTTAGATGTTCATCCTACCTTGTAATTGGTCCTTGAAACCTCTGACCTCCAGGTGTCTCATGTGTAGAGATATGCACATGCAAAAGGGTCACTCAATTGATTCCCAGACCTTACAGTGTCTCTGGTAGCTGGCTTGGATCTTCTGGTTCCTCTGGTTGCCAACTGGCAGGCCTTCTGGTATCTCAGCTTCTTACCTACTTGCCACCAAGTCCTGCTTAATGATGTCAGCCACACACTGATACATATATCCACACTGTACATACATACTCCAGTGTTGCCAGTTGCTATCCAGAAATATGGGCCTGTGATGGTCCCATTCCAGTTGCTGACCATTGTGCTTCTGGGCTCCTTTGAGTGTGTGATCCTTGAATCATATAACCTAACAATAAACATCAGCATTGCTTTTTCCAGTGTGTTTTATGGATTTTATATATAAAAATGACTTAATTTCTCAGTAAGAAGTAGCTGTTTCTGGCATGAAATGTGTCATCTGTTCAACAGAGCATGACTCCTTCTATAACCAGATACCGTAATGCCACACTAAAAATGCACAGACTATTGGCTAAATACCCAAAGGCCAAATCTGACCTAGACAACATGAGTAAGATTATTTGAAAAAATGTCCTGTGATCCTAGGTGACTTCCAATTTCACATCTCTTATTAAAAAAACATCCTCCTCAGCAAATGTTGCCAAAGACAGAAACTGATTTGATTTCTAAAATCGTATTTAGTGTGTTTGAGGAATGGATGTTCTCAGATTTCCACAGTGATGAAGGACCATGGTATTGATATTAACTCCATATTTGTAAGAGCACCAAATAGAATTAAAAGCCCATATCAGATAACTGAGTGCAAAACTGTCATGTTGGGAAAGTACTGATCTTCAAAAGCATAATGTACTTTAGCAGTGAATAAAATAAGCTATTTACCTTAATTTGAAAAATGCTATTGTTTTCACGTTTCCTGGTGCTGCTTCCAATGCAAGCACAATGGTAACTGAGATTCAATGAAGGCCTGATTTCATAGCTTCACAACTAGGTCTTGAAATTATAATTTATTTGCTAAATAGGCTATGTGCTAGTATACTGGTTGAAGATAATGTTCCAGCAGTCAAATAAAAAAAAAAAAATTGAATGTCTTTGCACATCAGCTTTTTACACTTCTGTAGTAAATATTATTCATAGGATCCATTGTAATTTTTTGTCTCTGGTTAAGAGACAAGTGCTGAACAGCGAGCAGTGAATGACAGGAGAAATTACTGTTTTATGCTAAATGATTTTTAAAGTAGAGCCAGAAACAATGCAGAACTACTGAAAATAAAGTCTCACAGAGATTATGTTAACTGAAATTTTATTTTAAAAAGATTAATTGTGGTTTTTTTTCTCACTGAAATACCATAGTTACCATAAAAGTGAAGCAATAAACAAAATCTAATGGCTGATCCTATCTTGTATAACTTGATAGTCTTTTCATAACAAAAATATTACATGAATTTTCATGTATAAGAAGATGGATGTGATTATGGTAAAACAAATTGAGTAAGCAAGATACGATCAATACACTTGGAGTGCAAAAGCTCCAGAGAACTGGAAGATGGTGAATGCAAAACCAACGGATCTTTCAAGGGAGACTCCAGGGACTGTAGAATAATGTGCAATATCCAGTAAGACCTCTAATGAAGAGTAGAATTAATGGACATGTGCATAAAAAGTGGGTGTGTGCCAATGTATCTTTCAGAAAAGAATTCATACTTCTTATACCTACTTGGGTACTTTGAAGAATCAATAAATAAGTGAATTTATTAACATATTTATTTGGACTTCCAAAATATATTAAATAAAAATGCCAAAGAAAGGCATTGAGGAAACTCACCAAATACTCTTACCAAAATTAAGCTGCTGTAGTATAAAATGGAAGTTCCTTGTATGGTGGAATAATTTGTCAATTGCTAGGAAAAGGGGGATAGCAGTAAGCAATAAATCAAACTTATGGCATGAGTAGGTCAGCAGTGGAGTTCCCCGGTGTCTGTCCTGAGAAAGGGATGTCAATAATGAGTCAACAAGTTTGCTGATGATACAAAGCCATGTATGGTAGGGAAGATAGGGCAGCTGATGGCTTCTGGAAGATACTACAACATGGAATAATTAAGCAATGAAATGACAGATGACATTCACTGCAAATAAATTTAAAGTGGTGCTCAAGCAGTAATACAGTCCAAATAATACATAGAAAATGGTTGGGTTTGAGTGAACTGTTCTCACCCAGGAATGAGACCTGGGGTTACAGTATATAATTCTATGAAAATTTTACCTTAATGATAAGCAGTGTCAGTAAAGGAAACTGAATATTCAGAATTACAAGAAAAAAAAAAAAAAGAAAATAAAGAACATCATTATGCCACTGTACAGGTCATCAGTGCATCCACAGCTTATGTAGGGTATGATATTCTCACTCCTCCCCAGTTTTTATCTTAAAAAAACCCAGGGTAGAAATACAGAGTTCTAGACGAGCAAAAACAGTGATAGTGATCAAAGGTCTGGAACAGGTTCTGCTCTCACATTTAGAGGAAAGTTTTTCAAACTGGAAATAGACAGTGCAGGAAATATTAATGAGACCTATAAGCCACAAATGTCCTAAAGAAGGTGGATGGGGATCAGCTGTTTGCTGTCCTTTTCAGTACAAACTCAAAACACCTGATGGAAATGAACCTAAAGGAAACTAAGAAGTGGCAAATTGAAAAGAAGTTAAGAAGAGCAGCTTTCATACAGGATAAATAATCTTCCCAGGCTACTATTTACAAGGACAGCTGTCTGTTTCTGGAACTCACTGACTCATAAACAGTTGGAGCCAAGGAGAGTATTAGAATTTACTGCCCAATACCACATCCCAGATAGTCACTGTTGGTCACTGCTATGAATAGAATAGTGGAATAACTCTATCTCTGTTCTGACACAGTATGACTATTTTTATATCATTATCATCAGATCCAACCTCCTGCAGGCTGTGCTTAGCACAAAGAGGAAATTTTTTTTCTTTGGAGACAATGCATTAGAGTGATTTAAAAATAGATGAAGTATCCAAGGAGCTGACTTGAAAAAACTTTAAAATACACTGAGAAACATAAAAACTTACCAATATGTATGGATGTTTTGAGGGTGCTAAATCATCCAACTTTCTTTGCAGTATTTCCTCCCCATTCAGAAAAAAAAACAAAAACCCACACCTGTTACTTAGGAAAGCCAATAATGAGAGTTCATATAAATGCAACAGGTTTCTCCAGTGTTCTGTGAAGTGACTAAAGTTGCTGCACACCAGTTGTGCTTCTGCAGTTGTTGTTAAGGGCTCAGTTCAGTCAACTGAATGCAAGATCCTAGTGCTATTTGAAATGGGTCATGGTATCTGAGACATCTTCATGGGTCTGGCAGGAACTTTAAATCAAAGACTGTGGTACAACAAATTCCACTAGACACCAATGTTTAACTGCAAAGTAACTGTGTATCTGCACCTAAGTCTTCCCTTGTGAGGTGATGTGACTCAGCCCAAAGCACCAGTGAAACAACATGATCTCACTTTTTATGTCATGAATTAAGAACATGTAAAAGGACATTCACTGAAGTTCTGCTTTCTCCATTTCTTTTAAGCTGCCACATTGGTCATATCTCAAAAAAAAAAAAAAAAAAATCACAAAATGAAATCCAGGCTTATTGTCCATCACCAAACAACTCTGTCACTCTTCTTTTTTCATTCTTTTCCTCAATACCATCTGATTTTATTTCTATAATGTGATAGAATGTGTACAATCCATTTGTTAGGAAAAGGGTAATAGTTCTTTATCAGTTCTTTAAGGGACCATACAGGCACAGAAGTTATTTTTTTGTTTGCTAATAGAGATACATCTCAGTAGAATATCAACTTCAAAGAAACAATCAATCATGAGAACTGGTCTTAGATTTAGTGTTTCACCAAATGGAATTGTAAGGAGAAAAATCTTAGGGAGCCATAATTAAATTTAATGAGACTAAGCATCTGAACACTACTCCACCCTGGAAACAGCAGCAAGATACAACTGTGTCACTGCCAACAATCAAGGTATAAAAATATAATATAGTCTTTATTCTTCTGAAGTGACTTAATCTTTTTGGTAAGAGCTTTCCTTCCTTCCTTCCTTCCTTCCTTCCTTCCTTCCTTCCTTCCTTCCTTCCTTCCTTCCTTCCTTCCTTCCTTCCTTCCTTCCTTCCTTCCTTCCTTCCTTCCTTCCTTCCTTCCTTCCTTCCTTCCTTCCTTCCTTCCTTCCCTCCTTCCTTCCTTCCCTCCTTCCTTCCTTCCCTCCTTCCTTCCTTCCTTCCTTCCTTCCTTCCTTCCTTCCTTCCTTCCTTCCTTCCTTCCTTCCTTCCTTCCTTCCTTCCTTCCTTCCTTCCTTCCTTCCTTCCTTCCTTCCTTCCTTCCTTCCTTCCTTCCTTCCTTCCTTCCTTCCTTCCTTCCTTCCTTCCTTCCTTCCTTCCTTCCTTCCTTCCTTCCTTCCTTCCTTCCTTCCTTCCTTCCTTCCTTCCTTCCTTCCTTCCTTCCTTCCTTCCTTCCTTCCTTCCTTCCTTCCTTCCTTCCTTCCTTCCTTCCTTCCTTTCCTTCCTTCCTTTCCTTCCTTCCTTTCCTTCCTTCCTTTCCTTCCTTCCTTTCCTTCCTTTCCTTTCTTCCTTCCTTCCTTTCCTTCCTTTCCTTCCTTTCCTTCCTTTCCTTCCTTTCTTTCCCTCCCACCACCTTCACCAAGAAAGCATTGTTGGGTCACATGCTAACAAGTTAGCAACATGCAACTATTGCAGGCCCAGTCACAGTGACACATTTTTCCAGCCAAGGATGAACCTTCTGAAAAAAAGCTTTTCAGAGGTAAAAAACTTGAGAGGCATGAGTTGCTTGGTATCTTACCTTTCTGCCTCACATACACCAGATGGTTGTATTGATCCAGTGGAGATAAGATAGGAATCTGTCATCACTACATTGCCAATCCAAGGGAACTTCACGTCCTTTTTACTAAAATTGTGACTGGCCACTGAATAGAACTGCCAGCCATTCCAGAAGGCACCTCATTTTTGCTGCCAACACAGCTTCTGCAGGTGCAGGGGATCAGTATCTTCCAAATGAGATATAATTTGAAAATCAGAACCAGTGTTTACACTGAAATCTGCAACCGTAGGACATTTTTCTAACCCCATAGTCATACCACATTCAACGGAGATGACTCCCCTAAAGGCTGATCTGAGATGGCCAATGAGGGTAGGAATGGGTAGAAACTAGAAAGCAGCCTTATGGAAAAGGACCTTGGGGTCCTGGTGGACAACAAGTTATCCATAGGACAGCAATGTGCCCTCGTGGCCAAGGGAGCTGATAGTATCCTAGTAGGCATTAAGATCAGTGTTGCCAGCAGGTCGAGGGAAGTTCTTCTCCCCCTCTACTCGGCCCTGGTGATACCTCACTTGAAGTATTGTGTCCAGTTCTGGGCTTCCCAGTTCAAGAGGGACAGGGATATGGAAAGAGTCCAATGGAGGGCTACAAGGATGATTAAGGGTCTGAAACATCTGTCATACAAAGAAAGGCTGAGAGACCTGGGGCTGTTTAGTCTTGAGAAAAGAAGACTAAGAGGGGACCTTATTAATGTCTATAAATATCTGAAGGGTGGATGTCAAGAACGGGCCAGTCTGTTTTCAGTGGCACCCTGTGATAGGATGAAAGGAAACAACACCAAATTACAATACAGGAAGTCCACCTCAACATGAGGAAAATCTTCTTTACTGTGAGGGTGCTGGAGCACTGGAGCAGGCTCCCCAGAGAGGTTGTGGAGTCTCCTTCTCTGGAGAACTTCAAGACCTGTCTGAAAGTATCCCTGTGTGATCTGCCCTAGGTGTTCCTGCTGCAGCAGGGGGATTGGACTTGATGATCTTCAGAGGTCCCTTCCAACCCCTATGATTCTATGATTCTATGAATGGGAAAAATCCATAATGGTTCTTACATGTTAGTTCACTTTCCTCTGTGAAAGACAGATACCAAAATTCACAAGTCATTTCCTGTTGCTGTCAAGGACTGTATAAGAACATAGTGGGACCTTTAAATGTGACTTGAAGAGCATACTTTGGAGTAGGTTGACGTTAGATAAAGCACCATAGTATCCTCCAGTAACATATGCATTAGAGTACAGTGGTAGCAATGCATTCACTGTCCTATTTTCTTAATCCTCTTTCATTTGGAGCTGTGGCGTGGGTGGAAATCAAGATTAAAAGATAGGAATCTAGATAACTGTGCATAGCTAAGCTCTGAAAATATTAATTTTTGTCTTTGAACTGTGCTAGTCATGGTGAGGAGTAAATTAATGCAGGATTAGAAACATTATTTTATACAAGATGTGATACAGGGCCAAATTGAAAAGACCTATTTCCTGTTAATTGAACCACACAGCTCATATTGTTCAAAAATACTGATTTAAGAAGTAGAACTGCAAATTACATAATATTTTGGTCTGCTTATGTTTAATTTTAATTAGCTGGAGACATACTAATTTGACAAGTATTTCACAACACAGAACTTGTAAAGGGAGAGTTGAAGGTTATGTTTCATTTGTAGACTATATTTAAGCATTAAAAAATCTTAAGTATATACTTCAGCCTTACAACATAAAACATTTGAAACACTTCACTGTAGGCTTCTTATCAAACAATGTTTTTGCTTGGCACAAAATTATTGGCTAAATATTTCAAAACTTCACCACTACATACTTTAACAAACATAATTGGTCATTTCATTTTTGTTTCAGTCTGAATTCTAGGAACAATAGCAATGCAGTGGAATGCAGCTCACCTAACATCAGCATGCTAGGGGGATTCATCCCATGCTAAGCAGAGTCTCTAACATAAAATAGTCTTTGGAGGTAAAAAAATGTGACTTCAGTGATGAAGGAAGAAGCCTAAGTGATTACTTAAAATTTAACATTTTAGTTTTGTTTTGAGCGATAAACTGAAAAAATAAAAACGTAATTGAAAAATGTGAAGGTGAACCTTTTAGGTTACTGATACAATTTTTGTTCAGGCAAATAACTTTCCACATTATATTTGCTTGCTAAAGAACCAAAGGAGGGATGTTCCTATATAATACCAAGATATTGCTATCTCACAGATATTAAATATATGTTACAAGTAATAGAAAATACAGAATTGGAGGTGACACATTGGATGACGTAAGTAGTTGAGTATGATCCCTTGGTATCTTCAATATCTATGTGAGAAATATGAAGATAAATATTTTATTCCATTTTCTGTCCTACATTTATTAATAGCTAATTTTCCTTCCATTTGATTTGCTTCTACTATGTATATCTGTTGCTCTTCTTTCCTTCAACAATGGTACTTAAAATCATTAATAAATCCCCAGCACTTGTGCTTCTCTGATTGATTGTTCTGCTCTGGAGAAGAGCAATTTTTCCATACTAAGGCTTTGCTTGCTTAAGACTTTAAAGAAATCTTTAGAACTAGGTTGGCTCACTTTGATCTCGAAGGTGTCCCTGGCCATGGCAAGTGGGTTGGCACTAGATGATCTTTAAGGTCCCTTCAAACCTAAACCATTCTATGATTCTATGGAAGGATCAACTTCTAGGGGTTGCAGCCCCATGATTGAGAACTGATTCTAGGAAAAAATTGTCTTCAAGATACATCTGAGAGAGAGACAGCAGAAGAAAGCCAGTATCTTAGTCCAGTCAATCTCACACAGAGCTGTGAGAAAGGAAAGGTTGTGGGTTTCATGAAATATCCACCTGGTAGTTGAATATAGTGAAAGGAATGGGAATAGGAAGCACTAAGTTGCCTGAGAAGGCTGCTGATAAAAGAAGACCTGATTGGGAATTTTGGAACGTTTTCCAGGCTGCTATTTCTGTTTTTCAATTATACAATCAAATCTAATTAACATTTTCAGGTTTAAGTCGTGGAAAGCCATCATATTTTTGTACTCTTTGAAGTCACCACATTTTGAATACTTCAGGGTGAATCGCTTGCCCTTTCTCATGCTGTAGGTTGTGCTTAATATCACAGTGTTCAGATACTGACAATTGTTCTCAGAGAAGGGAGATCCTTGAACTTTTCTGTAGGGAATTTAATTTTTTAAACACAATTCTTTGAGCAGCCATGTGATTAAGATTAGAGAATGAATCTTGTAAAAAAATGACAAAGTGTTCATCTGAAGATAAAGTTTACACAAAAGTTTCCAGATAATTTTGCACTTTAAGGAATCACTTTTAGTTAAACTCAGCAAGTCTTTTAACAATGACCAGTAAGTTAAACTGTTTTCTTTTTAATGCATAAATGCTTTCTTTTTATGCATATATGCTATGCATATAGCATAGGAAATAATGCAAAAGTATGCAAAAATTATTAACTTCACTAACTGATGTTGTCTTCTTGGAGAACAGCTCTTAGATAGAAAGTTTGAGGTATGACTAAAGATTTGATGAAGGTCTGACAGCTGTTGCGGGAGGTGAAGTCTTAAAACCTTTCTCACAGTAAGTAATATTGCTTGATTAAGTCAGTCAGTACAGCCAGGGAGCTGGAAAAGCCATGTCTGTTGACAGTAGAGCAGAACTGAGAATGTGAAGATAGAGCAGGATGTTTGGAAGATGAGAAGAGCTGCAGGGGAGCTGTGATAGGAAAAGGAGCAGAATTGACAGTTTAGCCTCATCTTGGTACAAGCTGAAACTATTCATCTGCTAATACAAACAACAGAACTGTGTTGTGGAGCAACATCAAGGATATATGAGAACTGGCATTTTCTTCAGCTTCTGAATCTCAGTTTCCAAGAGGTTTTCAGATAACCTTCTAAGGCTTCCAGGATGTCTCTCAAAAAATATCGCTGTCTGGTTTTTCATATCTTGAATTAGTGGAAAACTGTCATGGTGAGATCCTTTACAACTGATGACAGATGGGCAGTATAGGGTTTGTCTGTACTTGCATTTATTGGGGGGAGCAGGGGGGAAAGAAAAAAAAGAATCTGTTGTTTACTAAAATATTTTAGATCAGCTTTTCTAAATTCATGCACATATGTATCTTCTGATACCAAAACGATGTTTGTTTTTTTCTGATATGACCATAACTAAATGTGGAAAATGGTTTATACTAGGTCAAAATAAGAACAGATTGGCATAATCTAGAACGACCATGAGATTATGAGTGAATGTTAGTCTTATCCAAAAATAAAATTTCTGTGTAAACAAGCTGTGAATTTCTCAAGGGAGTTCTGTTTGGAACAGTTCTGTCTGGAGTGGTTCCCTGCTCTGGGCATGTTAGGGATACATCTACAGTAGCAAGATATGTTTGTGGTCATGCCATGCCCATAATTCTAAAGTAGTTTACTTTCAATATGAGTGGCTGCTTACAAACCAGCTGTTGGAGATGTGGCCTGTGATAAGTCCTTCATGCCTCAGAATTGTTGCAATGCAGCTAGTTGGTGATGGTCAAAATGGCACCAGTGACCTCTCCAATGGCTTAGCAGTGTAGATGATTGCCTGCCAGTACTTAATACACTGTTATAGACACAGCTTTAGAGAGCTAAGGTCATACAGAATCAGATCTGTGGTAAAGAGCATTTGTGTGGCCTGCAAGAAGCATTTCCAGAGTTGCAGATAACAGCACCAGTGTTTGGAATTGAAAACAGTAGAGGCAAGATGTGGCAGATCACATCCATTGTCTCAACCCTCTGGGAAGCAAAGCTAAAATTACATTGAAACAAGATTGCTTTCTTAGTTACTGATATTCAGGAACCTCACTCACCTCCCAGGAGCTACATCCTGATGCTGGACAAGGAATAGACAATGAAGCAGGCCATACTTAATGAAAAAAAAATTCAAACCTTTCTACCAACAACTTCTTTTTGAGCTGCCTACACTGTCTGAGTGTTTTAAGTGGTGCCTGCACAAGAAGGGAATGTAGATATTGTACATTTCACACAATTCAGTGTAGCAGGGACCTGGAAAGCAGCAATGCCAACTGTAACTGTTTCTGTGTAACTGGGCAAGAAGCATTGCAAGGTGATGCAGTGAGGCAAAGCCCATGGGGCTCTTCTGTCAGGTCTGCTTTACTGGCAGGAGGAGACATCATCCACATGAAAAGGGATGTGTGTGGTCAAGAAGTTCGACTAGAACTTTCACATGTAAATCAACTATACCCCAAATAAGAATATATTCAGAAAAGTCACACCTTCTTGGCTACCCACCATAACCTGTTCATGCTGCTGAAGTGTAAAGACTACAGGCTGATATGAGAGGTTTGGAAATATGTAAAGGTTTTCTCCTCAAAAAATGAGGACAAATTTTACTTCTGTGCAAACTCTATCTCCTCCAGTAGGTTTCAGGATCGTTTCCGGCTTTCATAAAAGCTGTGAAAAGCAAGCAAAGCAGAAGGAAGAGATAATATCCAGGCACTGTGCACCCTGCAGACCACAGAACAAAGTAGAAGCATATATTTTCAGTAATTACTTCTTTCACTGCTTCAGTATTGCAAGCTGTTACTCTGGTTTCTGCAAAGTAAGCAATTTGTCTGACAGTGTCAGAACAGCCATCACAGACAGAGCAGTGCAGCTTTTCAACCAGGCCTGCTATCCCAGCTGGTTTTGTTTCAGACAGCAAACTGCAGTGCGGCAGAGAAACTGCTCACACACCATGATGGTCACAAGCATCAGTCAGTCAGTCCTTTATTTAGGGTTACATAGCATTCTTATCCTTTTCTCTCCTGTCCATGTGCCTTATGCCTCCTTCCCATTGGTTAACAGCTTCTGTTCATGCGTTCTATCTTATTTTATGATAGGCTACAAGTTTCTAACATTTTCTTACAAGAATATCAACACACATCCCTATCTCTCATCCCTTCTTTTCCCACAAACTTGTTTACCTCTAACTGTCAAGGGCACAGCTGTAGTTTGTCGAGATCAAGGCCACCCGCAGCCCATAGCTGATCTCCCACACTGCAGTTTGCTGGAAGGCAGTTTGTGCAATTTACCCAGCAAAGAGACTTCACTCACAGCACATCACCACCTTTCCACTGCCAGTCAAAAGTCAACACTGAACCAGCAGTTGCGAAGTTGAAGACTCTGTTAAAGAAAGCTGTAAGCATAATAGAACAATCTATGGTAGAAACACTATCACAAAGTGTATTAATTAACAGGGACTTTGTTCAATATCTAATGTTGAGAAACTGTTGTTTTGCTGCTTGTAATTTCATTAGTTACAGAAATAACAATGGAAAAAATGCAGAACAAAGGAAAGACAGAGAAAAGAGGAAGACCTTTCAGATGTACTCTGTGGAGGACCTCAAGAATAGACTGTTACCTGAGAAGAATAAACAGCATGCAAGACAATTGTGTAACAAGGCTGTGAATGGGCATTTAATTCACTCAAATACCACTAGAAAACAAATGTGGAGATGGTAAAATATGCACCCAATTAAACTTCAATTACAAGACATGAGCAAACACATGAGGGGCTGATGATAGATATGAGAAAGCACTTAAAGTTTGTAATTTACTTTAGGACAAAGGCAAGTCTCCACAGAATCAGAAAGGCTCTCCTTGACACCAACATCAAAATGCCTTTATTATACATAAAAGTTTTTGGGCAGTGCTGAGGTGTGAAAGGACAGCCTTTCCAGAAGCTTTCCTACTGCCATGAAAGTAAAAACTAGGATAATAAAAAGAAGGGTTAGTGCTAATGGTTTGTAATATAGACACACACACTACAAACTTTATTATCTGAAGTGCATATGAGGAGCTACGCATTAAGATACAGAGTTTCCACAATTAGAAAAAAAAATGCAATTACAGAGAAGGACAGAGAGAAGCATTCAGTGTATTACAACAATATTTTGAGAGAAAAGGTTGAATGCTTAACTGTCTTGGCAGTCTTATTTCCACTGTCAACTTGAAAACCAAGCAGATGGACCCTAAAATATTTAAATTAGTGGCAGCTACCATTAAATTGATTAAACATTTGGGGAAACAAACCAATGTTTTTACAATGACTGTGCTTTAAAAGCTAATAACTTCTTGCAGTATTTGAAGAACAAAAGCTTTTTTAAGATGGTTCTATGTTTATCTTTTAATCTGAGATTATGAAGAAAATGTGTCAGGTAGTGGCTGGCATACCAGTTTCCTAATGAGGTCATTGATATGTTTGTTACCAGATTCTTTGAGTGAAGCCATGTCAAGAAGCTCTGGAACTCATAGAGAGGGAGTCAAAAGTGACAGGGTAACTGACAGCTCTGACAAGTGACTGTAGAACACACTACACTGTACTTTGCTGTGGGAAAATGACCTAAACCTTACTGTTAATTTGAATACCCCTTAGCAGCATGTGCTTCTCCACAGTGCTATAATATCAAAAAGGTTAGTAGAAAGTGGAGCTACTTCCACTGCAAGACTGGATTGCACCACAGTTCCACCATGTCCAAGTAAGGGAGCTGAGAGACAGTGGTCATTGTGCAGACCATAAACACCAGCCAGCTTTCTCCTTTCTGTTCATGTAATGTTTCATTCTCTTCCTCAACACATTGCCAACTTTTTCTCTGAAGTCAGGATAAAAAAAAATTCCTTCTTTTGTATTCACAGTGGGAATGATCTCAAACAGAAACACTGCACGTGAACAAGTATTAAAAGGAAAGCCTCATACATGGAAGGAGCACAGACATAAAGAAAGGTAAGTAAAAATTGTAACAAAAGGTAAAAGGGCCATGTTAAGGTTCTTCTCTTTTTCTCTGATTTTGTATCTAAAACAAGCTTACATAAGACTGTGGGGGTGTTTGTTTACATGTGGAGGTGTATTTTACTTCATGCTAAGCTCTTTCCAAAGAAATCACCTAAATTTGATATTTGGAATCTTTGATTTGATGGTCTCCATATCTACTTGCTTTTTCTCTTGCAGTCTTTCCACAGGGATGTTTTCACTGGTATCACTAAACCTTGATTTAGGCTATGAAATCATATTTTGCTCTCCAGTCTATTTACTGATATTTTATTCTTTCTATGGAGATAAAACTATTATTGTCAAGCATGTCTGAAAGCATTTTTTGCCTGAGGGTGTTTGTCTGTTACACAAGGGAGGGAACAGGAAGAAATGATGCTCTTATGGACCTAAGCATTTAATCTGTTGAAAAAAATGTAATTAAATGCAAGTGCTAAGCACTTCTGTTACGATATTATCCCTACTACTAGTTAAACATGTAAGCAATATGGAGCTTCACTGTTTCATACCTAAGGAGAAAAGAGGTCTGGCTTGAGGTCTGCTTTCAAGGTGAGGTTGAAACTCAGAGGTAATGGTAATGAAACATTAGCTCAAAAGGAGGCACCATGCTGGGAGCTTCCTAGAAAGAGGAGGTCACAGGGATCTGGGGTAGATCTGAGGTGGGGAAAGATGGGCCCCCAGGAGATGCAAGTGTTTCTCTGGCAAAACTAGCAAGAAGGTCCACATCAATATGTTCTGGATTAGGACCTATCACAATCACACCATATGTAACAGCAACAAAAAAAATAAAATACGAATGTAAAGGATTTTTCAGGTCCTATACTAGTGTTTTTACTAATATGCTGGCATTGGTAAAAAAATCTCATCTTTAGCTGACTTAGGTAGGTACAGTTTTTTAAGATTACGATGACCTTGAATCTCCTGGTACTTCATTATTAAAAGAGGATTAACAACACTGTAATGATCAGCGAGTAGAAAGGTATCTGATACAGACACTGGGAGATGTCCATGTACAGAGTGTCCCTGCCCAGGCCCTGGCAGGGGCTGCAGGGGCCTCTGTGAGGAGAGGCCAGGGCTGCCCCATGCTGGACACAGCCGGTCCCAGCCAGTCCCAGCCGGCTCCAATGGCCCCAAGGAGAGCAGGGAGAGGCCCCAAGGAGGCTCCAATGGAAGCCAAGGAGGGAGCAGCAGCAGAGGGAGCCCGAGGCAGGGCGCAGGAGCAGGAGGGCAGGAGGTGCTGCAGGCCCGGAGCAGGGATCCCCTGCAGCCCTGCAGAGACCCCGCTGGAGCAGAGACCCACCCTGCAGCCCGGGGAGGGCCCCAGGCCGCAGCAGGGGGATCTTTCCTGCAGGAGCTGTGGCCCTGGAGGGCCCATGATCTTTTCCATCCTATTTTCTCCCCCTGTCCTGCTGAATAGGGGGATGAGTGAGCATCTGGGTGGGAGTTTGGCCCTTTGCCATGGCTAACTCTCCATGATCAGTCTAGAAAGTTCTAATGAAGTTTTCCTGAAGCAATTTATGAGATGTTAGATTGAAATCCATGCAGCAAGCCCCCTTTTTAGATTGACTGAATCTTAAAAAAAAAAACAAACCCATTTTTTATCTACATAGGCTTTCCTGGCCTCTTTTTATTGCAGAAAACTAAAACATTAAATTAAGTAACATCACAGCCTCCCTTGAAACCACTGGTTGAGTTGTGTTTCCCACTGTCTTGCTTAACCTCAGGATAGTCTGCTTGTCAAAGTTCACTGGACAAAATTCCTCAACGCCACTGAATTTCCATTTCCCAAAATAGTTTGTGCAGTTTAAATGTATACCCTCTGGATACACACCAGTGACAGATGCAGGAGGTGGATACTTCCTAGTCCTTGAAAATCTCCACTGCCAGAAGCTATGTTGCTGTATTTGCAGCACTGTGTTGGCTACATGACAAAATGGTTGGGGGCTTGCTACAGATCTTGGCTTCCAAGGGCATGGCTTTCAGCTTCTCAGAGCTATTGAAGACGTGTGCTTTCTCTCGCTCTTCCAAAATGTGTGTAGATCGACTGCATCGTTTCAAAAAATACGTCAATATCGGACAAGAGAAAATGGTTTTTTTTATTCATTTTCTTTCTTGCTTCCTCCAGTTGCTCCGGTTCCTGGGGCCAGCCCACTTGGTCTGCCATGCAGGGGGGGGACCGGGGCCGGCCCCGCTTCTTGGCTTTCCAGCTGCAGTGCTTGACAGGCATCCAGGGAGTGCGCGGGGCTGGAGCTGCTGGGGTCAGCCATCTTGGTCTCCCATCCAGGGCCTGAGCAGGGCCGGTCCTGCTTAGCTTCATGGCCGGAGCTCTTGACGGGTACTACCGCACGTCTTGCGGGTTCCCACTCCCCCTGGTGCCAGCACGGCCTTTAGCCCTCTCGCCCCGGCCCCTGCCCCCCCTCCTCTGCCTTTCCTCACAGCCGCCAATCCCCCCGCCCTGGGGACGGACCGCCTTCTCCTGACACCCACTGGACACCCAGCCGAGCCCTTCCCAGTGTCCCGGAAACGCCTCACCCGCTGCCCTCTCCAGACGCAGCCTCACGATGGACGGACCAAGGGCACCCAGGTGCCTGTCGCTGCCGCCTCTGCTCTTTGGGAAGGCAAATGCAAGAGGGCACCCGCACACGTGCTTGCCCGGCTGCCTCCTACTCTGACACCTCCACTGCCAGAAGCTATGTTGCTGTATTTGCAGCACTGTGTTGGCTACATGACAAAATGGTTGGGGGCTTGCTACAGATCTTGGCTTCCAAGGGCATGGCTTTCAGCTTCTCAGACCTATTGAAGACGTGTGCTTTCTCTCGCTCTTCCAAAATGTGTGTAGATCGACTGCATCGTTTCAAAAAATACGTCAATATCGGACAAGAGAAAATGGGTTTTTTTATTCATTTTCTTTCTTGCTTCCTCCAGTTGCTCCGGTTCCTGGGGCCAGCCCACTTGGTCTGCCATGCAGGGGGGGACCGGGGCCGGCCCCGCTTCTTGGCTTTCCAGCTGCAGTGCTTGACAGGCATCCAGGGAGTGCGCGGGGCTGGAGCTGCTGGGGTCAGCCATCTTGGTCTCCCATCCAGGGCCTGAGCAGGGCCGGTCCTGCTTAGCTTCATGGCCGGAGCTCTTGACGGGTACTACCGCACGTCTTGCGGGTTCCCACTCCCCCTGGTGCCAGCACGGCCTTTAGCCCTCTCGCCCCGGCCCCTGCCCCCCCTCCTCTGCCTTTCCTCACAGCCGCCAATCCCCCCGCCCTGGGGACGGACCGCCTTCTCCTGACACCCACTGGACACCCAGCCGAGCCCTTCCCAGTGTCCCGGAAACGCCTCACCCGCTGCCCTCTCCAGACGCAGCCTCACGATGGACGGACCAAGGGCACCCAGGTGCCTGTCGCTGCCGCCTCTGCTCTTTGGGAAGGCAAATGCAAGAGGGCACCCGCACACGTGCTTGCCCGGCTGCCTCCTACTCTGACACCTCCACTGCCAGAAGCTATGTTGCTGTATTTGCAGCACTGTGTTGGCTACATGACAAAATGGTTGGGGGCTTGCTACAGATCTTGGCTTCCAAGGGCATGGCTTTCAGCTTCTCAGAGCTATTGAAGACGTGTGCTTTCTCTCGCTCTTCCAAAATGTGTGTAGATCGACTGCATCGTTTCAAAAAATACGTCAATATCGGACAAGAGAAAATGGTTTTTTTTATTCATTTTCTTTCTTGCTTCCTCCAGTTGCTCCGGTTCCTGGGGCCAGCCCACTTGGTCTGCCATGCAGGGGGGGACCGGGGCCGGCCCCGCTTCTTGGCTTTCCAGCTGCAGTGCTTGACAGGCATCCAGGGAGTGCGCGGGGCTGGAGCTGCTGGGGTCAGCCATCTTGGTCTCCCATCCAGGGCCTGAGCAGGGCCGGTCCTGCTTAGCTTCATGGCCGGAGCTCTTGACGGGTACTACCGCACGTCTTGCGGGTTCCCACTCCCCCTGGTGCCAGCACGGCCTTTAGCCCTCTCGCCCCGGCCCCTGCCCCCCCTCCTCTGCCTTTCCTCACAGCCGCCAATCCCCCCGCCCTGGGGACGGACCGCCTTCTCCTGACACCCACTGGACACCCAGCCGAGCCCTTCCCAGTGTCCCGGAAACGCCTCACCCGCTGCCCTCTCCAGACGCAGCCTCACGATGGACGGACCAAGGGCACCCAGGTGCCTGTCGCTGCCGCCTCTGCTCTTTGGGAAGGCAAATGCAAGAGGGCACCCGCACACGTGCTTGCCCGGCTGCCTCCTACTCTGACACCTCCACTGCCAGAAGCTATGTTGCTGTATTTGCAGCACTGTGTTGGCTACATGACAAAATGGTTGGGGGCTTGCTACAGATCTTGGCTTCCAAGGGCATGGCTTTCAGCTTCTCAGAGCTATTGAAGACGTGTGCTTTCTCTCGCTCTTCCAAAATGTGTGTAGATCGACTGCATCGTTTCAAAAAATACGTCAATATCGGACAAGAGAAAATGGTTTTTTTTATTCATTTTCTTTCTTGCTTCCTCCAGTTGCTCCGGTTCCTGGGGCCAGCCCACTTGGTCTGCCATGCAGGGGGGGACCGGGGCCGGCCCCGCTTCTTGGCTTTCCAGCTGCAGTGCTTGACAGGCATCCAGGGAGTGCGCGGGGCTGGAGCTGCTGGGGTCAGCCATCTTGGTCTCCCATCCAGGGCCTGAGCAGGGCCGGTCCTGCTTAGCTTCATGGCCGGAGCTCTTGACGGGTACTACCGCACGTCTTGCGGGTTCCCACTCCCCCTGGTGCCAGCACGGCCTTTAGCCCTCTCGCCCCGGCCCCTGCCCCCCCTCCTCTGCCTTTCCTCACAGCCGCCAATCCCCCCGCCCTGGGGACGGACCGCCTTCTCCTGACACCCACTGGACACCCAGCCGAGCCCTTCCCAGTGTCCCGGAAACGCCTCACCCGCTGCCCTCTCCAGACGCAGCCTCACGATGGACGGACCAAGGGCACCCAGGTGCCTGTCGCTGCCGCCTCTGCTCTTTGGGAAGGCAAATGCAAGAGGGCACCCGCACACGTGCTTGCCCGGCTGCCTCCTACTCTGACACCTCCACTGCCAGAAGCTATGTTGCTGTATTTGCAGCACTGTGTTGGCTACATGACAAAATGGTTGGGGGCTTGCTACAGATCTTGGCTTCCAAGGGCATGGCTTTCAGCTTCTCAGACCTATTGAAGACGTGTGCTTTCTCTCGCTCTTCCAAAATGTGTGTAGATCGACTGCATCGTTTCAAAAAATACGTCAATATCGGACAAGAGAAAATGGTTTTTTTTATTCATTTTCTTTCTTGCTTCCTCCAGTTGCTCCGGTTCCTGGGGCCAGCCCACTTGGTCTGCCATGCAGGGGGGGACCGGGGCCGGCCCCGCTTCTTGGCTTTCCAGCTGCAGTGCTTGACAGGCATCCAGGGAGTGCGCGGGGCTGGAGCTGCTGGGGTCAGCCATCTTGGTCTCCCATCCAGGGCCTGAGCAGGGCCGGTCCTGCTTAGCTTCATGGCCGGAGCTCTTGACGGGTACTACCGCACGTCTTGCGGGTTCCCACTCCCCCTGGTGCCAGCACGGCCTTTAGCCCTCTCGCCCCGGCCCCTGCCCCCCCTCCTCTGCCTTTCCTCACAGCCGCCAATCCCCCCGCCCTGGGGACGGACCGCCTTCTCCTGACACCCACTGGACACCCAGCCGAGCCCTTCCCAGTGTCCCGGAAACGCCTCACCCGCTGCCCTCTCCAGACGCAGCCTCACGATGGACGGACCAAGGGCACCCAGGTGCCTGTCGCTGCCGCCTCTGCTCTTTGGGAAGGCAAATGCAAGAGGGCACCCGCACACGTGCTTGCCCGGCTGCCTCCTACTCTGACACCTCCACTGCCAGAAGCTATGTTGCTGTATTTGCAGCACTGTGTTGGCTACATGACAAAATGGTTGGGGGCTTGCTACAGATCTTGGCTTCCAAGGGCATGGCTTTCAGCTTCTCAGACCTATTGAAGACGTGTGCTTTCTCTCGCTCTTCCAAAATGTGTGTAGATCGACTGCATCGTTTCAAAAAATACGTCAATATCGGACAAGAGAAAATGGTTTTTTTTATTCATTTTCTTTCTTGCTTCCTCCAGTTGCTCCGGTTCCTGGGGCCAGCCCACTTGGTCTGCCATGCAGGGGGGGACCGGGGCCGGCCCCGCTTCTTGGCTTTCCAGCTGCAGTGCTTGACAGGCATCCAGGGAGTGCGCGGGGCTGGAGCTGCTGGGGTCAGCCATCTTGGTCTCCCATCCAGGGCCTGAGCAGGGCCGGTCCTGCTTAGCTTCATGGCCGGAGCTCTTGACGGGTACTACCGCACGTCTTGCGGGTTCCCACTCCCCCTGGTGCCAGCACGGCCTTTAGCCCTCTCGCCCCGGCCCCTGCCCCCCCTCCTCTGCCTTTCCTCACAGCCGCCAATCCCCCCGCCCTGGGGACGGACCGCCTTCTCCTGACACCCACTGGACACCCAGCCGAGCCCTTCCCAGTGTCCCGGAAACGCCTCACCCGCTGCCCTCTCCAGACGCAGCCTCACGATGGACGGACCAAGGGCACCCAGGTGCCTGTCGCTGCCGCCTCTGCTCTTTGGGAAGGCAAATGCAAGAGGGCACCCGCACACGTGCTTGCCCGGCTGCCTCCTACTCTGACACCTCCACTGCCAGAAGCTATGTTGCTGTATTTGCAGCACTGTGTTGGCTACATGACAAAATGGTTGGGGGCTTGCTACAGATCTTGGCTTCCAAGGGCATGGCTTTCAGCTTCTCAGAGCTATTGAAGACGTGTGCTTTCTCTCGCTCTTCCAAAATGTGTGTAGATCGACTGCATCGTTTCAAAAAATACGTCAATATCGGACAAGAGAAAATGGTTTTTTTTTATTCATTTTCTTTCTTGCTTCCTCCAGTTGCTCCGGTTCCTGGGGCCAGCCCACTTGGTCTGCCATGCAGGGGGGGACCGGGGCCGGCCCCGCTTCTTGGCTTTCCAGCTGCAGTGCTTGACAGGCATCCAGGGAGTGCGCGGGGCTGGAGCTGCTGGGGTCAGCCATCTTGGTCTCCCATCCAGGGCCTGAGCAGGGCCGGTCCTGCTTAGCTTCATGGCCGGAGCTCTTGACGGGTACTATCGCACGTCTTGCGGGTTCCCACTCCCCCTGGTGCCAGCACGGCCTTTAGCCCTCTCGCCCCGGCCCCTGCCCCCCCTCCTCTGCCTTTCCTCACAGCCGCCAATCCCCCCGCCCTGGGGACGGACCGCCTTCTCCTGACACCCACTGGACACCCAGCCGAGCCCTTCCCAGTGTCCCGGAAACGCCTCACCCGCTGCCCTCTCCAGACGCAGCCTCACGATGGACGGACCAAGGGCACCCAGGTGCCTGTCGCTGCCGCCTCTGCTCTTTGGGAAGGCAAATGCAAGAGGGCACCCGCACACGTGCTTGCCCGGCTGCCTCCTACTCTGACACCTCCACTGCCAGAAGCTATGTTGCTGTATTTGCAGCACTGTGTTGGCTACATGACAAAATGGTTGGGGGCTTGCTACAGATCTTGGCTTCCAAGGGCATGGCTTTCAGCTTCTCAGAGCTATTGAAGACGTGTGCTTTCTCTCGCTCTTCCAAAATGTGTGTAGATCGACTGCATCGTTTCAAAAAATACGTCAATATCGGACAAGAGAAAATGGTTTTTTTTATTCATTTTCTTTCTTGCTTCCTCCAGTTGCTCCGGTTCCTGGGGCCAGCCCACTTGGTCTGCCATGCAGGGGGGGACCGGGGCCGGCCCCGCTTCTTGGCTTTCCAGCTGCAGTGCTTGACAGGCATCCAGGGAGTGCGCGGGGCTGGAGCTGCTGGGGTCAGCCATCTTGGTCTCCCATCCAGGGCCTGAGCAGGGCCGGTCCTGCTTAGCTTCATGGCCGGAGCTCTTGACGGGTACTACCGCACGTCTTGCGGGTTCCCACTCCCCCTGGTGCCAGCACGGCCTTTAGCCCTCTCGCCCCGGCCCCTGCCCCCCCTCCTCTGCCTCTCCTCACAGCCGCCAATCCCCCCGCCCTGGGGACGGACCGCCTTCTCCTGACACCCACTGGACACCCAGCCGAGCCCTTCCCAGTGTCCCGGAAACGCCTCACCCGCTGCCCTCTCCAGACGCAGCCTCACGATGGACGGACCAAGGGCACCCAGGTGCCTGTCGCTGCCGCCTCTGCTCTTTGGGAAGGCAAATGCAAGAGGGCACCCGCACACGTGCTTGCCCGGCTGCCTCCTACTCTGACACCTCCACTGCCAGAAGCTATGTTGCTGTATTTGCAGCACTGTGTTGGCTACATGACAAAATGGTTGGGGGCTTGCTACAGATCTTGGCTTCCAAGGGCATGGCTTTCAGCTTCTCAGACCTATTGAAGACGTGTGCTTTCTCTCGCTCTTCCAAAATGTGTGTAGATCGACTGCATCGTTTCAAAAAATACGTCAATATCGGACAAGAGAAAATGGGTTTTTTTATTCATTTTCTTTCTTGCTTCCTCCAGTTGCTCCGGTTCCTGGGGCCAGCCCACTTGGTCTGCCATGCAGGGGGGGACCGGGGCCGGCCCCGCTTCTTGGCTTTCCAGCTGCAGTGCTTGACAGGCATCCAGGGAGTGCGCGGGGCTGGAGCTGCTGGGGTCAGCCATCTTGGTCTCCCATCCAGGGCCTGAGCAGGGCCGGTCCTGCTTAGCTTCATGGCCGGAGCTCTTGACGGGTACTACCGCACGTCTTGCGGGTTCCCACTCCCCCTGGTGCCAGCACGGCCTTTAGCCCTCTCGCCCCGGCCCCTGCCCCCCCTCCTCTGCCTTTCCTCACAGCCGCCAATCCCCCCGCCCTGGGGACGGACCGCCTTCTCCTGACACCCACTGGACACCCAGCCGAGCCCTTCCCAGTGTCCCGGAAACGCCTCACCCGCTGCCCTCTCCAGACGCAGCCTCACGATGGACGGACCAAGGGCACCCAGGTGCCTGTCGCTGCCGCCTCTGCTCTTTGGGAAGGCAAATGCAAGAGGGCACCCGCACACGTGCTTGCCCGGCTGCCTCCTACTCTGACACCTCCACTGCCAGAAGCTATGTTGCTGTATTTGCAGCACTGTGTTGGCTACATGACAAAATGGTTGGGGGCTTGCTACAGATCTTGGCTTCCAAGGGCATGGCTTTCAGCTTCTCAGACCTATTGAAGACGTGTGCTTTCTCTCGCTCTTCCAAAATGTGTGTAGATCGACTGCATCGTTTCAAAAAATACGTCAATATCGGACAAGAGAAAATGGGTTTTTTTATTCATTTTCTTTCTTGCTTCCTCCAGTTGCTCCGGTTCCTGGGGCCAGCCCACTTGGTCTGCCATGCAGGGGGGGACCGGGGCCGGCCCCGCTTCTTGGCTTTCCAGCTGCAGTGCTTGACAGGCATCCAGGGAGTGCGCGGGGCTGGAGCTGCTGGGGTCAGCCATCTTGGTCTCCCATCCAGGGCCTGAGCAGGGCCGGTCCTGCTTAGCTTCATGGCCGGAGCTCTTGACGGGTACTACCGCACGTCTTGCGGGTTCCCACTCCCCCTGGTGCCAGCACGGCCTTTAGCCCTCTCGCCCCGGCCCCTGCCCCCCCTCCTCTGCCTCTCCTCACAGCCGCCAATCCCCCCGCCCTGGGGACGGACCGCCTTCTCCTGACACCCACTGGACACCCAGCCGAGCCCTTCCCAGTGTCCCGGAAACGCCTCACCCGCTGCCCTCTCCAGACGCAGCCTCACGATGGACGGACCAAGGGCACCCAGGTGCCTGTCGCTGCCGCCTCTGCTCTTTGGGAAGGCAAATGCAAGAGGGCACCCGCACACGTGCTTGCCCGGCTGCCTCCTACTCTGACACCTCCACTGCCAGAAGCTATGTTGCTGTATTTGCAGCACTGTGTTGGCTACATGACAAAATGGTTGGGGGCTTGCTACAGATCTTGGCTTCCAAGGGCATGGCTTTCAGCTTCTCAGAGCTATTGAAGACGTGTGCTTTCTCTCGCTCTTCCAAAATGTGTGTAGATCGACTGCATCGTTTCAAAAAATACGTCAATATCGGACAAGAGAAAATGGTTTTTTTTATTCATTTTCTTTCTTGCTTCCTCCAGTTGCTCCGGTTCCTGGGGCCAGCCCACTTGGTCTGCCATGCAGGGGGGGACCGGGGCCGGCCCCGCTTCTTGGCTTTCCAGCTGCAGTGCTTGACAGGCATCCAGGGAGTGCGCGGGGCTGGAGCTGCTGGGGTCAGCCATCTTGGTCTCCCATCCAGGGCCTGAGCAGGGCCGGTCCTGCTTAGCTTCATGGCCGGAGCTCTTGACGGGTACTACCGCACGTCTTGCGGGTTCCCACTCCCCCTGGTGCCAGCACGGCCTTTAGCCCTCTCGCCCCGGCCCCTGCCCCCCCTCCTCTGCCTTTCCTCACAGCCGCCAATCCCCCCGCCCTGGGGACGGACCGCCTTCTCCTGACACCCACTGGACACCCAGCCGAGCCCTTCCCAGTGTCCCGGAAACGCCTCACCCGCTGCCCTCTCCAGACGCAGCCTCACGATGGACGGACCAAGGGCACCCAGGTGCCTGTCGCTGCCGCCTCTGCTCTTTGGGAAGGCAAATGCAAGAGGGCACCCGCACACGTGCTTGCCCGGCTGCCTCCTACTCTGACACCTCCACTGCCAGAAGCTATGTTGCTGTATTTGCAGCACTGTGTTGGCTACATGACAAAATGGTTGGGGGCTTGCTACAGATCTTGGCTTCCAAGGGCATGGCTTTCAGCTTCTCAGACCTATTGAAGACGTGTGCTTTCTCTCGCTCTTCCAAAATGTGTGTAGATCGACTGCATCGTTTCAAAAAATACGTCAATATCGGACAAGAGAAAATGTTTTTTTTTATTCATTTTCTTTCTTGCTTCCTCCAGTTGCTCCGGTTCCTGGGGCCAGCCCACTTGGTCTGCCATGCAGGGGGGGACCGGGGCCGGCCCCGCTTCTTGGCTTTCCAGCTGCAGTGCTTGACAGGCATCCAGGGAGTGCGCGGGGCTGGAGCTGCTGGGGTCAGCCATCTTGGTCTCCCATCCAGGGCCTGAGCAGGGCCGGTCCTGCTTAGCTTCATGGCCGGAGCTCTTGACGGGTACTACCGCACGTCTTGCGGGTTCCCACTCCCCCTGGTGCCAGCACGGCCTTTAGCCCTCTCGCCCCGGCCCCTGCCCCCCCCTCCTCTGCCTCTCCTCACAGCCGCCAATCCCCCCGCCCTGGGGACGGACCGCCTTCTCCTGACACCCACTGGACACCCAGCCGAGCCCTTCCCAGTGTCCCGGAAACGCCTCACCCGCTGCCCTCTCCAGACGCAGCCTCACGATGGACGGACCAAGGGCACCCAGGTGCCTGTCGCTGCCGCCTCTGCTCTTTGGGAAGGCAAATGCAAGAGGGCACCCGCACACGTGCTTGCCCGGCTGCCTCCTACTCTGACACCTCCACTGCCAGAAGCTATGTTGCTGTATTTGCAGCACTGTGTTGGCTACATGACAAAATGGTTGGGGGCTTGCTACAGATCTTGGCTTCCAAGGGCATGGCTTTCAGCTTCTCAGAGCTATTGAAGACGTGTGCTTTCTCTCGCTCTTCCAAAATGTGTGTAGATCGACTGCATCGTTTCAAAAAATACGTCAATATCGGACAAGAGAAAATGGTTTTTTTTATTCATTTTCTTTCTTGCTTCCTCCAGTTGCTCCGGTTCCTGGGGCCAGCCCACTTGGTCTGCCATGCAGGGGGGGACCGGGGCCGGCCCCGCTTCTTGGCTTTCCAGCTGCAGTGCTTGACAGGCATCCAGGGAGTGCGCGGGGCTGGAGCTGCTGGGGTCAGCCATCTTGGTCTCCCATCCAGGGCCTGAGCAGGGCCGGTCCTGCTTAGCTTCATGGCCGGAGCTCTTGACGGGTACTACCGCACGTCTTGCGGGTTCCCACTCCCCCTGGTGCCAGCACGGCCTTTAGCCCTCTCGCCCCGGCCCCTGCCCCCCCTCCTCTGCCTTTCCTCACAGCCGCCAATCCCCCCGCCCTGGGGACGGACCGCCTTCTCCTGACACCCACTGGACACCCAGCCGAGCCCTTCCCAGTGTCCCGGAAACGCCTCACCCGCTGCCCTCTCCAGACGCAGCCTCACGATGGACGGACCAAGGGCACCCAGGTGCCTGTCGCTGCCGCCTCTGCTCTTTGGGAAGGCAAATGCAAGAGGGCACCCGCACACGTGCTTGCCCGGCTGCCTCCTACTCTGACACCTCCACTGCCAGAAGCTATGTTGCTGTATTTGCAGCACTGTGTTGGCTACATGACAAAATGGTTGGGGGCTTGCTACAGATCTTGGCTTCCAAGGGCATGGCTTTCAGCTTCTCAGAGCTATTGAAGACGTGTGCTTTCTCTCGCTCTTCCAAAATGTGTGTAGATCGACTGCATCGTTTCAAAAAATACGTCAATATCGGACAAGAGAAAATGGTTTTTTTTTATTCATTTTCTTTCTTGCTTCCTCCAGTTGCTCCGGTTCCTGGGGCCAGCCCACTTGGTCTGCCATGCAGGGGGGGACCGGGGCCGGCCCCGCTTCTTGGCTTTCCAGCTGCAGTGCTTGACAGGCATCCAGGGAGTGCGCGGGGCTGGAGCTGCTGGGGTCAGCCATCTTGGTCTCCCATCCAGGGCCTGAGCAGGGCCGGTCCTGCTTAGCTTCATGGCCGGAGCTCTTGACGGGTACTACCGCACGTCTTGCGGGTTCCCACTCCCCCTGGTGCCAGCACGGCCTTTAGCCCTCTCGCCCCGGCCCCTGCCCCCCCTCCTCTGCCTTTCCTCACAGCCGCCAATCCCCCCGCCCTGGGGACGGACCGCCTTCTCCTGACACCCACTGGACACCCAGCCGAGCCCTTCCCAGTGTCCCGGAAACGCCTCACCCGCTGCCCTCTCCAGACGCAGCCTCACGATGGACGGACCAAGGGCACCCAGGTGCCTGTCGCTGCCGCCTCTGCTCTTTGGGAAGGCAAATGCAAGAGGGCACCCGCACACGTGCTTGCCCGGCTGCCTCCTACTCTGACACCTCCACTGCCAGAAGCTATGTTGCTGTATTTGCAGCACTGTGTTGGCTACATGACAAAATGGTTGGGGGCTTGCTACAGATCTTGGCTTCCAAGGGCATGGCTTTCAGCTTCTCAGAGCTATTGAAGACGTGTGCTTTCTCTCGCTCTTCCAAAATGTGTGTAGATCGACTGCATCGTTTCAAAAAATACGTCAATATCGGACAAGAGAAAATGGTTTTTTTTATTCATTTTCTTTCTTGCTTCCTCCAGTTGCTCCGGTTCCTGGGGCCAGCCCACTTGGTCTGCCATGCAGGGGGGGACCGGGGCCGGCCCCGCTTCTTGGCTTTCCAGCTGCAGTGCTTGACAGGCATCCAGGGAGTGCGCGGGGCTGGAGCTGCTGGGGTCAGCCATCTTGGTCTCCCATCCAGGGCCTGAGCAGGGCCGGTCCTGCTTAGCTTCATGGCCGGAGCTCTTGACGGGTACTACCGCACGTCTTGCGGGTTCCCACTCCCCCTGGTGCCAGCACGGCCTTTAGCCCTCTCGCCCCGGCCCCTGCCCCCCCTCCTCTGCCTTTCCTCACAGCCGCCAATCCCCCCGCCCTGGGGACGGACCGCCTTCTCCTGACACCCACTGGACACCCAGCCGAGCCCTTCCCAGTGTCCCGGAAACGCCTCACCCGCTGCCCTCTCCAGACGCAGCCTCACGATGGACGGACCAAGGGCACCCAGGTGCCTGTCGCTGCCGCCTCTGCTCTTTGGGAAGGCAAATGCAAGAGGGCACCCGCACACGTGCTTGCCCGGCTGCCTCCTACTCTGACACCTCCACTGCCAGAAGCTATGTTGCTGTATTTGCAGCACTGTGTTGGCTACATGACAAAATGGTTGGGGGCTTGCTACAGATCTTGGCTTCCAAGGGCATGGCTTTCAGCTTCTCAGAGCTATTGAAGACGTGTGCTTTCTCTCGCTCTTCCAAAATGTGTGTAGATCGACTGCATCGTTTCAAAAAATACGTCAATATCGGACAAGAGAAAATGGTTTTTTTTATTCATTTTCTTTCTTGCTTCCTCCAGTTGCTCCGGTTCCTGGGGCCAGCCCACTTGGTCTGCCATGCAGGGGGGGACCGGGGCCGGCCCCGCTTCTTGGCTTTCCAGCTGCAGTGCTTGACAGGCATCCAGGGAGTGCGCGGGGCTGGAGCTGCTGGGGTCAGCCATCTTGGTCTCCCATCCAGGGCCTGAGCAGGGCCGGTCCTGCTTAGCTTCATGGCCGGAGCTCTTGACGGGTACTACCGCACGTCTTGCGGGTTCCCACTCCCCCTGGTGCCAGCACGGCCTTTAGCCCTCTCGCCCCGGCCCCTGCCCCCCCTCCTCTGCCTTTCCTCACAGCCGCCAATCCCCCCGCCCTGGGGACGGACCGCCTTCTCCTGACACCCACTGGACACCCAGCCGAGCCCTTCCCAGTGTCCCGGAAACGCCTCACCCGCTGCCCTCTCCAGACGCAGCCTCACGATGGACGGACCAAGGGCACCCAGGTGCCTGTCGCTGCCGCCTCTGCTCTTTGGGAAGGCAAATGCAAGAGGGCACCCGCACACGTGCTTGCCCGGCTGCCTCCTACTCTGACACCTCCACTGCCAGAAGCTATGTTGCTGTATTTGCAGCACTGTGTTGGCTACATGACAAAATGGTTGGGGGCTTGCTACAGATCTTGGCTTCCAAGGGCATGGCTTTCAGCTTCTCAGACCTATTGAAGACGTGTGCTTTCTCTCGCTCTTCCAAAATGTGTGTAGATCGACTGCATCGTTTCAAAAAATACGTCAATATCGGACAAGAGAAAATGGTTTTTTTTATTCATTTTCTTTCTTGCTTCCTCCAGTTGCTCCGGTTCCTGGGGCCAGCCCACTTGGTCTGCCATGCAGGGGGGGACCGGGGCCGGCCCCGCTTCTTGGCTTTCCAGCTGCAGTGCTTGACAGGCATCCAGGGAGTGCGCGGGGCTGGAGCTGCTGGGGTCAGCCATCTTGGTCTCCCATCCAGGGCCTGAGCAGGGCCGGTCCTGCTTAGCTTCATGGCCGGAGCTCTTGACGGGTACTACCGCACGTCTTGCGGGTTCCCACTCCCCCTGGTGCCAGCACGGCCTTTAGCCCTCTCGCCCCGGCCCCTGCCCCCCCTCCTCTGCCTTTCCTCACAGCCGCCAATCCCCCCGCCCTGGGGACGGACCGCCTTCTCCTGACACCCACTGGACACCCAGCCGAGCCCTTCCCAGTGTCCCGGAAACGCCTCACCCGCTGCCCTCTCCAGACGCAGCCTCACGATGGACGGACCAAGGGCACCCAGGTGCCTGTCGCTGCCGCCTCTGCTCTTTGGGAAGGCAAATGCAAGAGGGCACCCGCACACGTGCTTGCCCGGCTGCCTCCTACTCTGACACCTCCACTGCCAGAAGCTATGTTGCTGTATTTGCAGCACTGTGTTGGCTACATGACAAAATGGTTGGGGGCTTGCTACAGATCTTGGCTTCCAAGGGCATGGCTTTCAGCTTCTCAGAGCTATTGAAGACGTGTGCTTTCTCTCGCTCTTCCAAAATGTGTGTAGATCGACTGCATCGTTTCAAAAAATACGTCAATATCGGACAAGAGAAAATGTTTTTTTTTATTCATTTTCTTTCTTGCTTCCTCCAGTTGCTCCGGTTCCTGGGGCCAGCCCACTTGGTCTGCCATGCAGGGGGGGACCGGGGCCGGCCCCGCTTCTTGGCTTTCCAGCTGCAGTGCTTGACAGGCATCCAGGGAGTGCGCGGGGCTGGAGCTGCTGGGGTCAGCCATCTTGGTCTCCCATCCAGGGCCTGAGCAGGGCCGGTCCTGCTTAGCTTCATGGCCGGAGCTCTTGACGGGTACTACCGCACGTCTTGCGGGTTCCCACTCCCCCTGGTGCCAGCACGGCCTTTAGCCCTCTCGCCCCGGCCCCTGCCCCCCCTCCTCTGCCTCTCCTCACAGCCGCCAATCCCCCCGCCCTGGGGACGGACCGCCTTCTCCTGACACCCACTGGACACCCAGCCGAGCCCTTCCCAGTGTCCCGGAAACGCCTCACCCGCTGCCCTCTCCAGACGCAGCCTCACGATGGACGGACCAAGGGCACCCAGGTGCCTGTCGCTGCCGCCTCTGCTCTTTGGGAAGGCAAATGCAAGAGGGCACCCGCACACGTGCTTGCCCGGCTGCCTCCTACTCTGACACCTCCACTGCCAGAAGCTATGTTGCTGTATTTGCAGCACTGTGTTGGCTACATGACAAAATGGTTGGGGGCTTGCTACAGATCTTGGCTTCCAAGGGCATGGCTTTCAGCTTCTCAGAGCTATTGAAGACGTGTGCTTTCTCTCGCTCTTCCAAAATGTGTGTAGATCGACTGCATCGTTTCAAAAAATACGTCAATATCGGACAAGAGAAAATGGTTTTTTTTATTCATTTTCTTTCTTGCTTCCTCCAGTTGCTCCGGTTCCTGGGGCCAGCCCACTTGGTCTGCCATGCAGGGGGGGACCGGGGCCGGCCCCGCTTCTTGGCTTTCCAGCTGCAGTGCTTGACAGGCATCCAGGGAGTGCGCGGGGCTGGAGCTGCTGGGGTCAGCCATCTTGGTCTCCCATCCAGGGCCTGAGCAGGGCCGGTCCTGCTTAGCTTCATGGCCGGAGCTCTTGACGGGTACTACCGCACGTCTTGCGGGTTCCCACTCCCCCTGGTGCCAGCACGGCCTTTAGCCCTCTCGCCCCGGCCCCTGCCCCCCCTCCTCTGCCTTTCCTCACAGCCGCCAATCCCCCCGCCCTGGGGACGGACCGCCTTCTCCTGACACCCACTGGACACCCAGCCGAGCCCTTCCCAGTGTCCCGGAAACGCCTCACCCGCTGCCCTCTCCAGACGCAGCCTCACGATGGACGGACCAAGGGCACCCAGGTGCCTGTCGCTGCCGCCTCTGCTCTTTGGGAAGGCAAATGCAAGAGGGCACCCGCACACGTGCTTGCCCGGCTGCCTCCTACTCTGACACCTCCACTGCCAGAAGCTATGTTGCTGTATTTGCAGCACTGTGTTGGCTACATGACAAAATGGTTGGGGGCTTGCTACAGATCTTGGCTTCCAAGGGCATGGCTTTCAGCTTCTCAGAGCTATTGAAGACGTGTGCTTTCTCTCGCTCTTCCAAAATGTGTGTAGATCGACTGCATCGTTTCAAAAAATACGTCAATATCGGACAAGAGAAAATGGTTTTTTTTATTCATTTTCTTTCTTGCTTCCTCCAGTTGCTCCGGTTCCTGGGGCCAGCCCACTTGGTCTGCCATGCAGGGGGGGACCGGGGCCGGCCCCGCTTCTTGGCTTTCCAGCTGCAGTGCTTGACAGGCATCCAGGGAGTGCGCGGGGCTGGAGCTGCTGGGGTCAGCCATCTTGGTCTCCCATCCAGGGCCTGAGCAGGGCCGGTCCTGCTTAGCTTCATGGCCGGAGCTCTTGACGGGTACTACCGCACGTCTTGCGGGTTCCCACTCCCCCTGGTGCCAGCACGGCCTTTAGCCCTCTCGCCCCGGCCCCTGCCCCCCCCTCCTCTGCCTCTCCTCACAGCCGCCAATCCCCCCGCCCTGGGGACGGACCGCCTTCTCCTGACACCCACTGGACACCCAGCCGAGCCCTTCCCAGTGTCCCGGAAACGCCTCACCCGCTGCCCTCTCCAGACGCAGCCTCACGATGGACGGACCAAGGGCACCCAGGTGCCTGTCGCTGCCGCCTCTGCTCTTTGGGAAGGCAAATGCAAGAGGGCACCCGCACACGTGCTTGCCCGGCTGCCTCCTACTCTGACACCTCCACTGCCAGAAGCTATGTTGCTGTATTTGCAGCACTGTGTTGGCTACATGACAAAATGGTTGGGGGCTTGCTACAGATCTTGGCTTCCAAGGGCATGGCTTTCAGCTTCTCAGAGCTATTGAAGACGTGTGCTTTCTCTCGCTCTTCCAAAATGTGTGTAGATCGACTGCATCGTTTCAAAAAATACGTCAATATCGGACAAGAGAAAATGGTTTTTTTTATTCATTTTCTTTCTTGCTTCCTCCAGTTGCTCCGGTTCCTGGGGCCAGCCCACTTGGTCTGCCATGCAGGGGGGGACCGGGGCCGGCCCCGCTTCTTGGCTTTCCAGCTGCAGTGCTTGACAGGCATCCAGGGAGTGCGCGGGGCTGGAGCTGCTGGGGTCAGCCATCTTGGTCTCCCATCCAGGGCCTGAGCAGGGCCGGTCCTGCTTAGCTTCATGGCCGGAGCTCTTGACGGGTACTACCGCACGTCTTGCGGGTTCCCACTCCCCCTGGTGCCAGCACGGCCTTTAGCCCTCTCGCCCCGGCCCCTGCCCCCCCTCCTCTGCCTCTCCTCACAGCCGCCAATCCCCCCGCCCTGGGGACGGACCGCCTTCTCCTGACACCCACTGGACACCCAGCCGAGCCCTTCCCAGTGTCCCGGAAACGCCTCACCCGCTGCCCTCTCCAGACGCAGCCTCACGATGGACGGACCAAGGGCACCCAGGTGCCTGTCGCTGCCGCCTCTGCTCTTTGGGAAGGCAAATGCAAGAGGGCACCCGCACACGTGCTTGCCCGGCTGCCTCCTACTCTGACACCTCCACTGCCAGAAGCTATGTTGCTGTATTTGCAGCACTGTGTTGGCTACATGACAAAATGGTTGGGGGCTTGCTACAGATCTTGGCTTCCAAGGGCATGGCTTTCAGCTTCTCAGACCTATTGAAGACGTGTGCTTTCTCTCGCTCTTCCAAAATGTGTGTAGATCGACTGCATCGTTTCAAAAAATACGTCAATATCGGACAAGAGAAAATGTTTTTTTTTATTCATTTTCTTTCTTGCTTCCTCCAGTTGCTCCGGTTCCTGGGGCCAGCCCACTTGGTCTGCCATGCAGGGGGGGACCGGGGCCGGCCCCGCTTCTTGGCTTTCCAGCTGCAGTGCTTGACAGGCATCCAGGGAGTGCGCGGGGCTGGAGCTGCTGGGGTCAGCCATCTTGGTCTCCCATCCAGGGCCTGAGCAGGGCCGGTCCTGCTTAGCTTCATGGCCGGAGCTCTTGACGGGTACTACCGCACGTCTTGCGGGTTCCCACTCCCCCTGGTGCCAGCACGGCCTTTAGCCCTCTCGCCCCGGCCCCTGCCCCCCCTCCTCTCTTTTCCTCACAGCTTTCCTCACAGCTTCCTCTTCTCTGCTTCATGGCCACAGCACTTTTGCCATTTCACTGATTCAATGAGAAAGAGGACTGGCTATCCTTCTCATCATATTTACTTGAAGATGTTTATATCTTTGTTTCCAGTACAGCATTTCCAGAGGGTTAATAACAATCTTCTTTAAATTTTTGACAAACCTTTAATGAGTAGTGAAACATTTTGACCTTTCCTAGTGTGTGGGGAAATTTCACACCTCAAACTGCTATCTTTTCAGAATCAGCTCAAGTATTTCATATACAACATCTAAACCATTTTTATTTTTTTATTTTTTTTTAATATGGAGACAGACACAAATCTAGATCATTATTGGTATTTGACTGAGACAAAATGTCAAGGATTTTGTGTTTCTGTTATGTTTTGGCCATTTTGAAATGTAACGTGACAGCGTTCCAGAGCAAAATAATGATGGCAAGAGAGTGCACTGATGACTTTTGCATGTACCATCAGCAGCCCTTGCTGAACTTTTTATCCTCATAAAACTGCACTAGTAATTGTAAAAATACTGAGGCTGCAGTTAGAAATTAATACTAAATTGTTGCTAAGGTAAATTGTGACTGAAGGGGCTTTACTGCCAGGCTATGGTTTGAGCCCAGCTTGTTATATTACCAGAGTGATCACATTTGCCTTCTCTACAGCATCTGTTCAGAATGATGTTTTCCCAGGCTGTATGTACTATTAATATATTATTTAACAAACACTTGAAGGGGTGTGATTGTGTCAGGAACATTTTGGATAACAACTGTTACTCCTCCCACTCTGCTGTCACTTCATTTGTTTTCTGCAAGGGTACTTCTCAACTCTGCATTTGATCCCTGATATCTCTGAAGTGAAAGAAAGCATATGAAAAAAGCAAAACCTTTTTTTGTTTTTTTGTTGTTTTTAATTAGGGATAATTAAAAGTTAAAACTCAGAGAATAACTTTTTCCCAAACCCAAACAGCTTTGCATTCCCTTTGGAGTCATTCTAATTTTAGTGAAACCTCAAACCAATTATGTTCCTTTTTTTTTTTTTTTTTAATATCTTCATTAAAACTCGACCTAAAGAACTCTCTAAACTTTACACTTTATTGCCATGAGCCTCTGAAATATGGATTATCATCACAACATAAGCAAAATCAACGTTGCTCAACAAAACACCTTTATCAACTACCTCTTTTAGGACCATAATTGAATCATAAAATGGTTTGGGTTGGAAGGGACCTTAAAGATCATCTAGTTCCATCATCCTTATATGGGCAGGGACACCTCCTACTAGATCAGGTTGCTCAGAGCCCCATCCAACCTGGTCTTGAACACTTCCAGGGATGGGGCATCCTCAACTTCCCTGAGCAACCTGTGCCAGTGTGGCCAACTGTCTTCAGAAATAAGCCATCTTTCTTTGTTGACTGCTGAAGAAGATAAATTTGGATTCCCTGCTTGTGTATGACTAAATATGGGAAATTATTCTCACCCATCTAAAATATGAAAATGCATGTGAAAGCAACTGCATCCTCAGCACCTGTATTTTCTTTAAATATTCAAAGTTCTTCTTACCTATTTATTGTATCACCCTCCCTTTTTTCCTTTGCCAGGCGGCATTCCCAAAAAGGAGATGCAGTCCCTGTCATTGAGATTTTACACATCTAAATAGCCAATGTATATTCCTAGCAGAAGAACAGAAAGAAAACATATGTTTCTTGTTGGGAGGTTACAAATGAAGAAATTGTCAGAAAGGAAAGATTTGAAGCCTGGATGAACAAGACAGACAAGAAAGAGAAATGGAAGAGGTGGGAAATTAGGAGGAATTATTAATACCCTATAGGTTTCTAGAGATAGAGAATCATAGAATTGTTAAGGTTGGAAGAGACCTTAAAGATCATCTAGTTCCAACCCCCCTGCTATGAGCAGGGACCTCTACCACTAGGCCAGGTTGCACAAAACCTCATCCAACCTGGCCTTAAAAACCTCCAGGGACGGGGCTCCCACAACCTCCCTGGGCAACCTCTTCCAGCACCTTACTACCTTCATAATGAAGAATTTCTTCCTGACGTTTAACCTAAATCTCCCCTCTTTCAGTTTAAAACTATTACCCCTTGTCCTGTCACTGCCCTCTCTGGTGAAAAGCCCCTCCCCAGCTTTCCTGTAGGCCCCTTCAGGTACTGGAACGCTCCTATAAGGTCTCCCTGGAGCCTTCTCTTCTCCAGGCTGAACAGCCCCAACTCTCTCAGCCTGTCTTCATAGCAGATGTTTTCCAGCCCTTTGATCATCTTTGTGGCCCTTCTCTGGACACCCTCCAACAGGTCCTGTGCTGAGGGCTCCAGAGCTGTACACAGTACTCCAGGTGTGGTCTCACCAGAGCAGAGTAGAGGGGTAGAATCACTTCCCTGGCCTTGCTGGCCACACTTCTTTTGATGCAGCCCAGGATGTGGTTGGCCCTCTGGGCTCCAGCGCACACTGGTGGCTCATGTCAAGCTTCTCATCTACTACCATCCCCAAGTCCTTTTCCTCAGGACTGCTCTCTAGCCATTCTCCCCCCAGCCTGTATTAGTGCCTGGGGTTGTGCCAACCGAGGTGCAGGACCTTGCATTTGGCCTTGTTGAACCTCATGAGGTTGGCATTGGCCTTCCTCTCCAGCCTGTCAAGGTCCCTCTGGATGGCGTCCCTTCCTTCTAGAGTGTCAGCCACAGCACACTGCTTGGTATCATCAGCAAACTTGCTGACTCAATCCCACTGTCCATGTCTCCAACAAAGATGTTAAACAGCACTGGTCCCAATACTGACCCCTGGGGAACATGACTCATCACTTGCCTCCACTTGGATACTGGGCTGTTGACCACAACTCTCTGGGTGCAGCCATCCAGCCAATTTCTTGTCTACCGTGTGGTCTATCTCTCAAATCCATGTCTTGTCAGTTTGGAGACCAGATGTTGTGTGGGACAGTGTCAAATGCCTTGCACAAATCCAGGTAGATGACGTCAGTTGTTTTGCCACCATCCACCGTCTCTGTAGCCTTGTCATAGAAGGCCACCAAATTGGTCAGGCATGATTTGCCCTTAGTAAAGCTATGTTGGCTGTCACCAATCACCTCCTTATTTTTCATGTGCCTTGGCAGATTTTCCAGGAGGATCTGCTCCATGATCTTGCCAGGCACCGAGGTGAGACTGAACGGCCTGTAGTTCCCCAGGTCTTCTTTTTCCTCTTTTTAAAAATAGGGGCTATGTTCCCTTTTTTCCAATCAGTGGGAACCTCACCAGGCCTCCATGACCTCTCAGATATGATGGACAGGGGCTTAGCAATTGCATCTGCCAGCTCCCTCAGGACCTGTGGATGGGCTCTATCAGGTCCCATAGACTTGTACACATTCAGGTTCTTTAGATGGTCATGAACATGTTCTTCTCCTACAGTGGGGGGTACCTCCTTCTTCCAGTCTCTGCTTTCACCTGCTATGGCCTTTGTGATTAAGCTGGAGCACTTGCCAGAGAAGACTGATGCAAAGAAGTCATTGAGGACCTCAGCCTTCTCAGTATCCTGCATAGCTAGCTCACCCGTTTCTTTCAGGAGAGGGCCTACATTTTTCTTGGTTGTCCAAACTTACCTATAGAAGCTTTCCTTATTGCTCTTTACATCCCTGGTGAGATTTAATTCTAGCTGGGTTTGGCTTTCCTAACCTGATCCTTAGATGCTCAAACAACCTCTCTTTAGTCCCCCCAAGGTACCTGGCCTAGCTTCCACCCTCTGTATGCTTCTTTCTTAAATTTGAGCTTTTCTAGGAGCTGCTTGCTCATCCACACCAGCTTTTTCTTAGTTGGGATACACCGCTCTTGAGCCTGGAGAAGGTGATCCTTAAATATCAGCCAGCTTTCATGGGCCCTTCTTCCCTCCAGGATGTTATCCCAAGACACTCTTCCAAGCAGATCCCTGAAGAGGCTGAAATTTGCCCTCCTGAAGTCAAAGGTAGTAAGCTTACTGTGAGCCCTCCTTGCTGCCCTAAGGATCTTGAACTCCACCATTTCATGGTCACTACAACTAAGGCTGCCCTTGAACTTAGCATCCCTCACCAGCCCTTCCTTGTTGGTGAAAACAAAGTCCAGCATAGCAGCTCTCCTTGTTGGTTCCTCTATTACTTGGAAAAATAAGTTATCATCCACGCACTCCAGGTACCTCCTGGATTGTTTGTGTTTTGAAGAGTTGTTCCTCCAACAGATATCTGGGTGGTTGAAGTCCCCTGTGAGGACCATGGCTTGTGAATGTGAAGCTGCTCCTATCTGTCTGTAGAGTGCCTCGTCTATACTGTCCTCCTGCTCAGGCGGTCTGTAGCAAACCACCACTGTGATGTCACCTGTGCCTGCCTTACCTTTAATAAGCTCTCTGTTGGCTCCTCGTCCATCCCCAGGGAGACCTCCATGCACTCCAGCTGGCCTTTGACACAGGGGGCAGTCCCAGAAAGATGTGGTAAAAAGCCATCAGGATAAAAAAAGAAATTTCAGGGAAAGGTGTGGACTGAAGGACGTAAAATCCTGCTTCTCCTGAATTGGAGAGCAGATCTTTTAAAAAGAAGTAGCAGACCCATAGATATGTCACCTTTTTCACACTTTGTTTCATTCTGATCCCAGATGAAATGCAGCTATGAGAGCTTATTTACTACTGCACTAGAGACCTTGTAAGTTCTTTTATGTTTTCCCTTCAGAGACTTTAAAGTTATGGAAGAAGGATACAAAAAGGACTGGCATAAAAATTTCCCTGTCCTTTCTCTGGTAAAGACTGGTTAAAAATTACATTAAATTTCTTTGCTCTTTCTTTAACCTCAGTTATGGCTCTTCTCTTGTCATTAGTTTCTTGTGTCCTGTGTTCCTCCATGTGTTTCCTCTTTTTTTTTTTTTTTTTTTTTTTTTTTTTTTTTTTTTTTTTTCCCTGTTATGGATAACAGCTCTGTGTTATTATTATCATTTATTTTGCCACTTTTTTGAGATCCCCTTGGCTTTCCTTATTTCCAATTTACACCAGACCTGGCATCTGTCTTATTTGGACAAGATCTGTCTTATATTGTGTTATTTACAACAGATTCCCATATGGTTTTTAAGAAGGCTTCTTTAGCCTAAGAAAATATGCTCATTTTTCTGCTCAATGATTCGGGCTTCCTTTTTTCTCTTGGTATTTGTGGTCTTTGGAATTGCTCCTTACATACTTTCCATGTCAGTTTTGTAGAGTGTAGGGTGTTCCTTTTGTATTACATTCTTCAGCATGCTGTTAACCTTTTCTATCAACATTTAGAGTTTGCCCTTTCACAGTTCCTTGTCACAACATTTGCCTTCTGGGAGATACTCTCAGCTGTAATATCAAATCTAATTTTGTCCTGATGCCCAATGGAACCCATGTAACCTTTGTAGATCAGTATAATAAATATGATTTTACTAGGACTCAGTACAGGAGATTAAACTCTATATTTTACAGCCATTGCCATTACTAACATAACAAATGCTTCTTCCAGACTGACTCCTCCTTGATTGAGGTGATGACTTGTAGGGCTTTGGCCCTACTTAGGAGATGACTTCTAAATTAATGCAATCTTGTGACTTCTAATATTGCTCAGTTTTACTTTGTTTTGAACAAGCACCTCAAATCAAACAAATAAAAGAACATTGTTGAGTGCATGTCACGTATAGATAGAAACGCAGAGACCAAGAGGAGCACTACACTAATGAAGAGAACTACAGACACAGAAATTTATTTATCAAATTTACCAGGAAAAAGTAGGAAATAGAAAGAACTATTCTTTGCATCTGCATTTATACCTTACAAAAGGTAGGGAGGTATTAGTACATACATGGAGCAACATAGATGTGTATCTAATATAGATATTTAGCCTGAAACATAAACAGCTTTTTTGGGTGCATTCTTTCTTCTCCCGAGCCACACATCAGGGTGAAACAGTCCCATAGCCTTTTGTACATTTTGTTATGGTTTTATTTTTGCCTATAAAAGTCTTGATATTTTAAAATGATGGGAATTAAGTCATTAAGCCCAGCATTGGCTCTGGGGGGGGAGGGGGAGGAGTTGACAGGAAAATATTATGATGGAGTGATTTACAGGAATTGAAATTTGAAGCTTGTATGAGAAATATTTGCAGAAGTGGTAAAGAGGAAGGTTTTTTGACTGTTATTATTACCCTGAATGGGTGCAATGGAAAAATTAAAAACAAACCAGGAGAAATTACATAAATATTCATCACCTGCTGCTGCTTCATCTTTCTAAATGATAGACAAAGTTTTTGAGAAAAGGAAAGTTTCCAAGTATGAATTGGTGGTGGTGTCATAAAGAGAAAAATATGGTGGGTTGTTTTTTTAAAGGGGCTTAATCTTCAAATAACAGGAGATGACAGCTAGATAAAACAAGATGCTGGAAGGGAGCTATGTGCAATAAATAAAGGAGGTTATTAGAAATGCTGTGCTAAACACTGGCAACTGCCTTCCTATTTTCCTTCTCTTCCTAAGTTAACTCTTCTATGAAACTTTTCAGACTGGAAATTTTTCTCAGTTGACCATTGAACTTGTATTGAAACAGTAAAAACTGAGGTTATAGTTGCTATTAACTGTGCTGCAGCCCATGGATCCCCTGGGGTTATTAATGAAATCACTTGCAATTACCTTTTTTTCCTATTTTGAAAGAACTATGATACTTTACTAGTTGGTACAATGGGGTAGGTACCCCAGTTGAGGGAATGGAATTTCAGAAGCACCAGTTTTTGTCCTGCAGCTCTTGTGCATGAAAGTGGTGATATAAAAGCTGTGAGAATTGCCTTTCTTTTGCCTTGTCTCTCTTAACCTTCAGTCACTGGAATGAACGTTTGTCTTAGGTAGACTAGTATCTCAGGCAATCCTGACTTTTGGAAGCCCTTGTCAGTCTACCTTTCACTGAACTTGTCTTACTTTCCAAATTAAACTTGTTTCCTCTGGAAACCCTGGGATACCACGTGGATTCTCTCACAGAAATACAGTGACCTTCTGAGGAGTGAAATTTGGTAGAAGTCTTGAAAAAGCAATATATGCTTGGATGGCCACATCTACTGAGCCCTAAATGTCTGCTCAGGCATTTAGACTGCTTGAAAAATCTGTATTGCAGGAGGCAGAGGAGACTGTCCCTTTGCTGTATTCTGCATCCACTTAGGAGCATGATACTTTACTGTGCTATTAAGAAGAAGGAAGGTTATTAACATGCCAGAAAATGTGAATTCACCTGGTGCAACCCCCCTGCAGGGACACCTCCAACTAGACCAGGTTGCTCAGGGCCCCATCCAATCTGCCCTTGAAAACTTCCAGTGGAAGTACTGTGGAACAGTACTGGCTGGAAAAAGAACATTTTGTTATCAACTTGTTTGGTTACTGTTGCTGTCACAGCATCACAGCACTGCTAAATGGTGAGTTTCTGTTTCACTGGCAGAACTTCACAGCTCAGAAGTTGTCTTCATTAACTTGGAGGGCCATCCTCATGGCAGTTTTTAAACTGTTGTGTCTTTTTATGCAGGGAATAAACCCACAAGCCTATAAGCACATGCAGCAAGAGAATATTCCCTAAAATACCACCCACCTGAGCATGCCCTGGAGCCATGCCTAAGAAGACTAGCTGGTGGATGCCTGCAGACCTGCCAAGTTTAGATATCACTTAGGTAAAATAAGTAGACTCAGAGACACCAGCACATTTAGGAACCTAAATCCTGCTGAAGTATGCCCTTTCTTTCCTCCTGCACTGAAACAGCACTCACATCTCTGCTGAGGTGCCACTAGTCCCGTTAATTTATGGGGAATCTTCATAATATTGTGTAAGCCAGTACCTCCAGTGTTGCCATTGTTAAGAACAAAAAGGTTGCAGGCTTCAAGCTAATGCTGCAAGGCCTCTGTACTGGCGTTTGTCAGGCTTGCTCTGTCTGGGTTTGTGTAGGCCAAGCCTTGAACTTGGGTTTAGAATACAACAATTACCTGGTGAGCAGGTAACTATTACCTAACTTGTCTTGGTTTGCTTTGCTTTGCTTTTTCTAACTGTGTGGTGTAAAGCCTATCACTAAAATAATTTGGCTGTCTTGTCTGTAAGTGGCAGGTAGTGTTAACAAATACTTAATCTCTTTGGGGGGTTGTTAGATCAGCTTAATTCTGAAGGTAGATGAAATAAGAGAGAGGTTATAATTTGAAAAGAGCAATCTATTAGTGTGAGTAGTCAGAGAAAGACACAGACATTGTCTCTCTTGGAAAATAAGATTGAACACTTGAAATAAGTATTTCTTTGGTGAATTCAGTTCAGAGACAGAAAGTTCTCCCTTTAGAACATGTGGAATGGTCAGCTCATGAATGGTTAAAATGATGTCATGAAAACAAGAAAATTAACTCTCTATTATGTTAGGTAAGAGACAACTTGTACACCATGACAAGTAGGCAAGCGTGGGGAGCAGAGAACACTCTCTGTAATCACCTCTGAAGCCTCTGCTGTCACAGTGGCTAATCCACAAGTCTCATCTGCTGCCCATGAATGCAACAGACTCTTGGCTCTATCAAGAGGCTGGATATATTGTGGAAATTTAGTTGCACTGGATTTCACTGTACTTTCTTTTTCTGCCTAATGATGAAAGATGAATGATAACAGAACTACTGAGCCGTAGACAGATTTTTTGTTTAAAGGAAGTACTTGAGTAATTCTATGCATTACAGACAGAAAATAGGAAGCACTGTCTGTAACCTCAATCCCTCTGATTTCCTTGCATTTACAAATGTCCACCATGATTTCAGCTGATTCCTCCTCTTGCTGCCTCGTCCAGTTATCATTGGGCTGTAAGAAGAAAGAAATGCTGAGTACTCCCTTCTTCAGTTTCTCTCAGGCCAAATAGTTCCTTGAAATAGCAGCATAGAAGCCTGGATGATCCTGAATTTAGACTTGCTCCTGGCAAATGAAGGTTCTTTTCTGAAATGGTACTGTTAAGGAGGAGGGAAGGAGATGGTTAGAACCAACAATCAAATGTGGCAACACCCTGTTTTTAATCATATGCCCCCTGGAGATTCTTATTTCAGAGCAATGCTCAGTATAACACCTGTGACTGGCTTCTATTTTTGTGAAGCTTCTGTAGCTTAGTGGACTGAAATGCTCCAAGGAACCATCTCCATGGATTATGCTGATGTTAAGATTAGGTTTAATTGCTCTGTGTAGCTTTCAAAATAGGCTTCCCCCAAAAAACTCACTTCCAGAAACTCAGATCATTCAACCAACCACAAATCCATTGGTTTGTTCCTGAGTGTGGCCATCCTTCTATTCACAGGAAAAGATACAAATCACCCAGTAGGCTGATTTCAGACTGGAATGTATTGATTTTCACATCCTCGTTGGGGAAAGTGGTGTAGAAAGTTTTTCCACTCACACCAAAGAATAAAAATGGTGAAAGATCCACTTCAGCCTGTCATGAGTTTACTCTTAAAAATGCCCATGATGTCAGTGTAATAGTTGGTTTACATATAGTGGGTACATATATTATTTTGGAGTAGAAAACTCAGACTTTATTTGCACTGTTGGTTAACGAGGAAGGATAGGGAAACTATTCTGCCAATGTCTTGTGAAAACCATAGATATATAAATTTATTTATTATTTATGCCTTATGTGACCTGTAATGAGTCACTTTAAACCTGATGTCTTCAAGTGGCTTTTACTTGTAGCCATAGAATTCAATGAATACAACCTTCAACAGTCCAAGCATTTGCTAATCCTGAATGATACTCTTCTAACCAAAATAAATTTCAAAGTACAATAAATTTGCATAATTCTTTACATTTGTTTTCTAACTACTGAGTCTAAAAATAATTATTTGGATCATATTTTCAAAATTTCTCCATCGTCAGGAAGGTTAGAATTTATTTTATTTTTTAATGACGGTGAAATTACCAAAAAATCCCCAACAAATATAACTATATCAATAAAATATCAGGAATTAGCAAACTCATTCTCTTTTCCTTTTTTCTTCCTCACTTTTGCCATTTGAGGATGTATAATATGTAGTTCTGCATCAAATCTGTAATTGTTTCCAGTCTGATACTAACTTTCCAAGGGAAAGATATAAAACAAGACTTCAGAATTCAGCCCTTCATTTCTACCCACAAATGCAAAACCCACAATTTTAGGTATGTGGGAAGTGAATAAATCATTCTCTTCACATCTCCTAAAAAGAACTTCCCAGTGCAATAGCAGGGCAGAGTTGTATTCTGTTAGCATTTCTCAAGACCAAAATCCAGACCTGTCAGGAGAATCCCTTAATGCATTTTAGTGTAAGTGCATTTGGAATCACAGAATCGTGGAATTGTCAGAGTTGGAAGGTACCTCTAGAGATCATCTAGTCCAACACCCCCACTAAAGCAGGATCCCCTAGAGCACATTACTCAGGACTGCATCCAGGTGGGTCTTTAATATCTCCAGAGAAGGAGACTCCACAACCCCCCTGGGCAGCCTGTCCCAGTGCTCTGTTACCCTCACTGTAAAGAAGTTTTTCCTCATATTTAAATGGAACTTCCTATATTCCAGCGTGTGCCTGTAGAGTAGCTGGGTGGAATACAAATGGAGCCTACCAATGGAGAGACTCTCAGCACTTAAATGGCCACTCATACATGCTATTTTTTCATTTCACAGATGGAATCTCATGGTGGTTTTTACCATTTTGATCTGCAGATACAAACTTTACCTATAAAATTTTGTTGAAGCCAATGTAATTGAATGGAGTTGAACAGACCAAAGAGAACTTTTTCATTAAAATATAAAATTACTGCAGATGAGAGTATCTTTTATGATCTGGGGATTTTTTTAAAACAATGGGTGTATTTCACTGAGGGCTTTTGTTCATTTCTGTTCTGAATAAATAAGCTACTTGGAAAGCACAAGTGAATATTATGGACACATGTAAAAATACTCCAAGCTTAGGAGCACCTAAGTCTTAAGCCTTTAGATTGATCTTCTCATATAGGAATATAACTAGGAGTGGTACCATCTGTCAAGTAATCTAATGATAAATAAAATATAAGGTAAACTCTGTTATTAAGTGTTCCAGGTAAGGCAGAAGGAAATTCTTAAAGCCTTTAAGGCTATAAACATAAGTGGAAAAATGCAATTTAGCTTGCTTTTGAGTATATAAAAATAAACTGATGCACTAAAAAAATCTTTGAATAATTCAAGTTTTTACTTAGCATTAAAGACCAAACACATTGATTAACAAGAATACAGGAAGCAGTGAGTATATGCAGCAGGTTTAATGGAACTGGGGTCTTTTGTCTGATCTAGAGATTGAGGCTTGACACTGAAGTAAATATTCAGAATTTGTGTTACTTGCATTTTTTTATACTGGATGGTTGCCCATGGTAGGGGGGGTTGGAGCAGATGTTCGTTAAGGGTTGCTTCCAACCCAAATCATTCTGTGACTCTAGATACCACAGAGTTATGTAGTACAGAAACGTTGCACCAGCAGAATTCATGTCCTAAGGAGAAGAAGACTTTTTGTCAGCATATGTTTGTTTCTTGCAGTATTAACATTTCATGTGCATTGATAAATACTGGGTCCCTGCTGGACAAGTGGCCTTATTTTGTGAGTGATGGCTTCTGTTTCCACAACTGCTATATTTCCATGAGCTTACAAAACTGGAACAATACCTGGAATATGTAAAAACTAATCCTATTTTCATATTGGTTTTTGCTGAGTAAAGATCTTAAATTTTACAGCCAAAGACATGGTCTCAAAAATAATTTTAAGTGAAAAAACGGAATTATCAATAACATCAGCTCCAAAGGTATGTTAAAATACTTCTGACAGTAAACTTAATAAATAACATTATGAGATATGACACTGATGCCTTACCCACTAGTGACTGAGAAGACCTTTCTAAAATAATGTTCCAGATTGAGGTATCTTCCTATGGAGACAGAAGAGTGGTTGGAGGGTTTTACTAAAATTTTTGTGAATTTTATAAATGTAGTATGGCTGGTGTGGAAAAATGTGATATTTTTTGAAAATTGTGATATTAAATCAAAAGATGGTGCTAGTAGGAATAATATGTTGTTAGTGTCATCTAGTCTGGTCTTAACAATGTTCAGACTTCTGTAGCAGAAGAACTAAAGAAAGATTCAGTGTATTTACTGACAAGAAGGTCAGTATTTACTGACAAGTAGGAATTAGGGAGAAAAATTCAAGAAATTCTGGGTACCCTGAGAGATAGCTAGAAGAAAACAGAAAGTTTGGGGCATTAGATCCTGGACTTTTCTCAAAGTTTTTTATGGGTTTGTTGGGGGTTTTTAATCCAAAGGTCTAACAGATAATGCAGAAACAGTGCTAAGCACATGAAGGAAGGAAGTCATGGCCTCTTCCCTCTTAAAGCACTGTCTTCTGACTGGAGTTACTCTTCCATTTCACCCCAAGAAAGGGGTAAAGGCCCAGTGCTGCTTCAGGGTCTGTCTTGCTGCACGTCCTGGGGATATACTGTGGGACGTGTTCTCCTTGAGAACCCTGACTCCCAATGGAGCCTGCAGCACAGCCGTATGAGAACCTGACACAACTGTAATTATGTCTCTGAGTGAGTTTTTTCCCCTAAATACATTTTTCTCCCTCCGTGGAGAAACTGCTTGCAATATAACTAAATTGCATCTAGCTTGTATTTGAATATTTCCCTCATTTAGTAACAGCTCAACAGGGAACTGGGAGCAAGTGCGGTGGGGGTAGAGCCCCATCTAAGCCCCCCTACATACTCCCAGCTGTGGGTGTTAACTCACATCAAGCAGGTCTTTCCTGATTTTCCAGGTACACTTTAAAAAGACTGGTCTGTTTTTATTTCTTTGAAAGCCTGTGAGTAGGAATCTATCTTTGGAAAAGGCTGACAATGTCTCCCTGTGGCTCTGCTTTATGAAATAAGAGAATTTTCAGACATGTTCATTCAGGTCAAGCTTAAGGCAAGATCTTGGCTCACTCTGCCAGGGACAGACACCTCATGTTCTTACTATGGAATTATTTTTCCATTCTAATGATATGCAAAGAGACATACATTTTAGTCCAAATCTAGGTTTTAATCTCTCTCAGGAACTGGACTACCAAGGGCTGCCAAGTAGGCAGATAATGAAGTGTTGTCTGAGGTAGGAGGACTGCATAGAGACAGCATTTATCAGTAGTTCCTGAAGTAATGTTGACCTTGCTGATAAAGGACAAGTTTTAACATCCTGATAACAAGTTCTCTTACTCTTGAGGGGTGGTGTAGAGAACTTGATGGCAACAAGTAAAAGGGATGTTACATCAATATTTATAAGCAAGCATTAGTGAGAGAAATTACAAAAGCCAAAGGTGACTCCTCCCAGTCTGGCCTGTGTGAGAGTATTTATGTAACTTTACTGTCTTGAGGTTTTCAGTTCTTGCATCTTTATAAATACATCTGTGAAAACTAAGATACAGGTTGACTTCTGTAATTTGGCTTGATGTGACAGATTAATCATCACCCACCTTGCTTTGATGGGGAAATATGTTATGCAGCTTGTAAAGGTAGTGGTATAAATATTTACTCAGAAAAACATGACTAAGGATTGGGGAGGATCAGTGTGAATAATATAGGCTGTCTGGTCAGCAAAAAAAACCCAAAACTGACAAACCTACAATTCTGTGTAATCAATGAGCCCTCAGAGAAGAAGCACTTAAAATATCATTGTCAGGCTTACCAGCTATTTAGTTGAGTGAAAGTTTACAAGGATGTTTGAGCAGGTATTAATACATTTTGGACCTCATTCTTTGAATTGGAAAGTTAACCTGGACTCTGTGTTACAGGAAGAATAGAGTGATCTGATTATCTGTAATGGAAGTTGCAATAAAAAATGGCAATGGTCTGTGAAAGGTGCATTTCCGGGGAACTTACCACCTCTCTCACAATTTTCACTGTGACTGAAGACTGAACCTGTCTGACCTCCTAGATTAACTGTTGCCAAAAGGCCCTAAAACACGACCTGAAGCAAAATTTCACTTAGGGCTAATTAGAGAAGAGCACATTTGTTTTGCCCTGTTGAAACATCACAGATGTAGATGTCTTATTCTAGGACAACAGGGGTTTAAGCTATATTCTTCTTAGGTGAAGCCACAAACCACACAGAAGAAGAATAACAGCAGGACTTACATTGAGAGTGTTTGGTAACAGAAATAAAAACTAATGCTATATTGCTGAAAGAAATCTTAGCATTTCAGACATATTTAGTCCTCTGTATCAGTCATTAAAAGCAGAAAAGGTAACATATAGCAGGTAATATGTAAAGATACAGTTTGACACAGGCTCATTGGCATGGGAACAGATGCAAGCTGATAGTTTGAAATCTGAGTAGAAAGTACAACCAGAATGGAGAAGTACAGTTCTGTAGGAGGTAGAGTCAAAACCATTTCCTTATACGTGACAGGCTAGTGATTTTTGTTGTCATCACTTTTATTTTCACTAAATACTTGAAATATGAAATAACAAGGATGGTAACCCAATTCAAAAGCAAGGAACACTACCAAGGCCTTTGAACATAAAATATTACTGTAGAATGTATATACATCCAGTTAACTCAGATTCAACAGTCAGAAGCAATATGAATGGAATAACAAAGATTCTCCCATGTTCATATTTGTCAAATAAACTCAATACAACTTTTAAGTTCAGATCCCTTCTGGAAAAATGCTCAAACTAGCAATCAGACCTTGTCCTCACAGGTTCCAGCTATACCCCATTAACTGCATTCGACCATGATACATGTTGTTTACTCCTATAGGACATACAGATGAGTATAAAATGCAGTGTAATTCTTAAATTTCTTACAATGTTGTTTTTAAAACTGAATCAAGTGCTACATAGTTTTACAAAGCTGAAAAGTTGAGAAACATATTGAGACAGCTGAAGGTTTAACTTGAGTCAAAGAACCTCTAGAAAAGCTGTGCCATTGAAGTGCAAGATTCACATTGATAGCTCATTTTTCACCTGCTGTAACTAGGAGAGGTAGTGTTCAGTTTCCTGGGAAAAGATTAATATCGAGTATGCCCAGAACTAATGGCAGTCTGGTTACAAAAGGTGAACTTTTTCTACATTCTTCCTACAAAATGTATGAGTGCTGTGTGATATCAGCCTCAGCATTTTTTTTACATGTACTTGTTATCTCAAGTAATGGTAGAAAACAAAGCTTCTTCAGTATAGCTCTTGCACAGGTCTCCTGTAAATCTACAGTTTCTGATACCAACAGCCCTTGAGCTGAGTAGGTCTTCCATATACTGCCTAAAGAAAGCAGCAACATTTAGCTTTATACCCAATTCCTAATTCCCATTAACTATAGCAGAGTGCTCACATCAGTTTAAATTATTTTTTGATGCCTGTAATTTTTTTTTTACATACAGGATGTGTGGAGAGTGACTTTTGTATGCCCTGATGTGTACTTTGTCGATGTACAGCCAGCCAGTAAAATTCCTATGGCACTTGACAGTGACACCTCACCATCACTGGTTATCTTGGAGCTAATTCTCTCCTGCAGCCTAAGATTCAGCAGTCCTGCCTGACCTGAGCTTGTGCTGCAAGAAGTTTCTGAGGTAATGTGTTTGGGGTCAGGCTTTGACCTTGAAACCTGCATATTTCCAGAGTGGTCATAGTGGGGCAGAAGGTAGGAATTCTTTCTTTACAACTATGCAGACTTCACTCCTGATTTCTGTAAGGAGTATAAGAAACATGGAAATCAGTATTTAGGAAGGAGTGTTTTTATGGACAGGCAAAGAGGGTCTCAGCATTCTCTTGGGCAGATTGCTAACTTTAATTCTCTAACAACAGTGTTGTACATGCCTGGGGTTGCCTATGTGCAGGTGCCCAGTTTTCTTTCAGAATGATACAGCACAGACAAATGCAGAAGCCTGAAAAACTGTAACACAATGTTTAAGACAAGATTTTACTTCTTCTTCCGATAACTATTCATCCCCGATTTCTTTTAAGTGATATGAGAGGCGTTTTACCTGCTCCTGTGTGTTTTCTGTCCACTGGAAAAAGAAAAGCTGGAGTAAATATTGAATTGTACTTGTCTGGACAGGAACACACTCATTTGTTTGAAAAATACAATTCTGCTTTGAAAAAATAAATTAACAAAAATGCTATGGAGATCCATGCCCTTTAACAATTTCATAGTTAAATACTTTTGCTCAACTGATAACTTTAGTTGTCATTAGTATTATTTTTCTGAAAGACAGAAACATTGATTCTGGACCTTCACAACTGTGTTGGCTCATTGCTTTTTTTCACCTTACCATCAACACTAGAAGTTCATAAAGACATGGGCATCTCATTTATGTCCTCAGTGATTTTTTTTTCTTAACAAGCTTCTGCAATATTTAACTAATTGGAAAGCAGACACCTGCTCTTCCATTTTTCTTTTCAATACTTTGATCACTTCTATGCTGAATAGTTTTTTGTAAGTAGAATACTAAGGTGATGCCATAATCCCTTTGAGGTCCTGCAAAGTATAAACTCCTGTGGAGAAAAGGACTGTTTTGAAATAGTTGCTTTTCAAATTGAGCTGCTTCTAGATGTAGCAATTATAATGAGAAGTTTCTCTTTAATAAAATAGATGTTATTCTGGTTTTATTTTGTCTCTCCACATTACCATTTATTGTTACCTTCCATCCTCTCTTCTAATCACAGAATTATAATTAAGGTTGGAGGAGCTGTGGACAAACTCATTTAAATTTCAATCCCATATAAGGTTTACAGGTTGAAGTAATAGATTGATCAGATATAAATCCAGCTGGCATTTTAGAATTCACTCTCATTCACATCTCAAAATTAAGTGCACTTCTCAAAATTAAGTGGAAAGTTTTTTTATCAGCCAACAATGGATGGCTCTTTGTTTTTAAGTAATAATAGAAACTGTGAAACTTGTATTATTTGTTTTAGGACAACCATGGTGAAACCAGCATAACACAAATTGCCAAACCCAGGAGTGCTGGAGTTAATTTTTTTTAAAAAATGTTAAACATAAAAAACCAAAAACAAACACCAAACAACAAATGTAAAAAAAAAAATAATAAAATTCTACACTTCCAAGTACCCCTGCTAATTTGGTCAAATGGCATAAGTCTGAGTGTCCTTGATGCCTTTATTTTAACTGTGCAGAGTTAAATGAAGCAGGTGGCCATATGCTCTGGCTTTTTTTTTGTGAATGGAGCAGACAGCTGATTTGGAACTGGTATTGTGTGACTGCACAAATATACACAGGGAAGAGCAGAATTAGGGTGCACAACTCACTTTCCAGTCCAAAACTGCTTCTTAAATAATAATTTTATGAGGAATATAATTTGATTTTCAACTGTCATCTTCCAATTTACATCCTCTGGCATTCTTCAGATTAGTTTTATATCTGCTACAGTCTGAAGCATATCCTGGGACCAATCATCACTTCTGTCCTCAGCTTGTCTTGTTTCTAATACTTGTGCTTTGGCCTGTTTTTCTGTGCAGAGATATAGTCTCTCCCACTCAGGTGGCATTTCCAGAAGTGAAGCTGTCAGCAGCAGAAAGAATTGTTCCAGCTTAAACTCCCACTATTGGATACTCTGATATAAAATAACTAGAGTCTGTATGGATTTTTTGGACAATGACACCTCTGTCACTGGTCCATCACCCATGTTCTCATGTCTGCCCCTTCTCTGACTCACTTTTCTGCACAAATTTCTTACGTGCAACATAAAAAATTTAAGCATGCATGTGTTCATTCTCCTCCTTTTGTAACTTCTCTGAAATTCTCCACCATCATTCAGATTTGCCATCTTTGAAAGGTCAATCAACTCCAGTATCTCTTTTCCTTCAGCTTGTCACACGATGCTGTTGCTCTTTTTTTCTTTTCCCCCACCCATTTTCATCTCTGTTTCTTGGATAAATCTTTCTCTTCTTGACGAACCCAGCATCCTTTCAGTGCAATTTGTTAACAAAATGAGTCTCTATGGTTGTGTAATATGCCTGCTGCTCTGTCAGTCTTTTCTCTTTGTACACCAGCCTGCTAGTTTTCTCTTACTTTTCAAAGTTTTCCTTTAAATTTACTTCTTCCATTAGGCAGACATGTTTTAACTGGTCACAGAAATAAGTACATTAGAAAAGCTCATTAATAAGTACTCAGATACCTTCTGGGCATAAGACATACAAAGTGCTGGATTTAGATTATATTTCCAGTTTATGTGATTTACAGTGCAATCAATCTGTCACGGCCTTGTGCAAAGTAGGGAATGTTACTGTCCTGAAGAAATGGCTTATAATGGAATAGGGAATGTATAACAATGGCACAGGGAGTGTGTAGCACCTTGGACATGTCTGTCATGTCGGTCTGATCTCCCTTGCAGAGCAAAAAATAAATCCCAAAGAACCTAAGCCTCTGCTTGGTAGGCACCATCAGCACACAAATCATTTACAGGATCAGCTTGCTCAAATTGGTGTGCAGTATTTTGAGTCTAGTATCTTCAGGCAATAATTTTCAGAGGCAAGCAAATTGATATAAAAAAATAGGATAGTGCTAGAGCAGGGTTATCAAACATCTCAAAATATTTCTAAATATTTTACATGCACATCCCTGCAGAGGCAAGATGAAAAAGGTGAAACATTAACAGCCAGGTGACAAATTACACTATCATCTGCCTTCAAGACTTCTGAACTGAGAGTTATAATTCACTGCCCTCTTTAAAACTGCAAACCTCAAGGTTGGATGAGCTTTCCTCCCATAACTGATCTCCACAATCAATTCAGAACATGCCTTTCATGGCTGACTACCCAAACCCCTGCTCAAATACATGGAGTGCTGCAGGTTTTGCACGTATATTACCTCAACTATACACACACGGGACTTGTAAGAAGTTCCCAGCTGATAAGTGGGTCTTTTATCCTTACTGTGGCTAGTTATTACAGAGAATGCAGTCAGGTACTCCTTAAATACACAGGATGGGTTGGTTGCTACAGCTGGTGTTGTTCTGCTGCAATTAGGTCTTTCTCAGCGTGCACAGGAACCCAAGGTAAGAGCAGGCAGGGTTATCTGCACACAAGCTGCTTCCTTGTTTTAGTGTCATTACAAAATTAATAAAAAGGGCTGCAGAGCCCAACCTGCTGTGTATATTTACCATGAGGACTGGGCTTTCTGATTAGCTAATTCAGCCTAGATTGCATGTGTTTCTACTTGAATTGGAACAGGAAGAATTCTATTATGCTGTCAAAGTATTATTTCTACAAATACTCCCTTCTGGTTTTAATGGGTCTTCTTCACCATGCACACACTATCAGTTTAGCCTGTTTGTATTCCACCTATTGTTATGTAAAATCATTTCATGGATGGAGTGAATTCCCAATAAAATATGTATGAAATTAACTGTCCTCTTTCTCTCATTATCAGTAATAACACTTACAGAAAATGATTCCCCATTCAGTAAGATTATTAATAAAACCCAACAAAACACACACAAAAAAACCCCAACCTGATTTTATTAGGAGGCTCCATTTCCTCTACAATTTTTGTGAAGCTGACATATGAGCATATGAATAAATGGCTTGCTGTCTGTGTGATCGTTCATATGACTGCTCGCTCTGGCATGCTGATTTGATTTACTAATTGCAACCATTTCACTGCTTCTTTTCCTCAATAAAGTGCTGTTCAGAAAGAGACTGACAAGTGCATCTTTTGTGGTTCTTTCAATAAGGAATGATAGCAAGATGGCCAGACCTGGACAATCTGCAAATAAAGTTTTTCACTCTACTTTGCTCCAAATTTATCTTAACATACTTGAAACAGTTCAAAAGCTGAAAATATTGCCTCAAATTTCTAATTTTTGTGGCAGGCTAAGCTTTGCATTCAGATTACAAGGTGGGTGAGAATTTGGGCAAATGAAACCATTCAGATGGTAAGAGCTAAGTAAAGTGATGGCATGCAAAGGTGGTCACAGTGGCTTCAGAGGGGAGTCATTGTAAAAGCCCTGCTTCTTCAGTGATGTCCAGACCCCACAAAAAGAAGGCAAAAAACCCCATGGGAGTCCCCCATGCCTGGCATGGCTTGAACTGTGGCTGTTCCCTAAGTGTATTTGCATATCAAATGGGCCCCTTGGTATGCAAGCAAAGTGCAAGAGGTGATCCATTTGATAGGATCCTGAAGGAGCCTGGAGACATACTTGTGTTCTTAGCTCTGCCCTTAATACTACTTATTGTACTATCACAAAGCCTAGGAGACTTGTTTTTTGCTCTGGAGTCTCTTAGGCAACATATTGCCCAGGCACAGATCACAAATATGTCATTCCTAAAGAATGCACAATATAAGCAGAAGAGTGGAGGAGCAGATCTAGAGCAACGAGGAGAAAGCAAATTCTGGTTGGTGTGTTTTGCCATTTGTCAGTGGCTTGGGGGAGAAATTTTTACTGGCATTTGGTTCTGTGAAGCAGCAGCTCTGTCATACATTTGGGCATACAGGACTTTACAGGCACTGCTGTTATCCAACATTGCTCTCAGAATTTAAATAAGTGTCACTAGAAAGATAGTGGGCAACAAAGTGCCTCTTAATTGAACCAGTTAAATGACATTCTTTGTTTTATGGAATGTTCACTCCCATCAAGCTTTAAAGTCTAAGTTTCCCCAATATTTTTAGGGCTAAATATGTGTCTACAGGTGCGTCAATACTATGGTGTAGAACAAAAGCTTTAACACCTCATAGAAATCCATTGTGGAGATGTTTCTTGAAAGCTGACACTGAGCTTTCACAGACAGCCTCAGACCTGTCAGTGGGAAAAATGTTACCAGTTTGGTTTTATTTTGATGGGAGGAAGACAGCAGAGAATTTCATTTGCAAGAACTTGCTCTTTCAGAACAGACAGTCCATCCTTTGCTCCTAGCACTGCTCACCATCCTCCTGCAGCATCAGATACTCATGTTGGGATTTTCATGCACTTTTGACAGAAGAAAGAAACTAGGCTGGAAACCATTGAGTCCTGTATGGTGCTGAGTACTACTTTACAAAAGGTTACCACTGTCACGTTAGATTAAAGTCAACAGGAGGTAAAAGCAGTCAAGCAGTTCTGTTTTGTGGCCTAATTGTGAAATCTTGAGCCCAAAATGGTTAAGTCAAATTTCCAGCTTTGAGACTGATTCAGCCCCTGCACTCTGGTGAACAAATTTCACTGGCGTGTTACAACCTACCCATGAGCAATGAGCCTGACTGAGTCAAGGGGTTAAACTGAATGGAGGTTCTTTGTGTTGCCAGAGCAACACAAAATTCAGGATGAAGACCATGACCCAACGCTTTGGTTTTTATTCCCCTCTACAAAATGTACAAAATAACATCTATTTCAGCAGATGCTCCTGAGTTTATTAACTAGTGTGTGCATTCAAAATGCTGAAAAGAAGCAGAGGTTTTATGCTTGTTATAATTTTTTTATTTTTTTAGATCAATATTTCAATAATAAGCTTGCATATTAAAACAGAATTGAGCAAAGTGTTACAGCAATCAACAAATGGCACCAGTTGCCAAATTGTTATCTTAGCCTGTGAACTAGCAGCATCAGAACTTCCCTTTTTTTTGGTCTCAGATTCGGTCTTGAAACAATATCTTTGTTTGGCAGCAAGGTGTCTGCATCATACTAAGGTCTGTGGGAAAGGGGAGTGCCCTGCACTTGTTTAAGTGTCATGATGGCTGGTTTGATGTATATATGTGACCCAACAATCTGTTAGAATATACTGTGACAGTGCCACACCACATTGGCTTCATTGGCCAGCCAGCTGGTAATCCTAACACTCCAGTCATAATGAGGAAGATTTTTTATGTTAGAAGGGACATCTGACCTGAAAGAACAGACAATAATATTACATTGCTAGTTTTTTGTAAGTAATAGTGAAAATAAGATGTCTGGTAAAGCCTTGAACCTTCAAGGAGATGTTATGTCCATAGCTGATGTGAACCTATGTACTCCTACTGATACCACTACCCAAAGTTATTTTGGGTAATTGACATTAGGCATGGATATTACTTTTCAATTACTTATTCTCAGCTGTATTGTGAGTCCCCTTAGGAAGCTCATGAGCATTTTGAGTTTCTCTGTTGTTTAGCAGGAGGAAATGATTTGATTTAAGATGCTGATTAGTAATGAGAAGCAACATAACACTTTATAGAAATCTGTCAGTCAAAACTATCAAGTTCATGAAAATAGTTATTCATGACTTTTCTAGAAGATCAATGAAAAGCCCTTCTTTAGAGACACAGTCATCCCAGCCTCACAGGCTCCTTTTTTCTTTTACATTGTCTGCCTTTAACAAAAGAGATCCTAAAATAAGACCTTTTATAAAGTTTATAGACAGATTAATTACGGAACTATGAAACTTGCCTTACACATAAAAATGTACAGCTTTGTTAAATGAAAACAGGGCTGGAAATGAGGAAAAAAAAAAGATGACATTTAGTGGTCTGTCTTTTTCTCTCATTGTATAAATATAGCTGAGTTCTGTGGGATAGGGCTGGTTGTACACATACACAAATAAGAAATATATTTGGAAGAAAGATGCACCAAATGGCTTGTGATGGACAGAAATTCTGGTAGGGGATCTTATTTTCTTGCTTGAGTATTCCCCAGTTGACAAACATGAGCATTCCTGTCACAGACTTTCAAGCAACATCTCCTTATGATTCTGTTGTTACATCTTCAAATGAACAAAGGAAGAAGGATAAACACATCAGCTGAAAGCAGCAAAAGTACATGACCAGTTTCTGGAAAATGCAAGATGAAAACATGAAGGAAAACAATACACAGATAGGTCGGGTTATCTGCAAAAGTGCTTCCAGGTACCAGCAGCTCCATAGGGATCACTGTAATGGATTGTTCCACATCAGATCTCTTCTACTTTTCCTTTTCAGCCACTATAGTTAATTCTCTTTTGTCTTTTTGTTTACTTTCTGACTTAATTATTTGTTGCCTCATGTTTTAAGTCCTGCAATAGCTTTTAATATTTCTTTCACTCTTTCCATACTTTGTTTCCTCCATTATGAGATTTGCAATAGAGACAAGATTTATTTCTTATTGTTAAATATTTTTGAGAGAGGAAAATGATTTATGTAGGTCATTGTCCATTTTTTCACAATCAGCTTTTCAAAATGCCTTTTAAATGGCCATCTGTCTAACATAGTTGGTCCTGCTTCATTTAAACCTCATGTCTGTAGCTGAACAAGTAGAGATTTGAATACAAAACACCACCAGAACAAAATAAGTGGTGTATTAACTTGGGTAAATAAAATATTTGAAGTGAGTTTTTAAAATGTTTTTGCAGAGGTATATTTTTATGATCCAGGGAATATGTTTGCAAAAATGAGAGACCTAAATGAATGACAGACCAATAAATCTCAATCTGCCATTCTGCCTAAATTCATTTCAGTAAAATTGCTGTGCATAGACACGGGAACAGTCAGATCCATGAAGATATTAAATTAGATGCTACTTTTTTTGACATGTTGGCTATACTCCTTAAGGTTAACTATTGCTTTTAATTATGGTACTTGAATTCTTCAAAGTAAATAATTGATTCGTATTATAGAAATTACTTAAACTGAAAAGTAGCTGTGTTAGATATACCTAGAAAAAGAAATATGCAAAACATGTAAAAGATCTGAAAAAGTCTTTATATCTTACTTTTATGCAAGATTATAATTTGAGTGGTAAAAGTGTGATTTGCCACCTGACTTCTTCTTCCAGGTAATAGATGCAATGTCAGCTGATGGTTACCTTAAGTGTATAAACTGACATTGCTTTAATTTTTGTGGAATGTAAAAAAAGAAGAGATGGACATGAGGTGCAGTAACGGAAAATCCACTTTAATGTAAGACAAGGCACCCCACATGCATGGTGTTCAATCCTGGAATAGTAACCCAGGGAAGCTGTGGAACTCCTTCCTTGTAGATATTCAAAACTCAGTTGGACATGGCCATGAGCCTGGTCCTTTGCAGCTTTGAGGCCTAATGTAGCCTTGGCACAATCTAACTGAGGCTGGCTCTGCTTTCAATAGGAAGTCTCTTCCAAATTAAGTCATTCTGTGATTTGTGGTCTCAGTCCAATCCAAAAAAGTTTTCCCTGTAGACAGGGTTATAATTGTGGATATTTACCATTTCCAGGATGGATTTTTAACTACTATTATTAGCATATATTGTATTTGCAGAATAGTGCCATATCACAAATATAGTCCTTTTTTCACTCTCTGTACACAGAGAAACCAAGTGTTGAACCACTAACCAATGGCCAGAAACCTTGGTGGCTTTGCAAAGCCCTTCCCTTGTCAAACTGATTTTCATGCTAAACATTAATATTCTTTCATGAGATTCAGTAAAAGAACCAAGACCACCAAATTAAAAGTAATGTCAATGGACGCATTGTCCTAGCACTTGTCCATTCATAATTTGTCTACTGCCATGCAGAGTTCATCTATAAATGTGACCAGTCATTCCCATGTTGCAAGACTTCCCATGTTACAATCCCATGTCCGAATACATAGAACCATGTAATTGTTTTGGTTTGCAAAGATGTTGAAGATCATCAAGTCCAACAGTTGACCTAGTGCACTGCTAAGTCTGCCACTAAACCATGTCCCTAAGTGCCACATCTACCTGTCTTTTAAATGCCTCCAGGGATGGTGACTCCACCACTTCCCTGGGCAGCCTGTTTCAGTGCCTGACAACCATTTCAGTAAAGAAATTTTTCCTAATATCCAACCTAAACCTCCCCTGGCACAACTTGAGGGCATTTCCTCTTGTTCTATTGTTTATTACTATGGGGAAGAGACCAACTCACACCTCACTACAACCTCCTCTCAGGTAGTTGTTGAGAACAAGAAGGTCTTCCCTCAGCCTCCTTTTTTCTAGGCTAAGCAGTCCCAGTTACAGTCTATGAGAGAAGAATGTGTTGCCATTTTCTTTGGGTTTTTATGTGGGTTGTTATTGTTGTTATTGTCTTTTTGGTTTGGGTTTTTTTGGGGTGGTTGGGTTTTTTGCTGTTTGTTTTTGGGTTTTGAGGTTTTTTGTTTGATTTTGATTTTGTTTTGTTTTGTTTGCAAGAGTAATTAAAGATATCTCAGGAGATAACATGACTGCCAGAGCTGGGGCTATTGAAAATATCTCATGAATGTTTGCAGGAGGCCTGATAACACTGGTGAGCTTTATTTCTTGATCAGTGCACTTCAGGGTGTAAAGTTCTGGTTTATGCTCACACTCTGGAATGGACTTTGTAAATGGAATGGTATTTACAAACAAGAGGATTGAGAGAAAAATGGTGATAACTAGAAATTTTATATACCTTCAAGGGCCTTGAAATTTTAAAGCTTTTTTTTCACCCCCAGCTTTTCATTGCTATGAAGCTTTACCAGCCAGGCACAAAAAAAAGAAAAGTCTAAAATATTCCATGAATCTTTACCTAATCTTTAAGTAATGCTCAGTAGGTATGGTCAGATGCTTATGAGTGCTTTGCAAGCAAGCTGGAATATTACTGTCTATTTCTTGGGAAATCTCATTAAGAGATACCATTGATCTATCTAGATACTGATTAATCCAGGATGTGGTGGAGTTTTCCTTCATCTTCCATCCTTACTATTCCTTCACTTCTTAACACTGTTGCATTGTGGGGTTTCAGATCTGACGGTGTGATGCAGAAGACAGGAGTACATACCTTGTAGCTAGTATTTTATTGTAGTTCTCCTATCATTTAGTCTCTACCTTAATTAAATTGTAAGCCTGACTCAACAGCTTTCCAAATATATCTTCTATAGAGGAATGTGGGCTGTTTCCTCAGCATAATGAGAAGAATGCTATTTGTGATGGTTTTACTGTTCCTTTTATGTCAGTCACTCCAAGCAGAGATATTACCTGTGTGGATGTTTTATCTTTTATAGGAGACATTAGCCCTGGTCTCCCACTCAATGGAAGATCATGTGCAGTGAAAGCCAAGGCCCAGTGAAAAGGTGATCATCAGCTTTGTTTCATCACCCTTATGCCATACTATGAAATAAAAGGATAGAACCAGGGAGGCCAGTGGATGTAGTCTCCCCTGGCCTTAGGAAGGCTTTTGACACTGTCTTCCATAACATCCTCATGAGCAAGCTCAGGATATGTGGGATAAAAGAATGGACAGTGAGGTGAATTAAGAGCTGGCTACACAATAGAGCCCAAAGAATGGTGATTGATGGTGCAGAGTCCAGCTGGAGATCTGTAAGTAGTGGAGTTCTCTAGGGATCAGTTCTGGGTCCAGTCCTGTTCAACATCTTTATCAATGACCTTGATGATGGGACAGACTCTCTTCTCAGCAAATTTGCTGATGACACGAAGCTGGGAGGGTTGGCTGATGGAGGTGAAGGCTGTGAGGACATTCAACAAGATTTGGACAGGCTGGAGAGCTGGGCAAGGAGGAATATAATGAGGTTCAACAAGAGCAAATGCAGAGTCCTGCACCTTGGAAGGAACAACAAAATGTACCAATACAGGTTAGGAGGTGATCTGCTAAAGGGCAGCTCTGTGGAGAAGGACCTAGGAGTCCTGGTAGACAACAAGTTATCCATGGGACAGCAATGTGCCCTCATGGCCAAGAAGGCCAATGGTGTCTTGGGGTGCATTAGGAGGAGTGTGTCCAGCAGAATGAGGGAGGTTCTCCTTCCCCCTCTACTCGGGCCTGGTGAGACCTCACTTGGAGTATTGTGTCCAGTTCTGGACTCGCCAGTTCAAGAGGGACAGGGATCTACTTGCGAGAGTCCAATGGAGGCTACAAGAATGATTAAAGGACTGGAACACCTGCCTTATGAGGAAAGGCTGAGAGACCTGGGCTTTTCAGTCTAGAGAGGAGAAGACTGAGGGGGCATCTACTTAATGTCTATAAATACATGAGGGCTGGGTGTCAAGAAGAAGGGGACGACCTCTTTTCACTTGTGCCCAGTGATAGTAAAAAGGGCAATTGATTCAAACTCGAGCACAGGAAGTTCCACTTCAACATCAGGAAGAACTTCTTTACTGTGAGGGTTACAGAGCACTGGAACAGGCTCCTCAGAGAGGTTGTGGAGTCTCCTTCTCTGGAAACTTTCAAGAACTGTCTGGATGCGTTTCTGAGTGATCTGCCCTAGCTTTTGGTCCTGTTCTGGCAGGGGGGGTTGGACTCAATCTTCAGAGGTCCCTTCCAACCCCTAACATTCTGTGATTCTGTGATTCTGTGAAATCTGATGGTATCTGATTTGGGCTTATTCAACGTGTTTGCAGTTGAGGACAAACAAGGTAATGGAGTGAAATCAAGCTATACCTTGGCCTGGTCTGACCTCCACATACTTATCAGGTCCTCTGGCTTCTCCTGGATCTCCTGAAGCAGACCTGGGTATATCAGAGCTATCTCCTGAGGCTCCCGTTGCAGCTGTTGAAGATGCAGTCAACATTGTCAATGGAATTTAGGAATCAATTGATCTGACCACATGCTAAACATGTACTTTAAGATTAGGTTAATGGAGACAAGGGGGTTTTGTTTGTTTTCTTGATTTTTTTTTAATGGAAAACAGGTTTTCCGTTGATTGTAAAGACTGATTAGAATGAGGACCTACTCAGACGTCCATGCTGATATTTTTGACACCTATAGTTTACCAAATAAATCCCACCCCAAATGGAGGCAGTTTCAACTTGTGTGGCATAGCTAGCAATGGAAGCCATTAAGTAACAGTAATTGCGTCCCTCACTCCCTTCACCTTCATTAAACCACCACCAAAATGCAATATTTCCTAATTGGCCAATTAGTCAAACCTCAAGAATTACATGGTATGGTCCACCATTGCCCAATTCAACTCTTCCCTTTGGGAGGTTCTGTCTAGAAGCAAAAATGAACTGTTAAAGATGTAACAGGAATCAGTAGCAACCAGCATGGCTGCACTTAAACCTTCTCTCTCAGCAACACACACACATGTTGGCAAATATAAATGATCTCACTAATTCTCTTTGCAATGATTAAAAAAAAAATAATGTAAATCATGCCTCCTGCTTTTTCAATAACACATCAAAACATCCAGATTTATTCTTATTTCAATGATGTCAAGACTAGATAAACTAATATGTTTGATTGATAAGAAAATATTGAACAGCACATCAAACAGAATTATAATACTCCAATTCACACACTTTCTCTCATCCCAGTCAATACAGCGCACACTTTGAATGTATTAAGAAAGCCAGACACATTGATCATTGTCAAAGAAAGATCATACTGTTGACATTAAAGTAAATTGCAGGTACTGTAAGATACATTATAATGTATTAGAAAATAAATTTTGGACTTTCTATTCCACAATATTGCAAACTCTGTATCTTACTACCTGCAGTTTTGCATTATTATTTAAACAGTAGCCAGAGATGAAATATCAAGCTAAAGATTTGGTGCACGCATTTTTGTTTCCAAATTTAAAAAACTCCCAAACTTCCACTGCCTCCTGAAGGAAATAAACAACCACTTTCCTTTTGGCCTTTGGAGGTCAATTTATACTGCTAACCAAATGCAATAGCATCTAGTGGGTGTGCACAGACATGGCAATTATGTACTGATAGAGACCAAGATTTGTGAATCTTTCTAAAGCTTTATACATCTTCATGGATTTTTGTTCAAACTGATACCTGGAATTCCCTGGATGCCCTTTCAGCAAACATATTGCCCATGTTGACATAGTATGAAACAGAGTTAATCCTTGTTTCTTGAGATGCACAAATGCCTGTTGAATAGATAAGTCTTTTTATGTCTTAAGCAATCCCATCATGTGTGGTTGATGGCTGATTGGGGTGGGGGAGGGCAGGGGGAATGGGTAGACATCCATCATTATTTGTTCTCATTACTGACAGTCCCAAAAGAAAGTATCACAAATTATATACAAGCAGAGTGAAAAATACGATGATAGCACATTTCATGGTATCCAACCCAAGTAGAACTGGTTAGAAGATACATTTAAATAGTTACACATTTGTTTTCAGCCTCAATTGAGCCAACATTAATTAATAGATACGTGTGTGTATTAAAGAACATGCAATTAAAATATGCTTTGGAAATGTCAAAACATGTTCTTCCAGCATGGTCCAACATTGATCAGCTTCTCTGACAGCTGGAGAGCTTCGCAGGAGTTTCCATTTGAATACTTCAGGCTCCTAATCTCTCCTGTGGATGTGACTCCAGATGGACAACAATTCCAGGACACGTTATGATCTTTCTGCTCCAGGGTTAAAACAAAGCAGGTCAGTGTATTGTAGCGTACTGTGAATGTGATTCAGGCCAAGACTTTGATGACCTACAGCAGAAATTGAGGATAAGAGGCAGTGACCTTCAACTTCCATGAAGGTGGATGTCCAGAGGGCTGCAGATAAATCCTGAGTTGACACAGAATATTTCAGCTCTGTGCAAGGAGCCAAATGTATCCATTCAAGTTAACACAACCCAAAATGGAGACAGCATGAAAATACCAAAGGTTACATTTTCAATGGAGTGGACAACATTTTCTATCCAAAACCAATTAAGAACCACAAAATTCCCCTGCACTAATTTGTACAAATCCAGTGGTTTCTCAGGCATTGCTTTTTAGATTTTCAGTTCCATGAATTCTGGACAGCTGGCTGAAAATAGCAGCAAACAGCCTGACTCAGTGAGCCTTTCAAACATTGAAGCAATCTTGCAAGAGTAGCAGCATTAAACTTCCAAGCTGTGAATAGTTATATATTTTCCCAATCTTTTTCTCCTTTACTAGTGTCTGCACTCTCTCTCTCATTGACACACACATTTGCAAGCACTTACATGCCCACATTTGCATTTTGGGGACCCTGTTGTGCAATCCTCAGTCTTACCCTCTCTTTTTTCCTTTCAAGCACAGGCTCACACACACACATGCACACACATACAATACTATACATAGAGTTAGGCTTCTGTAGTTTTTCTTTATCTCTCTTTCTCTTAATGATAACTAAATCCTGCAAGATAACAGATGATCTCTCTGGGGATGACTGAAATGGGGAGTAACATGTTTGCAGCTTCATTCTTTACAGAAAATTAGGGTTGTGAAAATTGTGTTGTTCCCACTGAAAGCAAAGGGAGTTGCAAAGCTATAACTGCTTGTTCCTCTTATTCATTCCTGGTTTCCCAAGATGAAACCCAGTTCAAATGGATGACTTATGAAGCATTAGTTTCTGCTTACCAATGTTAAGCGAACACAAAGTACACATAATTATGGAGTACTGCATCCAGCTCTGGAGCCCCCAACACAAGAAGGACGTGAACCTGTTGGAATGTGTCCAGAGGAGGGTACCAAAAATGATCAGAGGACTGAAGCAACTCTCTCATGCAGACAGGCTGAGGGAGTTGGGGTTGCTCAGCCTGAAGAAGAGAAGACTCCAGAGGGCCCTCATAGCAACCTTCCGATCCCTGAAAGGAGCCTATAAGAAGGCTGGGGAAGACCTGTTCACTGTTCACTGGAGCGTGTAATGATAGGACAAGGGGTAATGGTTTCAAGCTAGAGAAGGGTAGATTTAAGTTGGACATTAGGAAAAAGTTCTTTAATATGAGGGTGGTGGAACACTGGAACAGGTTGCCTAGAGATTTGGTGGAGGCCCCATCCCTGGAGACATTCAAGTTCAGGCTTGGTGGGGCTCTGAGCAATCTGTTCTAGTGTGAGATGTCCCTGCTTATTGTAGGGGGGTTGGACTAGGTTGCCTTTAGAGGTCCCTTCCAACCCAAGACATTCTATGATTCTATGATTATTCACACAAAACCAGATTCTGTTATATCTACATTCCCAAGACACCAAACAAAGCCAATGCCCTCCCTGTCTGGTAACAGGGATGCTCTGGTGAGCATCCTGACTCACGTCTCAAATATACCTAGCTCAGAATGTGCCCTCCAAGGCTCTCACTGATGGGGTGGCAGGAAATGACATATACTCACTATTCTTCCAGATCTTACTTCAGGAAGCAAAGCTCGAATTGCTGTGTCCATATGCCACACGTGGGCTCTCCTAAATGTTTATGACAGGCAAGATCTAATCCATCATCTCCTTGTATGGCAGTACCATCCTACTACTCAGAATGACTGCCATCTCCACCATCCCAAGCCTCATTTGCACTCTCACTATGGCAACACTGTTCATAATATTTATAGCATGTGCTAACTGCTGTCATGAGCAAGGCTACCACACCTACAGTCTGCTTTACCATCACAGTTACAAGGCCAGCATCATCCACATCTACTAATGCTGCTGCAGTATCCAACTCTGGAGGACTTTCACTGTGGACTCCAACCTCAGTCGTGCAATCTAGTTAAAAAAGTGAGTATCAGCAGAGAGCCACAGTCTTCCCACAAACCATCAATCTGTGCAAGTGGGATGGCATCAACCATTCAGCACATTTTTTCTTCCCAGGCATGCACATTTCTGATAGCCACTAGTCTGTCCCTCCACTCTTTCAGACAGCCCCCTTTTTTTTTTTCCTGGCAGTTAGGATTTGCCTGACTCAACATTTAAACCACTATAAAAAAAAAAAAAAAAAATCTGTCTAGAAATTTAATCCCCTATGAAAATTCCAAGTGTGTTTTCTAGAACATCATACGGTGTGAGGTTATGGGAGTACTTTGGTTTTGCCTTTTATTTAATTGGATGTGGAGGTGCTGCCATTGGCTTTGTGGTTAATGGTTAAAACTGTTTTATACTGAATGATAATTGATTGTTCTCGACAGAAATAAAGTTCATTGTACTTGTCAATAGGAATCTCATCTCTTGACTCAATATCCTTTAAGTTGATCAAATTCCAACCTTTCTCATTCAATACAAATATGCACAAACCAAGTGATTTCTTCCTCTTTAGCCTGGAAGCTGGAGAGCCTTGGTGATTTGGGGGATAGCCAAAAAGTTTCTTCAGGGGAGAAGCTGAGCCATGCAACGGAAATGACAGAAAGTTTACTAAGCATACCACTGTGCTCTAATGCCCAAGTTCCAGAATGGAGTAGGAGGTTTATTACACATAGAAAGCCAACAGTTTTTAAGCTTAATATTGTACACAAACAACACCCAGATATTAGGAATAGGTGAGAGCTCTCATGGAAAATTAGTTGCTGGGCAAGATCATTGAAACACCCCTCCTGGTTTCTAAAGGAGGGCAGCACCCTATTCTGTTGGTGTCAACTACACAGGCTGAACACAGCAATAGTTTGCTGTTCTTTGGAATGCACCTCTTTCACCACCATGAACTATGGATTTTAACTTGAATTCATTTTTATTCATTTCTAGTTTGCAGTAGGGGGTGGGGCAGGGGGTTGTGGGTTTAGGTTGGGTTCTTTTGTTGTTGTTTGTTTCTGAATCTTTCCTACTTCTTAATTTTCCACTTGATACTGTTTGTTGGAATAGTGCCATGAAATACTGACACACTGTGGAGACACAAACTCTGATGAGAGATGGATTTGGGGTCATTCTGGTCCCCACTGGTGGGTGTTCCCTGGTGTCAAGCTCAGTACAGAGCCATCCATGAATATGCTCTTCCCTTAATAAAAAGAGTCAAGATTTTAGTCCATAGCAAAACTCAGTATATCAGCATCATGCAGTCTGTAATCTCACTGCAGGAAAAGACATCTCTTCTCACAGTGTGAAGGAAATTTCTTTCTTTTCTTCCTACTCTGTTCCATCCTTGACTAATGTGCCAAATTTTTCTGTTCTTCTATTTCATAGTAGGAATCACTGCCCCAGTAGGAAGTAAATGGCAAAGCCCAGCTCATTTCAGATAGTCTCCTAGTATTGATTTATAGAAATTAAAGAAATAACCAGAGAGACAAAGATAAAAACTCCAGAGCTCTTTGTCTTTCCAAAGGTCTCCCATTTCTCCTTTTGCTATACTAAACTTCTATAGAATAATTTAAATGCATTGTTCATGTAGCTTAATCCTTATTTAGCTTTGTTCTTCTCTTCCAAATATACTAAGCATGTCTTACTTCTTCCAGTTATATCCTTTTTTGTACAGTCTTGTAGGTTACTCTTACAGAATAAATAACCATAAAGCAGTGATGTTCAGAGATTTATTAACAACACACAAATATTTATATGTATTCCATTCTGAAGACTTTCCATGGAGTCCAAATACACATACAATGCAGACATTTATGTATAATTTTCATATGAAAGCCCCAATAAAGATGAGACAGTTTGATTCTGTCTTTTACTTAATACATTGAGCTAGAAGGTCAATCCTCTTTTATTTTCCTTTTGAAGTTTTATATTTGTGTTGCCTTTTTGCCTTTGTGTATAGGGCTCAATCAAAAAGATGCTTTAGAGCACCAGCCTTCTACCCCAGGAGACCTGGTTCCAGTCCTAATCTAGATCAAACAAGAGAGGTTAGTGGTCTCGTCATGCTCTCTAGTGGCTGCTCCTCTGCTGAGCAGCTGCCATGCTCCAGGGAGGGACAGCTCAGGAGCAGCAGTCATGCCACAACCCTCCAGAGCCTGGGGCACAAAAGGAAAAACAGGAGAGTCTGTTCTGACTTGGATCTAGTCCTTCCTAAACCTAGTCTTAATCTCACCTCAAAGAACCAGAGAAAAAATATCTCAATGATAATCATACCAATTTTTTAAAATAAATGCTCTCCTCTTCCTGGCTATATTCCCTCTATTTGAAATCCAGAATCAATAATGGTCAAACTGACAATAAGCTGGCTAACAAATCCCTTTTTTAAGTTACTTACTTCAACTTTATCTAAAAATTGCAATGGAAAAAGCTATTGATTTTAGTGGGAAAGGCCTGTCTGACTTCAGTGGGCCTTGAGCCATGGGGTCAAACATACATCTGGCTCCTACTGGCACTAAATTTCATGTATGCAGACTGATGTGGGGACGTCCCAGGGGCAGAATTATTAATTCATATTAGTATCATAGATTTGCTGCTGTGTGGGTCCTTGAAGTACAGAAATAACCCACAAAAGCTTATAAGGAAATCAGAACGGAAACCACTAAAAATCTCAGAGAAAACTACAGTTCAAGTTCTGAGTGACAATGGAGATCAGAATTATTTTCTGAAACAAACAAAAAAACAAAAAAAAAAGCAGTGGAATAAAACTGACATTCAGCAAAAACAAACGAATCACCCTTTTTGTTGTACCTCTAGCATAGAAAAAGTAAACTGCCCTCTAAAGGAGAAGATAGTTTTGCTTTTCAAGGTTACTTTAATTTAGTGCTAAAACATCATGCTAGCAACATGGGGTGATAGATTGATTTGGTTGTTACTCCTAGACAGTGAGTGCTGGACGGTGGCATGGCCCCACTTCTCCTACCTGCTGTTGCAGCCTGTCCACCCCCTTCTTTTAAATCTCAGACATGGGTGTCCTTCAGCTACCCACCCTCCACCATTTCCACTGAGGGCAGGTGGCTCCTGGGAGGGGAGCCCTTCTCTGCAGGCTGTGACCAAATGGGCTTGTTGACTTTCTTCCCCCACAGTGGGGGTGATACTGCGGAGGCTGAAGAGAGAAAAATAAAAGTGATGCTTTTCATTTGTGGGATGTAGGTGGTCAAGGGAAACAAAAGCCCTTGTAGAAGTTTTACACGAGATACACAGATGGCTTCGGGGGTGTGGCAGACTCTGTTGATGTTAAAAGGATGAAGGAAGCCAAAAAAGACTTGTGACAGATGCTCTCAAGCTATAGAGTATTTAAAGAAGTTTGCATTAACTTTATAAATGTTAGAAATGTTGCCTAACTAACTTCAAGTTTTTGTCAGTAGCTGTGTTCCCAGATAAATAAGACATGAGATGCTTCCTTCAAGATGAAAAAGATGTGGAGAGGTAATTAATGCTGTTTTCAACTTTGAAATGATTTCAACTGGAAGGCATTTGAAGCTCATTCTCCAAGGGAGCTACCACACTGACTATTAAGGCCTAAAGGCAAACCAAAGGAAGCTTTAACCATTTATAAAAATAATAGCCCTGACAGGGGACAGAGATGTCTTCTTAAAACTCACTAAGACTAACAAGGACAAACACTTCAGAAAAGTGCATAAAGCCTGAACTTATAGCTGGAAGATCCACCAAGTGGCAAGGGGTGGCTTTTTTTTACGACATATTTCCTATTAAAATTGTTTCCTATTAAATTTGTTCTGGATAAATTGTGCACAACTTCAGGAGGGCTGGAGAGCTTGGACAAATGTGGCAGAGCAGGCTACTCACTCTTAATCAGACTACCTAAGATTTGCAGGGTGGTTTAGTTAAGGTCTAGTTAAGAGGGACTACACTATGGGATCCTTCCTCAAGAGAGCTGACACCATAAGGGAACTGGAAGTGTAGTTACCTCAGCAGCTGCACTAAGAACTTCAGTAAATTGTTAAATATATGTCTGAAACTTAATAAAAAATAATGTTTATAGTGATCAGCAAACTAGGCTATAGAATCTCTTCGCTGAAACAAAGAGTTTCAGTAAATGAGTAAGCTGAGATTTTTTTTCCTATTCTTTACTATAATATGGGAAGGGCTCCAATAAGGACCCAAAGAGCAGTTAAAATATTCTTTTTCTTTTAACTGACACAAACTAAATGTGTTTCCTTCCTCTATCTATCTATCTATCTATCTATCTATCTATCTATCTATCTATCTATCTATCTTCTTTTCTACTAAGCTTTGCCTCCCTGTCCTTATTGCCTCATTTCAGTTTATTTGGGATGGGCTCTTACAATCCTGCCTATAGGAAGGATTTCCAGTGTCACTGAAGCAGGGACTAATCGCAGTCCTTTTTGGCCTTTGGCTAGGATCATTATCCTCCAGCAAGGTGTTCTGGGCAGCAATTCTGCCTTGGAGACTGCTACATGCTGTGAAAGGGGGTGAGCTTGAAAACCACTGAAGTTGTTCTACAAGACCTTTGTTAAGATTGTTCTTAAAAATGTAGTTAACTTTAGAAGGGAAGAAATTATATATCAGGTAAATGGTAAATGGTATATCAGACCCTCAGGTCTATCTCAAAGAAGAGAGTATTCTATTTGGAGATAGTTTGTAACTGGAAAAGTTTATTTCTCATTGCTCAGTGAGTCTAAAATAATTTCAGAAGATTTCGCATTGTGGAAATTGAAATGCTTGTAAATGAGGAATTATCTGCAGTTCTTCCTCTCCAGAGCAAATACTCAAAAGCTTGGGCAAGAGAATTGTCTCTGTTTGAAGCCCCAGCTTGATGACTAGCTACCTCACGGGCAAAGCTAAAAATAATAGGATGGCATAAAAGTGCTTTTGGGCCAGATGTACAGGAATTAGACCTTTAGAAAAAAAAAAGATAGAGGAAGCATGTTTCTGTCTGAGAAACACTGAGCTGATCATTAAAAAATAAGTCCAAATATTTGCTTGGTAGTATTTTCACAGCTTGTTGATATTGTGCTGGAAAGTCCCCACTCTGTGTCCCTCTGTCCACAAGCAGACTTGGTGCACAAGTGTGCATCTTGTTGCCAGTGAGCTGCCTGGAAGACCTGTCATTCATTCGGTTTGGGTATCGAGGAAAGGGGTGACTGCAGTTCATACTGTGCAGGATTACTGTAATGCCATCATACAAGGAAATACTTCAACATGTCGTGCCTGGAGCAGTGGATTGCTTCATTGCTCACTGGTTATTTCTAGTGCTTACTTGCCTGCTGGATGCATGTTTACAAAAGCTAATTAGAGGGTACTTTGTTATTTACAGTGTTAGACTTTAAAAAGAGAAAACTTACTGTATAATCATTTTGCCTCAAGTGTATTTGAGCAGAGATTACTTTAGGGGACCTAAATGGAGTCAGTAAGAACAAACTCAGCAATTACTTTAACACAGACAAGCATTCTTATCCCCTAAGTGGCAGTATGAGTATCCCCATGTTAGTTACCTGACACTGGCTTACACAGAGTGGAGATTTTTTTCTGGATGTACCATATCACTTTGGGCTGCAGTTTGTTTCAGGCCACTTCGTTTCACATTAAATTTCAATATGATCAACATATGGAACAGAAATCAGAACTAGAAAAAGTCACAATTTTTCCTTCTTGTCCTTTTTAGCCCCTTCCATTCACAGTTTAGGAACCGATTCCTTTCCCACAGCAATTTTTCAAACTATTTTGTGATTTTGTGCAATTTCTACCAAGGTTAGTAAGAGGTGAATCAAACCTAGGAAAGCTAAAACCCTTATCTTTTTTTATGCTACAAAGGCAAAAAGCTGCCATCCAAATAATTTCTTTGATGGAAAAAAATCCCTGGAGAACTTAAAGCTTTCTATTATTTTCACCAGAAGAACATTCTGTTTAGCAACCCTAAGGTTTTACTCAGTGAACCTGTGGCAGTGAAGGGAGTCAAGAAACAAATTCAGTCCTTCCCTGCAGGAAGATCAATTAGTTCTTCATGTCAGGAAGTTTCACAGACTTCATCTGAATCTCTTCAATACATCCCAGCTATGGTGATATCACTCATGCTCAAAGCCTACTGAAGATTACGGAGAGCTTTATGTTCTCCAGAAAGGTCTTCTAGCAAAGAATAGCACACATTTTTCACCAAGGCCTTCATAGGGAGGTATAAAAATAAAGAATAGAGGCTGGAAGGATCTGGCCATTCTACTGGCACTACTGTCACAGGCTCAGTAGAAATCAAGTTGGATTTAAACAATAGTAAAGGACTAGAATCATATAAAGCAATCCAAGATATTCCCATTCCCAGCCCACATATTCAGTCACAGATTCAAATGCCATAGATTGTATTCAGCACAGGGAGGAGAGTCTGAACAGGGAGGTAGGAAATAAAATAAAAAATTTCCTTCTTCTTTCCTTCATTTTGACAATCCAGATTTCTGTTCCAAATATACTCCTTGCTGCGGAGGTTGTAGCACAGACTGACGTATCTACGGGAGGGAAAAAATCTGCCACCAAGACGATGCAAGAGAAGAAAGCTAGACTTTGATAAATAGGAATTTGCTCATGTTTGTGCTTTCAGCACTTTATTCCAGTGAGTTCAGCATCACGGGAGCCTGTTTTAGCACGTTCTCACATTCTGCTTGGTGATATTAGGTGTGTGTAGGTGGAGGACCAGAAAATTTTGGAAGATTTTCATTTTGAGCTGTCATGTAAGCCAGTGAAGCCATTTATGTTGATTAAGATTCAGGTTCTTTTTTTGAAAAAGGATTTGGTTTATTTTACTTGGGCTGCTTATAGATATTGTGCAACTGATTCTGGAGCAGCTTTTGATGTACATAGCACTGATTTGCAACAGCAAGGTTAAGAATATATTAAAATTCATTTAGTTGTCCCAGAACATTTGGTGATCTTGATTAAGATAATGTTCTGGAGCCATCTTATTTGTCTTCCTTAGTCCCGGAGAGCTGCCTTTTAAACATGAATGGTGATGGCTGCCTGTGCAGAAAAAGATGGAATAAAGCAAGAATCACATACCAGACTGTGGAAACACTCCCCCTAACAGGTAAATTATATTAATCTGTAATATAATTTTTTCTATAGATATATATTTGGAAAACAGTGTTACAGAGGCTTTATGTAACACTCCATATCAAGCAACCATTTATAAGTGAGGGGGCATCAGGGCATCTCCTGATGTGTTAAACCAGGTTAGAATGCTTTACTTTTTAACTGGTGTAATGTGAACATTGCAGTAACTATTTCCTTCAAATATCTGTGAAATCTTCTGAGTGTGGATCCAATTTAATAAACGAGTAACAAAAACAACTGCTCCTTTGAGGACTGTTCCCCTAACAAATGCATATCAAAGACAGAGAGAAAACAAATCTGAATCAGGATCAGTGACCAAGTTTGGCCACATCTGAAGGCCCAATGTGACTTTCAGATCTACTTGTACCATTAAATTGTTTGCAGACTTTAAGTCTGCACTGTCCCAACTGTTGGTCTGTCAACAATGTTTGTGTGTTCCTCAGCCTTGCTTGACTATTCAAACAACTGTAAATTCTGCAGCCTGTTCATCAGAACATTTCTGTGTGGATTTTTCAGTGTCTTTGCAGCTCTGACAGAGCCGCTGAGCGTGACACACATTGTGGTTGGCAGCAGTGTGAAATAGTGCTCCAGTGACAGCCACCCCATGACAGAAATGCCTTTGCAAGTTAGGATGCTCATAACCCTGGGGAAAGCACAGCCTGAGAGGGGGAACTGCAGCAAGCTGAGAGAGGCGAGGACAGCTGGAAAACCTGACCAGAAATATCAAAGGAGAAATATGGAGCTGAGATCTGAAAAGGTACATTTCAAAGCCCTTTCCATCTGGCTGCACTGATTGCACTGGAGCAGAGCAAATTGAGAGCAAGATCTTTCCAAAGGGTAATGAGACTTGCAAAGGCACAAGACAGGCCAGGGATATTGTGCCAATTTGTTGGGAATGCAGAGATCAGCCTGAAATCCCTGCCATTGAGGAGAAGAGATGAGATGACTGGGGTAATAAGAGGGTTAAATTCAAACATGCACAATTGCATACTCCTTCCAGAAACTGATTGCCAGAGGTACATACATGTAGAGTCCCCTGCCCAAGAGGAGAGAAGGTTAATTCACATCTCTGGATCATGGGTTGTGCCATAATGTAAGGGATTAGTTCCTCTGCTTCTCTGTATGTCAGCTCTGAACCTAACTTTTCTTCAGCTGTGAGCTTAAGCCTTACTATCCCATCTCAGAGCCACCCTGGAAATCAGTCTGTTCCTCTAAAACCTCACTGAGCTTGGGATTTGAACACAAAGTTTTCCTTCATACCTAAAATACATGGGTGCTGATATTACTACAACCTCAAAGGTGGTGGCACCACAGTGTTGGCAGAACTTTGCCTTTGGTATTGATTTGGGATTTGGGGGTCCTTCAGGAGTAAAACCTCCATACTGATGATGTTATCACACAAAATAATTTGTTCACCAGGCTATTCATCTCTGCTCACTGCTGAAGAGCTCTGTATCAAACTTCTAAGCATGGGAGACAGCAACTTTAAAATGGGTGAAAAGACTGCTTGTTCTTAAAAATCTGATTTTATTACTATTTGATGTTTTGCTTGATGAAGTTCTAAAGGACAAAATCTAGGTATTCATAGATGTTTGGACAATGTCTATCATATTAAGGGTACTGTGAAGAGAGAGGAGGTAGGTAACAGATGGGGATAAGTGATGCTTGCACAAAAAAGAAATTGAATGCAGCAGTACTGAAATCCAAGAGCTAACAAATGAAAAAGTATCTTCAGGAGCTGTAGTGAAAACTGAGCCAGCAGTGATTTAGCACCTGAGCAGCTGTGCTTGGACATCACAGGCATGTGTCCAGTGGAAATAAACTGTGGAAGTTCTACTGGGAAAACTGCAATTTAAGTTTAGTTTATGGTCTCAGGACTACATCTTAGAAGCTTTCATCAAGACTATATAGAGAAAACCAGGAGCAATGCAAAGGGATTATGACCTTTTTTCATTTGTATGAAGGACATTTTAAACTGAATATCAGGCACTCCATGGTGGCTGACCAAGGTAATCAACAGACTGGGACCAGCCCACTTTACTACCATCTCTTGTTGAGCTGAATACTCACACCAACCCGATACTTCTTCCCCAATAGATTTGGAGGCTCTTAGTTTTCCTTCTGGGGGAAAATATTGTCCCATCTCTTTCTCCGGGTTGCACCAAAACAACTCTGTGCTGGCACTACACTATGAGCTCCTTAGTGCAGGGATGTCTTCTACATGTCAAAATCACCCCGAGTTCCAAAATTAGCTTTTTAACAGTCAAACCCCAGACTCAGGCCAAAGTCTAGCATTCACCCCTTTCTGCATATACTGCATGAAGGACTTGCATATGATGGGATAGAGGCACCTTTCATTATCTCTAAAAACATGGTAGATAGCTGAAAAAATAAGTATTAGAAGATAAAAAAAGCAAAAAGATGCCAGTCCATCTAAACAGTTTTTTAAACAGAAGTTTTTTCTCTGCTTTAATCAGAGATTTTTGGTACTCCCTTAAAGCACTAAAGCTGCAGTCCAGATACACCCCTTCTATTTTCAGAAATACCGTTGTGATGCTTGTCTTATGCTACTGAACATCAGTAGCAATGACCACTCTGTGTTCAGTTCTTTTCCAGTGTAGTGCTCTCCATGCAATTCTGGATTCTTTCCATTTAGCCCTTGTCCCTGCTCAACTGAAGGCAGTGATTCAGACACAACTTCTCTAAAAGACGTCAGTTCACTGAGGCCCAAAAGGAGCTGCAAGCCCATTGACCTTTAGAAGCCACGAGGTAGTAGGACAGTTCCTCCTCCCCCCAGCAATGTGCACCGAGGATGAATCTGATGGAAAAAAGGATTTTGTGTGCAGACAGGTTTTTAAATATGAGGATTCACGTTTGTTCACTGGTGACAAACCAGAGCGCCAGCGCTGCAGTTAACTGAGTTGCCGAGGATAAAATCTCTATTTTTAAATGTTGCTCCTCCTGCTGAATTTTAGTAGGGTTTTTTTCCCTGTTTTCAGTGAATGAGAGGCCAGCACGTTCTGCTGACTCACTGTACCAGCAGACGCAAGACTCCCACCCCTCTTAAGGAATTCTACTGACTCATGGAAGCAGGGAAGGAGGACAGTGAAAGTCCAGAAGGAAACCATAGAGACAGACAAGATTAGGGTAGATAGGTTAATTGACTGTTTTTATTTTGCTGTCATTTTTTGCCCAGAATACACAAACACATCATGGGAAAGAGATATATTTTGAATCCAACATGGCTAGACTGCAAATAGAGATTTAGCCTGTTTGCAAAGCTGACTTTGACCTGTGATATGTTGTCGACTGAGCTTTGAATAGAATTTTCTTAGTGGAAATGGCTTCCTCAGAAATAAGACTGGGTTGTTCAACGACTTTCTTGACCTCTTATAAAAATGCTCCTGGTCTATTGTGTTGACTGCTGGGTCTATCTGGGGAAGGATTCTGGCTTTGAGAATTCAACGCTGTCTTAGCAAATGGGAAACCTACCCAGACTATGAGAAGCAAATGAACTACATGTAACAGTATAGATAGATTTTGTGTGTACATCTACACATATACACACATATATGTTGTATGTATGTTTGTACAATTTGTATATAGATTTTATAATATTGTATGTATTGCTATTTTTTTATACTTTATATAAATAAGGCTAAGATTGCATATAAAATATTGTAACTGGAGGTCTCAGATCCAACAGCTATAAAAAAACTTGTATTCATTCCATCCATGTATTCATTCATGCAGTGTTTCTGGTTGCATCTTTCAGAAACAGAGGCACTCAGCTGTGGCTGCTCTCATGAGCATTTCACCATCAATTGTGGCTGCAGGAGTAGAACTGTTAAAAATGAGTCCAGGGAAACACAGGTGATAGGTAGACAAGCCAGGTAGAAAATAATAAGTTCTGATGGGGATGCCCCCAGCTACTTTCACAGTTACCAGAAAGAAATGTGACTTCCCTGCAACTTGCACTGTGCTTTTTCTCCTGCTATCAGCCTTTTTCAATGTCAGACTGCAGGAGATGGCCCCCAGACCACTGGTCTTGTTTTACAATAAAGAAGGGGGCGTGGGAAGTTGGTTATTCCCAGACTGCAGGTGAGGGACGAAGCAGGATTTTCCTTGCTTTTCTATAGCTTAGCAACAAGGCAAAATATGCCTTTTTATGCTTCCAAACAAGCACTGTCTCCTCTGCCTCTGAGGCATGGGCTGAGCTGAAAGAAGTGGAGTGTTGAAGTCTTTGTGTAACTTTTCCTTTAGGGAGAGAAGAGGGTTTCTGAAGCACAGCCTTTCAAAGAAGGAGCTGTTCCCCTAACCACACTATACTTCTTTCTATCCTTCCCCTCCATAACACTGAAGTTTGCAGATATTAAAAGGATTATGTAATTGGCAGTTCATGATAGTCTCCATCAAGCATTCCCTTCACCAAAGTACATATTTTGTTTAGAATCCTTCTTTAGTCTCCTCATTTATTTCATGTTACAGAAAATATCATTTGAAGGAAGAGAGTTCATGCAGTATTAATGTCTGGAGTCTGCTTAACTGCAGTGATTTCAAAGGGCTTTTGGAGTATCCTTCTGAGGGCAGAAATGAGCTCTTTCAATTTCTAAAACTTATTCCCACTAAGTCAACCAGAGTTCCTGCACTTTGCTGTATTTGCCCCCAGTTCTACAGTTTATCATTAACTGGGAACTGGAGGAGGGTTAAACAAGAAGGTCTCAGATATTCTGCTTATGAATAAAACATTAGAAGTTATTATTCTGCATTTAAAATAAAACAGTAATTTTTTCCTTCATCTGTGTAAAATTTTTCTATTAACATCTGGCTTTTTATTTTCTGGAGACAATTTCAGTGCACCTATTATAAATATTTATGTGATAAGAAAAAATGTTGGAACTCCTTCAAGGAAATTAGATGAGAATGCATCCACACACTTCAAAAATAAATGCATAGAGTAAGTGTTCAGACTATGCTATTATTAAATCTCTGTATCCAGTGAGCTTAGTGGGAGACTCTTGCAGTGAGAATGGATTATTATCTTGCTACCTGGATGTGAGCCCAAAATTAGATTCCATCAACAAAACAAGAGTTTTAAGTGGAAAAAAACCCCAGCACTAGAAGTAGCATGTCAGGTGCATTTATAAATCTATCAGTAGGGCACTTTATAAATAACCTGGTCAATTTAATAGATTACCTTTACACCTGATAAAATATAATCTCCAGAAAACCCATTACAGTCTTTCAATTTAAAGTGCTACATTTAAGGACATTTTGCATAACACACTACACACTGGAACTGCTTAAAAGAACAAAATTGACATGGTTTCTAAAAGATAAAAACAAAAACTCCTCCTAAAAAAAGCATGTACGTGTGGGCTATTTTAGGTATGGAAGCTTCATTTAATGTATGTTTTACCTGCGTCAAAGAAAAACCTGTTAGTTTTATTAGCAGAAAACAGATGAGAGTAGGCCATAAATAATTCCTTTGAAGTACTTTGCCTTCCCTGCACTCTGTTATCTGTAAGTAAAACAAAGATAAATGTGGATTAAAGAGTCAAGGCCTGCCTTCAGATGTGAGTGTGCATCTCACTTAAATGTCAGGTAGAGTCAGGTGCCCAGATCAGAGGAAGGGTTTTAGCACCTTGACAAGAGAATCACTGGGGAGACAAGGCTTGCCAGGGAAAAGGTCTGCAGGTATTTTCAAGGGAATAATTTTTAAACCAGATTTGAAACTGGAAAACAGAAAAAAAGTCATTCCATTTCAAGAAGAATTGTGTTTAAGTGTTTAAGTGTTTTTTTCTATTTTTTTTTTAAATGATTTGCTGATCAAGACCAAGCAAACTGTCCCCAAAACAGTTCAAGAAACCAAACCAGTATCAGTGAGGTTAATGTCAATTCTACTTCAGAAAGTAGATGATCCCCTCTTAATCACTTGATCTCTTACTTTCCTCTAAGGTTCTTTCTCAGCTTCAAAACCCATGTGTCAGTGTAAAACCACTGACATTTGGCTCAGCCTGGTCTGTGGTACAAACAGGGATATCCTTCCTGTTTGGTTTAATTTTCAGTAGTCAAACTGAGAAACACTTAACAGGTTATTACCAGCTGATGTTAATTGTCAGAGTCAGTTAAATAAAAATTAGTGCCAGAACCACCAGCATCTCAAAATTGAATCTTCTTGAATTTTCGGTTTGTCTCAGAAAGCAATTTCTTAGGACAAGTGTTGTCTGTTCCCTTGGATAACTTCAGCCAATAAGAGTCCAGCTGCAGACAAACCAAACCAAGCCTCTTCAGTGTTTCATACAATTTATATATTATTATGATCTTAGTCTTGACTGTCACAAAGCAGAGGTTATTGTGGTGGTATCCACAGCAGAAAGAAAGAGGATCAACCATCTATTTTAAGCCATTCAAAGAGCTCATTCCCACAGCTGCTCACATTAAGGGTGTCTGCCCAATGTCTGCACAATATCTACTCAGCATATATGGATATACACATATTTCACACACCTCAAGTCATTTGATCTCATAATGCCTCTCTTAGAGAAGCAATGTTCTCCCCACTAAGACATAAGGAGACCTGGTGGATGAGATGTCTCTATTGCTCCAAAAGGTCATGGTGAAAGTGGGCATTGTAACATGGGTCCATAGCACTGCAGTGCTGCACCACAGCTTTGCTCAAGGACTCTGCCATCAGCTCCATTATGAAAAAAAACCACTAAGCCTGAGCAGTATCCAAAGTCTGGCCATTTTACCTGCAAAGAACAAGAATTTACATTTTTTTTTTTTTTTTTTTTTTTTTTCTTTGGCAAGTCTATTTTGCAGCCATGGGTATCCATTTGAAGTCAAAGGCTGCAAATGGACTCTCAGAACCCAGGTGCATATTTTTAATACCCCAAAAACAATAGGACACATGTTAACGTTGCTGTTAGGAGGTGACCAAATGCAACATGGTAATTTTAGAGGTGGCTGCCCTTGTATCTGTTACTCTGTACCATTTCTTTTCAGAGTGTCAGCTAGCTTCTGTTGCACAAAATGCAAATGTGCATTTTAAAGAACAGGACATACTAGCTTTTAGATGTGGGGCATGAATTGGTTCTTTATCTTATCTTAGATGGGGCTTTGAGCAACTTGGTCTAGTGGGATTTATGCCTGTCCATGGCAGGAGGGTGGATGATCTTTAAGGTCCCTTCCAACCCAAACCATTCTATGATTCTATGATTTTTTGGTGACTGGGTTGCAATTGTTTCATCTCTTGCTTTCTGCCCATTTGATATGATGCCCAAAATGAAGCCTGTTTAATGACCTGGGGAGCATGGACTCCTACACTGGTAGATATCCTCTTGTTGTTCTTGGGAGAATTGATGGAGATGTGAATTAACAGAGGGGCATTCACAGAGCTAAGGGAACTCTGCACCAAAATAGGTGATGTAAAGTCCACCTGCATTATAAAACACTTACAGCAAGCCTGATATGAGTTTGCTTTTTCCAGCTTCAGAAGAGACGACATGCAAGTAAACCCAGCTTTTTAAAAAAGATTTAACTGGACCTTGAGAGGCAGGATATAATCAGGGATAAGAATGGATGGAAATTCCAATTTGCTTTTTGATGACACCTTAACTTGTCCAACCATGTTTGATACCAACTATCTTTGACTGAACAAAGAGCAAACAATGTTTCCAGTCTCATGGATATTTAACTTTTGGAACCTGATGAGATTATATATTCATAGGAAAACAACACTAGAAATAAGCTCACCAATCACTGTTAGGAACACCTAACAGAGTGGGATTCAACATTGCAGTTAATCAATTTTTATAATCTCATTCAAAAACAGGTTAAAAATAATTATGTTTCGGGTGGATTATTTTGTTGGTGGTTTTTTTTTTCATTGTTTGTTTGTTTATTTGTTGGTTTGTTGGGTTTTTGGTCCTCATTCATACTGATACATTTTAATCTGACTTTCTGCATGATGCAGGCTGAAGATTTTCTCTAAATAAAATGTGCATCAAGTTGCATTACAATTTTGTGTTCCTTATAGGCAGATGTCTAATCTTGATTTAAAGAAATCCAGAATGATAGAGAGCTCACTGCTTTCCTGAATAAACATTTCCAAAGTTTAATTACAAAAACCAACCAACCAAACAGAAACAAAAACCTGTATGCCTCATTTCATCTCACTTTGGCTTCCAGTCTCTTGCCATCTTTGAATGCCAGAGTTGCATAGCGTAAGAAATCTGTTCACTTTGAGGTACTTACACAGAGTGCTCATGTAACTTCTTAACCATCTTTTCAAGTAAATAATGATTGAACTACTTGAATAACCCCAAAAGGCATTCTTTTCATATCTATAGCTATTACTTAACTTTTATAGTGCTTTCCAAAGTATTTACACACTTCTCTTTTCTCATGGTTCTTCTTAAAGATGAATTCTAGTTCCATCTTAGTTTATTTAACACCACTATTTAGAGGTGAAATTATTCCCTCTTTCTTTCTGAGCAAATGAGGAAACTGCAGAAGACTGCCAGTCCCCTGCACTCCCAGTGTCTCAGGTTGCCAGCACATGTGAACAGATCCCCTTATGTAAGATGACAACCAAGCAGGTTGATGAAGTTAACTTGTTGCAATTATAAAGTGCCAAATGATTCAGGAAACTACAGACCAGTCAGCTTCACCTCCGTTCCTGGAAAAGTGATGGAGCGGCTCATTCTGGTGATCATCTCTAAGCACATGGAAGAGAGGAAGGTTATCAGGAGTAACCAGCATGGATTTACCAAGAGGAAATCCTGTTTGAACAACCTGATAGCCTTCTATGATGTTGTGACTGAATGGGTAGATGCAGGGAGACCAGTGGATGTTGTCTACGACCTTAACAAGGCTTTTGACACTGTCTCCCATAACATCCTCACGAGAAAGCTCAAGAAGTGTGGGGTAGAAGAGTGGACAGTGAGATGGATGCAGAACTGGCTAAACAATAGACCCCAGAGGGTAGTGATCAATGGTTCAGAGTCCAACTGGAGACCTGTAACTAGTGAAGTTCCCCAGGGATCAGTGTCACCCTAGTTTCCCCTGTAATGGCCTTTAGGATCTACAGCTGTTCTTCACCATTTTGCTGTAGAGCTGGTTTTTGTATCTGTTCCATGGGACTTAGAACTCTTTGTTTGCCTGGAACATAAAAAATAGGATTTAGTTTGGTTTCTTTGGAGTGGCAGAAGTTGGTTTGTCTTTGGTCTGTGTGGGCATTTTTCCTCCCCCTTACTATCTAAATAATACAGAAAATGTGTGCCAGCCAAGCAAGGCATTTCACTAAGTGCCTTTTCTCTGGGTGGTTATAATGGCTGCAGACTAACAAATCCTATAAATAAAACTGCTTTTCAGCCAGGAACGACTGATTGATAAAGGTCACTAAATGCTTCCCTGCTGGAGTGTGAAATCAAAGAAAAGTTTAATCTGGTATTATCTGGCAATTTGTCAGGTTTAGAAGCAAGGAGACAAGAAGAAATAAACCACAGACTCAGCCACCAAGAGCCACCACTCCCAGGCTTGAAACAAAGAAGGGAGAGGCTGAACTACTTTTTCAGCTAAAAAATAGCGATTTGGGTTTTTTCTACACCACCATACTTCTTTTTTATGTCCTCTGCTAAACTCATGTCTGTCAGAGCAGTTAGGCATGATGGACTAAAATTAATGAATGTTGGATATTTTGCTGCTTGCCTGCTTTTCTCTGAGTGGTGGGTAGGCTGGGATTTACAAGCTGTAGAGGGTTACTAGAGAATGCACAGACAGACACTCTGAGGAGTTCTGAAAAGTTTTAAAAATAGGGGAAATTCTTTGTCCTCCCATTGGGTTCTTCAGCTGACGCATGAAAAACTCAAGTTAGGATGAAGCAATTAAAAAAATGACCCCTCTAAAGCTGATGTCACACATTGCAATGGCCATGTCCAGATAGTAGCTGGGATATGTGAGCCAGAATTGGGTAATGACTTTGAGCTACCTGTCACCTCCTGAAATTTGGTGAGTTGAAAATGACTAAACAATCAGACAGGACTGAAAAAACTTTGCTTCCAGTTTCTCAATGTTAAAACTAAGCCAAGGTGAGGAATGATGGTACACACTGCAAACTATTAGTGTGGTGGAAGCTGATGACAGAGTTTGATGCAAAAATATCCTAAATCCCCCCCAAAACTTTTAAATTAACACTAAGAAATATTTTAATCATGATAAAATTATTTTTCTCTATTAATTGTTATCTTCTTTGGGGATCATTTTTAGTCCGTTGGGGTTTTTTTCTAAGAAATTAGACTATGAATTTCTCAATCTCTGTGTATGTGAATGCCTGTCTGTTATCCCCAAATAACATTTGAACTACTTAGTTAACTATATTAAAGTTAACAGAGACATAGAAATCCCAAAGAATATTAAGTTATTGTGGCTTTTATGAAAATAGGCCACCAGACTGAGAGCAGGCCCTTGTTACGTGCTTTATCTGAGAGAAGTCCTGCATCATTATTAGGCCCCAGATACTTAGTATGGGGGAGAGAAAAGACCTTATAAATATTCCAGCTACCAAGAAAACTACAAATGGACCTTGAAATGAGCCATGAGACATACATTTCGTATGGGCTTATAAATTACAGCACACACAGAAGTATTTATCTTTTGTTTTGTTTGTAGAGGACATAGGGTATCCAAGACTTGGTCCAGGATGGGCTGTTAAATAACTGACTTTCTGGGTGGGGGCACAGAAGCTAATTCCAAGACATCTGATGAGTTGAGTTTGGGGTCAGTTTTCTCCTTACCTGTTTCTTTCACCACACATTTCCATTACAAGTATGTACTCTCCTTAATTCTGTTTTTTAGTAATATCACATAATATTGTTTACTGCAACATGAAAGTAATGACATCTCATAGAAGATTCATTTACACAATATTTTTGTTAATGGTCTAACTTCAGTGCTTTACAGCTCAGCAGGGTCCTTGAGGAGATCAGTCTTGCATTAAAGGGTTTATTTGGAAGTAGGATGAGAACTGATAATCTGAAACATTTTCTGGATCTGCTAGTTCATCCTCTGAAAATTAGCAAAAACCTCCCATTATCTTCATCAGCCTTGGGATCAGGCCCCCAGAGGCTGGTATGCACAACCTGAGTATGGTTTTTGTCTGATTAATTTTAGAAATTTAACCAAGATTCACTTTTTTGCCCGAACTAAAAGACCAGACATCATAAGCTGTCTGCATAATTTTTTTTATAAATTGAGAATGTCACAGTAGAGCTGGCCACCTACTTCTTGACCTGTTAGGGTAAAAAAGCCCAAAAAACACATACATTATTAAAGCTCCTGCACTTTCAAAAGCAGCTCTTTAAAAGACTGTTCAGTATGCCAGCTCTTATGGCTTTGCTCCTGTACAAATTTTCAATTCTAAGAACAGGGAAACTTTTAGTAAAATGGATTTACATTGTATAACAGCTAGCATCTTATGATTTTAAAAATAAAGCAAAGATATTACTGTTACAGAGCCTGTTCAATGAAAGCTATCTAAACTTCTTTTCAGGACTTTTAAATTCAGTCATGTAATTGGTTCTGGTAATAAAAGCACAGAGAGATGATTAATGCTTATATATATTGTTTGAATATGAAAGAGACATGAACCTCCTTTTCATACAATTCCAGATTTAATTTGCATATTTAAATGCTTTTCTGGAATTACAGCAATGCAAATGACCTTCCATTGGTACAAGAATAGAATAGCAGTAAAAATACTGCTGAAGAAAATAGCTAAAAAAGAAAGCACTTACTGGAAATAAAAACAAGTAAGTTTTGTTATTTGGGTAATTCAAAGATCTTCACACCAATATTTTAATATTTTTGCTAATATCAATTCACTATTATTTTATAATGTCACTTACCAGCCAGAAGTAATTATATTTCCCATCAAATTATTTGTCTTTTATTTTACCATAGTTCTAAAGATGCCAAAGTACTTTACTGGTAATTAGCAGTCTAGAAAAAAATCGAGGTGACATACCCATTGCTGAAGTATGCAAATATTGATTTACTAAACACTTTTAAAATGTTTACTACATCAACAGGACATAAAACCTGATTGTGAATAAATTTCCATAGGAAACATCTGGACAGTTGGACTAGGTGATCTTAGAGGTCTTCTCCAACCATGATGATTCTGTGAAACTGCATTTGAATGCAGGGATACATCATTGCATTTTATATTTTTAATTAAGAATATTTAATAATATTTATTATTTCCTTTGGAAGCTATTGAAATATCAGTCCTATTTTACTGAAAGCACAATTTTGCTGAAAAGTACAGCTAAATAATATGTTACTTGGCCAGGACTTAAGAAGGGAAACAATAAATAGATAAAGGCTTAATGTTTTTGTCATTAAAAAGTTTAATGAAAACTCTCATCTTCTTACACAGACAGATACAACAGTTTTCCTTTCTCCTTTTTCTAGTCATCCAAAGAGAGATGCTATACAGTAAGTACTTCTTTAAAAAGAAAAGAGTAGCAAATATAAGGACAGTCACCCAAAATGGTGGGTAGTTATTCATCTACTTTATTCCAAAAATTGTGCTTCATGAGTAAAGCAATTACAAAATTGTTCAAAAATTTCACTAAAATTATAACATACAGAACAACAAATTATTTGGTCTATAATTAATCCCCTTAATGCTGTTTATCAGCAATAGCTGATGAACCAGCCACACTTCCAAAGCACCCAAAATGGCTTCTTCAGTGGAAACTGAAAGTTATCACATTTACACTGTACCAGGACAAGGGGAAGAAGTAAGTTTTTCAGTCCAGTGATCTGAGACAGGCCATCTGTAAGCACAGGGGAATCAGGAGTGAATTTCCCTGCAAACTCCTGCTCCACTAGTACTGATGCACCAGGACAAAGTCCTTTCAGTAAAACTGTCCAGAGCCAGTAATATTTAATCAACAGACTACTGTCTCAAAATACTTGTTTTCCTGTTACCAGAGTCTTCAATCCTACCTCAATAATTGTCTCAACATGTGTGCCACAGTCTGACCACACACCACTCTGTGCCCAGTACATTTTTGTGAAGGGAGGCAGTTCCCTGGATCCCATGTTCTTTTAGGTTGGTCTAGAAGGAAAGCTGTCGCTATTACTAGCTCCAAGCCTCTAAAACACATGTCCAATCTTAGATTAACTTTCTGGCAGCTTTCCCTATAATATCATCCTGCACAGTCATCCTACCTAATCCTCAGATCCTAACCTGTCTCCACGGTCTCTTGTATGTGCTCCTCCAAAGTGCCAGTGAGGTCTTCAGAGGAATTACTTAAGGCAAAACATAGGGAAATATTAAGACACATAGAAATACTTGGAAAATGTCTTAACTGAAGTAATTCTTAAAAATACTCCTACTAATCTTAAATGTGTTAAACATGTTAAACAATCCTTGATTTTTTAAGAAACTTTCTCTCCATATATGATTCCACCTTTAATAAGAGATCAAGGTTTGTTGGTATTGGGGCAAACTTGAGTGTCTCCTCTCCATTTTCTCTTGCAGTCTTGGACATGGTAGTGGCCAACAACTTTACTCTTCCTTCCTCACCAGACTTCAGATCACACATAAATCTTTATTACAGGGTCTTTCTTTTCAGCTCTTTGACTTCTCCAGAAGTCTCAGTATCTTGGTAATTGACTATGTGTGAACAGTCCAGTTCCTAGAAAGATGAGCTGATTACTGTGTGCGTGCAGAATTCATCTTACTTTTAAACCCAGGTATCAAGTCTAAATTTTGGACTTCATGATCTTAAAGCTCTTTTCCAACGTAGATGATTTTATGAAATTATGAGAGTATTTTCCCTCCAGAAGCCACAGAGATGGACAGCCACCACCAGGATGTGAGAGACGGACTCTATAATGGCCTTTAATCCAGCGACCATTCCTGGCGATGCGCCCCCCGGCACTCGTGGGGAGAGGACAGAGGTACCAGGCGCATGTGCACAGACCACAGACTGCAGCTCCCAGGAGGCACGGCGGGGCCGGAACCGGGAAAAAAAGGGAGGAGCAAGAAGACGCGCGCTCTGCGAACACACGGATCCAGCCGGCGCGGTGAGCGTACCGCTGCGGGGGCTGCCGTGCCGTTACGGCGCTGCTCCCTGTGGGTGTTGGCGTGTGGACGTACCGAACGGACCGTTTGCCTGGAGTCTCAAGGGAAGGGACGTGGATCCCGACGTGGCTTCGGCCGTACCCCCCGGTGGTGAGAATTGCGAACATCTTACTAACATTCCTACAAACATTCCTACATAATATTCACACATACCAGACACTCACTTCTCTTTTCCAATATTCTTCTATTTCCCAAAGGCTCTCTCCAGGCTTTCCCTCTTATCCCTGTCCGGGAACGGGAACAGGGGGGAAGGGGGGAGGTTCTCTCTTGTTTTCTGTGTGTGTTGTTATTGTTGTTACTGTGTGTGTTTATATATAGATGTAGTGTTGTATAGCTGTTGGTATATGGATATATAGGTGTGGATATAGATATAGAGATAGAACCCTGTGTGTTAGTTGATATCAGACTTGCCAAACCCTCAGTGCCTTTAATAAATCTATTGATTCCTAAGCGTTGTTTGTGGGTGTGACAGGGAGTGGTCTTCAGCCCTCGATCCCCTGAGGTGGGGGTGTGAGTCGCGGCTTTACCTATCTCGGTCCGCGACACAGGAGGTCAAGCATTTCACCTCAGGTCTACAATGAATGAGGTGAACCTGTGGAAGGGCTTGTCAGAGTAAAGGTGCCTTTGTTGGTTTTCAATAAGATGACAAGCGCCCTCTCTAAACAGTCCATCTTCCTTCATGAATGTAAGAAATACATATGGCAAATAATCTATTTCCCATAGACCCACTTCTGAACTCTGACAAGGACTTCTGAAGTTGAAACAGATACAAAGCTCCTGAAACAGAAAGGTAATACTTACAGAAAGATGTAGTAACCTTCCCTCTCTTTCCTAACAAAGAGAAACCCTATCTGAGATTTTACATATCTGCTCACTTCTGAATGGGGCTGGAAATGATGTGGTGGGCATATCACATTTGGTTGTGTTTTAATGACTGTGTGTGCTGATGTGCTTTTTAAGATTAAAAAGTAGATAAGTAAGAGGGTCTGGCTATCTTTATTCCTCTCTACAAAATGAAAACTGGACCAATCACAGCATGAATGTCTACACCTCAAAGCCCAAGGAAGAAAAAAAACTTGAGCACTTCTTTTCATTTGTACTGAAAAATACACAAATGGAATTCATACACAATTCATGTGTTATTGTCACAGCTGGAAGAGTATAAAAAGCCCTTAGTGTAAATAAGAAATAGAGATCTTGTAGTTTAAGAAGTGGTGGCTTAAGAAAGGTAATGTGTTCTTCCCTCTCATGGTTTAAAACACTTTATAACGTGTATATCATCATATTTTATATTACAGCCCAGACTCTAAAAGTGTCATACTCTAAAAGTTAATCATAAAGTTAACAATAGAGTCTTAAGCAAAATTACATCAATTATACAGCAAAGGGAACCTGAGTGTAAACCACAGAGACTTAATTGAATCAAGGTTTTCTAGAACTCCTCATAAGAATTCCCATAAACAAGATTTATTTTTTTTTCTTTTCTGAATAGGAGATCATGAAAACAAGTTTTCACTAACTGGCACTACTAGAATAGCAGCACAGAAATGGAGGACAGGCACATCAAACACTAGCAATTAGCTGGTCTCAGCCCTCTTACCCTACAACTACCCGAAAGGAGGTTGTAGCAAGGTGGGGTTGGTCTCTTCTCACAAGCAACAAGCAATAGGACAAGAGGAAATGGCTTCAAGTTGTGCCAGGGGAGGTTTAGATGGGATATTAGGAAAATCTCCTCACTGAAAGGGTTGTCAGGCTCTTGAACAGGCTTCTCAGGGAAGTGGCTGAGTGTCCATCTCTGGAGGTACTTAAATTATGTGGCATATAAGGACATGGTTTAGTGGTGGACTTGGCAGTGCTAAGTTAATGGCTGGCCTTGATCTCAAAGGTCTTTTCCAAACTAAATGATTCTGTGATTCTATGATTTGTGTAGGACTCATATTCTTCACATGAAGTCAGTAGAAACAGGCCAACATGCTTCCACCAGACAACCTGAACAGTCCTAGAAGCTGCAGAAACACTTAACAGCATGTGCAGATTTCCAAGTTTTATTTAATATATATAGATATAAGTGCTTCTAGTGTCAATCTGTTAGGCTGTTTCTCTGTCTCAAATGAAAGTGCTCAAACATGAAGATAAATACCTGCAGAGGATGCAAATCACATATTTGGAAGAGATCTAAGATCATCTTCTAAAATCAAAGAGCCCAAAATCTCAATTTACAACTGCAATAGACTTTATACAGGCTGCACAACTGGTTTCCACATGGCCTTCAGGAAGAAGCATCTCTCCTTTTTAATGAGCAACTGTTACAATGCCCAATGTAAAACATGTAGACATTGTGAGGCATAAACATAGAATGCAGAATGATGTTGATGCAGAATGATGTTGACCCAGAATGAACTTCATCACTTGGACTTGTTCCTTTTAAGAAAGAAGCAGGGAGCTGTAAAAGCTGAATGACTATTTTGCAGACCTGAACATGTTTCTTTTCTTTGGTGCTGATATTTGTTCTCCATTTCAGAGCTGTAGATTTCTTCTTCAGCTGTAGATGACCCCAATTCTTACCTTGCCCCAAGGAGAAGACAATGTTGAGGTTTACTACAACTTTCATATTGGGGGATTTGAAGTCCTTTAGAAACATAAAGGAATTTAGTCTCACCTTTTCCTCAGAGGGTGAAATCTAATCCTGTAAGGATTTGCTGGTTGCAATTCAGTCAATAGCAACAAACTGGTAGGGAAAAAGAGAGTAAGAGAAAGGCAGTCACTGCAAAATGTAACACAAAGAGCAGACAAATATTTCTCAGGCCTAGACACTCAGAAGTCTTATATCTCATTTCTTCTATCTCCAGACCTCAGAAAGCATACCTATCTCTGAAAATAGCTGAAAGGTTTGGGCTTTGGGGTTTGTCTCCTAGGGTGAATGGGAAAGCAACACATTAGGAGGCAGTTTTATTATGTGACTTTCTGTGTAAAAGAGAGTTTTTTTCTATATATATATATTAAAATTTGAAGATACTTTCTGCTACACTCCTGTAAGGGTCTGAATCCATGTCCATCCCTGCTCTTCAGGGCCCACACTGCCTGTTGATAGGCATAGGGATCTCTCTGATCACTGCAGCTATGATTACCTGTGATTCTGCCACCACACAGAGCCACCAAGTGTCAGCCACCAAGAAAGGCCAAGGTCAGAGAATCACTCCTTCTCTGAGCCCCTTGGAGCTCCTCCTGTGTCCATGTGAGGTTCACAAACAAGGCAGATGTGGGCACAGGTGGGCATCCAAAGCTGCATCCACTGCAGATTCTGCAACCAAAATTTTACAGCATAGTCTAAATTGTACTTGAATCCCTATGATAACATAAATACTCTGAACTTTTTAAAAAACAGATTAGCAGTGACAGTTCTCTCAAATGGCTTCTCTCTGTATGAGAAACAGTGCTCAATTTTTCAAGCTTTTTGTTTATAAAAGTATTTTTGAGGATCTACTTATGGCAGAAGTACTTGATTCAAGTAGCTACTGGCTTGAGTGGGGAGACTCTTTTTACTTTCAGTAGTCTTTCAATCAGACCTGCAGAGTCACACTTACTGAACAATTTATTCAGAGTAACCAGAATGTTACCTCTAAGCACAGTTGTTTCATTTGACCATGTGCTATCAATCACATAGATATAAACTGTGAAATAGACTGACCCTTACAATCCCTTTTGTGTTTTTTGCAAAGCCTGTTATTCTTCTAAAGCCTGAATGGGAGCAGCTCAGCATCAGCTCTTGGGCTGAAATCATTGGTGCCATCCTCAACTGGGCATAGATGGAAAGCAGTGATTCACATTGTTAGCCATGCAACTGAGGAATGCCTTATGTCAGGTCACCCAACAAATCTGTTGTCCAAGAAAATTATTTACATTTAGATGAGATGGAGTGAAAAAAATATTATCTAGCACCATGCAATGCTATAGGCTTGGGGAAGAGTGGCTGGAGAGTTGCCCAGTAGAAAAAGACCTCGGGGTGTTGATCAGTGGCCAGCTGAATATAAGCCAACAGTGTGCTCAGGTGGCCAAAATGCCAACAGCATCCTCACCTATATCAGCAATAGTATGTCCAGCAGGACTAGGGCAGGGATTGTCCCCCTGTTCTTGGCACTGGTGAGGCTGCACCTTGAATCCTGTGTTCAGTTTTTGGCCCCTCACGGCAAGAAGGACATGGAGGTGCGGGAGTGAGTCCAGAGAAGGGCAATGAAGCTGGTGAAGGGTCTCGAGAACAAGTCTTATGAAGAGCTTCTGAGGGAACTCGGGTTGTTTAATCTGGCAAAGAGGAGGCTGAGGGGAGACTTTATCACTCTCTACAACTACCTGAGAGGAGGCTGTAGTGAGGTGGGTGTCGGTCTCTTCTCCCAAGTAACAAACGATAACACAAAAAGAACTGGCCTCAAGTTGTGCCAGGGGATGTTTAGACTGAATATTAGGAGAAATTTCTTTACTGAAAGGGTTGTCAGGTGCTGTAACAGGCTGCCCAGGGAACTGGTTGAGTCACCATCCCTGGAGGCATTTAAAAGACAGGAGAATGTGGTGCCTAGGAACATGAATTAGTGGTGGACTTGGCAGTGTGCTGGGTTAACAGTTGGACTTGATGATCTTCAACATCTTTTCAAACCAAAAGCAAACTATGATTCTATGATTGTGGCTCTGGTCCATTATGACAAGTCTTTTCTCTGTTTCTCTCTTCTCCCTTATCACAAATAATAGACTGCTTTCTATCACACACTTGTCACTGGTTACTCCTCCATTACATCCCTTATTGAACATTCTCTACTGCTCTGAACTGTCTCTATGCACAGAAATAACAAACTGCTTGTTGATTTGTTGTGTTTTAGAGCAGCTGCTGGGCAGAGATCCACCATAATGCTAAGGAGCAGTTAAAGATAGATGACTAAGTAGACCAAAAAACCCTTCCTAATGAAACAAACAGAAAACATAAGATAAATTGAGGGAGTAAATGTGGAACCAGGTATGGAGAGTATTTTTTTTAATGTTGTTTTTCACTCAGGCAAATTCATTGAACTATCTGGAGTAGCAGCTTTTTGCCTATCACCAAATGCCATGTTTCTTTCTTAATCTGATTTCATATAAAAAATTCACTGTGAGCTTTCATAATAGAAATTTATTTCTTGACAACAGGAAGCAGCCCCCGAATACCACCTGCAACATTCAAATTTCTGCATTAAAAAACTTTCCCTTGATAGAAAATACAGCAGATCACAGATACACTTTTCTGTGGCATTTAACTCTTGCCCGTATAATAGTTTTGCTCAGTAATTTGCAATGAATTTGTGAAGGATGCTCTGGAAAGGTTACCTATTACTGGTGCTTTGCTGCAAGTGGGCAGTCACTTTTATTCCAGCTAATTTTTGCTGCACAGAATATTCCCTGCAGTTTGTGTTGGGGAAATCTCCCATGTCTTTTATTTCAGTTATTTATTTCCCTCTTCCTAAAGTGAATGGTAACCCTCCGCGTTTGTGACATTTTTGGAGACAATTGAAAACTCTATTTCTTTGTTTTCAGGCTTCAAACTTCCACAGGGAGGTGTTACCCACTCCATGGCCTTTTCTTTACTAATGGGTAGAGCAGCACTTTCTGTTCTGCACAGGTGGAGCAGAATAATAGCCTGTGGGAGAAGGAACTATCTGGTAAAAATTGAGTGAAACAACTGTGAAGAGCTGTTGCTTTTACAATAGGTTTCTTTAAGAGAAATTTTACCTTTCTTGAGCAAAGTTGGGTCAGACTAGCTTCCTCTGCAGCAAAGGTACATCATATAGCTGTCATGTGCACCAACTTCATGATAGAGACAGGGAAACTGGATTGTGAATTGGAAACTTTTAGAAGTACCTTAGTCATCTGCAGTGTCCTTAGCAGTGCAAGGGTACAAGTAGAGGGTTGGGCATTTTTCCTTAAAACGTATTCTGCACCACAATGCACCATCCTCATGGTCTTTGTTAATGTGGCCATTAGGGATGTGAAGGCAGGCATCAGGTCCTGCAAGTAGCACTGCCTTATGATTTCTTTTGTTGCTTTTACCGAAACAGCAAACCTGTTCACCTTTGAATTCTCTTCTCTAAAAGTATTTTTGCCATCCCTGGCCTCTGAATGGGATAGTGAGCAGAAAGTGAATCTGGTGCAACACAACTGTTTGAGACATCTTCTTTCAATGCTTGTTTGGTGCCACGAGAAACTATCTGCTAAAATTTGTGGGGGAAATGCATAGGTACACAGAATGGAGAAGACAATATCAGAACACATAGTGAAAAAGTGTTTGTGGAGAACTCCTCTTCTGTCCCTGTTGAAGCCAGCAGATAGCAGTGTGTGTTCCTGAACATGTTACTTTGTGCAGCACAGAACCAACAGGTAGCCTATAAGCCCATGACATGCTGCAACCTTAAGTGATGGATTAGTCTGGCAAATAAACTTCTGTCTTTGAAAAGCTGAGTTAATAGGAGACCTGACACTCTCTCTCCAGATGTTCCTGTTGAAATGGGTAATTTACATTTGGAATGGCAAACCTGTCTAATTAATATTAAATTGTAATAATTTACTTGTTTAGCTGACAGCAACTCTTTGCAATCTGTTGCCACAAGGAGTTGAACTGTCAGCTCTTGAACACTCCTTTTGGCTAGGCTGCCTCAAAATGGTAAACGTGTTAGGCTGGAATCTCACTTATACCACAGGACATGTTCAATAACTGCAAATGTGAAGATAATAATGTGCAGCTACAGCAGCTGTAGCTAATTTGCTCTTGTTTCTCAGGGACTAACAAAAGCAGAAGTAGCTTAATGGAAAAAGTAAATGAGTCAGCAGCTTCAGCTCTTATATCATAATCAACAGTGGCCAAGTGAGAGGGTGCCTCAAGGTTGGCTGGCACCTGGCACAGCCACATAGCCCTGTGGGATGTCACTGTGATTTACTGTTAGAATTCATCAATATTTCTGTCTTCCTAGAACATGTTTCCTAGCAGAAAATCCTCAGATAAGTCTCCCTGAAATAATTATTTTCTAGGGGTTCACAGATAGCACAGACCATAATATCCTGAAGTTTAAATCTATGTGGACCCATCAACCCTTTCATTTATTCTGGCCTCATGTGTCTTGCCTCTCATCCAGGGCTAAATTAATTACAGAAGTTAAGTTTTCCAGAGGCTTATCTGGCATTTTAAAACCTTGTTTCGCTCACCTACAGTAAAAAGAGATTAACTAATTGAACAGGGATGAATAGGTAGGGAAATGGAGAACTTATTTTGAAACAGATTTTAAAAGGGTGGTTTGGGCAACCTGGAAAAATGAGGACTGAGAATAGTACAAAGGGAAAGAACTATGATCTGGGAATAAATCTTTCTAAACTGAAAATTAGAGGAAGGACTTTAACAGAAAGAGAAGTTCTGTAAGGAGGTCCCAGACCATCATTGAGATGAGGAACTTGACTTATTTCTGTGGAAGTGATTAAATCACAGAAACTTGGAATATTATTTGTTCAAGGGGAGATTGTAGGATAGGAAAAAGATAAGATGGAAGATTGAAATTAAACTGTGTGATATCAGGATAAGATAATTTGTTTGGAGGATAAAAGGGGATAGATCATGGTGAGTTTGTTATGCTCTGTTTCTAACAGTATTTAATCAGTTGCATCCTTCCAGGGGTCTACTGTTCCCTGCAGGCAATGGGAAGAAATATTATTTTCTTGCTTGATGTCTAACTTTGCTTTTGGGAGACAGAAAAATATTTTTTTCTTCTGAAATATCAGAGATTAGCTACAGCTGGAAAACATGCCCTGGGCAGAGTATTTTGGTGCATCAGTGACAGCCAGAAGCTTTTCAGTGCCCTCTTAGTGGCATCTCACTCACATATTCGTGGTTAAACTGATCTCTCTGCTTGAGGCTGGAAAAAACTTTCCTCTCACCAGAATGACAAGGATCTTAGTTGGTTTGTTTGCTTTCCTCCATGCCCAGGGCATGCTCTGCTTTCTGAGGTTCTCTGCCATTTACAGCCCTCATGCAGCTGCGGAGACCTGGGATGGTAGGATACCATGGCATAAAATCCTGGATGGGAGAGAAAACCAAGAAAGCTGGTCAATATTCAAAGATTACCTCCTCCAAGCCCAGGAGCAATGCATCCCAAGAAACAGGAAGACAGGCAAGAATGCAAGGAGACCTGCATGGATGAACAAAGAGCTCCTGGACACTTTTAGACAAAAAAAGAAAGTCTTCAGAGGATGGAAGTGGGGCCAGGTAGCCTGGGAGAAATACAAAGAAGTTGTCTGAGAAGCCAGGATCGGGTTAGGAAAGCTAAAGCCCAGATAGAGTTAAACCTGGCCAGGGATCTCAAGGGTAATAAAATGTGCTTCTACAGGTACATCAGTGATAAGAGGCAGAACAGGGAAAATGTAGGCCCTCTGCAGAAGGAAACAGGAGACCCTGTCACGCAAGACATGGAGAAGGCTGAGGTACTGAACAACTTTTTTGTCTCAGTCTTCTCCTGTAAGGGCTCTGACCACACCATCCAGGTCACAGAAGACAGAGGCAGAGACTGGGAAAAGGAAGATCTGCCCACTGTAGGAGAAGAGTAGGTTCAAGACCATCTAAGGAAATTGAAAGTGCACACAAGTCCATGGCACCTGACGAGATCCATCCTCAGGGAGCTTGCAGATGAATTTGCAACACCACTTTCCATCATATTTGAAAATTCATGGCAGTTTGATGAAGTTCCCACTGACTGGAAGAGGGGAAACATAACCCCCATTTTCAAAAAGGGAAGGAAAGAAGACCCAGGAAACTACAGGACAATCAGTCACCTCTGTGCCCAGCAAGATCATGGAACAGATCCTCCTGAAGGCTCTGCTAAGGCACATGGAAAACATGGAGGTAGTTGGAGGCAACCAACATGGCTTCACCATGGAAAATCATGCCTGACAAATTGGTGGCCTTTTATGATGGGGTCACAGCATCAGTGGACAAGGGAAGTGCAACTGATGTCATCTACCTGGACTTGTGCAAAACGTTTGACACTGTCCCACATGACATCCTGGTCTCAAAACTGGAAGGATATGGATTTGATGGATGGACCACTTGATGGGTAAGGAATTGGCTGGATGGTTGCACTCAGAGAGTAGTGATCAACGGCTCGATGTCCAGATGGAGACCAGTGTCAAGTGGTGCTCCTTACGGGTCAGTACTGGGACCAGTGCTGTTTAACATCTTTGTCAGTGACACGGACAGTGGGATCGAGTGCATGCTCAGCAGGTTTGCTGATGACACCAAGCTGTGTGGTGCAGTTGATGCACTGGAGGGAAGGGATACCATCCAGGGGGACCTCAAGAGGCTTGAGAGGTGGGCCCATGCCAACCTCATGAAGTTCAACAAGGCCAAGTGCAAGGTCCTGCACCTGGGTTGGAGCAACCCCAAGCACAAATACAGGTTGAGAACAGCCTTGAGGAGAAGGACCTGGGGGTGTTGGTAGATGAAAAGCTCAACATGAGCTGGCAATGTGCACATGCAGCCCAGAAAGCCAACTGCATCTTGGGCTGCATCAAAAGAAGCGTGGCCAGCAGGTCGAGGGAGGTGATCCTGCCACTCTACTCTGCACTTGTGAGACCCCATCTGGAGTATTGTGTCCAATTCTGGAGCACTGTGTTCAATTCTGGAGCCCTCAACACAGAAAGGACATGGACCTGTTGGAGCAAGTCCAGAGGAGGGCCATGAAGATGATCCAAGGACTGGAGCACCTCTGCTTTGAAGACAGGCTGAGAGAGTTGGGGCTTTTCAGCCTGGAGAAGAGAAGGACTCAGGGAGGCCTTATAGTGGCCTTCCAGTATCTGAAGGGGGCCTACAGGAAAGCTGGGAGGAACTGTTTACCAGGGTGTGTAGTGATAGGACAAGGGGTAATGGCTTTAAACTGGAAGAGGGGAGATTTAGGTTAGATGTTAGGAAGAAATTCTTTACTGTGAGGGTGGTGAGACACTGGCACAGGTTGCCCAGGAAGGTTGTGGATGTCCCCTCCCTGGAGGTGTTCAAGGCCAGGTTGGACAGGGCTTTGTGCAGCCTGGTCTAGTGGAAGGTGTCCCTTCCCTTGTGGGGAGGTTGGAACTAGGCAATCTTCTAGGTCCCTTCCAACCCAAACCATTCTATGATTTTATGATATTGCTGATGATCCTGCTCTTTCCCTGGTGCATGGAGTGTAGTAGGCTTTGGGTCTCAGGTTTGCCTTGGGAATGGAGAAACAATCAGTGCTTTATGGTTATCAGAGGTTGGGAATAGTTCATGTGGACCTCCTGAAAGTTACTGGTTATTGCATGGCAACTTGTAGCTTTGTGGATGGCTCTCAGAGTCCTTGATAGTCTCACTGAGATCTGTGGTCCAAAGTTATTCACCCATATGAGTTCATTCAGGATGAGCATTCAAGGCCAGAATTTAGATGGGTAACATACAGCTTTGGAGTGATGATGTATTCAACCCATTATGCACAGATTCTGCAAAGGGTTTTACTTGCATTTTGTACAGAAAAAAAAACTAAAATAAAAACAAAAAACACCTCTTGACTACTTTTTCCATTGTAGCAAAGCAGGAACTTGACCAGACACATACAGGAGAGAAGGTGGTGATCTCCTAATGAGGAAAGGTGGTGGATCGTGCATGTCTGGGGCCCTTTTGTATTTGGTTTATTGAGTTTTTTCTTCCATTTTTCTTTCAGAAAATTTTCCCTGAAATCACAGTTATAATATTTTCTCTTTGTTGTTAAAAAATCATTATCCTTTCTTTGATGAATATAATAATAGCAAGCAAATAGTAAGGGACAGGTATATCTTTCTGCTTTTCTATCTGGTTTGCAATACCAAATATAAATATACCAAATATAAATTCTCTTGTACAAGAAGAATATTTAGGTTCATCTCTTTTTTCCACTGACCATGATGTCAACTTTATGTGGAGCAAATGCTTTCAGTTTACTTTTGCATCCTTGATATTGGAGATAAAATTAAAGTAAAACAAAATCATATAATAGAATCATAGAATAGCTTGTCTTAGAAGGGACCATAAAGATCATTTAGTTCCAACCCCCTACATGGGCAGGGACACCTCCCACAAGACCAGGTTGCTCAAAGCCCCATCCAATCTGGAATTGAACACTTCCAGGGATGAAGCATCCACAGCCTCCCTGGGCAACCTGTTCCAGTGTCTCACCAATGTAGGAATGAATGACTAATTTACCAGATGCAAACTTATTTCTCTCCTATGACTTACCAAGAAATCCATGCCACCCACAACAAGGAAACAAAAAACTTTTGACGTATTTTCAGCTTAAAATAGGCACACCCAGGATTATATTTTAGGATGGCTGAATTGCCATCTTCTCTCCATTAACTATGTGGGGAATTAAAGGTGATTATTCCTGAATGGTGAGATTCCTCATTGAATGCCAAAAGTCCAAGCGATCAGCTGTCAGTTTTCATCAGCTCCCTATATCTTCCATCTCAAACAGTATAAACTACTCAGGGGAAAATAAAAGTAACTTTTTTTTTATTTATTTATGGTGCATCAAATATGATCTGGAGTGACCCCAGTGGGATTTTTTTTCCATGGTCATGATTTCTCCTTCCTTTTGGGCCAGAGCTCAAATACTCTTCATTTCAAAATTCAAAACATTCATGGGTGGTGGTTAGATTCTTTCTTTAGCTTTATTGAAACATGTGTTTCCCTGTGGTATAATAAGAAGGTAGATCTGCATATTCTCATAGACCATAATGGGCCTTGACACTCAAAAATAAAGAAATCTAACAGTGTATTTTACAGTGGACTGTAGTTGAGATAAACTCTCAGTGATCAAAGAGATTAAAATAATAGCAGTTACAATAAACTTTCATTTTAAATACAACCAGCATGACATTTACACTTAAATAAATCTCATGAGACAGAATGTGTTATATTGATTTAACACCTTTACAATCTACATGCTTTTTAAAGCAAGTACATAAATTAACAATATTCCAAAGGACCAAATCCTGCCTTTCTTGAATGCACAATCTGAAACCCTGTTTTCCAGCTTTTTCATGCTGCTGGTGATTTAATTTTATTTATTTTTTTCAGTCTGGTAGGGGTTGATTTTCATATCCCATGTACATGAAGGAAAGAGCTGATGTCTATTGTAAGCATCCTCCAAGGGTCAGGTGCTGTGATGGCCAGTGGTGACTTGCAAATTTGTCATGAGCAAGATGAGAACAATGTCAGTTCATCTGATTGCCATAACTGTTGTCTCTAGACCTTGGGGTAGTGTACCCTAGTACCTGGGCATGTGAGGGAGATATGACAGTCTCATAAGGCAAGGGACAAATGGCTTAAAAGCCACAAAAAGAACATTGATGGTTACTATGGAAACAAAACTTTCTGTATACCAACACGAAGTTTCTTTTTGAGATCTTTTGTAGATCTATTCTTCTTTTCCTGCCACTGTAAGGTGGGAGTGATTTCCTTCACAGCATGTAACAATTTAGCTGACAAAAATGAAGATGTTTTCCACAGTCCATCTTCTATTGATATTGCTAATCCATGTTGTTTGCAACCCGAGTCATGTTGATTTTAAGAGATATAGGTAGGTTTTAAGGAGTGTAACTGATCAAACAAAAGGCTCATATGTTACAAGGGTATGTTAAGTGTGTGCATCTGCCTGTTTCTGGTAGTTCATTGTTTATTTTTCTGTTTCCTTTAGAAAACATTTGGAATTTTAAAGGTTAAACATGCAAAAAAAAAAAAATCTATCATTAATTAAGTATTTTTTCATTACTAAAGAAACTGGAACCAGTATTTTGCTATGAGATTTAAAAGTCTGTTATACTCACTTAGCCATTCTCTGTCATCTTTTCTTCTTTTGATGTTAATCACAAGCAGCTAGAACCAGAAGATAACGAAGAATTGAAAAATTAAAGATATGGAAAGTTTAAACATTAAAAGCAAAGTCAAAGAGTAAAGAAACCACAATGGCTGAGATAACGAGAACGAGGAATACGTTTCCTCTTCAACTAGTGAGACAGAAAAATATCCCCATGGCATTTCCACACAGGAGGAGGTAGTGCTGCTTACCTCTGGAGCAACAAAAATAACACCTAAGCTGCACTGAAGACTTAAGAAATTAAACTAAACTATTTTGGGCAGAAATCAGTGATCTTCCCCACAGCCTCCAGTGAGGTGAATGTTTACTGGGAAGAAAATTCTGGGAAGGTCCCAGAATAAGTGGCAGACTAGCACAGCACCCAAAGATTTTAAGTATTAACAGCTCCCACTGCTAAAATCTGGGGTGCAAGAGTCCTCTGAGCCTTTGGCTGTACTACAGTTAATGTACCTAAATGTATAGTTGTAAATGGATGAACCTGATGAACCATGCATAAAAGGAAGAAGTTCAGGGTGACTAGTTCAGATGTGGACAACCAGAGAGTGACTTAGGTGCTAAAATATTAGTTTCTTCTTCCATTTTCGAAGTCCTATGGTATTTCATATTGCATTCTACCACATCCTCAGAAAGGCATTAGTCTCCTGTGCATTTGACATCATAGCTGCCAGCCCTCTCCATGTCTCATCTACTGTAGAGAATCCACAGCAACTCCAGATGCTTGGATAGAAAGAAATTCAATGGCCCAGAACATCTGGTGAGCTGAGTCACACTACAGAGCCCATTGTCACTGTGGGGAAGGTACTTCCCTGGCCCCAGAGGCTCATTTTCCTTGCACATGGGATGTTAATACATGGTATCTTAGTGAGGATCTTTCTGCACTTCAGGCACAAAGTGTTAGCAAGGGAGGAATAAAAAAGCTGCACCTCAGCCTCTGAGAACACAAGGAGGCAAGGATCCTTCTCTGTGTGTTCAAGCATCAGAGAGTTTATTCATGTCTAAAACACACTTGGGGTCACTTTTGGAGACTTTTTTTCAGCAGCTGAACAACTAGTAAAAAGTCAATAAAATAGGCAAAAATATCCATTGCCTGATAGTGACTTTTAAATTATTTTTTTTAGTAAGGCTGATGGTGAGTACTGAAATAAGCCTTTTGAGCAATATGTTGTTTAATCTGCCCCTTTTATTTCTCCCATTTTTCCATACACTGAGCTTGGTGAGCAAAGACAGTTGTTTCAGGCTTGCTGTTCATATGTTGGATCTATTACACTGTGTTGCAAGAAAACCTGTTAAGTCAACCTTAGAAATGTGCCTCTTTCTAACCACTGTTATCACTGGGAAAAACAAAGGCAGGCAAGAAGATCATGGACCATTTGTTTTTTCCAGATGGAAGGGCCAAGAAGGTGATATTTGTGTTGTTCAGTCATGAAGCTGCCAGTGGAGTGACCAATGATCATACCTGCTCCCTCACAAGTCTTTCCAAAAGGAATAGCTATTGAACAATAGTACCATTGTTTTCCATTTCCACCACATATGATGTGGTGAACCTTCTGTGAAAGTTTGTGTGCTGTATTCCATTAGCTATCACCTGTATCATCCAGACTATGCCATAACTTCTGTTGTTGCTGCTTTTGAGTGACATTTTCAATCTCAATTTAAAGCCAGAAATAACATTTTGGGAACTTCTTGGGCATAAAAAAGGATTTCTTGTACAAGTGCTAAAGAAAATAAACTCAAGTGGCAGAAATTATTTGCAGAGGTCTGTCAGTCTATAAAATAATTAAAAATGTGTTCAGAAGTACAAAGCTGGCCTGCCAGTAATATTCAAAATTCAGTGCTCCTATAAAGATTTGAATGCCTCACCAACATTTAAGAGATTCATTATCCTTCTGTGTTTCCTTCATTTAGTAAGCTGTACTCTGACACAGTACTAATGAACATGGATTTTTAAGTCTCCTTGACTAACCCGGATTCCAGGTTTTTATAAATTTTTTGGAACTAAATTATTACCAGTATGAGAATTGCCAAAGACTTTAAAATACTTTTCAGGAGAATATCAGGGCTTACTGTAGCTATTTGTTTTTGAAGATTTTGTTGGCAAACCTTTTTTGTTTGTTTTTGCAAAGTAACAATAATAAACAAGTTCCTGTGTGATGTACTCTAGGTGACCCTGCCTGGCAGGAGGGTTGGACTAGATGATCTTTCAAGGTCTCTTCCAACCCCTAGGATTCTGTGATTCTGTGATTCTGTGAAACTAGAAAAACACATCACTAACCTTCCAGGAAAAAAATCCCAAACAAACACACAAAACAAAAAACAAAGAAAAAGAAATAAAAGAACAAGACAGCACATCAGAAAATCCAGAGGGTTAGCATATAGTTTAGATACAGTCCAACTATGGTGATATCCAACATATTCACCCACTCACATCTGCATATTTTTAAGGCAGGTCAATGGCACCAGGATGACAGATTAAGGCTTATCAGTAGATGAGTGTCCTTGCCCAATTAATACAGTCTGGATGCATCAAATCTCTCCTTTTTCTATGCACATAATGTACATTACCTGAGCATGGTTACTGTGGTATTTTTTTGAGACCAAATGAGAATATTAAACTTACATTTCCTATGCTGAAATTATTTTGTTCTTTTGGATGATATAGGCAGATATTTGAGATCTGATGCAAAAACAAGACACAATCAATAGGTGATCTGACTTGGAGATCCTAGTGAGGGCCCTAATTAGGCTATGTCCTTCGAAATATCTTCTGTGTGTTCTCCAGAATCCACTGAAATTGCCATTAGCAGCTCTACTAACCATAGGACAGAGTCTGCATGTGTCAAATGACTTTCAAATTACTTTTATTTATGAGAATGATTTTTAATTTTGTTATTATTTTTAATCATGTAAGTATGGAAGGAAGATTTATTTTAGAAATAGATTTTTTTACAGTGAGGATCAGATTCTCAGAGATCTTTCCCTTTATCCATCATATGAGATCAGAAGTACCTAACCAGTTCCCACTCAGGAAAATCAATCTGGGTTCCTATTTTCCACCTTTTGGTGTATCTGAATGTCCAGTCCTTAGAAGCTCAAATTCTTTTCACCTTCAGTGAAAATATCTTGCTCAACAAAGTTGTTCAGGATTCTCATTTACATTTAAATAATCAATTAAGAGAATGCAGTTGAAACTTCTGGATCAATCTGTATCCAAGGTTCCTACTTTGTTATTTTGGTGGTTTTGATTTTGTGGGGTTTTTAAAATTGATAATTGAAAGATTATTCAGATAAATGTAATGTGTAGAGTAACAATTGGACAGTTAATCTTTCTCACCTTTCTTGGAGACTCCTAAGTTTATTAGTGATACCAAACACTTCCATCATTCATGCAATTTTACTTTTTTTTTTTAGTGAAATGAGACCGTAATCTACAAAAAACTAGTTTTTTGTTTTATTTTCCACACAGTGGATATTCTCTTCAGGGGAAAACCAGCCTTAGCTGAGAGAAAGAATAACCAGGATGTAGAGACATTAGTATTGAAAATGCACAAGAGATGTTTTAATATGAGATTCCACAGCAGATATACATTTTTAAAGCAGTAATTACTTATATTTTTGTGTAAATACAGACATGGAAAACACATAATGACTTCTATGGTTTCTCAGTGACAGTTTCTAAAAATAATGTAAGAGTTATAAACACAACCTACATCAGCATTCTTCATCTGTCTGACAAGTTGCTAACTCCCAAGGGATCTCTGATGATGTTCTGCCCCAAGCTGTTGATCATGATCCAGATATGAATCAGATCAGCTCATTAGAAAGTCCCTCTAATCCGGAGGGGAGACCAAAATGTACGATATGATCATTAATTTTGACAGAAATGTGGAATTTACATCAATGTTGTTAAGATGATGTCCACGAAACTTCCTTCCATCTGAGGAAGGGGAAAAAGAGGTAATAAAGTAGTTTGATTTTTTTGTCAAGAATAGATTCTTTGCTGAAAAAGGCATTTTTAGAATCATAGATAACAAACAGGAATTCTAATCAAAGTAGGCAGAGATTTCTGGCCAAAATAAAATGTATTCCTTTTTAAAAAATCATTTTGTTTCTACATAATTTAGTGAAAACAGTTTGACTTTTCATTTTGAAACAGCAGGTATTTTTAAGATGCAGCTTTGCTTTATTTTTTAAAGCATATTTAAAAAAAAAAAAAAAAAAGAAAAATTAAGACATCCTCTAAGCTTATCCACAACTGATTGCTTGAGGGATTTATTTATTTTTTTTTTGTTTAAAAGAGGAAAAGCAAGAATATTTGGTTTTGAAGCAATGAGGTTTTTTTGTTTGCTGTTTTTTTGTTTGGTTGGTTGTTTTTTTCCCCTCAGCTTCTTCAATTCATTTGAGAAATCGACCTCTTGCACATTAATATGTTCTGTGCTGGGGAATGTTACATATTTCCACCTTGATTATCCATTTTCAGGAAGGTGGTGTATCTGTGGACTAATTCAGATGAAGGCAAGTCTACTGTTTTTAGGAGATCATTCTTGATTTACGATGTTTAGAGAGAGAGAACAGTCATATTTGTTCTAGTTTGTTTTGTTTTAATACAGTTCATTTAGGTAAAATTAACAGTTGCTATCATGGCTAAAAATGTGAGAGAAACTTTTAATCACTAGAGCTGAACATATAGCCCTGAATCTTGAGCTAAAGTTTCTAATCACAGGTTATGAATGATGCTTAGTATTTATGGAATTAATTGGAATTTAGGTGCCAAACAGCTATTCTTTTCTCACTCCTGGTGTAATAGATTCCTATTTTTCTCTCATCAGAGCAGAGAGAGGAACTAATAATATGTCAGTGGTTAATGAAAAGGTCTTGATAATGAATAATTTACTATTCTTGGAGATGTTTTTGAAAATTAAGTCTCACCAAGGGTATAACTATAGCAGCTTGAGTGAACCAGAAAATACACTGCTATAAGCAGTTTCAAAACTTGGCTCAGAGCAATGAGAACTTTCTTCTGCATGACAGTTTGCTTTAACATATCTAAAGACTTTCATTCATGTTTGTAATGATTATATTTGAGCTTAACAGCAGTAACAGGATGACAGAGAGACAAGGCAACACCTCCATCACTGGGAAGATGAAATTTGCTTAAGAATTGACAAGTCCACGATAAAGATTTCCAAAAATACCTAGTGATTTTGGAGGCCTTATTTACTGAGTGCTCCACTTCCAGGAGAAGTAGTTGCAGAAGTCAAGTTGGCCTTCACTTTTCAGGAAGAGTAGACCCTTGGGGATCAAGTCTATTCAGGATGTGTTAAACTGGAACTCCAATTAGGTGCTGAAATCAGCCACATGTTTTTGGAAGCACTTGACTTGGTCAGAGGTGAGTCAAATGGAGAGCATTCCCACCTGCCTCTTAGCCAACAGGGCAGATACGTGTTGACACTGGTAGCTACTGCTGGGTGTCTGTCTAGAAGGGGGAAACTACAAGGCCATGGTGACCAAAGAAGCAGGGAGGCAGTGATGAAGAAAGTCTGAAGAAGCTCAGGTGTCCTGGGCCTTGGAGGAAGTGTCATCAGCAGGGACTGAATGTGAGGAGTCAGCTCAGAGTTCAGTGACTCTCTGTGGGTGTTGGAGGAGGTGATTCTCCACTGCTTCTGACTCAGTCTGTATATGCACACATCAAGAAACCACAGCCCAATGACAAGCACTAATAATGCCACTTCCTGAGCCCACCAGAGGTGAGTGATGGTGAGAGGAACAGCATTCAGCAAGGACCCTGCCATTGTTAAACTCCTGCTCTGTGAAGTAGGTTAAATGGCAATCAAAATAACCATCTGATCTATTCGCAACCATTCCTCTCGTTTCCATTGCCTATAACTGGACATTGAACAATTTGTTATTTGCTCCAAAGGCATTTTATTCCTCCCAGTTCACTTGGAGCTGATGTTTAACCATGATTGCAGGTCACCTGCTGTGATCTCTCTCACCAACTTCAGCATTGCAATGAATTGTGTGGTTCTTTTCTCTGCTGAAACAACAGATCTTTGACTTTAGGTCCCTGATATTAATTCTCCACCTAACTTTTTTTTGTTCCTAAGATCCCTTCTTTTGCATCACCATGTTGAAAGTTGGGGGTACAGAAGTACAGCACATAAATGAATGGGGTTGTGTAAAATGTACAGCTCTAAGACTTTTCCAATGTTTTGCAGCTGTTTGTGCCATCTGAAATGAGTAGAGCAGGAACAACCACTTAAAAGGATGGCTTGGTGTCTCACTGTAAAGCCAAAATTGTCCAATTCATACATCCTGATCCACATGACCCAACATTCAGTCACAGCAATTTAGTCTCTTTCCTGTTTCTTTACAACACGTTGCTGCACTATAAACCTGAATTGCTTACAACTATTAGTGTTCCTGCCAAAATATATAAAACCCCTTCAACCAGATTTATTAATGTCATAAAAAGCATCACAATTTCTCTCAAATTAACTGCATTTCCTTACCATGCCTGAATTATAACTCTTCAGAAATGCTTCACCTTCATTCTTTTAAATTGTTCTCCCTTCCAGTCATAGAATCTTTACACTAAAAAGCCTCCAATCTGATTAATTTTCCCTTTGTAGGAATTAAAATTTAAGGTAGGACCTTAGAGGACTCTGAAAATTGCTTCCTGATTTCATCTTTAAGTCAGCATTCTTGTTTTTTATTTTCTGGGGTAATAATGTGACTGTTGATAAGACATGAATAATATGAATATCACTTTCATACTCTTTGTCTTGAAAAAGGAGAACTTTTTGCTTTATAACATGGAAGAGTCCAATCTGTCACAACTATAATTGTTGCAAGAACCAGGGGGGAAAATATTCCCTGTAGTGTAAGTAAAGGACAGTGTTATCTTCTGCCTCACACAGCAAGAAAGCTGTTGTCTATTTGCTGAGCAGGTCTTCAGCCAAGAAAGAGCAGATGTTAGGTCTGAAATTAAGAGAACAGTTGTATACGAAATAAATTTGTGGCACCTGCTCTAAGTGGAAGAGCCTGGGAGATCAGTAACAACATTAAAAAAGGAAAACATCTGTCTTTTTCTTTTTTTTCCCCTTTTATCTTTCACATATGCACTGACACAAGGTCTGAACAATATCTCAAAAAAATGACTAAGAGCTATTAAAAAATTGTATGTAATGTGAATGCTGGAGTAGCTCCAATGAAAATTCAGGTATATTATGGTTAGGGGCTACAAACTCTGCCTAAGGTAACTGGTGGGTTTCAGGGCAGCACTTGGGAACATCAGGTCTCTTTGCAGTTCCAGGAATGACCCAGATTTCTCAGAAGATAAGAGTAGTTAAACCAGGCCCCGAACTGCTGAGATGCCCTGGCAGGGAGTGTTAACCCAGAGTATAAACTCTGGGCTCTGATTACTGCTGCAAAGATAATTAGTGTTGGGGTTTTTTCTTCCATTAGCTCTTTAATATAAAATATTAAGTTCTAAGTTCTAAGCAGAGATAAGACCCAGGTAAGACCCTAGACTTGTCCTTTCTCAGTTTGGTATCTTAACCACTAGGATTTTCTCCTCACAAACTCATACAGAGCCCTATTCTCTCAGTATCTACCTGGGCTCTGGCAATCAGAGTGAGCTGTTTGTAAACTACTGCCCTTTTTGACTAGCAGAGAGAACAGTTGCACAAAAAATAAAACCCGAACCTGAGCAACACTGAAAAAGAAGATCATGTATTCATGTAAATAAGAATATACAGAGTCAGATCTGTACAACATGTATAAAAAGCAAGACCCGTGGGAGAATAACAGCTCTCTTGGCACAAAGTGTGAGATTGTATATTCTAGTCAGTTTAATTAGAGAAGTTTTGAGCAACAAACAGAGGTGTCGAAAATACCGTATCTGATGGTGAAGGAGAACTTCAACTTTATTTGGGAAAATTGTACAGCAGTATAATCACCCATCAAGTTTTGAAATGGACCAAAACCTTTTTTTTCCTTCTCTTTTCCCCCCAGGAGCTAGAGAAGTCAACTAGAGGAAGGACTATTTCAGCTTTCTTGACAGCTAATTAGGATGAACTGACTGAAGAACCAAAGATAAATGGTAATTTGGGAGAAAAAGACTGTGAAGAATAACATTAACTACTCTATGGAATGGGTGAAAAGGATCGTTAGAGTAAGGCTAGGAGGAACTTGCTCACTTGGTAGGCAAGGAGGTAAGCAGGATCCCTGGGGAAGACAGTCCATTTCAAAGCAGTTGGGTGATCTGGTACAGATTTTATCACATACCGAGAAGTAAACTCCTCTAATGCAAAGAATAAGTAGGAAACAAAGCATAGTGAGAGGTAGTTCTGGCTGAATGAAGAGCCCTTAAAAAGTTTGAAAATAACAATATTAAAAAATTATACAAAAAGTAAAAATGAGACCAGATGACTAAGAATGAATATAAAAGGATACTACATTATGAGGAAAACAAACAAACAAGCAAACAAAACACAGGGATATTATAGAAAGAAAATTATTCCTAGTGAGGGAAAGAAAAATCTGTGTAAATACTTTTGAAGTAAGAGGAAAAATAAAAAACAAGCAAGGAAAATAGAATGTCATTGCCAAACAGAAAAGGAAATCCTGACAAAAGTCTAGTGACACACAGAAGGCTACAGTGGTGTTTGCTTCCTCTGTAAGGCCGAATTACAAAGGCAACATGGGACTCAAAGTCAGAATGAGATTTAACACAGATAGAGTGAAGAAACAGAGAAAAAGCATTTAAGGGATATTTTAGGAAACCTAGTATAGACAGCTCAGCAGTTCAGCTGAAATTCACTCTGCAGTACTTACAGCAGTAGCTGGGTAGTCACAACATAATTTGCTGGTATCTTGGGTACCATGTGAGGGATGGGTGGTAGTGGGAACTGAAGAGATGGAAACATCTGATCCATCTTTAAAAACAGAGAAGGATCTCAAAGAGAAGTTCAGGCAACTCAGCCTCACTTGGGCTGTTGGGATGAGACTGTAAGACATTGCTATTGCATAAGTATTAATAATAACAACATGATAAGAACCAGCTGGCATGGAGTTTTCAAAACAAATTGAACCACAACATTCTGATTTGTTGTTGTGGGAGGAAAGAGAAGGAGGTGCAGATAGTCTAGATAATTTGCATTGCAGATAAATTTTAAGATTGAATTTTTAACAGTTTGACACTGTCTCCCTTTATATTCCTATAAACCAACCAGAGAAAAAGAGTTCTAGATAAATTCATTATTTTTAGGCAAGTGGTTGGTGAAAAACACATGTAGAGTGCTTTACTGGGAGGCTACAGCAAACTGCAAGGGTACTTTACTCCTTTTGTTTCTCTGCGTGGCATTTTTGTTAGTAAGGGCTGGAATCAAACACACAGTGATGAAATATTGGGATTTCCCACCAATGAAATGCACATTAAGGTTTTTACCTTGCAAATTTGTCGTGAGCCAATAAAGTTACTCGGAAAGGGTGAGTCTATTTCTGTGTGGCACTAGCAACTGTGTCGCATCTGAAAAAGGAAAAGGGTAAATATTGTCCTTGACTCAATGATTATGAGGCCCCAGCTGTAGTACTGGCAAACCTCCATACAGAAAAGCAAACATAGGTATCATTTTTGAGGAAAGATCAGTAGACCTGACCTTGTTTGTTAAGGAAAGGGAAAAGGGAAGCAGATGCTGAGCTGTGGAGCTGAATCCTCCCTCCTCACTTTGCATAAGGCTGACTGTATCTACCTTCTTATTTCTTAAATATTGAAATTTATAAAAAATACCACTGTTTTCCCAAGACATTTATCCCAGCTCTCCATTATTTTTAACATTGTGTTTTCTTTTAACCCCCTTATCTTTAGGTTAAACACCATTATTTCCCTCTTGTTGCATTTTTTGGATCTCTAATAGTTCCTTTTGTTCCTTGAGTTCTACGCAGCTTCTCTAAGAACATTGCCCAGCCCTTGTTGCCTCCCCTAATATTTCTCTTTTAAGGAACTGCCAGTTCTCTTTAACACTTTAACACTAAAGCTTGATCACTTTTTCAGCGTGAGACACAATGCATATTATAAAAAGTTTTGACTCTAAGACAGAGGAAACACAAGGATGGATTTTGTGTTATATGTTTCACTAGGATGTTTAAAAAATGGGTTAGGTAAACATCTGTTGGCAGTCGTCTAGATATATTGGAAAGATTAATATTGTGATATCTGAACACAGAGCTACATAAAGTTGTTGGAGACCATTCCTCAGTGCTGTAAATATAGACATAATTAATGGCTTCATGTCATGTCACCTCAAAAAGTATGTAGACTGCCTAAAAACAGAAGACATTGCCTCTTCAGCATAAACAATATTGAAAGAAAACAAGAACCCTTTAGCAGACAAAAGAGACTGATTTTATTGGTGTGATAAAAACATTTCACAAAGAGTAATAAAAAAATGTGAAATGTCAATACACCAAATAAAATGTTCCTTAGACTATTTACAAGGTCTTGATTGAGTTTGAGCTCATTATATAAACAGTGCCTTCAGCAGAAGGCAGAAGTCTGCACAGACAATCTAAGTAAAAGAACATTCTGCTGTTATTAATAGCTCTATAGGGCAAGATCAGCATTGTAATGGAATATTAAATTCAAGCCTTTCAAAGTTTATGGTTAAAGAATAATGCTGAAAAAGTGTCTCTTTAGCTTATTCAAAAGTTCAGTTGCAATATATTGAGAAAAGAAGTTCTAAGGAACTGAAAAACATGTTGAAAGCCTGTTGTGGATGTCCAGCAAAGCTAGAAATAGAGCCTAGCTGCTCTTCTCCCACCAGCACAGGTAGCAAATATATATCAGAGCATTATGGCAGGATTAGCAGATGACTTCTTGAGTTACACGATGCCCTGTTTTATCCCACCATTTGTGTGATATGAATAGGGCAATACCAAAATAGTTGGAACCAGTTGAACTGTAAACAATAGTGCCTGTTTTTTCAGCTTCGGGACTCATAGTAACTGATCCATTAAAGAAGCAGGACCCAGTAAGCTGATTTGAATGAAAATAGGTTTGTTTTCCTTAACCATTTTTTCTCAAGCCAATCCTTACCATTACATGGATTTTCAGACTGAAAATCGGAGGCCAGTTTAAAAAATCTTAATGGCAACCAGAAAAACTAGGTTGTAAACACTTTTCTTTTTAGTATCAATTAACAGCATTTGTTTGCTTTCATTTGCTCACCTTCAAAATGAAGCTCTTTACTCTGTTATTAACAGCTCTTTGGGATTCGGGATGGAAATCATCATGAACTGAATTATGGTGGGATATATAATTATGAATTATATAGATAGACCTTCAGCTAGTGGCTGTTGTCCCAGCTCTGCTGAAGCTATGAAAATTTGTCTCTGAAACATGGTCTTTCATGGCTGACATCTTCAGCTCTTTTGTTCTTCACATTTTTCAGTACTTTGCCTCTTTCTTTAGTCTATTTATGCAATGAGGTTATAGAATATCAGCATTGACTTCAACAGCATTAATCTGATTTTACTGCAAAGTTTCATAGAATCATAGAACCATAGAATATGCTGAGTTGGAACAGAACCATCAGGATCATCGAGTCCAACTCCTGTCCCTGTGTAGGGCACCCCAAGAATCACACCATGTGCCTGAGAGCATCATCCAAATGCTTCTTGAACTCAGGCAGGTTTGGTTTTCAATGTACATCTATTTTGCTATCCAGCCTTTAGTTTTTCAGAGCCAACATTTAAATCATCTAGTTGATTGCATGCAATAATGTGTGCACTAAATTGGATGTTGTTTTCTGTGCTTAGTAGGAAGAAATGGTTCCAGACCTGTCTAATTTTTTTCCAGACACATCTGGGAAATGGTATGATTTGTTGAATTTTGTTCAGAGGGTGGTAAAGAAGCCTTTGGTTAAAAGTGAACTTGACAAAGTAGCTGAAGTGGTTGTTGTCAAATCACGTAGGGTTCTTTCTGTTCAGGGTTGGGTTTTTTTTCTGTGGGGTTGGTGAGTTTTTTAAAGAAATGAGCAATATGTCATTTAAAATAGCCTACTTTCTGAGAATGCGAGCATCAACAGCAAAAGAGGAAATGAGACCACCTTGACCTCCCTGTGTGACTGAGAGCTTGTGGTTCCAAGTGTAACTTAGACACTGGTGATTGCAACAGACTCTTACTGTGCATGGCAGAATTCTTGAAAAACCAAATATGTGAGTTTCCTCCAAATAAGAATACATCAGTTAATTCCCATATACATTTATATCACATTTAACATGCATTTATTTTCTAATCCCTGAACATAGACATCGACCTGCTGGAGAAATACGTGCAAAACTGCATTACAGCTTGTGGTAGCAGTACTACTTCAGCAGGTAGTCTGTACAGCCACATACCATCTTTCTTTAGTGGGAATCTGGTGGTGACAAAGCATCAAGATCTCTGATGATTGTGGAGGCTCTCAAAGCAACAGTGCTATCCCACATTCAAGCACAGCTGGTGGCTTTTTGTGTACCAAGACAGTGTGCGAAGGCTTCTGAGGAGGACACCTCTTAATGTGGGTGTAGGAATAGCCCAAATGCCACCCTGAATAATCAAATAACATTACAAAGAAAAGTATCAGGGTGAAGATGATATTCTTTTCCTGTTTACTGAATAGCTCTGAGGAGACTGTGATCTTCAATGCATTTGTTCTTTGAAATATGAGGTATTTATGCAGAAAAAATAAATATTTACATTTATAAATCCAGGCTGTGATTTCCACTAATGAAATAAATAGCTAACGTAGAGCTTTCTTATTCAGAATTAGAGGAAGATAAAATAAAATATTTTTAAAAAAATTAGAGACTACAGCTGTTTTTTAAGTATTTCAGTTAATATTAGTGGCATATAGAATCATAGAATCACAGAATCATCAAGGTTGGAAGAGACCTTCAAGATCATCAAGTCCAGCCATCCACCCTACAATCCCTAAGCACTAAACCATCTTATTAAACACCACGTCCACCCCTTTTTTGAACATCTTCAGGGACAGTGCCTCCACCACCTCCCTGGGCAGCCTGTTCCTATGCCTCACTGCTCTTTCTGGGAAGAAATTTTTTGTGATATCCAATCTGAACCTCTCCTGGTGCAACTTGACCCCATTTCCTCTTGTCCTATTGCGGTCACTAGGGAGAAGAGGCCAACACCCACCTCACTACAACCTCTTTTCAAGTAGTTGTAGAGAGCAATGAGGTCTCCCCTCAGCCTCCTCTTCTCCAGGCTGAACAGCCCCAGCTCCCTCAGCCTCTCCTCATAAGGCTGGCTCTCCAGACCCCTAATCAGCCTAATTGCCCTTCTCTGCACCCTCTCCAGCAGCCCAAAGTACACCTGACTGACTGTTCTTACTCTCTTCCTCTTTCTTTCTGAAGACAGCTGTGTAGATATTGAATTGAAATTTATTTCTGGATTTCTCCAATGCTGATGTTTTATTTATGTAATTTCATTTTTTTATATTACATCTTGCTTGAATTCAATAGTTGTGCAGAAAGCTGTACTCAGTAAACTGTTTAGAAATAAAAATTCCAACTTATTTCAAGTCAATACACATGTTGAAAAACTGAATATTAACCAAAAGTACTTATTGCCTCTTCAGTAACATAGCACAGCTCATGACTGTCAGAGGCAATTTCAAGTGATCTGACAGAGTGTAATAGAAGATTAATATTTCAAGGGGGATCAAGAATACAGTGCTTGCTCCCTTACAGTGAACACTAGCAATTAAAGTAGAATCATACAATCATAATATCACAGAACAGTTTAGTTTGGGAGGAAGTTTTAAAGTGCATCTAGTTCAACCCCCCTGCAGTGAGCAGGGACATCTTCAACCAGATTCTTCCGCTTTCAATCTATGTATTAAAGGATGAGGGAGGGCTTGTTTTCACTTGTAAGCTATAATATTAACCTACCAACTAAAAAAACCAAAATATTTTTCTCAGAACAAGAAGCCTGTGTATCTTCAATAAAGCAGGAATTGGGGAAACACAACAGTTCCCCAAGTCATGCTTGCCAGAAATGTATCCATTCCACACCTTTGTTCTCACCTCTGCCTGTTCAGCAGTCTATTCAGGAAACACTTTTCTACATGCAGCACAATGTCAGTACTGACGTGGCCAAGAAAGAAAACAATCAAAGCAAGTAGGCAAAAGCTTCTCTTTTTCTGATTCAGCTTTTAGCATTTTTCTGTAAGATCCTATGAACCAAATAATCTTGAGTTTGGAAAAACAGGTGAGTAGTACTCTGTGGATACAATAATTTTATTTTTTTTCCAGACAGTTAATGAAGAAACTATATATTCCCAATTAATTATGGCAGTTCTTTTTGTATTTTGGAGACAAAAATGGCTTTTCTTTCATGACAAAAAACCTCTCTGCTAAAGAAACCTAAATCTTCCCAGATATCAGCTTCTCATCCCCAAATTCTATTAACTATTTACCATCCTCAACATTCCTAACCATAACAATTGACATTCTTAACCATTCATCAATCTTCCTAACATTCAACTCATCATCCTCTTTTTGCAGCAGGTTGCACTTGTCTGCTCATAGCATTGAAAAATTCAAATAATACAGTTCTTATTTGAGTGTCTAATATGGCATGTTTCTTTCAAAGATATTATATCTTTCATTATATTCTCCAGTTGTTTATGTTAATAGAATTTCTCTTTCCAATAGTTTAAAGCCGTTGAATTTTATCTTATGGTCAAATGACATAAACCTGTTTTCCTTTTCATACAAACTCATCAGCGTAGGATCTAAGTATTCTCCTATACAATAAGAAATCTTGGTGAAAAAATGGGCTTATTTTTTTCACCTGAAAAGTAATCTGGGATGAATTCATTTAAAAGATCTCTCTTGTTTTTATACTCAATAGTATGCTTGATTCTATTACAGAAATTGAGATCATTCTTTAACGTTAAAAGCATTTCAATATCTTCTATATGCCCTTTATAACCATTAGTTACTCTTCTCAGCACTTCAAATAAGCTTTTCATGTTCAAGAACTGAGATCCCTTCCAACTCAGCAAAAAATTCTCTTATAGAAGGCAAAGTATTACGTGAGTGTTAGCGAGGCTGTATCCTTCAGGTATTCATAATTTATATTTTGATGGAGGATGCACTAACATAGCTGACTAGAATTCAGAAAACTTCACTACTGTGGCTTAAGCAACACTCCTGCAATGACTACCAGCTATAGAATCTGAACTGTCAGCACTTTAAATTACAGGATCAATAAACAGTGATGCATTAGTGTGAAATCATGAAGACTGGAGTTCCTTAAGCAATAAACTGGTCCACAAATACCTAAGAAGGGATTTGGACTGCAAGGAAAATTGAATATAAGTAACAGCGGCTAGTTTATGAATGGAAATGTCAAAATGAAGCAACAGAAAATACACAACAGAAATGAAGATTTACCTAAGGCAGAGAGAAGACAATCTCTGCAGTGGTTACACAGTACTTCAAGAAAAATATATTAAACACAGCAAAAAGAAACAAAGCTGTCTAGAAATGCAGCTCACAAATCTGGTTTTAGTGTATATTCAAAATCATATCATCTTACTTTATTAAAAGAAGTGGGTTTCAATAGTCTTCAATTTGTTACTGCTACAGCTCTGAGAGAATGAGTTAAGAGTCTTGTCTGACTCAGTTGTCATGGAAACAATTATTTACTTCCATCTGGGTGATTTTTATCATTATGGACCTGAAGCTAGTTGAAAAAGTAAGGGAACTTCTGTGATTTTTTTAATTACAGGAAAAAAAAAAAAAAGGAAGACAGATTGCCTAGATTCTATTATGCTTACATTAATGAGGGAATTGTGTTTAACCCAAGATTAAAAAAAAAAGAATGGCAGACTGGCCCTTTGTTTTCTGCATGTTTCTGCTATTATTAGTCTATTTTAGGATTACTTTGATTTGATTACAAGACCGACTGTAACAGTAAGGTTGTCCCTGCTTTAAAGACTCTGGCACTGTATCAGAATTAGAGGTCACCTGAATCCAGAGAGCACGTGGGTGCATTTGTTTGAGACACACCTTGTTTTCTAAATAACACCAAAGGAGAGAATGGCTGGGAAAATGTCTAGTCAGGACCTGGAGGAACGGTCTTCAGTAGCAGTGTCCTGGGCAGAACGCAGGGCAGAGAAGATGTATATGCACCAATCAAGATTTATTGCATATAATGTTGGGGTCTTAACCATACAGGACAAGAGGCTCAAGTACAACAAAAATGTAAAGTAACTGGGAGATCCAAACAGAAGTGCAGTTTGGATACAAAGGGTATATTAGCACTGAATTATGCTTCTTACAATTTAATCAAACAACAAAGGTTAACTACTAAAACATCGGCAACTTATTATCAAATTCTACACTAGGCCTAGAATATTAATTATTACTCTTAACGGACTCTACAGTCTCAGACTTAAAAAGGAAGATTACTTAACGTTAAGTTTACTATTAAAGACAATGAAAGAGTTAATATTTCTCACCCTTGCCAGGCCACAGATGGGTATCCTTGGGTGGATCATAATTCTTGAGAATTGGTCTCTCTGGCAGGCATCCCCGCTGGAGAGGAGAAGATCCAGCACACCTCCTGGAAAGTGTACGGAAGTCTCCTAGATCAGAAATGGGACCAGGCTTTTAGAGAATAAAGTGATTGACTGCTGTCATTTAACCATTAGCCATGCCTCCAATATCTCTCATTGGAGAATAAAAGGAAAATGGCAGGAAAAAATCACAAAGGCCCAGTTCCCACCAAGGAAACTCTCTTGTTTATCTGGTTGTTATTACTTTATCTCTGCTTCAGGCCTCGTGGCCAGGCTGAGCTCCGTGCTCTTCAACACCAGAGAGCAGCTGGTGTTATGAACATCAACTTGGCCTCTGTTTGTACCTTTAAAGGTTGTTACCATCTCAGAGTTTTCTAGGCCGTTTCCTTTCTCATGGGAACCTTTCTACTCCAGGCCTGGGCCTGCAAAACTGAGAGACAAAAGCAGTTGAATGAAAGAGTAAAACTGAAGCAGGCATATTGAGAGATGGAGCATCCTGCTACAAGCAGTCAGAAGCAAAGTTCACATTTATGCTCCTGAATCATAAAAGGAAACCTTCCTGAATAAGCAAACTGCCATCAGGAACTCTGCACAAGGTTGGAGCTGGGCAAAGCCATCTAGTTATTGGTGCAATTAACACAGTCTGGAACTCAGAGTCATCTCGTGTTGTTGCTTCTGCAAGTTGACCTGTCAGACCAGACCTCCACTTCAAAGAATAAGCATTTTAAATCCTAAAGTGAAAGTAGCTACACTTACCACTGTGTAAGGTATTTCAAGTGTGTCTGTTATGGGCTGACATGTCGGGAATTACGGAAAACCAAATGCTATGTTTGTGTCATTACAGAATGATATTGCAGGAGTCATTCAGCAGCCTTACCGAGAAATAATTTGATTAAGGGAAATGTTCCTGTTGATGTCCATTGTAAGTCAACCATCTGGATCAATGATTGTCTAATTCAGCTCCACTCCAATTGAAGTAAGACTCCTAACTCCCTGTGATAGTGGGTAAATATGGATTGGTATTTTCCAAAACATAAGGCAAACACAATTTTCATTCCTTTAAAAATAAACAAGCAAATTGAAAGGCTGATAACACAACAAAATGGGAAAAAAACATTGTTTTAATTATTATTCCATAACCAGATGAAGAGTTGCCTGAAGATGCTGAATGCAGATAATCTGTCCAGGCCCTTGCAGCGCTCAGGCTTGGAGGGACTTCAATCCATCTGCTGACTTGGATCTGCAAGACAGAATACAGAGTGTGCTACTGATTGACCACCAATTCAGACAAAGCATTTTATGTTTTCATTTTATAGGCTGTTCAGCAGACATTAGGAGATAAAATATCAGTGAGGTGCTACTCAGGTCCAAAAGACTGAAAATACACTGCAAAGGGACTCTGAGCTGGAGTGGTCTTTAAAACAAGAGGTGTTGAGATACACCGGTATGATGGAAAATATATGTATATTGTATATGTATAAAACAATGTAATTGGATATGGTTCCTGTTCCCTCTCTCCACAAGGGAATGGGCACTCAGAAATAACATAATACATTTATGACACAATTTTCATAATGAGAGTTACCCTATGGATTAAGAGCCTGAATTCCATTACTTCCAGCAGGGCATATTATTACTTTCTCCATTTGTATGTGTTCCAGTGTTTTTAATGTGAGTTCTTTCACAGCTTCCCATAGTTTTGAAAGATAGGAAAGGGACCATAACTGTGTTGCAGCAGCATGATGCAGATTTTTCTTTCATGATCCCTTAATTTTCCATGAAATCAACACAAGGGGCAAATTACATTTTCTGTAACTTGCCATAGTTATGAGTTGCCTGTGATGTACTATAGTACTTCACAAGCAAGGATTTTCTCAGAGGAGATTGTCTTCATTGAGGACAATGGTGACCAAAGCATCTGATCTGTTAATTTTAGAAGACACTATGATGACAAAGATGTAGATTCTAATTAGTTTCATACTATAAGAAAACTTTTGATGTGGACTCTGTTTATTGGTGGGGAGGGACAGAAAAATGCTTTGTGAAACACATTTGAATTTGTTAAAAGAGCAGTCCATCAAACCTACCTCAAAAAACATGTGATTCTACTTTTACTGAGTCTTGCTGTGCTAAAATTAAACGTGCTCAATGAACAAGTCATATATTTTTACAACTTATAATAGAATTCACTACATATCCTGAACTATAAACCCAGCTTTTGCTTTTGCAAGGCTGAAGAGGTGCAGGTTGGATGTAGATGATGTAGACTAAATGATAACAGCAGTCATGACATAGAGGATGGGGATGTACAAGAGTTAGCATTTGCAAATAGTCAAGTGTGTGCAGCAATGAGCCGGAAGGACCTGCTGAAGCTGACATTTCTGGATCATCTAGGATCCTGCCTCATCAGAATGCAAGTCCACCTCAGTTTTCTTTCCCAGCATTACCCAGGACCCATAGGGAGACTTTGTTATGTCCTGTTTGGGTCTTACTCCCAGAGATTTCTGGATTAAAACTGAAAAGCCTGGGTGCAACCTCCAGCTCTCCATTAGAAAGACTCAGGTGTGTGTCTTGTGGCAGTAACAAAATGGGCACTGCTGAACTAGACAACCAGAAATCTATCATCTTCCTCAAATGTGGTTGTTGGCTTTGCTAAAACAGATTGAATAAACACTTCAGAAACAACATAAGACCACTGGGATACTATGCTATCTAAATGGTTATAAAGTTGGTGTAAAATACTTGCTTTGCTGAGAATTGTAATGAAAAAGACTATTTATTTTTGGGATTCAGTTTTCAGACTCACTAGACATTGCTGACATTAAAAGAACCAGAAATGCCATACTGAAATGCAGCTGGATTGCATTGCTTTGATATCTTTTCTCCAGCTGCACAAGTTTGGGAAAGGTTATAAGAAATTTGCAGCAGCTAAATATATGGCATAGTGACCCAGAAATCAGAATACCATTCACAGATTGGCTCAAGGCTGGAAGCAAGAGGTTTACATCCCTATCAGTCTTTCCTCTAATAGTAATGAATGATGATTTTTATAGAGAGAATTGTTACCAGTCCTTTTCTAAATCCTCTTAACTTTCAGCCTGCAATCACTTCCTGAAGCAAAGGTTTCTATCAGATAATTACAGCAGGAAAGCACACATTAATTCCTTCCAATTTTCAGTTTGCCACATTTCAACTTCATTTAACATCCCCACATTCATTTTCTATGAAACAGTGGGAGCCGAGAGAGCTTATCCAGAGTACTCAATAGACATACTTTTTTTTCCATCTTAATTTACTTATTTCTTTTCCATCCTTAACAATCCTGTTTTCTCTTCTTCTGTAGTTTGAAAGCTATTCATGGTTATTGGACCCTTGTAGGCACTTCCCAGGTCTTCTAGCTGTGCTACAATAACCTCTTTAAGACGAATTGAGGAACAACATACTCCAGTCATGATGAAGTCACTCATTATGTAGAAAAGTTATGATTTTCTGATTTTATGTTTTCATTTGGATCGTTCATTTGTTTGTTTCTTCTTAACCTGAGATTGAAAGTAAAACAAGGATCTCTCCTGAATTTTCATGGCAATTTAGTATACAACTAGCTCAATTTTATTCATGTATTATGCACTACTTTCCATTTATCAACAGTTGGTTGCTTTCAGCATTTTCTTGATTGCTAAAGCAGCTTATTTGGATTTTTCTAAAGTTTCTTTCAATCATCTCTGGATTTGACTAACCTATCCATTTTGTGTGATCTGTGAGGCATTGTGTGTTCTCACTAAAGAATTCTAAATGAAAGGTTTTCGTAACAATGTAAGATAGAAGCAAGAAACTTTACATTTAGTTAGATAATCACAATATTACAATGAGACTCATCACTTGTGTGATTGCAGCGTGACACAGTTCGCATTTCCCCAGGATGCTTCTAGCCCAACTATATTGTTACATATGTTTGGACATAAAACTGAAGATACTGGTGACTGACTCAGATCCTGATTCAGAATGACTTTTGAAGTGAACATTTTCAAATATCTCTTTGAACAAAGACCAAAAGATTTAGAATTGCTTTGAGTTGCTTATCTCGTGCGGTACTTTCCTGGGTCCAAACACGAACGTTCTTAAAATGGTGCTGCTGGGACAGGGAGTTAGAATTAAATATACCAGAAACAAAGGACAAACAACAATTTTTCCTTCATTTTTCAGATGGCAGACAAAATAAATGTGAGAATTTTAGTATTTGAGTGCAAAAAACAAAGCTTCTGTCCTCCAATGAAATTGTTGATAGGAACTCAAAACTGAAAAGTTTTGTTTTGTATAGAAATTGTTCAAGTGTCTTGCATGTTAATTTTTTGCACTGGTGGACAGTTCCGTAAAGAGATGAGGCAAGTGTAGTGGAAATCATGTTTTATAAAAGAGTAGTTTTTAACCTTGAGATTGGAAAGCATTGGAGGTTACTTTTTGCAAATCATCATCATAAAACAGCAGTACTTCTCATGGAAATCATATCATTCCACGTAACTGTGAGTAACAAGTGAATCTTGGTTAATGTGTTGCAGTTTTGAATCTTATAATGCAAACTGGAGACCTGTATTATTCAGGCAGAACAGCTTTATTAGTGAAGACTCAACCTTAAATAATTTTCAGCCTTGAAAGTGGTCACGTGTCAAAATTGAGACACTCAGACTTGCTCAGGAGAGGCTTTTGTCTACAAGAAAGTCCAGAAGATCCTGTATCCATTGTCCCATTGTTGGTTTCATGAGGACTAGGGAAACAATTTCTGGATACACAAATGTGTGTTGGGTCTTCCTCTGGCTCTCTTTTTCATTATCATCTGCCCCAAATGGCTCATCCTCTTACGATGCAGAAGGATAAAGAACACCTCACTCTTCTGAACATGGAGTGGTCTGGAATGGTTCTTCCTGAATGGTAAAGCCCACAAAATGCTTCTGAGAAAAGCACAAATCTTTTTTACAAGGTAATATTTTGATATAGTCATTCAACAGCATCCTGAGCTTAAAATCTCTCTTTGCTGTGGTTTCCTCGGGGCCTTCATCACTCTGTCTCTCAGCTTGGACTCTATAAGCACTATTAACCCTTTTTAAGAAATCCACTGGCAGAGAGAGCTGTTGTGGGGATTATATCTGTCTGCCAATCTCTGGAGAAAGAACTTTAAATGCTCGTGTACCCTTGCAGTGTTACCATTTGGATTTATGCAACTAACCACTCGACAACTCCCAAAATACCGAACACCAAATGCTGCGAACAGAATCAAGGAGATCACTGTTCTTCCTCTCAATCCATCCCATATTTAAAGATAAGCTGTTGCAGTATAATACTCCTACATTCTAAACCACCAGTGACTGAACAAACAAGCAAGGGAAAAAACAATTTAATGAGTGTTTTGTACAATGCATAGGTTGTGGGCTGGTGGGACGTGGGCTGGTTTTCTTTTGGCAATGAGGGCCAGTAACATTTAAATCTAAGGTACTTTTAAAATATAAAATACTACATGAATCTGAAGGTTTTTGGGGCTTTTTGGGAAGCTGTGATGGGAGTTGTCAAATTAAAATTGAATATCCAACAGTAGGTATCTAAATCAACATAGGCTCCCTGGACAGAAGCAGAGATCTATTTGTCTAGTCCTGAAGTAGGATTTGGTAATTTGTTTCATATCCACTGCCAATCTATTGGCTAGAGGGAGATCTCAGCACACTAACCTAGGTGAGGAAAGAGACACATGGGTATTCTGCACTTGCAACAGAACAATCCCATTTCAGAATTTCTGGGGAATTTACAGAGAAAATATCTAATATTTACAAAATTAGATGTAGCATTTGTGTTAGCTGCAACTTCTGTAGAAAAACATTTAATGTAGCATCACAAGAAGAATTAGCCAAGTTGGAAACGAGAGGAATCTAAATGTTAAGTGTCTTAAGAACTGAAAAGAACGTGATAACGAATCATGTTGAAGCACCAGATAAATGGTCTGAACATAGAATCAACACAACTGTGGAATACTTCCACAGCACCTTCAGTTATTATTTAGTAAAGAGAAGAAAATAGGTAATGAAATTTGCTCAGGAGATCAAGCTGAGAGACACTGTAATCTGAGAGAGTGAAGATGAGAATTTCGTAAAATGAGATGATCAAGAGTAATAGTGCAATAGAAGTTGGATCAAGTTTGAGTTTGATAGTAACAAATGAAACATCAGGTAAATGAGGACTATTCAATCTGCAGCTATGAACTAAACAAGGTCTGCTGAAAATTACCAAGGAGAAAAAAAAAAAAAGAATGTATTTTGAAGCAGCAGACAATATAAAAATAGTTGACATTTTGTCTAGTATCTAGATCTCTGATATCTGTGTTTCATTACATGCCACACATTCTAGAGCACAGAATACTATGAAACCAAGAAAGCCTTCAAGTCTTTTTTTAAAGGGTGTTAACAGAGTAGACCTACTAAACATTCAGTTCACACTGAGCTAGGTCTATCAGTCAAACAAAAGGGCAGAGAAAGGACATGTTTTAGCTGGAGTTTTATGAAAGACTTATGGCTTTGAGGAAGATCCCCCAAAGTTGTTTTCTGCAGCTTATTTCAGATATATTCAGAGGTGGATCTGACCTCCACAGCTTGCTGAGGCTTCCACTTAGCAGCTGATTGGCTCATCATTTTTACTCTCTAGAGCAGAACAGGGAAGATTGTAGTGTTGCATAGAAAGATTTTTAATCAAGATGTGCCATCATCCATCTTAATCTTTAATATGCTGGATCAACTCTTGACTTATGAACAACTGTACTGGAAAAAAAAAAAATAAAGAAGTGGTTTCTTCAGAACAGAAGAGAGGACACTTGCTTTTTAATCAGGTTGTCTACCAAAAGAAATTCACCTTCAAGCATGACAGGGAACTTCATGTTCAAAAAAATCACTGATTTCTTTGCTACTACTGCTGTCCTGAAAGCAAGGTCTGTCACCCTGTGTGCAAGAAGCCAAACAACACACAGTTAAGATATTTGCTTTAATATCCATTTCTGCACAGAAAAAAGATTAGGTGGTATTCCAAAAAGCAAGCCCAGCTTCCTGAAACACCAGGGTTACATGTAAAATTACTTTAATTATATTTTATCACTCATATACATGATTGGTTCACTAGTTCTTTGCTTCCACTTAAAGTGAGAGTCCTTAAAGATTTCACCATGCAAGCTCAAAGAGTAGGGGCCTTTTTGTTAGTAGGGGTTCCTCTAGCCTATGGGTGGGTATTTTAGTGTGCTGATGGTGTCAAATCTCAAGTTTCAAATATTATCAAATCATCAATTTCCTGACGATTTGTTAATATTGTGAGTTGAATTAGTCGGTGTTTTCTACTTAGTGCTCAAGGCTATAAAAAAGATAAGTTTTGGAGAGTGCTCCTTTTCATTCCTTTCATCTGTCTTGCAGGCTTACGTATCAAGGATGGGCTGTTGACTACTTGGGACATGTTTTTCTCTGATTCATGCTGTTTCAGTGTTATGTAAGCTCTGTTTTTATTCTGCGTGTCTCTTTGTTCTCTTTTATGTGATTTTTTCCCAAAAATTTTACTCATTTCCATTAATAACCAACACCTTTTAACAACATACCAGAAAGGCTTTATGCTTCTCTTCCAAGAACAGTAATCACATTGATTATCAGAGATGCTGTAAGTAATGTAGTTCTTGGCCAATGCCTATGGGATTCTCCAACCCCCTTTTCATAATGGAGAGGAAGAGCAAGGAGGGAGGGACGCAGCAGTAGTATGCTCAGAAATAAACAGAAGTGTCAGACTAATAGATATGGTCAACTGAAGAAGAGGGATTTCCACAGATAAGATCTTGATCCTACCTGAGAAAAGAGAGTGGTAACATTTTTCAGTTCAGACCCTATTTTCAAGTATTGCCATATTTTGCATAAGTTGCAGAAGTCTGTTCCCCGGAGCATTTTGAAACATCCAGCACATGAATGCCCTTAGGAAAGTAAGCTGGAAGGAACTTTCCCTCCTTCTGAAAATATTCATAATTAAATTTAAAGCAAAATTTGCCTTAATGAAGAATTTAAACAGATTTTAAACTTAACTAAAACATGGTAAAAGTCAGAAATTTTACCATAACAATTTCTTCTGTGACACATATGCCTTTTAGTGTCTGGTAAAGCAGCTGTGAGGGAAGGTTTTCTGAACAAGAGGTGAAGAACTTGCAGACTGTTGCAGTGGCTGAAGCCTTCTCTATACACAGCTCCCACCAGCAGCAGAGGGGGAGCAGACCAAGGGAGGCACATTTGGATGAGAGTGGATGAAGCCACGTGCCACCCCTGGAAGCTGATGAAGAGAGAAATGCTTTAACACTTTCTTTATGGAGTAATAAAGCTGTAAATATCTTAACCTCTGCATATGCCTCTGCAGAATTCCTGCATTACTGAAGGTAGAAAAGATAATTTCTGCATCCTCTTTAGGGACTGTTTTTTAAAATATTTCACAGCAAATTCAATATATTCTTTCAGAAAAAAAAACCCACAGCCTTTTGTATCTGTGTTATCTAAAGAAAAGCAGCTACAGTCGATCAAGCTACGGTACAGAACAGAAAGGCCAGTCTCTTTCAGTCTATTCTAGTTGTTTATACTCTGCAGTCTTCATTTTCCTGGAAATCCATTGACTGCTTTTGGGAAGTCCATAAAATATCTTTTCAAGGAGGCTGTATGAGCCCAGAGCCTCCAGAGATGGAGGTTCCCCAACATCTCTGGCTAGCACTGTTCCAGTGTTTGAACACTCTTTTCAAGAAGATTTTTTTTCCCTTACACCTAATGAAAAATGTATTTCCTGTGCATTGCCTCTTGTTCCTCTCACGGGGCACCTCTGAGAATATGGCTCCATCTTGAGTCTAGCAACCCATTGGGTAGCTGTAGAAGGAAATGAGGTTTCCTCTCCATCTCAGTTTATTAATAAATACGAATGAAATGTATTTCAGTAGATATCAAATCCATGAGTAAAGTTTAAAACAAGATGTGATCACTCTTACAGTATCAGAAAACTGCTTTATTTACTCACTTATTGCATCCTTGCTCACTGCAGCACTGATTGTGCAACACTAAACCAACCTACTTCATATTCCTACCTACTGCCCCAGGTTTGTGCAACATGTTGCTTTAGCTCTCATGCATTTTGTGAAAGTATTCTGCCACCTAAAGGAGATATTTGAGACAATGTCTCCTTAAAACAGTTTGTTTGCCATGGTAAATTGAGTCTGTTTGTAGTTTTCTGAATTTTAGTTTTATGATTAAAAAGATTTGTTTTTCACACCCTGAAACTATTTCTTCTCAAAACAGTTAATCCTTCATAGAATTTCTTCCATTTCACCAAACCTTGTAGCTTCAGTCTCTCAATATCTTGTTTCCCCATTTGTTAAATGTAAATATCCTAGAATTGAAACAGTATTTTTGTTTTTCATTAATGTCTCCTATGTCTTCAGAAATGACTCATTTTTTAAGGCCTCAGCCTCCTACCAAAATTTAACTTCTTTCATAGCATGTAAAACAAACATCTCCATGCACTTTCTAAAGAATTATTGCTCTATTCTTCATTCAAAACCACAGAATTTCTGAGAGGTTGGCTGAAGGCAACAGAAAAGGCTAACAAAAATATTCTAGACCTTCATCCTAGACATATATATAAGTATAGAGACGTACAGATAAAGATATAGAAATCTTTTCTGTTCCCTGACATATGGAGTTGTGCACTAAACAAGATTAATTGGTAACAGATCAATTATTCACGCTTTCACCTAATGAGCTACATATGCTTTGCATTAATTCTGTTACTTTCCTTATTGTCAACAGAAAGCAGTGAACAAATGCTGGACCTAAATATCCTCAAAGCCTCAAGTTCAGACACAGCCCTGAAGTAAGCAAGCTGTTACTCAGCAGGTGAGGCCAAATTGTGTAAAGAGAAAGGACTTGGGAGCAGGGTGTCAGAGAAACAGAAAATAGAAAATAGAAATAGAAAAACATATTTATATTATTTAACAGCTTTTCATAATTATTTTTTCCTTATCTTCAGACTGGTTGAATTCAACAGTACCTCTTACTGGAATCCAAAGATAAGACAACTGTATGTTTGGGTATTCCATGTTGCTATATCTATAGGCAAATAATCAATGAGCCAGAACGATTTCTGGCAGAAAGTGGAATTACTTGGTAGTAATATCATCTCCATGCAAACATCTACACAGATTTTTAGGTTCTTGTTTTTTTTTGTTCTATGCAGAATTTGTATACATTTGAGAAATGAACATCAAACTAGTTGAGGTCAGCTTAACCTTCAGACTTCAGTACGACACCAGCTGCTATCTGAATGAGATGATAAATACTTGCAATGCTCAACAAACAGAAAGGATCTGATATAAACCCCTGAGTAAGTGTCACCAAATATGCAATACTATTATAAATTGATAGGCACTGGTATTTAGGGCAACCTGGATTCTTTCAGAATATCTTTTAGCTCTTTAGGTTAAAGACTGAAAGCTGATGCATTGCCCTACATCAGCACATCTGCTTTTAGAAGCAAGCTTTCCATGTTTGCTGTTTGCACAGAGAACTGCACAGAGAAGTCCTGGCAAGAGCTGGTTGATTAGCAGTTAGAATTACAGACTATGCCAGTCAGCTATTTCTTTCTGACAAGGTCTGAAATCTTTCATGAGAGATTTCTTCAAGAACTGAGGTGTGGGTTTGTTGTTTTTTTTGTTTTGTTTTGTTTTTATTTTCTTTTTTTAAATTATGTTTATCACTGTTTATATTTGGGATCCTATTTTCATAGCACTGTCTTTAAAACCCCTTTCTATATCTACTCTGTTGGAGAAATTTTTTACAAAGCTGCATTTAGTAACGTGTTAAAATTGACTGGAAGTGATATAAGGAAACCAAGCAAAAGAAAACCAAAGCTGAGTAGCAGGGAACTCTCCCCATCAGTGGGGTGAGTAGGGACCTGTGCATAAGCAACAAGGGAATAGGGGAAGTTCCATCACAAAACGTGGTGAAAAGAGGAATGGGTGAAAGAATGGAACGGTTGAAAACCACCCCATATTTCAAGAGTGAGGGATAACTTAGGTCTTTTCTTTTTCTACAGGCCAAACATTGATATCTTTTAGAGTAAGTGCCATGTTATTGTCTGGGAGTCTTGCTTGTGTAAAGACATCTTGGTTTTACCTTACAATTTTACAAACCCAATTCAACCTGGGCATAAATAAGCATGATTACTGTTGATATCAAGGAGGTGAGACCTAACACAGCCCATGGCTTATTTGGATGATGGGATTTGCATTTCCCATCTATACAAGCACTGCTCAGTGGCACACAAGTGTGCTTAGAATATTATCAAGTATAAATTTTAGGTTTGTGTGTCTAGTGCCTACAGCTAGAGTGTGTAGCATAAACAGCTGTACATTTCTAACTAAAGTAAGAGCAGCTTGGATACTGATGCTTGCTTTTTTTTGTTTGGTTTTGTTGGTTTTGGTGTTTTGGTTTTTTTTAATATTCCTGCAAGGACAGGAAGAACATTTCTCTATTACTACAGCTAGAACAAGCAGCTCTCCAGTCTATGAATATCCAAAGGTATCTAGGAGTATCTTAAAAACTCACACTCCTCTTCAATTCTGCCCTGGATATCTCAGATGACTTGAATTCCCTCAAATCCCAGGAGGAGCCACAAAAAAGAAACACAAGAAATTTGCATTGCTTAGCCTTGAAGAGTGCAGCTTAACTGCATAGATAGAAATACTTGCAAGTCATAGTTCCCATCTTCACTGAAAGGCACAGCAGTCTGCTTAACCCATCACAGCAGAGATTGCAAGACTCTGACTATATAAAAAAGAGGATGTAAAAATAACTATGTGTCTTCTAGCTAAAAAATCATTGCAGCAGAAAGAGAACAGCACAGTCAGAGAGATTGATAATTGGTCAGATCACTGCTTTTCTGCTCATTATAAATCAAAGCCAAAAGGAAGCCCTGTCTGGCCATTCTGTGCAGTCCATGGCTGTGTTTATTAGGTTTTATATCTCCTTTGTGTTGTTTCTATTCTTTTGCATATAATTTCAGTTATAACACAGCACAGTCCAGGAAGGATGAGGGCAGCAGCAGAAGAGCTAGGCTCCCAGCTAGGATGAAATAATAAAACATTTCTTTGCAGCTCTTGCTCTGTCTGCCAGCCACTGTGACGATTCACTGCTCATTCACCTTGGGAGCTGCTGTTTCAGAGCTCGGACAAAGCTGTGAACACTGCTCTTCTGAAATGGCATTTTGTCATATAAATTGGTACATAAAGAATGACTAAAAGCTGTACAGATAGGAAGACCTGCTGCCAAGAAAGACCTAAGCAGATTGAACTCTGATTAGCCAGCATATAATTGAAGCCTTTGACAGAACCTCTCTGAAGGAAGAGATGAGGTATTAGTGGTCCCCTCCACAACCCTTTCCAATATGTCATGAAGAAAGAGATCAAGCAGCCCCTGAAAATGGTGTCCCTTCCAGTCAGTAACTGGTGGGAGTTGGAGTTTTTTGTCATGGACACAGCATTTGAATGTAATTAGCTAATTACAACTCTTCTGGGTGCTACTTGACATCTAAAGCTTTTCAGATGCCTTTGAGAAATGTGCATGACACTAATTGAGCAAGAAACAGGAATAGAAATGCAGATCTTGTCTTCCAGGTCCCTGGGCTCCTCAACCGGGATTGTTTCACCTACCTACTAAGTTTGATGGGGATCAGGTTATGGCAGAACCTCTCTGAGCTGAGCCTGCTACAAGCAGCAGGTGAGAATGCCCAGAGCACCCACAGAGTCATGAAGTAAGGCAATGAAAAAAAGGTTGGGAGTATTCTCAAGTATCACAGTGTGAAGTGATTTGCTTATGGAAAGTTTGAGACAGAGCTGGATGGGATCCAGGACCATTCCATCCTGATTCAGTGTCTCCCAATGTGATCATCCTTTGGTCTGCTTAATGCACTTTGAGCAACCTAGTCTAGTGGGAGGTGTCCCTGACCATGCAGGTGGGTTGAAACTAGATGATCTTCAAAGTCCTTTCCCACCCAAGCCATTCTAGGATTCTGTGATCTCAGTAGTGTCTAGAAGTGGTCAGGTACCTTTCTGGGCCCTAAAGAACAGCCATGTTGCACAGGCTCTTGGCAGACTTTTACAGATATCCAGCACCTATTGACTTCACTGGTGGCTTAGCATCTGAGAGAGGGGTTCATGGTCCTTGGATGAGGACTCCTAGCTGTTCTACTCCTATTTCAGAACAGAGTTCAGATCCTAAACTCAGTCATCTAATCTGAGACAAAAGCAAATAAACAGCAATGAAAAAAGGAGATGTGAAGGAAAAAACATTGCATCTGTTACAATTCTTTTTCAAGACCTTCAAGTTCATCAAGTACAACCGTTCACCCTACATCCCATGACTGCAAACTGTCTCCTGAAGCACCACGTCTACCCCTTTTTTGAACACCTCTAGGGACGGTCCCTCCACCACCTCCCTGGGCAGCCTGTTCCAATGCCTCACTGCTCTTTCTGGGAAGAAATTTTTCCTAATAACCAATCTGAACCTGCCCTGGTGCAACTTGACCACATTTCCTCTTGTCCTACTGCTGGTCACTAGGGAGAAGAGGCCAACACCCACCTCACTACAACCTCCTCTCAGGTAGTTGTAGAGAGCAATGAGGTCTCTCCTCAGCCTCCTCTTCTCCAGGCTGAACAGCCCCAGCTCCTTCAGCCTCTCCTCATGAGACCTGTTCTCCAGACCCCTAATCAGCCTAGTTGCCCTTCTCTGCACCCTCTCCAGCACCTCAATGACCTTCCTATCCTGCAGTGCCCAAAACTGCACACAGTGCTTGAGGTGCAGCCTCACCAAGGCTGAGTAGAGGGGCAGGATCACCTCCCTGGTCCTGCTGGTCACACTATTCCTTATGCAGGCCAGAATCACATAGAATCATAGAATGGTTTTGAATATTTTTTAGACATTTTATGTCTAGGTATCTTTCTGACCCTACGCTTATTTTTATTTAGTGAGAACATGTTTATGCTCCCGTAACTCCATTTGTGCCAGTGCCATTGCAACATTTTGTTCCTTCTTGTAGCACTCAGGTTTGTTGTAAATGATCTTCCTCCTCAAGGCTGTCAGTTGGATATTTTTATATCCTGATCATGGTGTTTTCTTAACAAGGGTGTAAATGGACTTCCCATGAAGCATTTCAGAAATTTTAATTTTCTATTGTCCTTTCTGTGAAGCCAAAAATTCCCTCAAAAACAAAGTTTGGCTTGATATTAAAATTCCAGCATCTTTTTAACACCTTTCAGATTTTTGAGAGACCAGATTTCTGAGGATTTCTGTGGTAGGCCTGCTTCAAATTCCTTTTGGATGTTGATATCATTGTAGTATAAACTGAGCAATTACTGTAATCAAAGTTTCAGTGTTTTCAGCAGAACACAGCAGGTTGCTATGTGGGTGGCAGCAGGGCAAGAAGAGTCTGCAGGAATGCTTTTTTTGGGACTTAGTGCTGTCAGCAAAGATTTTGCCTCAGGGCTGTATAGATGAAAAAAGAAGCTGGACACAATAAATTGAAGAGTAAATTGCATTTTCACAAGCTGCTCTCTGTTGGTTGCAGAGAATTTCATGCTAAATATGTGTTGTTAACAGATCACTGAGCTCGACAGCACCTGTTATTGCTGCTTCTCCTTTCCTATTTAAATCCATTGAATGGGAAGCTTGTGGGATCCATGGAGGCAATTCAACCCTATCTGCAGGAGGTCTCCTCTCAATTACAAATATGTTTCCCCTTACAGTAGTGAAGTTGAGTTAAATGTCTTTACCACTTTTGATGTCATTTTAATTCCCACAGATCTGGGTGAACATATTATTTTCATAACTCAGAATCGAGCCGTTTGGGATTCACAAGTCCCAGAAGTTACAATATTTTGAACAGACTAAGATTCACTGACAAAATAACACCCAGACACTTCATTTATTTAATAGCATGTGCAACTCTGCGAGCTTATTTCTTCCCTGCTAGCCTGCTAGAGTTCTCCCTGCTAGTTTGAACCTAAGTTTTCAAAAATATATGAAGTACTATGGCAGCCTGACACTTTTTAAGTGTTCCATGATGCTGACACAAATCTTCCAGTTCTACATAATGCTGAGAATGTATCCCAGATTTATTACTAACAACAGGATGTTTACTTTGCTCAGTACTGAAGGTAAAGTTTTCACTCCTTAATTCCAGTCTAGGAGAGCAATGTCTACATTATGCATCAAACATTAAATCAGACCTCCACCTGAATCCAAGCATGCTCGATGGCCATGATGTACCTCTCAGGATCTGGTTTTTATGGATCCATCTCCAAGGATGCCTTTGTCACAGGCATATACATATGCTCAGAGTGTTTTGTGCTGCAGGAGGCCAACTTTACTGCCCAAGCTGTATAGGCACTGATTATACTAGTAAATTAGATAGAGCTGGGGAATGTTCTTGGTCATGGAAATGTGACAGACTGTGCTATGAAACTGTTTGAACAGTCTCTTGTGCAATTCTAGCCTGTGCCTATCAGCATTCCCCCAAAAGCTCCAGAGCACTGTATGCAAGTTAGAGTAGCCCAGGGACTATTCCTAATATGCAGCATGCAGGGAGGGACTCTGTCTTGGAGGCTAAGAGAGTTTGTTAAAACACAAGCCAGTTGGCTTCAGTGCCCAGGAATGTTTCTAGGCACATTCAGCTGTAAGTGCCAACTTTGTTATACAGTGTCCTCAGCACACACAGATTAACTACAAAGAATATGTGTCCAGCTCTAAACCTTCTGTGCACTGCTTCAAACTGGGCACCTCCACTGGGGCTCAGAGGGACTAGGATTTCCTCGTTGTTGCCACTGGTCAGGCTTGTCTTGGCCAACTCCAAGATTCCTGTTGGTCTTCACAATGTCATTTCACAGTCATGAAAGTCATTCCAAAGGGCCTGTTCAGAGAACAATGCAAACTGGATGTGAGAGATGGACTCTTTGGAGAGGGTGTGAGTCGTGGTTTAACCCATCTCGGTCCGCGAGGCTGGATCAGTAAGCATTCTAAATTATTAACATTCAACAGGAGGCAACACAGCATATAGAAATCAGCCAGGATCCAGGCTGGAATTACAGCTTCCTAGCCCAGCACCTTAGCATCAAACTGGATGAAGTCTCATCAGTAACAAACTCACCTGAGGCCAGAGCAAGAAACCTTGTGATGACCGTTATCAACAGTCTCCAGGCAAGCTGATCATCTGATGGCAGAAGGAAGAGGAAATATTTTTGTTTTCACAGGAGCTGCAAAATTCAACCAGTTGCAAAGGTTCATGAAAGGCCAAGAAAAAAGCCCTCTTAAGGACATCAGAGGCAGAAACTTCTGATTCATTCTGGCACAAAAATTCAGTTTGTTAATTTGTACTATTATCAACTCTTTTTGCAAGCCAGTACATTTCTCAGTTAAACACAGCATCGTTTTCTTTTGCCTTACTTATTTTCTCCCTAATTATTTCTAAAAAAGGAACTGCAGCACATATAAAAATAAAGTTAAAGCATGCATGCAAATGGCCAGAAGTCACCTGAGGTTAATCCCTGAAGGTAAAAAGTGTGAGAAATCGTTTACTGCTGCAAGCAATGGAAGAGCAAAAGCAGGTGGCCAAGCCCAAGCTGCAGTTAAAATAATAAAACAATAACAGAGAACCTAGGAGATAAAAAGTATGAAATGAGTACTAGGAACTCCAGTGGGTGAAATGTATAAAAAGTTTCTGAAATGAAGGTATCAGCTTGGCAGCAGTCACTCATGAAGTCCAAGATTATCGTATGAGAACATTAAATCACCAAAGCCAGGACCCATAGAAAAAGAGTAATGCAGGAGTGGGCTGTTCATTTGGGAGAGGAAAATGGTGCAAAAGCAGAATATAAGGTAGAGCAAGAAATGTGGTCATGGTTGTTTGATGAGTCCCTATTGAGCAATGTGGGATCCCTGCAGTGAAGAGAAATAAAGCTCCATTCTGCTCATACAGCATAGGATTGCTTTGTTTCTTTGACACAGACTGAGGGAAAACATGGAGAGGATGGACAATGGACCAAACATCCCAACACCCAATGTCTGAGCAATCTGCTGGGTGCAAGGACTGGCATCAAGTTACTCCAAAATTCTGGGCAGAACTCAGTGCAAGGAGCAGAACTGAATTGTTGTGCCATTTAATCGATATTATCTGGGATAAAATTGGTCTGGTTTTATCAGGTTGTTTTTTTTAAAACAGTTTTATTTTCTGTGGGAACAAGTAATAGATGAGGAAAAGTAGGAGATTGAATACCTAAGCCAAATAAAAGGCAACATAAAGCCTAAATGATACATTATCCCTTTTGTTAAATAAGATTTTAGTTACAAAGTACACACATCGTGATGCATTGAGCTGTTCAAGAATAGAAAGCACACAAGTGCATTGAAGTGAAATCTCCAATTTGAGTTGTTTTTGTGCTCCAGGGTATGAGATTTGGAGCTGGGCCATATAATGCAGTGCATAAATAATAAAGTTGGGGTATTATCTCATAGAAACAGAAGCTGAGAAAGACTCAGGGCCTGCACATCTATCTCAGAACAAGTCATTACCCACGTTATCCAAGGAAGAAAATCCCACTCTACAAAACACAGCACCAAAGAACACTGTCATCCAAGACTCATATACTGGTTGAGGAAATTCCTTCCAGCTTTAATTTTTTTCTTTTACCAAGGTTAATATTAGGTCTTTGTCAATTACACACTACAACTCTGCCAGAGTCAGGATTCTCCACTGTCTGCAACTGACATAAAGGATGGGATTCAGTTTGAGACTAACAAAGCTGATTTTAGGCACCAGCTTTCAGGTATTTATCTGTGTGCTACTTGAGTATGGTCAGTGGAGATGAAGGGTTCAGTGTCAGAGCATAAGTTTTCATTGCCCTTGAAGATGCAGTAGGCTGTCCTGGCTGGATTCTGGCTGTTGCTCCAGAAGAGCACAAATTTCCTACAGATCCAGTGTCATATCTGCCATCTCCCTATGCCTGGCACCTTCAGGCATTCCAGATGTCAACAGACACATGCCAAGGTAGGTAAACTCTGAAACAAATCACTTAAAGGTGACCTGAACAGCTTTCTAGGCTCCAACAGCTTTAGGGACTGGATCTCCATTGGAGCCTAGAGAGTCGGTCACAGACAGGCACACACAGCTCATTATTTTTGCCAGATAATAGACACCAAGTGACATCTAAACCACTCTCAGTTAGCCAAGACATCGACATAGGGTTTAGATCTTCCCTAAGACCTATAAGTAACTCATGATCTCTAGGAGTTGGGACAGCCTACAAAATCACAGAACCACAGAAAGATCTGGGCTGGAAGGGACTGTAAAGATCATCTCGTTCCACACCCCTTGCCACAGGCAGGGACACTGCCCAGTAGACCAGGTTGCTCAAAGCCCCACCCAGTCTGGCTTTGACCACTTTGAGGGATGGGGCACCCAAAATTTCCCTGGACAACCTGTTCCATTGGCTCACCTCCCTCACACCAAAGAATTTCTTCCTAATATCTTATGTAAATCTAACCTCTTCCAGTTCAAAGTCATTACCCCTTGACCTGTCACTACATGCCCCTGTAAAAAGATCTCCCCAGAGCCTTCTCTTCTACAGGCTGAACAAAACTCTCTCAGCCTGTCTTCATAGCAGAGGTCCTCCAGCCCTCTGATCATCTTTGTGGCCCTCCTCTGGCAACTCAGGCAACTCAGTTGAACCTCTCCATATGAGATGTTTGAGATGAACCTACAATGAGATGTTTCAATTAGAACAAGAGAGGACCTGTGCTGTTTCTGGCTGTATTAGAGAAATCCTGTGGGACATGAGTCAAGTGGTTTTAATTACTACTTTTTCATTTCCTAATTTACAAGGGGCAATAGTAATCCTTCTCAGACTTAGAAGAAGATGAGACAGAAGTAGAATCATAATGTTTATAAAGGTATAAGACATTTTCATAGATTCCATTAGGTGTTAGCCCTGAGGCCTTAAACATATTTAGTTCTTTTATATTGTATTTGGAGACTAGTAACATTTCCCAGAGTTGTAGTCCATTATTGTCCTGATTTGTGCCAATTAAATATTCTAGCTCTACTCTGGAAAAGAAGAAACATACAACAAAAATATAAAAATAAATAATTTGTGACTACCTCTCATTTCTCTCCTGGACAAGTGTTGTGTTTTTTTTCTTTTAATTGATACTGATACTTAACACTCTTTCCTGCTGTTGTTTCACCTATTTCATCCATATCAATCCATTCCATTAAGAAATTCAGTGTTGTATGAACACTTCCAAAAATCTTCATGTTTCATGTTAATGCATCTGTGATTTGGAGGTGGCAACAGAGGTAAAGGCACCAGTAAAAAGTAATTTTACTCACTTTTTAAATTGGTCAATCCAGTGACTTTGGATAAACTATTATCATCAGAGATTTAATTTTCACTTCTTTTAAAAAATATGAATTACATACATCTGAACCAGCAACTAAGGCAAAAAAAAATAAGTTCATTTGTTGTCTGTGGGTTAGATACTGTTAGCAGCAAAAAGGACAATGTGTGCAAGGGGCAGGTAACATGGTTATATTCATAGGCTCATTATGAAGTTTTGTGTATATTTCTAACTTATCCATCACAAGAAAAAGAAATTGTCTGGCCATTGACAGCCTCAACACACATGTCTGAAATGGCTTGTCTATATGTACCATAAAGCTTTGAGACACAGTTCAAGGCCACAGTGGATCAGACTCTAATGATCAGCCATGGTTCAGAAACCATGTACCTTGTGCAACAATACAAGTTCTGTAGGACCCATCAGCTGGCAACACTTCTACCCCAAACCAAACATCAGCCCTCAGGCATTTTTTCCTAGCATTGTCATGATCATGTGTAGAAACCAGCAACTAAAAGTGAAGTGGTATATTTTAAATCAGCACCAAAACAAAGTAAAAATGTAGTTTAGATCTACCAATTTTAAGAACAAGATAGAAGTCAGGCCTTGTGATGTGAAGATAAATAGCAACAATTTAATGGACTAAAGTGGCTAAAACATGAAGATGTTTACAAGAGCTGAGAAGCTTGACATTCTTTTTGCAGTATTAATATTTGGAGTAGACACACATGGAGTGTGGTATCAAGCTAAATTGAAGGATTTAATGGAAATCCAAATGAATGTCTGAAAACTACATCCAATTAAGGAGTCCTGACCTGCCTACAAGAACAGAGAAAGTGTTTATAGAGCACAGTGAAGAATGCAATGGATGTGACATCCAAAACAAGATGAGACAAATATAATGGCATTGTAGAAAGACAGGTACTGCATGATTGAGACTAATAAATGCAGAATTTTAATGGGAACTGGAGTACAGCCACTCTGTCTGAAAGAAATCTCCTCTGCGTTCCTATCAGTGTGGCACATTTGTATGTGTGCATACCTGCCTCTGACTAAAAGTGTGTGTGATGAAATAGCAAATCCTCTCACCCCTCACTCAGGGCTGCTGAAAACTGGTGCCTCTCAGGACCAAGTCCACTGTGAATCCTTACTCTAAACTACTGCAGCTTCAGAGAGGCAGATGCAGTTTGACAGCCATTTGTTACAGCTCAAGTTAAAGTCAGGTATTGGCTTTGTCATCACATTGGCTGCTAATAAAAGGCATTATCCTAGAAGACTAAGGTAAATAAAAGCAATACAGGAAACACTGTCTCAGGTCTAACAGGAGGTCAGAGCAGCATGGTGATACAAAGCAGCCCGTCCTGCCCTTCGTCAGAACTAATTATTTCAGACACAGAGACAGGCTGATTAGTTTATACAGTTACTGGCCTAAAGGTAGTGCTGGCATGTTTGCATCATTTTCTGCTACACAGAGAAGACATTGCTTCTAGTGACTCCACTCCAGGTAAACTAGCTCAAGCAAGAGCATTCACAGTAGAAAATAACAGGAACTCTCATGAGGAGATTAGATCCACAGCCAGCGAACAGGGATGAGTGAAGCCAGTGTCTGTCTGTATTTGTGGGCCTGCATCCCATTGCTGTCTGAGCACATCAGCCAGAACCACTTGAGCTTCAGTTCACCACTAGCAGCTCTGGGAGTCAGGCAGCAGCACCCGAGCTCATCTACACTATGGTAGTTGTGGCTGTGACAGCTTACTTGACTTCAAACTTAAGAGCTGACAGCAGAGCACTTAAGGCTCCTTGAATCCCCAAGCAATGAGGGGCTACAGCTTCTACCCAACCTTTTGGGTGTATTTTTGGTTTGTAAAGAACTCTGAGCTACTACATCCCTCCAGTAGAACCTGATGTAACTAGCCAAGGACTTGTGTGTATACATAATCCCAAGAGTCATGACTTGCAGGACTTGGATCAAAAACTTAAATACACTCCAAGCTAAAAATATTACAATTCCTTCTAGAAATTAGAATACTTCAAGAAAAACCTGAAACAAACTGCTAATTGTCCTGGACCTTAATAAACTATTATTTTCTTCTGTACTGAGACAGACAGTTTCCTGAAGAAAATCACCTCCCATCTGTCTTTATCTATTAGCTTATATAATGAATCTGCCAGCAGATGGAATTTGTGCCTAGGACAAGTGATGACCCTTTCCTGAGAAATGAATAAATCTTTCATTTACCAAGCAGAGTCTCTATATAAATAGAACTGCACTCAGTAAAAAGGATGTGGTCTCCTGGGAAGATAAATAGCTGGTTCTGTTCCTGACAGTAGGAATACAGTTCAGAGATTAGGACTTTCACTTATTTTATTTATAAAAAAAGGGAAGTATTTCCATGAAAAGCTGTTTTGTGAAGTGGTGGTATCTGCCTACCTTGCTCTAATCAATTTGGAAATAAAATTCTAAAATGGACAATAGCCCAAATTATGTTTATTTGCATTGTAAGTGCCCCACAGAGCTTCAGAACAAGTTGGATCTGATTAACTTCTCATGATGCAGTGCACCTATTTGTGGTGAATTGCATGGTCTTGCTCCTTATTTTCACCAGTTCTAGTGTAATCTTTCCTCTAGCAATAGAGTTGATGGAGGCTCAGTACTGAATATTAAACAGCCCAGGTATGAAGCAATTCTGGCTTGGCTTGGTTCACTTTCTCTTCTTTGTCTAAGGTTTTCAAGACCATCAAAAAATGTCTGAACAGCTGGATGCTCTCAACTTCCTAGGTGCAGAGACTACCATTGAACAGAATGGAACTTAAACCAGCTGGGGTTATACTAACAGCACTACCAGCTGCAAATGGGTTTAGATAACCTCAAAGATTTGTCAAGAAACATTCAAATTTTTTTCAAGCTTGATTGAACAGTATTGCACTTGAGTCAACCTATTGCTAATCATTCCTTTGAGCTCTGATTTACAAGAAAATATCAGTTAATGATATAAACACAGTTCCTCTAGGCTAATACACCCTTTGCTTTGTCTTTTTTTACCTGTATTGCAGCAATAAACTTGAAGGTAAATTTTCCCTGAGTTTCACCCTGTGGAAATCAGTGAAATGAGAGGAAGAATAATGCTGACCTTCTATCTGTTTTCTGTATAGATATATTGCTCAATATTCAGATTTGGTATCAGCAATTGCAATCCTATCCAGCTCAGGGGAATTTCAGCAACTTTCAGTAAATATGTATGTGGTACAATTACTCAACTAAAATAGTAAATTGAATCTTGTTTACATGAGGAAGTCGCATTAGTGAGCTCATCTACAGGAATGATATTAAGTAGGATTTTAGGTGAATTTTGTATTACTTCAGTTCTGGAAGTACTGAAGTAAATTGAAAAACCACTGGAAAACCACTTTTAAGAATAAGAATTTGCTTGACTGGTATTCATGGAACAAAGCTAGGGGTTTTTACATGCAATGTGTAATATGACTGACAATCAAAGCTGTGCTCTGCATTGATAATAGAGAAATTTAGAGCTCAGTAAGAATAAAGTATGGGAAGTCTGGATATTTAATCAGCAATTTCTGCTCTTCGACATTTCTTGTATTTCATCCTCTTTTTTCATTAATTTAGACTTTCAACTAAAACTCCCACTGGTTTAATTAGGAGTATGTCAGTAAGAGTGTAAAGAGTAATGGTAATTTTAGAAGTGAGCTAACTCTCTTCACCTTAGGTACAAGAGGCTGAAACCTGATGTCTTCCTAACCAGTTAATAAATTCAGCCCATTTCTTAGAATCACTTTGATTTACATTTTCTTTCCCCGGCCATGCAGTGTAATAACTAAGATACTAAAACAGTTTCGTAGTTTTATATAGCAAACTATGATTCTGACAAAAGGATATTTCTTCCTCCAAAAAACACAGAACAACCATGTATGGTGCAACTAGTCTGAGTTCTGGACAGCCGTGCTGGTCATAACTTGCTTTTTCTGGACTTTCTTGCAGTCAGAGAATAAGTAGCTCTGAATTTCACCAGTCCTGATGATGTTTACAATCAGCTGATTGTCAGGATACTCAGGTTTGACCTATTGGTGGAGAAGAAGGGGTAGGCAGACACAAGCATTTTGCTGTAGCCCAAAGAAGAGGGAGAGAGATTTCAGTTATATGAAATTAATTGCCCTAAAAAGGGTGAGATATGTCTGATGTTTGGCATTGTATTTTTCTATGTCTGTTCAATTAGAGTCTCTTCCTGCCTAAAGCAATATGAGAGTCTATGAGGAGAAGCTAAAACCAGTCCAGTTCCACCCTTGTGGTGTATGTGAAACCAAGATAAGCTCACAGTGAGTTCACTGTAGAAGTGGTACCAAAAAAATTGTCCCAACTATTCCTCAAACAAGGAGGAGGAGACCAGTAGAACTGCTACTCGCTTCTGTTCCCTGAGGCATCCTCCAGTGTGGTAGCTTCAATCAGACAGAAGTAGTTGCTCTGTCACCATTTTGTTCTTTTTTTCACATTACAAAACCGAGCACAGGTTAGTGGGGAGAGGAAAAGTACGGGCTAATAGGAAGCTAAATGAGACATGACAGATAGGTCACACACTACATGTGAATGCACAAACCTTATTCCCACTTGGCTCCCTTTAGGAATACGTCGTCTGAATTGATTTAGAAACTCTAATATTTCTCAGAGCTGCTTATGTTATATTCAGTCAGACTTAGGAAGGTCTGAACAAGGTCAAAAGTTTAAATAAGTAAAAATTCCTTGTTGTGGTTTCCATTTAAAATTTCCAGTGTCCTGTGATACGACTGCTAAATATTTTTGTAATTGTCTTAAGTTTCATATGACCCTAAAGAGGCTTAAGTAAACGAACACAGTCTCATTGCCTTCTCTTATAAAAGGGTAGTTAGAAAATAGATGGAGAATAATTGGTCTCCAGGACCACTGGTGTAGGTATACCTTGTTTGGGGACTTACTCAGATTTTCCTAACACTGTCTGTTCATTACAAGTTTGTAACACTCAGTAGTGCTGGGGTTTGAATCAGCTAGAGATGAATGAATGAATGAATGAATGAATGAATGAATGAATGAATGAATGAATGAATGAATGAATGAAATGCTACCGCTTAGAGATTTCCCCTCCTTTCCTCCCTTTGCATGAGGAACTTCTTCTGTGACATGGAATTATTACAACTGATTCTTTTATTGACTACTATGGAGTTATACCAAGGATAGTTTACAGTCAGTGTCCTAAACTATCCAAGAACTTCTGCAGGTTTCTTGGTTAGATAAGTAATAGCTGAAAGCTTCTTTGAGTTTAAGTCCTACAATGCTACTTTGGTATAGCAATGGATAACCATGTCATTTTTTGTCAAATCTAATTTTTTTCAAGTTTTCCTTTACAATATTCTTAACACTTTATTTATTCATCTTTTCTCCAGCTTCTACTTGTGTTCCTGATGAAAAGAAAGCCTGTTGCAATGCAAATCCTTGCAGGACTTCAGTCTGGAAAGACTTCTTTCTGGAAGAACTTTCTTCATGCTCAGGTGACTTCTGTGAACATCAGCATATCTATGAGAAGGGGTGTGGATTATCCACATGCAGGCAAGGCATCACCCTCTCCCTTGTCACAACATAACAGGCATTGCCTGTGCTCAGGGTGGTTATTATGCATTAATTATTCCAATGTCTAGGAGAATAGCTGAAAGATCCAGATATTCAGCTGAGTTGCTAAGAAACATAAAGACTTTTAAAGTATGCAAGGTTACAAGGCTAATCTAAAGTTAGACTAATACTGTGTAGCATCTCCATGGCAACCAGGAGTGAATGGTATGTGAGGTGAAAGTAGAGGGGAAACAGAATAATAATCAGTAATATATAAAACTTGACAGGGCTTAGTGTGATTATGTTGTCAATGAGAAAAAGAATGCTGCTGCCCTGCAGTACTTCCACTAGGCTGCTAGAGAAAACACCTTCTCCTTGCAAGTCCAGAAGAAATAATGGGTAACATTTTAAAAGGAAGACTATAATGGACACCTCTGTGGCTGCTGACTGCTGGAAGGGTCAAATGAAGAAGATAAGATGAACTACATGCATGCCATATAACAATGCATTCTCTTTTATTACTTAATATCCAGAAATAAATTTCTATAACAGATCTAATAACTGTGGCCTTTAAAACTCTTACAGGCCTGATTTGTTTGCTGTGTTATTTCCTCTAAGGTATAGTGTACATCATTTTGCCAGTTCTTATACTATTTATGTATGTGAACTACCTACAAAATATAACCTGGGTCCAGAAATCTGTTTTAAAAATCAACTTTTGCCAGTTAGTGTCTTACAGCACTGGATTTTATCTGTTAATGTTCATGCTCCTCTGTAACCAAGGTACAAAGCCCCTGAATGAGGAGTTGTGCTCTAAATACCCTACGGACTAGGGGGTCAATGACTTCAAGCTTCATGGTCAAAATCATGGTCCAGCAGCAGAGCTAACATGTTCCAGCCTCAGCCTTGTGCCTCAGACATCAGCATACATGAGCTAGGGGAGTGTCTGCTGACAGGCTGAGTATCATCAACAAAACTCTCCTCAGTGGTTAATAAAAATACAGCAATGCCCCACTCCTGAGGTTCACTCACAAAAGGTCTGATTTTTTGCACTTTGATCTGAAAGGAGGTTTATTAATTTATTATGTTTTACTAAGTAGTAAATTAAAGCACTTCTGAAAGCAATCTTCCTCTCTAGATTACACTGACCTTAAGACTTCACCTGAAATCTTCCTGGGTCTCTTCACAACAGCTCCTTGAGAAGATAGCACCAATACATGATTTGAGGTATTGTGCACTGCAAAAATCCTGAGGTGAATATTCCTCACTCAGGTAACATCAGCCATAGTCTTCTGAAACTTGGATTTACCCAAAACAGAAAACTAACACTAGTTAACCCTCTCAACTTGGCCAGCATGGATGTAAGTATCTGCATGAAGTTACATGAATTTTTTGGGTCAAGCCAGGTAATATTTATTTGCCTTCCACAGCTGAGTGCCACTACAGAGTGAAGATCTGAGCTCCAGAATTTCTTCTTGTTGCTTCTCACACATTGCAGGCATGAGCCCTACATGGCAATCTACATGGAAATGTTTTCTGTCCATCCTGCCTGAGCTGTAGGGCTCAAACGTTTAATACTTGTTTTCTATGCTTTTCTGCAGAGCATTATGAAGGCAAGCAAAACAGGTACAGTATAACCACTGCCTGTTCTCAAATGGATGAAATACATTCTGTGAGAGTTATGGGTACCAAAAGATGGCACTCTTGAATGTCTGAGTCTGGGTCCTGCACTTGGGTTACAACAACCCCAGGAAATGCTACGAGCTTGGGAAAGAGTGGCTGGAAACCTGCCCAGAGGAAAAGGACCTGGGGGGTGCTGGTGGACAGGCAGCTAAACATGAGCCAGCAGTGTGCCCAGGTGGCTAAGAAGACCAACATCATCCAGGCCTGCATCAGAAATAGTGTGGTCAGCAGGAGTAGAGAAGTTATTTTCCCTCTGTACTTGGCACTCGTGAGGCCATACCTTGACTTCAGTTCAGTGATCAGTTTTGGGCCCCTCACTACAAGACGGACATCGAGGTGCTGGAGCAAGTCCAAAGAAGGGCAATGAAACTAGTGAAGGGTGGGGAGCACAAGTCTTATGAGAAGTGGCTGAGGAAACTAAGGGTGTTTAGTCTAGAGATGAAGGGAGTCCTTATCAGTCTCTACAACTGCCTGAAAGGAGGTTGTACTGAGATGGGGATCAGTCTCTTGTCCCATGTAAATAGTGATAGGACGAGAGGAAACAGCCTCAGATTGTGCTAGGGGAGGTTTAAATTGGGTATTAGGGAAAAAAAAATTTCTGAAAGAGTGGTCAGGCATTGGAACAGGCTGCCCAGGGAAGTGGTGGAGTCACCACCCCTGAAGGTGTTCAAAAAAACGTATGAACATAACACTTCAGGACATGGTTTAGTTGGCATGGTGTCGGTGGGTTGATGGTAGGACTTGATGATCTTAGACATCTTTTCCAACCTTAATGATTCTATGACTATTTTCTGGTGGTGAAACAGGAGTCCAGATAAGTACAGCAAAGAACCCTTTCCAAGCACTTGTTGCAACATAACTTCAGGATATCTTAGAAATTGAGTTTTTCTGATAAAACGTGTACATTTCCAATGCAGGTATCTACACTTGACCAAATCACTTTAACATCCTGTTCAAAGTCATTACAGGGTGAACCTTTCATCTTATAGCAGGTGTATACAGTTGGTCAAAGAAATCACATTATTGGCTTCACCAACAGTACTCACTGTAACTCGACCAAGTGTAATGAGAAGCTCCCACATACTCCCCTCACAGAGTTACTGTGTATTTCTTTCACTGTATCCATTCAAAAGATGAGATACCATAGATACCATTTCATCTGGAGACTGGGATTTAAAGAATGCTCTCTTTTCTGTTCTTGAAAATAGAGAATTTTGCTACCAACTCCAGCTGGGGGTAACCTTGGGCATTTTTGGCAACCTGGCACCTAAGAAGGTTTGATAAGGTTTTCCTGCCTTGGTTTCATGACAAGAGAAGCTTAAAAGAATTAGGAAGTGATTTGTTTATGAAACAATCAATTATATGCTTAAGGTTACACAGTAAGACTGATGCAGAACAGAAACCTGACTTTAGTCTCTTGGAGCCTATAGACATCCTACAACTGCTCTGTCCTCTTCCTTGCTGTGTTTTTCCCTCTTCAGTCCAGTGACAGCAGTATCACTTCCATCCAGTGGGAAAGCTGTCCTTCCTGACAGGGAAACATTTCACTGGCTCCTACTGACCTGGAGTCTCATCAAGAGGAGGAAAAAGTAATTGTGAACATATTGATTTCAACTCAAAGCTCACAGAAGTCTTCCAATGAGTTTCAGTGACCTATGGATCAAGTCCACAATGTTCAATCAACAAACCACGCTGATAGTCATATTAGATAGCCAATGGTCCATGATGCCACATGTGGAAGCTCTCTTAACACTGTAGAATTAATCTATTCCATGGCAACAGTCAAATATTTCTTATAACCAGACAATCAAGGATGTGTGACTTTTTAATGCTGCAGTCTTAAGTACTTTCCCTGAAATTATTTATATTTTCTGTGTTATAATCTATATTTCCGATACGTAATACACTGTAATGCTGCCTGGTAAAAATGCCTAAGTGAAAAAATCACCCATGAACTCATTAATGAAAGTAAAAAGAATTAAAAAAGTATTTGAATCAAGTTATTTAAAAAGCTGTTATTTTAATGCAATTGAGTAATTATGATCTGTTAAGTAAATAACAATTGATCTAGAAATTACATAATTACGTTTGCTGATTATTAATTTAAATCAAAAGAAGTTTTCATTATACTATTACTGCATAATTTCATTATTATTTCAAGACCTGAAAAAAACAAACAAACCATAACAAAACAAACCACCGCACAACTTGATTTGAAGTGTGAGGGAATAATCCACTGAGTTCCTGGATTTTTCAGACAAACCCTGCTGCTACAGGTGGTGAGGCAAGATGCTCTGGGACTCACAGCACAGGTTAAAAATAGATGATTTATTACCCTGAAAGGAATCTACTTAAAAATTTGGTGGAAGAGCAGGATGCTATTTTTAAAAAGTGTTTAAAGTATTTCCAGCCTGGAAGCTTCATTGACTGAAGATGTCCTATGTGATAAATAGAGCTGGCTTATTAGTGGAAAAAAACAAGCTGCTATTTTAAGCCTGTGAGGACTGTTATCAAAATATTTCCAGCCCTTAATTGGCTCTCACTATTTTAACCTTGCATTGGTTTTCTAACTAAAAAGCAAAGCTTAATTTTTAAAGTTCAGATCTTCTTTGAGTGTATTTTCCTTTTCAAAATGTTTCCTTTCAATGTATTAATTTCTCCAAAGTAATCAGAAGCCATTATCAGGAGAGATGCCATTCATCTTGTCTGGTAACGTCCTCTTTCTTTGTCTATGTAAGAGGCTTTTGCAGATTAATTATCTGCCCATCGTTCTGTTTCCAGTGCACTTCACTGAATCTGGGTTTAAGGGTACTTTTTCTCTCCTTTTTATAAGAGGTTTTCCTCTTAATTTGGAAGCTGCTGCTACCACAAGTCATTCTTTCACTCAGCTGCACTTCCCAGCTCTGAAATTTGTCCTGGCATCTGCACCCTGAAACCTAGCAGATGGAAGAGTCCAGGAGGGAGTACTTGTGCCAGCATAAGGTAGCTTTATCTTTCTGTGGTAAATGTTCTCCAACAGTAACATTCCACCCCAGATAAACCTGTCAGAAAAGTAGTTAAGGAAAGGGTTTTATAAGTATATACAGTAGGATATATGTCTTGTGAAGCAAAATAAACAAGTTCATTTTAGCTGATCTACAAAACAGAACTGTTTTTAGATGCATTTATGGCAGTATTGACTCGTTTTCCTTAACTATTTTGTAGTTGTCCAGCTGGTAAGAAGTTTGTTGCAGGTGTCCTTACACAGTTCCTGAGTAGGAGGAGATCAGATGTCCTATCCATATTTTCAGAAAAAAATCCAAGTAAAATAGGCAGAAGCCCTGTATGTTTAAGAATTTAATGACAACTCAGTGGAAACATATGTTCCACTCCCTTAATCATCTTTGTGGCTCTGCACTGGACTCTTTCAAGCAGTTCCCTGTCCTTCTTGAACTGAGGGGCCCAGAACTGGACACAATACTCCAGATGCGGCCTCACCAAGGCAGAATAGAGGGGGAGGAGAACCTCTCTTGACCTACTAACCACACCCTTTCTAATACACCCCAGGATGCCATTGGCCTTCTTGGCCACAAGGGCACATTGCTGGCTCATGGTCATCCTTCTGTCCACCAGGACCCCCAGGTCCCTTTCTCCTACACTGCTCTCCAGCAGGTCAGGCCCCAACCTGTACTGGTACATGGGGTTGTTCTTCCCCAGATGCAAGACTCTACACTTACCCTTGTTGTATTTCATTAAGTTTCTCCCTGCCCAACTCTCCAGCCTGTCTAGGTCTCAAATAGTAGCTTTAAGTCTGCATTATTACATTTCAACTGTTCAAGTTTCCTGGGTTTCTTTTGGATGGAGTACTTTACTAGCCTTCACACGGAGACCTAAACTGAATCCTGGGAGTGAAAGGTTTGATGAGAGGAACTTGTCTAATTGATGAGAGCATTCTCACTTTAAACTTTCTCAAAAGTACATTTCTTTAATGGTTATTGTTCCAACTGTGCAAACAGAAAAATAATATTGATTTTACTTCATGCACACTACAGCATAAGAAAACATGAACATCTATAAAGCACAATGCCTCCACTTCATGACTGAACCACTAACAATAGCATTCAAGTCAGGAATTAATTCACAGCATTATGTTTTCCTTCTATTTCTTGACTTCTTAACATCTTGCCTTTACAGCTTTCACTGATTTTGTTCTGTTGTTGTTGCATAGTGAAATAAGCATACATGCCAACTTTTTATTGAATAAATACCCTTCTGTCTCACTGGACTGTTGGTTAACACTCTAAACCAAAGATACTATTTTATTACAGACATTAGGAAGACATTCTTTACTATGAGGGTAGCAAGACACTGGAACAGGTTGTAGATAGTTGGAATGGGTTGAAGCACTAGATGCCCCCTCCCTGGAAGTGTTTAAGGCCAGGTTAAATGAGGTTTTGAGCAACCTGGTGTACTTGGATGTGTCCCACTTTTCAGTTACTTGGCCAAATAAAAGGAAAAGTATTAAATTCCCCTAATAATCCCACAACTGAATGGGCTCTATAGTGATGATCATAGTGGAAAACAAGCAGAGATAACTGAGAAATTAAGTAGTTGAAAGAGGATACTTGTAGTCATTTTCCCACCTGATTTTAATACAAGGAAGAATCCCATCTGTGTGAGGAGGAGCTGAGTGATTCCCAGCAGACGTAGGCATGGGCAGGCAGGGAACTCAGTCTGTTTTTTGTTACAAATAGCTCCTACAATCTTTACTGTTTGAAGAATAATACTGGACTAAGACCCTAAGTCTCCAGCCTGTTCTTTTTTATTATTATTTATTTAACAGACAATATTTTTCCCTCCATTTAACCAGTGGAATAAGGTCTTTAACCAGGAGCTCAGTGAGGCTGAATTAATTTGTGTCTGTGGAGGACTCTGAAGCACTGTGGGGAGACATGTGTTAAAACTGCAAAGTATTTTTACTTTTACAGTCAAACTCTCAGAGGAGTGATAGGAAAAGAACGTTAAGTGTGAAGAAATCTGCAGTTTGTGAATGATGCAGACATTTACTGACTGTAGCATGCAAGCACTGGGGTCTGCCTCATCCACTCAGCTCCAGAAGCTGTCATTCAGTGCTAATTGCAGCTTTTCTCCTCAGCAAACAGGTGTGCTTCACCCTTCACATTTGGGAAAGATGGTGGCAGTTTGTTGCTTTGTTGCTGACACTTTGCTGCTTTGGATTTCACAGTGTGATAACATACTGTGAAATGATTAAGTGGAAATTAGTGTGTTTGCTTCTCCTGCTCCATTTTGTGCTCTGAATAAATGCAGCTTCTCAACTCTGGCTGTCTCTCTGGGTCACTTTCTGCTCGAGGCTTGAAGCAAACTGCTGCAAGGTTTTACTGGTTGTAGTGGACTTTGGTCCAGCTTGTTAGCACCAGGTCAAGTACAGCTGATACAGATATTGGCCAACTACAGGCAAGGTCAAAGATACCTCACCAACAAACAATGACACTTTAGCCAGTGGGGATGTGGAAGGCTTCAGGATATTCAGTGCTTTTGCTGATAAAGAGACTAGTATTAAGCATTTAATTACCCTGATCTGTCTGATAACCCCTATGCAGGTGTGACATCATTGAGCACTGAGGTGACACGGCTGCAATCAGGACCATTCCAGCTTTACCAGTAAGTAGGCAGGAACCCCCATGTTCACAACCTTTTGTGTGCACAAGGAGAAGGATCTCTTCCATACTAACCTTTGCTGGCATCAGTGACTTGTGGTCCTCAAGCCTTTTTTATAAAGAGCTGATGAGATGACAGCCCATGGAAATGTTTTCACAGGCTTCATATAAAATAACAGAGTTATTTATTGTCATATGGATCAAATTCCCTATCTAGAGGTCTCCACTGAAGCACTTTCAGGGTTATATGTGTGAAAAATAAGTAATAACATGATCTGTAAACACTCCCACCTTTATTTGCAGCAGAAATGAGCCTAAGTTGCTCTTTTCAATGAAATGTGTTCTCTTACTAGAGACATTTAGGAAAATGTCCAGCCACACAACAGGGTGGCAAATGTAAGGTTAGTGTTCACAGATTTTGTAAGTGGGCTGGAAACTGCCACTGAACTTATGACTCACTTTCTCTAGTTGCAAAACATAGACAGGAACAGCAGGTATTTACTTTTTTCCCCCCTTCTGCTGCTGTATCATTTAGGAAGAAATAAGTGTTGAATGGATGAGAAAATAATGAAAAGATAAATTCTTTGGACATGACACAGCTAACCTCTGATAAGCTGATGAAGAGCAATGGAAGCATCAAAACTTTCAGAGCAAGCAAAGTTTACAGAGCAGTTAAAAAGAGAGAAAGCTTTTCTTTCACACTCTTTAACTACAGTAAATATCATCACCCACTGCCCTCCCAAATGATTCTGCCATTCGCCTTACAACTGAGAATGACAGAAATCCCAGATGAGAAAGGGGATAAAAGCAAAGCACAAAAGACTGAGTGAGTCATGCAAGATCACCCAGGAAACTTGGCAGAGATGCTGCAGGTTTCCCAAGTTCTGTCCTGTCCACAGCAGTGCAGAAGTGTTATACATCCAAGCAGGTTACTACACAGACCTGTTTGGAAATGTTCTGGCAACATAGTTTTTGTTGGAAAATTATCATTTGTTGCAAGTTTTCATCTGACTACAAGAGTTTTGCTGAAACTTTGGCCAGAGGAGATTCTTCAGATTCAAGATGGAAATTCTAAGCAAAAACTGAGTAAAAACAGCAGTTAGCCAATGTCCCAGAGACTCACAGTACCTTAAGATACAGGAAAAACAGACCAAATCCCTAATTCAATTAGTATTCCACTACTTAGTAAGCATGAGACAGCTGTAAGAAGAGAGTCTAAGACAGCCTGGAGGGTAAGATACTAAGAATGAGTACAGATTTTCACATCACAGGTTCTTGCACTTACCCACCAGCTAGAGACTGTCCTGAAGGGCTCTTGCTCTTAGTTGCTGTAGCTGATCAGTTAGCTGGATTTTTTATGGTTTTGGCTTAATATAGTTCTTTAAATGGGAAAAAAAAAAAAAAAAAAAAAACACAAAACAAACCAACCACAAACTCAATCTAAAATATTATAGAACTTTCTTATTTTCAACTTTGAAAATATTCCCCTGGCAAAGACAGCTGTATCCTATATTTCTTCTCAGGTTTAGTGTAACAATATGCCTACAATCATACACAGCTCAGAAGAGAAGGACTGATGGTGATGGTGGACAAGCAGCTCAACATGAGCAGGCAATGTGCACATGAAGCCCAGAAAGCCAACCATGTGGTGCTTAGGGACATGATTTAAGCATTGAACGGGTAGATAAAGGTTATGGTGAGTGAATTTAGGTTATGGTTGGACTTGATGGTCTTTGAGGTCTTTTTCAACCAGGAGGATGTTGTGATTCTGTGTGATTCTGTGATCTTTAAGGTCCCTTCCTACCCAAACCATTCTATGATATGATTCTATTAAAGCAGTTAGACTGGGCACAAAACGTGCACATGCTTTTACAAGTTCAACCTTCTGCATGTCACAAACAAGCCCTATTAACACACAGTAAAAATGCCTATGCCTTCCACAATTTGGGCAGCCCATTTTGCAGATTTACTTGCTGTGTACACCTTCTGACTACTCAGCCCTCAGAAGATAGTGCCTGTGCATCTTCACTGCTCCCACAGAAAGCTTGGAAGAGCTCAAAGCTTGGATGAAATTCCCTTTCTCTTAAATGTGCTTCTTGGTCATAGTAGTTTATACTGTTTCCAGTCTCTAGATGGTAATTTCTTTTCCTAGGTGGAAAAACTTCAGTGCTTAATTCAACAGATGTGTTGTTTGTTGCTGTTGTGTTTGTTGTTACCTTTTGTTTATGAGCTGAGATGCCAAAGTTCTAACCCCATTTCTCTCATGCATTTCATGCATCATTAACTGTTTAAATTTCCTGTGCTTAGATGGATGTTATTTCTCACTCTCAATTCCATCCAACTTGGCAGTGTTAGAATGCAGAAACTGTTATACAATCAGAATAAGAAAAAGACCAGATGGCATCAATAACTACTAATATACCCTTTTGTTTATGCTCCAGCATGTCTCTAATAGGTAGGGTGATTGCTAGGCACTGGTATTCTGTTTGTGTCATCATTTGTTGAGTTTGTTTTTTAATTAACCATATGGTCCCAGGGAAACCTTGAAAGCATGAAGACATTTCACCAGAGAGGGCAGTGATAGGACAAAGGTAATGGTTTTAAACTGAAAGAGGGGAGATTTAGGTTAGACATCAGGAAGAAATCCTTCACCATGAGGGTAGTAAGACACTGGAATAGGTTGCCCAGGGAATTGTGGAAGTCCCCTCCCTGGAGATGCTTAAGGCCAGGTTAGATGAGGCTTTGTGCAGCCTGCTCCAGTGTGAGGTGTTCCTGCTCATAGCAGGGAGGTTGGAACCTGATTATCTTTAAGGTCCCTTCCAACCCAAACCATTCTATGATTCTATGATTTCATGTGGTTCCCCAAAACACATCTGCAATGCACCTTAGAAATGGAAAGATTTTTAAAAACATAAACCCCTTCCACTTGTAAAGAGGAAATATGTCCCATGAAGAGAAACTGAACAAGTTTCTTGCCTGAGTTTCTATTGCTGTTTCTTTCCCACTGCTTTCTGATGAAGAGCCATCAGTTCCATTGTTTATTGGTCTCTAAGCAGCACAAGCTCTAAAGCTGTAGTTATCGTAAGCACCTTTTTTTTTATCCAAACATAAGAAATATCAATATAACCAAATAATAGCTGGAGTCACTATCACTGCTTATTCTACTAAGACACTGAAGGCTCCTATAACACTCTTAGATGTTTATGAAAGCAACACAGACTGTCACACACTGACTCTGTGCAGTCGATGAAGAGAAGCAGCTGCATCCCTGAAATCTGGGATTCATAGTAAATGACTAAATATGCCATCCTAGCTGTGTCTCTCCACCACTCGTGCAGTCAGCTTCCATCTGGCAGCTTTAAGTAGCAGGTTGCTGGGTTTGCCCCATGGTCTCACTACTGCACTCACTGTACTCTCACATGTACTCAAAGCAGAGAGGTGACAGTCACTCTAGAGGGATTATTTCTGTGATCTGTGAGTACTGGTCATTCTTAGAGGAAAGGTACATCTTGTCATGGCAGAGAAGAAGAGAATTTTATCTGGGTTTTGCTGATATTGGTTTGATTCTAACAAAAGGGTCAGAGCCGTCTGGTTTTAATGGGAAGCTATAAAATATGTGTTATTTGCACTCTCTTGCAGCTTTTATGTCAGGGTTCACACTTCCTAGCTTCCCAAAACTTCCCTAAGTCTGGTACTCAGCAATGTAATCACCGACATCTGAGCAAGTATCTTGTGTTCCTATTGATAACAGAAAACAAGTCCACAGAGTCAATGAGGCACAGGGTGAATTAGTCAACCAAATGTAGGTATCTACTTTAGAATGACATGAATCACACCCTACATTTCATTGATTATCTAGAAGCCCAAGGGCAACTTCTGAAGATGCTGATGCCATCTTACATTGTCTCATATGGTAGATTAATTAGTGTGCTTTGCCTCCCACCTTAGTTCTTGCCTTGTGATCATACAGTCAGCCACCCAGTTTGCCACAGATGAAGATAATGAGTTCATGTTTGTAGAGTGCTAAGGAAACATTAAATCGAACAAGCTGTGCCTTAACGAGACAGTCTTAACCCGTACTGGTGAAACATACTGTTTACACACAGGCAGCAAGAGAGCCATAAGCTCTGTTTGTGCTAGCAGCCCTTCAGGGTCTCTTTGTGGCTTTCAATATTAGGCATTTTATAAATAGGAATATGATATGTTGGAAAATTCACTATCCCAGTTCAGCTGCTAACTCTCTGCTTTGTCTGAACTGGGATACTGAATTTTTCTGTATAGCTCCTGTGACAATTGCTAATTTCTAGAATGCAACTCTGCCTTGAGCAACCTGCAATTCCCTCATATACTCCAGAGGGAATACAGCTGATTTTTATGCCTCATTATCTGTGTTGATTACTGAATGTCTTAGAAATGCTTTCAAACTTTTCAGGATGAAAAGAGCTAGATAAATATTATTAATTATCGTTGCAAGTCAGGTAATTTGTTCCAAAATTTCTGCAGTGTTCATGTATCTAATGAGTCAGGGTGTTTTGTAACTCATCAGTCTTCAGTTGATGCTTTATGGCTTTCCTGTGTCAGAAGGGATAATTGATTATGGTTGTTAAAAGTGTGGCTCAGTACAGAATTATTGCTATCATGTATGTATTATACAAACATCTTAAAACAAATCTTGGCTATAGTATTTCATCAAGGCAACTGAGTATGATAAATCAGTGTCTGCAGTAACAGTTGAAATTTGTGGTACCAAGCCACCAAAATTGTTCACTTATTCTTCCTGACAAAATTTTCAACAGCAGATAAATTGTCATGTCGTTTAAGATGGGGTAAGGTAGTGTAGACATGAGATAATCTCTGAGGTGGTAAAGTCAAATGATAAAGCTTTTCATAATAGCTATGTATATAAAGGATGAATGGACATGATAATCCTTTTAGGAGAGTAACTCTACCCACATAGATTAAATTTATTCAGGAGCAGCCTGATTTGCCCTTCTCCTTCCCAAAGTTATCATGAAAATTACAATTGGAAAGGCTAAAATGCACAACCACATACAGCTGTCGTGGAATAGAGAAAGGCAATCAGGATAGATTGTACAAACACATCAGGAGTAAAAAAACCAACAGCTTTAAAAAAAGACAAAGGAAAATGTAAGTCTATTTCTTAGGTGGAAAAAAAAGAATAACAAAACAACAAGAAATTTAAATTAATATTTTGTCTTCAAATACTCGTTAAGTTAAATTGGAGTATTACATCTATTCTTTTTAAGATGAGGATAAGACTCAAGTGAGAATAAGAAAGAACAGGATAAGGAATATTTCAGTAAATTAGGTGTATTCAACATAATGGTAAAGTCAACACACAGTAATGGGTGGTGTGCCTCGAGGGTCTGTACTGGGACCAGCACTATTTTGTATCTTCATCAATGACACAGGCAGTGGGATCGAGTCCACTCTCAACAAGTTTGGAGACCACCAGCCTGAGTGGTGGGGTTCATTCACTTGGGGGAAGGGAGGCCATCCAGAGATACCTGGACAGTCTTGAGGAGCTGGCCCATGTGAACCTCATGCAGTTCAGTAAGGCTGAGTGCAAGGCCATGCACATGGGTCAGGGTAAGCCCCAGCATCGAAACAGGCTGGGGGATGAAGTGATTGAGAGCAGTCCTGTGGAGAAGGACTTGAGGTACTGGTGGATGAAAAGCTGGACATGAGCCGACAATGAGCTCTCACAGACCAGAAAGCCAACTGTATCTGGGGTTGCATCAAAACAAACATGGCCAGCAGGTCAAGGGAGTGGATTCTTCCCCTCTGCTCTCATGAGACTCTGCCTGGTGTACTGTGTCCCGTTCTGGAGTCCTCAGCACAGGAACAAAACTGTTGGAGCTAGTCCAGAGGAGGACCACAAAAATTGCAGAGGGCTGAAGCATCTCTCTTACAAGGACAGACTGAGAGAGCTGGGATTGCTCAGCCTGGAGGACAGGAGACTCTAGGGTGACTTTATTGTGGCTTTGCAATATACAAAGAGGCTTTATAAGAAAGATTGAGAGAGACTTTTTACCAAGGCCTGTCATGACAGGACAGGGGGCAATCGTTTTAATCTGAAAGAGGGTAGGTTTAGATGAGACATAAGGAAAAAAAAAATTTACCATGAGGATGTTGAGACACTTGAACTGGTTGCCCAGAGAAGTAGGGGATTCCTGCTCCCTGGAAGTGTTCAAGGTCAAGTAGGATGGGGCTTTGAGCAACCTGGTCTAATGAAAGTCCTTGTTAGAGGAAACTGGAACTAGATGGTTTTTGAAGGTTCTTTCCAACCCAAACCATTTTATGATTCTATGCTTCTAACATTGATTTTTGCTACAAAAAGCATATTCAATTTTGAAATTATCTTCCTTGTATAACATGTGTAAAATAACAGTCATAATTATTCCACTGTAATTAGTAGTAGGGGAGGCCAAGCTAAAATTCAGTGACCAGCTCTGGGCACCACCCATTACAAAGGGTTCTGAAAAATTTGAGAGAATGTAGAACGTAAAAAACAACAACAGGATAACAAGCAATGTGGTAAGCATGACCTATGAAAGAGTCAGAAAGAAGTGAGATTAGAGGAAAGTGTGACAACAATCTACCAACATGCAAAAAGCTTGTATTTCATGTTCTCTGTGAAAAGAACAAGAGAGTATCAGCAATAATTTGTAGCAAAGATGACTTCATCTACAGAATGCCACATATGAGGATGGTGACACTGACTGGATCGCTCTAAAAATGGATCAGACAAGGTCAGCGTATCTAAACATGGAGAATGTCTCAACAACCACTCAAGGACCCAAACAGTTACAGTTCTGGTCCCCAAATATGTTCTCACTGTTTTGTGTGGAGAGAGGAGAGATGACAAAGGCTAACAGTTGGGCTCTGCTCATTACAAGCTCTAACTGGATCCTATGCAGATTATCTGACTTGAGCAAATGGGCCATTTTCAAAGCACTCTTGTTGCCCTGTTCATAATGTAGCCAGTATGGAAGATGTCAAAGCCAGCATTATCATTTAAAGGGCACTAACAAAGAGAGGCTGGATTTGCCTGAGTTTGGAGCATCCCTTCAAATATCATCTGACCATCCAGAGGCTTTTCCTGTACCACAGAGAACAAGAAAGTATTGTGAGTGCACTCTTCCTGTCAGCAGGAGTAATCAGCTGAAGAAGTTTGCTCATCTGACATTTTTGTAAAGGCAGGTTTTCAGAGACATCACTGTAAATCTGACATCCAGTTGACATTAATTCCTAGTGGAACTTGGTGATATGTCATGGGGTTTTATATATATATATAAATATATATATATATATCTTGTTTAATCAAAGGACACTGGAGAAGGCATATCCTCAGCTAATATCTCAGCCCCTGGTTCTCCTCCAAGCAGTCTGCTCTACCTCAGAGCCCATATCTGCCTCCATGCATCCCTGAGAAGCTTCTGCAAGTTGTTACCTGTTATAGATTCCCCTTCCTGGTGCAGCACTCACCTCACCAGAGCCCATTCCTACTTACCCCTTCCCTGGTCCAACTCTCTTTCAGGCTGCTTCACTGCCTTTAAGCCCAGACAAACATTAAACAAAGCTATCCTTCTCTCACTGTCTTCCAGCCTCCAGAAACCAGCGACATGGAAGTGGCTGATAGTATATGGCATCTTGCTGGACTTGAATGGCATTGGGGAAAAGCAAGTGTGATTCAGCTAAGGGCTATTTGGGTATGTCAGCAGTTATGAAAACCCCACTTGGACAGCACCAGGGTGTGAAATGACACTTTTTTAGACAACGTGTGAGGCCCTTGAGGTTATTTAGACAGCTACATGTTCATTAAGTGCAGTGTCAACTTGGCAGACTCCTACGAATCTACTTAACTATTGCATGCATGAGGTATTGGGCCCCTATCAGACCCAGCCAACTATCTAATAAAGTACGTATCACTTTTCTGTTGAAGACTATTGCAACAGCTACATAATTTCAGTTTTCTTTCCTAGCTGAGGAATTCAGAGTGCTTCGCACTCTAAATAATTAAGCTTCCCCTTTGCCTAAAGCAATGAATATCATTAAATAGACTGAGCAAGAGATCTGCTCAAAGTTATGCAGTGGTTTTGTGACTTGAAGTTACAACTTTCAATGGCTCAGTAAAGTTTAATCACCAAGCAAGACCTCATTTCATGAACTCAGTGATAAGACAATTGCAGATCTCAGACAGAAGCTTTTAAAAGGTTCTTTAATTAAGATGAAAAGCATGATTGCCTTAATCAAGAGAGACTGTGGGCATTTCTCCTAACATAATCAGCAGCAGCTGCCAGATCAGATGCACATTCCTTTAACAGCATTTCCTCTTGCAAGGTGTTGTCACATGAAGACCTTGTGAGGAGCAGAACATCTCTAAGGAGCACTTCCACACTGCCTAATGACACATTCTGCACTAACACAAACTCCTCTCTTGGTTGGAGATACACAAGCATAAAGTAAATAAATACCCCTGCCTGAGCAAACTCCTCATCTCAGGACTGAAACCCCTCGTGAGGAAATCAGCAGTACACCAAACTAGTTCAGATTCTAGGGGTGAAATCCTGGCTTCAACAAAGGCAAGGATGAAAACTACATCATAATGTGCTGCCTGTTGAAGTAAACAGAAAACTTTCCACGGATTTTGGTCGACTGTGATGAAATTGAGAAGGCAAGTGCTAAATAGAAAGACAGCCTATCAGTTATAACCAGGTGTTTTAGGATGGAGCAGCTGCACACACTAATGGCTGCTTGGTGTAGCTGATCAAAGCTCTTCCATGAAATTATATGGAAGGGACGAGGCTGAAGTTAAAGTGTTCTGAGGAAGAAAATAGAAGGGAGCTCCTTTCTGCAGACAAGAGAAAGGAACTTGTCTTGTAAACTTCAGTTGTACACAGACAAAGGAGCTGAGTACCTGCTGAAAGATTAACCTTTAGAAAATGGTCTGCTCTCTTCATACATGTCACTTTATCTTTTGTCTACCATGTTTCCATGACCTGGATAAAAACCTGTTTGCTGAGAGGCATCTCTTACCATACTGATACAGTCCAAAGCCAGATTATGGGGACAAGTCCTCTGCATCAATCCTTGTTATAAGTGTCTATGAGCTCCTGGCAAGAAACTCTGCCCCCCGTTGTGTTGTCTCTGCTCATGTCCAGTTCATTGTCACCCATCACCAGTGACCAACTGAAGTCCACGTTCATCTGCTCCTGTGATGTGACAGATGGCAGCAGGTCCTGCTGTCTGTGCTGGGTCATCAATGAGCAATGTGGTGTTAATGTGATGGAGCTGGGCACAGGGCACACAGAGCACTGGCTGCCTCACAGACCCCAGATCTCATCAGACACCATCTATCTTGTCCAGGCTAACTGGAGAATATGTTAATGTCCAGGCAGTAAGCAGCCAAACATACACAGGAAAAACTGTTGAAAAAAAGCAATAGCTTCATTAGGAATGCAGACTGATTTGACATTTTGCACAGATTGTACATCCAAACCAAACAGCACAATTATTTCTACTTTAATTTTGAGAAAAGAAAAATCCAAGAACTTTTTTTTTTTTTACTAACCTTACATCTAGCTGATTCCCTGTCATCCCCATTCATTCCTTTGTTTTCCTCACCTTTCTGTCCACACCTGTACTGGAAATGCTCTCATCAGAGACCTTCTCTTCATTTATCTGTAGGGCACTGAGTACTCTACAACTTAGATTTTTCTAAGAATGAGCATTAATTTAGCACACATTATTAATCTTACTATTTCCATGAATTCTCAAGTGAGTCTAAAATTTTCAGGTTTATATTATTGGAAAAAAAAAAGAAAAAAGAAAAACAACATATCCAAAACTTTTAATGGCCCAGAGCAAAAAAAAAAAAATTGCTCCTGGGATAGAACCCTATTGAGGAGGCTGAGAATTATGGAAAGGCCAGGGGAATCACAAGTAATTGTGTTACAGCAATTTAATGAGTTCCCAGTTACCTGCCAAATTACAATTACTTTTGGTATTTATTTTCATACACTATCCTTCCTGCTGTATAAAATCCTAGAATCATCATAGAACCATAGAAGGGTTTGGTTTAGAAGGGACCTTAAAGATCATCCAGTTCCAACCTCCCTGCATGGGCAGGGACACCTCCCACCAGACCAGATTACTCAGAGCCCCATCCAACCTGGCCTTGAACATTTCCAGGGATGGGGCTTCCACAACTTCCCTGGGCAACCTGTGCCAGTGTCTCACCACCCTCACAATGAAGAATTTCTTCCTAACATCTAACCTAAATCTCCCCTCTTCCAGTGAAAAGCCATTACTCTAAAATAACTATTTGACTTGTTCAGTAGTTAGACTAATTGGAGATAAATGTTAGTGCTCTGAGGATGTTGTTTGTGTTTTGTCTGTTTTGCATGAGGACCTTGGTGAATAACAGAACAAATTATCAGGAAATACCCCATATGAGTTTGAAAGTAACTTATTTCATCTGCTTAGGCAAGTTTCATTCTCCTTTCTGCCAATGTGCAAGTAATGGTTTTTTACTGTCCATGGAAAGTGAATTTAGAGATGCAGTTTGTACATGCCAGTATTTGTGCTGCCAATGACTCTGTCCATTCAGGAGCAGTGGGGGAAAGAGATGAGAGTTACCTGAGTCAGCAGCACAGCTCAGACTTTGAATATACCAAATCAGCCCATAAAGCTAAATATTGGTAAAAATAGTCATTAATTAATCTCTTATAGCAAATTAATTTGAGAAAGTGAGAACCTGTATTTCAATATAGAAGCAGAAAATGTTGCTAAATTAGCATAGTCTTCATGTGCACTTCTCTTCAGACCTAATTGCTGCCCTCTTTACATGTCTTTTATATGCAGGAGGGTCTAATGACTATGGATTAATAATATGCTTTTGAGGGTTTGATTACATGGTTTCAGATTCACTTCCTTGAGTGCAGAAAGAGGTGGCAGATTAGACTTTATGGGCTGTTATTACTCCACTCTGTTTGGGACAACAATTTAATGACATTTTCCCATGCACTGATATCAAAGGCACAGAGAGTTTGCGAGAGAAATTTGCTTCTAGCGAAGAATTTGTGTAAAGTGCAGTGGCATTTCTGAGAGGGGCAGTCAGATCACATCCAATATCACACTTTCCTGGTCTCAGGGGCTAGAAGCACTAGGGTTTGACCAGGGCTGTGCAGGAGTTAAGCCCAAGTGATGTGTGGGGCATTTCAGTATGTCACCTCTTCTGCTTATCTTACCTGTTTTCACCAAGTTACATGGCCTGGCAGTTCCTTTGAAGTTTGCTTGCCACTCTGAATACTGAATTCCCTGGACAGTAATTTACCCATACATACTAAAAATGAATTATTTTTTTTTTAAAAGTAATTCTAGAAGGATGTTATTGCTCATGGAACATCATTACAATTTTGTCATTAAGAAATTAGTGACCTACATAATTTATACTCAGAACTGTAAGTGATACTGTAGATGACCTATCTTCTATTAGATCCCAGCATGGGAACTTGGCATGTTTTTAACTGATGCATTAGTATGTGTCAGATCCAGACAGCCATCTGAAAAACTAGCTGTGATTAATATAATTAATTATCAACAATTAGGTGCACCCATATTTTGGTAGGACCCTTTCTGACAGTTAGATAATTAGACATATTAGCTGAAAGACATCCAGACAGTTTATACTGAAAATAATTAGGAGGCAATAAGACACATTTCCTGCTTTCACAAATAATTCTGTATATGAGGTTGTAGAAAAACAATGAAGCTTGCAAGTATTAAATCAGGGCACTATTAAAGCTGATAATAATTACACTACAAATAGAACTTGGAAAAAAGTTCTGGCAAAGAGTTTGTCATCACTGAGCAATACAGCTGTAAGGACTGACCCTATTCACAAACTCGGGGGAGAGTTTGATCAAAGGAATAGGAGAACCTTTGATGATGATGATGACACACTGATGGTTTTTTCTTCTTAAAATATTTGTTTCAAAAGTGCATAAGTGAATTGAATTGAAAGGGCTAACTAAACCCATATCAAAATGCTACCTTGTCTTTGTGATCATTCTCTTTTCTTTGTGACACAAAAAGGGAATTAAAAATGGGTTTGTTCAAATAAAATAATGCCAAGTCCAAAGCCAAATAGTTTCAATCCTTTTTCTTTCTCAAGGAAAAAAAAAAATCTAATCTAAAATTACTTTCCAACACCCTCCCTTTTTTTTCTAAATGTTCAGATGAACAAAAACAAAAATTCTTTACTCTGCCTTAGGCATGACTCCAATAGAATTTTTTTTACATTTTGACACAATGTGTAAGCTGCTTTTTATATTACAATAAGAAGTGTTTCAGAAAGAAGAATTATTTTTCCATCCTACTATAAATTTCACCAGTCTCTGCTGTGCTGCTCTGAAAAAGCATGTGGTAACCCATCTGTGAGGAGGAGGAGGCAAGATATGAAGGGATTACTAGATAAATAAAGCAAGAGATGCACAAAGGTTATGCTGTCCTTATGAACAATGTAGTAATGTCAATACACTTATATCAATAATTATATGATGACAGAATTAGGTCAAAACACAACTTTTTCATAGACACATTCATACCATTGAATGATGAAGTGATGCCTCACTTCAGGCTGCCCCAGCTGACATGTCAACACCAGACAGAACCTTAGGGCAAGGTACAGTCTCAGGCCTGAAACCTATTGTGACTGCTGATAGCTCCCATACTTTTTATTTGTTGGGATTTCAACAAAATAAAGTAGCAGATGAGAGGCTGTGTGCACGTGCATATGATGCAGGCTTAAGATAATGTTATCTTACAAAGCAAGAGCAGCAGAGGTTATCCTTTGGCAAGGTTCAACGAGCAAGACAAGAGTATTTATTCCTTCCGAATTGGAAAATTGAGAATATGGTCATTACCTATAAAGGACTTTATAACTTCCTCCTACAAAACCCTTTTGTGCTCACCCCATCTCTATGCACCTTTGGATAGCTGACAAAATCCTCTCTGAAAGTTATTTTGCAGACCTATGGAAGCACAAGAACTCTGCAACATAGAATCATAGAATCATAGAATGGTTTGGGTTGGAAGGGACTTTAAAGCTCATCTAGTTCCAGCCCCCTGCATGGGCAGGGACACCTCCCCCTAGACCAGGCTTCTCTAAGCCCCATCCAACCTGGCCTTGAACACTTCCAGGGAGGGGGCATCCACAGCTTCTCTGGGCAACCTGTTCCAGTGTCTCACCACCCTTAAATTAATTTCTTCCTAATGTCTAACCTAAATCTCCCCTCTTCCAGTGTTAATCCATTACCCAACATGTGAAGCCTTAATTAAATCCCTATCAGTATGTAGGTATGTGGACCTTTGTCACACGTTGTATGTTTTCAGTTGCTACAGAGTGGGGATTTTGACAGCTGTCTCCAAGCTCATCTAAGATGAGAATGTAGCAACAGACTGAGCTCAAGGAAGGATGTGTGGGATAAAGTTGCAAAGTCCTTTACAAGGTAGTGGCCTTTTTTTTATATTTATTTTCCCAACATATAACAACTAAATATTCTCAACTTGTTAATATTATCTTGACAATTAGTAACATTTACTGTTGCTGTTTTGTACAAAACTGTTCTCCCAAAGCTTTGTTGGGTTTTGCCACTACTGCTGGCCACTGTTAAAGCAGAAAACAAGAAAAGATTTTTGTGAGGTTTCTAAAGCTCTGGGGGGATGAGCTCTGCAATCACCATAGTAAAAGCCACCTCTGCATGTGACAACACGCTGAGGCTAATAATTCTGGCTTTTGGTGGCTTACTGTGAGCTAAGGACATTACGTCAGTGCACAACTGGCATCATCACTCAAAATATGAGACAGGCTGCTGCTCGTATCAGACCAGGCTATTTGGGGTCAGATTATCTAGCAGAGTATCCTGTCTCCAACAAGGATCAGCAAGTGGGTACAAAGGAAGAAGCACAAGAAAAAGACAAGCATGCAGTGATTCCTCTCCAGGGTGCTCTGCCAGCCTCCAAATCACTTATGACTCACAGATTTCTTGGAGAGTTGTCTTTGCTTTTAACAGCCTCCAGGAGATCTGGACTCCATGAAGTTGCCCAGTCACTGCATGTAAACTTTTAGCACCCACAGCATCCTGAGACAGGGAGTTTTATAGCTCTACCACACACAGATGGACCATTCAGCCCACAAACTCTCTCACCAAAGGGCTTGCTGTCACGGCCCAAGCAGTTTTTTTTCCTTCTTGTTTCCATCTCACATCTCATAGTTAAATGAGCTGCAGCTCTAAAGAAAGGAAGACAAATTCCAGATAACCAATAACCAGTCTTTTTTGAAAACCAGAGTTCCCAGCAATTTTTTCTGTCTTTGTCTACATGAAATCCACATCTACCACCAGTTCACCCACACATCTCTTAGGGCTGTGAGACAATTTACTTTTTATTTCCCAAAGATAACAGACCTATTTCCCAAAGCAGGCTGCCAAAATTTTTCAACTCATTTGTCCTTCTGCCAGCCCTCACAAGCAGTAGGTTCCTTCTTGCTCCACCAGAAAGGAGCAACTCCATCTTTCCTGCACTTCCACACTGACCAGAAGCAGAGATGAAGGATCAAGGCACCAAGCAGGACTGCTTCAGTCAAAATTGGGACCACAACTGCTTACCAGTGGGACTGGTTAGCTGCTCCAAGCAGTGTTGTTATGCAGGGAACTGCTTCTTCTTATGCCTGAAGCCAGATCTGTTTTTTTCCCCAGAACAGCTAAGACATCCATCACAGATTAAATGCCAGAAGAAAGACTGAATACAGACATGTTTTTCCTCTATTTTCTGCTTCTAAATTTGTAGCATGAAAAATTTTTAAGTACAAATGATTTTTTCCTCCTTTGGTAAAAGGTAAACTGCAAACTTCCTGTGAATGAAAAGCTACGTAGTGATTAAAATTAATTATAACAGATGACTCATGAGTCTACAGTCATTTTTGCATCAGCAAATAACATTGGTCAGAATAGATGGAAGAAAGTGCATTGAAGTTTAACTACCAAATGCATCTTCTAAGCCCTCATTACCAATCCCTTTTCAAATAACTTCTTTTTCGTTGTAAATCACCCAGCTACATTTTGCATTTGCAATTTTTTTAATTAAAAAGTGAAAGAAGAAAAATTGAATGAATGAATGAGCACTCAAAGCAACACCTCTCCAGAACAAAGGGCTCTCCAAAATGCAAACAATTAGAGAGACCTTCTAAGCTATGTACTCACTCAAACAGAGGAAACAAAAAAACTGGAGGAATCACTATGCCAAGTGAAGATCTTGCCAGCTTTTACTTATTCACTGTCTCTCCCTTAGTCTTTTGCTGAAACTCTTGTAATTCATCAGCTTTTTAACTTAGGGGCTTTTATTCCCACAGGATCCTAAACATTGCCAGATTGGATCAAAATGGCCCATTAATATGGTAAGCTATTCCCTATGTTCTTCTGCTAAGAGTTTCTAGTATTGACTATTTGAAGCAGATACTGAGCAAGTGGGGGTGAATTAAAGGCTGGCTAGAATACTGGAGTATTATCTATTTTCTCTCTTAAGGACATTTTCTCCCATTCTGTGATTAATATTTAGGAATGAAAAGGAAGAAGAACTCCTTCCCTTGAAACAGACACGTTTTCCTTCATAGTCTTTCCTGGACCTGTTTCTTTTCTTACCTACTTTTCTGTTCTCTGTTATAAAATTATTTGTGTCCTAGTCAGCCCAGAGAGAAGGAGACTTCTCGTCCTTATCAAGTCACTGAGAAAAAAATCAAACAGGTGAGAAAAACAAACATAAGTCAAATCAGTTACTCAGGATTCTGTCAGTGACAGGTCCAAGAATGTTTAATGAGGACCAAATCTTGAATTTCTGATGCTGCTAAGGAACTTGCTGATTTGACATGGTATCTTAAGACAAGTTTCTTTTTGTTTGTTTGTTTGTTTGTTTTTCTCAACCAAATGAAGCAGCACAATGGAGTCAGGTACTTCATTCAGCTAGCACAGGTCCCAAAGAGTGAACACCATCCCTCTGTGTTTTCTTAAAAGTCAAGTATGCTTCGTTGTCTTTCTCCACTGCATTTTGGAGAGTTTTTCTACAGGAGGGTTGATAGGGTGAGAGGGGATTACCTGGAAGGGAGCAGTAATACATTGCTATGGACACAAGAACCACAATGCTCATCCTGCTTCTAACCTACTACAGCAGGGATATCTGGCTCTGTGCTTAAAGGACTGTTCTTCATCCAACAGGTAAGGCTATCCCAGGTATCTCTGCAGGAATATACTGCCTGCTACATGCATAGTGTTGCCTGCATTCATTCTGGAGCCACCTTAACCAGTCTCTGTCATACCTTAATGTTCCTATCACAGTTATCAATGGGGACCTCCTAGACAGCAGTCTAAAAATTTCTCCCTGCTCCTGGGCTGTCTCTATTTGTGTGTAGTAAAGCAAATTGTACAGGAGGGAATTGTAAAATTTTTATTGGCAAACTACCCATGCTCGGTGCCTATAGCACTTCTAAAGTTCCCAGATGTGACAGAAAAATTAGGCCTGGAAGGTGGAAGAATGGAGCCAGACTCAGACTTGAGAGTTCAACAAAACTTGCAGGGTCAAGCTAGATGGGCCCCAGGAGATGAGGCTGGGAGATTTATAGTCAGAATACTTGTTGGCTTTGGGCATGAGGCCAACCTCATTATCTTAGACACAGCCAAAAAACATGAACTCACAGAGTACAAACTTGCACTGCAAACCACTTATACAGCTCTACTGTACTAATTATGTTAGTACCAGTTTCCCTTTCCTTTCCAGCCAAAGCAATGACTGCTTCTGTCTCAGATGTCACCTGGAGTTCACACTCCTCCTCACCTTCTGCACAACCCTGCTGCATAGAGACCCGTTCTCTGCTAACAGCCACTGTGCTCATGCAAGCAGGACAGGCATTTTGATTTGGTGGTGAATGAAATTATTCTTGTAAACCATTTATACCTTTCCTCCCAGGGCTCTGGGAGGAAAGACAAGATACTCATTAATTATTCAGGCCTATCTCTGAGCTTTTTTCCAGGTTCCATAAATGCTTCTTCTCATAAAGGGCTCAAAAAACTCTATCAGCCGAATAAATAAATCCAGATTGAGGGATTCTGCAACAGTTCAGCTTATTCCTACTAACAAAGCTCTGGATAGGCACATGGGACCTTCAAGAAAGACCTTCAAGCTTATGGAATAAGCTTTTTCAACTGCTGGCTACATCTCTTTCTTCCTTCCCTGAACAGCCTTGTTCAACTTTCAAGTCACAACACAATCAGACCAAGAAAATGCTTTCTTTACTTACTCCACAACTTCAAGAAGCAGAGCCCACATGGAGCCCAGCACATAAATATATTGAAGCACATACATGAATCTATCTTTTTAGACAAAGGGTCATAAAGAGTGTGCATATGGTTAATTTTTTTGTTGAACTAGTCTCAGCACCATGAAGATTAACTCATGTAGTAGGATTCAGAAATAATAAAATTATTCTTTTATTTGAATTACTGGTGCATGCATACAGGGAAGTGGTCACAGCACCAAGCTTGCCTGAGTTCAAGAAGCATTTGGATGATGCTCTCAGGCACATGGTGTGATTCTTGGGCTGCCCTACACAGGGACAGGAGTTGGGACTCGATGATCCTGATGGGTCCCTTCCAATTCAAGATATTCTATGATTCTATGAAACCTTTCCAAAGTATTAAGACACTGTTCTGTCTGACAGTGAGAAAGCACTGAGAATTACAGGTAATGAAACACAGGTAAATCTGGGAATATCCAGAGTGACATACAGCATACAGATCCCCTTTATTTTTCAAACATATCCCTGAATTTCAAGCTTTTTCCAGTTTTCATAAAACTGACCAGTTCAAGTTTGTGTTGGCAGATTATTTCTTTAAGTTACTGTAAATGGCAATGTCTTTGATTATTTTTTCCAAATTTCATCCTGAGCCTTTTTCTTTTAAACCTTGTTTCACTACTAACATGAAATACACAAGTAATTTATGCCATAGAGTTTCAAACAAAGAGAAAGGCCTCTTTTACCTGGCTCTTCCAGGTCAAACTGGACAGCTGAATAATAGCACAGTGACGTTACCTTTGTAGCATTCAGAAAAAAACTGAAGGAAGACTAACAAATGCAGGGCTAACAAAAAAATTAAGACTGGCATTTCTGAAAAAGAACCAAGTAATGAGTTTCAAATTATATCACAGGATTATTAAAAAAATCCATCCTTGTTTGAGTGGTAAGAAGAGAATATTAATATTTTATAAGCTAACTCTCTGAAAGGAAATTAAATATTCTAAGTACTTTGGTACTCCAAATGCAGCTGCCTGTGCTCAAATATTTTATTCTTTTCAGGGGCTACAGCACACTCTCCATTCCTGTGTCTCACTGTAAGTTTCGTCACAAGCTATATTTGAGTTACATTATTCTAAAGCCTAAAGAAAAACTGAAGGTAACTTGATCCATAATAAAAAGGAAACAAAATTAAAATGCTGCAACTGTAGACGGAAGATGGAGACACTGCCACTGTTCAGTTCCATTTCTGTATATATACTTTCCAAAATCCAGAGGACTTCCTCAAATGTATATTTAAACAGTATCTATTTTTGCTAAAACCTAGGATCATTTTAATTGAATTCTGAAGGAAAGCAGAAGACCCATCCCACAGGACTCTGAATGATTCTGACATTTTTCTTCTGAGGCAGAACCTAAAGCTGCTTCTTCTGAATGTTTGATTTAGAACTAACAAAAACGTTTTCTTCAAAAAAAAATCAAAATCTTTTTCCCCAATCATGCTTTCTTCAATTTCAATTAATTATATGTACATATTTGAAAAAAAATATTTCTAGGTGAAAAAATCAAAAGCTATTTCATTCTGACAGCAGCAGGACAGAACATGTTACGGAAAAGCATTCATCAGGGACACAGGGCATGTCTTCACAAAATTATATTTCTTCAAAATGCTTCAACACAGAGTCATTTTCTATTGGTAAATTCCTTCTGTTGATGATATCCAAACTGGCTGAAGTTCCACTCTGTGATGAACTGCTTAATCAGTTTGCTTATCTCTTTTGTACTTACACTCCTCTTTTCAATATACTGCTTGTCCCTATCTGCTGAAAAAGGAGCCGGTGGGGAAGAAGACCAGCCTGTTTGAGCAGGGAACTATTCCAAGGAAAAGAGTGTATCATCTTTGGAAAAAGGGGCAGGTGAATCAGGAAGTATTTAAGGCTATTGTAAGGGCATGTAGGAAGAGAATTAGAGATGCAAAACCTCAGCTAGAACTTAATCTGGCCATCTCTGTAAAGGATAATAATAAAATTGCTTTTGTAAACACATTAATAACAAAAGGAGGGTCAGGGAAAATCTTCATTCATTATTGGATAAGGGGGGAACTTAGTAATGGAGGACAAGGAAAAGGTTGAGGTATTAACACCTTCTTTGCCTGAGTCTTTAACAAAAAGACTAGCTACCCTCAAGATAACTGGGCTGCTGAGTTGGTAGACAGGGATGGGGAGCAGAATCCCCCTCCTGTAATCCAGGAGGAAGTAGTTAGGGACCTGCTGTGCCACTTAGATCCCAACAAGTCCATGGGTCCGGATGGGATTCATCCTGGGGTGCTGAGGGAGCTGGTGGAAGAACAGGCTAAGTTGCTCTCCATCATTTATCACCAGTCCTGGCTCACTGGGGAGGTCTCACATGACTGGAGGTTGGCCAATGTGACCCCCATCCACTAGGAGGGCCAGAAGGAGGATCTGGGGGACTATAGACCTGTCAGCCTGACCTCGGTGCCTGGCAAGGTCATGGAACAGATCATCCTGAGTGCCATCAAGCGGCATGTGGAAGACAACCAGGGGATCAGGTCCAGCCAACATGGGTTTAGGAAAGGAAGGTCCTGCCTGTCTAATCTCATCTCCTTCTATGACTGGGTGACCCACCTAGTGGATGAGGGGAAGGCTGTGGATGTGGTCTACCTTGACTTCAGCAAGGTCATTGACACAGTCTCCCACAGCATCCTCCTGGAGAAGCTAGCAATCCATGGCTTCGACAGGTGCACCCTTCACTGGGTCAAAAACTGGTTGGATGACCAGGCCCAGAGAGTGATGGTGAATGGAGCTGCATCCAGCTGGCGTCCGGTGACCAGCGGTGTCCCCCAGGGACCAGTACTGGGCCCAGTCCTATTCAATATCTTTATTGACAACCTGGATGTGGGGATTGAGTCCACCCTCAGTAAATTCGCAGATGACACCAAGCTGGGGGGGAGTGTTGATCTGCTGGAGGGTAGGAAGAAGCTGCAGGGGCACCTGGACAGGCTGGGTTGATGGGCCGAGGCCAACGGCATGAAATTCAACAAGACCAAGTGCAGGGTCCTGCACTTTGGCCACAATAACCCCAGGCAGCACTACAGGCTGGGGGAAGAGTGGCTGGAGAGCAGCCTGGCAGAGAGGGACCTGGGAGTGCTGGTGGACAGCTGGTTGAACATGAGCCAGCAGTGTGCCCAGGTGGCCCGGAAGGCCAATGGCATCCTGGCTTGTATCAGGAATAGTGTGGCCAGCAGGAGTAGGGATGTGATTCTCCCCCTGTACACAGCACTGGTGAGGCCTCACCTCGAGCACTGTGTGCAGTTCTGGGCCCCTCACTTCAAGAAGGACGTTGAGGTGCTGGAGCAGGTCCAGAGGAGAGCAATGAGGCCGGTGAAGGGACTAGAGGGAAAGTCTTACAGGGATAGGCTGAGGGAGCTGGGGTTGTTTAGCCTGGATAAGAGGAGACTCAGGCGGGACTTTATCACTCTCTACAACTACCTGAAGGGAGGTTGGAGTCAGGTGGGGGCTGGGCTCTTTTTCCAGGCAACCAGTGACAGGACAAGAGGGCACAGCCTGAAGCTGTTCCAGGGGAGGTTTAGGTTGGATATTAGGAAGCACTTCCTCATGGAGAGGGTGATTAAACATTGGAATGGACTGTCCAGGGAAGGAAAGGCTGGATGTGGCACTTAGTGCCATAGTCTAGCCGATGTAGTGGCGTTAGGTGATAGGCTGGACTTAAAGGTCTTTTCCAGCATTGGTGATTCTGTGTGTGGTTCTGTGACTCTGTGATTCTGAGATTCAGAAAGTTTCTCCTTCTCACCTCATGCTTAGAAGGCCAGCATTAAAAACCCCATGGAAACCCAAATGGTATTAAACTCTTGCTTCTGATCTGAATCCTAAAAGATGAAATTTGAAAAGAGGTAATTTACCCATCGTCTTATTTCAAACTATGATTAATTATATGTAATTATATATAAATCAAGAGACATTTGTCATTTTTTTTTCCAAAAAACATCCAGTGACTGAGACACCAGAACAACATGTTTTCTACTTTGTGATTCACTTATTACACCACTGTAAAGTTTTAAATAGTGTCTAATCTTTAATAGTGGAAATTTCCCTTGTTCATAGTTTAAATCCAACAGGTCTTCTGCTGATCCCAGTAAAATCAGTAGATTGCTACCAGTTCTTCATGGTGGTCTTTTATATATTTGAAAACTGTTTTAGTGTGTTCAATAAGTCTTCCTCTTTTAAGATCAAGCAGCTGTTATTCATTTAATTATTCCTTGTCAGTCATGGCTTCTAGATGTCTGATTGTCATATCTAGGTTGTCATCTTCTAGTCTTAGTCTACTTCTTCCTTGAGCTGTGATGCTGAAACCTGGACCTTGAACTTCAGAATATGTGGCTCAGGTGATTTATCTCTGGTGTCTAACACAATATTAGCATGCTATTTCTTTGTTGTTTTGTGGGGGTTTTAGGGGGCATGGTTTGGTTTTGTTTTAACAGCATGATATTTTTGGATCTTATTCATGCCATCTAATTAAATGGTGAAGAAAAGCAAGTGTTTTTATCCTGTCCCAAAAGTCTCTGAATTCCTCTGAAGTTTGTAAATTGCTCTGAGGAAGAGGTGTGCTTCAAAATCACATTGTATTATCTGATATGACATAACATCTAATATTGAATGTCTGTTCCTATAACATTCTCATTTATGCTCCCATAAATGCATTTGTTTTTGCAGTTTTTCCACTTTGGAAGAAAAATATAATACATCAAGAAAGAAACCACACTAAGCCTTATTAGCAATGCCCAAAGCTGCAAATAGGCCTGGAAACAAAGCAGGCAAAGGAAGCATAGACAAGAAGCAATTATACCAGAAACTTTTAGTAAATATTGGACTTATTTGCATGGAAAAGAAAAAGAAAAAAGGCAAGCTGCAAGCTCTGTGAGGTTTCTAATAGCAACCTCACTCTAAAATACAAAAATGTTAACTTTTCAGAATAATTTATTAAAGCTATTCTATCTATTCAGATAGAGGTATTTATAGAGATCTGAATATTGAGAAACTTTTCTTGAGAAGCAAATAATGCTGATAATAGCATTTTCTCCAACCTTTCTGAAATGGGCTCTAGACAAATCATTAAGAGAATGTTTCCTGCTTAGGAAGGTCTTGATCACTGGTAACCTGAAGAGCCTTTGAACACATTGTGGGGGCCGATGGCAGGGATGCAAACCTCAATCTGTGCTTAGGAAATCAGACCTTCTGGGCATTTCAACAGCTGAGGTGATTAACCAGTGGAACAACCTAGTAAGCACCACGGGGGTTTCTCCACCACTAAGTAATGTTCTTGTGAGATTTGGGTTTGTATTTCCAATGAAAATTATGACTGTATCTGGAAAAAATAAATAAATTTACAATCCTCAGGGCAATGGTGGTCTGGAACTATGCAGAGGTTATTGCAGCCTGTTTTCTGGACTTTTCATCTACCATGAAGAGGACACTGAAGAGGACCCACTCTTTGTGGGGGCTACTTTGAGAAGGTGTGACCAGAATCCAGTGTTCAACAAATACTACAGTGTTCAAAAAGTCTACAGATACTTTACCTTCAACGAAAAGGCAGGGTGAGCTAACAGAAAGAAAAAAAAATCCATTTCTCAGCTCACCTGGATTTCCACTCTCACCTTTACCTGCCTTTTTGAAGTAAGTAAACTTAGGAAAGGGAGGTTGTGTCTCCCTATGTAGGGTTGGGGACAATAAGGCTTTGGTCTTGGTGGTACCTCACTGTCCCAATGTAGCACAGGTGTGGACACAGCCATGGGTTAATGCAGCTGTCAACATAATTGATTACAGGAGCTGCATTCACCAACACTGAAACTCTCCTAGCAGCTGCTGCCTTGTAAAATCCTGCCTGTAACATAAGTACTGTCTAAATCTCTGCAGCTTTTGAGATGAGAATAGAGTATAGCAAATAATTTAACCCCAAACTCAAAAAAGTCTTCCTTCCACCCCCTCCCCAGGATAAATAAGTGTTTTAAGAGATACGTCTCCTTTACTTTTCTCTTTCAGATGTGTTTTGAAATTATTCAGTTCATCTCTTATCACATGAACAGAATGTAATAGAAAAACATGGCTGCTAAATGAGGAAGGTCGCTCAGCTCTTCTTGGATGGATATGGCCCTTGTCTCACCAAGGGACAGCAGCACCATCTGCTCAGCAGTGCCAGGTCTCTCCCTAACTCATTCATGCACACACAGAACATTAAAGGTACCAAGACCTATGTGTGAAAGGCTGGGAAAAAACAGAAGGGAGGCTGCCCCACGCAACCGTAACTCAACCCCTGCCCGGCTGGTACATGCGATAGACTCTCCAGTGCAGCCCTCGCCTCTCAGCAGGACTCTGGTCTCACAGGCAGAGTGTGCTGGAGTGATTTGTTGTCACCATCCACCTGCTTCAATGGAGGGTAGGATGGAGGATGGGGAGGAGTAATTGCAGGTTTGTAGAGAAGGGGAGGGTGGTGAGGAAGCCAGAAACTGTCCTAGAGAACTGGATTTGACCTCTAAGTCTTTACAGTGGCATAGGAAGGGGTAAGTATTTCCCCTATATGATGTTTTGGGAGGCAGTGGATGACTTGCAGCTTACCTGAAAACTCAGAGCTGTGTTCTGTGTCAGTGGGAACTGTGCTGCTGAGAGACAGAGACAGGAAAAAGCACAGGCTCTGAAAATGTAAACATCAGCCATGTCACTCTGGGTATTCCCAGATTAGCCTGTGGTTTATTACCTGTAATTCTCAGAGCTTTCTCACTGTCAGATAGAGAGAACAGTTAATACTTCAGAAGGGTTTCATAGAATCATAGAATATATTGAGTTGGATGAAGCCCATCAGGATCATCAAGTCCAACTCCTGTCCCTGTGTAGGGCACCCCTAGAATCACACCATGTGCCTGAGAGCATAAACCTATTGATTTTTAAACACTGTTTGTGAGTGTGACAGGGAGTGGTCCTCAGCCCTCGATTCCCTTTGTGTAGGGCAGTGCGTCGCAGTTTTCCTATCTCGGTTTGCGACAGAGCATCATCCAAATGCTTCTTGAACTCAGGCAGGCTTGGTGCTGTGACCACTTCCCTGAGGAGCTTGTTCCAGTGCTTGACCACCCTCTGGGTAAAAAACCTTTTCCTGATATCCAGCCTAAACCTCCCCTGATTCAGCTTCCTGCCATTTCCCTGAGTCCTGTCATTGGTCACAGGAGTGAAGAGATCAGTACCTACCCCATCTCTTCCCCTCGTGAGGAAGCCACAGACTGCAATGAGGTCACCCTTCATCCTCCTCTTCTCCAGGCTGAATAATCCAAGTGGCCTCAGCTGCTCCTCATAAGACATCCCTTCTGGACCCTTTACCATCCCCGTGGCTCTCCTTTGGACATTCTCCAAGAGGTTGATGTCCTTTTTATGTTGTGATATCCAAAACTGCACACAGTACTGAAGGTGAGGCCACACCAGTGTAGGGTAGAGCAGGACAATTGCCTCCCTTGACTGGTTGGCAACGTTGTGCTTGGAGCACCCCAGGACACGGTTGGCCGATGCAAAATATTAAATAACCACTATGCTAATGAAAACATAAAAGGTACTACAGCAATGCAGCCATATTGGACCCCAGCACAGACCAGCCCCATTTTATGCCAATTTATTGTCAGTGACAGAACAGAGTAACCTTTCTTACAGGATTGTGGCTGAAAGATGAGTTTTAGACAGGGGGAGAAATTAATATGTACAAAACTTCTGACTACCTAAGGTACATGCTCACATCTCTGAAAGAAAATTTGCAGGGATTTGTTGGCTTGCAGGCAGAAGCCATGACTGCCTCTGCTGCTGCTTTTGCCATGCAGTGGGAGCTGATCAGATTTTCAGAGCTCCAAGTAAGGAATTGTCACCCAGTTCTTCAGCAGGACAAGGGAAACCTGCTAACCCTCAAAGGTCCCTGAGCATTTGAAGACTATTGATTCCCTGCTGTGGAGGTGTGCATTTGTACCATGGACATACCTGAATGAGCAGCACAGGGCAGAGTGGGAGTGATTCACAGATCCTGACCTTCCTTCCCACCCCACAGTGGCATTACCATTCCCATCAGCCTGTTCACAGCCACACAGGGAAGTGAACTTTCAAGAATATCAATTTTTGCGGCAGCTGTAGGGAAAACTTTTTGCTTTGAAAACACAATAATCTGGTGTGTCAGACATGAGATTTCCCTTGGAATTCTCATTTCACAGGAAATTCAGAATATTGCTGTCCATTTCAGTCTAATTCAGACTGAGCGTATCCCTTTGGTGAAATTTCCCAAGAACTGAGAATGCTGCTTGTCCACCAGTTCTATTAAACAGCACTAAGGAAATTAGCAAAAAATCCAAAACCAAAACAAACAACCAAAAAAACCAAAGACAAAACCAAACAAATAAAAATAAAACAAACAAAAAATAAAAAAACACACAAAAAAAAAGGAAAAAAAGGATAATTTTCTTCTTTTACAGCATCACAGTAGGGAAGTCCAAGGGAAGAACATCACTCTCATTCACACAAGGTGATCACAAGGGTTCAAGACATCAGTGGAAGGCAGAGATCTGCAACAACTCCAGCATCCTTAACCCTCTTGAAAGAATGAAATTAACTGCAGGACCATGGGCATGGGAGATGTGTGCACACAGATTGAGCTTCACAGAAGCCAAAAGGCTAGAAGTGAAGGGGTGAAAAAAACATATATGCGTCACCACTGGGTAGAGACTTTGGCCAGCAAAATGTGGGAAGAAGCAAAGAAGAGGCAAGACAGAATGTCCCTGTCCTCCAGCCATTATAGAGACAAGAGAGTCAAATTGATCTGACAGGAAGTGTAAGCGGCATCTCTGTTTTTCATTTTCTGAAGTCAGGTCCAGAAACATCACCCTGGCAGACTCACAGTTTGCTTACCATTCCCACAGACTGCTTTCAAAGATGCCAGCCATCCTGGACATTTTACTGTATAATGCTCTGAGTTAATACCTGTCAGAGCTGGAAGATGAACTAGAATCCATTCATTTTTCACGTCTGTCTATGGCTGTTAATTTTCATCCTCTAGAAAGCAAAGGCATTGTTACTTTATCAAACTGTGGTGGCTCCAGACAGCTTCTATGTATACACAAAATATATCCAAGCAATGGGCAATGTATCATACATAGAGATGCAAGTATAATCTACTAAACTAGCTGAAAAAAAGTGTTCAAAAATCTTGTGCCTCAGACTAACTGGTGTATGTATATTAGTTATTATAAAACAGGATTAACAATTACATAGACTGTAGATTTCTTTCCATTTTGTCTCTTAATATGCACAATAAAATGTTAACCATGAAAGACATTTACCTTCCAGTCTTATTTCACTGGAATTTTCCACTGCCGTGTTGAGCACTGAGAAAGAAAAAGCTATGTTGTAATTCTGCAATGATCTACTTATTAAATAATTCAAAAGGGAAGTTCACTGTATGCCTGCAACTCTGATTACAGTGAAAGACAGTGACACTAGACTTCCCGCTGATATAAAAGCATCTACAGGCATCTTATTTATAATTAGGGACCTGAAAAAAACAATGCAGGAAAACTTGTAAGTGTTCCTCAAATATCATAAAAAATGCAGAGGCAGTAGAGTGATAAATTACCAGACCTGTAATTCAGTATCAGCTTTCTAATGATCTCATCAATCAATCAGATTTCATGACCGTGATTCATGATATCATCTGAACTCCCCCTATTGAGTTATGGCTTTGTTATAAATTCAACATTATCCATTATCCTTTCATGGAATATACCTTATTACAGTAGCACTCAACAGCATTGCCAGACTTGAGGGTTTAGTGGTTTTCCTGTAAGAAATTCTGGTTTTCAAAAGATTACAGATCAACTAGGACAATATACTCAACATTTAACTTCTCTGCATGATCTCCTGTAGGGGGCCTACATGAAAGATGGAGAGGGACTATTTACCAGGGTGTGTAGAAAGAGGACAAGGGAGAACAGTTTCAAACTGAAAGAGGGGAGATTTAGATTTGATGTTGGGAAGAAATTCTTCCCTGTGAGGGTGATGAGACACTGGGACAAGTTGCACAGAGCAGCTGTGGATGCCCCATCCCTGGAAGTGTTCAAGGTCAGCTTGAGCAACCTGGTGTAGTGGGAGGTGTCTCTGCGGGGGTGTTGGTACTAGATGATCTTCAAGGTCCCTTCCAACTCAAACCATTCTATGATTCTATGATCTTAGGAAGGGGAGGATGGGATTGTGATTAGGCTGCTAGCCTTGGCCTGGCAAAGAGCTTGAGCAAATCCTTTCTGCACAGAGGTCATATAGACAAGCTTACCCAAATCACTTGGGCAGCTGAAGTGTTTAAGGGTATGGCTGTATCATCTGGCAGACTACAAAGAAGAGGGACTTAAACCTGCTCCTGGCACCAGCAAGCAATGTCCGTCCAGGGCTGAGTGAAATACCCAGGGTGGGACCCCCTAATCAAATGGGGAAAGGGTCCAGCTCAGGCACCCCTGCTGCAGAAGCAGTTTCACTCTGTCTGACTGTCTTTATTTATATAGGGCAGATGGGGGTGATCATGCTGTTTATTTATTCTTTGGGAAAAAAAGTATTATGACCTTTGACAAATCTTTTGCAGAGGATGAGTTAGTAAAACATTGTGGTATTCACAGTGTAGCTGAGCTATTTGCATGCATTTCACCAGTGTGCTGAATTTGATACCGAAGTGAGATGTGATTAGTTTAGGAGGAAAAAAAAAAATGATTCTTCATGCTTTGAGGTTCACCTACATGATGCCATAGATGGGTCTGTCTACTGCAAATGGGCCCAAAATGGGGCATAGCTGAGCAGGGCCCTCCATGTCTGAGTGACAGCTGGAGAGCTCACCAGGGAAGGGACTCATGAAACTCATTGATGCCTCCCTGCAAGAAGTCAGCTGTGAACCAACTCCAAAAAACTCAGCTACTTGCCAACACTGAGAGCAGGTGGGTTAGCTCTTGACTTTCCAGGTGTCCAAGGTGGTAAATGAGAGATGTGTTGACATATATGTAACCTAATGTCAAGAAGCAGCATGAGTGAGGTTGCTCCAAGAGGGACACAAGCCAGGAGACCATGCACAGGCAAAGATTATGCCCTCAGCAGCAGGACACAGTCTCACAGCATCAGAATGGGGCTGGGCTAGTGACAGTGCCCAGCTCTACTGACAACCCTAGACAACATGAGGTGATGATTCAGGTCCAGGGTCCAACAGGGCCCAATCAGGAATCGCAGGAGATGGGGCTAGCAACAAACTACATTGTGCCTTGTTCCTTTCTGCCCTGCATGAACTAGTCTCACCTTCTTCCTTCTGAACTCCAACTAACATATAATAACATGGCCAAAGCCTTTCTTCTCTTTTCCCTCCTGTCCCGGGTCACCTCTTCTGCTCTTGTCTTTGGTCACAGAGTTGAAGTCGAATGTGTGAAGTTAAGAACATATTGAGAGCAGGCTAGAGCACAGTTCCAATCCACTGAGTCAAGGAGATGTTTCCAGCAGCTTCTAGTGGATTTGAACAAGACCCCAATAGTGTGAACGAGGAGGCTGAGAACACATGGGCTGTATAGACATGGCCTCTGCACAACCCAACCTCTGTCTGAACTGAGTCCACTTCAGCAGTGTGGAGGACTGGCCTCCACAAAAGGTATGTTTCTCACACAAATTGATTGCAATAGAGAGATATAAAAGTCGAAGGAAAGAAAAAAAAAGTGAAGCTGCGACAACCCTGGGGGGGGGTGCTGCTGAGACTTACACAAGGAAGGGCAGAGACCCCTGCCCCCCTTGCTATGTGTGCAGCCAGGACCCAGCCTTTGACTGGACCATGGCAAAATTGTTACAGGAGCCACAGGTAGGAGCTGAGGACTGAGCAGACAAAAGGCCAGAACAGCCTGCATGAGCATGTAAATAGGACGACCGTTATTGATCATTATCAGTCGTCGGTGGACATTGTTCTTTACTGCTGGAAGAAAAGACAGAGAAGAAAAGAAGATAGAAGGAAAAGTAATAGGATGCAGAATCACAAAAAGCCTCCGGTGGCTGGGGTGGAAGTCCAGCTATACTCCTTGCACCCTTGCACTCTAGGACTGCTGCTATTCCCGGCTTCCTGCTTGCTTGCACTCCTGCCTCTTCTCTCGTGGAGCCTGCTCGCTGAGGAGCTGCGTGAAAGGAGCTGAAGAAACGGAGAAGAGAGCTGGAGCACACTAAAAAAGCTAAAAGAGCTGGAATCACTGCTCGCTCCCCAAACCCCTCCGTTATCAGTGCTCCCAGGCCAGTGGGTGCAGCTCCAGCCGGTTGTAGCCGTTTGCCACAGCCCCTGCCTGCCCAGGCCGAGGCAGCCGCCACGGGCCATCGTCAGCAGGTGCCGGAGCCGCCTGCGCTGGAGCTCCAGCGTGTGGCCGCTCCTCACCGTGTCCCGCTGCAGATAAAGCCGTGCTCGACACCGAAGCCGCCTGCCCGAGCTGCCTGCCTGAGCCCCCTGCCTGAGCCCCCTGCCCGACCCGCCTGCCCAAGCCCCCTGCCTGAGCCCCCGCCCGATCCGCCTGCCCGAGCCACGCTCGCTGAAGACTGTGCTCACCAACAGCCCCGCTCTTAAAGCCACAGACGCCGCCAAACCTGTCAGTGCTTCTGAGTCTGTAAGAAACATCCACTGAGAAATCTTTCCTTTCTTTGCGTACTTTTCCCCGGGCACAAGTATTCGTCCACATTCACACACGCACCTCGTCTACCCTATACAGGAAACTCGCTGGGCACCCTACCCCCCAACTATAATACTGTTTCTTTCTTTCTCTTTACCTATCACAAGTTACACACCCCAAGTTTGTCTCCTGTAACTACATTTGCATATCCTCTTCCCCCCACACTCCCTCTGCTCCAAAACTGTCACAGTAAAGTGGTATTTTAAACACATAATCTCTGTGTTTGTGCAGGTGCATGGGCACATCTGGGCAGGGTTTGTGTTCTATAGACATACCCGGTGTAGCCAGCCGGTCCCAACCTAGGGACGGACCCACTGGGAAATTAAAACCAGCCAATTAGGGGCTACTCCTCCTCTAATTGAGGAGAAGAGAAGGGGCGATCCGTGTCTCGACTCGAGTTTTCCAGCCCGGGTCGCACTCGGACCGCAACAACCAGAAAAGCCCGTTACTTTTTTTCCAAGGCATAGTGATTAATTAAACTTGTCTAAGTCAGTTTAATTCCTCTTCAAGCCTTTCCTCAATTTTTGGAGCATATAATTCTGGTACTGCTACATTTTAAAGTTCAGTGACAGTTTCGGGATAGTTCACTCTGAAACGTCAAGGTGAATTTTCAGTGAGAAAGCCAATGACATTTCAAAAAAATTCTCACCCAGGTACTTAAAAATTCCCAACTGAAAAGAAATTTTCAACTGGCATCACTGTTATAGCCACGAATAGATTAGCACATTGGCAGAATGGCCTTGATTCCAACCTGTGTACATAGGATCAGTAAAAATGATGTAGAGGGAACATCATAGTGACTGGGTAATTGCTTGTTATAGAAAAATATGCAGATGATAAACAGGTACAATGGATGCATTTTTTATTTTTTTTTCACATAGCTGCAGCCATTAATTTCTTCTTTACTCTCTACAGCTACCTTAAGGGAGGTTATAAAGAGGAGGGGATCGGTCTATTCAATGAAGTTACAAGTGATGGGGCAAGAGGTAATGGCCTCAAGTTGCACCAAGGGAGGTTTAGTTTGGATGTTAGGAAGAATTTCTTCACTGAAAGGGTTATCCAGCATTGGAACAGGCTGCCCAGGGCAGTGTTGGAGTCACCATCCCTGTAGGTATTTAGGAGTCCTATAGATACAGTACTTAAGGATATGGTTTAGTTAAGGACTTGTCAGTGTTAGGTTGATGGTTGGACTAGGTGATCCTTAAGGTCTTTTCCAACCAAGGTGATTCTGTGATTCTTAATCTGAAGTGTTCATTTAATTAAGTAGAAATAATTTGCTACTAAAGAAAATTTGTGACTGCTAGTAAAATTCAGCATCTTATCCTGATTTTTGAGTTGTCATAAATGCACATCCATCCACCTGCTGTCAGCACACAGGGCGATGACTGAGTTATGAGCTCACCTTTACTGCTCAGCTAGGGAATCCTTCCCAGACAGTGAACAGTTTCCTTCCCTGAAGGCATCATTATCAAAATTCTCAGACTTTTGCTATATTTGAGGTCAGACTGGATGGCCATATTGTTGCATTTCAACCTAGAAATATGGGTATTTTACTGAATAAAAAAACCCAACCATTGTGTACTCATTTGGATGTGCTTTATCTAGTGGAAAAAATGTGATAAGGTGGGAAGGAAATAACAAAGTATGGTTCCCAGAGTCAGTTGATATCATTGCTAATTAAAAGAAACATCATTAGTGTTTCTCCCCTGTAAACTAGGTGAATTTGATAATGTGGAGAAAAAAAAAAAAAGCTATTTTGCATAAAACACACCTTAAGGTATGACTTTTCTTTAAGGACATGTTCCAAAAGCCATTAGCAAATCTGCATTGATGTCTGCAAACTTTGGTGCAAACCTGAGAAGTTTCCACTTTGCTTCCAGCACCCAGTGTGAATTGTGTTAATTAATGTTCTGAGTAAAGGGATTAAGGTCCAACATATCTGTAATTTAGGTGTCCACCTCTAGAGACGTGATTCAGTGGCTTCAGCAGAGGCTAGTGCCATTTGAGATGCTGCAGGAGATATGACTTGGACTCCAGCTGCAGGCCCAGAAGGGCACAGGTCTGCTGTAAATCTACCCAGCCCCATGTTGTTACCTCACATGCAGTAGCTTAGACAACTGAATAAAGCCTTAGGTCTCCATTGACTGTAATGAGACCTGAAATGTCTGGCTGACATGGACATGTGAATTTAGGCATCTAAATTCATTAGTCATGAGCTGAAGCCCTTTCCAAATTTCTAACTGGGCTCTGGAGGAACCAGCCCTGATGCAACGAGCACTGTTATCTTTAGCTTGTCTTAGGGACACATGAGATATTCCCCATTTTCAGTCTTCAGTGATGGAAGCAGAAACTGTGGATGTTATAAACAGCCTGGTGCTACCTCCAGGGAAGCAAAAGTGCTTGAGAGAGAATGCTGAGCAGCGTTAGAGCCTGGAAGGCATTTCTTTCCCACATGTGACATTGCTGGACTAGTTCAGCACATTGCAGAGAAAGAGAAACTACCCTTAATACTTCTGATGACAAATTCCTCTGAAGGCAGGAAAACAGTCATGATGGACAATGTACAATGTTAGCAAGAAGCAAGCTTCATGACGTCACACAGGGCAGGAGTTATTTTATGGGCTTTCTAAATTGCATTTCTTCCTTGACAAAGCAATTACACAGAAAAGCTTCTTAGTGATCCTTACAATAAAGGAATAAACTGAAAGGCATGTCTTACCACACAGGCCCAGTAGCACTTCAATGGAACTGCTTCTAAGGACAAAAAGGGATGCTACACTCTCTGCTGGACCTGAGTAGTCACACCAACCAATGCAGATGCACCATGACAGCTGGACATCCTTAAGCACCACCACAAAAGCTGTCACTGCCACATATTTATCCTTTGCTGACATGACAGGTTCAGGTCCTCTGGCTACTGAATCCATTGCCTAGTCTGCTTCAGTAAGATAACAAAAATGCCAGCAGGAAGTGTAAAACTCAGTGTCCAAGTTATCCACCCACTGTCACACCCTGGATAATTGTTACTCCTCAGAGAATCAGGGCTTGTTGAGGAGGGGAGAAGGGACAACCAGACAGTTACCTTTTGGATATGTGCTGAAACTCAGATTAACCACCACGCCAAGAAAAAATATATGTGAAGCACCCAGTGTGCCTATTTAATTTCTCATGAATATAAATCAAAGAGCTTATGTGGTCCTTTAAATAAATATTTGGAAAAACACTTCTCATTGTAATAGATTACATAACTGGCTAGTAGGAAGCCAAAATATAAAGACTATTACAAGCCTGAAAGCATCCCTGAGAGTTTCCCCAATCATGTAAGTGCCCACCAAACCTGGAATAGCTTGAAGGCATCTCCACAGACAGATATTTTGCACCCATTAGACAGCATCTGGAGCAAAGATCCATGACTCCTTCTCTAGCAGCAGGAGCAGGCAGAAAATCATGTCAGAAAACTGCATTTTCTGATCACAGAAGATTTTCTTTTGGGATTCCTGGTGATATAAACCATGGAATTGTGTTTCAGTCTGGATGATGTGAGCCTAATATAGGCTATACTATTAGGCCTAGACATGAGGTGTATCTCACCTAACTTTAATTGTCTACAAGTCCAGCGACCCATGTTACTTCCTTGTTTAGGCTTCTACTAGTAGTGATGAAGACAACCCTGTGCAGACAACTAATTCTGGTTTAGGATGAGTTATCCCATACCTGTATTCACCTCAGTGCACCATGAAGCAGCAATAGCAACCTTTACTCTTCTCTTCAAAGGATGGCATAAATAGGCTTTTTTTCCCCCCATGAATATAAGTTTAGAAGAGAAATGTTCATTTTGGTATAGTTATAAGATTAATGCCTAGAAATGGGCATGGTTGTTATGTAATTTATGTTAGGTGCCTTCACTGGCAGAGCTCAATGGGAACTGGGCATTTAATGATGATGAACCTAGTGAAATTTCAGAACTACCAAGATACTCTAGAGGAACCTTTGGACTTCTCACATGGAACAACACAGTTGCATCTTTGATGCCCAGTTATATGTAAAGTCTGGCCCAGAGTGCTATAAGCAAAAAACCTGGCATATTACTCATGCTATGTCTTTCACCCAAACAGAGCTCAATGGTTGGGCAACTGTGAGTATGTGGAGCCTGGTTTGACCTATTTGGCTCCAGAGATTGACTGAAACACACACAAATAAAATAAAAGAGAAACAATAGCTCTTGTGAGTAAAACTGAAATAGCAGAATTTGTAGCTTTGTGGCATCCATGGGTTTCCACGGTGATCCTACAGGGAACAGCAATAGGTATAGGTGTAGTTAAGGTTACAAATTTAATTCCATACCTTTGGATTCTTGTATCTTTGCCCTACAAATAATTTAATTGAATTAGATGTGTTCAGTTCATTGTGAAGCCATTAATATGAATCTGTTCACACCTCTGTTACATTTGTACAGTACCTGGAAATAAAGCCAAGCTCACCTACAGGATGAACGTGCTATGATTGGTTACTACCAGCTGGTTACTTCATTATTTTTTAAAGTTAAACAAGATTTTCTGAAACCATTTTCCAGCTGAAGTAGAGGAGTAGGAAAATATTGTTTTGCTTTAAAAAAAGAAAAAAAGTCAGATGAGCCTATAAACAACTTCAACAAACACCTGCCTTTAAAAGGCACAATTATAATATCATATAAGTATAGGATTGCAAATTTAACTTGTGCACACATTTGCTAAATTAGGTGTCAGAGCCTGTAAATGTTACTTGCATATTCAGTTGTCAGTTCTGAATACCCACATCTCGTTGAATTCACAGCTGCATACTTTTGCCTTAGCAAAAGTGCATAAGAAGCACTCCCAAAACTACAGAAAACCTAACAAAAACAGAGAACCAGAGGCAAAGAAATGCAGCAGTCACATGTACTTCTGAGCCCAAAAAGCCCCCTTTGTGCACAGCTATTCAATTGTTTCTATTGTCATAGTACCTGTCAGCTTGGTTACAACTGAAATAAAACATGAGTCCATCAAGACCCTATAACTGTAGCTTAAAACATGAACTAAGCAGGGTTATTTTACTAAAAGAGTTTCCATGCTCATTTTTTTACCATCTCCTTATTACACATCCCTGTGCAGTGGGTGACACTGCACACCCCTACCCCTGGTGAGCTTCCTGCTATCAGATGGTCTTTGAGAAACCTGCCATCACATCATGCATGTATCAGAAAACCCAGAAGTGTGCTGTCACCTGAATGGGGGAAAGCTACTCCCTCCTGGTCCTGGGAAAACGGTCTCATTACAGTGATAACAGAAATAAGCACAAGGAGAGGAATTACCTGACAATGGGCTGTTTTCTTTAGTGCTCTCAATGCAATCTGAGTGAAAGCGAAGAGGAAAAAAATGATTATAGCTATTATAGCAGCTGCAGTTAAAAGAAGAAAGATTTCAGGAGAATCTAATAAAAATTACAACAAAAAGAAAGAGCATTAAGCACTGAAAACACCCAGTCATGTTTTGATACCCTGACCTGGTTAAAAACATTTTAAGATGGGTTTCCTCAAAATGTGGGCTAAAAGTCACAACACAGTATCAGTACAGGCTATTATGAAACCCAAGTATCTACCAAATGGTTACTCAGAGAGCTTGACTCCTTCACCCACCCTCAGGCAGACCACCTATTGCTCCTGAGTTTGCTCTTCTCTCCGCAAGGACACCTCTGGGCTCTGCAGTCTTGCTGGTGATCAGTACAACTACTCAGAAATAAACCAACTTGTTAACAGATTATATTGACAGGGAAATTTTGTGCCCATGACTCAGTATTTATAATTTATCTTTCTTGGACTGAGCTGAAGTTTGTTCAACTTTGAACACAAAGTTGTTTTCCCAGTTTAGAAACTGTGGAGAGGGGCAAATATGAAGTAATAGGTAAGTAAGGCAATTTATTACTCCAAATCTGTAGTAGATTGAGCTCAGCATAATCACTATCTCCACCTCTAGATAAGTAAAAAAAATGTGTCCTGTTGGATTTCTACAAGCATCAGAGAGAGTCTTACATCCTGGCTGAAATGGATGTGGACACCCACAAAGAGCATGCTCATGCCCTTCATGCAGTTTCAGATTATTATATCCACACCACAACTTGGCACCTGATATTTGTTATAACTTTTTTGCTATTTTGTTATAACTTTTCAGCTGGTTTTGGAAATTCCTACTCTAACATCTCCTTAGTGGTTGACATCAGTTGTGATCATCTACTAGCATTACTCTTTTTTCTTCCAGTTTTGATAGGGTTTTAATCAAATAAGGAAATTCAACATGGCTATCATGTGGTGAGTACAGGCAAAACCTAAAGGTTTATCTCCTCAGAAATATGAAACAATTCGACCCTTGGAACTGGGAACTGGCTATTGCAGTGGCATTGGATCCCAGGTCTACTCTTCAATAAAGCAAGGGTTTGAGTATCTAGGGCACTACAATGCTTTTTGCTTGGCTCTGCTTCAATAGGAGATGCTTCTACCTATGCTGTCTCACAAATTTTTTCTTAATGGGATGCAGGTGCCAGGCAGATGCACAGCTCTGAAGACACATGCCTGTGAGAAAGCCAAGGGCCTTGTTCATTGAATGTCAGACCTGGAACCAGTAGGCATGTCACAAACCAGGAAACTTGATCCTTTTGCTGATGTGGATGCTATAATATACAAGTATCTGTGATATTTAAGAACTATTTTAAATTCACTGCATCAAGACTTTTTTCTGAAACTGAATTTTGCATCATATATTTTTTAAGTCAATAAGTTAATTTCCACAAGATTAAATATTCAGCAAAAAAAATTAAGCTGAGTGCTAAGAAAGAAAAGAACTTAACAGAGCTATTGATCACATTTTAGTAGCATCAGCCACCATAATATATTTTCATGAATCATCAAAATAGAAAGCTCAGGACATTAGTCTACAGTATATGAATGTGGTATTCTGGACTGACAAAGAGATCCTTATGGACACAGACCTGACTGCATGATCTCTGCATCTAATTGATTTCTTGGAAGATCACAATGGTCTGTATCAGAAATTGAAATGCTATTGTATTTCTTAGCTTGATTTTCAAGTGCCTTGGAGGAAACTCATTCTGTTTTATGACAGACACTTATGTGTACATGTTTTATAAGAGCCAGAACATTCAAATTAATACCACATACAATGCTTGTCAATTTTTAATTGTTCTTTGCCACCAGTTTCCAGCCTCTTCTTTCCTAGCTTGCTTAGCCCCATCTGAGCCCAGGCTTAGCTCTGGCCAGAGCTGAATTAACTTTAAATACATTTCTACACTTCTCTGTCTGGCTGCCAGCCAAGCTTGACTTATATAAGGAGAGATGCTACTGTTGTTGCCCACAGTTCTTTCCAGAAAGATGAGTCAGTGAGTCCCTTTGTTTTGTTGTTCACTTGTACAAATTTTGTATAAAAGGAAGTTTATACTTGTTACTTCTTCTAGAAAATGACATCAAACTGACTTTTAATTTCTCTTTAGTTGATCTACCATGACTGCTCATGCCTAAAATGAAAATTTGGAGTGCATGCTTCATTCAGTGGCTTCAGGAACTCATTTATTTTCCTGGAGGTCTAATCCACTGAAGCAATCAAATGCATATCTGGATTTAATTTAGGGTTCACTCCAGGCACACACAGAGGAGGTCCCTGCTAAGGCTGTGGCAATTCTAACTTTAATGGGAGCTGAAACAGAGACAGCTTCCTCAGCTCTAGAGCCACGGCCCCTGGCTTGGAACTTATCCTCGTCATGCCGAAACACAAATGAAGCTCAGTAAATCTCAACCATCACAGTGACACTCCCCTCCATGAGAACCCAGAGAGCTGGAGCTGAGGGATTCTCACAGACTAAGCCTGTGGCTGTGGAGTGATAGGAAGCATTAACGAGGTTATTTGGTCCCACACAAATCAGTTCACTACAAGCTATTGACTGGACACAAATCCACCACCTTGGTGAAGCCTCAAATCTCACATGGTAATGATTTCTTTATCACCAAATCAAAAGGTTGAATTTACTCCTGGCATAATCCTTGTGGTCGAGCACACTCAATCCAAGAATGGTTTTGGCCCTTATAATTTGCTAGTGGTTAATGCTTTACACCAAAAGGCAATGATGTTATTCACAGCTCCAAGAATCAGAGTGGGTTTACTCATGTATGTTGATGCTCAGACCTCTGGTTGGAGTCTCTGGACCCTGTCCAGTTCAAGTGTATACTATTTGAAGTACACAAAATGCTTATTCATGTGGGAGCAAGATTTGGGCACCTGTTTAACTCCAAGTATAGAAAACAGCTCTGTAAAATTGCCATAAGTTCTCCCAGTAAATGGTAATTCTATGGCAGAGTGAATACTGTTATCTCTGTCCTTTTCCCAAGGAACTATTATAGCTCACAAGCCAATCTAAAGCTAATGCCTGTGCCGATTAATATTGTTTTCTTCATTTTCACCATTTCAAAATATTTTAGCTCGCTCTGCCTCACTGTCTTCTCTCTTTCATGCTGACATTTTCTGCCCTATCAGTAGAAGCATGCAAAGAATCAATCCAGAATTCAGTACAATCGAGACCATGAAACCTTTAGGAAGAGACTGAAAGACCAGGAACCTATTTCCTTGGCTGGTTCTAAATCTGTTATGTTTAGTAATACAGACATTATAAATAATTTTATCCTATAAATTTACAAGAAGGAAAGCTGTTGAACCTCCAGGGCAAAACACCTTAGACAGAAGGAACGTTATCTGCAGATCATGTACAATTGGAATCTCATGCCAGTTTAATGTACATCAAATATAAACCCATTTATTCATTAATCTGTTACACTGCTCTGGCTGGAATGCATTTGCTTTGTGAGTATCCCCAGCTTTGGTGTGTCTAATCTTGCCCTAGTGCTGGCTGTGTCCCTTTGGAAAAGAAGGGCCTTAATTTTCTCTTGAAAGAACTGTTAATTTGGTCTCATTTTTAGTTTTTCTCAGCTAGGGCAAGTCACCTACTGATTACAAGTTTTTGGACAGTAGTGACAAATGGATATGAATGAGTCACGGAGCTAAAACTCTTCCATGAATCTTAGTGTTTTCACTAAGAGTGAGTCATGCCAGGACAGAAACAGCTGTACTGAGTACTACCAGTCTCTTTGTCAAAAGAGCTCCCAGTAAGAGCATGGTGTCATGCTGGCACCCCCTCAGCAGGGGCTGAGAGTTTTTTCTCATTTTGAAAATGGGGGTTATGTTTCCCCTTTTCCAGTCAGTGGGAACTTCACCAGACTGCCATAACTTTTCAAATACGATGGAAAGTGGCTTCGAAACTTCACCTGCCAGTTCCCTCAGAAGCTGTGGATGGAGCTTGTCAGGTCCCATGGACTTGTGCACTTTCAGGTTCTTTTGATGGTCTCAAACCTGCTCTTCTCCTACAGTGGGGGAATCTTCCTTCTCGCAGTCCTTGCTTTTGCCTTCTGCAACTTCTGCCCTAGTAGGTAAAAAAAAATCATTCAGTACCTCAGCCTTCTCCATATCTCACATGACCAGGTCTCCTGTTTCCTTCTGGAGAGGGCCCACATTTTCCCTAGTCTTCCTCATTATGGCAATTAACAGATTGGAAGGTGATCTCTCTCTGCTTGCAAGCTTAGTAACAATTCATTTTTTAGCCACATTTTATTTAACATTGTTATCGCAGTATCTTCTCTAGTGGGATTTGCTTTCATTCTAAAATATGGCATTATCAAAGTGCTGCGAGTAGTCTCTACTTTTGACTGAATCAGCCCATTGCCTAGGTAACCATGCCAATCAAAGGAACCAGCCTCTCCACAGGATTACTTAACATTTTGCACTTCTCTGTAGCCTCATCAAGAAGAAATATTCAGGGAGTGCCATATAATACACTGATCACTCTCATTTTGTCCAATCCTGTACCTCATGTGCCCAGAACCAGTAAGATTTCAGGTCTTGCTGAAATGTGTATCTTCTCTTTGCCTTCCTGGACCTTTCCCTCTTGCATGGTAAGCCACAGTATGCTTTCTGAGTCTGTTTGAGATGGATCCACAATTAATTCTTCTCTTTTTGTCACTTCAGCTCATCCTTGCATCTTGTAGGCTTCAAATAATCATCTGTGTCATTCTCCACTGACCTCAGTATAGAATAAGATGCAAATGAAGGAGCATTTTGCTAAGAAGCTCCTGTTTTAATGCTTTTAAAAGAAAAATCGAAGCTGCTTTTTGCAGCCAGCATCCATGCAAGTTGTTGGCCTTTGCATCCCTTTAGTAGCTTGATCCAAAGCTTGTTTTAACCACATCACCAGCTGCTCTCTGACATTTCCCTACTCCCTGTTATTGATAAATACTTTGGTAGCAATCATGTTTCTTCAATTTCTGTAGGCAGCAAGCCTTGAAACAAATGATCAAAGGAAGCTAATGTTATATCTTAGTATTGGAGGTAGTTGTAAGGAAAAGTTTAAGACGTTTTGCTTTAACTTCCTTCTGTTTTTCCAAACCATTCTGCTTTCCATGCAGCTACAGTTGCCTGAATTCCTGTTTTGACCTCACAATAATGGCACTGCTTTCTGTATAAGCCCAACTGTGCTTGATTCTACTTTTGGAAGGCACTATGGCCATCAGTGCAATAACTCCAGGATGAGGGCTGAAAGAAATCTGCCACTCCCACTTCCATCCACAGACAAGTCACCAAACAAATGGTCCTGTAGATGGACCTGTAGGTCCAGATCAAGAGATTTGTTCTCTCATCCTAAAATGTTTTTGTGAGTTTAACTATCCTACTCTTAATATTTCTCCTGAAGGCTAATCTAAACATCCCTTAATATTATTTCAGGCAACCTTTCTTGTCCAACCCAGACAATACAATAACTTTTCCACTTAAGCTTGAACACCTAGATGTTTCCATGAGTTTCACAGACACTCCTGTAATTTCCCTCTCTGTAACATTAGTCTTCAAGGGTGTGATGCTTCTACCAGCCAATTTCTGTGCTGTAACACTGCAGGTCATGGTGTAGGTATCTTCAGAGCTGGCGGAAGGTTTTATGCAAGTTACAAGAAATGTTGAGTGATTTCTTGAGTTTTCTTGCACAATTCTGTGTTTATCTGCAAATGATCCCTAATTTCTTATTACATCTTAAGGTTCAGAGCAGACTCAAGGTTGGTTTCACTGGGCTTCACGGATTCATCCAGCAGAAAGGAGCAGGTAGTGAAATCCTACTTTTATGGTACCATCATTCAGAAGAAGTGGTGCGACCTATTTATGGACTTTCTCCATTTCTACACTAGCCATGCACAGATCTCAGTTTCTACATATGCAGTAATAAATAAAACAGGCCAATTCTCATTTTTTGACCCTGAGGCCAAGCAGCACAGCACTGCCGTCATCCATATGGGTAAACTCTCCATCACCACCAGAAAAAATGAGGGTGGCTTCACACAGAGTTCCAGGTGACATAGATCCTGGGTAGGGACATGACAGAACATGCACAGGCAATCATAGAATCCCTGAATCACAGAGTCACAGAATTGTTAGAGTTGGAAAGGACCTGTAGAGATCATCTAGTCCAACTTTCCCATTGAAGTAGGATACCCTAGAGCACTTTACACAAGACTGCATCCAGGTGGGTTTTGAATATTTCCAGAGATGGAGACTCCACAACTTCTCTGGGCAGCCTGTTCCAGTGCCTTGTCACTCTCATGGTAAAGAATTTTTTCTTATGTTTAAATGGAACTTCCTAAGTTCCAGCTTGTACCCATTGCCCCTTGTTCTGACACTGGGAACTACTGAGAAGAGCCTGTCTCCATCTTCCTTGCACCCACCCTTTAGATACTTGTATACATTGATAAGGTGTCCCCTCAGCCTTCTCTTCTCCAGGGTAAAGAGTCCCAGCTCTCTCAACTCAGAGGTGCTCCAATCCCCCTGTCATCTTCGTTACCCTCCTCTCTGGACTCTCTCCAGTAGTTCCCTGTCTCTTGAACTGTGGAGCCCAGAACTAAATGCAGTATTCCAGCTGTCGCCTCACCAGGGCAGAGTAAAGTGGGAGAATGACCTCCCTTGACCTACTGGCCATGCTCTTATTTAGGCAACCCAGGATTCCATTGGCCTTCTTGGCAACAAGGACACACTGCTGGCTCATGGATAATTTACTGTCTACCAGGACTCCAAGATCCTTCTCCTCTGAACTACTTTCCAGCAGGTCCACCCCTAAGCTATATTGGTGCTTGGGGTTCTTCCTTCCCAGGTGTAGGACTCTACACTTGCTCTTTTTGAACCTCATGAGGTTATTTTCTGCCCAACTCTCCAGCCTGTCCAGGTCTCGCTGAATGGCAGCACAAGCCTCTGGAGTGTCAGTCTCCCCTCCCAGTTTGGTATCATCAACAAACTTGCTGAGGATACACTCTGTCCCCTCGTCCAGGTAATTGATGAACACGTTGAACACGACCGGACCGAGTATTGATCCCTGGGGGACACCGCTGGTTTCTGGCCTCCAACTCAACCCTGATCCATTGCTCACCACCCTCTGAGAATGGTTTGGGTTGAAAGAGACTTTAAAGATCATCTTCCCACTCCTCTGTCATGGGCAGGGACACCTCCCACTGCACCAGGTAGCTCAAAACCCGATCCTATCTGGCCTTGAACACTTCCAAGTGTTGTGGCATCCGCAATGTTCATAAGAAAGCTAGCTGGTACAGACCACACCATGCCCTGGACTGCAGTAATGATTAAACAATATGAACGCTTCCTGGCCTGTTACTTCAGCTGATCCCAGTCTCTGATTAATTTGCCTAGATGTAGTTGGTAAGACCTTCAGGTCTAGCCCAGGCTAACAAGTGCTGCATTGTATTTCACTGATGTTCAGCACTTTTAGATCACTGAAATGTTTTTCAACACTTGAGCTTAAAAATCCCCTTCCATATTCGGAAGGAAGGGAAAAAAGATAAAAGGTAAAACATCTATTAAAGCATGGCTGAACCAAAAGGTCAAAATTGCTTGTTACGTGACTTAAAAGACTAGCACCACACTCCAACTAATTCTCCGAGCCCACTCACTCTCCTCATTCGCTGCAGAAGTTTGCAGCTTAGTTAAATTTAGCTGCAAGAAATTCTCTCACAGGCTAGTCTTCCTGATTATATGAAGTCATTCTTTGATTAGGAGTACAGAAGAAAATTAGGATGACTATCACCAGAGTAAAAATGGAAACACAAGTTAGATTGTGAAATGAGTCATCCCGGCAGAAGACTGTAAACTAAAAGCAACAAGAAACCCAGAATAGCTCTTTGTAAGAGAAAACACCATAGTGGTTGAAATCTATCCGTGCAACTATAGGAGATTTGACACACTTTGGATCATATTTCCAATAGCTTTTGTAAGCCTTAGAAATATTTTGGAAACAAAATAAACTAAAATATCCAGATTTTATGTAAAATTATAACAATATCCAAAAAACAGAAAGTAAAGGAAACTTTAATCACTTACTTGTAACTAAGATGTTACAGATCAGACCATAGCCAAAATGTCTGTATGAATTAGCAAGTTTTTTTCCTGTTCAGATGAGAACTGCTGTATGAAATAATAACAGATGTGATTTTTACAGCAGTTTTCAATCCTTTAGCTGTTCACCTTCATGGAACAAGTTTCTTCACTGACTACTTGTAGGTATGGGTAATTGATGGATTATTCAGCAAATTCCACATGGGCAGACACCATATGCCACAAGACACACTAATTCCTACCCTCGCTGCTTGGCTTACCTCTCCTGTCACATTCAAAATTTTGGCAAACCTCCGTGGTGATTGCTGATCTTCAGGAAATTATGCAACTTTCTATAAATTTAGCATTTGCAACACATAAACAACAAGTGCCCTGGCTAATGTATTGCTAATGCAATCCTACCACATGCCTTCTTAGACATGTAGACATTGGAATGGACTGCCCAGGGAAGTGGTGGAGGCACCGTCCCTGGATGTGTTCAAGGCAAGGCTGGATGTGGCACTTAGTGCCATGGTCTAGATGGTGTGGTGGTGTTGGTCATAGGCTGGACTTGATGATCTTAAAGGTCTTTTCCAGCCTTGGTAGTTCTGTGATTCTGTGATTCTTTTCAATGCAATCTGTATAACAGTTGATGCCTGTGTTACATTAAGCACAATCTTCACACTCCTTTGTCATTAAGTCTGTATTTCACTTTTTTTTGAGACAAAAACTGGAACTCTGCTTTTGCCACTGCCCTGGATCCACTAAATCACTACAAACTGCAAACATCAATATTCAGTGCAACTGCCTCCAATTTAAATTTAAAAAATAAAACAGCCTCCCAGTGGTGGGCTCCTAAACTTTCCCAATAAACCAGCACTCTATAATATTTCCACCATTTAAGACAAGCCATTTCCATATCTATTTGAAGACTCATAGCTCAGGTTTGTGAGCAGAGATGTTTTACTTCCAAAGATCCACTTGCCCTTGCATGGGACTGTGCTGTTTCTTTGCTTTTCAGTCCATGGTGTTTCATTCTCTGTAAGAAAGAAAAACTTTCTTTTAACTGGTATAGAGCAGATCTTAAAAAAAAAAAAAAAGCCTCCAATCTACCAAGGCAGAAAAATCATAAACAAAATCAGTTCAGAGCGTTGTCATCTTTATGAGAGAAAAAGTATATATTTTTTATTTTCCTTCAGGAGGCTGATACACATGAAAGATGAATTAGTTCAATACAAACACCAGTGGAGAAACCTTGTTCTTTAGCTCAAATGCAAGATCTTGGGGCTTTAAAAGCCCAAAATGAAATTCTGCTGATAGCCTAAGTGAGAAAAAAAAAATGACCTCAATTAAGAAAAACCCAAAACATGTACCTTTAATTAATTTCCAAGTCTTGCTTTAGAGTGTAATTTGTCAGCTTTGTTTTTTCTAATATGTCTGAAGCAGCAGTGTAACAGCAGCTCCCCACCCCAAGCTGGCAACAGTGCTCATCTGGGCCTGTCTTTTGGTCATCTTCACTTTGCAGGATGTCTCTATGACTTAGTTTGTGCAGATAAATTCAAATTATTGAGAGCATGTGCCACCAAGGGTCTGAATGGATCTAAAACATGTCCAATAATTTAGATTCATTTCTGACCTGCAACTGATAACAGCAAATCGAGTTCAGATTCCTCTGCCGGCGGGTTAGGTTACTAGTTGCTAGTATTTTCTTATTGGTATCCATGGCTATTAATAGATGGAATTTTTCAACCTGTCTGTATGTGCCTGTGCAAAATTCTAGTCTGCTATGGAAAAAACCTGGTTATTTGCTTTGCAATGTGTGCTGTTCCTGACGGCTATGGGCAGTGCTGTGCCAGCACCATGAGAAAGATCCTCAGAGCTCACTGTACCCTTGGGACATGCAAAGGAGGAGAGGGAAGAAGACTATAATTAAGCTTCAACAGTGTGCAAAAATCCATCTTTATTTGAGGAGTTTTATCATTGCTGAAATTCAGCTTCCTTCTAAGGAAAGCCTTAACTGCACCTTCTGCAATGCTGTGTGATTGAGAACTGTGGGGAGGAAAACCGGTGTGGAAAGTTGAAGTATTTATCTTTCAGGAATCTAAATGTTCCTTTCAAAATAGATTCAAAGCAGTTTTCCTCTTCTGATGTCACTAAACATGTACTTTAATGCTTGCATGTGGTAAAGTTTATGAGAATAAAAATTCTCTGAATTCTCAGTTCACTGAAAAATAAAAAAAAACGCGCAATGTCTCTTCCATCCACCAAATAGCAAGTATATCAGAAAGATCTGCTGGTGTTCACATAAAGGGCCAAGACTGAAATACACTCTGTATGTAAAACAACTTGCAGATATTGTCCTTCCTTGGTGAAACTATGGTTAGTAAATTCATGTTGGAGTTCATTCTCACTTCTTTGTGCTTAACAGCTTCAGTGAGAAGAGACACATTCCCAAGACTTAGAGGCAGCTTTCACTTTTAGGGCTCAAAACATTGCAAAATATTATATATGACATTGATGTCGTGAAACATGAGGCAGAGGTTATGCCTGAAGGTGACAAGCTTTGTTTTTTCTGCTTTGAAGAATTTCTCATGTATTCTTCAGAGTCAGCCCAGCACATTCACCCAGAGCCTGGTACAAGGCACTTAGGAAAGTGAATGTGGTTTTTCAGCTCTAAAACGTTCTGTCAAAAGTTTCCTTTTATCCCACTTAGAAGCCTATAATTACTCTCTCTTGCAAACTTCTGTGACAAGGTGCTTTGAATGCTTTAATACCACAGTATCCTTTAGAAAGTGCTTTCTCCTACCTGATGTTCATCACCGTCTTCATCTCTGCCTCAGTATCTTTGTATCTCACACTCTTCTGACTCAGGTATTTTCAGGTACTGTTTTGGTAGCAATAAAAAGATGGTGCTCATATTTTTTCTTAGCACAGGATTAAGTCTTCGAAGAAACTGTGCATTTTGTGATTGCCTCAGTGTCTAGTAGCAGTACCAGTTATGTTGAGGGAATCAAACTCCTTAATCTAGGTGACAGGGATCAGGAGCAGAACAATCGCCCCACAATCCAGGAGGAGACGGTAAGTGCACATAGACACATAGATGTGCACAAATCTGGATGGGATGCACCCAAGAGTGCTGAAAGAGCTGGCGGGGGCGCTCATAAAGCCACTTTCCACCATTTATCAGTAGTCCTGGCTGACTGGGGAGGTACCAGCAGATTCAAAATCAGCCAGTCTTACCCTCATATACAAGAGGTTGATCTCTCTGCAGAGGGATCTGGACAGGTATCACAGTCCGAGGGTTCTTGGGTGAGTGATGGTGGCATCTGTGCGGATGCGTGGAAGCGTGTGTTTCACAAGAAGAATCACTGGAGATTGACAGGGGCACTCACGAACACGCGAGTCCCTTTCACACTGGTTTGTCAGGCACGCACCTTGCCACGCTGTCCTTGCATGTAATAGGGTGATGTAGCTATGTGCTTTTACTTTAACAATACGGGAATACAGGAACTAGCATTAGTACATAGGACTAACCCAGGAGGAAATTGAGGAAGTGAGGAAGCTTAGGGAACGGGAAAGGAAAATCCGTTGCAGCCCAATATAAACTAGGGCACCCACCGCAAGAGTGTGGGGAAGGCAGAGCCTCACCCAAGGAAGGAAGGGGAATGAGATCTTACGATTCCTGATGGTTGGAGTCAGGGACCAGCCCTGGCTCTTGGTGGTCAGTGTCTTTCTGGCATCTTTTCCGGGACGAGTACACGGGGTATTTCAGCTCTGTAGCCTTTATCAAGGCTGTTTCCCCAGCTCGAGTCCCGTTTCTGGTGGTGATCGGGGCTGACTTCAGCGAGAAGCGGTGGCAGATCGGCATCCTTTGGTGATGAAGGCTGGTCAGGTGAGGGCGAGCAGCAGCAGGTGGGGTGCAGATGCTTTCTTTATAGGAAAATGTGGTTTGTACCTTGGCACATGATAGGTCCACTTTTGAATCCTCTTTCTGATTGGTTAAAATTGTCCAATCAGGCGCCTCATTTCTCCACTCTGCAACATTGTTTCATAGTCCTTGTCAGCTTTCCCACTGCACAGTTTCTGTCCTCACTTAGGTCTGCCACCACCATTTTACAGTCCATCTTGTCCTTGAATGTCCTTGATCATTCTGCTGTATGGTGGCTGCCATTTTGATCAGTCCTGATTAGGCATCTGGGAGAACCATATTAGTAGTTTGTGTGGGGTTTTGGACTCACACACTAGGCTTGATCGATGGCCTGAGGCCAATTGTATGAGTTTCAATAAGGTCAAATGTTGGGTCCTGCACTTCTGGCCACAACAACCCCCAGCAGTGCTACAGGCTTGGGGAGGAGTGGCTGGAGAGCTGCCCAACAGAGAGGGACCTGGGGGTGCTGACTGACAGCCAGCTGAACATGAGCCAGCAGTGTGCCCAGGTGGCCAAGAAGGCCAACAGCATCCGGGCTTGCATCAGGAATAGTGTGACCAGCAGGACCAGGGAGGTGATCCTGCCCCTCTACTCGGCCTTGGTGAGGTCAAACCTCGAGCACTGTGTGCAGTTTTAGGCACTGCAGGATAGGAAGGACATTGAGGTGCTGGAGAGGGTGCAGAGAAGGGCAACTAGGCTGATTAGGGGTCTGGAGAACAGGTCTTATGAGGAGAGGCTGAGAGAGCTGGGACTGTTCAGCCTAGAGAAGAGGAGGCTGAGGGGAGACCTCATTGCTCTCTATAACTGCCTGAGAGGAGGTTGTAGTGAGGTGGGTGTTGGCCTCTTTTCCCTAGTGACCAGTGATAGGACAAGAGGAAACGGGGTCAAGCTGCACCAGGGCAGGTTCAGATTGGATATTAGAAAGAATTTCTTCCCAGAAAGAGTGGTGAAGCATGGGAACAGGCTGCCCAGGGAGGTGGTAGAGGCACCATCCCTAGAGGTGTTCAAAAAAGGGGTAGACGTGGCATTTCAGGAGATGGTTTAGCGGTTAGGGGTTATAGGGTGGACTGTTGGACTGGATGATCTTGAAGGTCTTTTCCAATCTTGATGATTATATGATGCTATGATTCTATTAATTATTTTCATGAATTTTGACATACAGTAAGGGAATTTGTTCACTATTTTCATGTTCTTTATGACTGTTCCTGAGACACCAATGGGTTTTGGGAGCTCGGAACTGGCATGCTGGCCATGAGTCTTGAAGAAAGATCCACTCAGAGGCAAAAAGTAGTGCAATTAATAAAAAAACCCAATATATAACATGCTTGGTTAATTTCACTGTATCAGGAATCTGATCTACAACATTTAGATTTCTGTTACTTCTTATCAGGAAAACAGGGAATTCATAATTAGCCTCCATGATCTAAAGCCCCTTCTAAAAAAAGAAGACATTCACTACTGCTCTCAGGAAGAGTGGAAAGGCTCGACTCTTGGACTTAATTCAATATCAGTCCATTAATATCAGCCTGGTATTTCAAATCTATGAGAAGATTGTTAAGGACAAGATCGTACCTTACCCAGGTGAGATTCTCCATGGGATACTATTTCAGCCACTCCCCTAGCCTAAAGTCTTCTGTTTGTAGTTTCAAGCCATTGTTTCATATCATATCATACTCTGAGAATTATCTTCTTTACTGTTATTCTGAATCTATAAACTACGATCACATCCTTCCTGAATCTTCATTGCAATAGACTATATAAATTCAGCTCCCTCCATGTCTCCACTTATAATTGTTTCTCTAATACTTTAATCTTTCTTGTCTCCCTTTGTATTTCTTTGGCTTCTCCACTGCCTTTCTTAAATAGTGCCATTCCTATGCTGACCATTTTTTACCAATGACAGAAGAAAATGAGCAAAGAAAAGGCATATTTTTTTTTTTAAATGCCCACTTTTTCCTTTACAAAGTCAGAAAGATTAAAGGTAAAATTCTCTAGTTCCATTTCCTACCTTTGGCTGTTCCTATCCTTTGACCACCATGAAAGATCATATAGACCATACTCGTTGTCTATAGCAGCTGTTTCATACTCATTAAGTTTTCCTTTCCAGAACATCTCTCCAGGGACAATGGTAAAAAAATCTAACAACAATAAAAACCATTGTGAGAAAAACTGTATAATCCAGGGACACTCTTTTCAGCCTGTCTTTCAGGAAATGTCCAGCATAGATCTGTAGTAGCTTAAAGTTGCTGTCATCAAAGATGAAAGTGTGTCTGTATATAAGAAATGCTCTCTCCAAAGCTGCTCTTTCACAAGCAAATGTGTAAATTTGTAGAATGAGCTTCAGATGGAACAACATTTCCCAGAGAAAATAGTTTAGTCCCTAATGACCTGAGGCTAAATGTGTAAATACTGTATTATTGTCTGTATTTTCATTGCTCTACTTGGTAGAATGAGTATCTTTGAGTCTGTTCCTCAGTGATTTTCATTTTGATGTGAATTTGGTCACTAGCTTTGCCATTATCTTTGTATCTTGGTACAACTGACCATCCTAATGAAAACACCAGTATTTATCATCTCTGTTCTTACCTAACAGCAGTTATTCCTTGGCAGTATGACAAATATCAGAGGTGTTTGGTTTCCATTACTTTTTCCTCTGCAGTTCAGACTACTACAGTGTTAAGCACACACGTTTTTGTACGGTTTTTCTGCACTGGACTTTTTTTTTTTTGAGAACCTGTGAAATTTTCTGCTGCCTCTGAGGCCACACTGTTTTCTTGGGAGAGGCATCCACTATTATGCCAGGATTAGGGGCTTTATTCTCTTCTGTTGTCAGAGAGGAATGTGTGGATGTAGAACATGAGGAGAAACAAGAAGGACCAGACAATTTATCTATAAATCTTATGCTATTCTTAGCTTCTGATTTCTTAAATCCATAAGAATAAATCAATTTCTGACATCACGTTCATGCTAAGTTAAAACAGAAAGAGAAAGCCAGGACTGAAAAAAACCCAAACAATACTTCTTCTTCCACATCTATAATCCTTTCTTCCTTTCTGAGCACTCTCTAGGCTCCACAATGTATAACAGCTGACACTGCGTGCTTTATTTACCCTATTCTGTTCTGCAGCAACTGTCAATTCATCTGCAGAATTCACAAATGGGAGGCACATAATGTTTGTCACTTTGACATATAAATACTAACTAATCATGAGGAGAGTTGGAAATATATATCCTTTCACTAAGAAGCCTGTTTGCAACACTGAAATTGAGGAAGGGTTTTAGGCATTGGGAAAATTGACCTTAGTTCTGCTGTATTATGTAGTAATTTGCCTCATTATCACAAGCATGAACCCCAGATCAGTGCATCCTCACACAATGCCTGTGTGATATAGGCAAATAGTATAAAAATATGTGGCAACGGGGAGAGAAATAAGGTTAACACACCTGCAGGGAGACCCTGGTTCAGCATTCCCAAAAGTAGCCCTTTAACTATAGTAAGATTTTTATTTTAGATCTTTAAACATTTTGCAGTAGTCTAGTACTGGGTTTTATCTGTTGTATTGCTAATACAGGTTCTGAATGTACAGTTGACTGATTGCCTGTTAATTGCATGTCATTAATTTATCTATAAATAGCCTCAATCCTGATTTGACATAAACCACATGATTGGGCAGTTTTCCCCTGCAGCAGTCAGCCCCAGTCATTTTAGCTTTCCAGGAACTAATACTAGTTAAGAAGTAAGTTAATAAAATAGTTTGGTCTTCAGTATGGTATGGTATGTTTCAGTTACCTCCAGCAGAAGGTAGAGACAATTTTGTCTATCAAGAAGGGAACTGAAATCCAGTGCTACTGTAATTGAGGGATAAGGAACATGACAGCCAAGTGGGAGACCTGTGCCCTTCTCAGTTTTCCTTCTCACTTTCTCCAGCATCAGTAACAGGAGAATTTGTTCCTCCAGATCCTTAAATCCTGAGCCTTTGTATTTAAATACCACTATAGTGAGGCAATGCTCCTTGCTGTGTGTTGTACAACACCTACCTCAGTGAAGTCCCAGGTGGTTGTGAGGCTGTCCAGATGAACTGAAAAAAAAACACTGAAATTGTACCATTTATGGACCACAAAATGGCTATCTGCATTCAGCCACAAATATACCAGTATGGTAGAGGAGCTTCCTCCATCTTTTCTCTCTCTGACTTTCTTTGATGTGCACTACTTAAGGATATGCCTATTTATACATAATTGTATTCTTAAAGAGAATAGAGATATTCTCTTTAAGCTTGGCACTAACTGCTGTCCTGGGGACCTTGGCTGATAGGAAACACTTCATTATCTCTTCTCATAAATACAGAGACACCAGATTTCCCAGAAGTGTTAATTTTTTTTAGGTTTTGAGGGGGGTTTTGAGGCATTTCACAGCAGGTGAGGGTAACACAAAATAAACAAAAACTGCATTTTTTTCCAAACTATGGCTGTGGAAAAGTAAAAATTTAGCTTACTTTGATTTTATTCACAGTCCTCACTAAAGCGTTTGTTTAGATATTGCTCAATTGCCAAGAAGATACTGTAGGAATGAGCATGTCCTGTGGGGCCTCAAAAAAGTAAATGGCTTTGTGCTTGTTCTGAGAAATGCTGTCATTTGGATTTGAACCAAATGGCTTCACAGGGAAAAAAACTGCCTTCTGCCAGGGAAGGCTGCAAATAAACATCGGGGTTGAAATTCATCTGAGTATGGAGAAAACAAATCCCTGTGAACGTGCTCTTCTGAAAGCCTTCTATACAATGGAAAATAGCAATTGAACTCTTCTCTCTTGCATTTTCTCAGTTCTTGGAAATACTGATTTTGAGGATAGATTAAATTGTGCCTCTAGGTGTATCCCAGATCCTTGCTACTGATTTTTCATTTTTTACTTAAAGATGAAGGATGTAAACTCTGCATGACTCCACAGTGGAGTGTGACTCTTGCTGCTTACACAGCTAGAGCCCCTAAAAGCAGGACACCAGATGGGAATATGAACCCTGTCTGTCAGCAGTGTCCTCACAGCTCAGGAACCCAGAAAGAGTAGAATGCTGGATGATTGATCAGGGCTATGCACTACACATCTTCATGACCACTTGGTGTGGAGTGCACATGGGTATCCCACTAACTAGCTAACAGCTGGTTCACTATCTAACCCACTAACTAGCTAATGGGCGATGTCAGTTACCACAAGGTTACATAGCCAGACTTTCAAGTACAGTAGTGGGCTCAGAACATTTTACATGAGCATGAGAAGCTGAGAAGCTTGAGACAGCTCATGGCAGAGAGCCTTAGATAATGCTCCTCCTCTGCCAAAACGTCTGCATCTACTCAGTGTTTGTCACCCTAAATCCTGAGGATACTGCATTTCCCCCATGCTCAGGTCCTAAGTCCAGAGTATCAGAGTGACCACAGCAAGGACTCCAAGGGAGACATTCTGCTCATCTTCCTTCTCAGAGACTGTGAGGCCTCCTTTCATTAATCATTCATTATTGAGTGTGTCCTTGTTGCTGCAGAAATGGGATTGTTTCAGTTACTCCCATATGGCATCTTGTAGGGCACATTATCCACACTCCAAGTCGGGAGATGGAGAGGGCAACACGTACTAGAGTGTCCCTTGGAAACCACAGGAAGAATTACAACACCTCTATTCTATGTGAGGTATAGTGACAGGGATACTGACTTGCTCTGACAAACCTTTCCCATGCTGGAGGCTCTGGGATGGTTTGTAGAAGAGTCTACAGCCAAGGGAGCAAAGGTTTGTGGGTTCGCTTCCCTTCAGAAAGTTTCAAACTACATCTGCAGTGATGATGTTTGGCCCAAGTGACTAGATTTAAACTCACTCATAGGTATTACTTTGAACTACTTGTAACAGAGATGGTAAAAATTCAACATAAATTACTTCAACTTAATGATCCACTTCTTCTGTGCCAAATTACTTGTAAATATAGCTGTAGCCTCCAGCATCTGTGCTGCACCTTTGCAAGCCAACAGCCCAGAGCCTTCAAACAGCATAGCAGCCCGTCAGGTTTTGCAGCAGGTGACTTCTGCATTGACCATGTCAGAATGACCATGTGAAGCCAAGAGCTCACAGATAACCATGAACTGTCACCCTTTTCATCTCTGTAAGCACTGTTTCCCTTCTTTCAAAGGCTTGATCCTGCCCCTGTACTTGGCCTTGGTGAGGCCACACCTCAAGCACTGTGTGCAGTTTTGGGCACTGCAGGATAGGAAGGACATTGAGGTGCTGGAGAGGGTGCAGAGAAGGGCAACTGGGCTGATTAGGGGTCTGGAGAACAGGTCTTATGAGGAGAGGCTGAGGGAGCTGGGGCTGTTCAGCCTGGAGAAGAGGAGGCTGAGGGGAGACCTCATTGCTCTCTATAAGTGCTTGAGAGGAGGTTGTAGTGAGGTGGGTGTTGACCTCTTCTCCCTAGTGACCAGTGACAGGACAAGAGGAAATGGGGTCAAGCTGCACCAGGGGAGGTTCAGATTGGATATTACAAAAGATTTCTTCAGAAAAAGAGTGGTGAGGCATTGGAACAGGGTGCCCATGAAGGTGGTAGAGGCACCGTCCCTAGAGGTGTTCAAAAAATGGGTGGACACGATACTTCAAGAGATGGTTTAGTGGTTAGGGGTTGCAGGGTGGATGGTTGGACTTGAGGCTCTTGAAGGGCTTTTCTAACCTTGATGGTTCTATGATTCTATGACTCTGTGATTCTAATTCTAATCTAGGTTTCAATAGTCATGTTTTGTTGAGTGAGAAAAGAGGCTGACTGGCACTTTTATTACTACATTCTCCATACCTTCACGAATAAATTCAACATAGCTGTCATTCATGGGACAGCATGATGGCAAAATGCAGTGGAATTTCTCCATGAAAATATCTACCAAAACAGAAACTGGGATGGAAAGCAAAAAACTTCAATTTTACAGAATGCCTTTTTCAGTTTGCTCCAGAATGTCATTACTACATAATAAATGTGAGCTGGCAAGCATCTGCTTCTTCTCAGGAAAGTGAAGTATTTTGTTGGGGCTGGGGATAGTTTAATATCTGTGATAAATCATCTATAGCAGGTACAGAAGAAGGAAAAAATTGTTATAGAGCTCGTGCAGAGAAGCAGGATTGACTGAGACTGCTTAGAATTCAGATCAGAACTTCTGCATTCATATTAAAACCAGGAGCTTTCAGAGATCACAACTCAGAAGCCAAATTTTGTTCCACATCATAAGAATGTAAAAATTGTAATGTAAAAATTAATTACATTAATTAGCCATTACATAAATTAATTAGCCACATTAAAAAATAAGCTAAATTTAGTAACTATTGTGAAACTTCAGTCCCCTCTTTCATTCCTTTAATTTTTATTTTGAGAAAAACGAAATACAACCAATTATCACCCTGCTAAAGACATCACATGAACATGTGATGATGACTAGGTGATCTCTAGAGGTCCCTTCCAACTCTGATGATTCTATAATTCTGTGATTCTGTGAACATGAAGAAGAGGCTAGAGGGTAAATCAAGGCAACTGTGGCAACAAGTCAAATGAATAGAATAACTTTTGACAACCTGAACTGGAAAAAGGCAGCTTGTGCAAGCACAGGAGAGCAAGCCTGCTTTGCCATACTCTTAGATCATATACTAAGAGAGCACAAATAGAAAGACAAGCAGAGGTAACCACAGACTCAGAATAAATATGAGATCAATGAAACATTCCACACTTAAAAGATCTCACCCAAATGACCTTGACAAATTAAAGCAAATAAAGTCTACGCCTTGTGCTAATCTGTAATTAAAATAACTACAAAGAGCTGAATCTGATCTGGGAACAAAACTGTCCTTTACTTCATGTTTATGTCCTTTACCCATGCTTCGTATTCAGATTATAGACCAAGCGTAACCTTTGTGCTGCCGAGTCCTGGCTCCTGAGTGTAAGAGGAAGTAAGTGTTGAGGACACCTCAAACAGAAGATAAGCTATGCCTTATCACACCTTCCAACCTCATAGTGCTCTGGTTTCTTCCTCACAAAAGAAAGTGAGAAACAAAAAACTGAACTCTGCATAATTCCTAACTGAGGATCAGCTGTCAAGAGACATCACAACTGTTAGACATTTTCACAGTGTGGTGGAGACAGATCTGGTTCCACTTCTGTCTGGAGAAGAAAAGCATGTCGTCCCCTTTTTTATTTGAAGAAGAGGTAAATATCTACCACCGGGTCAAAAGCATAAGAATAAACTTGGCTTGCAGGATCAATCAATTGATCGATCCATCAATCAATCGATCTATCTATGTATCTATCTATCTATTTAAGAAAATGAATATGTAGGAGTCTGTGGATATAAATTCATTTCCTTGGATACTGAGCAACTCCATCCAGCTTAGACAGCTTTTAGGTCATAGTTTCCAATTTATGAAAAATTCCCTTAATCTTTCCCCAAGAATTCTTTGAGCACTTCCACTTACAAAAAAATCCTGCATTTCAGGGAAAAAAATGCAAGTCTAATAGTTACAGTCATAGTGAAGAATCTCATTTGATTGCTCTTAAAATAAGAAGAAGACATTACATTCTCAACAGCAGATACTTCATGCTATTTGTTATATAGAAATCTTGGCTGAGAGTCCTCTGGAGTAGATACTGCATCCCTTTCATTTTAGAAACTTGTCCCTCAGAATAGGATCCAAAATCCAGAGCTGGAACTCCTGAATGAGGGTAGAGAAGCTCTTTCCACTGCAGCCTGATCCAAGCTTAACATATCAGAGCTGGCCTTGAGCACCAGCAGCCAAACCCCTGAGCAAGGAGGGGGAGGTTGCTGAGCCCCTCGATGTGCTCAGTGCCATGACACCCCCCTGTGGATCCAAGTTCCTGAGCTACTCAAGAAGAGCACTCCCTGAGTTTTGTTTCCTTTCCTGAGTTTTATCTGTTTTTCTCAGAAATGCCTCGCTATATGCTCACTGTAGTCCAAGGCTTAGCATACTCAGTGGGGTAAATGGGAAACCCAAGCATTAATAAAACCTTTTCTCAGTCTCAGGGGATTCAAATCTATGTTCCCTGGACAATATGTGAATAAACTCTCAGGTGAATAGCTGTTGATGGATCCGCTGACCATGCTGATCAAACTGACTTCTTACCTGGCCATGACTGTAGCATTTATGGAGTTAAAAAGCCCAGATAGAAGCTGTAGTTTATAGGATAATGTTTAGACAATTTTATGATAATAAAGAAAATCCTGGGGCCCTGGTGTGTATTATTTTTAATTTTTTAATTTTTTTAAAATAATTATAGCCAATGTAAAATGCATATACTGTTCCTGGTATTTAGGATTGAATTCCAGCTTCCCTTTTACTTTTTTTTTTTTTTAAATACATATTTTCTATTTTATTTTATTATTTTCTGCATAGCACACATAGTCCACAAGACTAAAAAAAAAGACCTTTTTTTTTTCTATTTAGACTCACAATGGAAACAAAAATGTAAATGTGCACAGCCCTACTGAACTGACGTACATCAGTGTTCTCAGTGCTGATGTCAAATTACAACTAAAGTAAGAGACTGGTACTTAGGGGGGCATTTGGGACTGGGATTTGCCATTTTATCTAGTACACAGACATCTGCCTCTCTGCAACCTCCTGAAAACATCCTTTCTATGTAGAAGAAAAGCCGTTTCAATAGAGGAAACATGCTAACAAATGAGATGTGGAAGTCTCTGACGTTACTCTGTTCCAGCACAGTTAGTTTGATGATAAAAGCTAACAGGAATTACTTATTTGTACATAAACCTCTGCTGATGGCCAGAAACAACTTTACAACCCCTCACTGCCCGTTTAACCTCTTGGGTGTCAAATGCCTTTGCAGATTCGATCTTCCTGATACAGTGGATTCTCACTTAAGGGAGAAAGGAAGCAACTGGGAAATTCCTGATCATGCAGAAAAGCAAGTATATGATTCTTCCATGGAGTTTTACCTATTTAATAAAAAAGAGGATCTTGCTGCTCATCTTCTTCAGCAAAAACCATGGGCTCAGGTGGGCAACCAGGCACCTGATTCACAGAGCGCTTTCAAAAGGACCTCTGAAAGTCAGACCAAGCCCACGAGAATATGTGAAGACTTTTCACATTTTAGGGTACAGATGCTGATATAGATTACTGCAGGAGGCATGCCCCATGTAGGAGGTTTGTCCTGCAGCTGGATTGCCTCTTTGAGGGTTCACAATCGTATGTGTACAGGCTCTTGATCTCTTCACTAGCTGCGGGTAACAAAGGTATCTTCGGATCACCCTGCTGAGCTCTGGAAAGGCTGCTCCTGCCCTGGAACTGGGCCCCACACAGCAGCCTGGGTCCTGGCATCAACTGTCCTGCCCAAGGACACAATCAAATATGCTCTGGCTTTCTTCAGCCTTGCCTTCCAGACTCCCTTTCCATAGAAATGAGGAATGTGTACAGTGTGTCCACGTCTAGTCCCTGGCAGGGGCTGCAGGGCCTCTGTGAGGAGAGGCCGGGGCTGCCCCGTGCCGGACACAGCCGGTTCCAGCCGGTCCCAGCCGGCTCCAACGGCCCCAGCGCAGGACACAGCTGAGCCCCTCAGCCAAGCTGGGGGCGCCGGGGGAAGGGGGGAAACAGGTTTCCCAAAGGGCCAAAGGCGGCAGAGGCAGAGGAGGAGGAAGCCAAGGAGGGAGCAGCAGCAGAGGGAGCCCGAGGGAGGGCGCAGGAGCAGGAGGGCAGGAGGTGCTGCAGGCCCGGAGCAGGGATCCCCTGCAGCCCTGCAGAGACCCCGCTGGAGCAGAGACCCACCCTGCAGCCCGGGGAGGGCCCCAGGCCGCAGCAGGGGGATCTTTCCTGCAGGAGCTGCGGCCCTGGAGAGCCCAGGCGGGAGCAGGTTGTCCCTGAAGGACTGCAGCCCGGGGAAGGGCCCGCGCTGGAGCAGGGAGAGGTGTGAGGAGGGAGGAGCGGCCGAGAGGGGCTGGGATGGACTGACCGCAGCCCCCGTCCCCATCAGGAATGGAGGGGTGAAGTTGGGCCTGGGAAGAGGGAGAAGGGAGGTGTTGTTTTAATGTTTGTCTTATTGTTTCTCACTACCTAAATCAGTTTTTTAGGTTTTTTTTAATTGGCATTTATTTTCCTCAAGTTGAGTCTGCTTTGCCTGCAAGGGTAATTGGCAAGTTATCTCCCTGTCTTCATCTTGATCCATGAGTCTTTTTATCCTTATGTCTCTTGTCAAGTTCAATGGAAGAGCAAGCAGTTGGGTGGATGTTTGTCTGTTATCCAGAGCTAACCCGCCAAGGCACTGAGGGAGGCAAGTGAAGAGACAGTCCTACTCTGTCCTTACGTGCCACTGGGATGTAGGCAGGACATTAGTCTGGGCTGAATAGACCAGAAATATGGGTTGCCTCTACACTTCTTAAATTAATCAACAGGAGAAATACAGTTCAAACTGCTAGTGGAAAATAATGAACAGCCATTTTCACATTCAGTTTGAGAAGTTTCCTGATGAATACACTTCATACAGGTGCTCTTTAATGAAAGAATCACAGAATCATCATGATTGGAAAGGACATCTGAGATCACCGAGTCCAACCATGGACACAAAAAACCCCCCAAACAAACACAAACAACCAACAACCACACACACTCCACCAGAAAACACCCACAAAAAAAACCCCTACAACCTCAGCCACTAGAGCATGCCCTAAAGTGCCACATCTACACATTTCCTGAACATCTCCAAGGATGGTGACTCTACCACCTCCCTGGGCAGGCTGTCCCAGTACCTGACCACTCTTTCAGTATATAAATTCTTCCTAATATCCAATCTGAACTTTCCCTGCCACAACTTCAGGCCATTCCCTCTAATACTGTCTTTATTTACTTGGGAGAAGAGGCCAACACCCACCTCACTACAACCTCCTTTCAGGTAGTTATAGAGAACAGTGAAGTCTCCCCTCAACCTCCTCTTCTCCAAAATAAACATCCCCAGTTCCCTCAGCCACTCCTCCTGTGACTTATTCTCTAGACCCTTCACCAGGTTGGTAGCGCTCCTCTGGACATGCTCTAGCCCCTCAATATCCTTCTTATAGTGAGGGACTGTCAACCAGCACCCCCAGGTCTTTTTCTGCTGGCCAACTTTCCAGCCACCCTTCCCCAAGCCTGTATCACTGCTGGGGGTTGTCATGACCAAAGTGCAGTACCCGACAATTGGTCTTGTTGAACTTCATACATTTGGCCTTGGCCCATCGATCCAGCCTGTCCAGGTCCCTCTGTTGATCCTTCCCACCTTCAAGCAGATCAGCACTTCCACCCAATTTGATGTCATCTGCAGACTTACTGAGGGTAATCAGAGCATGCTCCTCCAAATTCCCTTTATTCCCATGGCCAGCAGGATGTTTGATTTTTTTATACCAGATCTTCATCCAGAAGATGCCAAATAAATGCTGTTGGTCTCTTCTCTCCAGTGAATAATGACAGGATGAGAGGGAATAGCCAGAAGGTGTGCCAGGGGAGGATTAGGCTGGATATTAGAAAGAGTTTCTTTACTGAAAGAGTGGTTGGACAGTGGAACAGGCTGCTCAGGGAGGTGGTGGAGTCACCATCCCTGGAAGTGTTTGAAAGAAACATAGATGTGGTGCTTAGGGACAGGATTTAAGCATTAACGGGTAGATAAAGGTTATGGTGGGTAGATTTAGGTTATGGTTGGACTTGATGATCTTCAAGGTCTTTTCCAACCAGATTGATTCTGTGATTCTGGGGTTCTGGGGTTCTGGGATTCTCTGTCAGGAACATCACAGAGTTCTTCCTGCCCACAGATTCTTGTGGGATTTTAGAGCATTGGAGCTTCTTGCTCCATGCTTTCAAGTCCCAGACCACGAGGTGCAGTTGTTTCTGTGCAGTGTTTTGGAATTAAGTAGTAAATTGTCTGCAGAACAGAAGACATGGCAACATTTCTAAGCTAAGAAACAAGCCAATAAACTTCACTGATGCCTTTGGAAATGACTGCACCAGGGCCTTTCCAGCGTATGTCACATGTTTTATTAATGGATGTGCATTTCAAAAGCTGTTTCTCCCCAGCAGTTTCCTAATGTGCTCTCCACTGCACTTCCCCTAGTTCTCAAACGCATTTTGCTTTTTGGGCATCTTGGGCAGAAGAATATTCCATTAAGGGCTGGCAACTTGGAGCACTCCCAGGATGGCATCACTCTTGCCCACGCCTGGCATATTGCTTAGCAACACCGAGGAACATTTATTGCACATCCTGCTATTTATGTTTCATGCTTCACATGTTGACTTTCTCTCCTGCCTCCAAGTTCCTCTGATGGAATTGCTGTACATTAGATGCCCCAATAGTGATGGACAAACACAGGATCCCACTCTGTCCCTGTGAACTAAACAGGCAAAGGATTTATTCACCTGCTGTGATAAGCCTATCAGCTTTTCCTGCTTGTTGTTAAGGAAGGATGCATCACCAGATTAATATAAAATAAATGCGCATTGTTAAAGTAGTGCTATATTCACTGATACAGGGATTACAAATAAGGATACTTCCCATCTTTAAAGGTGATAATAATTCACCTAGAGTGTTTTTTAACACAATAAGGCACTCCATTTTGTACAAGGTCCTGCCTTCTTTGCCCTGTTGGCACACTACAAAGTATCTCCTTTCCCTTTGGTGTCCCTCTGTGTTAATGATACAGCTCTACCTCCACACTAGTATTCCCCACATGCACTTCTCTCAAGGAGAACAGCTGACTGGGAAAGACTGGGAAAGACTGGGCAGCAGGAGGCACAAGTGGCTAAAGGTGACCTAGAACACCAACCCCACCCAGCAACTGCTAGCTAGGGGTTTTTTTATATATTTTTTCTCTTCCTGCTTTTCTGTCTCTCGGGAAAGCACAGACTGGCACCATAATGTGCCAAGCTACAGTGCAGCAGCTTCAGTATACAGAAAAATAATAAGGTGTAGGATTTTCTGTCAGAGGGGCTTCATATTTTAAATATGTCACTCTGTTTACAGTTGTTTAGAGAGGAGCTCAACAGCTTAATATATGTTCAGAACAGAAATTTACCCTGCTACACTCAAATTAATGTTTTTCAGGGAAAAAGGAGAGAGGAAATTCCCTTTAATACCCAGCTGAATTTCTTCACAGTGAATAAATATGTCTAGCAAAGAGCAAAAACTATAGATATTGAATCTTAGTAAGGTATGGAAACATGGTGGAAAACATCAGTGATACCTGTCTGAAATGCAATGGGCTAGATTCACAGCGGTGTATGAAGACCTCTTTTTGCTCTCATTTCATTTAGCATCTCTCAGATTTCACTTTGCGATTTGAGGCTTCAGTTTTATTTTAAAGAACTATTTCTGGAAGCAGCTGGCTATATTCTGGGAACCAATCCCAGTAATTGAAAATGAAAAATAAACTATGACCATATACCTAATGCACTCTTTCCATTTTCACAAAGAATCCATTTGAAACTTGATATAAGTGGAAATTATTTCTGCATGTAGTCAAATGCTATATTTCTGGGGAACAATTAAATACTTTGAGGGAGAAGAAATAAGCGTATTAGTTTAGAAGAAGGATATTCAGTACAGCTGGGAATATAGAAAATTTCAGATTAAAATTGCATAAATGACACATAAAAATGGGTCACTTACTGCCATTATAAAAGAAATGAAAGCACAACAGTGGCAAAAAATCTATTATAAGATTCAGGAAGCTCAGTTTCTCACAGTGCTAAGTGCTGTGAATCAGAGTGTATGCACACAAGGTATGTCAGATTTTCAACAGGAATTGCAGTGAAATTAGACATTTTGTCAATGCTGCATTCTAAGTTTTCAAGGCATATCTAACTGAAATGGTTTCAGGATGCAGATAAAGTTTTTAGTTGTTTGGGTGACAGCTTGAATGAATCAACACAAATTTGAAAGCTGACAATGGATCCCTTAGAGAAGAAGAAGTGCAAGGGAGAAACTGCCACGTGTATCTAATTTTCCTTACTAAATACTGTAAGCCATCCAGAAAGCCTCCTCAACAAAAATCAAAACTAACAGTAGCACCCTACTCAGGATAGGAAATAAATGTGGGAAAAACAATGTAGACTTACGTATCAGTTAACATCAGTCGTTTTCCCTCTGCCAGTGTGTGCAGGTAGGAATGAGGGGACCTAAGAGGATTATTGTATTCAACACCCATTTGGTTGGGGAAGGTGGCAGCTTAATCACTCTCAGGCAAATCAGAGAGGTGAAGGTCAACACCAAATGCTGCGACACAGGGTTGGGAGAGAGGCAAGAATCCATGTTTATAGCAGTAGCCCCATGAGTGACTGTAGCTCACACCCTTCTGCTTTGTTTTATCAATGTGCTTCTTGCTGGTGGGATGAGGAGTTCCAAGCAGCTGTTTGAGCAGCACCATCTTCAGGGAAAGGTATTTCTTCCCGAGTAAGGGAGTGTATCCAGCAGCTCCCCACTGAGATATGACAGCCTTTGTGCAGGACTCGGGGCAAAGCCTTGACAGAGCCTCAGGATGAGTAATCCATATGCTCTTGCTTAGTTCCCTGCCAGATTACAAGAGGAGCTACCTGACTACTCCAATTTTTTGAGACTACTACCTCCTTTGGATACTAGAGCCTTAGCTCTTAGTTGTAATTCCATGTAGGAGTATCAGTCCTGAAATCACAGTTGTCATTCACACCAAATGGGGAACCACATGGAGTTTTTACTTTCATCAACTGAGCCGGAAGTCCCATAGTAGTCACAGAGTTCATAAATGTTACATACTGGTTATGAAGTAACAGCCATACACCAGCTGTGGCCAGGAGCAGTTCTCACCAAGAAAAGATGGTAAGAACAGAAGGGCATAATCCAGATTCCTGGTACAAGCTCAGTGATCCTGAAAAGCTCAGACCCTCATCTCTCTGGCCACTGCCATCACATCATCTTTCAGGACAGAAGCTTTCTGAGGCCAAAGGCATCAAAAGACAGATAACCAATAGAGTTCAAATTTCAAATACAGCTTGGGCTGCTGGAGACTGTTACTGATGGCAAAAAAGCTGTGCAAGCTATCAGTGAAGTTAGTGTGCAAGGATTCTAAGTCGTGACCACTGGTAGTCAGAAAGTTGGAGTCAAAAGGATGCAAGCCTTCAAGAAACCTTATATGCCTTCAGGTCTCCCAACCAAATATTTTAAAGAAACTGATAAACCCTTCGTGGTGCAGAAATATTCTTTCCTTCAGAAGACTGCAGAAAGGGCAGATTGTTTTTAAGACAGACTGACCCTCTCTTTTTTTGTCCAGGAGAATTCCAAATATCTGCTGACACCCTCAGGCAGAAAGGCAAATTTTCTTTTAGCTTAAAAAGAGTGTGCTTCTCTCTTTTAAAAAAGATCAACCCACTAACTAGCCAAACAAAAAAAAAGAAAACCAAACAAACAAAACAAAAAAACAAGCAAACAAAACCAATAAAAAAAACAAACCAAAACAAAAAGCAAACCCACAAACCCACAAAAAACCCTCTTATTCAAAGTAACCCAAGAGGGAGAGTTCACTCATTTTGCCCAACTCAGCTGCAATGTTCTGAGCAACCCATAACAGAAGTATGAAATATGATTTATTTGCTGCTCCATCCTTGGTTATGCAGCATTTTTTATCTCCCTAAAATGTCTTCTCTTACTAGACACTAAAAATCAAGGTGAGAAGACCTTAGGAGGCCCAGAGCATGCTTTGGGAACTGCTGAAAGGCAGGCAGTAAGTGTCATCTTCTCCAGAAGTATGAGGAAATGAAGAAGCAAAGAGGCAGAATGGTTCCACGTGCAAATATCGGCAGGGCTACTCTGTTCCTGTAATTCTAGTCCTGGCCCCAGGCACAACGGTCAGACCATATCTTGGTGATGACACCATAAGTCCTGTCCTCAGCCTCCTGCTACTTAAATCATCCTTTCTCAAGTGCCACCTCTGCATGACTAGGTGAGAATTTAAGTACCTGCTTAAAAATAAACTTCTTCACTTGCAAAATTAGGAAGAAATAAAAGGGGGGGGGGGGGGGGGGGGGGGAGGGAGGGAAGAAGGAAGCTATTTATTCCAGTCTCATTATCTTAAATTGTTTTCCTCCTTCTTGGATGAGAAATTTTGCACTTCTGAGGCTTGTTTGAACCTTCAACATCCTCATTTCCATGTTCTTTACTGCTAAAAGGAAACAACAGGGACAATGCTCAGTTCTGATACAGGTTTCCTGTGTCATGCTGTTTTCTGGAAGAGATGATTTTCCAGATAAGGAAACTACCTGTTACTGTACACCAAAAATTTGCAGTTTTGCTGTGATTCCATGTGCAACAGTAATTAATCCAGTAATCCAGATGTAAATGAGGTAGGATTAAACTCTTTCATATTACCACCACTGAAGACAATATGAAAAAGTCTTTTTTTTTTTTTTTTTTACAAAAACATAACCTAGAATAACTGTGTTTTCTATCCCTGCTTAACATATATGTCTTAACACTTGCTCTGGCTTGGAATTTTACTCCAAGGGTAGCATCTTGCTCAAAGGAGTGAGTGCCAAGTGGCCATGTGCCAGTATCTACCATTGACTTGTGAATGACATCATGCAGTACAGCAAATGGAGACTTCAACAGCAAAGGGCACACAGCAGGTGATAAGAAGGTTGTTACAGGACAGCAGGAAAATGCCATCTTTTTTCTTTTCTGGAAGAGACATGGTTCATTAGAAAGGAAGAAAAAGTGAAATGTGAGCTCAGGAGGATCAAGAAAGGGCTTCTGCAATGGAGCTAAACTCCTGTAGGCCAGACAGGACCAGCCAGAGGGAAATTAGTGCAGAAATGACAAATGGAGCGTAAATGCTCTTCTACAAATTGAAAACCTGCAGCTGGTCAATGTTGCTTGGTCTTCATCTCTCCTCCTTCAGGTTTCCAAAGGTTCTTTTTGGGTTTTTGTTGTTTGAGGGGTTTTGTTTTGTCTTGGTTTTTTCTAAGTGAAAACTAGATTTTAATAGATATCCTCTCATGACCAATCTTCTTTTTCTTCCTTGCCTGCACAAATCCTCCTCTTTCCCATCTGTAAGGAATGATCCCAGGAGAAGCCATCACAGGTGTCAATATCCAGCCTCAGCACCTTGACCTTGTACATCAGGGAACACAGGAAAACAATACAAAACAGAAGGAGAAACCTCAGGTGTTTAGGTGAATTTTTAGAGGATTGAGGTGATTTGCTTGATGGAATTACTCACCTGGGATTAGCTCATGGTAATTCCTCATGGCACACTGCCTTCTAGGGAAGAGATGCCCTGCACGACCTCTGTTGCCAGAACCAGTGTAGCCCCTTGATGGGTTGTTACCTGTTATCAGATCTGAGACAGATTTATCCTAAAAGTCTGTGTTTTTACCGGTATAAAAACCAACCAACCAACCAAACAAAACCAAGAAAACAAACAGAAAAAACAAACCAAACCAAAACAACAAACAAAAACCAAACCACCCTTCTCTAAATCTGGAGATTCCTGATCCTAAATATGATCTGGGTTTTTGTTTGTTTGTAATGTTTGTCCCATACAGTCATCTTTCTTCTTAACTATGGATTATTCTCTGTCGTGGGAGGAGGAGCTTCTCCCACGAGCACAGTTCAGACTGGGATCCACCTGGTAGATTCCCCCACACTGGACAGTTTTAAGTCTCAGCTTGACAGGGTGCTGAGCCATTTCATATAAACTATAGTAGTACCTAGAAAGGTTGGACCAGATGATCCTTGAGGTCCCTTCCAACCTGGCATTCTATGATTCTATGAGTCTAAGCAGCTTTTTAGCAGTTTTTAAACTGAAGGAAGCTTCTCAGGTGAGCATTTTTAATCTGAAAAAACCTGGATCCCAGTAAAGCTGATTAGCCTGGAGGAGATGAGATGGGATTTGTTTTGGTGCAAGAGGCAACTGAAGACCTCATTAAAGCCTCTGGGACACAAAGCCTGCCAGTGCTTACATGTCTTGCAAGAGGTCTGGATTTTATGTGCTGTGGATCTGCCATACTCAAGAAAATGAGACTTTGGTTTCTATTTTTTTCTTAATTAAGGTGTTTCTAGGAAAGTCTGTCCCCTAAAAGCGGCCACTTGGTAAAGAAGAAAATAGTATCTAACCAAAAAAAGTTCAATTTAAAATTACTTATTTCAGGAAACAGCAAATATCAGGGAAAAAAATGCATTTTACTCCTTCAGAGGGTAACACTACTGTTTGTTTGGGTTTTTTTAATTCTGCTCTGTTGTGCCACATGTTCAACATGCAGGTCTGACCTTGGGCACTGGCTTAGGTCTCAGTGCTATAAGATTTCCAAGACATGAGGTTACCATAGAGTGATACAAGATAAAGAAAAGTGAAGAAACATGTAACTTAATTTTTGTTTGTTTTTTTCTGAAAAAAAGAAGGCAGCAGAGGTATCTGATGACTCTGCACAAGTTTAAAAAATTGCCAGTACAAGGAAAGACAAAGATCACACTCAGAGCTCAGGGTGTACTTTGTAGCAGGGGGGTTTATTTTTAAGAGAAAGGCAAATCAAACAAAGAAAAACAAGCTCCAGTGCGAGGCTGGTAAACAGACTCATAAATGTGCACATCACTTCCAAAGCAAAGTGGTTGAGGTAAAAAATATTGGGAACACTGAAAACTGATTAGAGGTTGCCCTAGGGGAGGTGGAGCACAAGGGCTGGACAAACCTTGATGGGCTGAGGGACCTGTACTCATTCCCAGAACGACTATACAGTTCTGTCCTAATAAGCCATTCAGTTACACTGCTGAAATTATGGGGTTTCAAGGTCTGAAAGGGGCTATTAGTCTTGTCTCAGTAAACCCAGTAGCAAGTAGATTGAGACACTTGCCTGAAACAAAGTGTTACTTAACACATTACACACAGCACCTTTAAAGAGTTTACTTTGTAAAATGGGGAGAAGGTGGTGGAATTGCAGTCCACACATTTTTCAATTTAATCTTTCTTGTGTTAACTCCCACACCAGTAAAACAACTCTGAAAACGAATCAGCAGTATTACCCCCCAGCATGAGCTATCTACTCACTTAGCAAGGCCGTGCTGCAGGGGCAAGGTTCTCCTTTCTCCTGTATAGTTAAGAAATGCATATTTTTCCTTTCTTTTATACAGAACATAATGCTCTCTGTCCTCACAAGGAGGAAAAAAAAAACAACAACAAAACAAACTAAAAAAAACCCGACCAAACAACAAATAATAATAAAAAAAACAACAGACACCAGCCCAACCAACCAACAAAATAAAAACCCAACCCCAAAAACCCCAAAGAAGTCAGAATTTAAATCTTTAGTAAAAACTGAGGGTATCAGGGACTGTTGAGAGAAGAGACTCTGCGTGTGCATGTGTAGAAGAAGTCCCTTAAGTGCTAAACTAACAATTCCATAGAGTCTTTTAATGCAAGTTCTGGAAAGAAGCTTGGAAAGCAGCTTTATTAAAAGATTTACTATTACCCTATACACAGCACTTACCTGAGCAGAGTCTGGCTGGAAGCTGACTGCAGCCTGCTTCTACAAGCACAGCCTTGCATCAAACCAGAAGTGCAGGAAGAAGAGATGAGTAGACCCAGAGACTCAGTTCTATCTCAGCACTTTGAAATGGTTTATTTTTTGTTTAGAATGGGCTTTCAGCAGCAGATGCAGTTAGTGTGAACACTGTACTGGGTTGAAGTAACCAAGCAAGACATTGTCAGGTTTGGTTGCAGCACGGGTGGCAGCAGGGTGAAGAACTGTAACTGGGACCAGCAAGTGGGGAGTTTTGCATAGCTGACAATTTGCTGTGGACCTGCTTCTTTGCCTCCAGATCCTGCTTTGCTTCTCTTGGTCTGCGAGTTCTTCTCACATCCTTCTTCCCTTGAACAAATCTCAATTTATCCTCCTAATCTTCAAAGGTCTGCAGTTACTTCTGCCCAATCTGTCCTTCTTATCAGTTAGCAGCTAGGTTGACTCCTTCCTTTGCTCTTCAGGAGGCTGTACTCTTTATTTATATCCTCCTCTCCTGCCCCAGGTTCCTTTCTGCCATCTTTCTTCTGTGAGATAAATATAATTTTAAAAGTTTTAAGCCAGTCAACCTGTGTTGACCTCAGCCTCACTGCAAAACCCACTTTGGCTTAAAGCAGCAGCTGCCATGAGAAACCAGCTGAGCTGCTGGTGCATTACCACCAAACCTGTCAACTGGGAACTGAGAGTAAAGTTAATTCATGTTAATGCTTGCCATTACTCTTGTCACCCCAGACCTTTCCATTTTTGCTTGTTAATAATTTCCTTCTCCTGCTATACTTTATCTGAAATCTGAGGCAAGTTCTTGGTGTATGGAGCTAAAATCCACTGTGCAGTGGGATGAGACCTGCCCAACAGGTCTGCATGGCACACAAGGAAGGGAAGGGAACAGTTCTTAGCTGTCACATTCTAGCAGTCTACACGTGAAGGGATTGTAGCCTTTATCCTACCAGGTATCACAGGTTTGTGAAGATGAATATATTTTAGCATGTTTCCTAGTCATGTGGAGGTGGTGTTTGTTTGCCTCACATCCTGATCCTCCACAACCCCTCTGCTGTAGAGCTCATCTGGAAACAAAAGGCAGCTTATTCAGGTTTTGCTTATAAAAAGCTCTTCTTTGAAGAGATGCAAAGAGGCTTTCACAGCTGTTAAAAAAGAAATGCCAGGACACTTAATATACCTTCCTTCCAAATTATCTCTTAGTTGCAGAAGGGCTAGAGTATTTGCACAAGGTTATGGTCTGTTGCATCTGCCTGGGAAACTATGATTTTGTAGTTTCCTTGTGATCCATACATTAAAATATCAAAGACCTCACACTTGTCTCTCTTACTGTTCTTAGTACGTCAGCTTGCTTTTTCTTAATCTTCCCCCTAGCTACCACCCACCTTCCTGCCTGCTGTTCTAACATTGGTCCTTATTAATAGGGACAGTGGATGAGCAGACCTGTGGAGGCAGAGGCTGAATGAGGTCACTCCTGTGGCAATTTGGTCCTGTGTTGGTCTAGGCTGAAGAGCTCTGTGCATGGCCTGCAACAGCCCACGCCTGCAGCCCTCACCCCTTGGTACCAGATGCATGTGAGTTGTGGACCTGCAGGGCACAGATCAAGCCCTACATGCCAGTCTGAGGCAGGGGAGTTTGTGACAGGAAGTGTTGCTGAAGAGCAGCCAGCAAGAGCCATCACCACCTTTCTCAGAACCATGAATGGCCACACTGAGAGCTTCTCCTCACCAGTGCTGCCTGGTTGCCCACCCTGGCTATAAGCAGAGTCTATCAGAAGTGATCATATTGTCTACTGGGTGGAGGTACCTGACATGGTGCTTCTCACACAGTCCCCTTCCTGCCTCTGCCTATTCTGCTAAGCTCACCTCAGTGAGGGAGTTTGATGGAGAAAAGAAACCAGGAGACCTGAGATGAAAAGCTGTGGAAATGGCAGCTCCCTGGGGCTAAGGAAAGCTGAGGGTTTGGGGAAACTGTGATGTTTGTCCTTTTGTAAGGGTGAGGTCATGAGATGGCCACCAAGGGAAGAGCTGGAATAGGTAACGGGTGATCTTAAGAAGTTTTGTACTGTTATCCCATTTGATGGAGCAATAATTCCCAGCTTTGGTGACAAACACATAGATCCTTCTCATTACCAGCACCCTCCAGAGTGCCCACCCAAGCTGGAGTGCACGGTTCTATTGGGGCAGATGTCTCTTTGGGCAGTAGTCAGATGAGAAAGGGAGAAGCCACATTTCCACCAGGCAGTAAGTCAGTGTCAATGTAAAGATCTCCTTAGCTCTGTACAACTGTCTGAATCTCTTGGAACCTGCTTCTTATCCCCTGATGTTTTTTGATTTTTTTTTTTTTGAGAATCTCTACATATCTCTATTTTCCATATATAAATCAAGAATAATTATTTCTTTTTTCCTTCCTTCCTTCCTTCCTTCCTTCCTTCCTTCCTTCCTTCCTTCCTTCCTTCCTTCCTTCCTTCCTTCCTTCCTTCCTTCCTTCCTTCCTTCCTTCCTTCCTTCCTTCCTTCCTTCCTTCCTTCCTTCCTTCCTTCCTTCCTTCCTTCCTTCCTTCCTTCCTTCCTTCCTTCCTTCCTTCCTTCCTTCCTTCCTTCCTTCCTTCCTTCCTTCCTTCCTTCCTTCCTTCCTTCCTTCCTTCCTTCCTTCCTTCCTTCCTTCCTTCCTTCCTTCCTTCCTTCCTTCCTTCCTTCCTTCCTTCCTTCCTTCCTTCCTTCCTTCCTTCCTTCCTTCCTCCCTCCCTCCCTCCCTCCTTCCCTCCCTCCCTCCTTCCTTCATCAACTTGTTAAAGTCTAAGTTGCTGGGAACTGCAGTATTATGGCCATATAGATATTAGAAACCAGACACACACAGATCAATCATATGTGTTTGGGTGAATATGGAATTTACTTTGCCTTTCAGCTACAAATGATGACTACAAGTGCATTAGGAACCTTTAGAAAATTTAATTGGTTTCCATGATATTAAATTTTGTCCTATTATTTTGCCACCATCTCAGAAGCTGAGAGGTGTCAAAAGGAAGGAAGATTACAAAGAGTTGGGTTTCACTGGAGATTCAAGTTTAGAGCCTCAGAGAAGCTTTAGACAGGATAGCATCCTCTATTACTAGAAAGGTCCATCTTTCTTGTCCAACACTAACTACTAACCTCTCTACATAAGTGTCAGTGTCTCCCTAAGCATCAGTCACCCAGTTGGTATTTTCAGGCTCTACAACAGGCACTAGGCAGCAACAAGTTTGCTGTCTTTCCTGCCAATGGTAATGTTTGAAATACATATGTAGGTTTAATATCACTTATTGTGGTAATATTATGGATAATTAAATAAAAAGCTGCATGACTCAGAAACCTCCTCTTCAAGGACCTTGAGTAACTGTAAAAATATGCAATGTCTACATATGAGAAAGAGGCAGTTTCCCTTTCTAACAAAAGGTGCAAACTGCAGCATCTTGTTAATGCAAGTCACTTGACTCATGAGCCACCTCACTAACGTGAAGGGAACAGCTCATAGCAGTACATTTGCTCATATTTTACTTGCTCTGTTTCACACTGTTCAGAAGTTGTTATTGTCTAGTTCTTCAGAATTGTCCATTTTAAACTGCAGTTCTAGCACAGTGTTTAGCTGTGCAAGTCCCAGTTTAACATGCATTTATTATAATGTTAATAGGGACTTACTAGAATTCCAGCTGGTAGAAGACTCAGAGACAACTTATAAGCTACTGCTCACCAAACCCATTGGGAAGGGCATGTTCTGACTCTCCTTCCCTTCTTTGTCTCCACACCTACCTCTTACTATGAAATTTGTGGAAGCTGATAAATTTCACCCTGGATATTCAGTGTTTGCTTCCAAGCAAGCACCGTCGTGTCCTAACTTCAACATTGGCAGAACTGGGCCGTTAGACATTTCACTGATCAATAATCCTACTGGCTATCAAGGTCCAGATAGCTTTTAAAAGAAGGGTGTCCACAACAGAATGATTGGAATCTGAAAACTGAAGAACATGTTCATTTTTTTTGAGATGTATTTGAAAATACAATTCAGCATGTGCTAAATTAATGATCACAGGCACGGGTCAGAAAAAGAATCCACACACCATGTGCCTGTTTCTGCTGTGATGTGTTGGTAATTAGTTTAAATATATCTGTTACATCTGTTGATTTTTGGTTCTACTTTTGAGTAATAATCCAATCTGCATCATTATTTTAAAAACAATCTAGCTCCATACTGCAGCAAAATTTATTATAATACTGTAAATAAATAAAAATTATGATTTTTCAGGACTGTAACAACATAAATGAAGAAGGATGGATAACTCATTTTAACACACACACACATGAAATATTTCAGCTGGCAACCTGCTGGGTTTCTTCATTATATCATAAGCAAACTTTACAATTATGTAACAGCTGTAAATATAGCACTGAAGCAATTTATGGCTAAGTGAGGCTTGACGAAAGCACTGTCTTTCTTAATTATTCAGCTAACAAACTTAGAGAGGCTTTGTTGAACTGTCAGCAGCAAACTTCTGCCCTCCACCGTAATTCTCACTTGTACTGAGCACCCAGTAAAAATGAAGTATGGTTTGAAAAAAGATGAATTTTTCTCCTTTTCCATGATAAACATAATTTGTTACTCTTTGTCATATCTGGCTGCTTTTTTGTTGATAAACAGTGAGCTAAGCATTGTGTCAGAGCCCAGGTGCCCACAGAGACCTTAGATCTGCAGCGTTGTCCCTATTTAGGGCAACTCTCAAGCACCTGGTGTTGTGTAATCACACAGACAGGTGCTTTTCTGAGCTGAAAATAGCTAAATATGTACATATCCAAGTGACTGCCACCTTTTTTACTAGATCAGCTTTGAAAATGTTCCCTTTTGTTCTTTTCTCATAGAAGAACTGTGTTTCTGCAGTGCTAATATATCTATCAGACTCAGGATAATTTCAGACAGGTTTTAATTAAATCTTTCAGGCCCTAATGCAGAATAGGATTTTCCACTCTCTCTGTGCATCTCACATAGTGACTGTCAGGCATTTGCAGGTTGGGCTATTATGTGTTGGATTTGATGTTTAAACCCCAAATGTATCAAAACCCACAATCTAGGAGGACTGTCTTCCCCTGCATGTCCTCCTGCCAAAGGTGAGATCCTCAGAGGTGCAGAAATTAGGCTTCAGTGAAGGAGTCAAAGGGGACACTGCTCTCCCTTGGGGACTGGCTATGACAGAATCCATTTGCCAGGTGTGTCCCCAACAGTCCAAATATTTTGCCTTTTAACAGCAAATTACACCTCTCCTTCTTCCTCAGATAGTCAAAATTATTGGAGTATTCATTGCAAGGACCATTTAAGTGGAGAGAGGCTGGAGCACAAGCCTAACACCTTAAATGGAACTGAACCAAACATTATATGTCTGCCATTAGGTTACTGACCTGCAGGATGTATTTTAAAAGTATAGCAAAATTCTGGCTGATCTCAGTAGTTCAGGATTTAATCTATAAAATCTAAAATGGATTAAAAATGTTTCATTTTAGAAATTGAAGAGCTGTATCATAATAAAGACAAGTTTCTTTCCAAGGAATGAAGAAGGGGAAAAATGAGAAACATATTCAGAACATAGGACAGTAGTGAGAAGCAGAGATCTCTGAGAATAATCTTTAGGTTTTCATAGTCTCTGAGGCTGCTGCAGAACTGCTCTCATGTGACCAAGTGGAAACGCCATCTTCCCTGAAATAGTCTTAAAAAAATATTTGTTTTGAAAATCCATTTCCAGGAATGGGTGGAAGGAAATGGAGCAGAAATGGTGTTTCATCTTAAACCTAAGTAAACAGCTATACTTTAAGAACCAAGTCTAAATATAGAATGTAGTGTGTGATCATGGGTGAATAAAATACTTTTTTTACCTTCACAATAATAGACTAGGTTTTTCTGTAAGCATGCTCATAAGTTTTACTTCTAAAACTATTGAAAATTTTATATGAGCTTGATACTAGAGGGATTCATGTTTCTATTAACATTTCAGGAGCCAAAACTACTTGTTTTCCCAATAGATATTTGATATTCTTGTCTTGGCTGGCTTTGGTGAAATATTTTCCTCCAGTGTTTAAGAATGTAGATCAAGGGAAGAACTACTTTTTTGGTGGATAGAAAGGGGCTTTCATCTAATTTTTATAAATTTAGGACAAAACAAGCATGCAGTCCATCTTACTGCAATCTCAACTGCATACTACTTAGATTGTCAGATTCAGAGAAAAATAAATTACATTCTGACTGATGGATTTATTTTTCCTATAGATCTGAATAATTTAAAAAGAATTCTCATGTTGCAGTTATGCTGTATGGATTTCATGTAATTTTCAAAATTTCATGGTGTGGAAGAACCTTGTTTGATGGGGAGATGGATCACTAGCTCATTAGTTAGGAATGGGTCTGGCCTACTTTGACCCCTGGTGAAATTGCATTGTCACTTCTGGGTGTCTCAAACATGGATCTAACCACGTTATTCTCTCAGTTACAGCATCACTGCTCCCCACTGCTTCATGAAAGCAGAAACAATCTACTTAAAGTATTCTCCCCTGTTGAAGTTTTAATTTTGTTTCTATGTAAATAAGGCATGTGCACGGGCATTAGTGCTACTGTCATTAACTGGGGATAAACCTGGAGCTTTCAGCTCTGAAAATACTAATCCCCACAATTTGAGCAAAAGCAGCAATTCTGTCACATGCTATTAAATAGCAGGCTGCTGTACTCACTGTTACTCACCACAGGGAGGGCAAAGCTGCATGCATTAAACACTGTTTGTAACATTGAATTTGGAGGTGCTCTCAGCCAACGTAGAGCCCTCATTTGGTTGGTTTTAAAGGGTAAGAATCAAGCATGGCATGAAGACAGGTTGCATGTAGCTTGGCTTGCAAGCACCTCTACCTCACTGTTGATTTCTCTGTTGTGCTACAGTCATTAACTACCATAGCTGTGTTATTCAAAACAAAACAGGCTGGAAGCAGCAACTGAGAATGAAATAATTAAAGTCATCTCTGTGTTGCTGAATGTTAAGAGTCTAAGTGTTCCACATACACTGACTGAAAGCCTGTATCTTTTTTTCTGTGTGAAGTAGTTAAAGCTTACTCAAATACTGCAAATGTGCCTCAAATGATCCAGCTAGAGACACTATGTGCTCCAGTGGGGGATGTAAAAAAACCATTTTTTTCTCAAGTTTCAAAGTGATGAAATCTTGATTTCAAGGGAAGGTTGTCTTTAAATGCCTGACAAGTAACTAATTGCATTGATATTCTGTCAGAGCCTTTTACTGCTGAAGATACAGAGGTAAAACAAATAAATCCCTACACTAAGGAGCAATACTGTTAATACTGTATACAATGTTTGCAAGGTCAACTCCATACTCTCTGCAATCAGGTCTGTTTATAACTCTTGTGTACAAAACCTGAACCTGCTGTCGATGCTCCTGTGCTAACAGCAGATACTATCACCACGAAATCAAAATAATAAATTTGCAGCAAGCATTCTTCAAAGGGAGACCTGTCTTCTTCAGGGTTAACTCCAGAGAGAAGGAAAGTGGTGTCAGCGTGGAGGCAAACATTAAAACACACACTGGAGAAGCTTTGAAGAACTCTTGCATTCTGGGAGGGGAAAAGTCCAGAAGTCCCACTGCTTTTTCCATCATTCTTCTCTGTCCAAAGAATTCCCATTTCTCTAGCTTTCTGCACCCTTTGTTGTATTGTTCTATGCCTAAACTGGAAGAATCCCTTACTGTAATTTTTCAGGATCTCTCTCCCTCTTCTTTCCTTTTCAAGCTACGTGAAGGGGGAAAGATTGAAGTGATGAATGAGTGGACCCCTGTTAAGTGCTGGATAACTGTATTTTACCCACACAGACATGTTCTCTCAGTGAATGTAGAGATTAAAACATGTGTACAGCTCTGTTTAGCTGACCCAACACTCATTCATTACTTTCCCCATCACCCTGGAGGAGGGTGAATGATGTTCCCACCCTTAGAGATGTTCATTCCAAGGGAAGGGAACACTACAACAGGGTTTAGGGTCCACAATGACTCAAGAAGGCAGCCAGCCCTTCTGCTGGGGCACCAATGAGCAGGTTATGGGAATCAGCCTTGAGCCCTTAACTCTCCTGATCATGTTTTCAAATCAAGGAGAGAATAACTAAATGAGGCAGTGAGCAGATGTTTAGGCTGTGGCTGCTTGGTTTAAAAAAGAAAAAGATGTTTGCTTCTGTTGATGTTGCTAAGGTTGAGTTGTTTCGTTCTTTTCTTTGAGATAAAATAAAAGCTGTTTGGAAATGCTACCCCAGACTTGCGGTGGCACCCACGGGTCTGCTGAGGGGTAGTCACAACCAGCTACCTGTAACACCTTAACTGGTTAGGGAAAAATGGGCAAGACTATCAGCCTCTGCTGTATGGAGGAACTCAGTGTACACCTTGCCAGTCTTCTTGTCTCATTAAATTAAACTAAATTAAATCAAATCACCTCTGAGGTCTAGACAGTAGAAAGTGCACAACAGAGATCTGTCTATGCTTTAAATTCTGCATGAAGTGCAGATAAGAGGAGTGTGCATTTGCAGCTCAGTTTCATTGATGTGTGAGCTAGTATTCATGTCAGGTTTTCTTTTAAGGATACTTGAATGACTCTATTTTTAGATTTTACTGTGATCTTACTTCAGCAGATATTGCATGCATAATGTATCATCAGCAACCAAAATCTAATCATAGCGTAAATCAGCCAAAAGATGCTAGAAGAAATCAAAGTCTAAATCGCTTTGCTTGGAGACTTGAGTAAATGGATTCTGCTTTTTAATTTCTAAATTCAGAGAGGCTCTATGGAGGATGCTCCCCAGATGTGTAGCTGATTGGGGAATGTGTGTTGCAAGGCCTCTCAGGTTAAATCCCAAACAAGAAACATTGCATTTCAATCTGAAAGCAACTTTTACCTTTATAGCTTTTGCTTCAGATAAATCTAGGACCAGAATAATACAGATAAAGTACAGCTCCTGATTGATGGCAGGAAACCACTTGCTGATCATTCACAAATGCCAAACGAAGTAGGAAAAACCTGGAAAGTCCTCTCAGGGCAGTGCCTCATGACTCAGCAAGGAAATGCTTCATAGGCACAGGTGGCTCAAATACTTCCAGTTTCATTTCCAGCAGCAAAGAGTAATTACCTGGGGCTGTGTCCTGTTACCAATGTGTTAAGGAAATAGAATTAAAATCAGACACCTTACAGAACAGCAAGAGCACTGAAAGGGAATTAACAGACCTGGTTTTCAGATGAGAAGGCTTTTTTACTCGTTGCTGGTTTCTTAATGGGCAATTCATTTAATCTAGCTCAACAGCTTTAAAAAGTGGGTCAAATATGTTATCTGGGGGGACGGGTTTGGGGGAGGGAGAGTGTATTCCTTTTCCTTGCACATTACATGGATGTGACAGCACCAGCCAATTCAGCTAGATAAGGCTTGACTGTGCCAGCAGATGTCTGCTCCTTGTTTCAGCCTCTCTGGGCAGCAGAGGCAGGAGCAGCTCATGACATGCTCTGTGCAGGGACACCCTGGGCTTGAAAGGAAACACTCAGGGATTAGGGTAACTCTTGCTGCCTAAACAGGCACTCTAGGTTGGATGGATGAGCCAGTTTAGCTAGCAGGTCAGCAGCTGGACCTCTCCATCTTAATGGGACAATCGAGTAAAGGTATCATTTAATCCAAGGGCCATAACTGTGAAAGCAGGAATATTTTTTCCTGACCTCAGTGGCTTTTCTTCACACAGTGTTTTACATTTCACAGGGAAAAGCTTTCTCCTCCACAACCTCTGCAATCTGGAAAAGTCTTTTGTATTTCTCTGGTTCACGGTTCCATCACATTTCATCTTCAAGTTCTCTCGTTCCTTTGATTAGGCCTTTTATTTCTCTTTCCCCTGGGTTATCCATCTCTGTTTCCATAGTATATAATTGAGCTTCTGAATATTCATTATTAGTCCCTAGTGTCACATAAAGATCTCCAGAGCATGATAAAACCCTCTTTGGGTATGTTTTGGTTAGATTAGAGCCAAAAAACTAAATGGAGCTGTGAGATGCAATACCTCCCATTAGTTTAAAAAGAATTGGAGAGGGAACGTTTATCCTTTCATAAGGGAAAGGAGGGAAGGAAAGAGAGTTGGAGAGGGAGAAGGAAGGAGAGAAAAGGAAGAAAGCAGCCAGGCAGCTAGCAAGAAGGGGAACACAAATTACCATGCTGTGAAATCCCTTCTGTCCTAACACTATAGTGTTTACAAAGGGTTTTGCATCACTGCCTGGTAATGCTGTCACAACATACAGGTTTTCAAAGCATCAGGGGTAAAAAATTTGAGCAACTAACTTTTCAGTCAGTCGAGCAGACCTGCCAGACACAAGTGCCCCTTTGCAAGAAGAGGAGTCATAGTGCTAGCAGGACTTCAGACAGCCCAGCTGTTAATGTGTGATTATCTGTGCCTTGGCAAAACATCAGGGTAGTATTTCCCTAGTTAGAGGTATAATTTAGTGCCTTGGGGATCCCAGGGCATGAACCTGTAGCAAGGCAAGGCTGTGTGCAGCCTGCTAACCTGCCTCTTTGAGCCCCGTACCAGCAGGCTGATTTCCCCAGGCTGGGTACAGAGGCACTGGGGAGAGTGTCATTCCCAAAGGGCAGTTCAGAGCATCTGGAGGTCCCATCCTCAGCACCAACTGCTTGATTCATCCTTGATGAATTGCCCATCTGATATTGCAGATTAACAGCTAAACAAACAGATCAGGAAAACATGTACATTTGGAAAACCAAACCCATCTCTTTTTCTCTTAATAAACTTCTGGATTTGTCAGGCAAATGCTACCCCTGGCTGTAGTAAATATTCCTAATATTCTCATTTAGAAGGATTTCAGTTTGACCCTTTTATCCTTTGCACTATATAAAATACTTGTCCGTGACTGTGGTCAGGACACTAACCTAGATCTATGAAACTAACCTAGATTTATGTCCAGGGATATAATGGGTATTTAAAAGCATGAACAGGAGAGAATGAAAGGCTCCAGCGTTTCTAGGAGGGTAGAAAGGCATATTCCTGAGTGGGATACAGCTGGACCAAAGTTCCTTCAAGTAAAGCTGAAACTAATCTTTCTCTCCACTCTCTATGGGTAGTGCTTACTCCACAGCAACATTCTGATGTCTTTGCCCAGGCCCTTTGCCCCAGTACAGGCCATTTACCCCATCAGGGACCTGTGCAGTCAGCCAGTGTGTTGCATGTGCTACAGTTATGCTAAACTCACCATGAGGGTTTGCAAACAGTTTCTCACATTTGTATACACAAAGAACCTTTGCACTTACAAATGCAGCCATGCAGTATTTACATCCTGGGGGGCAGTGATGGGATGTGTTCCCATGATCATCCCTCTCTGTACATGTCCAAAGTGATTTCCCACACTTCAAAGCTGCCAGTACTGCTGTAAAATAAATGAAGTTCAGGACACATTGTCAGTTAAAAAAACAGAGTTGTGTTATAAAAGTCATATTAATTGCAAAACAGTGTCTTACATATTATGATCTGCCTGTAGGACATTTCATTTGCTGCCTTAAGGAGATTTCAGAAACAATATATTTTAATGAGTAGATGTAATGACTTGAAGTCAGAAGAAGATAGTGTCTGAAAATTCTACTTTTAATGGGGAATGTGAGATAATATTCGGGAACTATCAAATATCTATTGTTCATGAAATGTTTTTTTTACAAAACGAATGCAAAACATTTCCTTGGTTAATGTTGTGTTAATGGAAAATGTAAATCCTGGCTCAAGAAAGACACTGTCATTCTTATATTTTGAACTTCAAAGGGAAATATTTTTCACTCAGGTTCTTCATCATGTATGTTTAGAAAAAGTCAAATATGTTAAATTATTGAATGTCAAGAACAACTCTCCTGACAGGATCCGTGGGCTGGTGCCACTTGGCTTAAGCACCTTTCATCCATTTCATCATGGGTTATACTGGGTCTGGTCTCAATACAAAGCTCATGGCAGAACGAATGTCATTATTGTAATGAGATTATTATGAAATTATTTTTTCAAGTATATGATTTCTACAAGGTGAGCAAATGTACTGCTGAGCTTTCAAAAGACTGTAAGCAGAAAAGCCAAGATGGCAGGGAAAGATCTGCAAAAGAGCAATATAATGGACCACAAAAAGCACTGAGGAGATGGAAATGAAACTATAAAACCACCTACCTAAATGGGAGATACCCCAGTAATCAGTTACCAAGCCCAGGGGACATGTTTTTTTACAACAGGGACCTTCTCCAGGCTGAGGCAGCAGAGCGAGGTAACCAGGAAGCAGAAAGAGGCTTTCCCAAAGAAAGTCTGAAAACATTCATGTATTTCACATATTCTGAGGCACCCTTTTGGATGTAACTATGTCTCTCCAAATCTTCTGTAGCAACTCTAATGAAAGAAGCCTCTTAAGGAAATAAAAGTTAAATGCATAAAACTGCATGATAAAAGAATCCATTATGACTGTGCTACTATTTGTTTACTCTTTCACCTGTCCTTTTGCTGATCAAAACTGGAGGTGCCCAGAGTTAGACATCTAGCCAGCCTGTAAGGAAACAAGCACAGAATTTCATAAAAGGGCTGTAGCTTTCTCTTTCTGTACAGGACCAGGCATCACTATTTGGTGGAATGAAAACCAAATTGGAAAAAAACCTGGGTTTTTTTCAATTTTCATTATAAACATTTTGCACAGACTAAATAACATGTTACAGAAGGAATCAAGGAAAGTACTTGAGTTAATTGTGTACAAAGTGGCTGGGAATCATAGAATTATAGAATGGTTTGAGTTGGAAGAGACCTTAAAGATCATCTAGTTCCAACCCCCCTGCATGGGCAGGGACACCTCCCACTAGACCAGGTTGCTCAGAGCCCCATCCAACCTGCCCTTGAACACTTCCAGGGAGGGGACATCCATAACTTCCCTGGGCAACTTGTTCAGTGTCTCACCACCCGCATGCTAAAGAATTTCCTCTAATGTCTAACCTAAATCTCCCCTCTTCCAGTTTCAATCCATTACCCCTTGTCCTCTCACTACAAGCCTTTGTAAAAAGCCCCTCCCCAGCTTTCCTGTAGCCCCTTCAGGTACTGGAAGGCTGCTGTGAGGTCCCTTGGAACCTTCTCTTCTCCAGGCTGAACAACCCCAACACTCTCAGCCTATCCTCATAGGAGAGGTGTTCCAGCCCTTGGATTATCTTCATGGCCCTTCTCTGGACCTTCTCCATGATTTCCATGTCCTTCTTATGTTGGGGTCTCCAGAACTGGACACAGCACTTCAGGTGGGGTTTCATAAGAGCTGAGTAAAGGGGGAGAATCAGCTCCCTTGCCCTGCTGGCCACGCTTCTTTTGAAGCAGCCCAGGGCACAGTTGGCTTTCTAGGCCACAAGCACACATTGCTGGCTCATGTTGAGCTTCTTGTCCACCATCACCCCCATGTCCTTCTCCTCAAGGCTGTTTTCAATCCATTATCCACCCAGCCTGTATTTATGCTTGGGATTGCCCCAACCCTTGCAGGACCTTGCACTTGGCCATGTGGAACTTCATGCAGTTTGCACTAGCCCACTTCTCAAGCCTGTCGAGATCCCTCTGGATGGTCTCCCTTCCCTCCAGCATATTGACCTCACCACACAGTTTGGTATCATCTGGGAACAGGAGTCAGGATTCCTTCCTAACCTCTCAGGAAACCACTTTTCATGCTGAAGTATTTACCACTGTTTCTGAACTGATTCCAATTAATTTATTTCCATTAAAAAATTGATTGGTTTGGTCTTTATTTCCAAGTAATCCATGTTAAATTTAAGCTGTCAGACAAAAAGACTACTGATTCAAAAGAAAAAAAGTTGAGATATCCAGAGAAAATTAAACATTACATGAAGAATCACCATGATTCTCTTTAAAAGATAATTCAAATCTGGGTGGTTTTTTAATCTATGCATTAGTAATCACAAGAGAGAGACCATTATGAAAAAATATTTAAGGTATTGGTCATAGGCTGGATGATCTTAAAGGTCTTTGCCAGCCTTGGTGATTCTGTGATTCTGTGATTCTGTATTACAGAAACAAACAATAAAAGGACAAAAATCCCAGGTCCCGAGATTTACGAATTGGAATGGCTAACAGCCATCAAATCTCTGAACAAGTTATAATTAACTTAATTTTTCTGCCCACAGGAAAATAAATAAAGGTTATATCGAACTATTACACATAACCAGTTATGAAGGAATGTGTTGTGCACATGTATGGTAATTGCTTAAATATTGCCATAAATAATTAAAAAAAATAAGAATAATTTAAAAGGATCCAGGAAAGACACAGACCCCCTCAAACAATTTGGTCAGGGGAGGGTGGTTTTGTTACTTTGTCTGCTTTTGCTGCACACAGCTGGACCTGGTCAATATTTATTCCTCCGTGACAAATCCCCAAATGCGCAGCAGCCGGTGCTGGTGTTCCAGAAGGTGGCATTGTGGAGCTGGATAGGAGCTTCCCTGGGGGTCTAAGGAAAAAGAGCAATCTGCAACTCTGGCAAAATTTGCACATTTTCTGAGCCATACAACATGGTGCAGCCGTGAAGCAGGTCAGGAAGGTATGGAAAATTTTAGAAAAGTCATAGAAACTCAAGCTCCAGTGATCTGTCATCATTAAAAGGCATGCAATCGCTGATATAATTAGCAAAGTGTGAAAGTGCAAGTCCCAACGTTCCAGGCCTGTTCCAGTTTGGATAATTAAAGTCTGCGTAGCCAAAACCCCTCTCCTGATTAAGTGGACATCATCTGTGTGCCACCCTTTTCTTGGCCTCCTTTAGTACACTTGCTTTCCAGGTTTTCTGCTCTGTTTGCATCTCTTTGTTTTGAATTTCTTTCCCCACACCTGTGTTAGCTTGAGTCTTTTTCCAAGCCGAGTTTCATTTTGTTATTTTCAGCTCAGCTTTGAATGAGTTAGATTATGCTCGTGCTGTAGAGCGTTGCCAGTTTTGTCATACCATCTGTTTCAAAAATTAGAAAAGAAGTTGATTCCTTTAAAGGGATGAAATAACTGTACTTTGCTCTGGGAGTTTTCTTCATGGGTTATGTTTTTGTCCACTTGTTGATAGTCTGTCCTTTACAGCACAGTAATTTAAATGCTGTTATGTTCTCTGCCATTATGCATCCCTGAAAGCTTCATTTTGCCCAAGACTTTATACAAACCAATTGATTTTGCACTTCCAAACAAAAAAGCCTTTACAGGTTTTCTAAAAACTCAAGCACTAATGAAGAGCAGCATGTTTTACAAGATGATAAGTAGGTGGCTCCTCTAGTTACATTTAAGGTCATATCGATTTCTGTATTATTGCCTGACACAATCAAGGGAAATAATTTTAGTAATCCTCTTCAGAAATACTTGTCATTTTCACTTACACTGAACTTTCTCAGGTTTCTTTTTTGCATTCAATTGCTTTTGCCTTCAATAAATTAGATCCGTGGGATTTCTGAGGAGTCAGTGAGCATGTGCTGATCTACCCCCACGACACACAAATGGGAAGTGCACTGAAAAGGGCCAGAGTGAGAAACGAGGAGCACAAGAGCCTGGTTAAAATGTGGCTACGGGAGTCAGTGAGATTTGTTTCCCCTGTGTGCACATCTGAGCATGAACTTGTTACACATCAGTTACACTCCATCTTCCTGCTTATCTCTGGAAACTGTCAGTAAAGGTGAGTGCATAGATTTCTTTTTGCTAAGGCAATGAGTTGCAATAAACATAATACCATTAAAAATATACTTCCTAATGATACAGTCCTATGTCTGTCTGTGAGTTAGGTGGTTTTATTAAAAAAATGAATTCATTCATTTCAGAGTTTTCTAGTGATTGATTTGGACCTGCTTTGTTCAGAGGCTGGCATGTTCCACACCTGAGGGAGGCCAAGGGAGATAGTAGAGCAGACAGAATACTTCATGGCATGGGTCTTTCAGCAAGAGCCATCTGGAAATTTTCAAGTTTATAGATAAACAGAAAAAAACACATTCATTTTTTTTCCCTGAGATTGAGGAAGAGTACAACACTGGCAGGAGACTAAAAAGGAGCTGAAGACTTCAGCAGTTGTGGGAAGTTCACATAGCAACTGTTGACAGATTTCTCTATTTCAAGCCCAGCTGCAAGCTGCTATTGATGGGGAACATCACAGGTCTTGTAGTTCTCACTCCCTGCTAACTAGGTTTATCAGCAGCATTTTAAGTTTTCTTCCTTCAGTTGACTTTTGTCTTCTGCTGGAATTGCTGGAGCTGTTCTGGAAAAATGGAAGATGGTTGTAATTTAAGTATAGAAACAAGTACTAGAGCAGAATGGGAGAACAGCTAGAAATGAGTAAGAAATAAGGCGGTGGAACACTAGAACAGGTTGCCTAGAGAGGTGGTGGAGGCCCCATCCCTGGAGACATTCAAGGCTTGATGGGGCTCTGAGCAATCTATTCTGGTTGGAGATGTCCATGCTTATTGTAGGGGGGTTGGGTGACCTTTAAGGTTCCTTCCAACCCAAGACATTCTATGATTCTAAGTAGGGGTCTGTGCTGCCTCTCAAGAGCACAGAAGGTGTCTGTGGGGAGCTACCCCACAAAACACTCCCAGTGAGCACTGCCTCAGCCCAGCCCCTTTGGACACCCATGCAGTTCTCTGTTCTCTGGAAATGGGCAGCAGAAGAAAAGTCACTACACAATTCTTACTTGCATTCCACCTCTTTGCTTTATACAAAAAAAAATATGAAGAATAAAGTTATGGGCATGGAGCCATTTTAAAAGAGTCAAGCAAACAGACAGGGATAAAAACAGCAAGACATCATCTTTGTAAATCACTGTTCTTGTATTTGTTTCAAAGGATAAGATGGAAAAAACAGGATTAGAAGATAATCATGTCTATTAGGATTAGACTACTGCCTCAGTTCAAGAAACAGTTGTATAGATTGGATAATTTTCAATAAAATGCTCATTCTTCTTTCAGCTGATCTCATCTCCTAGGCCCTGAAGTCTTCTCTTCTTTCATAGGCAAACTTCTTGTTTCTGTGGGAGTTTTGGTTGCATAAGGACTGCACATGTTCACATGATTCGAGTCACTTTTAATTTTTTATACTCCTCTTTGAGATTAATTATTTATGTGCACTTTTTAAAAACTTTCAAGTTTGGTGTTACTGTTAATGCATCTTTTCTTACTCAAATCTTTTTCATAGTGCATTGTTATGCAGCTCAATTCAATGAATAACAAAGATACATTTTTTCATTCTAATTAGCCGTCACATTTTTTCAGTAGCCTACAAAATAAAAATGACAACATGATTTATTTTTCTGAGACAATGACCAAAAGTTTGGTCCCTCTGTTTACCTTTAAAGCATAAATCAGCCTGTGGCACTTCATTATGTTATCTGCACAAGACTGCAACAGGATGGATAACATGCAAAGAATTTTGAATTCCTGCTGCGTCATGTTTTGGTAATAGAATAAAATTATAATTATATCACAGATTTCATGCTAACTAAAAGCATGCATTTATGTTTTCCCCATGGCAGGCTCTTTACTGGCAGAAAATATTCTTGTATTCTGTTCCTTAAATGAAAATCAGTATAGAATTCAGTACTCAAAAAGCCCCCTGTTGCCAGTAGGGCTTTCTCAGAAATACAATGTTATTATCAGGATCTAGTCAGCCAGCAGGCTGAGTAGTTTAAGCATCAGGTCCTCAAAGGTCTGAGTTCATGTTTCTTCGTAAAAGAAATGAGGCATACATGAATCCATTTTCTTCTGAATCTGAACATTTTGGATTATTTACAGATACTGCCTCATCACTCTTTGGTTTGGGTTTTTTTAATGTTTTTGTTTCGAATTTGGCTGACTAATTTGAATGTGTGTGAGAGTAGTAAATTGCCTGAAAATACCTATTTATGCCAGTCAGTCTGTGATGATACCTGTTAGTCTTTGCTGCTGAAAGAGAACCAGTCCTTGACAAAATTACACAGAAATATACAATAATTACAGGAGATCCTCACGTAATCTCTATAAGCTTCTAACTGTTTCTCAGCTTTTTAGGTTATTTATATTTAGAGGTGCTTGAATTGCCATGGATCCATATCTGTGTTTTTTTCTTCTACTTTTTAGATGCTTCCAAACTTTAAGGGTTCTCCAACAAAGGCTCCTATTTTTTGAGATAAGTTTTTACTCCTTTGATGTCTGTGGAGGAAAAGTTCATCCCAAAAGAAGGATTAATTTTTATACAAAAATAGTGAAATTAAAGAAGAAAAAACACATAAAAATAAAGTGGGTTAACCATCAGGATGACTGCTTATATAAAAAATACAGTTCCATACAAGGCTGACACCGTAATACTTTTTGGTGGTAGCAGATCAAATTTAAGGGATTCTTACCCATGCTACATCCATCTCCTTGTTAAAGCACCCAAATGTGTGTTCCTACTTCTCATTGGAGGAACTGTTTCAGTTGCCCAATCCTAGTTTCATTTAAGATGCTGTGCTGATTTTGGGACAGAGTTTCAGTTCGTATGGTGCTCTGTTCTGGATTTGTGATCAACACAGTGTTGATAACACAGGGATGTTTTAGTTATTCCTGCACTGTGCTTACACAGCATCAAGACCTTTTCTGCTTCTCACACTGCTGGGGGTGGGCAAGAAGTTGGGAGGGGACACATCTGGGACAGCTGACTCCAACTGACAAGAGACACCCCATCCCATTTGACATTGTGCTCAGCAAGAAAAGCTGTGGGGAATAGGGAAGAAGCAGGAGGCTGTTTGGAGTTACATATTTTGTCTTCCCAAGTAACCATTACATGTGATGGAGCCCTGCTGTCCTGGAGATGGCTGAACACCAGCATGATGATGTGAAGTAGAGGATGAATTCCTTGTTTTGCTTTGCTTACACACGTATCTTCTGCTTTACCTATTAAACTGCCTTTACTTCAACTCATGAGTCTTGTCACTTTTTCTCTATGTGGGGCTTAGTTTCTGGCCATGGTTAAACCACAACAGATGTCCTGACACACCTGGAGTATTCACTGGAGTACTCAGTGGAGTACTTCTGGGATGTTGGTAAGTGGAGGGTCTTCAGCAGGCAGTTTGCCCAAAGTGCCTAACCTGAGGGCTTTAAATAGCAACACTTTGCAGGACTTGTTTGAGCAGATTGATCCTACAGCCCTCAGGGATGGCCTAATAATTGTACTTTTACAGACGCTTAACATCAAAATACTCTGTTACACGTCCCAAAAGGGGGCGGGGAGGAGGGAGGAGAGGAGCTCCGCAATGATCACGTTGCAGAAAGCAATCCCATCGAGAGGTGGTGCTCTATGTTCATTTTAGAGTTCGGTTTTATCTATGCTCGGTGCTGGTTAGGAAAGCGGAGTGGGAAGCAAGTGCTACCCATCCTCAACAAGGTTGTTACAATCAAACCACTGACTTCTTTACAAAAGCATTCCAATACTTTTTGCCCTACTGCTACCAGCAGAATCCATATCCACTCTCAATGAGAGATTTGTGCAGTGTAAGTGTGTATCAGCTGATTTTCACCTGTGCTTCACATCAGTTGTGGTTATACATCCAAGGTGACCTCTGAACCCTTCTTTTTAGTTGAAGTGCTTTACAGTTTTAGTGGCAGGTGTTTTTACTGTCAGTGATGCAAAAACTGAACCTCTGTTATTAAAAAAAAATTCCATAAGCACCTGGGCTCGGTTAAGCATTACAGGTAGCTGTTCTGCTACAAAACTTACAGATACAAGGTTGGTCTTTGGGGCTTGAGTCACTACATTACACAGGAAAACTTAAAGTTATTTATAAAACATAGTGAATATGTCATTCATCCTTGTTTGAATCAATGTCTTGCGTGTGATACTGAGCAGTAGATCTGCTTCTGTCTTATTTTGCTGAAGACAGGCTCCTAGGACTGCAAAAGCAGTATGTAGTCTAGCAAGATCAGAAAGAACTGGGACCTACAGCCTGGTCACCCTCACCTCAATCCCTGGGAAAGTGATGGAGCAAATTATCCCCCAAACCATCTGTAGACATATAAAGGACAAGACGGTGATTTGGAATAGTCAGCCCATATGGATTTATGAAAAGGAAATTGTGCCTGACCAACCCGATAGCTGTCTATGACAAAATGACTAGCATGGTGGAGAAGGTGAAAGAAGTGGATACTGTTTGTCTTGCTTGACTTCAGCAATGCTTTGGATTTCTCTTTGTTGACAAGCCAATGAAATACTGACTAGATAATGTACAGCAAGGTGGAATGAAAACTAGCTGAACTGCTGGGTTCAGTGTTGTCATCAGCAGCATGAAGTCTACCTGAAAGCAAGTCACCAGGCATGTACCCAAAGGGCCAGCAGAGTTTAACACCTCTATTGATGATCTGGATGGCAGGACAGAAAGCACCCTCAGAAAATGTGCAGATGATGCAAAACCGGAGGGGTGGCTGATACACCAGATATGTGTACTGCTACTCAGAGGGACTTCAACAGGCTACTGAAACAGGCTGATGGGAACCTCATGAAGAAAGGGAAACAGAAAATCCTGCACCTGGGGAGAAGCAAACCCATGCACCACTACAGGCTGAGCACCAGCTGGCTGGGAAGTGGCTTTGTAAGAAATTGTCCTGGTTTGAGCCAGGATTAAGCTAGTTTTTCTTTTACTGATTTTTTTTCCTTCAGTAAGCTCCCTTTTAACTAGCAGCAAGTGTTCCAGCTAGTGGGCTGATAACACTGGAATGTTTATGTTTCTGCTGAGACCCCAGGGTCGCTTCTTAGCTCTGCCACTACAGAGGCTACCAGGGCAGGAGAATTGTATCTGTGACCCCCCAGTAGGGGGGCTGGACTAGACAGACAGCAGAACTGACCAAAGGGATTCCATTCCATAGATCTACGTAAGCTCTGAGGAAGGTCAGAGATCACAGAAGACAACTTCCTTCCTGCTTCTTCTTCCCTTCTCTTCCGTCCATGGCCGGCATCCGGGGAGGACTCCATCCATCCATCACCATCAACCCCAGGCTCAGCCCTGACCCTCATAACTCTCCCCACAGCCCCTGTCTGCTCTGCCTTATCTCCTGCCTGTGGGCTGAGACATTTCAGGACTGCTCACAGCTAAGGAGAGTGCCAGGGCATTTGCTGGGGGTGGGGGGAGGCAAGAGGCTTTTGCACATTCCTGAACATACTTGTATATAATTGTACATATAATTAAAGCTGCCTAATTTAGTTTTCAGTCCAGCAAAGTCTCTCTCCTAATTCTCTCTCTCCTTCCCTACCTGTGTGGGAGGGGGAGGGGATCGAGAGCATTGTTGTCTCTGGTCTAATCGCCGATCCTGAGTCAAACTGTGACAGAAATGCCCTGGAGATCCTGGTGAACACCAAGTTGACCATGACCCAGAAATCAAACACCATGGCAAATAAATCCAACAGCCTCCTGGGCTGCATTATGAAGAGGGTTGCTGAGGTTGGTTGAGGGATGTGATCCTCCTCCTCTTCTGCTCAGCCCTCGCGAGATCCATCTGAAGGCCTGGGTCCAGTTCTCAACCATTCAGACAGGAGAGGCACTAAAGTGAGTCCAGCAAAGGGTCACAATCATGATTAAGGGACTGGAGCACATCATATGAGAAGAGGCTGAGAGTGCAGGGGCTGTTCATCCTGGAGCAGAAAAGGATCAGGAGGATGTTATCAATGCATATAAATATCTGATGGATGGAGAAAAGGCAGAGCCAGACTCTTCTCATTGCTGTCTAGTGACAACACAAGAAGCAATGGACACAAATTGAAATTAGAGGAAGCTTTCTATTTAAACATAATAAAACTTTTTCACTGTGAGATTGGTCAAACTGTGTTTCTCCGGGAAACCTGTTTCACAGTTTTCCAGAGAAATTGTGAAGTCTCACTCCTTGGAAATATTCAAAACCTCAATGAATACAGTCCTAAACAATGTGCTATAGTTGACTCTGCTTTCAGAAAGAAGGTTGGATTAGATGATCTCAAGAGGGCCCTTCCAACCTCAATGATTCTGTGATTTCGAGACTATAAAGTTGTTTGTCTATCTTCCTGTACCAGTTAGGATCTATTCCAGTGACTCATTCTCTATAGAGTCTCTTTTATTACAAAATACTCAGAGCATGAAGATGTCAGCTACAAAACAACTGTTTCTGGTGTGTAACACAGAAGTTATTTCACCTGTTCTCAACAGCAAGACATGAATCTCTTAGAAAAAATTAATAAATGCGATTTATTCAGATAAACTCTCTCCCACTTAAATCCTTTTACTTATTTTATGAAACTCACTGGAACTCCTGTCTGTTTCTTCTTATTATTTTCAGAAGTTAATACAGTCAAAAGCAGCATGTGCAGCATGTGCTTTTCTGTTTCACAACCAAAGTTTCAGCCCTCTGGATGATGCTCTTTTTCATACTCATGGCAGATTACTGAGAGGTGTATTTTCCTTTTTAGGTATTACAACCTGTGGTGGGTTGACCTAGACTGGCTGTCAGATTCCCACTCAGCAGCACTCCCACTCCATCCTCTCAGCAGGACATCACTCGCTAGTTACCACTGCGGGCAAAGCAGACAGAAAATTAATTGTATTTATTGCTAATAGAAATAAAGCTGGATGGTGAGAAACAAAGACAAAAACAGAAACACCTTGCCAGAGGGTAGGAAGAGGCTGCAGGAGAGACCTGGACAGGCTGGATGGATGGGCTGAGGCCAATGGCATGAAATTCAACAAGACCAAGTGCAGGGTCCTGCACTTTGGCCACAATAACCCCAGGCAGCACTACAGGCTGGGGGAAGAGTGGCTGGAGAGCAGCCTGGCAGAGAGGGACCTGGGAGTGCTGGTGGACAGCTGGTTGAACATGAGCCAGCAGTGTGCCCAGGTGGCCCGGAAGGCCAATGGCATCCTGGCTTGGATCAGGAATAGTGTGGCCAGCAGGAGTAGGGATGTGATTCTCCCCCTGTACACAGCACTGGTGAGGCCTCACCTCGAGCACTGTGTGCAGTTCTGGGCCCCTCACTTCAATAAGGACGTTGAGGTGCTGGAGTGGGTCCAGAGGAGAGCAACAAGGCTGGTGAAAGGACTAGAGGGGAAGTCTTCTAGGGAGAGGTTGAGGATGTTGGGGTTGTTTAGCCTGGAGAAAAGAAGACTCAGGGGGGACCTCATCACTCTCTTCAGCTACCTGAAGGGAGGTAGTAGTCAGGTGGGGGCTGGGCTCTTCTCCCAGGCAACCAGTGACAGGACAAGAGGGCATAGACTGAAGTTGCTCCAAGGGAGGTTTAGGTTGGATATTAGGAAGCACTTCCTCACGGAGAGGGTGGTTAGACATTGGAATAGACTTCCCAGGGAAGTGGTGGAGGCACCGTCCCTGGATGTGTTCAAGGCAAGGCTGGATGTGGCACTTAGTGCCATGGTCTAGATGGTGTGGTGGTGTTGGTCATAGGCTGGACTTGATGATCTTAAAGGTCTTTTCCAGCCTTGGTGATTCTGTGATTCTGTGTGATTCTGTGATTCTCCCACCCCAACTTTTCCCCATTCCTAGCATCTCCTCTTCCCTGCCGGCTCCTCTCCCCCCCAGGGGCGCAGGGCTGGGACGGGGGCTGCGGTCAGTCCATCCCAGCCCCTCTCGGCCGCTCCTCCCTCCTCACACCTCTCCCTGCTCCAGCACGGGCCCTTCCCCGGGCTGCAGTCCTTCAGGGACAACCTGCTCCCGCCTGGGCTCTCCAGGGCCGCAGCTCCTGCAGGAAAGATCCCCCTGCTGCGGCCTGGGGCCCTCCCTGTGCACTGGCATTAAAGCCTGTTAGAGCTGCCGCAATTACTGTCTGAAGTCTTCTATGTATCAAGATAAATGTTCAGGACCAAATTCTAAGAAGCAAAATTCCTTCACTTGTGTGGTGGGCTGACCTTGGTTGGCTGCCAGATGCCCACCCAGCCGCTCTCTCACTCCTCTGTTCTCTTGAGGGGAACTGAATTCTGGTTGCAAAAGGAGTACAGCAAATCAGAAAATCAGAATTCAACTGAAGTGGGGAGGAGTGGGCCTCCAAGAACTATGGTTTTACAAGAAATATGAAACTAGAAATAATGTAATGTAAAATTACATTGTGGTGAAAAGCAGGCTGTGCACCAAGTGCTGTGACTTTAGACAACTCGTGGTATTTTATTTGTGTGGCAAAGACCCAACTACTGGATTTTAGAAATAAAGCTTCATATAAGAAGCCAAGTCTCTGATTGCCATGGATAACAGCTTCAAGTAAGACACGATCATTGAATTGTCGAATGGTTTGGGTTGAAAGGGATCTTTAAAGGTCATCTAGTGTAACCTTAAGTCTCAAACATCTGAAGAAAAGAAGAAAAAAAAATTTATTGGTTTTATTGCTTAAATCTTACAATAGTTAAGACAACTCCATGGTGTGGGTGAAGCATAGAGAGAAGTGGAGCAGATTAATATATTTGTAGTGCTTGGGTTGCTGATACTATGTGCTCTGTAACAGACCAAGATAGCAGGTGGGAGGATGGCCAGTTTGCAATATTAACAGAACATCTTGCTCCAGTACAAATGGTTTCCATCAGTGGAAAGGAATGTTCTTTATAAAGGATGTAACCATTATTGATCTCAATTAAAATATGGGGTACAGGAGAACAGATGAAGTGCCCTGCCCCTAAGCACATAATGGGGCAAGGGTAGAGTCTGAGTCCCTGCTTATGGAGAATGCATTTATTTATGACAAGAGTAGTTTACACAGACTATATTTTTCAGCCAGCGAAAAAGTTTAACAGGAAAGGTAAATTTTTAACAAAATGTTCTGCTAGAAACTGTATTAATAAATTTATTAATCAGAAATGGAGAATGTATAAAAATATTTCTGCAATCTGACTATGTAAGATACATTGCAAAGTAATTTGGGAGCTAGGCATCAGTGTCTCAGCATATCCCTAGAGATCCTGAAGTTAATAGCTATCTTTATAACTGAATTATATTCTGAATCTTAGCAATGGCAAGGGACGTTGCATATGAACTGAGCTGTATTGTTATTCTAGTGAGACACTGTCTTGCTAAAGGAAGAAAAGAACTGGGTCAGCCCTACCAAAGGCAGAATCTGTGTCAGGGAGAGGGCTCGTGTTACCCCTTAGTCATTTTTGAAAGTTGAGTTTTCTCCCTTATGGGCAAAACACTGTGGATTCATTCTGTGAAGTGCATATATTCAAGACCAGCAAGTCTGTCTTTCTTTTTGCCTCCCAGTTCTTAATGTCCCTCACAGCTTGTGAGCACAGTCTCCCCTGTCCCTAACTCCCCTCAAATGGCAGTCCCTGAAGGGTGAAAGAAGTAGGATGGAAGATGGCCTTGCAGATTCTCTGGTTCCTGAAACCTGCTGATGGAGATAAAGAAAGGCTTTTGCAAGATCAGTAGAAGTGGCTGATAAAAGAATTGTACCCATGTTCCCTTCATCCTTCATGTTCCTCTCACCCCAGCTTCCTCTTATTTTGGCTGTCTCCAGGACAGAAGTTACCAGAATAAGGGACTCTTCTGCAGTGCTATGACACTCCATGTAACAGTGAACTGTGAGTTAGTGTATTATAAATGAGGAATTGTGTACCACTTATCATCTGTATTCAAATGTCTCATTCACTCCAGCAGATGTAACAATAGGGCTATAACAGTTTAATTGACACACATACAGTTCTATAATAGAGCATTTGTTAGCACATCCCTCACTACGCTGCATCAGCTTGAACCTTAAGGGGACTTCTTACATTACGAAAACTATGTAATGGGTGGCCCTTTTGAGCTATTCTTCATTTTCAAAGTCACAATATAGCAGCCTGGTGACAGTATAGAATCATAGAATCATAGAATCATCCTGGTTGGAAAGGACCTTGAAGATCATAAAGTCCAACCATAACCTAAATCCACCTACCATAACCTAATCTACCTGTTCAGTGCTTAAATCATGTCCCTAACCACCACATCTATATTTCTTTTAAACACTTCCAGGGATGGTGACTTCACCACCTCCCTGGGCAGCCTGTTCCACTGTCCAACCACTCTTTAGGTAAATAAACTCTTTCTAATATCTAGTCTAAACCTCCCCTGGTGCAACTTCTGGCCATTCCCTCTCATCTTGTTATTATTCACTTGAGAGGACTAGACTGACACCCACACTGGAAATCGACCATCACATCAACTAAACAATGTGAGTGTTCAGCTGAGCTTCTCATTTCTTGTAGCAGTCTCTTCATCTGTTGGGTGTCCTCCCTCACCAAGGCATGGGATGAGAATGTAGGTTACCTTTCCAGACTGCCATCACAACAGGGGACATATCTGGGAGGAGATGCTGGGGCTAAGAATATTGAGAGAGCACTACTGAGAAATTATTCATAGTCCTGAAGTTCTCTACCAGCCTTTCTTGTCTCCTTGTCCCTGTCATAGCTTCACCCAGTTACAGTTTAGTTACTGATATAATGATAATTTATTCTCAGAATTAGAGAAAGCACCTTTTCAAGCTATTCTGATCAGAAATTTTATCTCTCAAGCATCTCAAAGACAAGGAGAGGTGTAGGAAATATTCTTCAAGCTCACATCAGACATGTAATCACATAAATCCATTCCTAAAGAATACTATGGGAGAATAAAAGCAAGCTCATATGAAGAAAAATCCAGACATTTCCACCTAGTTTGGAGAGCTGTTTTGAAATTCCCTAACACAAGCCTGAGATGCTGAAGATGAGATGCTGATGGAGTGCTTCTGTTTGTCTTCTTTGAGAAGAAATAAAATTAAGGATGAAGTCAAGATAAGTGTCAAACAACAGCTGGTGTTTTTTTTTCTTGGTTTCATCTTGCTTCAAATACAGGTTGCTGCCTCTCATTATTCTGACTTGTGAGCAAAGTTGCTTCTTGTCACCATCCGTAAAAACTTTCCTCCATTTATTTTTATCCTTCATTTTGCTTTAAGAAGCTTAGCCTTATGCAAGAGAGCAAAAAGATAATCTGCTGCAAGCCAAATGGAAAGGTATAATTTTATGGACCACTTCTCTGTGGAATGGGACTGATGAGGCAGGAAGCAGTAAGTCTCTTGCTCAGGTACGGCACCACAGCTGGAAGAGAGGTTTATACAGACCAGTTCCTCTAAAAAGGTCAAGTAAGGAGATGAAGACTTTCCTTCAAGATGGCTTTGATTATGTGACAGCAATGCTTTCTACCTACCCTTTGAAGAGTGTACAAGAATACAGGGAATACTGAAATATCTTCTGAGCCAAAATTAAGTAGATGCAACATGAAAGTGAACAAGTAACGGTATCAGAAGTTTGTAATCAATGGCAAGCATCTGTCTGAAGGTAGCAGAGATGCAGGATGGGTTAGTCTTTGGCATTTTATGCAATACTGAAAAAAATGTACAGATTTTATAAACAAAAAAGTTTGTCTAATGTTGCCATTAAACATTTTACTGTTAATACAATAAAAACCGGTTTCACACACTTGCCTTTCACTTAACAATCAGGTACACAAGTACCAGTCATAAACTAAGGATTGTTCTCTCTACAACTTTTGTATATAGAAAGAGAGTCATGTCAAAACTGTAGGAAGAGAACACACAAGACCACAGTCTGCCTGTGTGGCACTGGAGCATGTTTAGATTCCCTGAGAGAAGTTAGATCAGACATTCAAAGCAATGAATTATTTGAGAACTTTCCAAAATTAGTTCCTGCATTTGGAGGTCATAGTATTGCCAGTGTAAAATCATACTGAAGATGGCTTAAACTGTAAATGCTGCCTTAATATATGTGGTGGGTTATGCAGATCAACTATAAGCAGTAATGACCAACAACTTGATCCTATGCCCACAGAGGCTACACCTGGACTGATTTATTTGCAAGTGTACCTATAGTCAGGAGGACTTCTGAAGATGGTCAGAAAATTATTGAAACACGTCTGAATTACACCATGGCACAGTACTTTTTGGTTCTAGCCATAAGTTTCTCTCCAGTACACATCTTGATAGTTGTAGTTTGTTTTAAATTACAATATAATTAAAATTATATATTAATATAATTATATATATGATATATATTATATAATTAAATAAAATTTAACATAACCAAAGCAAATTTTGATACTAGACCTAAGTGAAAAACCTTTTGTATTAGCAATTTTCTCTTCTTACACTAAAATATAGATAACAAGACCCACTAACCATAACAAGAAAAGCCAGATGAGTGCAAGACAGAACTTCCATTCTGCCAAGCCTGTGAAATCAGCTTTTTCATTTTCAAAAACCATCAGGAGATAGTACTGTCATCCACTGTTAAGTCATATGGGTACAACAAATGATGGAATTATTTTCTAATTGCAAAGTGAATGTCACCACAGTTTCTGGAGAAGCTATCCTGAGACACAGAAAAGGAGGGAAAGAATGAAGGAGGGATAGAGGTGAATCTGACAGATCTGTCTGCCAAACTGATCTGAAGTTCTGTAGTTTGGATTAATATCTGTAAAAGCAAAACAAATGAAAAATCAGATGCATCTCACTTTGGCTTTATTACCCACAGTCACTAACAGAGTGATTATGTGGTAAATTAGAATCCCATTCCTGTATCTTCATGCTACAGAAGCATTTTAAACAGGCCTTTTCATAACATTAGAAAGATTTTAATAAGGTCCTAAAGAAGAACCTTTAGCTTCAGACATCTTGTATTTTTCTTCACAGACTTTTCCCACATTGTCTATGTGGTATTAAAGTCTATTTTGTCTGGAACCACACATGTTAATGATGCACACAAAACACTGCACACCTGTAGCAAACATTCAGCACACAGATTTACCAGTTAGACACCATTTTCATCAGCCAATTCAATCCAATTATCTGAACAATAAAACCCTTTTAGTGGCAGTAAATAGATGACTGCTATTAGACTAACCTAGTTATCCTTCCATAAATTAAGAGTAGAAAACCTACATGATATTGCAATAGTTACATCAGGATATACCACTTCTAGCAGTCCTTTGAGATAAAAGTAGAGATTTTCACTTACTTGGTTCCTTTCTTCCAAAGATTCAAAACGTTAAATATAGATTAAAAACTATACTTGAAAAAAATTTTCTACATTCATAACCCATTCATGTGACAAGCAAGGAATGGTGCTTCTAGTTGCTACACCTGTGTGCTTTCCTCTCCATATACTAGCAGGTTGCAAACAATCCTCTGTAAAGAAAGCTATGAGTTGTTCCTCTTTTTCTGTTCTCCATTCAAAACCACCATAATAACTTCTAAACAAGGCAGCAAAAGATTCAGATATTTTAGGAGCATGATGCAACTACCTTTTACTCACTGACCCATTTACAATTTAAATAACTATATAGCCGTGTGCAAGACACCCTAGAAATGATAGGAAGGCAAGTAGTTGGCAAGAGATTCTTGCAGAGTTCATATTTGTAAAATCTGTCCAGCTACTTTGGATAGAATCATAGAATCATAGAATCATCAAGCTTGGAAAAGACCTTCAAGATCATCAAGTCCAACAGTCCACCCTACAACCCCTAACGACTAAACCATCTCCTGAAACACCACGTCTACCTGTTTTTTTAACACCTCCAGGGACGGTGTCCCTACCACCTCCCTGGGCAGCCTCTTCCAATGCCTCACTGCTCTTTCTGTGAACAAATTTTTCCTAATAACCAATCTGAACCTTCCCTGGTGCAACTTGACCCCATTTCCTCTAGTCCTATCACTGGTCACTAGGGAGAAGAGGCCAACACCCACCTCACTACAACCTCCTCTCAGGTAGTTGTAGAGAGCAATGAGGTCTCTCCTCAGCCTCCTCTTCTCCAGCCTGAACAGCCCCAGCTCCCTCAGCCTCTCCTCATAAGACCTGTTCTCCAGACCCCTAATCAGCCTAGTTGCCCTTCTCTGCACCCTCTCCAGCACCTCAATGTCCTTCCTACCCTACAGTGCCCAAAACTGCACACAGTGCTTGAGGTGTGGCCTCACCAAGGCTGAAAAGAGGGGCAGGATCACCTCCCTGGTCCTGCTGGTCACACTATTCCTGATGCAGGCCAGGATGAAAAGGCATTAAATATGGTACTCACATTTTATGCATGAGTATTACTGATATTGTGTAGCATTTTTGCATCTTTTTTTGTGATTCATGAATGAAAGGCCATGAAGAAAATGAATTATTTCATCTTGGAAAACTCAACAAGAAAGAGAAATTAGCAAAACTAAGGCCTGTGCTTAGTCCTGTTCACATTTATGCTGCAGCGACTTGTGAATGAAATCATTGTCCTGCCAAAGTCAAAGGAATATCTTTCAGCAGCATCATGATTTCTTCCTATTTACAGTCTCAGATTATGGGAAGAGCATTCCCAACACTATGATGTAACGGATTAAAAAAATTAACTGTTATTACTGCTGCAGGAGTTGGGAATTGGGCACAGCAATTACTTTCATCAATGACTTTATTATTTTAACTGAACGAGAAGGTTTTTCTTCTTTATTTCTTCAATACTATGAGGATTTGACTTTAGAAGATGAAAAATACATACAAGCTCTCTTCCTTCAGGAGCTCTGAAGTGGAAACTAGTTCAAGTACTGCAAAATAAAACTTTTATTCCTCAGAAACAACAACTTGTTATTCCTGAAATGAAAGTCAGTTCTTCTGCAGGCCATTTCAAAAAAATAAAGCAAATAACTCTTTCATGCTTTCTTTAGAAGGACATTCATAAAGCCAGCAAAAAATAGAAGCAATTGGAATACATAAGCAATTTAGAGATGCTTGTTTAATCTCAGTAATTACCTATTCAGTAGAGACATGATTGGTTAGAAAGCGCTATAGATACTTTTCTATTTAAAACTTTAAAGAGTTTCCTCAGAAATGCTAAACACAGAATAAATGTCATATTGGTTCTTCTGTCAAAATCATAATGACATAAAGGACAGAATATGGTAAAGCAACAGATAATGTTTTCTACATAGCAGTCACAGTAGAAGAACAGCTCTGAGCTAAATTTTGTCCATGAAAATCTATACAATCTTGCTTATTTCAGTGAACTTCCATAGGCAAGGTGACATCAGATACCAACACTGTCAGGAATTATAAAATAAAAAATGGCATTTCTTGAATTGGTTTTAGAAGTCAGCAGTGTTGAAAAGCTGCATTTTTACATGGCATTCCCCTTACATTTTCTGTGTGTTTGGGGTTTTTTTTTTAGTCAGATTACGTGCTACTTAAATACATCTTCACTCCTTCTCTTTATCATTGGGTATCCCAATTAGACTGAAAAGTCAGATGAATTTGAGAAACCCACCTGCTCCCAGACAGCAGAGATAATGTTCAGGGGATTAAGAAGTATGTGTCAGGACATGGCACTTGGCTGTGCAAGTTATAGATCACTTCAGCAAAAAATTAATAAATCCCAGTGCCTAAAGAAAAATAATATGAATGATAGACAGCATCAGTAACTTAGCTTTGGAAATGCTGGCCTTACTGTCTGCCACCGTTTTGATCAGTTCTGGCCCTAAGGAATTTTGTCTTCAGTGTGACAACTCCTGTGAGTCCTTAATGAATCACAGAATCATAGAATATGCTGAGTTGGAAGGAGCCCATCAGGATCATCGAGTCCAATTCCTGTCCCTGTGTAGGGCACCCCTAGAATCACACCATGTGCCTGAGAGCATCATCCAAATGCTTCTTGAACTCAGGCAGGTTTGGTGCTGTGACCACTTCCCTGGGGAGCTTGTTCCAGTGCTCAGCCACCCGCTGGGTGAAAAACCTTTTCCTGATATCCAACCTAAACCTCCCCTGATTCAGCTTCCTGCCATTTCCCTGAGTCCTGTCACTGGTCACAGGAGTGAAGAGATCAGTACCTGCCCTATCTCTTCCCCTCGTGAGGAAGCCACAGACTGCAATGAGGTCACCCCTCAGCCTCCTCTTCTCTGAGCTGAATAATCCAAGTGGCCTCAGCTGCTCCTCGTAAGTCATCCCTTCCAGACCCTTCACCATTCTCGTGGCTCTCCTTTGGATGCTCAGGACTGGCTGGAACACTTGGGAGCAAATCTGAAACTCGTTTCAGATTTTGACAGTCACAGATGTCACGTCAGGGCGTGACCTCTTCCCAAGCTGCTGAATCCAACACAAACTAGAGAAAGCGACAGCTTTATCACAGTTTTGTGTTTATGAACTTGGAGATTGGCATAACTAAATGTGTGAAAAAGGGAAAGGGAAAAGGAAAGGGAAAGGGAAAGGGAAAGGGAAAGGGAAAGGGAAAGGGAAAGGGAAAGGGAAAGGGAAAGGGAAAGGGAAAGGGAAAGGGAAGAAAGGAAATGAGAAGAAATAGGGAAGGGAAGAGGAAACGGAAGGGGAGGGAAAGGGAGAGAAACAGAGGGGAGGGCAGGGGAGGGGAGGGAAGAGAAGGAGAAGGAGAAGGAGAAGGAGAAGGAGAAGGAGAAGGAGAAGGAGAAGGAGAAGGAGAAGGAGAAGGAGAAGGAGAAGGAGAAGGAGAAGGAGAAGGAGAAGGAGAAGGAAGAGGGAAAATTATGTTGAAGTTGGGAAATACTCTTTAATGTATGTCTTTGGTAGCAGCTTTTATTATTTTTTTCAGCTCTGCAGGCAAAATTCAGCTTGGCAGTGGCAATAAGGGTGGCAAATGAGTAAGAGGAAAGCTGGCAGGAGATGATTGAAGAAAAGCATGAGAAATAGGTGCAGGGGCTGGGAAGACCCTATGGTTTAGGGGCTGGCTCTGAGGCAAGGAGATGAATTTGGATGGACTTTTGGTGAGGGATACTGAGTGATGCCTATATGGGTCTGGAAGACTCAGAGATAGAGAAGGGCACTGGGTCTTTGCCTCCATCTACCCCTCTCCTATCCCACCATCTCCCATAGGCTGTCTCCCTCCTCATGCTTTAGTTCTCCTGGACTATGGAACTCCCCACCTCTCCCCTAACACACAAACCCAATCTTGCTCTTAGCAACTACTTATATTTTTTCACTTTTTTTCAGGAATGGAGCAACAACTTTCACTTGTCACAGAATCACAGAATCCTAGGGGTTGGAAGGGACCTTGAAAGATCATCCAGTCCAACCCTGGGCCAGAGCAGGGTAACCTAGAGTACATCACACAGGAATGTGTCCAGGTGGGTTTTCAATGTCTTCAGAGAAGGAGACTCCACAACCTCTCTGGGCAGCCTGTTCCAGTGCTCTGTCACTCTCACAGTAAAGAAGTTTTTTCTCACATTTACATGGAACCTCCTATGCTCCAGTTTGCACCCATTGCCCCTTGTCCTATCACTGGACGTCACTGAAAAAAGCCTGGCTCCATCATCCTGACACTCCCCCTGAACGTATTTATAAACATTGATGAGGTCGCCCCTCAGTCTCCTCTTCTCCAAGCTAAAGAGGCCCAGCTCCCTCAGCCTTTCCTCATAAGGGAGATGTTCCACTCCCTTAATCATCTTTGTGGCTCTGTGCTGGACTCTTTCAAGCAGATCCCTGTCCTTCTTGAACTGAGGGGCCCAGAACTGGACACAATACTCCAGATGCGGCCTCACCAATGCAGAATAGAGGGGGAGGAGAACCTCTCTTGACCTACTAACCACACCCTTTCTAATGCACCCCAGGATGCCATTGGCCTTCTTGGCCACAAGGGCACATTGCTGGCTCATGGTCATCCTCCTGTCCACCAGGACTCCCAGGTCCCTTTCTCCTACACTGCTCTCCAGCAGGTCAGCTCCCAACCTGTACTGGTACATGGGCTTGTTCTTTCCCAGATGCAAGACTCTACACTCGCCCTTGTTGTATTTCATTAAGTTTCTACCTGCCCAACTCTCCAGCCCTCCTAGGCTCCACCTATGTTGCTGCAGAGGGATTAAGAATGGAAAAGATGGACTTTAGACCTTGGAGACAGGACTAGAGTGGGAAATCACTGGAGCTACTGGAAGTGAGTGGGTAGGTATTGGCAATGACTTGCTTCTGCAAGGGGCCATTTTGTATAGCCAGTAGCAACAGCCCTTCTAGACAAATACTCCAGAAAAAAAACAACTTTTCTGCTTTCCAAACTCTGTATCCCAGACCTTAATCTCTCTGTGCCTCAGTTCAAATGAGGTAAAAGTGTCTTAGCTACTAATCTAAAAAAAGTGCTGTGTAAAGCAAATGAACACGTTACTTTTTGTGAGGAACTCAAGTAAGTATCGATGAGCACTAAGGCAAAGTCCACAAGGAAATTAAGTTTCACAAGCAAAATCTGAAGAGGTAAGAAATGCTCCACTGGGACACACATTGAACAGTGATGAGCAAACAAATTAAAGAATAGTTCCTCATTTGGTAAAGACTAATTAGTATGTACCGAAAATGTGGTAGAAGTCCAAGTGGAAGCAAATGCATATGATCAGGTATCTGCAGTGCAAAACTCCGTGCTGGAATCTGAGGGAGCAAACAAAGTAGGCTCATGCCACCTCCTGGCATTTCTTAAACAGAGCTTGGTGATTTATTATGTATTTCCCATATTGTAGCTATGCAGAAAAATGCAAATTTGATGTATGTGCCAAATAACTGTGACTGGAAAAAAGAGAGAAAAAAATTGCATCTATATTGTTATTTTGAAAATTAAATCTACTGGGGGTTTTTTTCCCTAGAGCTTTCTTTCAAAATTGACATAAAAAGAAAGACAGGGTTAAAACAGTATAAACCTGCTGAACAAAATGTTCTGCATTTACCTGCAGTCGAGAGAAGGGAATCTGTTTTTTAAAAGAAATGAAATCATGTGACTCAACTCATGAGTTAGCTACCTCTAATCCCAGTGTATCTGCAGTTAACCAGTACTTCTTAGAATGATTAGTTAACAGCAGAGGGGCAGTGGGATTGCTGTGCCTTAGAGGCTGTTCCTAGCACAGGAATGAAGAAGAGGGAATGGCCTCAAGCTGCACCAGGAGAGATTTAGACTTGACATTAGGAAGAACTTTTTCACTGAAAGGATTGTCAGGCATTGGAACATGTGGCCCAGGGAGGTGGCTGAGTCACCATCCCTGGATGTGTTTAAAAGTCATCTGGATGTGGCACTTGGGTATATGGCTTAGTGCTGGACTTGGTAGAGTAGGATTAATGGTTGGACACAATAATCTGGTCTTTTCCAACCTGAGTGATTATATGATTCTGTGAAAGGAGATGTTGTAGTGAGCATAGATGACCCTTTGCATTTCAACCAAGAATGAATGATTCCCAGGCTCCTGCCTCTTAATGATGTGATTCTGTGATTCTAATGCCACTCTGTGTTTCCTAATGCCACTGACTCCTCCTCATAGTCTCGGTCTCCTCTTTGTAACTACACTTCAGGCTTTTTATCCCAGACCAGGTCTTCTTGCCAAACTGATACTGCTTCCTGGAACAGGATAAAGAAAACTGAGAAATGTTTTGGGGTAGAAAGGAATGAATCTCTTAATTAGTTTTGATCCTAGGATCCTAAAATAGATAATATTTTACCTCCCTTGCATTTCCTATTACAACATAACAGCTTTTCATATTGTAATTATATGCTGATTTTCCCTAATCATATTCCTGCCTAATTTTTTTGTTTATTTTCCATATTTGCTTGGAAGTCTTTTTAACATCCAAAACCAGTAGACCAATTGGCATGAAGTCAGCACAACTCAATTAATTTCAGATTAATCCTGCCAGTTCACACAAGCTGAGAATCTGGCCCACTGTGATAGGAAATGAAGTCTTTTTTTTTTTCACAGCGGAGGGTCTCACCCATAGGCCTTTTGGAAACTTACTTGGTTATTTTAATGGATGTGAAAAGTCTTTCTCCACAAGTTATTAAGAGGAAAAACATAAATATATTTTTCTATGCTCAGCAGAACTAAGTGAAACCTGATTTACCATAGGTTTGCATTGCATATACCTGTGTCTCCTCCACTGCAATAATCCCAGCTCCTCTCTTATTTTCACCATGACCTCATTCATTCTCTAATATTTTTCCCTCACTACCATCTGGGAAGAAGGAAGTACAAGTCAAGCCTGGAAGTACAAGTCAGGCCTGGCTTGGTGGTGTATCCTGTGCTGATTTTTCTTGGTTGTATCTTCAGCTCATATGCACATCCTGCCTGGGCAGCATGAAAAACTGTTGAGTTCCTGCGATGCTTTTTTCTCTCAGTGAAGTAACTGATCAGTTTGCTTTTGCCCAACATGGATTTTCATAAAACCTCCAGAACTGTTTTACCTGTGAGACTTCTGCTGGTGTCTATCTGTGGCTGAAACTGGCCTGTTGGTTCCCAAGTTGTTACAGACTGACCAGTGTGATCACAAAAGCCTTAGAAACCAAGAAAAAAACAAAAACAAATTGCATGGAACATAATGTGTATTATTTGTTATCAGCACTTTAAATCACAGGAAATAAATACCCTTTGCAGCAAAACTGGAGCACATTCCTTCATTTCTATAGGGTTTTAATCAGTTCTCAAAAAAAAATCCAGCTGAGACTGAATATGGAAGAGAATAATTAGATGCTTTTTTTGGATGTTATGGTAATCAAAAATGTTGACATTACTCTCATTTATATAGCAGAGGGAAGAGAACACTTCAGGTGAAGATATGCAGAATACACTGAGGTACATCAGGAGCTCAGTGGAATGGATTGGGAGCTTGACTAATACCTGATGTCCTTGATTTGGAATATGAAAAACTGGTGTGATAACTGAGACCCATTCACAAAACCAGCTCTCTGTACAGACACTGCTTCAGGAAATCTGAGTTTCACACACAGTATTTGAGACATCACCTCACCACCCACTCTGCACTGGTGGAAGTTCTGTGCTTCACTTCCCTTCTGCCCCAGCTGGACAAGTAAGTTACACTTACACAGATCTCCTTTCAATACAGTATAATAAACCCATTTACTTCATAGAAACATTGCCAACCCTAAAAATAAATTCAAATTGCTACAATCTGCCAGAAAAATTAACAACTCAAGACACTCCTGATGCCAGACGAAAAGATTAAAAGTATGCAGTAGAATAAGAATGTTGCCTTGTCTGTTTGCATAAACTTGTTGTAAAGTCTCTTTAACTTTAGGACAATTAATGACAAGAATAAAGCATCTGTGAATCATAAACTATTATTTATTATCAAATACATATATGTGTATATACAAAGCATATGAAAACTTTTCTTGCATGCTTGAAAATCTGTAATATTGACGTCTTTCATTTTGAGGTGAAATTTATTCTCCAAGTATATATTCATAGTTTTGAAAAGTATTTTTGGATTTTGGATGCAATTTTAAGATTCTTGCTTTGAGACATCTGCAGGATGCTAACTTTTCTGACAGTGGCTGGTCAGCACTTTCTCAGAATTTCTAAAAAGATGTAATCATTCTAAACTTTTTGCTGTCTCCCTGACAGCTGTCTTCCTAGTGAGCTTAGCTGTCACTGAGAACTCTTGCTTGAGAAGACATTGGGAAAAAAAAAAATCTCTACCAGGAACTACTGGATGGCTTGTGGGGCTGAACTGACATAAGCTCTCTGCTCTGCTTTCAGGGCTGGTTAATATTGTCCGTTTGCATCCACTTGCCTCCTGCCAAAATGAACAATGACAAAGTACATGTCTTAACACAGGCCCCAAGGATCTGATCTCTGCAGTCTAACTACACTTGGTAGAAACATCCTCTATCATCAACTATGCTTGGATGTTCATAAAATATTGTAATTACCACTCATTTATAGAATCGACCATATATATGAGGTTGGGAAAACATGCCACCAAACCAGTATTATCAAAATGATATTTAATTGGCAAGTGATTATAAAGATATTTCTATAAAATGCCTCTGAATGGTTTTCTTTACTGGTTGCTGAGCAAGCCATGGAGCTTTCCTTGGAGCTTTCCTATGAAAAGCACTGTCTTCTCACTATTGAAGGCCAAAACTAATTGCTATAATGTATTTTTACAACGTGGTGGTGAGCAGCTGTGGATCACTAAGCAGTCCAGCCTTTACTTGTTTCTGTTGATGAGTACCGTGCACTTCCTTATCTATTTTTCTCTACCTACAACATTTTAAACTTAGCTGTATCTTTCTAACACAAGTATAAAAGTAACATGTAAGCTTCAACCATTCTTGCATTATACTGTATTGGGGTATATTCATTATCTTGGTATTTTTTACACTTTTTTTTTCTTTTTTTTTTTGGAACTCCTTGAAAAGAGGTCCTGTCTTAGACCATCTAAAGCTAACTAATTGTTCCTGTTACCCTTGTGAACCTCCACTAGCACTTCAAACTAAGGTACTTTTTGCTGCTTGCTGCAGACGCTGAACATTTGATGGTACTTTTATGTGAATTAGTAATCTAATTAGAAAATAAAACTGCTGCTACCAAATTACTAATGCAATTTACTTTTTATTATTGGACACAGAACAGGACATTTCTGTCTCACACTGGAGATACTTCTAGAGTGAAAGCTCTAAAAGCTGTGCCTAGGTAATGATTTGCATTAAAAAAAAAAAAAAGTCAGATCACATGGGACACAGAGTTTTGTGCATGTGTGAATCAACACATGTATGAACTGTTGCTCCAGAAGATTTAGAAGATGTTCAAGCAAAACTGGCCAGTCCACTTAGATGGGCTTGGGATGAGGGGAAGTAAAACTAGACAGTCTGGCTGCATATCAGCCGTGCAGCAATTTCGTATGTGTGCAATTCAATGTTTTCTTGATCTTACTGGGTAGGTTTTTTTGTCACCTAGATGGGGTCAAAGGATCAGGTCCATCTTTCATTGAGAATAAATGAAAAATTGGTGTTGGACAGAAAGGTGGCTGGATACTCTTCTGATGTACTCACTGAAAGAAAAAATTCTTGTATTTCACAACTAAATTTGCTACCCATTCCATAACACATAAGGAAGCTCAAAGACATCAACACATACATATTCATAGACTACAGCTGTTTGCTCTGTTTTGAAATTGAATTAGGAAAATAGTTGTTTTAAACAACAGCACTACAATTATGCTAAGGGCTGTACTGACTTTCATTGAATATTAGATACCACATGTTTTATGTAATAATGTCTTAAAAGAGGCCTGCTTTAAAGCATAGCAGCTGTCTTCAAACAAACCTCAAACCCAACACTGTATTTATTCTAGGATTTGAGCTTTGCAGATCTATTCCATATTCACAGATGTTTGTAACACAATAATAATGGGGGAAAACATTAAAAACCCTCAGGGAATAAGAGGTATTCTTTACAGATGCAGGAGCTGTACTGTAAGACAACTGAAACTTTGGTTTTAAACTGTTTTAGTGTTTTTCAAACTGAGAGAAGAATAGAGAAATCGGGATGTTACTCACAGTGTTACATTTTAAATCTGTGAGCAGTGGCTGATTGAACACCAACCTGGCTTGCTGATTATCTTGTTCAGACAACTGGTAAGAACTAGTAGCTGCACTATTAGGCCAGCATTTTCTCAAAACCATGGCAGGAAAAGTACACCAGAGCCTGCACACCCTTATGCACAGCTGATCGAAAAATGGGACAAATAGCTTGAATGAAACACTTAAACAGAGAGCAGGCTGTCTATAGCCCATGGTTGGAAGAATGATCTTTGAGCTAAAGCTACATCTGACATGAGTTGAGTCAAGACCATGATAACTCACTTGTATTTTTGGCTGCTGAAAAATGTATTAAAACTTTCCTCTAGGTTTCAGAAAAGAACTAGGAGGATTATCATCACCAGCTTTATAAAAGGACAAATGCTGCTATACAGAGTGTCTGTGCTGACAACTGTTGGGTGAAACAATAAACTGCACTCTAATCCCAACAGGTTATGCTTCATAGGCAGTGACTTAATATGTGTATCTATGGAAGGCAGCCTGTTCACTTTTTGTTATTACTTTCATTATGTTTGGCCCCAAGAGTTCAAAACCATAAGCTGTACTTCAGAAAACATACAAACAAAGAAGAAGGACTTTAGTTTGCTCTTCTGACTCCCTCAGTTGCACCCACATGTGATAGTCTTGTCAATTTTCCCAAATTAACATGTTTTGGATACTGCTGAAAGATGCGAGGAACGGAGACATCTCACCTCCCTAGTTTTGCATGTTTTAGGGATTATTTTCAAGAAACACAGAAACATTGTTTCTACTATTGGTGAAAGGAAAGTAGCTGCAAAATGCATAAGAAAATGAAATGCTAGTTATTTCAATTGGCACAGCTAATTGAGAGGGCTTTAAACTAGGCTCGAAGAGGGAAGGGGGTAAAACCAGGCTCACTAGAGATGAGCTAAGAGCAGCCTTCAGTCTGCTGTCTCAGTTGAGGTGGGAGATGGTGACACATGTGGCAACAAAAACACAAGGCTCACTAACAGGTTAGTAACCATGGAAGTGGCTGAGAATGGTCAGACAGCAATTAGGACTGTCCCCAAAGTGGTGGCAGGATCGTTAGCCCAGCTGAAGTGCATCTACACCAATGCACACAGCATGGGCAACAAACAGGAGGTGCTGGAGGCCACTGTGCAGCAAAACTATGACATAGTTGCCATCACAGAAACCTGGTGGGACGATTCACACAACCGGAGTGCTGCAATCAATGGCTACCAACTCTTCAGAAGGGACAGGCGAGGAAGAAGAGGCGGTGGGATGGCCTTCTATATTAGAGAGACATGAATGCCTAAAAATCAATGAAAGTGATGATAGGGTTGAGTCCCTATGGATAAGAATCAAGGGGAAGGTCAACAAGGGTCATATAGTGGTTGGAGTCTGTTACAGACCACCCAACCAGGAGGAGGAGCTGGATGAAATATTCTATAAGCAGTTGGGAAAGGTTTCACAATTGCTACCGCTTGTTCTCTTGGGGGAATTCAACTTCCCAGATGTCTGCTGGAAATAAAATACAGCAAAGAAAGAACAGTCCTGGAGGTTCCTGGAGTGCATGGAAGATAACTTCCTAACGCAGCTGGTGAGGGAGCCAACCAGGGAGGGTACCCTTCTGGACTTGCTGCTCGTGAACAGAGGAGGACTTGTGGGGGAAGTAACAGTTGGAGGAAGTCTAGGGCATAGTGACCATGAACTTACAGAGTTTTCAGTTCTTGGAGAAGTAAGGAGGGGGGTCAGTAAAACTACCACCTTGGACTTCCAGAGGGCAGACTTTGATCTGTTCAGGAGACTGACAAAGTCCCTTGGGAGTCTGTCATGAAGGGTAAAGTAGTCCAGGAAGTCTGGACATGCTTCAAGGAAGTATTAAAGGCCCAGGAGCAGGCTGTGCCCATGTGCTGAAAGACAAGACATTGGGGAAGAAGAGAGGCCTGGCTGAATAGAAAGATTTGGCTGGAGATCAGGAAGAAAAGGAGAGTTTATGGCCTCTGGAAGAGAGGACAGGCCTCTCATGAGGAATACAGAGATGTAGTAAGGCAATGCAGGGAGAAAATCAGGAGGGGCAAAGCCCAACTTGAACTCAACTTGGCTACTGCTGTCAAAGACAATAAAAACTCTATAAGTACACTGATAACAAAAGGAGGACTAGGGAAAATCTCCATCCTTTGTTGCGTGCAGGGGGAAACAAAGTGACAAGGATGAGGAAAAGGCTGAGGTGCTAAATGCCTTCTTTGCCTCAGTCTTTGCCTCTTTCCATCATTTACCAGCAGTCCTGGCTAATCGGGGAGGTCCCAGTAGACTGGAGATTGGCAAATGTGATCCCCATCTACAAATAAGGGCCAAAGGGAGGATCCAGGAAACTACATACCTCTCAGTCTGACTGTGGTGCCAGGGAAGGTCATGGAGCAGATCATCTTGAGTGCCATTATGCACCACATACAGAACAACCAGGTGATCAGGTCTAGTCAGCATGCGTTTATGAAAGGAAGGTCCTGCTTGATGAACCTGATCTCTTTCTATGACAAGAGGACCTGCCTGGTCGATGAGGGAAAGGCAGTGGATGTTGTCTGCCTTGACTTCCGTAAGGCCTTTGACACTGTCTCCTGCAGCATTCTGATGAAAAAACTGGCTGCTCATGGCTTGGACGGGCATCTGCTCTGCTGGGTGAACACTGGCTGGACGGCCAGGCCCAGAGAATGGTGGGGAATGGAGTTAAATCCAGCTGGTGGCCAGTCACAAGTGGGGTTCCTCGGGGCTCAGTGTTGGGACCACTTCTTTTTAACAGCTTTATCAATGATCTTGATGAGGAGATAGAACCTACCCTCAGTAAGTTTGCAGATGACACCAAGTTGGGAGGGAGCGTTAATCTGACTAAGGGTAGGGAGGCTCTACAGAGAGACTTGGACAGACTAGATTGATGAGCCGAGGTCAGCTGTATGAGCTTCAACAAGGCCCAGTGCTGGGTCCTGCACCTGGGCCACAACAACCCCATGCAAAGCTACAGGCTTGGGGAAGAGTGGCTGGAAAGCTGCCCAGCAGAAAGGGACCTGGGGGTTCTGATTGATAGGCGGCTGAGTATGAGCCAGCAGTGTGCCCAGGTGGCTGAGAAGGCCAATGGCATCCTGGCCTGTATTAGAAAGGTTTGGCAGGTAGGACCAGGGAGGTGATGGTCCCTCTGTACTCAGCATTGCTGAGGCCACACCTCAAATACTGTGTCTAGTTTTTGGCACCTCAATACAGGAAGAACATCAAGGTGCTGGAGCGTGTCCAAAGAAGAACAACAAAGCTGGTGAAGAGCCTTGAGAACAAGTCTTATGAGGAGTGGCTGAGGGAACTGGGGATGTTTAGTTTGGAGGAGGCTGAGGGGAGACCTCATTGCTCTCTACAACTGCCTGAAAGGCAAAGTAACTGGTCATAGAACAAGAGGAAATCATCTCAAGCTGTGCCAGGGGAGGTTTAAACTAGACCTTAGGAAGAACTTTTTCACTGAAAGGGTTGTCAGACACTGCAACATGCTGCCCAGGGCGGTGGCTGAGTCACCATTCCTGGAAGTGTTCAAGGTCAGGTTGGATGGGGCTTTGAGCAACCTGGTCTAGTGGGAGGTGTCCCTGCCTTTGCAGGAGGGTTGAAACTAGGTGATCTTTAAGGTTCCTTTCAACTCAAACCATTCCACGATTCTATGAAATGTCAAAACTACTTTTGACTCATTCATCCACCTTAACAGATGGACTGGGATGTCTTCCTTCAGAAGGAGTTATCTACATCAGAAAAAAACTTTATAGATTTTCCTGTGCCAGTCTAGAAAATCAGACATAAAAGACACCAGATTTTGAAGCTGGTATAATTATTTCAAGAAGAAATGAGATTATGAGATTATGCTGCCTTGGATCAGTAGCTGTTTCACATCATTTCCATTTGGGTTACGCAGTGCTGTGTGTATAGGTGCATTGGAACACTGGTACCAGTCGAGCCACCAAGCACAGCTTCTCCAGCCTGGCCCCTTCCTTCAGTCCCTGGGTAACTGGAGCAGAGCACAAACTCAACTCCTTCCTGCTGTCCAGTTCTGACCAATTGAAGCAGAAACTCAGCCAAGTCAAAGGTCTTTTAGTACAGCCTGTTGTGATAGGACAAGGGGTAATGGTTTTAAGCAAAAAGAAGGCAAGACTTATGCTAGAGAAAAGGAAGAAATTTTTTTTACAACGAGGGTGGTGAAACACTGGAACAGGTAGCCCAGAGGTAGTATATGCCCCATCCCTGGAGACATTCCAGTTCGGGTTGGATGGGGTTTATGAGTAACATGATCTAGTGGAAGGTGCCCCTGCCCACTGCAAGGAGGGTGGACTAGGTGACCTTTAAACGTCCCTTCTAACCCAAACTACACTATTATTCTATGATCATGTGACCATATACTATTTTAGAGTAAAACATGGACTTCACATTGTTTCGAGAAGAAACATTTTTTTAGAAAGAACCTCCCTTTCCTGCTCGGGCATCCTCCGATTCTTCACGGAAAGCACCACCTCACACACATCACCCGCTGGGGTTGCCACCACAGGAACATGGTTTCGGCAGCAGCACATCGGAATCTCCCTCAGACAGAGCCTTTGCATCAGGGTTTCTGCTCATCCGGACACCCAGAGCAGGTACCCGGGTCCCCCGGGACCGGCGAGGCCTGTGCCAGCACCAACCCCGCCGACCACCCATGGCCGCCACCTCCCCGAGTCCCAGGGGGCCGGGCACGTGACCCAGGGCGGCTCCCGCGAGGTGGCGGGGTCCGGAGGGCGGGGCTGGGCTGGGCGGGGCGAGGTGTCCCCGTCCCGCTGCCTCCGGGAGCTGACGGGCCCGTGCCGCAAAGGGTGCTGGGAGTTGTGTCCGCCCGTGGCGCCCTTTGCCCTTCCTGCCCTGCCTCGGCGGCTACTTGCCCCAGGGCCGCCCAGCCGTGTCGGAAGTGCTCCTCCTTCCGCCGTGACCCCTTGCTGTTTCTTGTGTGTGGGGAGAGATGGGCGGAGAATGGACGCCGCGGGGTTCCTCACAGAACTACAGCTCCCGGCGTGCATTGCGCCCCGAGCAAGTTAATGGGGGTGGGGGGAAGATGGCGGCTGCTAAACCAAGTCGGAGAGGTGCCTGAGGTGAGTCTGGGGCAGCCAGGAAGCGGTCCCTTTGCTTGTCTTCACCTTCGCAGTCGTCTCCTTTTCCTGTTCTTCCGCACCATTCCCCGTTCTCCAATTTGGGAGCGAGGAGGCCGCCAGATGGGCGGGCGCTGAGGAGAGGCTTCGGGGGAGGGCGGGAGGCTCGGGCTGACCTGCAGCAGCGGGACCCTCAGGTCGGCGGGGGCGGCTGGCGGAGGGAGGCGGGAGAAGGAGCCGCAGGACATCGCCTCAGCCCGTAGCCCTGCAGGTTGCCAGCCGGGCAGCGGCTGGCGGTGCTCCGGTGGGCGCTGCTGAGCGCCGTTCCCGGCGGGCCGATCACTGCAGAACGGTCCCGGGAGGCTTGTAGTAGCGAGCGGGACCCCCCCCTTGCCTCTCCCAGAAGAGGGCTTTACGATCTGCTACCATGGAGTGGTGGCTCCGACACGACGCTCCTCCGGAGGTGGAGGCCGTCCATGAGGCGATCTGAAGTCAAAATCTCCTTGTCAGTTGTGGGGTCAGGCATCCCTGCGGCATCAGTCTGAGCACAGCGAAGCCCTGGAGGACTTGTGGCTTTGGGACTTCCCTGAGCTGGTTTTCTTCAAATGGTCCATAACACAGCCAGGTATTGCAAAGCATTAACCGAACACAATGCAAATTTACAAAAGGACTACACTGTGAGCTTCATCTTTTACTTTAAAGGTAATTGTACAGCATGGACCCATACTTTAGATCACTGAGGTGTAGGTTGACAAATACTGTTTCTGAGAACTAGTTATGGTACAACTTCTCTTTCATTAAGCTGAATCCGTGTAGGGAGGTATTCCATGGCTCTTTGAACTGAGATACTAGGAAGAAAAGATCCCGGTGTGGATTCAGAGATCTCTGTGCTCTGTTGGAGAACTTGTGGAAGTCTGTAATTTAAAACCAGTGTTAATTCCTATATAAAAATCAAGTTCATTAGCCCAGATGTTATACTTCATAAAGCTTCATCAGATGGTTGCTGTGCAAATAAAGTAGGTAACCTAAAACCTAAGTAACAGCCAAAGCTTTGGGAAGATGTAGATAATCTTCTACATCTTTGTAATGCATTCAAAATAATTTGAAATGTTTTCTTGAGTAACTGCAGCATTCAGGGCATCTTGCTGGGAGACTCAGTGTATGGTTGCTCTTAAACATGTGGTACAATTTCCCTGAGACATTGGTGGTTGGGATTGGAATCCTGATTGTACTGCCCTGGTATGTGTAAAGGCTTCTGCTTAAGTTTTACTTAAGCCTTGTAATAACACTTTTAGTACTTGTCTTTAAAAAATGCTGCTATAATTGGAATCATTTCTGATTCAGGAAAGAACTAACAAAAGTGTGAATCAGAATATGGCTTGTAATTAAACAATTGGCTTAAAATTAAATGTTGAAGTTTGGCATCCTGTTATGAAAATGTTTGCAGTTAATGATGAACTGTAATTTCTCTCTGCTTCTGATCCAAAATTGTGCAGGAGAACAGAATAAACAAAGTATAGTGAAAGGGAATTGCACTTTTAATTATGATTGTAAAATGCACATGTTAGAAACAGCTTTAGTTGGTATTGGTGACTTTATCTGCCCAGCCTAACTCTGTAATGAAGTAATTATTGTAAAAATACTCTTATTTTTAAACAACCTTGAAGTTGTTTGGTTTGTTTTGTTTTTTCTTTTTTGCAAGTAAAAGCAAATTGTGTTTTCTGTAGTTGGAATAGAGCAAAAACAATTTATCTGATGGATTTTTTAACCCACCATTGGCAGCATATGTACCTAACCAAAGGCACATTTCATTTTGTCTGTGAAATGGATATTGGATTAAAGTTGCCTTTGAGATGGTGGCAAGAGTTGCTAAGGCATGCCTAATTAATGTGCAGTGTTCTTCTGGTCCTAAAACCATCTGCCCAAGACTGAATTTGCTCAGATGAGGAAGGACAAATGTTGATTTAGATGCACCTGTTTAGTTGGACTCTCCTAGGTGAGAGAACAGGGCAGCCTCATTGATACAGCCAGGCTCATGCATGGCTTTGCTTCTCTTTCTGAGATAGATAATTCAAAAGAAAATCAGTCACTTTTACAGAATTGCACTGTGCTAGGTAAATTCATGTTATATTGCATATTTTGGATTCTAGGAATTGTAGTTGCAGCCCGTCTATATTTAGGAATGAGCATGTGACCTATTAATCTTGCATTGCATTGGCCATTTGCCTACCTTCAAATCTAGAGGCACTGATTAATTTTTCAAGTAGGAAACAAGAGCAGGGAAACAAGTGATGTAAAAACTATAGGGCAGTGTGTTTTTAATTTTTCAATTCATGCCTGTCTAGCCTGGGTTGCCTGACTGTCAGGGATACTTAAACCCGTACTTTTCTTTGACTTAATTTGGAGAAATTGGTAGGTGCCCAGCTAGCGATTTCATTTTGAATACTCAAAATCAAGTAAATAATTTATAATGTTACATAGTTGAATAGCATAATGGCAGACTTAGAAAATACCAAACGTTAGGTACAGTAACTTCTATTTCTTAGCAACCTGGTCTAGTGGGAGGTGTCCCTCCCAATGCAGGGGGGTTGGATTTAGATGATCTTTAAGGTCCCTTCTGACCCAAACCATTCTGTGATTCTATAATTCTTTACCTGTAGCACAAGGATGTATATTTTTTTCTGTTTTAGATCCTCAGGGTTCTGTTTTAGGGCAGACAGGAAAAAGATGTCTGCTCTTCTGTTTGGCTTTCAGCACCATTTATCTTGTGATAATAAGAAATAGTTTCTGCTTATAAACTATACTTTAGTTCCACATACCAGGTTATTTAAAGTGATGACAAAAAAAAATAAATCACATGTAAACATATAACTCAAGGAAGTAAATGATCAGAACCAGTAAGTAAAAACAAAGTGTATTTTTATTGCTATGTCAGTGGTGTTTGAATCTGGTAGAACAGTAAATTGACCTTGAGTTTCCTTTTCCCAGCCAAATTGTATAGAATCTATTTAAAACTAAACTGAAGTACTGAAGCTCCATGTCTTTCCTATGCTGAGGGCTCCAGAGCTGTACACAGTAATTCTCCAGGTGCCCTCATCAGGGCAGAGTAGAGGGACAGAATCCCTTCCCTGGCCCTGCTGGCCACACTTCTTTTGATGCAGCCCAGGACACAGTTGGCCCTCTGGGCTCCAGCACACACTGGCGCAGATCTTATGGATCTTCTCACCTATTACCACCCCCAAGTCCTTTTCCTCAGGACTGCTCTCTAGCCATTCTCCCCCCAGCCTGTATTTGTGCCTGGGGTTGTGCTGACCCAGGGGCAGGACCTTGCACTTGGCCTTGTTGAACTTCATGAGGTTGGCATTGACCCACCTCTCCAGCCTGTCAGGGTCCCTCTGGATGGTATCCCTTCCCTCTAGGGGGTCAGCCACACCACACTGCTTGGTATCATCAGCAGACTTGCTGAGGATACACTCAATCCCACTGTCCATGTCCATGTCTCCAACAAAGATGTTAACAGCACTGGTCCCAATACTGACCCCTGAGGAACACCACTCGTCATTTGTCTCTACTTGGACACTGAGCCTTTGACCATAACTCTCTGGGTGTGGCCATCCAGCCAATTCCTTATCCACCGAGTGGTCCATCTGTCAAATCCACCAAATACACAAGATGACATGAAATATGTTGAACAGTAAGTGTTAGACTATGTAAATTATATCTCATGGCTTACCATTTCTCTTTTTCTATTTGTAGACAAGTTCTATTTCATCAAATTCTAGATTGATTTTTTTTTTCCCCTTTCTGGTTAGTTAAAATTTAATTCAGTGATAAACAGCAGAGCAAACTCATAGTGGAGAGCTGCTTATTTTTAGTTCTATTCTACTGTAACAGATTTCAGCATCTGTGAACTAAACTTCGCCCTAGGCCTAACGAGCCTGTGATTGAATACTTGATTGAGAGGAAATTGAGTTGTCTGTTCTGTGTGTAGAATCCAGGCCACTTTCATATTGAATTTTTGGTCCTCTTACAGATCATAAAAGAATTAGAAATCCAGTGAGCTACTTAAAAACAAAACAAGCAATCTTGAATTTGAGCACCTGTTTTAGGTGCTGATACAACTTTTCTGCATTAATATCTTGTGAAGTTTGTTGACTTTGCTAGCAGCAACAGTGATAACGTTCTAGCAAAATCTTTTGAATTCCTGATTGCTAGTGGTGGTCAACAAAATGCAGAGTCTGGTGCTTGACTCCCTTGAACCTCCTATCAGGCTCTTTGCATTTTTATCTTCTAATATGTCAGTAAATCTGTGTTCTGTAATCTCCCAGCTAAGTTCTTAACCACACTGTAAATCAGAGACTGCACTTTTCCATGTGTCTGTTGAACATCACAACCCACAGCACACGTTTCCTTTTATAAAATTACACTGCTTCTAACTCTGTCCTTGGAGAGGGACATACAGCCTTTTCATAGGATAGGGTATTTTAAAGAAATTAATTCAAAGCACTATTTTTAATCACTATTGGCAAATGGGAACCTCTGATTAAAATATGTACACAGTGAGAATAAAGTTTATTTTTAGTATCTATGGACATTGCTTTAGTGTGCAATCATTAAAAGATATTTTGTGACAAAATAGAGTGTTTATTCTTACATTATCACTGTCTGGGATTATAGTTTTTTTGGTGTGTGTGTATAAACAACTGTTAGCTGGATTTTTTTTAGTTTAAATATTTTATTTTTGAAAGCAGCAACACTCAGTCTCTTAAACTGAGGGGTTTCTTTCTCCTTTCTGCAATGAGGCTGCATTTAGCAGTTAATCAAACCTAAATGTGTTGGGTTAACATAGAAGGATCTTCAAATTATTTGCTTTTAATACTAGTTAAGGGGTAGATTAGGCTTTTTTCATCCCCAGAATAGGTTGTTGTAACTTCATGGAGTTCATTATATAAAAATAGCTAATTGCATCAAAAATCCTTTGAGCAGCTCTTGTTTGTAGTAGTTTACTCTCTGGTCTAAAAATATGTATTTTTTTGATACTTGGAGAAAAATGTCCTGGACAGTGTCACACACAGATTTTTAGGCTTAATTGTTCTCAGTGTAGAACACAAACCTTTCACAAGCATTTTAATGGAGAAGTGCTGTGGTTTACATTTGAAGTGGAAGTTTCCTGTAAGGCTGTACACCATTTAGCATTGTAAACAATAGCAGTTTGAAAGGTCATCCCAGTAAATACAGAGAAAAATTTGCTCAGGCATCAAATGCAAGAAGAGAATGGCTGGATTTCAAGAAGTGGCAAAACCTGCGTCTAGTCCGGTCAGATAAAACGATATCTGGGTTTCTGTGGTAACAGCCTCTCTGATATTAGAGCTGAATAATGTGACTTTGGCTCATTCTGCACACGTTTCTGTGTATATTTGGATGTAAATTGGCTAAAGCTACTGTCTTGACTTAATTTTTTGTTTTCTTTATAGCTATATTATTTTTGCAAAAATTGAAGACAGATTCCTGATTAACAATGCCTGGCAGTAAGTATTGCTACTTCAAGTACATTGAGACACTATTTAGGGGTGTTTACTATTATGTTATTTTCTCTGGGGATTAAAAGTTCTACCAAATAAAAAGGAGAAAAGCCAAATTATGATAACTGCTGTCATTTTTAAGATATTTAAGATCTCAATATTATCCAGCTTCTGCATTTGTAAATCTCCATGTATTTTTCTAAGGAAGCTAGCATGCACTCTGCATTTTCCTTTTTTTGTAAGAAGTACACAGCTTAACATTGATGAATTTTGTATGTATTAAGTATATTCAAGTATGTTGTGGCATAGTTGTATTCAGAAAATAAAGTATTCTAATATAATCCTATCTTTGGAAAATAATAAATATTGTTTACAGAAGACAGAATTACTATTTATGATATAAAGTGATATGACAAAATTTTACATGCAAAGTTAAATGAGATTTTTGAGGCAGATATTTCTAAGAATCAAATTATCATTTACTTTGAAGAGTAGCAAATTTCTCTAACACAAAGACTCAAGTTATGAAATGTGTTATTATAGTATCAATTCCAGCTCACTTTTGTTTTAACTTCTTATTTTCTGTTTAGAAAAATATTGCATAGCCTCTAATAAAATTATTAACAACAGTCTTTGGATAAAGTGGACTTCATAAAGTTACAGTACTGATCATATTGAGTGCTGTTTATTATAGGTTTGTAATGAGTTTCCCAAATGTTTGAGGATTTATTGTAAGCTGAGGAGTTAAAAATGTGGTACAGTAATTCTAGGTTTTGTGTTACGTGGCCATACTTCTACAAATGGCTGTTCTGTAACTGGAAATACTTGGATGTGTTGTGTTGATTGAACCATTGTCATGTAAAATCCCTTACTGTAAGTATTTAAGCGTTTTCTTCTTTTGTGGAAAATAGTTGAATTTGCTCTTCTACATAAACCTGAGTTTTTGTAAGAAAATAGTGTCAAATATATATGTATTATATTGTAATATAATATGATGTGAATTGTTCCAGCTGTACTGTGGTTGACCTTTTGTGATGCAGTGAGCTGCTGCTGTGTTTCTATTGCAATATTTAGTACTAATAAGGCCTCTATCTTGCTTTTGCCATGAAGGAGTGTGGGGTTTTTTTTAACAAAGTGGAAAAGTAAGATTTTATTTTTTTATAAACTAAATATGCTTATGTTCAGGGTCATTATTAACACGATTTACTGTAATGCATGTAGCATCTGCATTACTGTAGTGTCAGGAGGAACTTCAAGGACACCAAACCAACTGGTTGCAATATTTACCTGTAGTGAGGCACTCAGAACTTTGCAGCCATTTATTTATCTCTGTGTGTATCAGGTGAGTTTTTGAAGTGTGTGAGTGAAGGGAAGGTTACCAAACAGATCATGGAATCATGGAATTGTCAGAGTTGGAAGGGACCTCTAGAGATCATCTAGTCCAACTCCTCTGCTAAAGCAGGATGCCCTAGAGCACATTACTCAGGACTGCATCCAGGTGGGTCTTGAATATCTCCAGAGAAGGGGACACTACAACCCCCCTGGGCAGCCTGTTCCAGTGCTCTGTCACCCTCACTGTAAAGAAGTTTTTCATCATATTTAAGTGGAACTTCCTGTGTTCCAGCTTGTGCCCATTGCCCCTTGTCCTGTCACTGCTGAAAAGAGTCTGGCTCCATCCTCCCTGCACCCACCCTTTTAGATACTTACAGGTAGTAATAAATAAGGTCTCCCCTCAGTCTCCTTCTTCTCCAGGCTGAAGAGTGTATTTCAATTATTACAAAATATCAGTGCTTTCTCAATATTTTTATTCCAAAATTTGTGGTAATTAAGAGCTTTGATTAGATTGTAATGCAAGCAAGCATCACTTTGTGGCTAGTTGTAGTTTTTATCAACATGTATAGAGACAGCCTTTAAGACTTCAGCTTTATTGCATGTGGAAGGGAAAGCCTCTGCCCACTAATTTAGGATTCTTTAGGGATTCCACAGGATACTTGTCAGAGCAGATTGAGGAAACAGGTTGCTATTTAGTGCTGCTTTGAAATCTTAAAGTATTTGTCCGTGAAATCTGAAAAGCTCAGTTGTTTGTAAAGGCTGAGGTTTTTTGTTTTTTTTTCACATGGAGTTCTCTCATTCCACACATCAAGTGTGTTGAGCATCTTCTGGAATAAAATATAGAAAAGGCTGTTAGAGTGAAATATTTTCCAAAAGTATTTTCTGTCATGCTAGAAGAAGTTATCTATAAATGAGGTAGAATAACAGTATCTAGTTAAAAAGACAGTTTGATGGAGTTCTGGGGTCATACTGACTAACACTGGAAGCAGTGTTGTCCTGCTTGTTTTCCTGAGGCTCTAGATCAGTTCCTGGTAGTATTTTTACCCCTTTTGTGCAGTACAGTAGCTGGGAATGTCTAGGTCTAAAAGAGGTGGTTTGGAAGGTCAGGAGGGGCCAAGATACTGGTATTATGGAAAGACTGGACAATGAGATTTACTAAGTCTTTCTAGGGACTTTGGCTGTTCCTAGAGACACTTTAGAACTCAATCTTGAAGTGTTGCATATGAAACATTCACGGGACAGTATACTTTTTATTTCCCTCAATATTAAGTGTTCGAACAATAGGCATGTGGTATTGGGAGAGAGAAATAAACACAGGCAGTTAACCAAAGGTAGTGTTCTTCTCATTCAGCCTCATCTCAGTCATGTCTGCTGGTCTCTACAGTTATTGTTTGTTACCTATTGCATTAACACATTTGCTATTGATGTTGCTATTTAGTGGTCCCATTTAAGCATATGGGGATGTAGTGCTGCTTTGAGGCCTTAGGGAAAGAACGTTAAGGTTTTAGTCTCAATACAGTAATAGCCCATAAATAGATGATTTTCAGTCTGCTCTTTTAAGATGTAAGTGCTTGGTTTTGACTAGTTGTGGCATGGCCATTGTATTGACTAGGTATTTGCTGCAGCACTTGTTAGCAGTGTTGCCAAAGGATTGCTTTTCCTTACATTCTTTGCAGCTATAACTTTATAGCTCCTCTCGTGCAAATAACACAGGTGGTGGTGCAAGATATGCTTTCTCATCTGAAAGTTGAAATGCAAGTTCTGAAATTTTGAGAAAGCAAATGTGTTTTCTTACTGCTGTTGTGATACAGTAGGATTTGATTGATGTGAGCCACAGCTATTTTATTAACTGACTTAACTCTGCGTTATCACAAAGAAGCTGGGAATTAAAAGATGAATTAGTCCTTTTATTTGGAAGCAAACCAAAGAACTTGTGACCAGATAGCCTTTTCAGTATAGGCAGTATATGTTTTTCATTTGTCACAAGTTGGTCTCAATTTCCCAATTCAGTAATTTGTGCATATAATTTGATTTACATATGTTATGGAACATGGGTGGTTTTGGTAGGGATTTTTTTTTGGCTGCATTTGGATAGAAGCATTATGAATGCTTAAGGAGAAAAGCATAGCTAAGTCATGTAGCAAAATATTTAAGACTCTAATCTTTTTGGACATTATGTTCCAGATATTCACACTTAATCAGACGCTTGAAACACAATTTGGTAGATAATGAGTTTTTTTCAGAACAGCTAACCTACTTGTTGGCTGTATTCCCTGATTTTAATTAAATATTTAACTTAAAGGCAGATTTTATACTAAAATGAAATTGCTTGGACTAGAAAAATTACTTAATACAGGTGAGACCACCTGCTGACTATAAGAATGTATTTTACTTGTAGCTATGTGTGTGATTTTATTTTTTTCTTTTTACTTTCCTAGTTCTTTTCCCTTGTTTTTACTTATGCTGATAACATACTTACATATATTTCTGCTTTTCAAGGTTTTGTTAGTAACTATTGTTACATTAAACTGATTATAGCTGCTCATTAGCAGGTCCTTGTATGACTGACTGTAACTTGCAAATTAAGAGACAAAATACATAAAAATAAGGATTTTGACACGTGATTTTCCCACAAACTTCCCATGAATTACTGCTATGAAATTTAGCAATATGAACATCTACGTTATTCTGTCAAATTTTTCCCACTCTGATTCAAGAGATACATGTATCAGCTAGGTGGAAAATCTTCCATGATGTGACCTCTTCTTGGTTACAGTAAGGTGACTGTGTTTGTAACTTCAGAATGCTGCTCAGAGTATGCTCAATGCATTGATTCCTTCTCATTAAACTCGGTAACATTTTGTTTCCTCAGCTTCCCAGACACTAAATGGCTTTCTGCCAGTTGTCTTTGCAGAGACAACTAGTCTGCAGTTGGTGTGTTGGCTTCCCTAGTTTGCTGTGAGATTAAAGATAGAACAATTGAACAGTGATTATCTTTTTTCTTGGATGTTACTGCTTTCAGTTCAGTTGCTTCACAGTCTTTACATGACATGAAACAACCAACCAACCCCCTCCCAAACAAAAACCCCCAACCCAACAAACTTTTAAAAGTAGAGTTTTCTTTTTGAATAGAACTTCCTTGCTAAGTGATGGGAGGAAAACAGCATTTGAAATGGAATTTGAAATTAGAGAAATCATAACTCATATTTGATGTTCTTAACTCATTTTAAAAGGATAATCTCCTCATTTTGGGTTTCTTCCCTCTTCCCTTTGGGAAATTCTTTTGTTTGTCTTTTGCAATTCTACTTTTTTTCTGTACATAATAAATAATAACAAGATTGTTAATGAGAAATGAAGATTTATTTCCCTGTGAGATACAGTTCTAAAATACCCATGGTGGCTGGAGATGCATTCCTAAATCTGTCTATATAAATATTTCATGGGCTAAGTGTTCTGTATTTAGTGAAAATTAAGCCATAGTGCTAACTAATTCGATTTTCCACTCTTTCTATCTAACATAGATAGGAAGATAGATCCTCATCTGTGTGCCCTTGATACTTTAAAACCCTAAATTGGACCTTCCACTTAAAGAATAATTTTTTATAATTATTTTATAGGCAGTAGAAACCCTATTAGTTTTCTTGCAGTATTGACTACTTAGAATAACATTAAAATACATACTTTATAATCCTGTAAGATTTTCATAGTTTGGCTATTACAGAAGAGTGACATGGGGGAGTATCTGAAATCATTGTCTGCTGCTTGAGTCTAGTACCAGATCCAGAACCATGTCTAGGATGAGAAGCAGCCCTATCGAGTCTGTCTTTCAACTACTAACCTAAGCAATGCAGGAACTTGAAAAACAGCTGCCAAGGGAATGTCATGGATTGGGCTACCTTTGGCAGTTTGCCATTTTGCTAGACCTAGGTCAGCAAAGGAAAATAACTGTATTTCAGAATATCTGTAACTATTATAATACTATGGTCACAAAAATGATAATGGGTTCTTTACATAATAATATGCAATAAACACTTTCCATATGTAAAGACTTAGATACAGATTTTTTCTTTAATCTGATTTTTAGATTATTGTCTTCTCTACACTGAAAAGAAAAAAACTATTAACTTCTGTTAAAGTATCCCATGATTAAGCTAAGAAAAAAGAACAACCCAGAAACTTGTAGCTGGAAAACTGTAGCTCTTTGTTCATCTGTTTATTTCACTCACAATACTCTTAAGCAACTTTGTGTGCCAGTGGGATAACTGCTGCTATATTCTTTATTGAATCTGCATGGATTTCCTTAAGAGCATCTCTGCTATGAACACAGGCTGAGAGAGTTGGGGCTGTTCAGCCTGGTGAAGAGAAGGCTCTGGGGAGACCTCATAGCAGCCTTCTGGTATCTGAAGGGGCTACAGGAAAGCTGGGGAGGGGCTTTTCACCGGGGAGGGGCTTTTCACTAGAGAGGGCAGTGACAGGACAAGGGGTAATGGTTTTAATCTGAAAGAGGGGAGATTTAGGTTAGACATCAGGAAGAAATTCTTCATTATGAGGGCAGTAAGGTGCTGGAATAATTTGCCCAGGGAGGTTGTGGAAGCCCCTCCCTGGAGGTGTTCAAGGCCAGGTTGGATGAGGCTTTGTGCAGCCCTGGTCTAGTGTGAGGTGTCCCTGCTCTGAGCAGGGAGGTTGGAACCTGATGATCTTTAAAGTCCCTTCCAACCTTATCTGTTCTGTGATTCTACAAAAAGACTTGTTAATTTTGAACAAGTGTTCATGTTGGGTTTTTGTCTGTTAGCTTTTAATTATATACGCACATCTTCCTAACCCCAGTTGGGAAAATTAGTATTAAGAGCAGTTCCATAGAAGGTGAAAATCATTCGTATCAACCTATTTCAAATAATGTCCAGTAACATCATTAACATCCTTCCTTTTGTTTTGAAACACACTGTGGTATGGCCAAGAAACGAAAAGTCTTGTCTCAACTGTTGCTTCTTAAAACCTGAAGAATTGATTTTTTCAGCTGATGTCTTTGATGTGTGCACAATCTGGGCATATAACATAGGAAATCACCCACTTTAGCCAGGAGCTTCATTCTGTCCCCATCAAAGCCTTTATGTGCTTTTAAACTATACATGGACAGTTCACTGAATGTTATCACGTAGCTTAGTGTTTTTTTCAGGTTTTATTACATTTCAGCTATCGTTGTTATTTACAGAAATCACTGTACAACTGGCTTTCCTGTCAGTCGATTAACCTTCATGTGCAGAATTGTTTGCTATTGATTTCTCAAGCATGGGACGAAAGGGTAAGAAGGCTCATGCTGGTTATGCATGCAAGTGTCCTGTTTTTTTATGCATGACAACGGAGAAAAATTGATTTTTGGGAGGGGGGTGAGTTTTCTGCCATGTGATTAAATGCATGTCTCTGTGGAATGATGAGATTAAACTGCTTTTAAAAATGTTTTGGCCTTCACTGTACATGGTCTATGGACTTTCTTTCCCGTCATTGACCACTAGGATGCCCAGTTGTTCTCTAGAGAATAGGGTACCTAGTGAATGGGTGAAGATGGAAGTCAGTGGTATACATGACTCTTGGTTTTCAAAGAATGCTGTTGTATTTCTAACAAGATACATCATTCAAGATAAGGTCCTGCAGGAATTAGACAGGAATGAGTAGAAGGTTGGGGTAGGTAGATGAATGAGACTCTTCCTCATCTACTAACTTGTAGATTTCAGGTAATGATCATGTCCAAAAGTGAATAGTTACGGATTTTGTTGTTTTGATGGTGCTTAGCTGAATAGCCAAAGTTCTGCTTGATTTCATATTCTGGAGTTCATTTCTGTCAAGTATACTAGCAAATTCTGTTTGTAGCTGATGTGTTCAAGGGAGTGACCTGTGACTCTTACTGGTAACTCAGCTAGCTCAACGAATGCAAGCCTTTTGGTACCCATGTAGAGGTCAGTATGAAGTTTTCTAACATAAGGGACATGTCATAATTGTTTTACCTTTCAGAAGTTTAAAATAATTATCAAATGAACATTTTTTAGTTCTTTCTAAATTCAGTGGCTTTTAAAAAATAGATTTATACTATGTAAATCTGAGTAGAATTCTAGAATTCCAGGATTTTAAAAAATAGTTGGCACCTGTATAATTCAACTTTCCTTTTCATTTCCAACTTGAGGTCAGTTAAAAGTTTCAGCCCTTTCATTTTTCAAGAAGAGCAAAACTGTAATTCTGAATTGTACCTTGTCATTTTACAGTATTTTGCTGATTAAGATCTGTACTTTGGCATGAAATGGGCAGCCAGAATCTTAATTGTGGCTTGAGAATGCTTACTCATTCCTTAGTGTGAGAATGAGTGAGGAATTTCAACCTAACACTTAGCTCTATCATTATACTAAAGCAGTTCTGCTTCCTGATACTTTTGTAAAGCTGTTAATATTTAAGGAAGTAGAGAACCACGGAATTATTTGGGTTGGAAGGGACCTTAAGAATTATCTAGTTCTAGCCCTCCTGCATGGGCAGGGACACCTCCCATGTGACCAGGTTGCTCCAAGCCCCATCCAACCTGCCCTTGAACACTTCCAGGGAGGGGGGCATCCACAACTTCCCTGGGCAACTTGTTCAATGTCTCACGACCTTCACCGTGAAGAATTCCTTCCTACTGTCTAAACCGAATCTATCCTCTTCCCGTTTAAAACTGTTATCCCTCATCCTGTCACTACAAACCCTTGTAAAAAGCCCCTCCTCAGCTTTCCTGTAGCCCCTTCAGGTACTGGAAGGTGCTCTTAGGTCTCCCAGAGCCTTCTATTCTTCAGGCTGAACAACCAACTCCCTTAGGCTGTCTTCATAGCAGAGGTGCTCCAGCCCTCTGATCATCGTCCTGGCCCTCCTCTGGACTTGCTCCAGCAGGTCCATCTCCTTGTGTTGAGGGCTCCAGAACTGGACACAGTACTCGGGTGGGCTCTTATGAGAGTGGAGGAGAGGGGCAGAATCACCTCCCTTGACCTGCTGGCCATGCTTCTTTTGATGCAGCCCAGGACACTGTTGGCTTTCTGGGCTGCAAGCGCTCATTGCTGGCTCGTGTTGAGCTTATTGTCCACTGTCACCCCCAAGTCCTTTTCCTCAGGGCTGTTCTCAATCCATTCTCTGCCCCGTCTGTGTTTGTGTTTGGGATTGCCCCAACCCAGTGCAATTCAGACTAACCTAGAAGGAGTTTTTTTAGTGTAACTTCTGTACTTCAGATCTGGGTTTAAAACTGTTAATATTGAAGATTTGTTGCATAAACTTCTGCTTGCTTGTTGTAGCACAAAGCTGCTCTTCTATGAGGGCAGGATGAACTAGGTAAGGATGTCTACAGAGAAAAGGAAGTGTGTCAAGTGCAGTGTATGGGCAGCTCTGAGGTCTTGTTCTTGATAATATGTAAGAGAATTTTTTCTGATTTTTTTATTCTGAATTATTTTAATGTTCTTCTGTATGTATGTTGACATGTCCAAATCCCAATTTGTCAATACTTTTCAGGAAAATCAAATAGGTAGGTGTAGACACAAACAGGGTACTTAATTGAAGATAAATGAGACTCAATCAAGAATTTGATTTCTTAAGCTTACGTATCTGATGTGACTGTTTTTCAAAGTAACATTACAACATTGTTGCTTACCATTTTATTCCTCAGTAATGTCAATGCAATTTATATGCTTAGTTACTAAACAGGAACAGATATTTTGTTGTGTTGTGAGCCCTGTGGGTGTGCTGCAGAAGAATTGCTGGACTCTTTTTCTCAATGTGGTTACCACAGTATTTTTCTAGATTCACAGGAAAGTTTTCATCCATATCTTTCTTATGTTGCTTTCTATGTGCTGTGTATATAGGGGGAAATCAATTTTGTGTTTTGTGGTATTGAACTACTTGCATACAGAAAGTTTTATTTTGAATTAGGAAATGTTTTGCAAATTGTGTGTATATGTACTGAAGTCTGTAGCTGAGTGTGCTCAAATGAGGTTAAAATTGTTTTTTAAGCTCTGTCCATGCTTATGTTGGCATTTAGGGTGTTTTAATTGAAAAAAAAAAAAGGTTATATAGATCAACACACTCTTACATGCCTTATGTACAGTTCAGTGGTTCACTCTGAACTAGTTAAAATCTAGTTTGCTGGGTTAACCTTCCAACTGCATTAGCTTTGAGGCTTCCAGAAAGACAACCTGTGGACTTTTGGTTCCTCATCATCAGGACTGTTAAACATGATGTGCATGTTGTCTTTACTCACAGAAAGCTTCTCATGCCTTGTTGTTCTTCATGATGAAATGCATGTGAAAATGTGATACCTACTGCGTGATCTAATTCAGCACTGTGTGTTTGGGCAATGTGTTCTGCAAGACATCATAGGGCAGGAGTGGAGGGTTTAATCCTGCCTGCTTAGGTGCTGCAGTCATAGGATACATCGGTGGTGCCCTGCCATAGGATGAGGGGAAATGGCACCAACTTACAACACAGGAAGTTCCACCTCAACATGAGGAAAAACTTGTTTACTGTGAGGGTGATGGAGCACTGGAGCAATCTGCCCAGAGAGGTTGTGGAGTCTCATTCTCTGGAGACTTTCAAGACCTGCCCGGACACGTTCCTGTGTGATCTGCCCTAGGTGTTTCTGCTGCAGCAGTGGGGTTGGACTAGATGATCTTCAGAGGTCCCTTCCAACCCCTAGGATTCTGTGATTCTGTGAAGACGTGTCTACAGCTGTTCTGAGCATCATCTTCTATATGAAAAAAGATGGGCAGCAGCATAGGATTCTGGGAGTTCTTACCACTGCAGTTGTGTTCCTTCCCTGTTGATTGGGTCAAGGAAACAAGCTGCATCATCTTCAGAAAATTGAAAAAGTAGCAGTCATCAGGAAATCTCTGTGCTGCTAATCTGGGGAGGAGCCAGGCATTTGGACAGGGAGAGACAGATCAGAGTATTTGTGTCAAGTAGTGAGAGTAGAAGGAGGCTGCTGTGTTTTATTCCAAATTAAACATTAGCTAAAGGATATCCTGCTGGCCCAATGTGTTACTCCATGAGGCCTTAAAGTAGAGTGGGTATTTTGTCAGTGTTTGCTTTGCATCTACTGCATGCTCTGCTACTTTTTCCTTCTCTGCATTTACCACCTAAAAACTCATTTCCTGACAATATTGAAAGCAGGAATGAAAGTTGGATTTTACCCAATTTTTTTTTAATGTGAGCAGGTTATCTGTACCAGCTGTGATAGAGAGAGAAATTGTCTGTCCAGGTGTCTTCTGAAGTCAGTGACAAAATTTCCTTTTTGTATTGCTTTAGTGATGAGAAGTAAATGACCTTGTTATGGCCAGCTTAATAGGAATATAAGTAAGGACAAGAACTAAGAAGCAAAATTCATAATAAGATACGGAGCTTCTTTTACTGGAACCAGATTAATTTTAGATATTCTTTATGCTGTATTAAAAATAGAGTGCTGGTACTATCTCAGAGTAAGGAAGGAGGAGGCGGTGAGGAAAAGAACAGAAATGAGCAAGTGAAACAGTTAGTCTGTGAAAACAACAAAGGTGGGAGAAAGAAGAGACAGTATGGAAACACTCAGGTGCTGAACTTCTGAAAAAGGATGCAACTGGAGAACTTGATGTAATGGAAAACTTCCTTTTAGTGGATTAGAAGTCTTTAAAAGGCATGTCCCAAAGATAATATCTTCCCTGGGGATTTGTTTTAATTGCTAATGGTTCTGGAAAGAATACTTCATTGAAGAAGCTGAGTGCTAAGCCTCATTTGACTAGGTTGTAGTGGGGGTTTTTCCTGCTTCTTACTACTAACCTGACATGCATTGTCATTTCTCATTTCCACAAAAAGCTTATATTCAAATTATTTTTGTATGCTTTCCACTGTATCATGCAGTGCATCTCTCCATGTTGATTTAAGTGCATAAGAACACACCTTAAACTTATATCATACCAGAATTAGCTTTATAATTAGCTTTACAGCTCTACTGTAAGAATGCATTCTTGGGAGAGAGTTGGCTTTTTTATTATTACTAGTTTAAAATTATCTGGGCACCAGCATATTTTTAAAAATAAATGTCAAATTTCCAAACCTAGGCAGTGGATGGAATTTTCCATGTCGACTGTTGACTGAGCTTTTGCCATCATGGGTGTCAGAAGTTGACATACAAATGAATAGGGTGTTCTCCAGAGAGATGTTTCATCTGCACGTTGGACATTTTCTTTGCTGCATTTCTGTGGAGAGAGGCTAGAAGGTGGAGGAGAGGAGAGGCTGATCTGGGGGATGGGACTTGGTGCTGCCTAACTGATGAGTCCCCTACTCTCTCTGGGACTGCTTTACAGGGACATTGCAAAGCTGATGAGTGCGTCCTTACAGCAGTTGTTCTTTTTATAGCAATCTAAATAGTATTTTTAATTAACTCCCTTATATGGCCAGAATAATTTCCTTGTTTTAAAATATTTGTTCGGGTTTTTTTGGTGGAAGGGGAATGCCCTTGAAAAGAGTTTTAGTTCTGAATTAACTGCATCAACTGATACTGATAGTTCAAAACTAACCAGATATAGTTAGTGTAGTGGTGGAAGTGTTATTTTATGCTTTTTTCTCTGGATAATTGAAACTAATTTATTTTTGTTTGTATTTCTCATCTCAGATATAGGGGGGAAAAAAAAGGAAAATTAAGGTTTAATGTATAGAAGTAAAGTACACAATTTTACATAGTTATATTTAAGAACATTGAACAACCAAATGTAATTTTAGGATTGTTCAGTTTCATGATACAAGCAAAACATGCCTTCATCTGTAGATTCAAGCTTTTATGTTAATTATACTATTTTTTGATACAATTTTTTCTTTTTTTAATCTTGGAAGCTAGGCAGTAAAGATATGGACAACCAGATCCAAGTTTGGGATATAACAAAGCTATTCAGTGAGTGAACATGAAATCTTGGTTAGGTTGTTAATGTTCAGCAAACAATTGACAACAATATTAGATAGCAATACCAAATTTTGAAAGAATTGCTAGCATTAGGTAAGTAATTAAATCCATTTGTTTTCTGTTTTGCTAGGCTCTGATAGGAAAATCATTCAGCAGTTTTAAACTTGATGGGCAGAACTTGGTGTTTTATGTTTAAAGCCAGCTTGAAGGTTTTGTTTTTCTGTAATTTTGCATGAGTAAGATGTAGCAGTGAATATTCAGACAAACTCACTTGAAATAAAACCTTATAATGTGAATATTTCTAATTCACACTGTAGGGTTTCTTTAGTAAGTTCTGCGTTGACAGTTTCTCTGCAGTGTTTTCTCTGAATTTACTTGCAGTAAACACTGGTTTATTAGCTTTGGTCTCTTAAGTCTAGAATTGGCATGGAATTGTTATTTAGTAGAAATTATTAGTTGTGATTTTATTTAAAACAGAACCTTATAATTACTAGGGTTTATAAAAATACCTATATGAAAAACCTGTGGATGTAATGCATTAGATCCACAATCCGAATGGATATGATGTAGGAAGTAAAACAATACAATGAGAAGCAATGGGAAGCCAGAAGGTAACTTCAGAATTGCTTAACTCAAAATTGCTTTTCAACCTGATGTATCATAAACTTTGTGAGTGAGGATGTGAAGGATTTAGATTCTGTAATTGTCGCTTCCTAAATTCTGAAGTATTAGAGATAATGTTAATTTCATACTAATTTTAAAGTGCTTCTCTAATCTTAGAGATAAACCCTTTAACGAGACTTTTTAGTCAGCAGTCTGCCTTAAATAATTTTTTCCTGGCCATTCTTTAGCAAGATCAAGAAAGTGTTTTGCTAAAATATTTGTCACTCTACAGTGATATGTGGCAGCTGACTGGACACAGTTTTTCTGAAACTATACTGATGTTTTGCTTCTAGCCACAGAAATAATGAGCTACGTGTTGTGGGGGTGTTGAAGTAATAAAACTGGCTTTGTGCAGTATCATTCAATAAGCTGTGAATCACGTGTTGACGAGGTATCATTTACTCTCTTCTCTTGTCTTGTGCCTGGCCTTGTTAACTGAATTTGATACTGAAGTTTTTCACGTGTTTGGTGGCTTTATGTAGAAGTGGCAGAGCCCATCAGATAAGCTTACAGCATTGCAGAGCCCTCGTGTGAAGGGACTGCTTCTGTGCTAGCCTGAGAGAGAAAAGTTCTGGGAAAGGAGGGAGTACCAGGGAGTGAAATCATACCCAGGATGAGGCAGTATGTTCCAGTTCCAACTGTTGAGCAAGAAAAAGCCTATGATTATAATACTGCTTTTGAACCAAGGCCTTGTATGTGTTTGGGTAGGTGAAATTACTGTTTTCTGATACTGTGGACTGTTTCTTCTTACTGCTATTGTGTAGAATAAATGTGTGTAAAATGACATACCCGTGAAGCTGGTAAATAAGTAGAGTCTTAAGGTGTAAAATGCAGATTACAGGACTCCTTTAGCAAAAGAAAGCATGCATGTTTAGACTTGGAAAGTCCCACTACTGGAGAAGTAAACAATATTTTGTAAACCTTTTATGTTGACTAATGTGACAGTATACATTTCTTTGTAGATGCTGCTTTAACCTTTATATTTACTTTGTAGATACTGCTTTAACCTTTCTATTTACTTGTATAAAGTGACGTAAAGGTTTCTTCAAGGGGGAGACCATTAAAATTCAAATTTTGCCTGACACTGAAAAGGAAATGTAGAAGGATTTTTTTGTAGATAAAGCTGCATAAAACGAACAGGTTCTTTTTATCTAGCTTAGCAACTGCGTTCTGCAGACCTACAAAACAGCTTATTTGTGTGAAACGAATGTGGTTTTTTGGATCAACTCTTACCTGGGTTAAATTTGAACCCAGGAAGTAGAGAATCTGTTTTTAATTTTTCAGCTTCTGTCCATCTTCTACAATGTTCATCTTTTCTGGTCTACGTAGTGAATGTTTCTAGATTTTGGTGGGTTTTTTAGGTACAATCTATTTTAAATTTTAATATATTTTAATATATGTTGTTACAACTTGATGTTTGTGATTTTATTTTTTTTTTTTCATAGTAATGCATTTTTTAGAAACCTATTTCTATTTTTTTATTGATCTTTCCAGGCTACATCAAAACACTGATGATTAATAATTTTTCCATAAAATCTGTTTCATGACAATTGTTTTGGGGTTTGCTTTTGTTTTTCTTTCTTTTTTTTTTTTACCTGTGTTCTTTGGAGAGCCTGTCACTTAATTTTTTTCCTGATAATGTTCTGCTTAAATTTCTCTACTGAAAATATCTTTGGAGGCTGAAAGCATTGATAGATTAACTCTCAGTATCTTATACTTGAATGTTCTGTCTAATTTAGGAAGTAATTTTAATGACATTAACATTCATATTAATTTTAGTGTTACATTTTGATGATAAAGAGTTCTTTGAAAAGTTTGGGTTGGGTTGGTTTTTTTTCCATGGAAACTGTGCTATAATTAAATACATAGCAATGTAAGGATACTACTGAGAATCCAGGATAGGGAGAAGAGAAAATTTTCAAATCTCATGCAATATACTTATCGTGAGGCCTTTTTAATGTCAAAATTCACTGTGTGCCATACACTTGAACAGCAGTATTTGAACAATATTGAGTTTCCATTAACTGAAACCGTCTGGTAAAGCTGCAGGAAGGAGTTAGTACTGATATCTGATATTTTTATCCTTCTCAAAGGACTGACTGTATCCAGGTTTTATGTTAAATTTATGCAATTAACGTGGTTCTAAAATACTGTTTGAAGATTTAAATTACTGTTCTTTGCAAGGATTTTCTTCTTCTGTCACTGAAAGAAGGGGAAACTAACTCTTTAAGTATTTTTAATTGCCTCTGTCCTGCATGCAATATTTTCTGTTCTTGTTGTTTTAGATTGGCTGTGGCAAAATACTTTACAACTGTTGTCAGAATATTTTGTTACACTTAGTAGAAATGAAACTAACATTGGCCCAGAGGAAACAGTATGAGATCCATAAGGTAAAAAATCAAATAGGAAGACAGAAGTACAGACAGTGCTGAGGAACGTGCAAAGCTGCATAGCTAACTTGAGAAATATTTCACAATTTTGGGTCTTGTTTGGGAGAATTTTGATGGTCTTACTTGAATTTCCCAATATTGAGTGATATACTAAACAGTAATGAAGTCCTCCTTTTTTACAATTTTACTCACTTGTAAAATGTTACACAACATTGATCTCGATAGAATATTTTTGTACAACTGTTAGAATTATTTACAATATAAGTCAAGTAAGTTTTTAACCTCTTTCGATACCTACTGTTTCCAGTGACATATGAAATAGATTTGATTTAGTTACTTTGTACCTGCAGCTTTATGTAAATGCAGATTTTTTGCATTGGTTAGACCTCTGTAAGTGGATGTCAACAGGAGTTGTATGAAGAACTTGACAGTATTATTAAAGTACTATTTCACAAAAAAATTCTCCATTATTCAGTTATTCCTTGAGTGCTTTTTGTTTTCATAGTTACGTATTGAAATTATAAGTCTGTGTTCATCTTATTGGTGATATATGAGACTGTAATTAATGAACTCAGTTAAAAGACCATTGAGAACTTAAGAGTTAAAGCATGGCTTAAAAACATAGATCTATCTTTGAGAATTGTTTTCAGTTAAACAGCTTGCAAGAATTAAGTTATCAGACTGAGCGGAATTAATTTTGTTGTCCAGAACACAAGGAGTATCAAAAAACAGATGGAATAGAGGGAGAATGTCTACTCGTGTAGAGCCTTGTAATACAAACAAGCAGGGGAAGTAAATGTCATGAATCTCTCAAATATACCGATACAAATATGGTTAAAAACAACTAAGGATACTTGCATATATCTTAAGTGAAGAAATACAAATCCTGATGTATTTGTCTATTACTTCTTCACAGCCTGAAAAATTTGCACATAACCTGTAGTCTTCAAAGTTAGTGCCAAGAAACTCTTTATTCTTTTTCTATTTTGATTTGTAATAAAAGCTTTTTCAGTTTTTACTGTTTTTAACCAAGTGTTTTATGCTTATTTGGAGTACATAAATGGGTACCTTTATTAAGATATTTGTAAGGTATTTACCTACTCTGAATGCTCTAGGTATTGAGATTTCAAAGACCAGAAAGCCACTGATCTGCATCCACACTTGGTATCTTATTATTCAATGTATTCTTTTCTACTGGCTCTTGTGCATCAGAGCTACTTTAGTGTTACCTGAGACCTGACCAGTGGGTTAGTCCACTGAAACATTTCAAACCTGATTAGTCAAAACATTGAAATTTCTTGGGAATAAATCTGCACTGATAAAACAGTTGGAGAGATATCTGAAAAGTTTGTTTTCTTTTTGTGATGTTTTTACTTCAGGTCCTATAAATATAAACTGGTTCTGTAAGTCCTGAGTGCTATAAAAACTAATACTTTGTAGTCTTCCATCTTTTTAGAGCAGGCAGTATGACTCTTTTTAAATTAATAAAAGTGCAAGTTACATGTACTGTTCTGATTTGATTATATTAGTACAGTATTAGTAATAGAGAGAAATGAGATCAGAAAAATTTCTTTCTCCACTTCAAGTGACTAATCTTCTGTCTGTTTCCTAGTCATATAGTGGGACAGTGAAGGAAGAGCTTGTTTTGTAGATTGTAGTTTATATTGCTTTGTATTGGTGCCTGTAAAGCAGTCAACACAGTTGACTTTTTTGTGGAAGAGTGAATATAATGGATACGTAGTTAGGTTTTGAAATGATCATTCAAAGTGAAGATACAACAGCCAGTGAAGTAGCCTTGGTTTTAACATTACTAAATTTTGATTTATTTTCATTTTTATGTTTCTGCATGTTTTTAAGTACAGCTGGATGACAGGTACGTTTTTAGTGCCCAAGATGCTGGCATATTTTCTCATGTATTACATTATAACAGTAGTTTTACTTATTTGACTTCTCAGTTACTTTCAATTACCTTAATTTTGCTGATAGTCACAAGCAGCTGAATTCTCTATATCTTTTTCCTCCTTGCTTGCCTGCTAGTCGCTTCCAATAAAAATACAGGAGTTCCTAAAACTTAATTCTAAATTCCTTTGGGTAAATCTCTCTGCAGGAGTGTGCTGTTGCTGTGCTGCTTTGCGCCCTCGCTACAAGCGTCTGGTAGATAACATCTTTCCTGAAGATCCAAAAGTGAGTGATGACTTCAACATTTGAATCTTTTTGTTAATAACTAATGCTTTAACAATTGGGGTTTTTTTAAATGCATTGTGTATTTTGTACTTCAACATTTTACAGTAAATCCTGCTTTAGCTTTTCATAGCTTTAGTAGAGTTGAGCAGAATAATTTAGCTGAAAAGGGAACTCTACAAATCATCTGATCTAATTCCCTTTTTCAAAGCAAGGCTGTGCATATTGGAGAGTGAAATTGGTATGTTTTGTTCAGAGAAACAGATTTAATTAAGCAGGCTGTTCTGACTACTTAGAACCACAAATGTTTTAGGTGTGGATGTTTCCTGTTTTTCTACAAGATTTTAGTTTTCTAACTGCTGGGGTATTGACTGTATAAGTTTTTATAGTTCTAGTAGATTACTGTGATCCGAAAAGGTGGTTTGTTGTCGTTGTTTTTTAATTTCTCCAGTTATTCATATACTGATTTCTCATTTCACTTGAACAATCTTGGAGCTATATTACAGCCCAGATCTTGCTCTCTGTGAAAATAAATAACTTGTGTTTCCATTCAGTATTGCCTGTATCTGTACATAATTACATGGTGGTTCTGAGTAATTAAGAGCATATATTTCTGCTGCTGTATTTTTAAAAATGTGTTATCAGATTTAGTTATCTTTTATTATAGTAGAACTAAGTCAAACAGTCAGCATTCAGCATTTGTATAAGGTTTGGCTTTTATCTTATAAAGTACATGTGCTTTCCTTTAAAATACACTGTTACTGAGTGCTAGTTATTACATAAATGCATGTTACTGGCTTCAAATAAAATGTTTTCTGTGTATACAGTATGCTGAAAGCATGTTTTTGTGCATTTATTTATTTTAATCTACTGGTTTGATCCAGGTGTAGAAACACCTAGAATTCCTACATTTGTAGTCTTACAGCTTTAATTTCACTTTAATTTCAGTAGCTCTGAGTTGGCACTTCTTAGTCTCTGCTTTTGTTAATATTCATTGGCTCAGTGCAGGGCACAAGCCAAGTTCATGGTGTTTTGCTGAGTTACAGGCCTTTGCTAAAATGTGAGAAGACTTGCTTGATAAAATGCATTAATTAATAATGAGTATATTCCAAGTAATTTATTTGAAAAAAATTAATGTTTTTGTTAATTTCTGGGGGGGGAAGAGAGAAGATGGAAAGCTTTTTCGTTTTCACCTCACCTGATAGTTTGAATTATAGCCTCACCTGAGGAGATCCCTATCACAGTTCACATTGCAACTAATGTGTTAATCTTTGATCTTGTTTTAACCATTAGCCTATAAGTACCCTGCATGTTGGCCTTGTCCAGGATGTAAAGCTGAAGAAATATAATATTTAAAATCAAATCTTATTTGGATATAGCATCAGAATTATGGATCAAAAACACTTTGGGGAATGGGGTGGGAGGAAAGGGAAAAGAAAAAAATTTACATTGTACCAGTAGGGAAAAAGTGTCTTAAAACATATATTGCTAAGTACCTTCTTTTGGAATACCTGTTTGCCCCCCTCAAAGAAAAGATGGGGGAATATAGTTGCTTCATTTCTATGAAAATATTTTACTTAAATTTTTATGTTGCTGATTTTGCAACTAAGCTGTTGACAATTTTGCTCAAAAGTGTACTTTTTTTCCAGGAATTTATTCCCGTCTATATGGCTCAGGTCTCTAAATGCTGAATAGACAAAAGGAAAAACACTTCAGAAGCTTTCTACTTTCTGTGAATGTTTTTATTTTATATTTCCTCTGTTTTTAGGATGGGCTTGTCAAAGCTGATATGGAGAAGCTGACTTTCTATGCTGTTTCAGCACCAGAAAAGCTGGATCGAATTGGTGCTTACCTGGCAGAGAGACTGAGCAGAGATGTTGTCAGACATCGCTACGGGTAAGGAAATAAGTCACAGCATTAAAAATAGGTGCTAACAGGTAGCTGCATTTCGTTGTATTTGTTCTCATTGCATTTAGGAAGTAAGATGGACCCTGTCCCTTTGTAGGGAGTTAACCTTGACTGACTTCCACGTGCCCACCCAGAAGCTCCCTCACTCCCCCTCCTTGGCAGAACAGGAGGAGCAACTAAGATGGAAAAGCTTGTGGGTTGAGATAAGAACAGGGAGATCACTCATCGATTACCATAATGGGCAAAACACACTCAACTTAGAATCATAGAATGGTTAAGGTTGGAAGGGACCTTAAAGATAATCAGGTTCCAACCTCCCTGCTCTAAGCAGGGACACCTCACACAAGACCAGGCTGCACAAAGCCTCATCCAACCTGGCCTTAAACACTTCCAGGGATGGGGCTTCCACAACCTCCCTAGGCGACCTATTCCAGCACCTTACTGCCCTCAGGGTGAAGAATTTCTTCCTGAAGTCTATTGCCAATTAATAACAGAGTAGGATAGTGAGTAATAAAAACAAAACTCCCCCCACTCCCTCTTTTTCCCATGCTCAGCTTTACTCCTGATTCCTTTACCTCCTCCTGCTGAGCAGCACAGGGGGACTGGAGATGGTGTCTTCTCACAGAGGCCACCCCTGCAGCCCACCTCCTACCAAGACCTTTTTATGTAAATCCAATACACCCTTGAATATTATTCAGGGAATTGTGAAGGGGGGGATGTCTTTCTTTTTAACTCTTTTGTCTAAGTTATATTTAAATGTGAACTTTAAAACTCTGTCTTGCTTGTAAGTCCTATTTGAGCTAGAAATTTGAAAGAATGTAGAGTCCAAAGAGGAAGATTTTAAAGAATGTGGAAATAGAGTAAGAAAATACTGAATCTAGGGAGTGGCAGTATCCATCACAGGCAATCATTATTGGCATTTATGATGTCAAGAGCTATTTTTATGCCATTATAGAATGGGTTAATGGCCATTCTTTAGGGTAATTAATTTTTATTAACTCTTTTTCATTTACTTAGCATGTGGTCTGAATGTGCAGGAGAATGAAGAAGTTGTTGGCTTTCCATACTGGGATTTGGATAGAGAAAGGAGCTGTAGACTAGAAAGCTGGAATTTGTACTTGGAAATAAAATGTGCTAGAAAATAAAAATGAATTATATTTACTCTGTTTCTAAGCATTATGACATCTCTTCTAAAAATAGTCTATTCCCCTTCCTGTTCCCCACCTCCCCAAAAAAACCCTACAAACAGTAAACCACAACAAAACCGAAAATGAAATAAAGATTAATTTAGGAAATACCAGTAACTTCCATTTTTAGGTAACATAGGAATGTATGCGTTCCACTCTTTGGTTTCTGATTTTTGTAATAATAGGTACCTAAATTGAATTAATTGAGGTAATGGTAACTGTAGCACATGTTTATGGGAGTGTCTCTAATTTTCAGGTATGTTCTAATTGCCATGGAGGCATTGGATCAACTTCTGATGGCTTGCCATTCTCAAAGCATAAAACCATTTGTAGAAAGTTTCCTTCATATGGTGGCCAAGCTCCTGGAATCAGGCGAACCAAAGCTGCAAGTTCTTGGAACTAATTCTGTGAGTAAACTCAGATACTAAATCAAATCAGAATAAGGCTTTGCTTCTTTGCTTTGAGAAAGTATTTTCAGAAGTCACAAAATATCTGCCAGTTGACATGAATTGAGAGGATTCTGCTCATGGCAGGGTGTATCATGCGGACCTAAACACCAAGCAGATGACAGCTCGAGGCAGAAAACCTCTTTCCTTTCAGTCCCTAAAATTCTTTTGAGGGCTGGGCTCATCCTCTACAGAAATAACCACTTCTTCTGGAAGGAACAGGAAACTTGTTCTGTAAATTCCTATTTTGAATCTTTACACAGACCTTCTGAAGCCATTGTTTAGGTAAGACTGTTTTCTTGCTCTCAAGCAACGAGCGTGATGGTTTGAGAAGGAAGAAATAACATCCTTCTCTACAGTGCTGACATGACATGGAAAGATTCCTGTTAGCTGAAAAGTAGTCAGGAGCAAATGCTTTCAATATTAAAACCTCACCACCTTATTAGCTTAAGTATTTCAGAATTCAGATCCAGGCTTGAAGGGCATATCTAAAAGTGTTAAAATGAAGATCTGGAGATCTAGCTTTCCGAAGAGAGTGATGGGTACAATCAGTGTTATAGTCTGCCATAATTCCCTTCTAACCATTCCATTTCCAGCTGGAACAATAGGTATCTCATCAATTCCAGGATTGTGGTGTGGACTGTTTTCACTTTGAGTGATTGTTTTGACATGAGTAAAGAAGTAATGCTTGCATTTCTTTTACATTATAACTGTTAGCACTGTGGGGTGTTTGTTGGTGGTTTTTTTGTGGATTCTGTAGAACTGTTGGGCTTTTGCGTGAGATTCCCAGCTGCTGGAATGAAATGGAGTTGCAGCTCAGGGAGACAGGAGGGTGTAGTAGAGTGATGCTACTCTGGAGTCGAATTTCTTACTATGGTGGAACACAGAGTTCTTGCTCTGATGTAGGGAAGGAGGTTCTTTTTGCTTCCAAACTGACAAGGCAACTATACTTAGGGTAATGAGAAAAATCTATTTATTAATTTTAATATCTTTGAGCCAGACTACCCTGCTTTTTTTAATTTGTTTAAATAATAATGCCTGGGCAGAATCTCTTAGGGAAATAGCTTTGGAATTTATTTCCTGGGCTGCCAAATAGCAAGATGTACATTGCTTTCCAGTTGCTTAAAACCTTGGTGTCAAACAGTTACTGCCAACCTCCCCTTCGATTTACAAGACACACGTCACTTCCAAAGAAATGTAACTGAACAGAATTCCACCTTCCAGTAATCTGTTTGATATCCCTGTCAGTTCCTAATGAAGTCTTTTATAAGCAAAGCAGATTAATGGACTTCCAAAATTGGAAGATAATTTGTGTTTGTCTGTTGTAAAACTTAGTAACCAAAAATAATTAAGTTTTCTTAAATAAGATGTCAAATTTTGTGAAGAGAGTGAATCTATATGGCTCTTCAGCGGTATTCCGAATGCTAATTTAAGCCTAATTATGCTAATTATTTTCCTAGGTACCTTCTGTAGTCAATGGATAGAAAAGCTAGAGACTTTTTGTGTTGACTAAAGAGGAGCAAAGTGTTTTGGCACTGACAGCTTGACTGTTACCAAGGTCACTGACTGACTGTTCTTAGATAAATTTTGTCAGACATGGAGAAAGTTTACCAGCACAGTTAGCCTTTTTTCATTTTTCCTGTCCTCCTGAAGGAAATCAAACAAACTAACAAAAACTAACAAAGAGTTGAGATGGTAGAGTGACTGAATAATGTTTCATATAATTAATCTGATGTAAAACTGGTATTGCCTGAAAGAGAAGAATAAGTTGTGTATGAAATAAATGTCTTTAAACTGGTGAAAAGTCAGGCAACTTTTGGAAAAGTTTCCGTAATATTTTTAGGTTAAACTTAATTGCAAGCCAATACAAATTTGTAGTCTGCTTAGGCTTAAAAAGACATGGAGTATGATTGTGGCTTGATTATTTCCCAACCCAAAGCTGGCTTTCAAAGCTGCACTGGGAAGCAGAGGCAGTGATGGCTTTCAAGCAAGACTGGACTGTCTTGCTGACTTTGTAGTTTATTCTCAGCCTCACAAACAGGTTTTGCTTCGGCTGTGGGAACTGTTCTGCTTGCTCAGAAGTCAGTGTTTCAAATGAAACAAATCTGTGTACTGAATGAATCTGAGTAGTTTAAAGTCTTGGAAAGATCTGGAAGTTCCCTCTGTCTTCCACAGTTTTTTCCCCTGACTTCCAAATATGGGGTCTGGATGCAGAACTTAACTCTACTTGGTAATCTGTATCTTACAAAAAAAAAGGGAAGTTTCATTTAGCTGTTTGACTTCCTGAATTCTTTTTTGAACTGAAATTTAATTTTTAAAGTTAATTTACTTCCAAAAAGCAAACCTGAAGAGTGCTGTTTTAGGAAAATAATTGTTTGCTTTTCATTTATATCCTTTTATGCCTGATCTTCAGTTACATGTAATTAATTTCTATGTCTTTTTACATGTTGCATTTGTAAATTATGTTATCTCATTTCCTCCAGCAGCAATTTTTAAAATTTCTTTTTAAAACATGATTGTAAATCTACTATATAGGCAGATACTTTAAACCAGGTGAAATTCAATAGTGGATATGTTGATTTATTTTTTTTTAAAGTAAAACAGATTTCAAATTGGCAGTGTCTATGAAGTTGAAAACATCTGTTTCTATCACGGAAGATATTTTTATTAACCGTGTGCTAGGATAACATATACTGGTGAGGAAACTGAAAAAATGATGTGGGAAAAAGTGAGATTTCCTTGGCTTCAGCATAAGAGAATCTGAAGTCTGATTGCAATAAGCTTTTACTTAGAAATTTATGGCAATACTAAATTTCTCTCTGTAACCATTTTGCAGAATTTCAGTAACTGAATATCATGTAAACCAGCTCTACCTCTCATGTACAAATAATTAAATCTATTGCTTAGATCCATAATAGTTATATTACTATGATAGAATGAATTAATTATGCTTGTTCTTCCTGTCTTGGGGTGAACAGCTTTAAAATCTTTCAAGGTGGTCAACATTTTTTAGGACAATACATAATTTTAAAAAAATAATTTTAATTTCTGTCTATTTATTTTTAGAGAGGGCCCAGAAAATGTCTTTACTGAGCAGCTGGTCAAAAACAATGGAGTGCTTAATTTAGAAAAAACTTACTCTTAAGCTATGTTGACAGAACTCACTTGAATACAACACATATTAAGCCAATTTGGAATGTTGACAGGGTGAATTCTTCTTTCTAATTTGATTGTAAAACATTGTTTTTTCATCTGAAAAACAGCAGCTATATGCAGAACCCAGCATTACCACATTTTAAATTATTTACCACAAATGCTTTCTGTAGTTGATATGTTGTTTCATTTTAGAAGGGCAGATTTTTCTTAGGAGCAGTGAAATACTGATACCACCAGTGACAGTGTTGGGCTTCCTGTGCATTAAAAGGTGACTGTTCATTGCTACATGTCAGCATTTGTTATTTAAAAGAAGACGAGCAGTATCCCAAGTGGAAAAGTGACCAGCCAGTGCCTGATGGAACAGGATTTTTATATTTGTAAGTGTTGGCTTATAAAGCAGTTGTTTTTTGGCAGAATCAAAGTCCATGTGTATTTAAAAATAGTATAAAATGTCCAGGCTGTGAAATTAAAGACTGTCAGAAATAACATTTGCAGTAGAGTAATCATTTGTTTGTCCTGCTTGTCTGCAGCATGTTAATCTGGAAGTAGGCTGTGTTACAGGGTGCCTCTTTCATTCTGTGCAGCAATATGGAATTGTGTGCCAGTAGTGTTTTAACAGAGTTGGGGCTGTTCAGCAGAGAACAGAAGGCTCCTGGGGGACCTTAGAGTGGCCTTCCAGTACCTGAAGGGGCTACAGGAAAGCTGGAGAGGGACTGTTTACAAGGGCTTGGGGTGAGAGGACAATAGGTAATGAATCAAAACTGGAAGAGGGGAGATTTAGGTTAGACATTAGAAGGAAATTCTTTAGTGTGAGGGTGGTGAGACACTGGAACAGGTTGCCCAGAGAAACTGTGGAAGCCCCATCCCTGGATGCTTTCAAGGCCAGGTTGAATGGGGTTCTGAGCAACCTGATCTAGTGGGAGGTGTCCCTGCCCATGCAGGGGAGTTGTAACTAGATGATCTTTAAGGTCCCTTCCAAGTCAAACCATTCTGTGGTTCTATGATCTCTAGAATCCCTGCTCTATCTTTTTTAATAGGAGTTAAAGGTACAGAGAGAGGTACACAAAGCACTTTCTCATCCTGTAGGTTGTCTTCGTGTAAATTATCTTCTGAACTCTTAATTCCCCATCTACCAGAATTTGAGTGATGCTAGATAAATCTCTGTAGGCAGTCCTTTTAGGGTTGTTCATAGTTAACTTACCACTTTCCCCACCTCCTGCTTGTGCTCTCTGGTCTTGCAGTTTCACAGTCACGCTAATGTGGCCCTGTAAGCTAACATGAGAAGTGTCAGGTGATTTTAACTGTTAATAACTAAACAAAATCACCAACTTTAATTGCTGAGAACCTTATCTTCTTCTTATTTATTGTAATAATTTTATTACTGTGCTTGTGCAGTTCATGTATGACTCCATTGTTTGAAGCTTTTCTATTTAAAAGAGTTGAAGTGTTTGTCCTTTCTGCATTTGTTGATAAGGTACCTACATACATTCATACACTTCTCATTAACACTGTACTGTTCACTTTATAAGACTCTTATGTTTATATAGGGCATCATGTCTTCCCATGTGACAGTTTCCTAATAATGAAATACAGTAGCTTTGTCTATAGGAGATGGTAACAGTCAGCGTCTGCACCCTCTTCCACCCATCTGGAACATGAGAAAATTGCAGGCTGTAGAAGACAGACTGTAGACCTCAAATATATTAAAAAATATTGCTCAGATCCAGCCTACAGTTTTTACAGGGAGATACTTTAAATAACATAACTCAGACTTAAATATGATGCATGCTGATTGTCTGTTCTTGGATTGGTGCAAAACCCTGACTTTTAAAGACATCCAGGGTTCATTAAAAGTTACAATTTTTCTTCTGCTTTCCTGGCTACGTAGGAGTGATAAGGCAGCACACATATGCATAAGGAGTTACATCCTTAGGAATTTAAGTTGAGAACTTGATGACTTAATTCAGGACTCAGTGAGTCTCTCTCCCTGGTAATATGATCCAGCTTTCTTGACTCAGTCTGGAACAAACATCTTCTGAATAGATAATATCTTCCTTATTTCATGATAGATGTATATGTTGTTATACTGATTGAATATTACTGGTTTCAAAATTAATGGAAATTAAGTATTACCTATGTAAGTTCCCTTTTGTACCTTCTGTTTTGTACAAATATAGACCATGCTTGTACTGGTAAAACTTCTATAAATTACCAGTGGGTGATTTTAAGTGTTTACTATGACTGAATGGCATTTTTACATCTTTAAAAGCTTTGTAAGTATATCCCAGGCAAGTGCTTGGGCTCCTATAAGAATTTGGTCCTTTTTTAATTTTAATAATTTCTAATTTGAAGTTTGCTTGAAAATATCTTAGGTGGTTAGGAGTAAAATATTCTTCATGTAATAACAATAACAGCTTAAGAGCACCACTGCTAAGCAAGGAGTAAGTATAGACTATTGTGTACTGTAAAACCTTAACATTTCCATAATGAAATGGAATTGTATACTTCACTGAATGACAGTGCAACCCAAAACAGTGTTACCACAGCTAGCTCTCCTGTGGCCTAAATGTTCAGTCATCTGAATGCTCATCCTGGAATATGCTTCAGAAATACTTTATGTTCAGTGAGTGAAACTGTTTTCTTATATACACATGATGAAATAAAAAGGTTTAGCCCTGTCTGGACATACTACTGTCTATGCCATTTTGAGAGGTGTAAGTTCTGGGTACTTGCTTCCCTGCTGTAAAGCTACATCATGACATAGGAGAAATGTCCAGAGTGAGAGAGTGAACCCCTGATTTTTTAATGGCCTAAATTCAACATTTGTTCTTACCGACAAATTTCTTGATACAATACATCTTTCTTCTAGCAAAACAGTTATTAGAGTTATATTAAGTTTTCTTGTTGAAAGATCCTATCCATCAAATAATTTTGTATTTAGATAATAGTTAAATGTTAGATGAGTTAATATTCTTACAGCCACTCCCATAGCATTTTGTGTTCTTTACTCTTTTTTGCTTCCATTGTTTTACATGCTTTTATGGAAGTTTACTGGGTGAATTGTAGACCTGAGCATTGAATGTTGGGGAAAATGCTAAGATTGTATTGATTTATTATTTCCTCCCCCCCCTTAATAAAGCATTTAAATATGCTTTATTAAATTGTAAGGGCTAACTAGAAAATCTGTTTTGTAATTAACATTTTCACGAAAAAACAACACTGAGACAAGACATTTAAAGCATTTTCCATTGTCTGTTGGGAAGGCAACGATAATTTTTATAACTCATTGTATTAAAAAGTATGGTTGCTGTTTGTGGATTGTCTTTCAATTTGTGGCAGCAGACTATAGAGAATTGTTTTGTGACTTTGTCACTTTCTTATCACCTGACTACACAAGATACTTTCAGTTTGAGAACTACCTCAAAACCTCCAGAAATCAGTATGCTGTAGGTTATGTTGAAGTGCTTAGGGCATGTCTTAGATGTATGTGGTTAATGTGCTGATAAAAGCAGGTTCTACACCTCAGTGAGTGTATGAGAAATGCCTCAGCCTGTGCTTAGCAATTGGTAGAAGAACACTGTGGTGGGAAAAAGTGGAGGGATTTAATGGGGCATCTTGCTGCGTCAGGGCAGAACTAGCACTATATTGAGCCTTTCCTGACAACCTTCCCTTTCCCTTTTTTCTTCTCTCTGTAGTCTGTTCTTAAAACTGTCAGTGATGGAGAATCCACAAGGACTTCAGGCAGTCTGCTTTCTTTAGAAAGGAGGGTTTTTTGAACGTCTATCTTAAGTAGTCTTTGCTTCAGTGTAAGCCCATTATTGCTTTTCATATTACCATTGGACAAAGAAAACGATTTCTTTGTTTTTATAACTGTCTTCTGTACATTGTAAGACTGGTATATTTTAGTCAGCTCTAGACTAGATAATGTCTTTCAGGCTTTTTTAATAGGTGTTTATATAAAGCTTTGTTCATCTCTAGAATAATTGAAGGACTGTATAAGTTAATCACCATCTTCAGCTGTGGTGCTTCAACTGGATGCAGTACTTCATGTAATGGCTTACTAGTGCCAGTTAGATGGCAAAAATTTCTTCATAGGTGTCATGGGTAATCAGATTTATCAAAGTATATTGTTTTCTTTTACATGCTAGTATAATGACATTGACTCTTTTTGAATGTGCAGTTTATTATAGCTCTAAGTTTCCTTTCTGCATTGAGCTGTATCTGGCTTGTATTTGTACTGCTGTTTTAAAATGGTGTTTTGTATTTGTCGTTCCTAAATTGCTTCCTTGATTTTTCAGGTCCTATTTCCAGTTTGTCATGAACCAGGCATCAAGCATGCCTATAGCTCTGGGCAGCTTAGTGTTCTTTGCAAATCTGATGAGCCTACTCTGTCATCTAAGTCTCTAGTGAAACTCAAATACTACTGTGTTCCAGACAGGCCCCTTCAAAAATTCGTTCAATAAATTATTGTAGTTTGATGATTTATGAGTGTTTTTATATTGTTTCCAAACCCTTTTGTATCTATCTCACGGAGAGTATTTTTTACAGGATTTTTCTAGCTTCCCTTTGAGAATTTTATGTATTTTTTTTGTCAACACCATCACTGAATTTAAGATATGACAGGTGCTGCTTCATGTGGATTCACAAATTCTGTTTTCTTGTCATAGGAATAATTTAGGATGGGTTGATGTGACTTCTTCTTGACAAATCCATGTCGACTGTTACTTACGTGTTCATTACTTTGTAGATGTCTGCAAATTAGGATTTTTTTCAGAGTATCTTTCTGTGAATGGAATTAAAGTTGACTGGGTTAAAATTCCCTGACTCCTCCTTTATCCCTTTTTGTAAAAATAGACAGAATTGACAGGGTGCCTCCAGGTTTATTTCCCTTGAATTTTGGTAAGTCAGAATGTTGCTTGTTAACCTGCCAGTGACAGTGAACTATTTGAATGCTTGGACAACTTCCTGAACAGAGGTTGTTACAAGGTGGGTGTTGGTCTCTTTCCTAAGTAACAAGCAATAGGAAGAGACAAAACAGCCTCAAGTTGTGCCAGAGGAGTCTTAGATTGGATATTAGGAAAAATTTCTTCACTGAAAGGGTTGTCAGGCACTGGAACAGGCTGCCCAGTGAAGTGGTTGAGTCACCATCCCTGGAGGTACTTAAAAGACATGTAGACATAGTGCTTAGGAAAAAGGTTTAGTGGTGGATTTGATGATCTCAAAGGTCTTTTCCAACCTAAATGATTCTACAAATTGTTTATGCTCACTAATCAAGTGTTAGATGTTTCCATATTGGATAGCATGTTGCATTTTATGTAGTTACACCCTTTCAAAATGATCTAAATGACGCTCTAGTGGAAAGGCTTCACAAAGAAAAGTCTTCAATTTGCCTTTTTTGTTTGCTTAAGTTAAATATTAAGCCTTGTCAAATCTGAATCCTTTCTTACTGCAATGTGTTACGTTACTTCTTAAATGGAGCTTAGTGCTCATTATTCTCTTTGGGGAATTTGGTATCAAAAGCTTTTGTAACATTTCATTTTCCAGTTTGTCAAATTTGCCAACATTGAGGAAGACACACCTTCATATCACAGACGTTATGACTTCTTTGTGTCTCGGTTCAGTGCCATGTGTCATTCATGTGACCACGACCCAGAAATACAAACAGAGTAAGTGCCAATCTGTATGTATTACAGAAAACTGTCTGAACACGTGAATATACTTCATTCCCTAGGAAAAAAATGAAAGTCTGACTTCTCAAATAGCACCGAGTGCTGCAAATCGTAGGTGGCTGGAACTCCTAGAATATTTCAGTTGAATTTTACCTGAGGAATGCCTGCCAGATTGCATGGATTCTGTCCAGAAAGGCACTGCTTATTACTGCGTTGTGTGCAAGTTGCATAACTTAGATGTATGTGGTTAATGTGCTGATAAAAGCAGGTTCTACACCTCAGTGAGTGTATGAGAAATGCCTCAGCCTGTGCTCATTTGATAAATTAATGGGGCTACTTATATGAATAGCAAAAACATATTTTGAGTCTGCTATTTGAGAACTGCATTAAAATTGATTTTTCTTAGATGTCTGCAGTATGATGCTGTGTGTGAATCTGAAATGCCTTCATGAATTAGTATTGCAAATTTTTACAGGAATATGTAAGCACCACATTTTTTTTTTTACTTCAGCTCCCCCTAGTGATGTGTTCTTTTTATGAATTGTTAATCAGTGTGTAACTCCTTAGCATTTTAGAAAACTTCAGGCCTTTCAGATTGTATTTGCATCTCTGTTGTAGTCATCTTTTCTATTTCCATGGATTAAATTGTTCAGCCAACTGTGAAAATCCACGTGCTGAACATTGATACAAGCCTTTGGGTGTACTGTTGTTATGTTAGCTCCAATGTATCAGGATTTTTCTTAAAGTTTGAAGTTTCAAAAATCTGTGAACTGTATAATTAAAAAGAATGAACACTGTGTGCATTGCTTAGGAGAAAAAAAAAAAGAGGAAAAAAAAAGAAGAAAAAAATTCATTCCTGGTTTAATGTTCTCATTCATTCCTCGTTTCTTTGTAATTTGCTGCCATCTTATTTGTTGTCCTACTGCTGTGCATAGACCTCTGCTGTAAAATTGGTGTCTAAAAGGGTTGGAATTAGATCTGCCTTCTTCTTCTGTACTTTGCCCCCTGCCCTACCCTCTTTCCCTTTAGGAAGGTTATTCCAGTGAATGGTTTTATAGGATGACCTCGTGAATTCTTTGGGAAAAAACTGAATTATACTCAGGAACCAAAGGGGAAAGGTGATGGAAACGTTTTAAGCAAGTGTCACTAGTGAAGCCAGTGTATTGTGCACCTAACTCATAACTTAGGCTCTGTCAGATGCAGTATATTTACCTGAAGATGATGGTCTCAAACAATATTCATAAATGTTTTAATAAACTTCTTGAGATTTTGCCTTTTTAGGCTTAGTGAAACTAAACCAGAAATGTTGAACTGCTTACTGGCAGTAAACGATTTCATAAGAGGTTAGGGTATGAAGCTCAGCTCACGATTTTTAGAACTACTTTCACCTTCATTGCCCTTTGCAAATGGGAGGTAATATTAGTAATGAACTAGAACATGGAATGAATTAAGAGACTAGTACATCCCTGATTCACATATCAAATATGACCTACCACTCATAGGGATACTCCAAACTAAAATGCCTGAAAGCTGTGATTGCCATAGGAATAAGAGAAATGTGATAATCTTTTGCTCTTCCAATTATCAATCTGCACCTTCTTCTGTGCTTCAGCTGGCAGTGTTGATGTACCCTTAGACAGGGAGGAAGTGCTATAAGAATGTATATGACATTGATTTAAGTGTAATCTCCACTTTAATACCTATCTGAAACTTCTTTAGAGGAATGAAACCTCAGCTGTATGTGGTGAAATTTGATGCTTCACCTCCCTCAATACTTCAACCATAATTTTTTGGCCACCTGTGCTGTAGTAAGAACATTAAATTAGTGCTAGTGGCACTTCAGTGCATAGAGATAGGGCCTTTTTTTCTGCATGATAATTTTTTTACGCAGTTTAATTAAATGTATAGCAGTATTACTTTTTCCACATCATCCTAGACTGTTGGCATGTATCTAGATTAGATATTAGGAAGAAATTATTTTCTATGAGGGTGGTGAGACTCTGGAACAGGTTGACCAGAGAAGTTGTGGCTGCCCCCTCCCTGGAATTGTTCAGGGCCAGGTTGGATGGGTTCTGAGCAACGTGGTCTAGTGGGAGGTGTCCCTGCCCATGCAGGGAGGGTGTAACTAGATGATCTTTAAGGTCCTTTCCAACCCAAACCATTCTGTGATTTGGTGATCTCTTTTGAAAGAGATCTTTATGAACATGAATCATTCTTGAGTTGACATACCAGATTTGCTGTAGGTACTGATATAATTCAACAAAACAGCTGAGCTATGACTACAGATTAAATTCTAAATGCAGATACCCCAAGTAGTCAATACTATTGATGGGGGCTAGGAGGTATTTCAGCTCATCCTAAACCAGACATCTGGAGTCACTGTTCATCTGCCTAGCTTGAGCTTCTACTGAAATGCTGGCTTGAATGGGGGCTTGAACATCATCTACACAGGCAATCAGGTGATGCATGCTTCAGAGTCTGAAACTGAATCTCACCTGGTAATTGAGATGTCCCTTTGAGCAGGGGAGGTTAGTGCTACTATTTAATGCATCTAAAGCCACAGCATCAGCAAAACTTGATTACTTTTAGAACTAATAATTAAAAAGCAAAAAAAAAAAGTTTCAATGATGGGATTTTGGAAGCTCTGTGTCTTAAGTGTCCATCTTAGATCCTTAATATTGAAAACTTAACATGGGATACTGTAATTGTGGCACTGTCTTTGTACAGCAATAGCAAGTGCTTTTCTAGCTGTTTGTGCATCCCTCCTCTTCCCTGTTTTGCATGTAACACTATTAAAACTGTCTTGAAAGGTGTAGAATGGTATGGGATCCATATTGAATGCACATGACTTTCTTCAGAAATAGCTGAAAAACATGAGGCTACAGGTTTAAGTATTTACAACAGGAAATCTGAACAAAGATATTAATTACAGAGTTCAGTTTGCTCTGGAGTTCATCTAGCAAAGGCTTTAATGCAGCAAATTTGACTGAATGAAGGCTAGTTATGGGTTGTCCATACTGAAATTAAGATTGAAAAAAAACCAGATGGATTTTAATAGAATTCATTTCAATTTTTAGCGAAGCTTGTGCTTATTTACCTTGATGACAGTATCTCTCTTTATTCTCCTTGTTTTCAAAATCTATTATCACTTCAAAAAAGAGTATTTTGCCATTAATTTCACTGTGTAGATTCCCCTGCAAACAATTTTTGTTCAACAAAATAATGAAAATAGCTAACAGCTAGACTGAGTTTTTTAGAACTTATTTTTTCCTTTTTATTGTTTTATTGTTGTTGATAATTTCCCAGATCACTTGGTTCAAGTGGTTTTAGGATAAAAATGGTGGTTCCTCTTATGCATCAAGCTTAAGTTGACAGAATTATCCTTTGCTTTCCATATTGTGAATCTAGCACAAATCTTTAAAATTCTCTCATACTTAATCCACAGCCTTAATTACAACCTGTCAGGCCATGATCACAAGACTGTGGCAGATACTGCTGCAGCTTTGCTGGAATAACTTCATTGAATTTTTTCTACAGCACTGGAATAGGTTGAGATTGTTCACACTTTCAACTGATGGTTGGTAATTTGTGTAGGGTTGATGAGTTTTCACTCGTGTGACTTTCTTCTGAAGGTGGTCTACACAATTTGAGTATTCAGTGATCCTTACAGATCATCTTCTGCTCAGGTGTTTGTTTTGTCAGCTGCCTGATGAGCTATAATGGCATTTGAAGGCAATACAGGCAACTGTAATTAATTGGCCAAATTTTCCAATTATTATTTGTGAGAACCTAATGGAATTCCACACTACGTAATTACTGGTGCCTAATAGGAAAACAGCTGTACAAGGAGGTGCTCTGTTTCTCCTTTTCAGTAATTCCTTTTTTCCTTCCTTAGGATCCGAATTGCTGGAATTAGGGGCATTCAGGGAGTGGTTCGAAAAACAGTCAATGATGAACTTCGAGCAACTATATGGGAACCTCAGCACATGGACAAGATAGTACCATCATTGCTGTTTAATATGCAGAAAATAGAAGATATTGACAGGTATTTTTATTCCTGGTCACTGGCATGTTTTTAAGCAATCTTTAGACTTAGTTTTTATGAGATATCTTTATTTTCTTTTTATTGGAAATAACTACTGATGTTTACTAGCTGATTCTCCTTGAAACTGATAGCACAGCTCTGCTTAATTGTGCTTAGTGTTGTCTTAAGGTTTTTTCAACTGCCTGCATTTCACTGGTTCTAGATTCCATCAGCAAAAGAATTGCTTTGGACATTGTATAGCCATGTTTGGCCTTCTTAAAAATTGTAAACCCTTTGTTATGTTACATTGGTAAGCATAGGTTTGTAGGTGACTGAAGTAGTTTTGCTAGTTATATTTTTTTTTAAAATAAGGTTTGAATTCCCATTTAACCATTAGTAACAACTGTCCCATTTGCAAGAGGACTTAAAGTGAAGATTCAAAATTTCTTTCAGTGTAGACACCCTTCTATTTTGTTGTGCTTTCAATGGCTTCTAGGCATACTACTTGCCAGATACATCTTCAAAAGAGATCCGTGTGATAATGGGTGTTGAGGATTTGCCTGTCACCTTACAGTAGAAAAGTTATCTTTTTTTTTTGTCTGTGTCTGTACTTGTGGCTAAACACTGTGTAGTTGCAAAAAGTGTTTCTTGCTAGCATTAGGAAATTTTCATAAAACCAACTTCAATGATGCAAACAAGCTTAAATGTTTCACATGCAACCCTAGCTGCTTCAAAACTTGCTTGGTAAGTAGGGTCTCCAGCCGTCCTCTAGCAACACGTTTCATGCTCTCACGAGGCACCTTGCCAGATCTGTCATGTTTCTCTTTTTTAGTTTGTTTTTTTTGTTAGTTTTTTGTTTGGTTGGTTCTTGTTTTCTTGTGTTTTGTTTTGGTTTGGGTTTTTTTGCCATTCCTCAGACTTATTGTTCTTCTCTTATTTCTGTCATTACCTGTCTGTTCTCTAAAGCAAATTTTCAGACTGAATCAATAAAATCAGTGGTTTTATTTCTGTCCATCCTTTATCTATTTACTACATATAACACTGTAAGTACAGAAATAGGTGCTTGGATTTTACATCTGAAGAGTGATCTAAGAGACTAAGGTTTCTAAAACTAGTGTTTGAGCACAGAGAGCCTAGTTAGAATTTGCTCTGGCTTCTAGAAGCAGGTGGGCTCCTTTCCTTGGTTACTCTTCCCAGGGCCCTCAACCATATACTTTGCTTTATATAGCAAAATGATGGCATGATGGAAATGATGGAAAAACTGACTTAAATAGTATTTGGATCAACCACTTAAAGCAGATCAGTTTATATGTACTACCCAACTAATTTTAGTCATCTGTTGAGCAATGCAATAGCGGTGGTAGAAAAACAAATCTGTCAAAAAGCAACTGTTAATTAAGTTTCTGAACTGGCTGCTTGAAACTTTTTCTATAATGCATGCTCAACAGAAAAAAAGACTAATGATTTTCCAAGTGGCAAGTAGGGGCCATGTATGATGCACATGTGACAGAAAAGCTGAAAACAATATTTATAAATTGTTGATCTGCTGGCCTTAAATAATGTTACAGAGAGTTTTTTGTCTTGTTTTAGATATGACTTCATATTTGTGGAGCACAAACAAAGACATCTTGAAGAGTAGGAGTAAGAAACATATTGTTCTGGCAGATGGAATCAAAGCATTATTTGAGAAAGAGCAGAAATTCCAGAAAATGCCCTCTACTTAAGTCCATAGAAAATAACTATTTTTGGGTAAAGCTGAAGTATACACAGATAAGACTTACCTGAAAAATCACTGTAATTTTTACTTGTGCAACCTTAATAGTGTAATTCAAGATTCTTCTGAGCACTTCAGATGAGACGCTCTTTGGAGATAAGAATTGAATATTTAAACAACATTTTTAACAGCCATTTTTATTTCTGGATGTCATTATTTCTCTGTATATCTGAATGCACAGTCTAGTTATGTGACTATCAGACAAATCTGCAAGTGTAACATTCTAAAAGTCAGATTTGTTTTTTTTCTTAGTTGTACTTCACTGGGGTTCTGTATTACAAAAAAGTTGCTGTGTGTACTTCATACAGTATGAGGCATTGCCTAAAAAACTCTCATTCCCTCCTTCAAGTTTTCTAGAAGAAAATTCAGAAGAGTCATTCATGTGTGTCAATTTATGTACGTCTTTAAAATGGGGAAGGGATGTATGACATTGGAAATTCACTTCGTTTGTAACACTCTTCATGGTAACTGCAAAGCTGAAAGTACCAGCCTTGCTTAAGGCAGAAGGCCACTCTAGCACTCATTGTAGACTTGACTTCAATTCCTTCTAATAAATCTGTAATGTACATATAAATTCTGTTTCAGAGGTAGATTAGAATATATTTCTTTCTCTGAGGGAGTGAATTATAGTCAAACATTCCTGTAGCTACTCTGCCCACAAGTAGTTATTAAGTCTTATTTCACATGTCCCATCATAGTTTTTGACCAATCCTGGTTTTGTGGTGTTAAAGAAGTCTCATGCATGAAGTGTTGAGTTGCTTTCAGCCAGTTTGAGCCTGTGATTAGATGTTTGCAGTGGAAGCTGCTGTACCTCAATATGTCCCTCCTTCCAGTTCATTGTTGCCACCTTTTCTGATAGAGATTACACACAAGTAAGTTGATAGAACAGCTTAAGGGAGCTGTTCTTGCCCATTTCATTGGAAAAGACATTTCATGTTTCACTCCTTTGGACTTGTGGTAGCAGAGAAACTCTGGATGCTGAGGAGTAGTAGTAATTTTTTTTTTTAACTGTTGCAGCTGGATTTGTCAGAGGTTTTCTGATCTTTTTTTTAAAATCCAAGTCAGTGAAATGAAACTTGAGAGGCTGTACAAAGCTTTCCTTTAAAACTAAAAAGATAAAAGAGTAGTTTTATATTCATTGTCTTTAATCTGATAACGCTAAGGAACACTTAGTGAGAAATCCTTAGAGGCAGGTGCTGTTAGTTTAAAACAAAAATGTGGTTCCTGCAGACAACGGGAGATAATTTTGAACATTCTGACACAGTCTAAGCCTAACATTTCAGACTAAGCAAACTGGGTTGTAATTTATTCCCTTAATTTCTTCTAAAGTAAGTCTCCAAGCAACGCTGGTAAGTCACCTTCTGTGGGACTACATATACCAACACTCAAAAGATAATTTATTTTTGCTTCATTTTAACTAGCATTTTTCCAGTTAGACTAGCTCTGTCTGTGTGTGTGTTTGGCAGCCTGCTTTCTTTCCTGCCATCCTTTGTAGTGCTGCTGCGTTTTAGGGAACCTTTGTCAAAACAGCAATGGGACTAACAGTCCTGCCCTTTCATTTGTGCTTCTCTGCACTGACAAGGATGCCCACCTGTCTAGATCACAGTAGTGGAAAGGAAAAGAGAGAGATGGAGGAGCACAGCAGTTGGATAAAGCTACAGTTTAGTGGTTCTCCTGGTGGACTATATACAAATTCTCATGCCTTTTAAAACTCTAATAATTGTGCATTTTTTAAATTATTTATCCTTATCTAACAGAGTGCCTGGGGCTTTTTTATTATTAAAATCTGACAAGCTAGCAATGTCACGGTAACTTCTGAAACACTGATGTTACCAGAGGCAACAGGATATTGCAACTTTTAGATTGCATTAGTCTTGAAACACTAGAAGATCTTTTGCTATTAGAAGATATTACAGCTACGATGTTAACGTGTTCATTTGATTTGTGGCATTTCAATATTTGACTTTTTATAATGCTCTAAAGCTATGGTTTTATGATGCTGCCAAGTGAACATTAACTAAAGCTGATGCTCATAGGGAACACTTTTAAACATATTTAATGCACAAGCTTGCACTGCAGAACTGAAAGCATGATTAAGGCTTTAGTGTTCTGATTTCTGCAGTCTAAAATAAATTTCCTAATGCATAGTTGCATAATGTTAATGTAAGTGAATGAATTGTCACTTAAGTTTCTATTATGTGTTTTGTGCAAAAAAATACTTCTCACCTATAATACTGCAGCTTAGGTGGAACTGCCTCTTTCTTCCTCAATCTCCTGCCTCTCAATTGCTCAATTTAAATGAAATATTAGTAACAGCTTAACAGAATGATCTGTGAAGCACTTAAATTCAGAAATACATTCCAAATGCCTTTAATTTGCTCTAGTAATTCAGGTCTCTGTGTGCTGAGAAGGAGGTGACTTTGGGGAAAGGAAGAAGAAAAAACCCACAACCCAAAAAATGAACCAAAAAACATTACCAAGGCCTTGCATCTAAAATGAGAACTGGGAAATGTGAAACTCTACTGGAAAGGCTCTTGCCTTTCACTGTTTACAGTGCAGGTGCTGATTTTAGTTATTTCAAGGTGAAGACAGGTTATTCCCTTCAAAGCTCAGTGGTGGAATTCAGGCCTCAAAAGGTTTTAATTTGTGCAAAACAGTGTGTAGTTTCTGTATTTTGCTTCCCTGGTGTCTGGATACTATCTTGGATCTTTCTTTTTGTACCATGTTAATTTTAAATAGCCTAATTCCCAGTCACCAAGAGAAAAGAAAAAACTGGAAATGGCAGTATTTGAACTTCACAAAGTTTGGTAATTACTACAAAACATTAAAGCCTGGCTTTTCATGGCAAGATTTATTAAGCCATAAGTTAAAATTTCCATATGAAATGAAGTCGATATCTAAATGCTGAGTTAATTTCTTCTTAATTTAAAAGGATTTTTATTTTAAATTAAGTCATGCATTGGTGTATTTTAGCACCAGACGAAACAGTAGCTGTGGTAGTAATAAATTCTACCCCCGCCATTGCTGCTTTCCTCTCCCTCCCAGCATTGAAGAAGGAAGTCTTAAAGGCACAAGAGCAGGCTGTTCCCCTGTGCCAAAAGATGAGCTGGTGAGGAAGGAGACCAGCCTGGCTGAATAAACAGAACTGACTGCTACTCAGGGAAAAAAATGAGAGATTATGGCTTTTGGAAAAAGGGGCAGGCCACTCAGGATGACTACAAAGATGTCATGAGGCTATGCAGGGAGAGAATCAGAGGAGCTAAAGCCCAATTTGAAATCAACCTGGCTGCAGCTGTCTAAGATAACAAGGCACACTTCTATAAGTATATTAACAAGAAAAAGAGGACTAAGGAGAAATCTCTATCCCTTATTGAATACATAGTGATCAGGGATGAGGCTGAAGTACTTAATGCCTTCTTTGACTCAGTCTTTAGTAGTAGGTCCAGTTGTTTGTTGGGTACCCAGTCCTCAGACAGGGACAGGGAGCAGTTTGATTGAAGCTCTTGTAATCCAAGAGAAGATGGTTAGCAAAATCCAAGAGAAGGTGGTTAGCAACCTGCTGCACACTTGGACATACACAAGTCTATGGGGCCAGTTGGGATACACCCAAGGGTACTGAGGGAGCTGGCAGAAGTGCTCACCAAGCCACTTTCCATCATTTAGTAGCAGTCCTGGCTAACCAGGGAGGTCCCAGTAGACTGGAGATAGGCAAATGTGATCCCCATCTACAAATGAAGGCCAAAGGGAGGATCCAGGGAACTATAGACCTCTCAATCTGACTGTGGTGCCAGGGAAGGTCATGGAGCAGATCATCTTGAGTGCCATTATGCACCAGAGAGGAAATGGCCTCAAGTTGCACCAGGGGAGGTTTAGATTGCATATTAGAAGAAACTTCATCACTGAAAGGATTATCAAATACTGGAATAGGCTGCCCAGGGATGTAGCCATGTAGATGTGGTGTTTAGGAACATGGATTAAGCACTGGACTTGGTAGAGTTAGGCTTTGGTTGGACTTGATGATCTTAAAGGTCTCTTCCAACCAGAACAAGTCTGTGATTCTGTAACTTTTATAGCATATAGTTAGAGGTATCTGTGTGGGTGATAATGTTCTGATTAGTTCAGTCGTATTTTTTTTTCAACTCAGGAGCCATCTGTTTCTGCAGAAGTGTTGGAATCTTATTTAACACTCACCCACACAGTGTGGATTCAGTAGTGGGCAGGTGAATGAGATCATTAGTCTGAACAAAATGACTAAGATTCTGCCTAACTTTTTGCATAGTTTCATGGCCTTCATTCATTGCTAGTAATAGGTAATAGTTTGTCAAAATGCAAATTAACAAATCCAATCAGTATTCACAGCCATTGGTTTTGCCACATACATATTTACTAATCCAGTTGTCAGTACTGTGTGAACAGATAAAGGTCAGTAGTCCTGCTATAACAGAATGTCACATAAAAAGGGCAACGTTTGCCTGTCTCAGAGTCCCACAAGGACTTTGACTGTGACAGTTTTGCAAAGTTGCCACTTCAGAGTCCCACCAAAAAGACTTGCCATGAAGCGCTTTGCCCACCTCAGAGCTCTAACAAGGACTTTCACTGAGACAGTTTAAAAACAAAGTTAAGATGATTTATTTATGTGACAGTTATAACAAGTTTTGGATAGCTGTTGATAAATTCACTGGCTGCATAGATTAGAGATCAGGATAACAAAGACAACATAAAACATCCGACAAAGTCAGAGGTGCAAATCTTACCAAAAGGAGTCATCCTTACGGGGGGAGAAGAGAGGATTCAGGCCCACCAACCCATCTGGGTAGTTGATGTGCTCTTCCTCCAAAAAACAGAGGATTCTGAGACTAATTTATAATTATCGAAATGGGACTAGGTCGTGATAATTTTCTGATTGGTACCTTCACAGGCTCATATTATTCATTAATTAAGAGAGGAGAGGGGAAAAGGACCACTGTTGCTCCTGATGCAAATTTCTCAGGTGTCATTGTTTCCATTGTTTTGGCTTATCGCTAACAACCCCAGGCCACAGAATCTTTATCCTGTTCCAGAAGTTGTGGTCATCAAGTTTGCAGTCAAGATGCCCAGGCCAGGCAGAGTTTACCTTGGCCAATACCTTGGCTAACACAAGGGTCTGTTCCTTCTGCCCCTACTCCTTATCTGGCATAAGAATCACAGTGATTTAGCCTGCTGGCTTTTGCAAGACAGTCCCTCTGTAGGGGGCAGGCAGACTGGCAGGACTGCATTCCTTTTGTTAAATTTAACAAAAGGGTCTGTCTTGTTCTCCCACACAGAATAAAATACTTTATTCAGAATTCTGGTTTTATGCAAATTTGAGATACAGTTCTTGCCTAACTCAAGAGTGTGACTCATGAGCATTGTAGAACCAAGGGTGCATACAGTAAGGAAGATGGATATTCATCAGTAGTCAAATCAATGTCCTTTTGTCTTATTTCAGCAGAATAGGCCCTCCATCCTCTCCTACAGGAGGAGAGAAAGAGGAGAATCCTGCTGTACTGGCTGAGAACTGTTTCAGGGAGCTACTGGGACGAGCAACCTATGGAAATATGAATAACGCTGTCAGACCAGTTTTCGCGTAAGTTGAAAATTCCTGGAAGGTTTTATCTTTAGAGATTTTTTTTTTTATTTCATCCTACAATTATGTTGCATTAAATTCCTTCCTTCTTGTCAACCCAAAGGATTTTACCAACAGTTACTCATGTGTCTTTTAAAAAATTGCTCCTCTTTTGATCTCACTTCTTTGTTGCGTGTCTGTTAACTTCAAGGTAGTTATGGAGAAATGTGTGTCCCATTGTACTGATTTTAGAAGTGCCATATAATGATTTGGATGGGTTGTTGCCTCAGCTGGCCTTTCTTTTGAGTGTGAATCTGTTGGTGACTGTTGCAGTCAGTGAAGAGACAAGCCAAGTAAAATACAAGTGGCACAAAGGAATACCGTGCCCAGGTTAATACACCAAGTTAAGATTTCTACTTTTTTGCAGTTTTCTTCCCAAGACCTGTTTTGATATTCTGTGAGGAATATGCTTATTGGCTCATTAAGTAATGAATGGCAGATGATCACACAGTATGGCCACTCTGCACAGTTGCACACAGTACAAGTAATAGCTGATGTATTAACTATCAAGTCCAGCATTTTCTCTGCATTGCCCCAGTTGCTTCCTTAAAAATAGGATTTGAAAACAGGTACAGGTATTGTTACAATATCTGCTTCTTTCACCTCTGCTAGTGTCTACAAAAGTATGCATGTTCTCAAGAGAAATCTTTGCAGGAAGCTCTAGACTCAGTGATACTACTTTCAAACCTGGCTTTTTCTGGTGGTGAGGAGAGCTGCCAGCTCCTTGTTGTAGATTTTAAAGACAGTCACCTGTTATGGGAAAATCTTTCAGATGCCCTATTTCTTCCCAGAAAGACTGAGTATTCCATTCATACACCAAAGGGCTTTCAAGCTACCCAAAGCTGTTTTCAAGTTGCTATTGTTAAGTAAGAGCAGAAATGCTAAAAGGTGGGGTAGTTATTGAGGGCAGAAAACTCTTGGAGCCCCTTGTTTTCCACCCAAAAGCATTAAATGCAAAGGACCGTGCTATTAATTACTTTCCAGTTGTACCTATTATACCAATCTGGTAGGAGTGTAACTGTTGCAAAGTTGAGTGTTTTATTAAACATTTTTCATCCTTTCCTACATATATAATTTACATTCCTGTCTGTTTATAAATGACTGCTCTGAAGATGTAATATTTTTGAAGAACAAGAGATGCAGAAAATGCGACTTCTAAGCTGTTTCTCCGTAACAAAAAGGGAATGCTCTATCTAATCTGCTTCACTTTGTGAATGAGCAGAACTGGTAGAATGAAACTTTGAGATTGTGAGTCCATTGCACTTTTAATTTGAGAAACTTAATTGTGCACATTTGCTACATATATATGCAGCAGATATTAATGGAGGGTGAAGTTTGGCATTTGTTAATGCAACAATAAAATGCTTTGCAATCTTAGTTAGATACTCTTTAGTAAATGAAATGTAATTGGAAAAAAAATAGGCAAGATGTGACTTGACTTTAATTAAACTAAATGTACCATGCTGAAAATACCATTTACTGTCTTGTACAAGAAAAGAACTATATTGAATACTCTGCCTGCACTAGAGGAGGAAAATATACAACCTACAGTTACAGGGTAGGCCCCCTCCCTGGAGACGTTCAAGGTCAGGCTTGATGGAGCAATCTGTTCTAGTGTGAGATGTCCCTGCTTATTGTAGGGGGGTTGGACTAGATCACCTTTAGAGGTCCCTTCCAACCCAAGATATTCTCTGATTCTATGATAATAATTCTTTTCTTGGGAGGAAAATTCCAGTATACAAAGTATGCTGCCCATTGAGCTATTGCACAAAACATTAACCTAGGCTTTCATCTTCCCCCCGATGTCTTCCCATCAATTCAGCTACCTGATGCAGCTAATACTTTGCCTTTCAGGAAAAATAAAACTGTACATCTTGCTTTGAGAGGAAAGTTTTTTTTAAAAAAAACTTGATACAAGGTATAGTTGACCATAGTCCATCTGAATGGATCTTTGGAACACATAAAGATGAACTGTCAAGGGTAACAGAGAACACATGCTATCCTGAAAGATTAAAGGATCAGTTCCAGTCAGGAGAAAACAGTGGAGAGTATGATTTTGTATTTGGTGAGACAAAAAGAAAATAGGTTAGCTAAAATAAGCTATCATGTACAGGAAATTATGGACTGTACTGGAATGATATTAGGGAGAAAGAAGACATGAATAAATACATTATGATCCGCTAAGCCTTGAAGGATCTAAAGGGCTAATTTTGTCTTTCTACCCCAAGGCGTGATTAAACATACCTGTCTGCTTGGAGTGTGTGCAAAAAAGGCAGCTATCCCCAACAGGTAGTCCAGTTCAATATTTAGTAATGCAAATATGCAGTTATCTTGGCAGACAAACACTGTTAAAATTGCTGAAATTCTTGCCTGTAGGATTTCTATTAAAGGTACATAATGCGTCAAAATGGCAGGATATTTTTTTAGGCTCTGCAATGGACTGCAAGATAATTTAGGGCACAGGAGAGGATAGCTTTATGCCAGCTGGTTTAATCAACCTTGAAGGAGAGCTGTGTACTCAGCTGGGTCACTAGGCTGGTAGCAGCTGGCCAGTGAGTTAATTGAGACCTCCAGATTCTAGGCAATATAAGTTAAAGCACCCAGTCAGTCCTCCTGTGTTCATAGTATTGACTTCTTTCACCTGTATGCTTTTGTTATTTGAAGTATCTTTATATGTGTACTACATTCCTAGAGAAAGGGCAGACCAGTAGTGATTCTGTAGCTAAGATATTTATTTAGAAACACTACCTAAATTCTGTTTCTGTAAGAAACTATTCGGTTTCTGTAGGAAACTTTCCTTGTGGGTTTTGGGGTTTGTTTTCGTTTTGTGCACTTGGTTTTTCCTTTTACCTAAATCATTCCAGTTAAAAGGCATCCCAAATTACTTGTATCAATCTTTTAGATTTAAAAATGCATTTATTTGAGTCATGTTTTCTCAGGTACTCAGATCTTCTTTTTGGAAAGTTTGCTGTGTGCCCTATTCATAGCTTTCAGCATTGTGCTTAAGCAGAATTTCTTGTCTTTGCATGAAACTCTGACCGGATTTTTCATTGGTGGTTCCTATCCTATTTAAAGAGAAACTGATGCATTTATCATTATTATTCTGTTTTGATATTTCTTGCAGAAAGTGTTGAAATGCTTCAGAATGATAAAGGAGTATATACACAGGAGTATATAGCTGTTTTTTGTTTAAATATATTATTCATTAATACATACATTATTCATTAAACTGCTGTGAAAATGCAAATAGTTTTTAAGAGTCTCTATTATGGATATAACATTCAGCCTTAACTGTTTTGTATCTCCTGATTCAAAACAAATTGTGTATCTTGTTTAGAAAAAAAGTCTATCAAGGTGTTATAACCATTCTCTTCAGTGTGTCTCTTTTATGTAAAAAAGCATATTGTGTCACAGACATTTTTATGCATGCACTGTGTATGGAGACGGTATATTCTTATACTGTTTATCTTCGGTAGGACTAGATTCCTTAAAATCCTCAAATTAAAGATTGGAAATTCCTGTTATAGACAGATATTTTGTGATCACATCCTAAACCTTGAAAACAAATGTATTGCTGAAGTTCTAGTTTTCTGATCTAGGTAACAAATTATTGTTTAGAAGCGTTATGTAAGGAAATAATCCCTTTGAGATTAATTTTGAGAAAACTGTTAGGTGCCATTTACTGTATCTGGAGAATGTCATTATTTCAGGCCCCTTTAATTTTTGGTTACAGACATTTAGACCATCATAGACTATGGGATCCCAATGAATTTGCTGTTTCCTGCTTCAAAATCATCATGTATTCTATACAGGTAGGATTTTCTCCTGGGTTTGTTTTCCTTGTATCCATGTTTTGAGCACATGAGACAGAGTCAAATGCTCACCTCACTGTGATGATGATAGACAGTAGATGAAATCGAAGAATCCAGAAGATCTCTTACTACAATTTCTGAGCCTTGTTCTTGATTTTTTCCAAATAGTAACCTAATTGCAGTTGATGATCAGAAGTTTTCTGATTTGCTTTCAATTAATTTCCACTTGAAAAAAAGATACTAAGGGCACAAGTCCCTAGGCAAGCTCCAGAACAAGGAGCAGGATAGCCACACTGATCTGACATTGTGCTTGATAATTGACTCTCTCTTACGTTGGGCACATCTCTGTGCCAATACAGCTGTATTGCTTTTACAGCCCAAGAAACCAACTTCACATGGAATTGTGTTGTGCTAATTGTTTTTCACTAGTGGCCAGCCTGTATTGTCTATTGTAAACATGATTAAAATCTGATTCTTGGATTCATCAAGCACAGATACCCAAAAGATAAAGTCATAAAATTTCAGGATTGTGGAAGACAGCTGAGTTTTCTTAGCGTTTGTATCCATGACACTTTTTCTAAAACCAGATGAAGTCCTTCACCTCCAGTTAGGTGAATGAAGTACCACTTCACGCTGCCTCTGTTTTTGTAGATTTTCCTGGATATTTTAATACTGTAAGCTTTTGTATACTGTGCTGGATAGACCTGTGTACCTTCATCTGTCGTGGTAGTTTTTTTAAAAAATACATATTTAATCACAAATTGATTGAAATTTAGATAAAATTGGGAGTGAGAACGTTGCAGAATGGGAACACGGTCATGACTCTAACTGAACGATGTAGCAATTTATTGTCACTAAAATCACAGAAGAAGCTCTTTTCCTGTCTGCTTGCTTTTTAATAGGCACAATATTCCCATCATGTAATACAAGAAATTCTTGGACACCTGGATTTCCGCAAAAGGGACTCACCACGAGTTCGTGCTGGCATTATTCAGGTTCTTTTAGAAGCAGTTGCAATAGCAGCTAAAGGATCAATAGGTAAGTTGTCTTAAATTAGTGACATCAGGTGAAAGCATAGATTTGAAGGGTCATGCTCATTTTTGCTTTGTTCTCAGACTGAATGAAAGCATGTATTTTGAGGAAGTTTTGTATTATTTTTTTGTTCTTTATGCTGATAAAATGCTTGAAATTTTACTCAGTTTGCAATTACACATACTAGTTTGGTTGTTTGGTAATTCTTTGCGTTAAAAAAGTGAGTGGATATATTTTTACAGCCTTGTAAAAGGCAGGAATTTCTGCTTGGTAGGAAGTCACAAAGTTTGAGAAAACTGTGTGACTGCAAAAAGCCAAGAGTACTGTTACGTTGTGATACAGCTGCTGTAACATGAGCAGTATAGGAGTCAAGAGCAGATTCATATTTGAGAAATTTTTCCTTAGTAACTGTGAAGCAACTGAAATAAGGTGAATTATGTCATTTAAGGTAGCATAGTTTCATGAAAAAGTAGTTACGAAGATGTCTAGACACACATCCTCTGCTGTTCTTTTGTCTCCTGCTGAAACATTATTGTTTTGCTTCATTAGATGGAGTCCTAGCCTGGTCTTTCTCTTTATGCAAGTCCCACTTGCATGCACAGACTTGTGAAGTCTTTTAACATGCTATGAAAAGAGCTCAATATTTGATACAATATATAGAACTGGATTTTAGTAGCAGGTTTTCAAATAACAGTAAGTCAGGTGTGAGTACCTGTGGTTTATCCCATTGCTTAGTTTCAGCAACCGCTCACATTTGCTATATGAAACCTGTGTGGTGGGTTGTCTCCAGTCAACAGCCATTTCACAGAATTATAGAATCACTTAGGTTACAAAAGACCTTTAAGATCATGTAGTCCAACTGTTAACCCTACTCTACCAAGTCCAGCACTAAGCCATGTCCCCAGGTGCCACATCTAGATGACTTTTAAACACATACAGGGATGGTGACTCAGCCACCTCCCTGGGCAGCCTGTTCCAATGCCTGACAACCCTTTCAGTGAAAAAGTTCTTCCTAATGTCTAGTCTAAACCTCCCGTGGTGCAGCTTGAGGCCATTCCCTCTTGTTCTATCACCAGTTACTTGTGAGAAGAGACCAGCCCCTACCTCTTTACAGCGTCCTTTCAGGTAGTTGTAGAGGGCAATGAGGTCTCTCCTCAGCCTCCTTTTCTTCAGAGTAAACATCCCCAATTCCCTCAGCCACTCCTCATAAGACTTGTTCTCAAGGCCCTTCACCAGCTTTGTTGTCCTTTGGACACACTGCAGCACCTTGACGTCCTTCTTGTATTGAGGTGCCCAAAACTGGACACAGTATTTGAGGTGAGGCCTCACCAGTGCTGAGTACAGAGGGACGATCACCTCCCTGGTCCTACCTGCCACACTGTTCCTAATACAGGCCAGGATGCCACCTGGGCACACTGCTGGCTTATATTCAGCTGCCTATCAGTCAGAACCCCCAGGTCCCTTTCTGCTGGACAGCTTTCCATTTGCTCAGTCCCCTTTCCCATAGGACAGTGAGACGGTAGAAAGAACATGAGAGGTCTCATGGTACAAGATATTGACAGTTTAATAGGTGAAGCAAAAGCTGCATGCACAAGGAAAACAAAAGAATTTATTCAGTACGTCCCATTGACAGGCAGATGTTTAGCTGCTTCCTCGAAAGCAAGACCTCAGCATGCATAACTGTTGCTTGTCCTGCCCGGACAAGTTCCTGTGTGATCTACTCTAGGTGACCCTGCCTGGCAGGGGCGTTGGACTAGATAATATTTCGAGTTCCCTTCCAACCCCTAGGATTCTGTGATTCTGTGAAGACAAATGCCATACAAACTGATGTCCCCCCAATTCCTTCTCCTTTTCTTGAGCTTTTATTGCTGAGCATGACATTATATGGCATGGAATATATCCCTTTGGTCAGTTTGGGTCAGATGTCCTGGTCTGTCTCTCCTCCCAGTTTCAAGCACACCCCAGCCTGTTCTCCCTAGGGACAGAGTGGGAAACAGGAAAAGTCTTGATCTTTGCAAACACTGTTCAGTAGCAGCCAAAACACTGGTGTGTTATCAGCATTATTTTAGTCACACATCCAAAGCACAGCCCCACCTGGGCTGCTAAGAAGAAAGTTAACTCCATCCCAGGCAGACCCTGTACAACTTGATAGCAAAGGGTTATGGATGTAAATAATTTCTAAAATATCAGGCTGCAGGCACATTTCAGAGGTTTATCCCTAGGCCATATCCTCCTCACAATGTATTTCACTTGTTCTTTTCAGCTCCATCTGATTTCTCCTGAGAAGGGATCAGAAAGGTTAGCTTTCATTTTCTTAAGGCACCTTTCCCTTGACAGATGCAATCATTGTTATGTGCTCCTTCCAGGCCCAACAGTTCTGGAGGTTTTTAATACCTTGTTGAAGCACTTGCGCATCAGTGTTGACTTTGAGCTGAGTGACAGGCGCAGCTCGGCAGGGAGTGGAACTTTCAGCACAAGCTCCAAGGAGAGTGATGAGAGGATTGTCCAGAATGCTATTATTCAAACAATTGGTGAGTAGTGACGGTAACACAGGCTCACTAAATGAGATGGTATTTTAAAAATCTTGAATCAAAAAGGAAAAATGGCAAGTGTACTATCTCTGTGTTTGCTTCTAAGTTTCAGGCTGACTTTACATATTTGACTTCTGAAAGACTCTTCTTTTAATTGTTAACTGAGAAGGTAGCCAAGAAGCTCAATGACAATTAAAAATGCTGGTGGACTTGTCATGAATTTGTTGGTTCTCATATGGCTTTTGGAAATATAGTCATCATTCTGTATCTTTAGTACAGAACTAATATTAGTCCTTATATGAAAATCATATTACAACCAATCATATGCAGTAATATATTTTAGTAGATACTACTTGAAAATTTAAAGAAACCAACACTAAACTTAGTGGCAACAATGACACCTAATGGCCAGTTATACTACCACGACTTAACTGAGTTACTTTTAAGCACAATACTGAAAACGAGAGCAACAATTTCTGTAAATTACTTCATTAAAATAGTCTCTCCCCTTTTTTCAGATTTTCTCTTTATGGTAGTGATATTATATATTGTAGTGCATTTGTGATGTGTATTCCTTTAGTTAAAGAACAAGGGGGAATGTAACTTAAATGTTGTTCACTAATCTGTACCTTTGCTTATGCCTTGAAGCTTCCTAGAGCAGTAGCAAATACATAGTAGATTGATTTTCACCATTACCTTAAAACCCCAAGTTAAAATGTTAATCCCTCCTCCTCCCCCCTAAAAAGGTCCAAATAAACCACAACCCAACCTTTTAACATAAAGTTTCTTTCTATTGAAGTTACATTTATACTTGCACAGCAATAGAATAGAATATCTCAAGTTGGAAGGAGCCCATAAGGATCATTGAGTCCAACTTCCTGCTCCCTGCAGGACTACCTAAACCAAAACCATACAACTAAGAGCATCATCCAGACACTCCTTGAATTCTGACAGACTTAGTGCCATGACCTCTTCCCTGGGGAGCCGGTTGCAGTGACTGACCACCCTCTCAGTGGTCCTAATGTCCAATCTGAACTTCCCTTGGCAAAGCTTCATTCAATTTCCTTGTGTCCTATCACTGGTCACCATAGAGAGATCAGCACCTCTGCTTCTGCTGCCCCCCTTGATAAAGTTGTAGAATGAAGTCACCCATCAACCTTCTCTTCTCCAAGTTGAACAAACCAAGTGACATTAGCCACTCCACCTAAGGCTCGTCCTCGAGGCCTTTCACCATAGTCACCCTCCTCTAGAAACGCTGTAATGGACCCTTCTTATATTAATGTACCCAAAACTGCACATAGAACTCAAGGTGGGGCCACACCAGTGCAATGTAGAGTGGAATTGTCACCTCCCTTGACCAGCTAACAATGCTGTGCTTCATGCACCCCGGGACATGGTTGGCCCTTTTGGCTGCCAGGGCACCCTTCTGACTCATATTCAACTTGCCATCATCTCAGACCCTCAGATCTCTTTCCACAAGGCTGCTCTCCAGCCTCTCGTCCCCCCATTTTCTATGTATAATCAACATTACCCCATCCCAAGTGGATAATCCAGCACTTGCCCTTGCTTTGCTAAAATCAAAACTGCCACATGTAGTGACTTCGCTTGTTAACAAGCTGAGTGACCCTGTCATAAAAGGAAATTAAGCAGGAATTTTTCCTCATGAGCTCATGCTGCCTGTGACCAATGACTGTATTTTCTCTCACATATTTTTCAGTAACTACCAGAATAACCTTCTCAATAATTTTACCCAGCTCTGAAGTGAGAGTGACAGGCCTGTAATTACCAGGGTCTTCCTTCCTACCCTTCTTGAAAACTGGGACAACGTTTGCCAGCTTCCAATCAACTGGGACCTCTCCAGACTCCTGAAACTGTCAAAAAATAATAGAGAGAGGTCCTGCAATGACATCGTCCAGCTCTGTCAGTACCCTGGGATGAATCCCATTGGGCTTTATAGACTTAGGCGCATCCAGCTGGAGAAGCAGGTCTTGTACAAGTTCAGAGTTGGCTGGGAGTTTATCATCTGCCCAGTCACAATCTTCCAACACTGGATTCCATGGGTCCCAGGGCCCATTATCAGTGCTGAAGACAGAGGTGAAGAAGGCAGTGACCATCTCTGCTTTGTCTGCGTTGCTATTTGTGAGGTGACTGACCTCATCAAGAAACACACCAGTGTTATCTCTGATCCTTTTTCTGCTATTGATGTATTTAAAAAGCTTTTTTTGTGTCTTTCACAGTGCTGGCCAGCTTGAACTCTAGTCGAGCTTTGGCTGCACAAATTTTCTCTCTACAGTGTTGAACAGCATCTCTGTAGTCTGCCTGTTCCACCTGCCCTTGCTTCCAATGTCCACTTTCCTTTTCTGCCTGATTTCTAGAAGATCCCTGTTCAACCAAGCTGGCTTTCTGCCCTGCTTGTTTGACTCCCAGTACTTTATAGTTGCCTGCTCCTGCCCTCTGAAGAGATGGCTCTTAAAAAGCAATGAACATTCATGGACTCCAATACCTCCAAAAGCAGTTCCCCAGGGCATCTTACTAACTAGCTCCTTCAGCAGTCTGAAGTCGGCTCTCCCCATATCCAGGGCAGTTTTTCTCCTGTTGCCAATGAACTGAAACTCAATTACTTCATGGTTCACTGTGACCAAGGCAGTCACCAGTCACCACTTCATCCATCCCACTCTGTTTACAAACGACAAATCTAGGAGGACACCTCTCCTAGTCAGCTTCTACCTGCACCAAGAAGGTATAGGACCCACCTTTTTTTCTTCATGGAAGCAGGTTTGACGTTAACCTCGGCAAAAACGCCAAGCTAGGTGAACCATTGTCCTCGTTATGGTTCAGTTCCACTTGCAGAGCCTTGTACCTGTTAAGCCAGGACACCTGGGAAGGTGCTGGAGTCACAGAGGAGATGCACCTGCTGTGCCAGGCAGGAACTTGTTGCCATTGGTGCCCATCCCTAAAGTCACCGTGTTTTGATGAGTGGGGAGAGGATAGGGAGTCCTCCATATCACGTGTCCTGTCAGCCTGACAGGTCTGTCCCAGGGATGGTAGGTGCAGTCCCAGTAGTTTGTCTCTCTCTCAGACTCCCTGATACTCCTCAACCTACTGACCTTGGTAAGTTTTAGGATTCAAAGAAGAAAGTGTCATGAAAAGACTCTGTAAAGCCATTCAACAGAAATGAACCTGTAAGTGTTATGCCCTGAAACAATCATACTATTATTCATCTTCTCTTTTGACCTTGTAAATGTGTTCCTTTCATTTATAAGACTTTTCTTATAAAGAGAAGGGCCCTATATCTCTTTCATGCTGTGATTTCATTCTGGTTTTATTTAGGATTTTTTGGAAGCAATCTCCCAGATTACCAGAGATCAGAGATTATGATGTTCATTATGGGAAAAGTACCTGTTTTCGGGACAACTTCACAGTCACTTGATACCAGTCACCTTGGGTTTGTATATCCTACATTTTTAACTTACTAATTAAAAATTTCGTTTTTAGAATCCTAATAAATCAAGAAGTGAAAAAAATTAAGAAAAGTGAAATGCAAAATCTCATTTGTTAGGGACTGTATTAAATGCTATGCAGAATCAAGGCAAGCACAGTGTCAGTAGCATGAAATCATTCTCCAGACACTTCAGTGATAGAAAATATTTGAATGGAGTGCAACTCATTTTCCACTAAAACATTTCTTCTTACCATATCTGTACAAAAGTTTCTGAAATTATCTACTTAATGGTGGTTAATTCCATAACTTCTCATAGGTGTGTTTTGTAAATGAAGGAAATAGAGCTGTGACTACATTTTTTCAAATGGCTGCACAGTTTACAAATGTTTGTTTTTTCTTCATTCTGTCCAAGGTGACTTTACATTAGGAAATAAACTGCAGAAATCCCAGTATATTTGTTTAGGCTTACATTTTCCCTGTTTATTTAGAAATAGGAAAAAGCTATAGTTGGGCAGAATCCTGTAATAAACCCATGATGAAAAAGCTTTTTTTCCCTGTAACAGGAATAATTATGTTTAATGACTGCTTTTCTTCAGTATGGGCAGTCACTGAAAGGTTGGAGCTATTCTTTCTAGGTATGCATGGGACACTTCACACCATGTATGTCTGATCACCTGCTAGCTTAAGTAGGAAGCCATTGTCCTTCTCCTGGCCTCTGGTAGCTTTTCATGTAGTGTTGTGTCCCTACAGTATGGGACACTATTCCATGTAAGATAGAAATCTGTCTGTGCCAGGCAGTTACCACTCATTAAGAAGGTATTTTAAATATAGATCCATTTAGAATTCTCTATTTGGATTGCCAGTTGGTGTGGGATATTTTTGTTTGTTTGGGGTATTTATTCTTTTTAACTATGCAATTTTCTTTATCGTATTCTTTGTAGACGTGGGACTGACTGGTATGTTAGTGTGGTGCACATATGTAATTGTAAATAAAGCAGGCTTTCTGACTGCTGGTACAGATTTGCATTACTTACCTGAACATTTGATCTCTGCTGCCCAAGACATTTGAATGATGCTGCCAGGTGGATATAGCCAAGATTATAGCCTGTGAAGGTGGAAGTTTGCACTGCTGTGTAGAGGCCAACGTTTGTAAAGAGGCTTGCTCTTTCCTTATGCTCTCTGGTGGGCAAAAGAGTTTGTACCTTTTTTTACTTTCTTGAAAGAGTCTCTTTGATTTGGGCAATTTATTCCAAGTGCACTCTTCCCCTGTAGGATCTTAGAAGAACAGGGCATATGTGACTGTATACCGATAGGCTTTTAACTTCTTTTAGTACCAGCAAATGGAAAATGAGAACATATGAAGAACAGGTTAAGTGGTGTTCTGTGTACCTTCTTGTGATCTGAAAACTGAGGGCTCTTTTAATTTTTCTTGCTGATTTTGCGGATAACTTTTTTTCAGTCTCAAAGGTTTGGGGTCTGACTTAAACAAGAAGTGTCCTGGTTTCTTAAAAGACTCAATGACATTTTAATTCAGAAGAAATTCTGAGCACTGATGCTTGTGAAAATGAAATCAAGCATGTAGCAGTTGAACATTTCAGATACAAAGAGATTTCTGAATGAAACATGAATATTTATATCTGCTTCATATATATCATTTACTGTTTTTTTCAGTCATGCGTACTTTGTTTTTTTAAGCCTTTTTTCAAAAACACGTAGTTCTTACACCTCATCTGGAGATATTTGCCTCTTATTTGTGGTCATCCAGCATCCCCTCCAAGGCTGCTGAATTCCCTTGTCAAAAACACAGTTGTTAGAATGATGAAGGGAGTAGAAGAATGTTCTGAAGATCTACAAAGAAACTAATTTTCAACTTCTTTCCAATTGTAGAGATTTGGGAACTAGGAGGATCCAAATCATGCTATTGAGGTCTTTGCTTATGGTAAGCCTTCTGGGTTCTGTATATTGTGTTATAAGCATGCAGTGTTTCACTTTATATATGCTTTTATACAGGTACAGTATCACAAGTCTGTATTATGAAATGAAACATACCTTCATAATACATAGATCTGTAGTTCTACTGGATAAAATTGTGACATTTTCCAAATTTACATTATAAGCAGCTCAAGAAATATTCCTCCATCTTGTAGAGCACTTTCATGAATATCAGTTACAACTGAAGATTGAAAAGAACATCAGAGGATAGGTTGAGTTGACTAGTTCTGCCTGCAGTCCTAGCAATGAAAGTGAAATCACTTTTGCCTCTTATACCAGAGAGGCTGTAATTAGTAGAATGGCTAATATTTTTAAAACAATAGGATTGGATGCCTGTCTCCAAGCCCTTAATGCCTCAGGCACCACTGTCCTTTCCATCCTAGTATTTCACAAATTCCTTCTAAGGTATAAGACAATGCTTTATCACAAATACATTTCAACTGTAAACCTTCAAAGAGTATTTCTGGAAATACATCCTGATGGTAAGAATCAGAAGTGGGTAATAAAGGAGGCTTTTGCCTCTAGGATCCTGGCCTGTTTTGTTGCATAAGCTGAACTGTTTAGTGGCTGAAGTAGGTGAAGTAGCATAAAGAATTATTTAATGTCTAAAGCAATAGAATACATTCATGGAAAATGAGTTTCTATCCCTGCTTTGACACAGAATTTGTGTGTGGTGTTAGGCAGTTTGGTTAATCCGTTCTGTGTTTGTCCAAACATGAAATCCTAGATTCTGGCTTGCAGGAGAGCTGAGCATTCACAGTTGCAATTTAAGGATAGAAAACCTGTTAGAAAGGACCTCAGGGGGCCATTTTGCACATTGTCTTCATTTAAGATAGACTCAGCTATGCCTGAACTGTTCCTGACAATATTAATCTCACCAGTTCTAAAAATTTCCATTGAAGTCAGTGAGAATTGGTCTAATTCTTTGGGGTGCTGCACAGCCTGTAAATATGCTTTAAAGGGTTCAAATTGTGCTTGTAGAGATAAATTTAACATTTTTGGCACTGAATATTGTTTTGGGTTCTCTTTTAGACTGTAGAAGTAAAATCCCATCTTGGCACAGAGATGTGGAAGTGAATATTTTGGTTTTTAATGCATTACTCAGACATCGATAAATATTGTGGTAAAAATGTGGGAAGGAATTTTTTTTCATATCAAAGCTTTTATTGTGGTATATAAAGTGTGTAGTCACCACACATCATAAAGAACTAGAAGCTGGTGAAACCTGCCTGTTTTGTGAACTGCACTGAGCATTGTACACCGTGTGTTCTTTACAGAAGAATAACAGTTCCTAACATAATCATTCTGTTGTCATGCACACACACAGGCAGACAGTTTAGTGTTGTATAGGCAATTAAAATCTGTCACTTCATTAAAAGTATGCACTTTTGTTTGCAGCCGTATTTCTTCTAGTATTAGTAATTTTCCATTTTCAAAATGATTTATTAGATTCCTTCATGTGTCCTCATGCTCCTCTGCCAGCCAATTTCCTTTCAACCTGTTCAGTTGTGCTGTGGGAGTTGCACTTGGTCCCATGATGGGGTTTAACCCCGGCAGGCAGCAAAGCACCACCCAGTCACTTGTTCACTCTTCTCCAGTGGGAAGGGTACAAGTGAAAAAAAGCGGGTTGAGATAAAGACAGTTTAGTAATGATAAAAAAACCACAAAAATAAATTATTTAAAAAAATCAATAAGCCGCAAGGCAGGGACTGGTGGAGCAAGGTCCCTCCTGCTGGAAGAGAAGATCAGGTTTGTGACCACCCGAGGAACTAAAATGCATCCCAGAGCCCTGAGGGAATAGGCTGATGTGGTTGCCAAGCCACTTTCCATGATATTGTCATGGAGAGTGATGGCAGTTAGGTGAAGTCCCTGGTGATTGGAAAAAGGGAAACATAGTGCCCATTTTCAAGAAGGGTAGAAAGGAAGACTCTGGTAACTACTGCCCTGAAAGCCTCACCTTTGTACCTGGAAAGATCATGGAACAGATCCTCCTAGAAGCTATGCTAAGCCACATGGAGGACAGGGAAGTGATTCGAAACAGTCAGGATGGGTTCACCAAAGGCATGTCCTGCCTGACAAACCTGGTGGCCTTCTATGATGGAGTGACTACATCAGTGGATAAGGGAAGAGCTATGGACGTCACCTATCTGGACTTTTGCAAGGCCTTTGACATGGTCCCCCACAACATCCTTCTCTCTAAATTGGAGAGAAATGGTTTTGATGGGTGGACTGTTTGGTGGATGAGGAATCAGTTGGATGGTCCCATCCAGAGGTTATTGGGCAAAGGCTTAATGTCCACATGGAGACTGGTGATGAGTAGTGTCCCTCAGGGGTCCATACTGGGATGAGTACTGTTAAGTGTCTTCTTTAATGACATAGTGGGTTCAAGTGCAATCTCAGCAAGTTCGCTAAGACATCAAACTGGGTGGTGCAGTTGACACACCTGAGGGATAAGAGGCCATCCAGAGGGACCTGGACAAGCTTGAGAAGTGTGCCCATGTGAACCTCATGAGGTTCAACAATGCCAAATGCTCTGAGCAACCTGATCTAGTTGAAGATGTCCCTGCTCATTGCAGGGGGGATTGTACTAGGCAACCTTTAAAGGTCTCTCCAGCCCAAACTATTCTATGATTCTGTGATAATCCACAAAAAAACCCCAAACCCTAAAGCCCAGTTGCTCACAACCAACAGAGTTATGCCCAGCCAGTCCCTGAGCACTGACAGCCCTGGCAAACTTTGCCTCCTTCCCAGTTTCGTTGTTGAGCACAACGTCATGTGGTATGGAATACCCCTTTGGTCATTGGGATCATCTATCCTGGCTGTGTCCCCTGTGTTTAAGATTTACATACAGACCCCGACTTCTTTTTTTTTTTTCACATGAGCATATGCAGTACCATAAATGAGCAGCTTGGAACCTGAAATGGAAAACTCTCTGTTGAAATTATTACCATCTTCATTTTATGCCCTGCAACTTTTCATAGGCCATTTAAAAAAGAAAAGAAATCATAAACAGTACCTTTATTTTTTCTTTTGAGTGTTTTGGTAGTGGAAGGAACCACTTCAAAACAGACAAGGAAGTTCCTTTGAACCGAAGTACCAGAGTCCTTCCAACTTCACAGTGAGGTTAGGAATTTTGAGAAGTGCTTCCACTTGAATCCACCTTCCAGATGCCAAAGCAAACCAGCTAAGAAGTGAGTGACAGCTGCAAGTGATTCTTACAATGCAATAATGACATGTGTTAATTTACTTCCAACAATGAACAGGTGACTTCAGGATACAAAGCCACAACGATAACTAATGCACTTCCACCCCCGTTTCTGGACCCGTTACTGTCTCCTTCCCTCATGGAAGACTCTGAGCTAAGGCAGCTTGTCTTGGAAATTCTGCACAATCTCATCGATCGGCACGACAACAGAGCAAAGCTCAGAGGGATCCGGTAATTCTCTTTGTTTGCTTTGGCCTCCTTTAAATTCTAGTTGAATATTTGAATGATAATTACAGTTGATTTTAAAATGTTTTTCCTACCATGAACTGTACTGGTTTTGATAAATGCAACAAAGCTTTTACAGATAAGCCTGAGTGCTCGATTCCTGAAATGACCATTCCATATATATCTGCTAATTAAACTGGAGAAGATAGAATATAGTATTTTATGTAGAGAAAAAAAAATACGTAGTTGTCATAATTCTGTTGATGTTTCTCCCTTTTCAACTAAGACTTGAATTGTTAAACATAGATAAAATTAAGATGGAAATAAAACGGAAATTGCCTCAAGATTGGCTTGAATAGTTCATACGTTTCACATCCTCTTCCCTTTCAACTTCTTTTTGCTTAAATGACATTTTTGTTTCCTTTGTAGAATAATACCAGATGTTTCTGATCTAAAGATAAAACGAGACAAAATTTCAAGGCAAGACGTGAGCTTCATGAAAAAGGTAATAGATTAAAAAGTTAACTTTTTATCCTAAAGGGAAGATAAAGTAACTGAACCAGTTGTTTTGCTTTTCTTCTACAACTGTTTTTGCTACATGTTGTAAACGTCAGTATTGAGTCATTTGAATTCAAATCACAGTGAATTCAGCATTGAGGTGCTTAGTTACTTGAGAGGTGGTTTCAAAGGAATTTTCATTTATGTCTTCAGTGAAAATCCTTGCATGCATGAAATTAGAACACTGTATATCTAAACCATGGTTCGGAAAAAAGCACTTGCTTAGAAGATTGTGTTTACCAGACATTGTTCCAGTGGACTTCTGATTATGTTTTGTTCTAAAGAAAAACAGATCATTTTTTAAATGATGCTTATGTGGAGTCACATTACTTCTTTTCAATAAACACCTTGGGTTTTATGTAGGGAAAAATACATATAGTTATCAGTGGGCTCTGTCATTCCTAACTGTAGTTTATCTCTGTAAGTATGTTTGGAAACAAAAAAATGCAGATTACTGAAGGCAGCTCAAGAAGGCCTGACAAAATATATTTGTTTCTCACAGCTTTCCCATAATCTTTTGGTTTTGTTCCTTATTAGCTGTGAAATAAAAAAATGTGTGTCTTCAGGGCACTGACTTAATGTAATATTCTAATTAAAAAAATTAAAAATTTGCAGTTTCTCTTGTCCAGAGGCAAAAATACTACATATATAACAATATGCAAAATAGAGTTCTGCAGCATTCAAGTAACATGGCAAGATAAATGTTCTTGATAAGTTGGTACAGTTGATACTCCTTCCAGTATATTTACATCTGTTTTCATTAATGCTGGAATAATACAAACATAAAGAATAATCCAGCGTTGGCCATGATCAGTAATGTATCTTTGTAAAAAGTGAATTAAATTTTAATTAAATTTAAATAAATTAAAGCAATTAAAATAAATAAAGCTTAATATCTCGGAGTTAAAACAGTTTGGATAAATTGTCTTATTTTCTTAGGTGAAAATTTTAGCTGTCAAACTCAGTATTTGAATTGTTAACACTGTCTTTTGAAAAAGAGGACAGGAGAGTCAAAGAGACTCTTAGCAGGTCAACAAAAGATTATACAGTCTTCTAAAAATGACCCATGTGATACTGTTTCAGGTGTGTATCATAAACCTCATGTTGCTTCCTCGTTTAGATGTGTATGTTAACAGCCTTCTCTTCCCAGACACCTTGCATGATAACAGAGAGGGGTGAAAGCACCTCCAGAAGTCCATTAAGTTCTGAATTACTGTCTAGGCTTGATAGATGTTAGATGAGGAACCTAAGGCAATTGTATATCATCCTTGGGAATTTCAGTACCTAAAATTAGGTGGAATTAAACCAGACACAGGCACAAAGCTCTTTGTCTTAGTCTGCCTTCTCAAAGCCAGGAGGTTTATTTCTATCCTTTCTTAAAAGGGAAATGTTGAACTTCTTGCATTTTGCAGTCCTCTAGAAAGATATTAAATGTCAAGAAAATCCACATAATAATTCATTTTTTTATCTAAGTGAAATTCATCAATGGAATAAACAATTTCATTATTTTAGTCTTCCAAATGTTCTGTGTTTTTAAGCAGCTAACCTTTACTGTGCTTATTTCATACTAGCTTTTGTGCTTTGCTGACACCTGTTTCCCTCTTTTCTTAATAAGCTGTATATTTGAATAACTATAGATTTTCTTTTAGAAGTCATAAAAAGATAACAACATCTTTAGTATTTTTAAGTTAATGTCTGCTTGAAAAACAGATGTTACAAATTTGTTTTCTTTCTTCTAAAACTGAACTAGTACTTCCAGAGGTAAAGCATCAGGCCTTAAATCTTGAAAACTAACTGTGTCAGCTGATACACACCTGTATCTTGCAAGATTAGGAATGCTGGGGTGGTACTGGGTCATGTGTTGCATACAAAGCCTGCCTCTTAACCTGCCTTTCTGTGTTTTCATTTTTGTTTGTGTTGAAATAGTAGTTTTGTTTACAAAGATTTGGCTAAGCAGTGTTACAGGGAAAGAAAAGTCACTTTTGAAGTTGAGGATCTTTCATTAGGTGCTCTCTGGTCTTTGCTGGAACCTCCCTGTGCACAGTGGTAAATGAGCCCAACTCATCTTCTGAAACACCCTCCAGAAGAATTTTTCCTGTTTGTTATTCAAGGAGGCTTGTTTAGTGAACCAGTTTGATGTCTTCACATAACCCTTGAAGCTCCTCAGTTGCTTGGATGTTCTTGAGACTGTTTCAAGATCTATCTTTTATTTTCTCCTTTTCATAAATGGACAATTTTTTTTCTGAATATTTCAGTAGGAAATGAATTCTGACACACAGTGCAGCAATCGTGCACCATTCTCTGTATCATTTTCCCTTTCTGTACACTTCTACATAAAATAAAACAGTACTTTATTTATAAAGAAGCTGCTGTTATGGCAGTAAACTGGTGGTTTTCTTGATTAATCATGTATTCATTTGTGTATGTATGTATATACATGTATTTTTATTTTTTTTTCTCTATCTCTAATCAGCATCAAAGCTTGCTGTGCTTGGAGTAGGGAGTTGGACTAGCGGACCTTAAAATATCCTTTCTAAATTATTCTGTGATTTTAATACTCTTTTTCCCTATTTTGTCTTTTGCAGCATGGTCAGCAGTTGTACAGACACATCTACTTGGGGTGTAAAGAAGAAGACAATGTCCAAAAGAATTTTGAGCTGCTGTTTACATCCCTAGCTCTTATCACAATTGAATTAGCTAATGAAGAAGTGGTTATTGACCTCATTCGATTAGCTATAGCTTTGCAGGTACGAGTCTGAATCAGTGTTGAGTTCACTGATGGACAATTTATATCTGTACTTGGAGATGTGGATAACTTCTTTTGTTTGAATATTGATCTTCAACTTGGAAATCACACAGACTCATCATTTGGTCTGATTTGATCCACCCATTAAGGAAGTGCACTTTTTACATAACACTTAGTGGTAGGGAAGCTTCAACTCATTAGATATGTTGCAAACTTCTACAGCATATTGTCTTCAGGAGGAACAGCAAATGTGGAAATTTGTTGAAGCAATCCCTAGAATCACTGTCATGTTCATTAGCAGATTGATAAAGTATTCTTACAACCTGTGATCTTGCTTCAGTTTTCTATATAAAATATACAAACTGCCCTCACCTTGGAAGAAAGCTTATGATTAATTGGTTGCTTAGAAACATTTCTCAAACCAGGCTATTTAATCTTATTTGAGTGTAAAATTCTATCAGTGTATTGACAGGCTTTATTCCTAAAGACTTTCTTTATAGGATCAAACATAATTTCATGCTTGCCTAGAGTCCTCAGTGACACTGTATAACTTAGTAGGTTTATCTGTGTTGAAGTTTAAGCATTCAAAAAAAAAATAGTGCTAGCATGTGCCTGGGAATTTGATGATGCCGTGTCCTGTGTCCCAGTTCGGTCTCTCTCATGAGCCTTATTCCCTACTGAACACATTAAGAAACCTCTGAAATGCAGATTGCATCCTTAATGTTAAAATATGTTACTGAACCAAGTCCTTACTTGATTAAAATGTCATTATGTGTTTTATTAGGACAAAAATAATATAATCTAAATAAACATAGAAATGCATTAAATAATTTCCTTTATGATACTGTATCTGTGACTCACAAGACTGATTTTTATTATTAATCTGCTGTTTCTAATGTTTCTGAAATAAGTTTAGATCAGCAGGAGGTAAGGACTAGAGACTACTAGTCATTAACCTGTACTTTCTTTCTGAGAAACAGAAATTTTGAGTTGAGTAGACTTATTTCTCTTCATAGGGTTTGAATCTTTCACGCTAGCTTCTGATCAATACGCAGTTAATTCAGGAGTGAGCTAAAAGACTAGGATTTTAAGATGAGAGGTGTTAAATGCTAAGTAATACCAGGTAGTTACCATATGTCAGCTAGTGCTGCTAATAATAATTTTGACTTCCATACATTCGGAACAGCCTGTTAACTTCGGAGAGTATAGTGCTGTCCTTTATATTTCAGGACGTTGCCATCATCAATGAGGACAATCTGCCAATGTTTAATCGTTGTGGTGTCATGGCACTGGTTGCAGCATATCTAAACTTTCTGAGTCAGATGATTGCAGTTCCTGCCTTTTGTCAGCATGTCAGCAAGGTAACACATAAGTAATTTAAGTCCGTTAGAACATTATACATTCTACTTTAAAATGGGTAAATAACTTCTGTCAAGTCATTGCTTGTGTTGTTGATCTCCTGTATTTGTGTCCAACAACATTGCTCTTTGTCTTGAGTCTACAACGGCATTACTTGCTGACTCACAGAATATTCTTCTCTCAAGGTATAGCATCTTTATGTTGTTTATGGTACCATATGCAGTGGGCTAAATCCCCATCTGTTGTAAGACTTTGCAGCCTTCACTGGCTTTGGTAAAACAGTACTGACATGGACAAGACCATGAGAACCAGATTTTAAGTCTAAAGGGTGAGTGCCGCAATCTCTTTCTCTGATGAAAAGAAATTTTAAAGGCCTCATTTGGGCTGCAGTAGGTGAAGGATTGGTTATCTGCTAGAGTAGAACCTCTTTAAACAATGTAGTCATTGGAGAAAATAGCTATGAAACTACTCCATTTGTTCTGTTTGTTTTTTTCAGGTCATTGAAACTAGAAGTCTAGAAGCATCCTATTTTCTGCCAGAAACAATTTTCAAAGACAAATGCAAGTAAGTAGATACAGAATGTGAAATAATGAACAGTGAAGTACCTACCTCACTATTAAAAACTGCACATCATTGAAATGTGTTGCATATGTGAAAAATAATTTAGAGGTTTAGTACTGTACAGGATAGGCAGAATAAAACCAAGCATTAAAAGCACATATCTGTTTTTCTGACTTTTTCAATTGTAGTTAGAGTCACTTACATCTGCACAAGATGATCCTTGGTGGGAGTGCTAACACAGCAACATGTATTTTCACTGAATCGCAGGAAGGGTGAGGTTGGAAGAGGCCTCTGGACATTATTTGGTCCAACATCCCTGCTCAAGCTGGGTCACCTAGAGCAGGCTGTCCAGGACCACATCCAGATAGCTTTGGCATATCTCCAAGGATGGCAACCCCACAACCTCTCTGGGCAACCTGTGTCAGTGCTCAATACACCCTCACAATAAAAAAGAGAGACCACTGGAAAGAGCCTGGCTCTATTGTCTTTCCACCCTTCCTCTTTTAGGGTAGTTGTACACGTTGATCCACCCAGATCTCTCTGTCTTTCTTCATTGGAGTGATGCTTCAGTTCCTGAATCCACCTTAGTGTCTCTTTGGTGGACTCCGTACAGTGAGTCCACATCTCTCCTGTCTTGGGAGCCCAGCTTTTGGCACAGCACTCCAGGTGTGGCCTTACCAGTGCTGCTCAGAGGGGAGGGATCACTTCCCTTGACCTGCTGGCAATACTCCCAATGCAGCCCAGGATACCCTTGGCCTTTTTTTGTCACAAAGGCACATTGCTGGCAAATGGCAAATGCCATTACTCTGTAGTTTCTTTCTTTGTTCATTTAACAGAAACCATATTCTCTCAAGATATAGCAGAATAGATGAGGAATGTAATTTAAATAACCAAGAAGTGTTAAGTTAATTTAAAACATTGCAGAGGTGTTCAATGGACACATTTTATATACTCATTCCTAAAAAACTGAGCAAGTTTTATTTCTCTCAGATCATTACCATTGACCCTTTCTGGTTACTTGCAGATATTATAAAAGTATTTTACTTAGTGAACAAGTCTCTATTGGTAGATAATAACTTCAAATATAAATTTTGACAGTCTTCCAAAGTCCTTGGAGAAGCATGAAAAAAATTTATTTTTCCTGACAAACAAGATTGCAGAATCCTTAGGAGGCAGTGGATACAGTGTGGAAAGATTGTCAGTTCCATATGTACCCCAGGTAACAGGTAAGTGCTGATTAGTGGCAAAAACTGCTAAGTACCAGTTTTTAAGAGTGTGTGTTTAATGTGTTGTGTGCCAATGAAATGTAGTGTGACTGCTTGGCAACAAAACTTACTGGTAGTATAATGTTGTTTTTCTCAAAATGCTTTTTTTTCTCATTAGCAACCCAATTATTGCTAAGAAGTTTCAACTTCATGCCCTTATAAGATTTATTTTTTTCCTTAAATTCAGGAGGTAGGGCAGAAAGTTCTTGAAGCCACTTTTGACTGTTTTTAATGAAGTCTTTGCTTTCAGAAGAATACCTAAGAAGACAGTAGTGATTATTATTTTTTTTTCTGTATTAACTTGAGTTAGCAGGTAAGGAAGAATTATACAATCAATATACTTTATCCTTTTTATGTAAACACGGGATGGAACATATTCCATCCTTTTGCCTTATGGCCTTGTGCTGACTGGAGTTATTGACAATAGTCAAATTTGCAATGAGCAAGTTTTAATTTAATCAAGAATGTTAAGTTTTGTAGCTTACACACAGAAAGAAAACAGAGTACATATGGACAGTGAATGCCAGATCTGTCACACTTCAGTGCAGTTCAGAGACATTGCTGCCTGCTCTTGAATAGGGCTTTCTGGGTAGCTGCTATGGGAGGGAAAGAGTTCTCCAAGACAGCAGATGTGGTTTTGTCTCAAGTGCTAGCAGGCAAACTAGTGGTGTAATCTGGCACAGCTGCAATGACTGTGTTTTGTGTTACTGGTTGTCCCCTTCTAAAAAGGAAAATGTTACTATACTTGACAGATTATTTCTTCTGGCATCCAAAAAAACCCAACAACATTATATTTTAGTATTGGCAGAAGAGGTAGGTAGCAAGTAAGGAGGTGTTACATTGTCAAATTTTTACTGTCTTTGGATGCATGAGAATGGAATGAGAAAGATACCCTGGTTTGAAATTTATGTTAAACCTCTTCTAGAAATTGAGATGCATTTGTACCCAAACAACCTCGCTAGGGATTCTAGGGATTTCTTGAATGATTTGGTAAAAAAGCATTCCTACATGGGATGATGTGTAAGTTCTGACATTAAGGTGAAGTGAGTTTATGTGTAAGTATGTGATTAACTGCCTCTTCAGGTGATAAGAAACTGTTTTTTTGCAATCTTTTTCTAAAGAAAAGTAACCAAAACTGATTTCATCTCTGTTACCATATCTAATTAGGATCATTAATCTCTGATCTTGTAGAATGTTGAGCTTCCAATGTTTGCATTTAACTAAATCAGAACCAAACTGAATATTTTGGAAGTCTGAAACTTTTTTTTTTACTTCAGTGAAATGTTTCATTTATACTATTGTATTATAAATCTAGAATATAGTGTTTCAAAGTATATTATTAATTTTAGTTAAAAATGAATCATTTTTGGTATATTATTGTGAAAATTATGGGTGAACCCAAAAAGCAAGTAAGGATTTAGTCCTAATTATTTCTAGTATTTCTGAATATTTCTGAATATTCTGATTTAATGCTTAACAATGGGTTATAGACAAAAAGTCATAATCTCTAGTTTCAGGTTTTGGTATTTCTTATCAGTTGGAAAGACATTAATTTGCAACCTTTGATACCTTGTTCTCTTCCTTATTTGGGAGAAGCTGATAATTTAAATCTACATTTAATAATTTTTTGTCTGTAAATGGGTATTTTTTTAATTTAGCTCTATTTCCATCAGGCAAAAAACCTCATAAATGCAGACACAGATCAAAAGGTAAAAGTGAGTCATAGGTCACCCTGCTCTCCTGCTCCCTGTGGTGTGTCCTTATAGGATGTGCACAGTCAAAAAAATAAACGCTTTTAGAAGGCCTTTCTGACTTTTAGGTCAGAAATTGTTTTGTACTTAGTGTTTCCTTCTGCTTTTTTTTTTTTTTCTCATCTTCTTGATAGACCCGTAGCAATGTTAGCTACTGCAAGGTTTGTCTTTGTGTTTACTCTTGATTTGGAACTCTGCAATATGGTATATTTTGTTTTTCTGAGCAGGTAATAGGACTATAGGTATCATTTTGTGATAGTACTAATTACCTCTTTGAGTGACCTTACAAGAACTTGGTAGAAAGTGGGAAGAAGCTCTCAGCTGTTCACAGAACAATGGTTAATCTTACTTGCTGGCTGCACAGGATGAAGGTGCACTGGTGGGACTTATGTACGTGCATATGTTCTGTGTGCATCCCAGCAGCAGCTGGGCTTTGACACTGTGGAGCCTCCAGCTGTCTCCTGGGTCCCCGTCTCCCCCATCACTGGCACCTGAGCTTGTGATTCCCCAAAGTCCACAGCCCCAGTCCAGTTGCTGGTGCAGATCCCTCTTGTGCACAGTAATGCACTTGGGTACACACATGGGTCTCAGTCACCCCCTCAGGCTCCATGATCTTTCTGATAGTTGGCCTGGGCCTCCTGGTCCCTCAGGTGCATTTCCCTCAGACACAGAGAGGGACAGACCCACACGGGCACCCCCAGATCCCAGGCCACTTGGTCTACTCACCTGCTGATCCAGCTTGATATTCCCTTGTTACCATGCAGGGCTGCTGTGTGCCCTCACTCCAGACACAGGCCCTCTGACTGTGGTCTGACTCCAGTTGCTGGGCTTAGACCCCCATGCACACACCTGCACAAAGAATAGAGTCACTTACCCAGGAAAAGAGAAATGGGATTTAATCAGAAGACACAATAGGCTGTACTAATGAGGCTCAGGGCATGGCCAGATGCACATACTTATCAGCAACGAGACATTTATCCCCTTATCTGTTTTCCTTGCTTACTCCTCCCCAAACCATCTCAGTCCTCCTTGTCCCCAGTTTCCTTTCCTAAACATACCATACTAAACCTTGTGCAATCCCAAGATGCTGTTTTCTTGCATCCCATGATGTGTCCCATACCCCAGGCACTGACCCTGCCTCAGTCAGTGTGGTGACCCAGAGAGCTGCTTCCATCACCCCATGGGGTAGGTGCCACTGCTGGACCACGGAGCCAAGACTCCTGGGACAGCCCTGACAGGGGTTGGGGCACTGGGTTTTGGGGCTCCACCACTACCCTCATGCATCTGGGCTCCTTTGTGAGCATGGAGATGAGCTTTATATCGTGTAACAGAAAAAGTTCCTCTTTTCACAATGTTTTACCCTTGAAATTGGAGAAGAATGGACTTTATTAGGCAAGTATAGTGAGGCATCCATTTTAACAATTAATCCTATCCAGAGTAGTCCCAGAAATGTATCTTTTGGCATTTGCATGTCAGTTATAGAGAGGGCAGCAAGATGGCAGCAAAGATGTAGTTTTGTCTTGTGCTTACTGTTGAGGGCTAAGGTGCTTTCCTCAGACTCTGTAAATATTGCATCGTGTGCCAGTGAGCTTGCCATCTGGGGTTAGAAATTAAGTAAATCCTTCAAAATGCCACTTCAAATGCTCAGGGACTCTGAGAACTTGGCAAAGATAGCTAGAATTCAGGTGTTTTGCACTAATCTTGTTCTTTCACTGCCTCTTGATCTTAAAATGACATTTCATATATATGACTTTGAAAGTTATTTCTTGACTCTTAAAAGCTGAGTATGTTCAGCTCTGCTGGAATGAATTCTGTTTGTTCATGCTCAATATTTGCACTGCAGAAATGCTTTGCTAGAAGTGATTTAAACAAAGGTTGGGGAGGAACCAGGATAAATTACCTTGTGATGGGGGAGTTTAGTCGTTCTCCAAGTGCCTGTAGATGCTGTGAACTATGTGCAGTGGAAGTCATCAAATTATAATGTGCAGGTCCAGACAGATTGATCTCTGCTAAAATCCAAAATGTAACCTTGCAACTCATGGTTTTGTAAGTCAGATGCATGAAAGTCAGGCCACTCAACCTTCATTTGTCTGAGGATCCTCATGACACATCTGTTAATTTATTTTTATTGGGTGTTTTGATTTTATGTAAATACATTAAATGTCAAAAATGAGAAAATATTATTGGTATATTGTCTGAGGAATACATTCCCAGAAAGAAAATCCATCAAGTGATAGAAATTTTGATTGTATCTGCTTAAGCATTAATGATGTTGTTCTCAGCACAGTTTATCTTATTCTGACTTTTTAGGCCAGCTGGACTTGCTAAAATGTTTGTAGGAAGTTAGAAATTGAGAGTTTTTTTCATCAAGTAGATTTTTAGGCTTGCTGAGTATGGGACTTGTTGCAACAAGAATAAGGAAGTATTATTGTTCATTTTGATTCAGAAATCTATTTCTTCTGTCTGTGAGTTGTCTTCCAAGAAACTCTTTTGTGTTTCAGAATGCCTTCAAATTAAGACCTTAATATTTCAATTTCAGAACCAAAAAAAAAATAAGTTCAGGGTTCTGTAAATGACTCTGCAGCAATGTATCATCATGTACTATGTTATTTATTCTGCTTTAGAATAAGGTCTCATCTCATTTTTTTAATTCTGGACTTTCAAAGGAAAGTTGGCAAGATCTGGTCTGAGATGGGGAAGGGACAATGAAAGGGTTATTTTTCCTTCATATTTAATAATTTGGAGCAATAACTGGTCATTTTTCACAACAATTCAAATGATAAAGTAGATGATCTTGGATTAAATAGGAATATAAAACCAAATCTGCATCTGATGTGTAGAAATCTGATCATATTTCAATTGTTAAACAAGTATTGAGATAAGCTGTTTTTCTTCTAGATGAAGACAGACTCTCCAGGAGGAAGAGCATTGTGGACACAGTGTCTATTCAGGTGGATATTCTGCCTGGCAACAACACAGAGGATAAGGTAGGAAAATCACCGAATATTTTAAAGCAGCATCTTGGCAGGGTTCAGAATGCAAATTAAGCTTTCCCAGAAAATCTAATATCTAATTGTTCCAACAATGTTAAATGCTTTCAAGTTTTGATTTTTTTTTCATAACTCCTGTATTTGTAGAAATGTGTTGTCAACGTCACTGATGCTGATCTTGCTGTATAAAAATGAAGAGTATTTTGTGACCATAGTTTTTACTGATAGTACTGCAGAATATGGGGTAGAAAACATATATATACCAAACAGCTAATATTGTATGAGTAAATATTCTAAAAATATGTATTTGCATTTTGAGGAAGCAAATAAAATTCCTGCATCTGTGTTCCTGCATCATTTGAAGTATTTGGCAGTCTTGTTCATCAACATGGGGCTGACGGATAGAAGACTAGTGGGAGACCTGCTGTCTTTGGGAGAGGCTGGTGAAGACTAGGCAGGCTGCTGAAGCCACAGTGTCATAGTAACAGTTTTGACTTCTGGAAGAGTTTAGCACAGTGTTTTAAAGACATGGGCAAGATAACGTAGCAACAAAATGTTCATTTGTAGGGTACAGGAACTGATACTAATTATCCCTTAGGAAGGCTGCGTTGCAATTAAAATTATCCCACATCTTCAGACACTTCATCTGAAGTATTTCTTAAAATAAATTTTCATTTCTACTGAATCTTTTTCAAGGTTCTCCTGATTTTTATTATCCAGATTTCTACTGGTTGCAGTGGAGTTTAGCTGTTGAAATTAAGGCTTTTGTACTGCAAATGAATCCTACCCTTAGCATCTTAAAGCATAAACTGGCTAGGGACACGGAACAGAATGTGTGGACAATCAAGCTGAATGTTAGTTAAAAATGCAATATTAAGCTATTGTAAAGGAGCAAGCCTCATTTTGTAATGTACTGACAGAAGTGATTTAAGTCTTGCATCATTAGTATTGTTCCTTTCTGCTTTGTGCTGATGTTAGGTTAAGCATTGATATATAGATGTTTTTGAAGAGGATATACCAGTTGTAGATAGATTTAAATCCTTGTATGAGTTCTCAGTTTAACATGGTACAGTGTCTTGGATAATGAATTACTGTTTATCTCTGAAGAAAAAAAAATAATCAGAAACACATTCAACAAAGTATTCATCCTTTAGTTGCTTGACAATGTTCATTTACAATGCAAAGGAAAAAACAGTACTTTCCAATTTACTGACTGCAGCTTGATACCTAAATCATTAACATATGAAGAACTTTCATAGAATCACAGAATCATTTACGTTGAAAAAGATCCTTAAGACCCTTAAGATCATCAAGTCCAACTGTTAATGTAGCACACTGCCAAGTCCACTAGCCACTCAGCACCAAGTCTACATGTCTAAGTACCCCAGGAATGGTGACTCAGCCACTTCCCTGGGCAGCCTGTTCCTTCAGTACTGCTGCTTTAATTTTTCTAGTTGTTCTTCCCTCATAACGCGTATTTTTTGCTGCCTGCAGCATAATATGATACACTGGATGTAGCTCAAGAGGAGGAAAATTAAAAAAAGTCCGTGAGGATATTAAATCTGGTTCTCTAGTTATGTAGGATAGTAAATACAATATAGTCCATAACTGTCAGCAGAATCAAACTGGAAAAAGAAAAAGGAGTGTAAGGTTTTATGATTGAGAGGATAAACTACTCAATTCATGGAACTTCTAAGATCAGTGATGTATGTTATCATTTCTACACTGTCTCAGGCAGAAGACTGTTTATCCATAGAATATGTACTATTATATACAATATTAATGCAATTCTTCTGTCAGCACAATCCAAGTGTTCTGTTGTGGCAAGTCTGTTAGTGAACCCTGTTCAGGAAGATGGTTTATTCCCTAGTGATCTCCATTTATAAGATGAAAGCACTGGTAAAAGCAGCTAGTGCTTCTGTGATATTAATAACTAAATATAATGCTGGCAAATACCAGCAACTAGTGGGAATGTTAATTAGAAATCTAAAAGACTGCCATAAACAAGTGATATTTGCCATATGTGAATCATATACAAGATTATTATTTCAAAGCTCTTATCTGTAGCCATATCGACGAATATTTGACATAAAGGGAGCATTGCTGTTTTTGTATTAACCTTCATATATTCAGAGGTAGAGACTAGGGTGCTAATGTAGTAAAATCTGTTAGAAAAGGATCACAGCTCCATCTGTAACAAAATAGCACTGCTGTAAAAAGGAAACAGCTACTTTTTCTTGCTTTTCTGTTTACAGTAGGTCAAGTCAATTAATGAAAAAATTAAAAGAAATTAGTCTTTTTTAATTGGGAGAAATAACTGTGTACTACCTTACAAATTTTTAATTCATTTAACTAATTTTATCTTCAATCATTTTAGACCATTCTAAATAATTACAAGGAAAAATAAAAGTGCTACCTGTTTACATGTAGTTAGTTTAGAAGGATTAAAGTAAGGCAGTGCAAGCCAAGAAACCATTCAGGTGAATACTGTTCTGCCCTCTAAGCATTCTGCCCTAGTGTTATCACAGTGGTTTCACTGTAAATATGCTTCCTGATATAGAAACTCTAGGTCTGTAAAGACTTGAAACACTAAGATCCATGAGCTGAATCTCTTCAGAGAAATGTTCATGTGTCTTTGGTGATTTTGCAGCCCCAAGCAGTTCCTAATGAGGTGCATCTGCAGCAGCAAATGGATATTCAGATTGCTAAATGAGCAAATTTTCTCAGTGCATCAGACATCGCTGGTTATGAAAAGCCCTTTAGCTCCAATGTTTATGACATAAGCACCAAATTATTTGGAACTCATACGGGGATGAAGTTAGCCTAAAGCAATAACCATTTTCCACTCGACCCTCCACTATCATCTCTTACTTCAAAATCACATCTCTGGTAACTCAGCTAATCTCAGGAAGCAGTTGCTGTTATTCACAACAGCTGCCTAAGAACCAGTACCAAGGCTTAGCAGTATGAAAATACCAGAGCATATTCCTGACCCAAAGGAGTGTTCTGCTAAAATGCAAGTCCTTTTCTAAAGTGCCATTGCCATAGAGCATCTTGAACAGCATTTGGAAATTTTTCCTTGATCTCATTTGATAAAAAATTCCTCACTTATCGCAGTGCCTTAAAAATGTGAATTAGTGATCTGTCAGCTTTTGTAGGAGCTCCAGATAAAGCTCTGTGACCATTTTGGCCTTCTGTATTTATCACATTTCTTGTTTTTAGAAGCTTGTTATATGTGAGGTTTAAGGGTTTTTGTTTCTTTGTGTTTAGGTTGATAATACTGAAGAAATCACCTTTGAAGCATTGAAGAAAGCAATTGGTAAGATTTATTACAATTGTGTTTATGCAGCATGGTTCTAGGCTGCTGTGGGATTGCTAGAGAAAAAGGTGTTGCCAGAATAACATGATTAAAATATTACATTTGTGGGTTTTTTTCAGCTACTGAATTTATTTAAATCTTCAGTTATTTATTTCTAGATTTCTGGAATGTGGTATCTTCATGATTTTAGTGAATTCATTTCCTGAGGCTAATGTGACTGAATGGAAAGCATCTGGAGATGCCTGTCATCTGTTAGATTTTCAGGTCTTCAATGTATTCAGAAAATGTATTGTGGACTTGTACTGGGCACTGGTGAGGCCCCACCTCGAGTATTGTGTTCAGTTTTGGGCACCTCAATACAAAAAGGACATGGAGGTGATGGAGCAGGTCCAAAGAAGGGCAACAAAGGTAGTGAGGGGTTTGGAAAACATCCCCTATGAGGAATGACTGAGGGAGCTGGGGCTGTTTAGTCTGGGGAAACGGAGGCTGAGGGGAGACCTTCTCACTCTTTACAAATACCTGAAAGGAGGTTGTAGTGAGAGTGGGGTTGGTCTCTTCTCACTGGTGACTGATGACAGGACAAGAGGAAATGGGCTCAAGTTGTGTCAGGGGAGATTTAGGTTGGATATCAGAAAAAACTTCTTTACAGAAAGGGTTATTAGGCACTGGAACAGGCTCCCCAGGGAGGTGGTTGAGTCACCATCCCTGAATGTGTTTAAAAGTCATCTGGATGTGGTGCTTGGGGACATGGTTTAGCAGTGGGTCATCAGAAATAGGGTCATAGGGTTAGGATAAGGTTGGACTCGATGATCTTAAAGGTCTTTTCCAACCTGAACAATTCTATGATTCTATGACTTTGAAAACAGTCCATTTTTTAGTTAGTGTATTGATACACCCCTATGTGATTTGTATAAAATAATGTTTTTCTGACAAGGGATCTGGCTACCAGAACTCAGGGTTAACCTGATTGATGGTGTCCACTCCACAAAAATCCTGTAAAAAATATGGATCAGACATCGGTGTTTTAAACAGTAGACACTGCTATTTTAAGCAATAATTCAGTCTGACAGTTTTCCAAATCTTCCTGATCACTGAGGTACTTCAATTCATTAGATACTGTAAAGTTCCAGCTGGTTGTAGGTTCACTCAGCATATGGAGGTTGAATTTGCTGTTCCCAAATTCTAGTAGAAAATCCTGCCCACCTGTCTGCATGAGACTGGGAGGGAGAATACCCCATTCTTTTCTCATGAAGCTGAACTTGTGTGCAGTGAGTGAGAAGTGCTGTTTTAAGTCCAGATAATAAAACAAAGGGAACTTTGGCTGTACACATAATTAGAGCACATATTAAGAAAGGGGCAAAACGGAGGTCCTCAGACCACCTCCCTAAAATTGTATCTGCATTTTGCTTTAGAATCAATGGCAGGTGACAGCTTGCTTCAGTGTGGTTTCATCACTTCGAATACGGTTTGTTTGCCTCTATAGTGCACACAGAATCATAGAATAGGATAGAATAGTTTGAGTTGGAAGGGACTTTCAAAGGTCATCTAGTCCAGCTTACCCCTGGTGAGCAGGGACAACTTCAACTAGATCAGGTTGCTTGACCTTCAGTGTTTCCAGGGATGGGGCATCTACCCACCTCTCTGGGTAACTTGTTCCAGTGTTTCACCAACCGCATTTGAAGGTTTATGTCACTTATACTTGGTAGCAAGGATTACACGTGTCCTTTTTTTGTTTTTTTTAAGATAACAATGGACTTGAAGAACAAGAAAAAGAAAAAAGGCGTCTTGTGATTGAAAAGTTCCAAAAAGCACCATTTGAGGAAATTGCGGCACAATGTGAAACCAAAGTGAGTTTCTGAACAACGTTGTACAGCATTAAAGATCCTACCATAAGCATTAATGGAGATGTTCTGGCTGAAGGTGATTTATGGTATCATGTCACTGCTGCTCTTATGTCTAAAGAAGTTCAGTTCTTTGGCTTCGGCTCTTATCTTTACTGTTATTAACGTTGGCAAATTCAGTTACTTAAAATGTGGTTTTGATTGTTGCTAGACCATTGAAAAGGAATGGAAATCTCATACACTCTTCATCTTAATCTTTTCTTTACTGTCTTTGAAATCTAGGTTCACGCTTCATTCATATTTCATCCTGGGATAACTGGAGCATTATTTACCCCGTTATATATTTTGATTAACTAAACGTATTTCAGGTTTGTTAAACTCCTCTGCAACAGCAAAATTTGCTATATAATTCCATGCACTCCAAGACGGGCTCACTCAATCTCACACTTCTCTTCAGGGCTCAGAATCCTTGCAGCAGTCAGAAAAGAAATGGAGATAGGAAATGTCTAGATTGGCCATGCGATTATGTGAAATACACTCAGTAGTTAATAATGAAATTTTAATTTTTTTTCCTAGGCAAACTTGCTTCATGATAGACTTGCACAGATACTGGAGCTCACCATTCGGTAAGACTTTATGCAAGAGGGATCTGATGAATGAAAAACGAGTTACAAAGCAGTTGTCACTACTTTCAGGTGGTTATGGCATGAAGTTCTTAAATACATGGAATCATAGAATCATGAAGGCTGGAAAAGACCTGTAAGATATCAAGTCCAACCATCACATGTCAAAAGGCAGAAAGTAATGGAGTTAACTAGGCATTTAAGCCCCACACAGCTGCTAGTAGGGTGAGAAAGATAATTGGAAGGGTAAAACTGACAAAACCCACAAGTTGATATAAAGACAGTTTAGTAAGTAAAGCAAAAGCCAGTCACGCAAGGAATGCAAAACAAGGAATTAATTCACTACTTCCCATTGTCAGGCAGGTGTTCAGCCAGCTCCAGGAGAGCAGAGCTCCATCATGTGTAACAGTTACCTCCTTCCTCTTCCTTCCCTAAAGCTGTTACTGCTGAGCTTGACATCATGTGGTATGGAATATCCTTTTGGTCAGCTGGGGTCAGCTGTCCCAGCTGCATCCCCTCCCAGCTTCTTGTGCACCCCCAGCCTACTCACTGGTGGGGTGGGGTGAGAACCTGTCCTGGTTTGAGCCAGAAGAGGACTTGATGCTGTGTGAGCTCTGCTCAGCAATAATGAAAACATCCCTGTGTTACCAGCACTGTTTGCAGCACAAATCCAAAGCATAGCCCCTTACAAGATACTATGAAGAAAATTAACTCTATCCCAGCCAAAACCAGTATGCTGAAAAAGAGAAGTCTTCATTTAAAACAGTCAATTTGATTTTCTTGTTAGTATTTTGAATCTTTTAGACAGTGGAGAGTATCCAGAAATGATGTCATAGTATGTTTCTATTCTTATGTTATTTCTAAGTATATCAGTAGTACTGAAGAATGCTGTTGTTTTCCCATTGATGTATCTGTTTGAAAAAGTAAATAGATACTGAGCAGTGAAAATAATACAATACATTATTATAGACTGTTGTGCACATTTTTTTTGCAGTATCAATAGTATTTGTTAGTAATAAAGTTAATTTTCATAGTTTTTTAAGATGAGTGAAGCTGATGATTTAGACCAGAGTACAAAAGAAACCTGAAGCATGATAATTTCATTAGAATTTCAGGAATAAAATACTAATGGTTGAGGGTGGGTAGGTTACTTTTGTTTCTCAGCTGTTAATGTATAAAGTTATATAAAATAAAGCAATCTGTGTAATTATAAATTCTATATATTGGTTGTTCTTCTCACACAGTCCTCCACCTAGCCCCTCAGGAACGATGACCATTACTGCTGGACATGCTCATTACCAATCTGTTCCAGTCTATGAGATGAAGTTTCCAGATCTTTGTGTGTATTAAGTGTCTTCTGAAGTCTGCTGGACATTATTTAGAGTAGAATACAATAGAAAGAACAAGATGAGTTTTCAAATTTTATTGTTTATTTCATCTAAAATAACTTTAAAATAATGATGGATATGAGCCAAATACAGATTACTCTAGCCAAAATCATGAGTCTGTCCTGAGTTGTTTTCCTCTGTAATGTATGTGAAGTTAGGTTTTCTGTGTGTCATGTTCCTTCATTTTCATATTGGAGTGCATGTAAAAGCCAGACTTAAAACTTATCTTGCCATATAAATGAATATTTCAGTTACAGCAGGAATTTTTATTTCTGTAAATTACTTTAATTTGAGGCATTGTAACTGAAAAAGAACTTGTTAAAGCTTTTTTGTTTGTTCGGTAGGTGGTTGTTTTCTCCCCTCCACCTCAATGATATATCTAATCAGAATGCCTTTGGCTTGCTTCATCTTAATAAACTACCTTGGCTCCCTTTTGTTCATGCTGTCACAGCTAGCCAACTTGTTCATTTTGTATTACATGGAAGAAAAACACAAAACCTTACATGTGTTCAAGTACAGTAAATTAATGGACACTTGTGAAGTGTTTTTTGATGCATCACGTAACATGCTTTTTAGATATATACACCCAGTATATGTCCTGCATTTCTTGCTAGAAGTTACCTGCTTTGCATAAGAGAGGAGAAATCTCCTCTTGAAGCACTGAACTGTGCAATATTTTTCATGTCTTAAGGTGTATGGTTTACAGACTGTACTTTTGAAAATGCAGTAGTATTTTACTGTCTGCTTTAGTATAAATATATGAGAGATATATTTAGTGTAGCAGAAAATAAACTGAGGGCATTTTAAATAATAAATACAGAAATTACAAATATATTCTATGAGGTATTTCTCTGTAGTTTATTACAGCTTTTTAATGATATTTTAGAAATGGAAAGAAAACTGGATAAAACCATTTAAAGCCCCAGAATTCATTACATGTGCAAAAGCATTTTTAGAGATGCATCTCTGTGTTCGTTTTTGTTTCATTTCTCAACCCTTTCTAGAAAGAAGAAATATGTGGTAAATTTCATAGGTTTATGTATCTGAGTATACTATTCAAATGTAAATAAAGTAAAACTGATACTGCAAATCACCAAGCTTTTGATTATAATTGTCAAGGCTGTCTATGACTCACTAAATTCTGCAGGCAAAAAAGAAAAATCAGCTTTTGTTGATGCAATGAGTAGTAAGTTTGGAGTTCCTTAATCTCTCTGAATCTGACTGAAGCAGCAGAAGTATTAATGAATGTTCTCAAATATCTATTATAAATATAAGACTTTTAAGTTAACCAGTAGTTTAGACAAACAGTCATCAGGCCATGAACAAAGGGATCTATCTTCAGTTAGCTCTGCCTTGAGCAGGAGCTTGGTTTAGATGACCTTCTGAAATCCCAACCTAAATTAATCTGACTGCATTAATACCTGAGTGGTTATCAGGACAGCTAATTTGGTGTTTTGAGCATTTGCAAACTCACTGTGGAACAGTTAAGTTTTTTGAATGGCAGACCAGTGTTCCATTGGGCTACTTTTAAAAGCCTGATGTGACTTAACACCAGAGAACTATCAGCTACTTAAACCTATGAGATAACGTGCTGAGACTGAAAGCATTCTCAAAACTCAAAAGGTAATTGAGACCTTCTTTTCAGTTTAACAGTGCAATCACAGCTGTTAGTGGATGACGAAACAGCCCCTTATCTACAGCATTCCGTTGTGATTTTTACTGCTGCAACGTATCAGCCTGATCAGACCACAGTCTACACATAAATAGGACTCTAGCTTTTAGTTTTCACTATTTGTTTTTTTTTAAGGTAAGACATCATAGTTTTTTGGCCTATATAAAGAGTGTAATTTTTTAAACCAGTAAATCTAACCTAAGGATACAATGTAAAACACTTACCCACTCTGTCATTTTTTTAAAAATAACACTGTGCACTTTTGTACAAAAAAAATAAAATACAGAGTCTAAGAAATAAAGAATGTACTTCTGTTTGCACTCTTGCAGTATGGAGACTGTGCTGTAAATACAGGATTGTTTCTGTGGTTGAATTCTTGTTGCATGAGTGCTGCATGTGAAAATAACTAGACTTGGCATTTCATTTTCTGTTCTGTTTAAGAAGTACTTCTCATTTATGCCAGTGGTGGGTTTCCACATTTTAAATGTTGAAATGAACTTCATTCGGAAAATGCAGGTGTTGTGCAGGTATTGTGCAGGGAATGAAGAGCTTGAATGTTCAAATGATATTTAATTTCTTCCTTTTTGGAAATTCAGGGAGTCTGTAAGTTGATAATTGGTTCACTCTGGCCTTTCTAGACAGCTGGGAGATGGGAGTGACTGTAAAACATATTGTTTTAGTAGCTGTTGTAATATGTAGCTAAGGAATGAAACCAAATGAATTAAGAATACTGTTGTATGGTATAAAGCTGCTTTGTTTCACTTATCTCTATATTCCTGAGACAAGTTGCAGAACTTACAAGCTCCCTACACCCACAGGCCCTGGGTTATCTGCAACACATTCAGTGCTGTCACAATGTTTATAAATTGGTATCCAGCTGTTTAAACATATTCCAGCTTTTGTTTTGGGTTCTTTCCCATTGTGTCATTTTGAAAAATTCTATCCTTTTGGTAGTGGGTCACTTTAAGATAAATTAAATCCTTGTTAATTTCAAAAGATAGGAATAGCCAGTTGTTTGAAGTGAGAATAGCACTAATTTGTCTGTTGTTCTGATGGTCATATAATCTGTACTGTATGTAATGAACCAGTTCCAATAAATGTAAGAACACACTGTGCAATCTATATTTAAGCAATAAAATAAACCAAAATTTAAAATTCATCTTTGCTAAAGTATTAGTTAATTTCTATTGCTCACAATTAAAATGTCGATGACATGATTTTTTGGCATCTACAATATTTTACACACCTTTTTTTACCCAGATTTTATAGCATTACAGCATCTTTAAACTACTGCTGTTTGGGGATTTTTTGTGATTAAAGCATTGCTATTACCAAGAACACCGAAAGCTGAGAATACAAAAATTGTTTCCTAATAGCAAACAAGCTTCAGGAAGGTAAATAAGTTGTGCTTTTCAGACATACCTGGCTGGCTAAGAAACCATATTTGGTTTGTTGTATCAGTTTAAAGGAATGAGGTTGTCAGTGTGTGTGAAGATCTGTATACAGCTCCCCCACAGGTAGTGTTTTTCAAGCAGTAATGCCATCTGATGAGGTTGGGTGTTATACTATTGCTTATTACTGTCTGGGTTTGGATGCATTAATTTAATTAAATGGTTTTCATAGTACACCCTGAGATTAGCAGGGAGAACAATTTTTTTTTTTTCTATTTTGATGAAGTTTGGACCTTTTCTGGCTCATACAAGATATGTCCTAATATACAAAAGGTTATTGTTGTGGTTTTTTTTATTTTTTTTTTCCTCTTCTGCTCCCAGTTTTTGCAGATCTTAAAACTTTGTGTATATTTAGGAAGTTTAAGAGAGCAGGCATTGTCTTTCTACAATCCATGACTGAGCACGAATCTCACCACCTGCTGCTAATACATGTGGTCATTGACCATTTTTCTTGCTCAGGGTGGTCTGAATAGGATTTTGATGATGGATACCTCAAAACAATCCAGGGAGAAAGCAGTAGGCACACTTGGGAGATTATTTTGTCATATCTAAAGAGAAGGTGTAGAGTTGAGTGAGAGATTCTGTCACCCTACCACATGAGACAGGACAAGGAGGGACAGAAGTGGCTGCCACTGCAGCTGTAAGATAAAACAAAGGTGACCTGTTAAGAGCTGCTTTCTGGGTACTGGGGGAGTTTCTGGAAGTTTTTGCTACTTCACAGTGTTACCTTTATTTCAAAGAATTAACTGATTCACTGCTCACAGTTGTAATGATACTGTGATCAAGATGACCACTACACTGAAATAGTGCTGAATTTCAGAGTTCGTGTCTTCCTAAATTGTGTCAAGTTGTTTATGAAAACATGTTCCCAAATCTTTATACTTTGGCAGCTTACAGGCAAAGAATAAGTGCTTGAAAAGTTAAAATAAGTGAATCAGTATCTAATGAAGTAGGATATCTTTTTAGTTTACTAATTAATAAATTAGTTGTTCACTTTAGGGAAACCACTTGGTTTTGGCCAGCTGTGAGCCAAATGTTTAGAAAATACAGAGTAAAGTTACTGTGAGAATGAGAAAAGAAAAAAAAAGCTGTGCTAAATGTCTCATCCTGATCTGCTTAAAATGTTTTTATTATTTAACACTCATCTCTTGAGAGTGAATAAATCTAGCTAATGATAGCTCGATTATTTAGGACTTCTTTTTATCAGCATAATATATACAGTAGTAATTACTCTACAGAACAACTCTGGTGTTAAATTCTTTCTGAAATAAGGGAAAAGAAAATCCTGAAGGAAATAATGACAACACTGCCTGAATTTAAGCTGCTTCTTTATACTGTAAATTCTTTTTTACTTGATCGATTCAGATGATCCATCTGGATCTCTGCAATCAGAAAATTCAGCATATCCCTGGGTGAATGTGTTATTTGGATAGCCAGGAAAGTAATACTAGTTTCTAATAATTGGCAGAAAGGGATGTTATTTTATCATCAATGAGTATTTTAAATGCACACTTCAGAGCAGCAGGACTGCTATCTTTAATCAGAGAAATGAGCTTGTGTTATTATTAAGCAGCAATGCACTTAATTCACTTGTTTAAAGGCCATTTTTTCCCCATTTCAGCTAATTAGCTATCTGACCTTTTCATTATCATTTTTATTTATAAGTGCTGTGAAATATAAAATAATTTTTCATCACTATGATAAAAGGCTGATAAAAGATTCTGAAACAAGTAAACAGAACAGCATCATGCAGATCTTGTCCTCAGCCCTGCACAGAAATGGGCATTTTGCTTAAGTACTGAAATGCCCTCTTTCTATACAGCATTAAAGGAGGGGGGGAATCAAACCTAATTAAAATCTTGTCTGCAGATAGAATTTCTCACACAGCTTAGCTATCCTCTCTGCCTTCACTAAAACAAAAAGTCTTTACATGCTCCTGTTTTTTTCACTAGTGCTAATGGTGTAGACACCATAGGCAGTGGGATTCATGTGGCTAAGTCCCTTTTGGGTTTGTTTTTTTTTTTATTTTGGTGGGGGGGTTTTGGTGGTTCATCTTTTTTTCTGCGCTGTTCTAATCCTTTGCAATTTTAGTGTAGGGAAAAAACTGAAGGGGGAATACCACCAGCCAGATGTTTATAGAGTATCCACTGTTGATCCAAGAACATTCGCTGGAGTTTTCACCTGTTGTTCTCACAACGTTCAGTTTGAAGAAGGAGGTGGAGTTATATGATTTAGTTAACTGCTTCATGATCTGGATGAACATGGTAGTGTTTCTGTGTCCAGAGTTAGGATACAGTCATTGATCTGTACGGAATAATTTTGTAATGAAGTTCAACCCTGTAGAACAAGACTATAAAGACAAAATCCAGACCTTTCGGTGCAGCTGAATCTGTAAAGTTTGTAGCAATGCTTTTTGTTCTAAGACATGTTAGTGAATCATAGAATCGTTTGGGGTGGAAGGGACCTTTAAAGGTCATCTAGTCCAACCGCCCCTGCAGTGAGCAGGGACATCTTCAACTAGATCAGGTTACTCAGAGCCCTGTCCAACCTGCCCTGGAATGTTTCCAGGGATGGGGCATTTACCACTTCCCTGGGCAATTTGTTCCAATGTTTCATCACCCTCATAAATACAAATTTCTTCCTAATATCCAGTCTAAATCTCCCATCTTTTAGTTTAAAACCATCACCCCTTGTTCTATCACAATAGCCCCTATTAAAAAGTCTGTCCCCATCTCTCTTATCCCTCCTTTAAGTATTGGAGGGTCGCTATGAGGTCTCCTCAGAGCCTTCTCTTCTCCAGGCTGAACAACCCCAACTCCCTCAGCCTGTCTTCCCAGGGGAGGTGCTCCAGCGCTCTGATCATCTTTGTGGCCCTCCTCTGGACTTGCTCCAACAGGTCCATGTCCTTCCTGTGCTGAATACTCAAGAACTGGCCACAGTACTCCAGGTGGGGTCTCACAAGAGCAGAGTAGAGGGGTAGAATCACCTCCTTCAACCTGCTGGCCTTATGTCTTTTGATGCAGCCCAGGGTATGGTTGGTATTCTGGGCTGTGAGCCCACATTGCTGGCTCATGTCCAGCTTCTCATTCACCAGTACACCCAAGTCCCACTCCACAGGGCTTCTCTCAGTCTCTTTATCCCCCAGCCTGTACTGATGCTAGGGATTGCCCTGACCCAGGCGCAAGATCTTGCACTTGGCCATGTTGAACCTCATGAGATTCACGTGGACCCACTTCCCAAGCTTGTCCAGGTCCCTTTGAATGACATCCTGTCCCTCAGGTGTGTCATCTGCACCACTCAACTTCATGTCTTCTGTAGACTTGCTGAGGGTGCACTTGATCCCACTGTCATTGATTAAGATATTGAACAGTATTGGTCCCAACATGGACCCCTGAGGAACACCCCTCATCACTGATCTCCAACTGAATGTTGAGGCAGCTACCCTCTGGCTGCGACCATCTAACCAATTCCTCATCCACCAAACAGTCCATCCATCAAATCCATCTCTCTCCAATTTAGACAGCCAGCCTGGTCGTCAGTGGAGCAACAAATCTTGGTGTACAAGAGGGTTTTTTAAGTCAGGGAAATGCCAGGGCAGCAGAGTGACCAACCAGGACCCTGCAGCTCTCTCTCGAGATGGTGGTAAGGCCTGGGCATCACCAGAGCAACTGCATCCACCCCCACATCCTTAAAAATCACCCTGTGGAGCACTGCTAACAGAGCAGACAAACAGGGCATGGTGCATCAGCAGTTTGTGCAGGAGGGCACACAGGAAGGACATCATCACCCTGCCAGCTCAGGAAGTCAGTTCCATTGGTGGTCATCACCCTCCCAGAAGGAGCTTAGCTGTGGTATCCACCAGCAGAAAGCTGTGTTCTTGGCACTCACGAGAACTAATGTGGCAGCCCAGACAAAACTCCCAGGAAAACATGCAAAACAGGAGATAACAGTGCAGAGTACACAGCTTTGAGGCAAGGAATGTGACTTTCATTGTCGTGGTCTGATTGAAGGGTTGAAAATTGCATTAGACAGGAAGGGAAGAGGGACTCATTTTCATGTAATTACCTTAGTGCTTCTTTTTTGTGCTTACTGCTAAGCTCAGTAAAGGAAGAATGTCTGCAAGAGGAGTTGGAGTAGTTGCAGATTGGTTTAATTAAAAACCTGAAAGACTCAGCCACTATCAGCAAGATCCAGTCTGAACTAACTACACAGTTAACAAAAATCAGTCTTTGATCAGAACAGTTTTTACATAGAAATCAAATGCAATTGTACAGAATACTGTGAAATAATTATTTAAGGTAATATCTGACCTAAGTAGATGGTCTGTAGTGCCAACTTCAGTACACTAAGGTGTTACACAGCCCAACAGTTAATACCTAGTCTATGATTTTGTGTGCTGGCAAGTGCTAGAAGCATGTAGAGTGATAAGAAAGAGTAAGGTATGCAGTGTCTGACTGTGAAGGCCCCATGCTGTTTCTCAAGTGTGTGGTGGTTGGTTATCTGCCTTGGTGTTGCACACCTCTCCAGTTTCCAGCGGGATGATGCGTCTCTCTCTTCCCTCTTCTTAGTACACTCCTCAGTGGACCTTCCTCCTCACTGCTCTCCTCAGAGCTGGAAGTCCCTGTGCCTGTTTCTGTGCCAGCTGAAGGCTTTTCATAAGCATCTCTTTGACATAAGAGTTTCTCCTCCTGGCACTCCTGCCTGTGTGGAAACTTCAGGCTTTCATTGAAGAAGGCAGAAGCCATGCACTCGGCTGCTGTCTTAGCACAAGCACACAGTAGTTTCTCACACATGCTCCAACCAATACCTTAAAAATGAAGGTTCAGGATTAATGTCTGAAAGCAGTTAGAATTAGTCAATGTCTAATTTGCCATGGGTAGATAAGCTTCTGAAAATAAAATTTTCAAATCTGCCCAGAATTTTAGTCTCCAGATTCACCTTTAGTCATCTGAATATAAGCCTGACACCAAGGTGCTGGGCAGCTGATGGTCTGACTGGCTTTAGGTGAATTTGTGAATTGTAAAGACACCAGCAACTGTTCTCCAATCGAGAAATACCTGAATGTAATTTTCTCAGCCTGACCTGGTCAAATCATAGACAGTGGTTTATGTGTAATAACCTTTACCTCTAGCTAGTAATAACCTTTACTAGCTAGAAAGTTTGGTTTTGGAGTTAAGCATTACTAATATTTTGTAAGCCAAATTTTTCTGTCTCCATACTCAGCAGCTCACAGGTGTGGTGGCTTTCAGTCTGTAGTGCTTTCATACACCAGCATCAGGACATTTCCTCTAACCCAAACTTACATTTTGGCTTATGATCAAAACACACAACTTCAGATCTTGAACTTCTTTCTGCATGACATCCAAGTTTCTTAACTTGTTCCATACAACAGTGATGAGAGAAGCAGCACCTAGATAAACAGTAGATGTAACTTAAAAATACTTCCTGCATCAGAGAGTACTCACAATTATTTTATCTCTTTATTTTCCATTCCCATTAAAACTGAGAAATTTTGGTTTTCATACCATGGAAGAATCTTTTCCATAAGGAATAAGAAAAAAAGCAACAAAACTCAAACCTCTACCTACTCTCTGCCTATACCTGTTCCTACTTTCATACCTTCCTTCTTATTCCTTTGGTATAATGTGCTTAACAATGGTGTGGGGGTTTTTTTAAGACATATAATTTCGATTGTAACTATGACCTAATCCTCTATAAGAAATACCTTCAAATGTTCAAATATTGTTGGATGAAGATCTGAAAACAGCATCATGACAGCCAGAGCCTTGACTAGCCTTCATCTCATGTAGTTGGTCATGCGTGGGCAGTCTTATTTGTATACTAAGTGCTGCACTTAGACCTGATGCAGCCCCAACTCTTATGAACTTCCAGACAGGCAGAGATTTTCATTTATAAACACAACATTTCAAGTAGATTTCTTCACTTTGGTTGAATTCTCTGCATTACTCCAGAATTCCCCCTGTCAGCTGTGCTGTGGTGGCACACAGTTGGCCATGGCAGGTCTGCTGCCTGCAACTCAAGCAGTGCTGTACCCTCTTCTGAAGGACAGAGTGGCAAAGATGTAAATAAATCCTTGTAAATCACTTTCCAAACCACCTGCAAGTCTTGTCCTCATCTCTTTGTATATACTCTTCCTTCTGCTCTAATTACTTCCCATTGTTCTCTTAATTGAGTTAGTAAGTCCTACCCAAAATATTGATGCAATAATAGAATGTGTCTAAGTGACATTAGAGTATTTCATGGTTTTTGTATTTAATTTGGTATGTTTTTTTCAAAGCATGGGCTGACTGTTGATACTATTGACTATTGTAGCTATCCAAGGCCCACCAGAAGGCATGCTGATCTTTGTAGGCCCACAGGCACCCCAGTAATACCCACAGGTAATGGCAGATTATAGAAAAGCCCACACCTGTCCAGTGCATCAGTAGGATAACCTCTTCCTTCTTGGCCACAGTAGCAACCGTAAGACTCAAATTCCTCTGGGCATCTCTCAGTTAGACAGAACAGCATTTCTCCTAGCTGGGGCAGCTCCCTCTTCCCTCTTCCATTTCCTCCCTCTTGCAGAAATGTTAATCGTTCACATACTGTAAAGCAAATAATCTTATTTGATACATCATGTTTTAACTGCGTGTGGGCCTTTCTTGAGATGATAGAAGTGTTTTCAGAGTCAGCAGAAACTTTTAAAGGCAACATTTTACATTTTCTACATCATTGCGCCAGTTCATGAGCTTTGACTGTTAGAATACTACTGAGCAAGACAGCAGAAGTGGGGGGGAGATATTTAAAGGGGATCCTGATGAAGATTCAAATTACAAAACAAATTGGATTGCAATGAGTGTACTTTACAATCCTTTGTAATCCTTCATAGTTATATTTTTCTTCTAGAATATTCAAACCCAGCAGAGTATTCAGCTTCTGTTTTAGCTAATTCAGAAAATAGAGTCCTAACCTCTCGTGCTTGCACAGTGACAGCTGAGCAATGACTATGCTGTGCTGAAGGAAACAATAACTTATTTTTTTCATTTGAAATACCTTCCACCTAGCATTAAAGGTGTACTGGGACTAGGATGTACATGATTCCTTCATGGTATGCTTACAAAAATTGTCCCAATAAAGCTTGGCTACTGTCAAAGAGCGATCAGCAATAGTGCTGCTTTCCCAATGGAAAGATTCTGGATTTTCACTTCAAAGAGCATTGTTTTCTGATATTAGAAACCACAGAAGATCACCTTGGATTATCACATTCACACTTTTTAACCACAATTTGATTAGAGCTGTGATGTCTCTATCCCAAATGCAGGTGCCATCTGTGGTAAATGGCTACTGTGCTGCTGAGGTCTTGGCATCTCCATGTCCTGATCTTAATGCCTCTGTGGCTTCACCCACTCAGGAAGAACTGATATTGTGGGAATTATCCCTAAGGTCTGAGAGAAGAGTGTGTTTCATGTCAGGGACTTTGCCCGGGAAAGGACTTGAAGGGGCTGGTGGTTGGATCTGGGGAGAGAGAGGGCAGGCTTCTGTTCCCTGTGCATCCTCCATGCTCCCATGAATAACCTCATCTTCCCTTCTGCAGCTCTAGACTGACTCTCCCTAAATTTCTCATCTAAACCATGTTTCTCTCATCTAAACCATTTTTCTACCTAGAAAGGTTGGACCAGATGGACCTTGAGGTCCCTTCCAACCTGTCATTCTAAGCGTTTATGATTCTGTGATTCCCTGCTTGTTCCAGGCACAGCCCTGAGTTACTTTCCCAGTACAGAATTCCACCCATGTGCCTGCTTGGGTCTTTGCTCACTCATGGTAATTCACCAAGAATGAACCCCAGGTTCATGCACTGACATGAACACTCTAAAAGCTGATATGTTCTATCAAATTTTCCAGTTTGATGGGAGGCTGGGTTGAGTCATCATGTCTGCTCTGTTCCAGCTCCAGGAACTCTTCTCTCTGTTGGGAAGCCTAACAAGATGCATGGGACAGTCCATGAGTGTGGATTTGAAGCAGTGGCAGGTCCAAAATCTCTTAGGATCTCTGGGAACTCTGGGCAGAAGTTGGAACAGAATCAGAAATGGTGATAAAAAAGGCTGACTATGGCAAATCTGGCAAGAGATCATACTGAGGAGCAGGGGAAGGTCCTTCTATTGCTTCTGCTACTTGAAAAAAAATTAAGTCAAATATGTGATTGAATTTCTGCCTAAAAACAAAAGCAAGGAGAAGCATTCACTGAGCTCATTTTAGATCTTTTACTACAAGAAAAATGTGCTTATAATCTAATCATAAATAGTTTTTGTAAGCACTAATGACAGCTCTGTAGTGGAAGAGGTTGAACTGTTGGTTAGACAATTTGCAGATGACTCCACCTCCTGTTCTTACAAATACCAATACATATCTTCTTGTCTAAATGGCTTAGAATAACTATAATCTTTATATGTAATATAGACCTACTTTTTAATATAGAGGTAGCTGAATATTTCATTAGATGCAACCAGTAAAAAAAGCTTCATTTACCTTTTCCTGCAGGTCCATGGGGTCCTGTGTCAGACAGCACCAGTTCCAGAGCTATTCCAGAGGAAGCCGTGCTCTGGCCTCCTCTTGCAGGGCTTGTCTCTGGGATGACATATGCACAGATTAGACTTGCAAAGGTAGAATGAACTCTTCTTTCAGTAATGTGTCCAAAAGTGCATCTTCTGAACCATCATCAGCTGGCAGTTTTCTAACATTTGTTTAATTCATAGCTGGAAGACTGTTCATTAATGGTTAGTTATGCTTTCCTGGTCAGTGTTTGACAGTGAGCTGCCCTTTCAGTGCAGTGAGTGTTGTGCACCTTGTATTCTACCCAGATTTGGGGAGAAAACAGTGTTATTCTACATATCAATGGAAGTGCTGAATCCTCAGCTAGCTGTGGGCAGCAATAGGGTAGTGCTCTAAGTTAGTCCTGGGTTGCACTTGCCTTTTGCCTTTGTCCTTGCAGATGTGCCTGCAGGAATCTTCTCAGTGGGGACAATTTTGACTTGCATTGAGTTAATATCTCCTGGGAAGGAGGCTGGGGAGGTGGTTTTCTCTTGCAGTGGGACCACAGCTTCCATAAATCTGTCATCTTCTAAATGAGCAGAACAAGGAAAGCAGAAGATGACATGGAGCAAATAACAGCAAGATTTTCATTTTAGATAGCATGTCACAGTAACATTTTCAGGCAGAACTTGTGTGAACTGAGGGTTGTACAAAAAAAAAAAGTTCAAAATGGAGATTGGAAAAGCAAAGAGTAACCACCCTGGTCATTTTTTCACATTTCTTGCCTTCCAGGAAACAAGATTCTGGTTAAATAGGACCAGTATAACTACTGATTTTTTGTTTTCTAAAATTTTATATGTGGTATAATGAGGTAAAGAGCTGTGCCAGGTGCTGAAAATCATATGGGTTTCTGATTGGTCAGCCATACTGACTGAAAAAGTGCAGATGAGATTTTTTTTTTTTTTAAAGTATCCACTGACTGCAGCATTAGGGAAGGCAGAAAATTATTTGACTGATACAGACACTGGGAAACTGAAGGATTTTCTTCATTGTAACCACAAGTAAATATTAAGGGGAAAATAAGTTGAGGATTAATAGAAACTTAATTTTAAGGAGATTCTTTATCCTAAAAATTAAATCGGTATTATTTTTAGGTTATCTGAAGCTTTGTTGTTGACCAGGAATGTTTTGTTTAATTTGGGGATTACTTAACATTTTTTCCTTTTTTTTTTTTTTTTATTTCACTTTGTTATATATGCTGCCTTGTAAATGAAAATACTGTTATCAAATGGAAATCAAGTGTTGTGTTTTGTTTTCTAAATGTCAATATGAGGAATATGGCATTTCACAAACTAAACACTTTGAAAATACTGATGAACACGTGTTGCCACATTTTTAAAGCCTTTCCTTTTAAATACATTGGCTGAGATTATTAACTGGATTAAACTCAAATTCATTAAATTAGTCCCTCTGAAGTTCTGTTTTTGGTATGTATTGAAAATAACCTGTCAGAGGATGCAGGGATAGGTAAAAAAAATGAAAGTGCTGCTAAAAATGCAAGGAAGCCCATGAAAAGCTGCAGAAAGCATCAATAGCAACACACTAGTTTTACGCCACTTTGTTTGAGAGTGATGTGTTCAAGTGAAAGCAATTCCTGCTAGATTAGAAAATAAAACTGGTGTTTGGGAAAGTCTGCACTTAGCTAAGAATAGATATTATAAATAATCTTCCAGAAGCCACACAGACCTTCAGCACAACACACAGATGTTCTGATACATTCAAGGTAACGGAGAAGAACATTTGACCAGTGTGTAGTACAGCAATGCCATGTTTTTGTCTTGGGGTGGAGACATGGCTGCTGTCCAGACTGTAATCAGAGTTGAAAAGTTACTACTTTCTACTCTCTGTATTCAGTGTTCCTTGACATATTTTCTGGTGCATTTCAGTCTGGCCAAACAATCTTTTCTATAAAAAAGGGTCCATAGAAAAATTCCAAGCCTACCAAGGCACTCCACTTCTAGCTCCACTGGTGTGGCTGTGCTCAAAGAAATAACACCTAAAGTAGGTTTTAGACTGGGAAAGAGATCTGTGACACTCTATATAGTAAAGGAAATAAAGCAAAATCAAAGTGAACCCTTCTGGCAGCAGATGCTATGAATTTTAATTTAAAGGACCAACCATTACATCACAAAACCTTCTGTGAAGAGGTTTTCACAAATGCTTGCATGGGGAGTACAAATGAGTTGCTGTAGGCAAAGAACAGCTCACACTTCTCAGTCTGGTTTTATTGTTTCTGTATTTGCTACCATCTGACCCTGATCTGAATTTTATTTTCCAGCAGCCCTGTTGTCACCATGTGTGGATTTTCAACTGTGATGCTTTTAGATGGAGTATTGCTGAGTCAGGCAAGCAAAAAGGAAAGGTGAGAGTCACTGACCTTTTATCAAGGGGATGGAGGGAGCAGGAGCTGTACCTCTGTGGTCCCTTGTGGTAACTGAACAAAAACCAGAGGCATCATGGTAGTGACCTTTCTGCTGTATTTCTGCAATGCATTTCTGGAGTGGCTTTTGCTGAAAACATTGTAAAACTTAACCAAACATCACTGTTAGTCTTGTTTCATAAAGAGGATAATTATGAGAAACAAAGTGGTTTGCTGAAGGATGTGCAAGTCAGCAGAAGAACTAAAGGTATTATCCAGAAATCCTGAGCTGCAGATTTTTGCCTGTGATACCACAGAGCTTCATAAACCAAAATCCATTTTCAGCTGGAGTCAGGAGTGCTTGGTTCATCAACAAAACAATAATCAGACCCTTACCTCTGGCTTTGGAAGTCCCCAGGACCATCTCGTTGGGCTCAAAAGAAATCACTGTTGAAGACAGAAAATATAAACTCAGAAAGCAAGTTGCCAGCACGGACTTTTAGGAAAAGTCAAGCTTCTGAGAAAAGTTTCTTCAGCAAAGCAGGAGGACCCTGGCATTTCACATATTGAGATTCACCCATTTTTCTCTGTGATACATTGATTGTTGTAGACAAAGTGATACTGATAAAATCATCTCATTACTGTGTGCAGATAATGTGCTTTCCACTAACAAGCAGCATAAGTACCACAGAAGTGACAAATTCAGTATTAAATGCATTTGGCAGATAAAGACAGTTAAAAGAGTTAGATCTAAAAATCTAATGAACAACTTGTGCTTACCAGCACTGAAAGTCAAGTGGGGATGGGCAGCTACAAGCCCAAACACTTCCCTAACCTCTCGTTTATTTCTTTACTCAATAAACTTATTTTCATTTATCATCAGCAACATTTTGATAAATTATAAACATATATTATTTTTTAAATAATTTCTGCACCTTTTTGTCTGTTGTTGGGATGTTGTGATGTGGGGAGGAATGTATTTTCCTTTGAACAGCTTACTGATTAATGCTTAACTTTGGCTTAATACAGTTCCCACAGTTGTCAGTGGTGAAGCTCTTCTGGCCTCAATGGGAAGACAGCTAGTTAAATGTCAATGGTCTCCAGGTAGTTCCTTCAATGTCTTACTAGATATGTTATCTGTGATACATTTTCAACTGTCTACAATTCCTGATACAGGTTTTTATCCCTTGGCAGTATTTTGAGCCTTACAATGAGCTATGCCTCTTGAGAGAGCACAAGTAAATGTTTTTTCAGGAAATAACAGGTTACCACAGATGTGCAAATACAGCTGCACTTACTCCTTCAGTTTTCAGTTTTCTATTACCAAGCTTCCCAGAAGCAGCTATAAAAACATGAACCAAGACTGGAGCTGCTGCTAGGCTAGAACAAGAAATATTTGGTCAAAAAACACCTTGGTAACACAGGAGAGATATAAAGGAAGAGTCAGCACTTACACTCAGCATTAAGCCTTTTCAGATGGATGTCCCTGTTCATCTGGCACTTTTTTAAAGATTAAAACACAAAACCAAACCAAACAAACAAACCAAAAACCAAAAAAAATTGTTTAAGTTTGAAGCATCGTTTCTTAAAAAACACCCACAAGCAAACAAAACAAAACAAAGCAAACACAAAAAAAAAGATGAAAAGGAAAAAACCCACCAACAAAACAAAGCAAAGAAAAAAATATATATCCCACTTGTTTTTTCATTATTCCAGAGTCACACTTAGGGCAATGGCTTGCTTTAAGGAATACACAGGAACACACTACAGCTTGGAATCAGGTTCTTAAGTCCTCAAAAAATACAACTTTCCACCTCTCCCCACTCCCACAGAATAACTCCAGGGTTTCTCTGAGCTGAGCAGTGGCTTGGTTGCACCCATCCAGTGCACACTGCTTGTGTGCTTGGCAGGTACAGGGTCTGTATATGGCTTTGCCTATGACAGGGCCACATCACAAGAATGCAGCAGCTAAACTAGATAGGGGATGGTCCAAGACTTGTCTCCTGCTCTATTTCACTACTGTATGACTTGGCCCTCACTAGGTGTGCCCTCCCAGAGCCAGCCAGGGCTTTGGATGATTTCTGCCCATGTAGTGCACACCATGTAGGTAGGAAAAGAATATTTTTCTCATACTGCAGCCAGGAGATTTGGCAAGCATCCATTCCTGAGTAAAGATAGCCACTGATAGGAGCAGAAAAAAAAGACGACTGCCAGAAGAACCACTCGGTCTGGTCGTTTAGGAACTCACCCAGGAGGCACAAGAGTGGGAGGGACAACAACATGGATCTCTACATTGCAAGTAAATAAACCACCAAAATGCTGTCTCACTTGCAACAGACCATGCTCAAACTTTGTCCATGATACTGCTTGATCTTTTAAAATTAAACATCTTTTTATAATCAACAAATACATGATTGGCTCTGGGTCCAGTGTTTGGCAGCCACAGAGCACGTCTCTGCCTAATGCCTCACCTTCTGCAACCTGTGTTCCCAGGGAAAAAAAAAAGAGGTCTTTTTAGGTGAAAACAGGTTTTGTTTCAGCCCTTGGGAAACTTACTGTGAACACTGGTTAAGCACATTGCATGCACAAATTGAAAAATTGCACCTTCTCATTCAATTTGGAATTAAATCACTAAAATATTGTATCTACTTTTAAATCGGTCCTTTTGGAAGAGCAGAAAGGGAGCAAATAGATTATTTTTGTATTTTATTCTTTCAGCTTTTGGTAGTTGAAAGCAGTTCTTCTTGCACTGTAAGTTGCAAACCTTCTTCCATGGATGCAGTTGCAGCCTGGATTTTGTCAGTCCTGTGACGAAGGAACTCTGCAAGAATAAAAGCTGACTGTTAGACAGGATGCTGGCATAATAAGGTCAGAGTCATCAGAATGGAACTTATTTCTAAATATTACAACTGTTGTGCTTTTTGTACAGTTATTCTATGATACAGATATAGCAAATACAAACCTAATTATTGATAATGACAGTAAAAGTATCAAAATCCTGCCTTAATATTTGTTCACTTCTGACACTAAATTCTACTCAGTGACACACAGTATAATAATATCATAAAATCCCTCAGACTCTGTTATAAAGAGTTTCAATCTAAACAAGAGAAATGGGGTAGCAATCAGCATTCTTTAAATTCCCATTTCAGCAGGTACTTAAATATGTAAAGGTATGAAGATAAGAATTAAACTTTGAACAGGAAAATTTAATGTTTAAATCCTGGCACTTGTCTAGGAACCTTTTTGAAGCAGGGCCTTAAATATGCATGCAGATAGAAAAGGATTGATCTGAAAATATGTTGAAGTTGCTTTTAGGGTGTTTGTTCTTGTATTATTTCTCAATGAGATTCAGGGTTCTCTTCTGAATTCCTTCTCAGAAAAAGGAGTAATTTGGCTGATATTTTCCTGTCTAAAAGCTTGTCACAAAAATGATGGTTTAGTTTATTAGGCTTTTTCTCTTCCTTTCATATTTTGATATTTTGCTAAAACTTGTCTTTGCTTCTCAGAAAGGAATCTGTAACATCCAAATACTTATGTTATTTTTCTGAGTATAAATTAATCTTGATTTAATATACTTCAGTCAAAGAATTACAGAGATGGGGACATACCCTCTGTGTGAGGTGTTGTCATCTCTCTCTTGCTGGTTGTTTCTGAAAAGGAGAAAGCTCTGTCAGAGGCTAAAGTGTGAGAAGGGGGTTTGTCACTGTTTAATCTGAATCAACAACAAATCCAGAGTTCGCTGAATTTATTCCTATGAAAACAAAGGTTTAGGCAAATACACTCCAAAATATTTCATGCACATTTTTCTCTGTAATAAAGAATCTACCAAAATCCTTTTCCTATAAATTTGTCAGATAGGATTAGTTTTGTGGTTGGTTGTTTTTGGTTTTTTTTTCAAAGCCTGAACTGGACAGAACACCTACACAGAAAGATAATAACATGAGTGAACACTAAAAATGTTTCATTCAAAGGATATTTTTAACTTAGAAATATAATCAGGAGCCTAAAATTAGCAGAGGTGTTCAGTGAACCAGAGTTGAATCTATCTAGTGGACAAACTTGATGTGAGGGGCACCTGATCCCAGTGAAGGATTACTGGTTTACATGAAGCAATTTGGTGGCTTTGATGCAAACCTTCCTGTGGTATTTTCTTCTCCCTTGACCTACTCACGAGGAGAAGAGGGGAAGTGTCCAGGCAGAGCATGATATAGGTGTGCATCTGTCCTTAGCACTGGGGGGTGTGAATGGGAGCCAAAGGATTAGGAAAACAAGCATTGCTTTTTCAGGTCTATCTCAGCTTGGGACTTCAAAAGTCCTTCCCCTGCCATGTTCTGATTCCAATCCATATGAATTAAGTTTTAATCCAGCTCTGTTACCACAGGACAGGTATTCAGTCTTACAAGGCTGTAATTTCAGCTACCAAGCACAGATCAGTGTATGATTCTGGAAATTAATATCCCCTTCATCTTAAGAAAGGATTTTTCCTTCCAAGGTGGACACCAAGTAACAGATCAGAGTGTGTCTATTTTTGCCTTTCCAGCTAGTTTATCCATGGTTTAAGGGGAGATTTGAGCTAACAGTTTGGCATTCCTGCTAGTGACCTCAGTGGGTCACTAATCACCCCAAGTATCGCTCATTCATCCAGTTTGGCAAGACCCTCACAGGATTGGCAGGAACCTCCTGAAGGAAAATTTTCTCCATATCTAACTGAAATTTCCCTGTTGCAGTTGTGTCTCTTGCTGCTTGTCCTGTCCCTGTGCACCTCCAATAAAAGTCTGGCTGCATCTTCTCTCCACACCCCACTAGTTATTGAGGACAACAAAAAGATCTCTTCTGAGCCTCCTCCTCCTTCATCATGTGCTCCAGCCTCCACTAGGTCAGTAACCTCTCCTGGACCTGCTCCAGGAGAGCAATTAGTCCACTTTCTTCATCTCTTGTGGCATTGACTTGAGTAGCAGTAAATGGAAAGGACACGAAATGGAGGCTAGGACAAACTGCCAAATCTGGTGCAGGAAAGCACCCAGCTATTGTTACATTCTTGTTGATCAAATTTGATGCCAGTGGACAACCTGGCAGCAGTCGATCAAGTCCTTGTTATTACCTGTAACCAGAGATGGACAGAAGGAGACATCCAGCCCATTCATGGAAGAGTTAATACGTGCGTTCACAAAGCAATCAATGACATCTTTGTCACAGTTGCAGAGGAACTGCTCACAGGGATCCCCAGACTCTGCAAATAAAATAAAAAGCCAAACAAGGTACTACTGAAATATCTTTTCAGCCTCCTGCTTTTTCCTCCCTGTAAGGCTCATGTCTATATTCATTATTGCAAACCTGTTTCTACTGTGCTCCCTCACGTTAAACACAGTCAAGGTTTATAGTCTGGCCATAGACTCCCTGCCTGGGCTGGTTTATTCTGCAGAGTAGTGAGAACTACAGAGCAGTGCTTGGCTGCCTCTAGTTTTTCCATGGAAAACTTAACCCAGCTGATACTGAGTTGGATATTTCACAGACTTCATTAAAATATTCCTCCTAACCTGAAGAACTCATAGTCCACAAGCCAAACCTTTCATGTAAGATGCATTTTGCTCCTTATAAAGGGTATGAAACAGTTTCCCAGAAAGACTCTTTTCCCGCTTCAAAACCTTCTACCTTTCAGTGTTTCAAAAAAAACATTGACCTTTTGGAGCTCTCACACATTTCACATTTTTTATGGGGACTTTTTTTTCCTTTTTTTTTTTTTTTTTGTTGTTGTTGTTGTTGTTTTTTGGTTTTTGGTTTTGGTTTTGTATTTTGTTTGTTTTTTGTTAATGTAAACAAAACTTTTTCTGATTATTAGGTATGGAAACATATAAAAAAACCCTATTCATATTTAAATGCACTTGAAACTTCATAGTTTGACCTAAATAGAAAAAATTGGTATAATTTAAAACAAGAAAAGGAAATTGGATCATATTGTTGTTTAAATAAGCTGTAAGGGTATTTGGTTTGGGGATTCTGCTCCTCTTTGCTGGTATTCTCAAATCATGTTCTACCATATATTCTTTTCTGTGAGTCAATTCTTGCTGAAAAACTGTATTAAAATTGATTAGGCATTAAAAAGCCCCACTCCACACTTGCCAGGACTGTATTAGTATTGCATAGAGTAGCTCCTATTATAATGTCTTGGTCTCTTGCTCTCGTTGGTGATACTGTTGTATCTGAGTAGTCTAAATGACCCTGTGAACAAAGAACTTGATCCCTCAGAGTGTATAAAAATCAATTCTTAAAGCTTCTGAAGGGAACTCTTTTTTCAGATCTTTCCCCAGCATCTGCTGCATTTCTGATTTGCAGAGAGATCTCAAACAATGCTAAGTGGTCCTGCAAAGTCAAGAAAACCTCAGCAGGAGGTTGCCTGGTAGAGGAGCCCTGGCAAGTTTCTAGTTATTAGACTTCAGTTTTCCTGCCTAGTTGAGCTTTGATGCCTCTGTGAATTCCTGTTTCTATTCACCCCTGATCAGAACAATTAAACCCTTAAAAATGCACAAAAGGAGGTGGTTTCTACTTAATCTATGTATGACTTCTGGTCATGGTGAGGCTTCTGTATTATGCTCTTGCAATGGGTTCATCTTACCACAGGTCAGGTTTTCAGTAGAGCAGCTGATGTCTGTAGAAATCTTTGATGGATCCCATGAGCACTCCATCTCCACTGCTTCCTCGTAGCATTTGCGGTGCTGGAAACAGCAGCTTAAAAAATGAAATAGCACAAAGTTCACACAATTTAGTTTCAGTCCAAGATCAGACTGCAATGCTTTCATTTAACTCTTCCACAAGAATGCAAAAGATGCCAAAAGAGAAAAAGACATCCTCAGTGTGGTCCCTAGACACAAGAAAAAGACTGATGACTGCTTTTCCCTGAGTCACTCTAGTGGAGTAAGTAGATGTGGATGCAAACCTCAGTGGTAGGAGGAGGTCTGCTTGCTGTGGGACACCACGCTTACATTTCCCTCTGTCTGCAGTGCCCAGGTTCTTACAGCTCAGCTCTAGAGGTCTTGGCACCAGCCCTGCCACAACCTTTCTCACTGCAGATTTGGAAAATTACACAGAACCTGGCACTCATGGAGTGCTGAAGCCTCTGCCACACCTTGTGAATCCTCGTGTCTCAATGAGACTGTATAAATAGGTGCAGTGTTATCCTCCATTTCTTGTACTTTCCTTTCTATGCAACAACCAGAGTTAAAGTGCACCATTTAGCCATGGAATATATTTAGGCCATGAAATATTTTTCTCACAATGGAGTAAAGCAGCTTTCTCCCACCACCACACAACAAAGGCAGTCAGAAACTTTACATTTTCCTGCAGCCCTGCTCTCATGCAAACCCCAAATGCCTGCATGACCACTTTAGCTGTGAATAGCAATAAAAAGTCAACTCCACAACAAGGTCTTCATCAATCCTCTTTTTTATTCAGCTGTTCTAGAGCAGGCAAGGCATCTACTTTCCTATTATAGCAACATCTGTGTGCACTGACATGGCTGTAAATAAAACACCAGTAAAGGACTCAGTCATCATTTACCCTCTGTAAGATTGTTGCATGTATTAAACAGGGACTTGCTGATAGATTTAGTTTGCAATATCCTCATTTCAGAGAAACAGACTCAGAACATGGGACTTTTACTGAACTGCTGTTGGTCCTGACCATGCCAAATGCAAAGACAACATTAACACTCAAACCCAGCATCTGCTGCCAGGAAGGATTAAACAGGGTTTTAAACATAACTGATGAAATGTCTCAAGACACACTCCTGTCTTTGCCTGAGCTCTACTGAGGTGTCAGCGCCTGAAAGCTCCTCTGACAGCATAATTACTCTAATACAAACTCCCTGCAGTTCTTGTTTGTTTAGAGTATCACAATTACATCAACAGTTAATGCAACAGTTAATCAGAAAATGTACTTGCCTTCCCTTTGTGAGCGGGGCATTATAAGACATGGATTGTCTTCTGGGCATGCTTCTCTTTCCCCATGGACTACAGACTAGGCTCCTAATTTAGGTATGACAATTAACTGCTCTGGGAAATGGGAAAAGGTTGGGCTTATGGGCACAAACATTTTCTAATGCCTTAAATACCTGCATTTTTTAATGGAATAAAAAGTTCAGTGACAAAATCCAAAGTTTGCTAAACTAGTTTGTAAGAAATAAAGTTAGTGAAAAAAATTGCAACCCTGTGGGAACTGTGACTGAGAAAGATGTGCAGCAGCCACTTGTTTGGAGGCTCTCTTGAACCAAGGGCATATCAATAACCCATTTCCCTTTACTGCAAAGTGCAGTGAGGTTGCCATGCTGCTAAGGAAACTTTACCACATGTCTGCTAAAAATTTCTAAACACAAAGTGACTCTGTGGATGTTTCTCAGGACAAAACTGCTGATAGATTGTTCTGCTGTTTCTGCATTTGTGCTGCTCTGCATTAAAATAAAGCTGAGTGAAGTGAAAGCCCAGGTGCTCAGCTCTTTGGGTATCAGTCCATTGAACTGACTAGAGCTCTTGTTTCAGCATGTCATCATGATTGTGCAGAAAACCTTTCATAAGAAGCCTCATGGCTTTTTTCCATTAGCAGGGTTAGATCTCCATTTTCCCAGCCATCCCATGCTGGAAAGTGGATGGATTGATTTCAATCTAGCTATAGGCATTAGCCCTTTCTAAGTCACTGCTGTCTTCACTCAGGCAATTAATACATTACATTACAGGAAAAACCTTTTTTCTATTTAGACACAGATGGATCTTGATTCTCTTTGAATTTCTTTTCACACCTCCTGCTGGTGTGAGTGAACAACCATTTGATTGTCATAGCCTGAGATTACATTTTTTTTTTACTAGCCCAGTCAGAGTCTGGGGCAGCATCCTTCCAAAGCACAGAGTGGAGTTTGGATTTATTTTTTTCTGGTGCATGCTACTGGGAAGAGCCGTTAAACTACATTGTTCTTCTCTGTGTCTGGATGCTCCAGCATCTTAGAACCTCTGCACATGCACACGTGTTTAGGGCAAGATCTAATTAACCTCTGAACTGCCCCTTGAAGTCATATTTAGCTGTGAACAGATTCTGTTGCTGCTTAAGCCCCCTCAGATGCCAAAATTTTCATTGTAGTCTAGTATGAGCTTACGTTGCTGGTGTATTGCACAGCTCCCAATACCAAGAGTTTGGTAAGATTGTAAAGATCAGATTAGCAGTCTTCAGCTCAATCTGTTAAAAAGGCTTCTAGTTTTTGGCACCGATTTAAGTGTGAGATGGAATTCCCCAATACAAAGAAATTAATGAGGTTTTGCTCACAAAGATCTGTTCAGAATTTAGAGAGCTCTGGTTAAGACATATCAAGGAGATGGGTCTGCTGTTTGCCTTTTCCGAGGGCCGGAGCACCTCTCCTGTGAAGACAGGCTGAGAGAGCTGGGGTTGTCCAGCCTGGAGAAGAGAAGGCTCTGGGGATACCTTGTAGTGGCCTTCCAGTGGCTGAAGGGGCTACAGGAAAGCTGGGGAGAGACTGTTTACAAGGGCCTGTAGCAATAGGATGAGGGGTAATGCTTTTAAGCTGGTAGAGGGTAGATTTAGGTTAGACATTACGAAGAAGTTCGTTAGTATAAGGGTGGTGAGACACAGGCACAGGTTGCCCAGGGAAGTTGTGGAAGTCCCACCTCTGGAGGTGTTCAAGGCCAGGTTGGATGGGGCTTTGAGCAATCTGGTCTAGTGGGAGGTGTCCCTGCCCATGCAGGGCGGTTGGAACTAGATGATCTTTGTGGTCCCTTCCAACTCAAACCATTCCATGATTATGTGATTCTAGGATTAGCGGCCACTCTCTGCAACCAGTTTAAACCAGCTGTGCCACCAGAGTTGCACTGGCAGAATTAAATGCAGATGTGGGGGACTCTGCTTTTATCTGTAGGATGGGAACATTTCTCCACATGGAAGTGTGGGGAAATAAACAGAGACTGTGAACCGTGAGAAAAAAGAACTAAGTGGATCATTACATCCTGTAGATTACGACCACCTTCATCTGTTTCCAAGCCATGCTGTAAACAAACTGGTGCAGGGTTTTGGCTCAGCAAAAAGCTAGTGCTCACCAGCAGGTAGGGATAACACAGGACAGGGTTGATAAAACAGAGTTGAAGTTTTTTTGTAGGTCATATCAGATATATTTAGATTTGAAGTGAGTCATGACTAGGTTGAACAGAGATGGGTGGTGTGGGACATATTTACCCTCTGAATAAATCTTCTATTTTTTTAAAACTGTCCTCAAATCGTTTAGACATATGTTATGCTTCAGATCATGAGAGCATAAGGGCACTGAGAGACAGTCAGGGCAGAAGAAGACATCTCATGGATAAGACTTACTCATCAGCTTCATCCACGGGAAACCCTTCCATCTCAAACCGGCAAGAGCAGCCATAGTCTTCAAAATCCCTGGGACAAAAACCAGTGACACACTTCATTTTGTTCACAAAGTTGAGCAGGGCAGGGAAGTTAGTGAAGATGGACTGTAACCAGGTGAAATGAGAGCCCAGGCAGTCTGGAAGGAGAACAGCCATAAAATGCATGGTAAATGGAGGTGAGCCAGTTGTGGGTCACACATGGGTGACATTCATGTGAACACAGAGTCTAATCAAGACATTAACACAGGGACCTTGAGCAATGCTTCACAGTCAGCAGTATTCAGTATTATACTAGTCTCTGGGGAAATGTGCAGCCTCAAAAATCCCTGTTCCTTTTCATTATATATAAAAGCAAACCCCACAGGATTTCCATTCAGTGCTCAAGTGCAGCTGGAACAAACACTTACCAAAAAATAATGCAACACTTTCCACATTTTGAAAGACTCCATTGAAGAATGTGGCATTGTCTACATGAAAAAAAAAAGAAAATAAACAAAGCAGATTTCTTTTTTAAACAGTAAAAGACAAGAGCTGTCCCTAGACTAGGACAGCTGGTCTTGTTTTAGTTTTTCAACTGTTTTGAGGTAAGAGTTACTAGCTATTTGCTAACAGCACCCTTCCCTGGAGCATAAGTGATTTCCCCACTGCCATGCAATATTGTAGAAAATAAAGCTTAAACAGTCCTTACTCAAGATTCTTTCAGGTGTGTCAAGAAGCTCTGGCAGGAACGCTGGTGGCTCCAGCTCTTGGCCACCTACCTCAGCAAATGGATTTGAGAAGAAAAAGTCTTAAAAGTAATAAACCAATCAAAACAACAAACCAACAGCATATACTTCTTTATGACACAGACACTGTGGATGTTTTGATGCCTCCCTGCACTGGCAAGGGGAGTTATGAAAGCCAAGAGACACTTGTTTAGCTCCATCTGCACCCAGAAAGCCCAGACACATAGAGATAAGTCACATTGACTGCACCTTAACAATCAGCCCTCTGCTAAACTGAGGTGCTGCCAGTGAGGCTGTGCTAACCCTTGTGTTCCTGTGCTCTTCTGAACAGTAGCACTTACTGGGATAAATCAATAGAATAGTCTAAAATTGTTCTAGCTGCTTTTATAGTCCCATATGTTTCCACTCTGTAGCCCTGTGCTCTTCACTTTTTTGAAGCCAAGAGGTCTGTTTTTTCTGAGGCCTTATTGCCTATTGCCTTATTGTCTCTCTTCTTATCACTCTTCCTTAACTCTTTTTCCTTTTGACGATGCTGGGGTTTATATTTCCACACTTTTATTTTTTTTTTCTTTTTCTGTTTGCCATGCCCTGAATTAGGGTGAAATTTAGTATTTGTTCTCTCCCTTCCCATGTTTTTTCCTTGTTCCTGTCTTCTAGGTGGAACTGGAACTGGCTGAATGGTCACACTCAAAGAGCTCAATGTCCCAATGGAGACCAGTGATGAGTGGTGTTGCCAAGGGTTGGTACTTGGATCATTGTTGTTTAATATCTTTGTTGGTGACATGGACAGTGGCCTTGAGTGCACCCTCAGCAAGCTTGCTGACACCAAAGTGTATGGTGTGGTTGAGACCCTGGAAGGAAGGGATGCCATCCAGAGGGACCTTGAGAAGCTTGAGTAGTGCATGAACTGCACTGCATGAAGTTCCACAAGGCCAAGTGCAAGGTTCTGCACCTGGGTGAGGGCAATCCCAAGCACAAATACAGGCTGGGTGGAGAACAGATTGAAAACAGTCTGGAGGAAAAGGATGTGGGGGTGATGATGAAGGAGAAGCTCCACATGAGCCAGAATGAGCGCTTGCAGCCCAGAAAGCCAACTGTATCCTGGGCTACATCAAAACAAGCATGACCAGCAGGGCAAGGGAGCTGATTCTCCTCCTTTACTCAGCTCTTGTGAGACCCCACCTGGAGCTGTGTCCAGTTCTGGAGACCCCAACATAAGACGGACATGAAGCTGTTGGATTGAGTCCAGAGGAGGACCACCATGATGATCCAAGGGCTGGAGCACCTCCCCTATGAAGACAGACTGAGAGAGTTTGTGTTGTTCAACCTGGAGAAGAGAAGGCTCCAAGGGACCTCATAGCAGCCTTCCAGTATCTGAAGGGGCTACAGGAAAGCAGAGGAGGGACTTTTTACAAGGGCTTGTAGTGAGAGGACAAGAGGTAATGGATCAAAACTGGAAGAGGGTAGATTTAGGCTAGACATTAGGAGGAAATTCTTTACTATGAGGGTGGTGAGACACTGGAACAGGTTGCCCAGGGAAGTTGTGGCAGTCCCCTCCCTGGAAGTGTTCAAGGTCAGGTTGGATGGGGCTTGGAGCAACCTGGTCTAGTGGGAGGTGTCCCTGCCCATGCAGAGGGGTTGGAACTAGATTATGTTTGAGGTCCCTTCCAACCCAAACCATTCTAGGGTTCTATGACCAATTCATGGCATAGCTTATATCTCAGAATAACTGGCATTAGGAAAGCTGTCCATTTTCTTTACAAAAGATTCTGGGAAAGAGGGGAAAGTTACCTTCCTAAACTGTTGTATTTTTCTGCAGTAAATACAGGTGTAAGAGAGTAAAGCAGAGTCATAGGTTTTTAGATCCAAGGCTTAACTCTCTATTTAGCAAAGGATTAGGAAAAAATAGGACATTTTAAGACCATATATAAGTGCCTTCTCGGGATGGCTACAGCTTTTGTGGAGTGAACAAGATGTTCATGGTAACAGTCGGATGCCTCCAGCAATTCATTTCTCAAGTTTAGTGGCAGAATATGGATATGGGATTGAGGGAGGTAGGAAGCACTGAGTCTTCTTATGTTATTTTTTCCCTTGGTCACAACACAAAGCTTTTAGATCAGCAACAATCCACTAGAAATGTCCTTCATTGCAGCAGGTCCAAGGGGAGCAAACTGCTTTCCACAAACAAGAGAAGGTCTCCTGATAAAGGCTGGCTTTTTCCAGAGCTGGAACAGGTCTGTTGAAAGCTTGATGGCCATGAAGAGTTCAGATTCAGTTGCCCTTGCAAAATAAATAGCACTGAATGCCCTATATTTGTACACGTTTGCTGAAGAAAAACTGCCTCTTATTTGGTGACCTAAAGCCTGTATTTCCTCTGCAATGACAAACATCCTTCCCCCTAGCCAAGTTCTATCAAGTGCATCTAGAGCCAGGTTTTGACATACTGAGTAACACCATGGCTCAGACTCACTGTCTGTTGATGGATAGCCATTGATCATTTAATCCTTTCAGCAAAATTCTGGAAAACATGAAAATGCCATTGAGTTGAAGTGAGGCAGAGGAGAGAATTGATGAAGTCACTTTACAGAACTGTTAGAAGTTCTGATTGCTCCAGCATCCTTCACTTGTACTTGGTTATTCTCAACAAACAATTTGCATACACACAATTAACACAAATGTTTGAAGCTCTCCTGGAGAAAAGACTCTGCCACAGGGTCAGCAGCTCAGTAAACCTTTGGCCCTTCTAATCCTTTAATTAAAAAAATATTTTTAATTGTCATGAATCAAGATTAATGAACCAATGTTTGCCAAGGTTGCTTAATTTTGTTTAAATTGTGGAGGAAGGGAGAAAGAAAATAATTTTTGGGTTACTCATTTTCTTTTCTTCTTTTGCTATCATTTTGGGGCTATTGGTCCTACACCATTCCCGGTGAAAGAGAGCACTACAAAAATCAATCCTTGAAACCTCAGAAGACTCCAGGGTGGACCAAATCTTTCATTTTTTCTAAAACCTGCTAAATGACTTGGCACATGTCTGGGGAGACTTGTATGAGACATCAGCTCTTGAGCTTTCCAGTTGTATATCTTATTCACACTTTCTGTCAACATTCAGATGCATGTAAAAAATTTCCTGGGCTGTGTCTGTCACGTTGCTGCTCTGACAATGCTTTTCTGAAACCTGAAAAAAGCCCATCAGAAAAACACCACTGCACCTCTAGTTGTTATTTGCAATCATGGGTAATTAAAATATGGTGTGGATGAGTCACTGTAATCCTCAAGGAACAGAAAACTTGATTGTGCCCTGAAAAGTCAGGGTGCAGCAAATCCAACAAATTTGATTTCTTCAAGGTAAATCACATTTAGCTCCTCACCAAGACATTAGTTCATGCACAGATATTTGTTTCTGTTGCAAAGCAGAGATCAGCACAATAGATCCCACATAAATACAAGTCAATAATCCTCTCCAAACCTAGAAATGGTAACATTTTATAATCTTTGTTCTCAGATTGTACCTAGCTGGGGAAAATAATCTAAAAACCATGTCACAGCTTTTTGAGATTTGGGGGAAATCTCTTTCAAACCTCGTATCAAAAACATTTCTGAGGGTCCTGATGTTTCTGAGTGCCCCAGATATTACCGATATATTTAGTCCCCATTACACCTGGGGACTAAATGCTTCTTTTTTATGACTAAAAGGTGTAAATATTTTGGCATTCTCTGTCACTGCAGTGGGAAATGTTAATATTCTTACAGATTTCTATTTGTATCATAGGAGTCTTAAGGTTCAGTTTCTTCAATATATTTTAGCCCTGTGTTCTGTTAGTGCCATTTCTCTGCTGACTTCTAATGCCCTTAGAAGAGAGGCAATAGGTGAAACTGAGGTAGGGCAGTGCAGAGTTCTGTCTGTGCTAAGGTGCTGAGCTTTCTTTTCCTTTACAAATAAAACCATGGGGTGACAAGAAATGGTGTTAGACTTTCTGAGAGTCCTCTTCATCAACACAACACTGCTCTTAATGACATCCCTGCACAGTGCAGGAACTGGAGAAATTTGAAATGTTTGCTCATCCCTGTCACTGGGAAGCTTGTTCACCCATGACAATAAAATCTAAAGAGATGTTTAAGAGAATGTGAAGGAAAAAACAAACTATAAATAATAAAATTTGAAGGAGGAACTTAAGCTGAACATGAGTTATAGTTCAGGGTGCACTAATTGGTTTGGAGAATTTAGGAAATGCACATGTATTTAATCAGTAGAATCTCTTTATGTGTAACTTGTAACTTTTTTTGACTCTAGAGAACTTAAATAATGACCAAATGCTGGCAGAAGGGAAGTTGCAATTTTTAGTTATATTTTTAAGCCTGTTAAATATTTCTGGCTTCACTGCAAGTCCTGAGAAAAATATAAGTACTGCATAGATAAACTTATTAAAGTGCATTTGAAAAACAAAGTTCAAGGAGTCAGAGGGTGTGCTTCTAAAGGAGCGTTTCCAAATGCACATACTTAAAATAATACTTAGGCATAGATGTCAAATGACCATAAAAATACATTGCCACTTACCAGTGTACAACACCATTGGCATAGACACCAGTAGAATTACAATCATTTTTTGTTTAATCCAAAGTCTGGTGTGCCTGTTGAGTTAAGTAGAGTATTAGGCAAAATGTTATCTTTTGAATCCGAAAATGAGAAGACATCAGCTTAGGAAATCACACTTTTGTAGCCTGGTCTTATTTTTGCTTGATGCAATTCAGATTTTACCCTTATCACAGTAAATGATCATACTGCAACAGTGATGAGCCTTATGTATCCTTCAAATTATACCAATGTCCTCTATAAACTTGACTAAGAGTATTTATTTTGGTATTGCTTTAGGTGAGGCAACCAGCTCTGCTGAAGAGCCATAGACAGGGAAAGACCATTTAACAATAGAATGGTGCACTTGAAGTTTCTTTTGTTTTGCAAACAGTTTTCACACCTTACTTGATCTAACAGGATGTTTAAATTCTTCACATTATGCGTAAAATGCAGATGTTCTGAAACATTGTGTAAATTAAGAGATGTTCTTGGATTACATCTATTGAGCCCTGTTAATCACAGAATCACAGAATGGCAGGGGTTGGAAGGGACCTCTGGAGATCATCTAGTCCAACCCCCATGATAGAGCAGGACCACCTAGAACAGATCACACAGAAATATGTCCAGGCAGGTTTTGAATGTCTCCAGGGATGGAGACTCCACAGCCTCTCTGGGCAGCTTGTTCCAATGCTCTGTCACCCTCAGAGTAAAAAAGTATTTTCTCATATTCAGGTTAAATCTCCTGTGCACCAGTTTGTGACCATTGCCCTTTGTTCTGTTGCTGAAATCTGCAATCCGTTATATTAGTTTGCTTCACATCACAAAAAAATCTCCAATTTTGTAGTAAAACATTTATTCTAATCTGCACTGAGACTGATCTATTATATAATATATTTTCTGAATGATAAAATCTCTGGTTTTTTGAGATCTTTGGGTTCTGGTTGTGCTTGTCCCTACAGAAATGTGTGTAAAGAATTCTTCTGAAGCTAAAAACCTTGCCCTGGTATTCATTAAATGACAGATAATAAATTGGTTTTGAACTACAGTCATAGTTTACCCAAAATGTAGAATGATTTTCTAAGTAAATCAGGCATGGAGTATTTTTCAACCAAATAAATGAATATTTATTTATCAGTTTCCAAATATATATCTACTGTTGAATTTGAGCACCTCTAAGCTCAAACAGAGCATTCAGTTCTATTAAAATCTTAGTATTATTAAAAAATGGGAAATTAGGTTATAAATAGAAGAGCTCTAAACACTTACAGTCTACAACCCAGATTTCTTACCTACACTTTATTCTACAACTCCACAGTCCCAAACTGCTTTTTTCTACATTGTCTTCTTCCTGATTCCTGTATTATAGAGTACATCTAGAAAGACTTACCTTGAGGGATATTATTCAAAAGCAGTTGGATGGAGGACAAATGAGTTTCAACAAAGTCAGTACTAAGTTATTTATACCCTCTTGGATATACACCTCACCCATGTGATCACTACCTTTATCAAACCCACTTCAACATTTATTAATTAATTCTTCCATGAGATTCCTTAGAGTCATTATGCCCACAGTGTATCTTAGTAATACAGCTCCAGCCATGTAAAGGGTCTATACTGAGGAGCCTGTTCTGCAGGTGCATTCACCCTATAGTAACTTCCCCCTAATACTCTTGGCTGTAATTAAATAACAATCATCTCATTGTTATTAATCACTCACAAAATCTCTAGGGCATGTGAATATGGCTTTAATAACTTAGCAAGAGGTAGTGTTCAGTGATGAAAGATGAGTGAAAATTTATACAGCTTTAAACACTGGCATTCCTCAGGGTTAAGAAGTCTGCTCTCATCTATCCACAGGGGCTCCAATCCAAACCTGAGTGAAATCCAGGGGAAGGTTGAGTCAGTGAGCGTTGGGAAGGCTTCTCCTCATTGGGAAGATGTGCTTTCTCCCAGGGTCAGGCACAGCTAACCTTCAAAGATGCCATCAACAAAGCTAAACTGTCTGCTGAGTTTTAGCATGGAGAAGTAAGAGGTCTAATAAACTGGGAATTGTAAAAATACTTATATGAACAAAAGGCTTGGGTCCTCCAAGGTCTGTGAAATATATTGTCTTCAGAAAGGCCTTTGATGCTGTCTCCCATAAGATCCTCACAGAAAAGCTGTTGATATATGGGCTGGATGAGCTCAGGGAGGTGGGTTGAAAAATGGCTGAATGGCAGGGCCCAGAGAGTGGTGGTCAGTGGCACTAGATCTAGTTGGAGGCCAGTGATTAGTGGTGTACATCAGCTTTCACTGCTGGGTCCGGTCTTGCTTAACTCCTTCATTAATGATCTGGATGCTGGGGCAGTGTACCCTCAGCAAGTTTGCATATGATGCCAAACTAGGAGGTGTGGATGAAATACCAGAGGGTCATGCTGCCATCCGGAGAGACCTTCACAGGCTGGACAAATGGCCCAACAGGAACTTCAAGAAGTTCAAGAAGTGCAAAGTCCTGCACCTGGGGAGGTACAATCCCATGCATCAAATACATGCTGGGGGCCACCCAGTTGGAAAGCAGCTTGGCAGAAAAGGACCTGGGGTCCCGGTTGGACACTAAGTTGAACTTGAGTAAGCAGTGTGTCCTTGCATCAAAGGAGGCTACGGGTATTCTTGGTTGCAGTAGGCCAAGTATTGCCAGCAGATCAAGGGACTGGTTCATTCCCCTCTCCTCAGTACTAGTGAGGCCACACCTGGAATGCTGTGTCCAGTAATTTTCTTCTAAGTATGAGATAGACATGGACAAACTTAAGACATCCAAAGAAGGGCCAAAAAGACGATTAAAAGACTAGAGCATGTCTCATATGAGGAGGGGCTGAGAGAGCTGGAACTCTTTAACCTAGAGAAGGAACAGGGGGATTTCATCAATGCCTGTAAATGTCTGAAGGGAGGGTGCAAAGAAAAGGGAGCCAGGCTCTTTTCACTGGTGCCCAGTGACACAAAAAGAGTTGATGGGCACAGACTGAAACACAGAAGGCTCCTTCTGAATGTCAGGAAACACTTTTTTGCTGTGAGGGTTACTGAGCACTGGCACAAGTTGCCCAGAGAGGCTGTAGAATCTGCATCCCACTCTCCTCATCTAGAGGTATTAAAAGCCATCTGGACATGGTCCTGGGCAGTTGGCTTTAAGTGTCCCTGCTTGGGCAGCGAGATGTACCAGATGACCTCCTGAGGTCCCTTCTGACCTCAATACTTCTGCAATTCTGTGATTGTGTATCAATGCAGTACTGACAAGTTGACAGGAAAAGATCAAAGTGCAGTCATACAATTTCTGTGACCAGCCCTATCCAGGAACTTTACGTGAAAGGCATGAAATGTGGCAGAAATTATTTTATTATGCCTTAATGATATTATGCCTTAACGATACTAAAATTTTTTTTCATGTGAGTTTTGGTGCTTCTAGTTGCAGTCTCCAGGGTTTGACCCAGTCTCTGACTGATCAGAGTGGGTTTGACTGGGCATAATAATAAACATGAGTCCTCTGAGACACTCATCATCACTGGCACCATCATTTCTATACTTCTGCCAAACATGCACAGAGGCTTTGCAGGACTGAAAAACCTGGAATAAGGAAAAACCGAGAGGTTTTTTGAGGGCAGCCAATGTGTTCAGTTTTTTTCTTTTTTTTTTTTTTTTTTCTTTTTTTATAATTCTTTTTTTTTTTTTTCATTCCTTCTCTTATTTCATAGTTTTTCTCATTATTCTCCTGGGAAAGCCAAGCAGTAAGTCTTAAACAAAAGTGACAAGTCGGTTGTCATTCAGGACAGATCCTACTAATCCTTTCTCAGATCCTTTTGCAAGACACCCAAAACTATGTGAGACCTTTCAATTGTCTCCCTGTGAGCATCCCTGGGCAGTAGCTCTCAGCCCTCTCCAAGGCCTCAGAGTGGAGCTGGATGTGTCCCACCCCAGTGCCAGGCACGGCTCAGGCACACCCCAGCACACTGCAGAGAGGTGAGAACTTTGCCCTAGGACTTGTATTCCTGCAGCAAAAACACAGGGTGATTTCTTATGAATACAAAAGTGTCCTTTGCCATGGAGGTCAGTGCTACAACTCAGAGACTATTAAATTCATTAAAATAATAGTAAATGAACATTTTAAAGGGGAAGCCTTTTCAAAAAATACTTTTATTTTGATATTGTCTTTGTACTCAAACTTAAAAACATCCAGAAAGTCACGATGACTTTAATATTTTTTCCCATTATGTTCTTGTTTTCATGCCCTTCTTCCTGAGTTCTCAGAAAACTTATGATAAAAATATAAGAAACGATATAGATTTATTTTTTTAAAATGATGTCTTCAGGCTTTAAGATGTTTCTGTGAGTTTTAAAGGCACCAGTTGCACAAAGGTGTAATTCACCTGGCTCTTCACAGCAGAACTGATCCTGCCTTGCATGAGGAGAGGTGCTGCAGGGCAAGATTGCTCCCCAGCGTTGCAGCACCATGGCTGTGTTAATATTTATACCCTCACTGTATTGACGTTCTTATTTCTTCCACTGGCCTAACTTCCAGTATCAGCTGTAACTGGTACTACTCCAGTCTATCCTGCTCTTTGATATGAGAGAAATGCTTTCATCATGTTATTGGGCACCACAGTAAAATGTATTTTGGAAGAGGGCTGCTGCACTCCACCTCTCCCTGGGGACAGTATCCTTGTGGTGCCACCTTTCTCTTTAGCTTTATGTTACTTTGAACCCATATTTCTTCAGTGAAACATCAATGTGCACCACCTGCAGGGCAAATAATCTTTTTCTTGAAACATTAATGGCTTGATGCACGTTGGGTTCATAATAGCATCACATTGTTGCAGTGTAGTAAAATAGGGGCCATGAAGATGATCAAAGGGCTGGAGCACCTCTCTTGTGAAGACAGGCTAAGAGTGGGGGTTGTTCAGCCTGGAGAAGAGAAGGATCCAGGGAGACCTCATGGCAGCCTTCCAGTACCTGAAGGGGCTACAGGAAAGCTGGGGAGGAACTTTTTACAGGAGCATGTAGTGACAGGATGAGTGATAACAGTTTTAAAATGGAAGAGGGTAGATTTAAGTTAGACATTAGGAAGAAATTTATTCCTGAAAAGCTGGTGAGACACTGGAACAGGTTTCCCAGGGAAGTTGTGGAAGTGTTTAAGGCCAGGTTAGATGGACTCTGAGCAACATGATCTAGTGCGAGGTGTCCCTGCCCATGGCAGGGGGGCTGGAACTAGATGATCTTTAAGGTCCATCCAACCCAAACCATTTTATATAGGGTTGTGCAGTCTGTTTGGTTTTTTTCTTTCCTTTTACAGAACCAGCTTTTAGTTCACCAGAGGTGGATATAAGGAAGGAGAGGATCTTGGTGAGCTCACACAGATGTATCACAGAGTGAGAGTACAAGAGGTGTGAACATTTCCTTGGTTGAGCTCTGCACTAGATGAGCTGCTGAAGTGGTGGCAGACTCTTGATTTGGAATAATGGATAATCTGCATGTGTTTAACTCCAGGAAAAACCCTTCTTCTCTTCAGTATTTAGGTTGCTTTTAAAATATTTTGTATTAGTTCATTTTGATTACTTTATCACAATTGTAAACAAAACTGGAATAAACTAGCATACCAGACAAATATCCTTTATCAAATACAATTTTTAAAAGCCTTTCAATGCTTTTATTTCAGTTACATCACCTGTATAAAATACACATGTTTTTACAGATTATTTTTACAGTGCCTTGGAGGAAGACACATTTCTAGATGAACATCTTGTGAATAGCTTGTCTTCTTACAAATATTTGCAAATAACACGTTGCATCCTGATTTTTACACTGAAATGAAAGAGACAACTAAAACTGCCACCAATCTTCCAATTTGCAGTTAAATTCCTTGGCGCTCTAGACCGATGTACAGATGTTTTTAAGACACTTTTGTTTTAATGCTGGAAGAACACAAGAAAACTCTTGTCAGAAGAGGTTATACAAGGAAAATCTTAAAAAGATATCTAAAGGTTAAATAATTTATTTATTTTTAAAAATCCCTTTGAAAAACCATTATCAGATAAAATAGCTATGTGATGCAAGACAGCAAATAATCTGTGGAAATGTAAAACTTTTTTTTATGCCTACATATAAGGTTTGTAGAGATATAAAGAGAAAAGGTACTTACTGTGGGAGTAAGCAACTCTCTTGACTTTTTCACACACATAATTTGCATTTTTCAAGAACCAGGAATAGTATTCAACACAGTACCTAAAGGTGTAGTTAAAGTTAGGAGAGTAATAACTTGTTATCTTTCATAAGCCCAGCTGTATGCATGTCACACTGCACATACTGCATATGAAAATTCAAAGATATATTCTGACCTCAATGATGTCATTAAAGATTTGGAAGAATTCAACTGAGCTTTATTCACTTAGTTTGAACACTGGAAGCTGGATCAGGTAATGATTGGTGCACTGGGGACCCATTTGGGTCTCAGCCAGTAGCCACAGCATCACTAAAATAAGCCTTGGTGGTTGAAAATTGTCATCGAAAAAAGCCTGATGGGGAATTTTATGCAGAGAGAGAATGAAACTAGTGCCAGCTTTTACCTCATGGCTTCCTTTCGGGAATATCTTCTCTGGCCAACACAGAGGCACAGCTGAAAAAACCTACACAGCTCCATCACACAGGGGTTGATCTTTTGCACTACAAGGGTGACAGGTGGTGAGGTCACACGGGACTCTTGGAGGATCGCCTGTGGACACCCTAGGAAAAACAACAACTGTGAACTAGTTCACATACTTTTTCCATTAAATTTCTTGCAATGCCTTAATAAGCTCATGTAGGTATCTTAAGATCAAATCTGCATGAGGCAGATAGCTGGAAAGAAAACAACACTCAGCCTGGCAGTTGCTTGAGTGTAGGGCAGATGGTTGGACTTGATCTTGAAGGTCTTTTCCAATCTTGATGATGATTCTATGAAATCACAAATATTCTGTTCAATTTGGTTTTTGTTATCATTCATCATTACTGGTTAGCTACTTAAAAACCATATTGCTTTTATTTGTCACAAATGTAAGGAACAACTCTAAAGATGTAATTTATTTATTGTTGCCTGTTTAGGTGGAGGTTCAGTTGCCACTGAAGCGTTAGTTTCCCACAGTGCAGAAGAGCAAGACAAAGAGCAGCATTGTATACTGACTATATTTGATATTTTCAATATGCATATTGACAAGTTGAATATTGACATATTCATATGCTACTTTAACAAAAAAATTAACTTCCAGTTCCACATGCTTCCCTACACACACCCTCTAAATCTGAATCCTGGATGAAATATGACTGAGCTAATAAACACTCTCGCTGTTACTTATTTAAGCCTCACTAACAAAATAAATATGATTTATGTGGAGGTTATGGCTTTCCCTCTGTCCATCTCTCAATTTGTCTCCTTGCTTCTAGTGACTTAAATAATCAGCTAACTTATGACTGGTTTCTAGGAATGTTTAAACATCCTCTGGATAAATACATTCCTACAGATTTCATGAAAATCAACAAGTAGCTGGAGAAGAAAAGGTCAATTTTTGTCTGCACTGAGGAATAATTTCTCCATTTTACTATTTGTTTGCCAAGTGACATCTAGTTAATCGGTGTTTTTCTCTTTCAAGTGACCACCATTATAATATTTTAGCTTAAGAAAAAAGCAGAGAAATGGTGTACCTGGGGATGGATTCCCTCTTCCCTTCTTTTGAGACAACTAAAAGGAAAATATCTAGTTTACTCTGTTCATTGAATCTTCTGCACTCAGCAGCAAGAGGTAAACATTTGCACACCAAATATTTCATCCCCAAGAGCAAATGCAGCTGTGCCAGAAAAAGCAATCCTGCAGAATAGGAAGTGGCAGCTTATAACAAAATCCTGAATTGCTATGTGGTTTTTCAGTGTCAAATACAATCTCTCTTCTGACTCCCTTTCTGTTACAAAAAAGCGAAAAGAAAGCAAGGTGAAAATGGGGGAAACTGAGAAAAGGTGAGGCAAAATTGAAGCAGTTTTCAGGACTTTTCATCACACTAAGTGAAAAACCTAACATTTGCCATAGTCTTTTTTTCTCCAAACCATTACCTGTCACACATCACCTTGCACCTTAGCTAACAGGTGTGTTAAAATGGGTCAGAATCCAAGGACTTGCTAGAAAAAAAAATGTGGTATTTACAGCATGCTAAAAGGCTGCAAGAGCATGGCTAAAATAGGTGTGTATAACCACCTCTCCTTTGCATATATAATAACCTTGCTCTGAAGAGGAGGTGCTGTGTGTGAGGGCACACTTTGGGTGGCTGCAGTGAAGCAGCCTGCCCTGTGAGGTGCCCCATCGGACCCCGAGGAGCTGCCGGCACACGCAGCGTGTGTGTACAGCAACCCTTCCAAAGGGATCCCTCCCCTACACCAGCACTCCAACAAACAAGGGACATCCCTGCAAACACCACACTGGGGCTCTGAAAAGGTAACCAGAGACCAGGCTGTGAGAAGACACTTTTTGCATGATGTGGGTGTCCCCCTCACATTCGCCCATCGGGGTGGAGTAGCCCCTGTGTGGTTGTCGACTGGCTTTTCTATTTGTGTAACTGGCAGCAGGCTTTGGCTGGTGTATAAACTGCTTTACCTGCAGAATATAATCCCCTTAGACAGTGTAAGTGCATTTCCAGGTTCACATGTCTCACATGCTTTATAGCTTTGGGCTGACTCCTGTTATGTGATAGGAGAGGTTACAGAGGTTAAATTTGAACTAATGAAGTTCTGTTGAAATCAGCTTGAGTCGCCTAGTGCTGACAAGGAGTTTAATATAAAATGGCATTCATGGGCAGGAGCAAAATAAAGGCTCTGCCAACCTGAAAGAGATTGCTACAAAACTATTTCTCTCCTGCCAGCGCTCGCCCAAGGCAGCTGGAGTCATGGAGGAGTAATGGACAATGGCCAAACTCATGAGCCCCTCTGAAAACCAGTCATGTCTCAAAGGTGCTACACAAATATCAAGAGTAATTACTCAGGGATGGGCAAGAAGGACCATGATTTCTCTTTATCTTAGCAGCTTTGCATAAATGTCATTAGGCTTTGTTCACTTAATACCTTGATTTTTTTTCCGGTCAATGACAATTAAAAATTAATTATTTCTTGCTTTAGAAATGCTCCTTGTGTTAATAACTGAACATTAGAGCACAAGGCAATGAGGTTTTAGTATGAATTTTCCCTGAAAAGTAATGTTTGAGTTGCTTTGAATAATTAAATCTTGCTAAGGCCACCCTTAGAATCTCTGTCTCCACTGAAGTGGGTGCTCATATCCTGCCTAACAGGTATGAAATGCTTTACTCAAGGCATGTGTTTTGCCAGCAGAAATTCAACTTTATCTAAAAATAAATTGAAGGACTGCAATTTCTATTTGGATTCATCTGTGTGGGCAAAAGCAGTCAAGTACAAAGCTGAAAGTTAAACAAGTCGCTTTGGTTTTCATTTTTGACAATCATTTAATTTGAAATTAATACTGCATTTGCTTAATACCACGTGTATTTAATGCTCCAATTCTCTTTCAATTAATGTTGTATTTAATTTTATTTGGATTGGATGGCATACTCACATATTGTTGAAATTAAAATTTTCAGTGCTTCATAGTAGTGTTTTCCCTCTCTTCTGTAATGAATTTCTGTGGTGAAATGTTTTGGGTTTTTTAAATTAAATTCAGAAGTTCCTATAAATGTGGATTAAAATTTTTAATAAATAAATAAATTAAAAGTAGTAATTCATTTCAGAACTTTCTTTTCCAAGCGTTTTCTTTCCTAAGAAATTGAGTCAGCCAAAAGAGGCCAGAAACCACAGGAACCACAGCTCCCTGTGCAGAGCTTTGCTCTTGGCTATTTGAAATTATCATGTTACTGTCACAGGCAAGTAAGTGACAAATTCTTGCTGCAGAAAACAGACTTTTCCATTATTAACTCAGTATCACATCTCTCTGATGCTGAGATTAAATTTTGCTGCCAGTGAAAAGCCATGTTAGGGCTACTGTGAGCAATTCAGACTTCAATATCCTTCCCTGTGTGCTCTCTTATGCACATTTGCCTATTTTATCAGTTGGGATCCACTTCTGTGATTTAAGAAAAGACTTCCTGGAATAATGTCACAGGCTTCAGAGCATTGTGGATGCCCTTCCTTTCTTTGTGATCCCACTCATTTATCTCCCCAAATGCATGATTGATACATGCAGGTAGACAGCTTCTGCCATCATGCCTTCTGATAGAGAGGCATTTAGTGACCTTCCATTTCCTGATCTCATTGAAATCCGTGTTTCTCAGCAATTTCAAATGGGCTGGTTCTCAGTCCTAGGTTCTTCCAGGTCTGTCTGCCCACCAGACAGCAATTGGCACATGAAGAAGCTCTGGACTGTGCACGCCACGAGTCCAGTCACACACTCCAGTTGGCTGGTTGCTATTTAATCATCAGTTTGCACTGATCCAAAGCAGACAAGACATGTAGAGAACTTTGTTTTTTTGCTGAGTTTTTTGATGGATGACAATTAGCATAGCATATTCCTCTGCTCCCAATCAAGATAAGAAGACCCAGTTAATCTTAAATTCTTCTCTTCACACCATCGAAAGTGTCCAGAAGTCAAACTGTATTACTGTGATATGACGTTGGTTCATTTTCTTAATGCAGACATGTATGTCATGGGAAATAAGATGATTACTCTGGCATTTTGAGCTCTTTAAATAGAAGTAAAAGGAGACAAGGATCAAAAAAAGGTATTTGGCTTCCTACCTCCATGGCCTGTAAAGCCTCTTACATCAAGAGCTGCTCCTTGACTCGGCATCAGTGAATCTTCTCTTTAGAAACATGTCTCAGTAGATGTTTTTTTACTGCAGTGTTCTCAGGCCTCCCAGGCAACAGCTTCACTGCCCCCACACCCCTTCCCTGACACTGCCTTCCTGGAGGACTTGTGTTTGTATGATCACTTGATGATGTTGTCAAACTTTGGTTTTCATGGTCAGTGTTTTTAACCCTGATTTATTTCTGAAAGCAGAAGACAAGCAACCCAACATATGCTAATAAACTCAGCCAGTAAGAACAGAACTGGAAACTATGAAAAACCTGATCAGGATCAGCAAAAGCTACAAAAAGTTACAGCACAGGATCCTGGTCTTGGGTTGCTGCAATAGGCAACAACAGAAAAACCAAGGGAAAAAGCAAGTGACACCAAAACTGTAAGATACTACTGCTCATCTACTATGTGATTGTTCTCATTTACATAAAAATTGAAGATTTGTGAAACCACCTTTCTAACTCAAATATTATTACCACTTCCCCCCCCCCCAAGAAAACCCCAAACAAAACAACCCTTTACAGACAAGTAAATCTGTGTTGGCAAAGAGCCAAGAGAAGTCAGTATTCAAAATATCATTAGAAATTGTGAGATTAGCATGGAGTCCAGGCCAGAAATTGAATTTTAAGCCTCCAAGTAATCCCAAAACAAAGACCTGAGCATTGCCTGTATGAAACTAGAGAGCTGGCTGCATCTCTGATGCTCTCTTGGAGTCAGCTCCACTAGTAGAGAAGGATCATAAGGCTTCAGAGTTTCCCTTCATGCAAAAACCTGCTGGTGATGCTCAGTTTTTCACTTTGCCTCTACTTTTTTGACAGGCTAACTATCAGCAGCAGTTTTCTCTAAGTTAAATTTATTAGGAATCAAAGACCCACAATTTCCTTTGACAATATCTGAATGGTACAATTTCCTCCTAATCCATCACAAACCACGTAACCAACAATTCTCTTAGCTCTCCTTGCCTACTATCCTTCATAATTTGCAGGCTTTTATTTGATAATATTATCAAATTTTTTGTCCTATTTCCTGGATGTTCGAACAGGCCTTTGAGATATTATTATTTTTCTGGCATTTTAGTTCTTTGGACTCCAAATGATACTGAAGACCCCAGAAACTTAGTCTGTTATATTATCTTTGCACTACCCAGTCTCTGTGCTTGTCTTAGACAGTTGCCACACAGAAACACAAGCAGTTGAGAGGCAGATTTCCAAAATTCCCTCCAGCAGTCCTCACCACTTAACAAGACTCATTCCCTCTCTTTTGTGGTAGCAGCAGAGTCAACTTCAACAGGGAAACCAAGAACAGTGTCTTGCCAGAGCACCCCATGAGCTCATAGCTCCATCACAGCTCTAAGCAGTCACACTAGTAGGATGCAGCTCTAATACCAGGAAACCCTGGAATTGATCCATCTGCTTATTCTGGAAAACTGGGGACCATTTTTTTCCTTTTGAGTTTTGAGCTGAGCAAAGTCGTTGCCCCAGTTTCGTGTCCTACAGGTGTTTTCATACCAACCTCAGCGGTAGATACCAAATTTCTCTTCTCTCCTTAAAATGATTATGCTGCACTGACCAGCAGATTATCACAATCAGAGTAATAATATTAATACTTATGTGCTTTCCATGTTAGTATTAATGCTGGAACACATACTCCAATGTACCCCTTGGCCTGACTTCCTTAACTACCAGGTTAATGGGGACCATGTAATCAGGAACTGGGACATGGGTGCAACTTCAGCTGGACCTTGCCCACTGCTCAGCTGGCTGAGTGGCTTGGCTTCCTGTTTGAACACTGGGAGCAAGGACACCAGACTGAAAGTGGAAGGATCCCAAGGGTACTAAAGTTGTCTACAGGATGCTGGTACCTAGAGCTAAATTAGTCATCTTCAGTCCCTAAGACTTGGAGTTGTGGCTGGGATTTATTCTCATTGTGTTCCTGAGCTCTGCTCTTGCATTGTAAATCTGAGTGTAGGTAACCTAGACTCAGACACACACATGCTCAGCATCCAAAGTAGGTGCTCCCAGAGTTCAGACTCCCCTCCTGGCATTGAATTAGGTCCATTTTTTCAAAACATTTAAACTCTGACTAAATACTGGTATGTAAACATTATGCCAACATTAATGTCTGATACTTTTAAGTAGTGGCACATCACCATTATTTACTATGCTAAGCTCTTAAGTTCTAACTCTTTGTTTTGGTGTTTAAAAGGAAGAACTGAGCTTTCCTGAAAACCTGGTTGATAATGACCCTTCCTTCTTTATCCTAGAAAGAAGTTTGTAGTATTTTAAATTCAGGACAATTCTGTAGACTTCATGTGGCATGGATTGACTTAACAATTTTATTTCTGCAAATATGGAGATTTAAAGCATGATTCATTCCTTTGGAAAAAAATGATTTTATGATTCTCCAGTAACCAATCCATGTTAAAATTAACACACAGAGCACATATGTTAGCTCTATCATCACAGTAGAATTTATGTTTTGAATGTGTGATTGTGGCTGGTTCACAAACAAATATGGTAGCAGTCCCTTAGACATTTTGGGTATTTAACATATGCAAGATGTCATGTGAATTAGACATGTCTGTTGTTTCTGCATGGCAAAATTTGCATATTGACATACTTTCAAGCATGCTACTCTTTTTGCTGCACGATGTGCAGCTACTTACTTGTAGCTGAGTAAAGTTTCAGTGTCGCCCCAGGCCTGTAGGGTGGTGTGGACAACACTGAGGAAGGTAAATCTGAAGGAGAGGAGAGAAGAGAAGATAATATAAGTTGTCTTGCTGTAACAGCGGGGGGGGGGGGGGGGGGAAAAGCTGAGCTCACAGATCACCAATAAATGCTTACATTGACTTTGATGTATAAATATATTCAAAGTCACCTATTTCTGTAAACGTTTCTATATCCAGTTCTCACTACTGTGTCCAGTTCTGTAGCCCACAGCAAAAGAATGACATGGAGCTCCTTGAGCAAGTCCAGAGGAGGGCCATGAAGATTATCAGAGGGCTGGAGCACCTCTCGTATGAGGACAGGCTGAAAGAGTTGGAGCTGTTCAGGCTGGAGAAGAGAAGGCTCCAGGGAGACCTCATAGTGGCCTTCCAGCATCTGAAGGGGCTACTGGAAAGCTGAGAAGAGACTTTTTAAAAGGGTGTGTAGTGATAGGACAAGGGGTAATGGTTTTAAACTGGAAGAGGGGAGATTTAGGTTAGACACTAGGAAGAAATTATTTACTGTGAGGGTGGTGAGACACTGGCACAGGTTGTCCTGGGAGGTTGTGGATGCCCCCTCCCTGGAAATGTTCAAGGCCAGGTTGAACAGGGCTTTGAGCAACCAGGTCTAGTGGGAGGTTCCCCTGCCCATGCAGGGGAATTGGAACTAGGTGATCTTTAAGGTGGCTTCCAACCCATAACCATTCTCTGATTCCATGAGTCTATGATGTTATTTTCTATTTCATATCTGTACCAACTGACACACAGACCAATCTTACCTGCCTCTGTTTGCATCAGTTTCCTAGTTTCTTGAGGAGACACTGTCTGCATCCAAATTGCAGACATGTCATCTACAGGAACAGAAAGACACATGCTTCATGTAATTCAGAATTATTGTTATCTCTTTGTCTACCAAGAAGAATTGCTATTTATGAGACAGCTCAGCAGCCAGAGTCCCTCACCCATTACTCCCAAAAACATACAAAAATGTCAAGATGGAAAAAGAAGGACACAAGCTGTACTTTGCTAGACCTTGAAAAATTTATGGGCCAGGGAAAGAAAAGACTTAAAGAAGGTATGTTTAGTGGACACCAAGAGAAGCAGCTCCGCTCACCAAATTTGGAGCAAAATGTAAGGGAAGGCCTGGGTGGCAGAGGTGTCTGTGAGGAGCAAGACCTACTTTTTGCCCAAAGGGTAAGAAACTAGAGATGGACACTATAAATTATTTTAGCACTTCTACAATAACAAAATTGACTGGCCAGGAACCCAGAGTGGGTCTCCCTGAAGGGCCTCCCAAGCTCAGCTTTAGAGATGTGGTTTCAGCTTTTGTCCAAACCCCATCAGATAAAGAGGGTGCCAGTCCTCCATGCCATACTCACCAGGGCTGGGCTGCAGGGCTGGTGATGGGGCCTGGCTCCCCCCAGCAGTTGGAGGGGCTCCAGCTGTCCCTCGTGGTCTGGAAGCATCCACGTTGGGTGATGGAAACCCTGATCCTTTCATCCCAACCGTCTTTGGCCATAGTGGGAAACTCATGGTGGGGATTTCTGCCCCTTTCAGGGCAGGAGGGATCCTGGTAGCTGGAGAAGCAGGAAAGGCAGAGACAGAGGGAGGGCACCAGCAACTTGCTGCAGGTGCTGGTGCCCCACACTGGGGGACAATAATATCCAAAAATACACCCAGAAAATCCCATGTTTTCCTCAAGTGCTTCCCCTGGTAGGTGAGCAGCCACCTCTCCATTTTAAATATGGCAGCACGGGAAGTACCAATAATGCTTCCAATTTTAATTGAAAACATTTTAATGTGGAAGTTTTTAAAAACAAACAAATGAAACGGAAACGTTCTTGCAAAGTGGTGGGTTTTTTTTTCCTTCAAATAAATTATTCTTATATAAATTCATATAAATTATCATATAATTATCATATACATTCATATAAATTATTTTTTATTTTCTAAATGGCTTCATTACAGAGGAAGGAGATGAAAGCTCTGTGTACGTGAAGGGGAGGTGGCAGGGACTGGAGGGCAGCTACTGGAATTTGGGAACTGGTGACATTTGTGGCAGGAGTGACACTCTGGGCAGGCAGAGATAATAAAGGTTGGTATCTCGTGGAGAAAAATAAAAGAGCTTATAAAAAGGCAGCAAACTGACTAGGGAAAATGGAGACATTTTGTTGTAGAGAGGCAGCTGCAGTGATGAGGAGGTATGAAGTAAGAGTCTGAATTTTTCCTTCCTCCTAATGTGCAAAAGCAAGTGTGAAGATTTGTTTTTCCATCATGTAGCCTTGAAGAAAACCTAAATTCACCAAAGCTTATGAGATGTTCAAGTGCTGAAAATTGAATGTCTTTTTTTTTTTTTTTTTACTTCTCTACATCCTTAGGGAAGTTAGTTTTCTAATCAAATGTTAAAAAAGTGGTTTTTACAATAGTTTTTTCTTTTTTTTTTTCTTTGCCAGCTATTCAGTGCATTACTGACCTGATCTGCTGCTGTTTAGGACAAAATTTTATCTTACTCTGTAATCGTCGTTCAACATCACTGCACTGTGCAACAAACATACATGATCACTTAACAAGATGTTAACCAAGAAGAATATAAATTTCCATCTGACAATACTTGCTCACTTTTGAATGTCCACACATGTTCTGTTGATGGATCCCCTGTTTTGTTTGAGTCTTCCTGAAATTTCGTGAAACTTGAAAAAATGGAATCTACATCTTTGAGGGATGAGAAGGTAGAGTTAGTGTGCTCACCATCCATTGCATGTGGTGTGATAATATTATGTTGCATTTATACTAATATAAAATATTGGTCTATTTAATAATGAAATATAGCAATATATAACTATGTACAAAAACATTAAGATTATAAAATAATATTTTAAAATTATGTTGACATTATGAGGATGGAGTATGCATTGCAAGTACTATCTGGACATGTTTCTCAGTGTTGCTGCTGTTTCCCTTTATTCCCCAGGATGTACTTACCCAAATCAGAAGATGTGTTACTTGAGAATGTGTAATTAATAACAGGAGACTTCTCCAGTGTTTCCCAGAAGTCAGACAGATTTCTTCCTGCAAATAGAAACACGAACAAATATCAAGAAATTCCTGTTTCCAGTGTAAGTTGTCACTTAAAAATAGGGCAATATTTTGGGGCTGAATGGTTTTGAGGCTTACCTGTCTGCCCTGTCATCAGACAGATGTAGATACAATCTGAATCATTGCTCTGACGTGCTAAAAAAATGTAAACCAGATCATTGTTACCAGTTTTCATTTTATGATATTATCTTAAACCGTTGAAAACACAAAATGGCTTGTGGCTGCTACAACTGGCCAAATATTTTCCTTGTGATCTGATTTTTGACAAAGCCCTTGAACCAACACCAAATCTAAATGCTCATATTCCCAGGGGAAATGTTTCTATCTAATTAAAATTTTAAATTATACACAGTTTTACATGGAAGAAAATATTCCTCAGATAATATAGCCCATCATTATTCTTTGGGAAACATAATTACCCAAAATATCAGTATTTAATAATAATGTAAAAAACTTTCAAACAAAACATAGTTGTTCATGGAAACATATATGTATCTGTATTATAAATATACATATTATATATGCATTTTGTTCCCATGTAGAGTCTTTGTTTAAAACTGCAGTCCATGCTTTGCAAGAAATATACTGCTGAGTAAGAGAAACAGGCTTTAATACACATTTCTATGTTTGTTTCCAATGGAATGTAAATCAGACAAATAAGACAATGATAAATGTTAAAAGGAAATGCAAACCTGAGAGAATAGAAGTAGATTTGAAAATTTCAGTGAGATAACTGGTGGAGTTTCCAATCATATCAACAAGTAAAGCTGTAAAATCTAGACAACAAAATAGAGAATGTTTATGACTGAAAACAGATATTCTATTTTCTATGCTAAGTCAAAAAAATCACTTTTATATGCAATCATATTTTGGATTAATGCTTGTATGTGACAATGTTTAAAATATTTTGAAGTTCAAAAGATTTCTGCTGAATGGGAGTGGACTTAGGAAGCCACTGAAATAATCTGCAGAAGTATATTTCAAGATGACATCCAAAATAGAACCAATATGCCTAAAAGCAAACTTACATGGAATTTGTCTGTTCAAGAGAACAATATAAAGAAACACTCTACTTAGTCTGCTGAAATGTGAAGGAGACCCAAAGCCTGTAGACTTTGCCTGTACTAACTGCATATCGGTCGTGTAGGACCTCCCAGGAGGCATTTGGTGGTCTCCTTTGGAGTCTACTTCAGACATACTCATGATGTAGTTGTCAGCTCAAAAAACAGCTCGTGGTGGTGGTGGTATAACTTATAGCAGGTTCTAAGTAACAGGTCACTTAGGGAGTTACAGATGAGACCTGTGTTGGGCCCTCAATTTTTACTACTTGGGAGGATGCTCTAATCACCACGATATTCTGGATTTGGGGCAGAAAGATTAAAGTTTCTCCACTATCCTCCAAAGCAGACCAGGTTGTTATACTATAAAGCTCATGAGATGTATGAGTCCAGAATATAAGATGAAAGCCATTGTGGCTCATGTGTGTGGTCATCTATACAGCTCAGAGGGTTCTGGTCCCTAACTGCTGAGCTACTCTTGATATCTTACATTAACCAGCCACAGAATCAGAGCACTCAGAGCCATCCTGGAATGTTAAATACAGTGAGATTAGGGATGTAAATGAGAATTAACCATGAAGGATTTGCCCAACAGCATTTTACACGCCATTAAACAGTTCTATAGAGACATTAATCCTTGCTTTTCACTACTATTGTGCTCACTGAGGTTGTTGGATGTTGTCGGTGCAGAGAAGCCCTTGTTCATCTTCTGTGTATGTCAGGAGAGCAAAGTGGCTAAGGTCATGTATCATATATTGCCAGGTTATCTCTCCTGCACTGCTCTTTATACCCAGAGGAGGAAAGGGAAGTTTTTCCACTCGGGTCAACCATGCTGGTCATTGGACTGATGGCTCCATCACTGGCTGGCTGGGTGCTGCCAAGTGAAACTGAGCTCATCAGGTCTCCGCAGGGTTCAGAGCAGCCACTTGTGAGCAGTGGCTGTTGTCCTCAGTACAAGTGATGTTGCTCATAAGGATGAAGCCTGAAGAATTCAGGCTGCAGCTTTAAGCTCCAAAGGAAATAATTCAGCTTAAACACATGCAATTTCCAACCTCTCGTGCACCCACCTGTCAAGTCATTTGTCACATTGTTCAAACAGTAGCAGTAATGCATAGGGAACTTGCCAGGGTCAACATTTTTTACGTTAGAAACTGTAGGAAAAGACAGAGACAAATCAGGATCTGGATGCACAGGCTGTGTGGAAGAAACCAGCTCCTGCCCAGAGCGAGGTGCTGAGACACTCACTGTTATAGATGGTGACTGACACTTTGTAGAAGGCAAACGAGCTGTAAGACGTGACACTCAGCAAAGAGAAGAGTTTTTTGGTACCTGCAGAAACACATGCCTGTGCTATTAGTGGTTGGAACAAGTTATGAGAACAGCATGTTTTGACTCCGTTCATTTTATTTCTAAAAGACTCCTGAGGTGCTGATACTTTACAGCTGTCAGAGACTCAATTCTTTCTCATTTCCACTGAGGGAAGGATCATTTGTATTAGTTCTTCTCTGTTTTCAGGGCTTTTTTAATTTTATTTTAATTCAACCTTCACTGGATTATAAAGTGCCTTCTAAAGTCAACCCATAAGTAATTACATTATGTCTATATATAAACACACACTCACTTCTAAATTCTTTGGGGCAGGCATCTATCTGCATTATAAATGCAGAAGGGTAACTTGCTCCTGAAATCTATTCTGGAGGCAGACAGGGTGCATTTATGGCTTCTCCTGTGAACATCATTAGCCCTTTATCTCACTGATGACCAAGCTGACAGCCTAGTTGACCTGCCCGGGCCCTTGGCATTACCTCTGAGCGCCGTGTTCAACATGTTGTTCACCAGCTCTGTCAGGTTCAGAGCAGCCAGATCCACTGACTTTGCGGGCAGCTCTGAAAAAGAAGGGGTCTCTGAGCAGCTGGATGCACAAGGGCACTAGAAAATGGCTGTTAATCCCCTGGTTATATAGGGCAAAAATCCTCCAGAATGAGAAAAACAAAATGAGCAGATTAGGTATTGGGGTGCACCCAAAAACCTGTCGTGAGAAAAGAAGATAAACAAAAAAAAGAGAGTGGAGTCTGAAACAGCAAGATCAAACAGGCAGTGCAATGTTAGGTCACAATTTAGGTCAGGCTCTATGTCATCTCCTCCCTGGAGCCTGCCCTTGAGCAGGCTGATAGGGAGCTGCAGCCAGTCCCGAAGTGTTGGTGCCCTCTCCCACTAGGCAATGGGTATTTACTGCCAAAATTGCAACAGGTCTCTGCAGATCACAAAAGGAGGAGAAAGTGCCTAGGAAATGTTCCTCCTTCCCCAGTGCTACATGGAACTGGGATGAAAAGACAGATTCCCTTTGTTTTTAGCTACCTTGATGGCTATAGTGCTACCATGGAATAAATTGTCTGTCGCTGAATCACACTTTTTATTTCACAGATGTTTTTCTTCTGTTGATGTGATTTGTTTTTCCCTAGTCAAAATTTCTGAAGAGGTTCTTTTACTTCCCTCCAACAAAGTCATGAAGACGCAGAGGTAGGGGGAGGGGGGTGTGTGTGTGTGTGTGTGTGTTTGTGAGTGAGGAGGAAGGTCTGTGTGTGCATGACAGAGGGAGAAAAAACAGAGCAGGATGGAAAAAGAAGCACAGAAATCTGAGATGAGAGCAAAATTGAATTTGGGGAGAAATATAATTTTCCAATGACATCAGTATAATTTTAAATCAATTTTAAACAGCACCCTGGAGCTGGAAGCAGGGTGTGTCCACAGTGTAGGAAAGAGGAAGGGGAAAACAAATAGGAATGGAGAACTTGGAAGGAGAGAAAAGAGAAAAAACAAAGAAAAAACCAAAACCAAAACCAAAACCAACAAACACATAATTTTAGACTCCTGGAAGGATGGAGGTTATACTGGTCAGGGACCTGGGTGAGCCCTGCATTGGGTGAGGAGCCCTTGCTGGGGGGTTGGGGCTCACAGACTCTGCAGGATAAGGGCCCATCTGCCACCACCTCCGTGTCCAGCACAGTGGACACAGTGGCTCCCACCCCCATTAACACCAACGCAGGGTCTCCTGAAATGCTGTGTCTCACCTGCAGTAGCCAGCACTGCCAGTTGCTTCTCTTTCTTCTGTTCTCTTCTCATGCATGAAGCTGTGAAGTGAAGAAAGAGACTGAGAAACAGTTTTCCTTGTTGAGCTACCACACAGCTCTCTGTTGAGCTCTATGCCTGGGTTACTTTGCTGTTCTCCTCTCTATGGTTTGGAAACCCATGGACACTTGCACTGTAAAGCTGGTCGCTGAGTGTTCACAAGAGCAGCTTGATCGGGTGCCTAAGAACAAGGAAGTCCTAAAGGACTTACCAGGTCCTTTAGCTGCCAGTTAAAGAAAGAAAACAGATTACATATCAGACCTTAACACCTTCATTCAAACATCAAAAGATAAAACAAAATAGTTGCAAACTGTTGTGGAGGTCTGCACTAGACTTGCACACAACATCATCTGCAAGGTACGTAGTGTAACGAGGCCAAACCTAAACAAACCCTCACGGGCTGTGTGCACGTTTGTTATTCAGAGCAGTCATTCCAATTAGTACTGTTTGCAAGAGCTGTGTTGTGGGAGTAATGAACTGGAGCAGAGCTCAGGGGATTGGACTTGCTTCCTGGGATTCTCTCAGTGACCAAAAAGGGTGAGGTTCAGAGCAGTGACTTAGACATCGCAGGACAAGTTCAAGTGCAGCAGTTTGGTGCTTAGGTTCCCTATCCAATCAGTGGAGAGCTGTGAGCCTTCAAGGAGTAATCCAGAAGGCTGCCCAAATCACAGAATGACAGAATCATTTAGGTTGGAAAAGACCTTGAAGATCATTGAATCCAACAGTAAACCCAGCACTGGTAAGTCCACCACTAAACCATGTCTCCAGGCACATCTATGTTTCTTTTAAATAACTCTAGGGATGGTGACTCCACCACTTCCCTGAGCAAACTGTTCCAGTGCCTGACGAACCTTTCAGTGAGGAGATTTTCCTAATACCCAATCTAAAGCTCCCCAGGCACAACTTGAGGCCATTTCCTCTTGTCCTATCGCTTGTTACCTGGGAGAAGAGACCGAAGACCCCCCTAGCTACCACGTCCTTTTAGGTAGTTGTAGAGAGCAATAAGGTCTCCCCTCAGTCTCCTTTTCTCCAGGTTAAACCCCAGTACCCTCTGACCTTCCTCACAGGACTTGTTTTCTAGACCCTTCACCATTTTCTTTGCCTTTCATTGCCAAATGAGCCAGTGCTAGAAAATGCTGAAGGCCTCTCTGAAGCTTCTCAGAAATCCTCTGCTGGTAGCTGATGGCAAGGAGGGCTCACCTCAGTGGCAGTGATGCCTTGCTCTGTGTTATAACCTAAGGGGCAGAGCTCTCACCAGGGAGCAGGAAACCTGGGTTCAGCTTCCTCTTCCTCAAGAGGAAAACTGAAGGACTGAAGCAACAGAAGAAAGACGAGATGTGACTGCATGATGTGGCTGCTTCTTCCTAAACTGGTGAAACCTGAGTGTTTCTCCTTATTTGTAGAAAAGTTTGTGTCTCTTACAGACACAAAACTGTGTCTGTCCAGGGTATATTTCTTTCTCTCTTTTTACATAAGGAGAAATATCCTATGAATAAGCCATGGTACAAGGTCTGTAAATTGTTGCTCCTCACATGGTGCTTGTCAGCTCTCACTAAGGATGAGTTAAGTTTGGACCAACAATCTAGGTGGTAAGAGCTCTTCTAACCCTTCTCTCTCTTCCCATATAAACCCTTTCGACTCATGGCATGGGAGCCAAGAGTAGACCTTTGCTACCATCCAGTCTGGCCTGCTGCACAGCACCAGCCCTGGAGCTCCAGACCATCAGCCTTGACTCCACAGGGTGAAAGAAACAAACCTGACACAATTATGGGAATGGGGCTATAAGAGAAATTAGGAAAGAGACACTTGGGTTATTGCTTGCAAAGCACCAAGTCATTGTTCTTACCTGTGTTGCAAACCAGAAAGAGACACAGAAACCCCAGGCTCATCTTCGCTGGCACATGCCAGCAGAACCACTGCATTGTGGACTCCAACTTCCAGCAGTTTGGGCTGCTCTAGGAGAAAGAAATACTATTTTGGTTGTGTCAAGGTTTGTGGTATTGTGTGATTTTGTGCAATGTTGTTCCAGAAGATGTGACCCTGAAAAAAATATTAGGTCTCTGGGATGTAAAAAAAAAAGATTGGTAGCTTAAATGGCAAAGAATCAGAAATCACATAATCAGTATTTTTGTGGATGTGTGTGAGTCAAGAGTTTAGTATAATATGTAACTATGGCTTTGATGGGACTTGTAATGTCATCTACACAGTCCTCTTCTCTGGCAGGATGACCTGTGCCCAAAGGACAATGACACATCAGGTTCTTGAACTGTTTCTGTTGAAACAAGATAAAATTTACTTATGTTCCACTTTAGACTAGATATCAACTGAGCTCCTTCTCTGCAGCAGTGATGCTTACCTGGTCGTCCCTAGTCTTGTATTTGTAAATTGTTGTCACCAGGCTGTGTCCTGTGCTGCCTTGCCTAGTTGCTTGGGAGGGATTGAGGGTGTTCTGCCTTTCAGACTGAGCTGCCCTCCAGGTTTCAAACATTCAGAGGTGGTTGGAAAAACAGAAGGAAAGTCCTTGCTTCTTTACATGTTTCCCTCTGTTTTTGTAACACCAGAACGTGCCAAATAGTTCTGTAGTTGGAGGAAAATGAGGGAGTGTATGAAAGTTAGCAAAAAAAAGTCCAAATTTTTTTTCATATCCTCTCACAGTAGCTAACCTTGTGGGTAAGCAGCAAAGCAATATCTTGAAGATAATACTGCTTGATTAATAAACTATTATCATCACGTTTAAAATTTTTTCTCATATTTAATTCATTAGAGAATTAAAACATTCTGAAAATGGCTAATTTGTACTTAGTAGTTTTAAAGAGACTTCTCCTTAGGATGATGAAATTATACCAGGCATTTCTGTGTTTGAAAAGTCTGTTTGTTCATCTGATGTGTCAAAAACATTCAAATGCCAGCTCTGCTAACTCAAAAAATGCTCTGAGAAGATTTTAGCTGGTTCATCCTATCTATTCAATCCGCCTGCCTCATCCTTTTTACTCATCCTCAAGTCTTTTTTTCATCCAAGATTCTGCACAGCATGTGCAGAAGAGCAGGGCTGAGGCAGAGAGAAAGCCATGGCCAAATCTCACTCCCCAGATTTCATACTCCATCACCTTTCTGTGAGCGGGACTAATTATGCATGGACAGCGTCCAGTGTCCTGTGGACCTGTCTAGCATAAAAAAATTCGGCTTGGCTCTTTGTGCAGCAATATTTGGGATCTGACCAACATCTAAACCACAGATCATGAATGTATTGCTGGCATGAGAATCACAGGGCTGATGAAAGCCTATCAAGGCTATCCCTGCTTCCACTATCCAGTATTATAAATCTTACTAGGACTTGTAACGGCTTTTTCTATGGACTCGTGAACTCTGTATTTAGAAGAGACTGCAGCATGGAAGCTCCAACTTGCCAACTTGCTGAAGCAGTGGTGATGTAGCCTGCACTGAGGTAGGTATAAAACTGATCCATGATTACAGCAGCTTTCCAGTACCTGAAGAGATCTACAAGAAAGCTGGAGAGAAGCTTTTTATATGGGTGTGTAGCAACTGGAAAAGGGGTAACGGTTTTAACTGGAAGAGGGTAGATTTAGGTTAGACATCAAGAAGAAATTCTTTAGTGTGAGGGTGGTGAGACACTGGCACAGGTTGCCCAGGGAAGTTGTGGATGCCCTCTCCCTGGAAATGTTCAAGGCCAGGTTGAACAGGGCTTTGAGCAACCTGGTCTAGTGGGAGGTTCCCCTGCCCATGCAGGGGAATTGGAACTAGATGATCTTTAAGGTCCCTAACAACCCAAACCATTCTATGATTCTGCTCAATGTTCTATTTTTTTCCCCTCTTTGGTTTGACTATATGAAATTGAGAGGAATTAGTGAAAGATACTCTTCAGTGGGGCTGACTTTAAAGACCTGGTGTGGGGAGGTGGCTGCTGGGGAGCACAGGCTCTGAGGTCAGCTGGAGCTTTGGTATTGAGAGCCAGGCCATCATGTCAAGGGAAGCTTTGTAGCTACCTGTTTTAGGGCAGGAGGACTACAGTGGCTGGTGCTACTAGTCAATTAAGTGTCCTGTTAAGGGAGAACTGATGGGTTGGTTGTTTGAGTTTAGCGATGGGGCAATTTTCTGTTTGTTTTTTTTTTTTATTTATTTTAATGGAACCATATGTGTTTATGGATCACAGACCTCCCCCTGAGCAAGTTCCTCCTGACCCATATGCTGCCCAGGACGTGTGATCAGGCACCACAGGCAGTGCTGGCTCTGTGTGTGCCAACCCATGGGACATCAATATGAAACATGGCCAAAAGCAGCACCGCCACCATGCCATCCTTGCAGCATAAGGCTTGTCTTGGCTGGAGGGTCTCTGCTGCAAAAGAGCCTAAACCTCTACCCTTCATGAGGATTGTGGCTAGCTCATGAATGACTCAGAACTAAGAGATGGGAGCAGAGGACAACCTCTGCCCCACTTTTGGTCTGTCCCTACACACTGATGGTCACTACTCGTGGCAGAGGGGGGAGACTTGATTTCCAGCATATGCTTTGAGGAACATGGGCTCTCCTGGGTCACTAGTGAATCACATTTGGACTAACACAGAAACCCGTGGTAAGAGAATTTCACAGGCTGATGTGTAAGCACAGCTGTTCTACAAAGGTTCACAAGCAAAAGAATTGATAGCCTGTAGATAATTTCCTATTGGGAATTTAAATTCATTACTGATTTATTTAAACTGGCTGAGAGCTGTTCATGGTGGCAGGATGGGGAAAATCATCTGACAGAGGACTCAGTGCAGCAGCATAGGGCAGAGGCTAGAGAGAGCATGGTCCCAAGTGACAGAGAAGAGGCAAGAAGATGGACATATGAAGGATCATATAAAATATAGTATTACCTAGAAATGTTAGACCAGATTATCCTTGAGGTCCCTTCTAACCTGGCATTCTATGATTCTAACTGTCCTACCAAACACATTAAGACAGATAGAAGAAAAAATGAGCTGTAAAAGCAGAAACAAAATTGAGAGTGAGATAAAAAGTTGTGCTTGGAAGCACCCCATGCACACTGAGAGATGTTTTCTTGCTCACCTGAATTTGCAGCTCTCTGATGTCCTCCCCGCTGAGCTGCTCCTCCACACTAACCACCACACACGATGTTGTCTGCATACACCACTGGTTTGCAGCAGGAATCCTGAGCAGGCATCAGCCTGGAAACAACACCCACATGGACCTGAGGTGTGACTGCACGCTACAGACTCCATCAAGCAAGGCAGCTAAAGACTGGGACAACATGCAAACAGAACCTGGAAGGATGGATCATGATAGGCCAAAATCCAGTTCTATTTCTAGCGAAGAAATATTAAATAAGGCTGGTGTAAAATGAGTGGAAAATCCTCCCTTCATGGGTTTGCTTTGCCTGAATGCCAGATTTATCACTGTGGTGTCCTCTGGACAGTACATGATGCTTAAAAAGAAATAGCAGAGCAATCTCAATACTAAAAGTAATGTTCCAGAGAGGACTGCCCCTGTTCCTCAATAGGTAGACACTGATTGTAGACACTGAAGCATTAGGTTTTAGCTGCCTTCCCAAATCTCTTCCCAGCATTAACTCTCTGAACATATAAGCTGTCTAACTAAATTTCCAAGCCATCTGTGACAAACATCCCTAGAAGTGCTGCCTGAAGCATCCTAACTCTCAGCAATGTCAATATTAGCAATATTAACTCTTATCATAATCATAATGTTTTTATTACTCTGGTTACTTGATATCTAATTTTTATCTGTCAGGGACAAGTCTTTATTACTTTGTAACTGTATGTCTTTTTTTTTTTTGCCAGCATACATGACTGCAGTGACTGAAATACATGTCCAGATTGCAAATACGAAACCCTCATTGTATTACAGCTCAAAATCACTGAAAATTTCCATGTCAAAACATAGTGAGATTCACAGGCACTAAAGGCACAGGTGCCACACAATCATCTCATACACTGACTCTCATTGAATATTTTCCTTCCAAACATTTATCTGCTACAGACTGCAGATCAAGTCTTTAGTTACAAATTCTCCTTTACCTCTAGTGGATATGATAATCCTCCTCTTGTGTTTATTTCAAGCTGAATGATATAACTCAAATTATTTTTACTTAGAACTGTTGATCCAGAGTTCCCTGAACTGCTGGACTAGATTTTAATTCAGTTTGGATTACCTTTATACCTCTTATTAAATATCTTTTTGTTATTCTAGACTAACAGTAATCTTAAACCAACACACTTATTAGCTATACTTCATTTGAACTCAATTTAATGTGGCAGGTAACCATGAAGTTTGAATTGTTGCCATTTTTCCTGTACAAACAGAGGGCAATCAGATATCAAGTAGGTTTTCTGTGACTTCATGCTAAACAGAGCAGAACAGAAGTTAAGAGAATAAAGAATTAAAAAAGGAAAGTCCTTGAGCATTAAATTCCTTACCTTCATTCAGTTCCAACATCTAAAGGTCATCTCTTATTTTAGGCACACCATGATACACCAAGTCTAAAGAAATGTTGCACCTTAATGTGAAAATACGCCCGCGTTACAAACACACACTTCATTAAACTGCTACAACTGCTTTCTAAGTTCAGATTTATTTGTACAATAATTAAAAAAAATGGAATTAACATACATGTAATAAAAATACATTTCATTTGCTACATTACCACCAAGGATTAATAGCACAGTTGAAATGGTTTCCTCCAGGTACACGTGAAACCACCAAGACCTGGAATGGTTAACTTACCAGATTTCACTTGACAAAGATGATTATCTCCAGAGCCTGTATAAAAGCAGAGGTTATTGCCAGGTCTTGATAATCACTTGGTGAAAGACTTTCAGCAGACAGGCTTGATAATCTTGCTTTAAAATCCTGTGCAAATGGTTATCCTAATCCCAGAAGAATTTACTAGAAGTAACATAAGCACGAGCACATAAAGTGCCAGTTGAATCCCGCATGGAAAAGCTCTGTGGCAGGTCAGGTGAGGATTGGAAACTCCTTTTGGCAGAAATGACTTGAACTGCAGAACAGAAAGATTTTTTTTTCCCTTTTAAAGGGGCAGCTCATCTGACTGCAATTAGGCCAATGCTACCTTTGATGGTGAGAGGTTGGCCAGGGTAGGCCCCTTTGGTAAAGCTTTAGCTGCCCTTGAAGAAGCCATTTAAACAATGGGCAGAGTCGAGATGACAGAGAAGAACCCTGAGGTGTATCTTGAATGTAGAAAATCAAAAGGAACAAAATAACAGTTAAAAGAGAAAATCACCTGGCATTGTGGTTACCTAGTGAAGAAGGCAGACAGATGTAGTCACAACAGTGATGTAGGGCAATTTTGCTGCTGATGAAAGATGTTTAGTACTATCCAAGAGACGATCACTGTTGGAAGCAGTGGGTGAAATTCTATGCTGGTTTTCTTCCATGGACTGTAATTCCTCTGAAATCAGTGAGTTTAGATGCAGCACTGTTACAAGCAGATAACCATCATTCAGTAATTTTATCATAAGGCACCGAACACCTCAACACCTCAAAACCTTGTAGCAATGAAGAGGTAATTTAAAAGGATTCATAGTCAGGCCATGGAAGAGAATGTACTTTAAGGATCTGTGCAAAAGCTCACCAGAGAAATATACTGACTCCTGTTAGAAAGGGAGAGGATCAAGAGGAGGCAGCAGGTGAGATGCACAGGATGGCTGCTTACAAACTATCTGTCATGAGTGATCCCTGGCCCCTCCTCACTTTCCAATCTGGTTTGAGAAATGTTGGACCTTCTGTTCAGGAACACTCTGGGATTGTCTTTTCAATGTCATGGTCCTACCAATACTATGGACAAATGGGTTGCAGGGCTCCCTGGCACTACCTAATTTATTATTGTAGCTATTGCCTGGGTGATAGGTGTGTCATCAGGCTTGCTTTGTTGTCACTTGCCTTTGTTTAACTGTAAGATCCCAGTCTTGCACTTCCACCAGTTAGGGCAAAGAAAGCTGCAATGCTACTCAAAGAAAGAAGAAACTTATTGCAATGGCTGAAACACTGCAACCTGCCAGCAGGTCAGACCTGAGAGAGGGATTTCAGATTTCAGTCATGTTTTGGGGGTAGCAAAGTACTTAGCAAATTAGTGAATATATTTTGGCTATAGCTTACTTCAGAAGAGTAAAAGCCCTGGTTTCCTGCAGAAAAGATGTTTATGGGATCCTGTTACGTGTCTGGTAGGGCTGTGTCTCTGTCCCAAAATCCTGTTTTCACCAAGAACTTTGGAAGTTGAAAGGCAAGAGAGGCCCATTTCACAGAGTTATAGCTGGTAAAGACGAGGCTTGCACATCTGTGTGCCCACACATGGACAATGGTTCCTTTGTTTTCCTTCACGTTGCCTCTCATGGAAACACATTATCCAGTGGGATTTCATTTTATCTGAATTTATCTGATTCCGTATGGTAGTCACTGCTCTGATAAAAGGAAAAAAATTGTGACTAAATGCTGCAGCTTGAGAATATGGAAACACATTTTCTTTGACAGGACTTACTTTTACTGATTTAATTACAAGTTGCTCAATATCTCATCAGGAAGGCTGGGATGAAAGTCTTCTCTGTGACAGCTGAAAAAACCAGGCATAGCCAGGAAAATGTGTGCCCTGGGATCAGTTCCAACCGTTTGATGTTTGGCTATGGGGACAATTTGACTTTCAGCAGGTTTTACCTCATGCTGCGTTTTACCCTGGGACTCTGTAATTTTAACTTTCCTCAGCTGCAGAGCGATGCTCAGGTGACCGGGGAGGGGACTATTGTTCAGCCCCAACTTTGACTCTCGGGGACAATGCTGTGTTCTCACTCAGAGCATCCCTCTGAGCAAGGTGCTTTCTCAGGAGTATAGTCTTTACGGGCCTCCTTTTTCCTTTTCTTCCTTTTTTTCTCTTTGTCTGGCAGCACTGTGTCCATAGCTAGCATCCCAAAATCCAGACCAAGAAAATGAGTCATTTTTAGTTTCTTCTTAGTAACACAGTATAGGCTCATAATTCATGTAAATTACTGAGTAAACGCACTCATTTGCTGAAGGCTATGCAGGGTAACTCCCTGCCAGTGCAATTTAAAGAAACACACCTTCAAGCCAAATGCCTGTGCTTTATCTGTAAGGGAGAGGACAGTGTGGCATGAAGTTCTGGGAAGAAGGGAGAAATCAAAGTCTTGGTGTTTGTGCCTTATCCCTCCGTGGGCTGAGAGCAGCGTGAGAGCAGACGCACTGCTTCTTCCTTCTGGATATTTTTTTAAGACTTCACAAACACATGCTTGTAAGTAGGAGTTACAGTATGTGTGAATGACTGCAAGGGCTCCAGCCATATGTTCTTGTGACCTGAGCTGCAGCCAGCACCCAGCATCCCCCCCTGCCCTCTCTGTCTCACTCTGCCAGTGTCCCCAGGTACAGCTTCCCACCACCTGGATGGGGCACCTTCTCTGCCCTTAGAGATGAGCTGTGGCACACGTGATACTGTAGGACCTAAAGCATCTTGCAACCCTACCTACCTGATACACCAAGCAGGAAAACACCCTCCCAGCTCTACCTCTCTCATCAGATGCCAACGTGCAATAGAGAATGAAGCACTGGTTTTAAAAACAGAACAAACAAGCAAACTTAATCCAATCCTCCTCTGGAGGATTGAAGTTTTATATTCAGTTACATTTTATTATACTACAGTAAATGTTTCCATTAAAGCACCTTTGAGTAACTGTTTTAATAAACTTTTTTTCAGAAAAGTATCAACTGTGTAAATTACAATATTTTTTTTCTGAAAAAGTCTGCTAATAATTAAACACTTCACCTTTACTCTTCTGCTATTACAATTTTACAAGATATTTAGTTTAATTTATTAAGAAATGTATTAACTCTATAAAGTTTTTGTGGTTTTTTTTGTTTGGTTTGGTTGGTTGTTTTTTGTTGGTTTCAGTTGCTTTTGTTGTGTTTTTTTTTTTTTTTAATTTTCAATTCAGATGTTAGCAATATTCTTCTATTTATATTTGTTTAGACATTAGGAGGAAATTCTTTAGTGTGAGGGTGGTGAGACACTGGCACAGGTTGCCCAGGGAAGTTGTGGATTCCCCATCCCTGGAAGTGTTGATGGCTAGGTTGGATGGGGCTTGGAGCAACCTGGTCTAGTGGGAGGTGTCCCTGCCCATGCAGGGGGGTTGGAACTAGATGATCTTTAAGGTCCTTTCCAACCCAAACCATTCTGTAATTCTATGTTTCTATGATTCTATGATTCTATGATATTTATTTATTTTTGCATACATTTCATTAAGGATAGTTCTCTAAATGCAATACTGTTTCTTTGTTACTCTTAGAAGAATAAAACTAATTTAATCTGTTAAAGGGATAATTATTTTTATACATTTGTAAAAATTTATAAAATTTCTTTCCCTTTTCAGGAAATTTCTGTAGAATTGGAAATTAATTCTGTTCTTATAACCATTTTCCTTTGATCTTCTTAATAATATTTTGCTAAGATTGATGCTAATGCCAAAAAACCTTTGTGTAAAGAATGAGCACTAGATCTACAGCCATTCAGTTTGACTGTTCCCAGTACAAATGTTTTGCACATTTATTTGTCTAGAGCAATTAACACTTTTCTCAAAGCCATTTAAGTCACGTGGCCACTAAATCAAAAGAAGCAACAAATAATGCAACCTACTGTGTGTGGTATTGCAATCAGACTAGCTCTGGAACCTCAATAAAGCCTGTTTGTAGCTATGAGCTCAGTCCTGCATGGCTGAAGTCAAAAGGATCTTGGCCAATATCTTTGCTAGGGGGACATTTGATCCTGTGTTCCTTGAAAATGTATGCAGATATCATGGGTTAAATTAAAAGAAATTCCTTCACACCATAATTGAAATTTCTATTTATTAATAAGTGGTGCAGTTTTTAAAGACAGAACATAAAAAAATCAGTTAAGAAGGATTGTTTGCATAATATCTTGAAATAAACATATTAAAGTTGTTCAAATATTGGGCAGTGCCAGAATATAAATTACACATACAGTTTAAAAATTACAATAAATAATATTATAAAGAGCACTAAAGGCCACTTGTATAAAAGTTGTGTTCCCTTGTCAGCCAGAATCTGAAAAGCATCTTTGTAGCATGGAGAAAATTTCAGTGAGCAAGGCACAAATACTAGTAATAATAAGATGCCATAACTAGAAAACAAAATGCAGCTGGCCATGTAACCTTCAGTCTCAGTTCTATCCTATTCTTGAGGACGGAAATAGGATCCCACTTCCAGTATTTTGCTTCACTTAACTTCAGAAGGAAGCTACTAAATGCTGAATTGGGAAGTATCAAATCTTAGAGCCTAAATAATCAGAAGCAATAGTGATACCCAGGATCTTCATTCCCACGGTGCTTTAGCTAGAAACATTGAAATGGCCCCTTTTCCTCTGTACCTCTGAAAATGGTTTTGAAAAATAAACACCCACATTCAGCTGAGCTCCTGAAAAAGCAACACCACGCCAAGTTTGTGAGGTGCTGTAAAAAATTTAGGTTTGCAGCTCTTCAGTACCTAAAGCTTAGTGGAGGGGGCTGTGGGGTGCAAGGAATCAAGATCCAGCTCTTCCTCACAGTCTGTGCATGAAGCAGGACAAATCCAGTTCTTACATCAGCAGATGTGACACTGCTGCAACAACTGAGCTTCCAGCAAGGTGGAATTTACTCATCATCTGCAACTTCTGATTGCTTTAGGCTGTGATCTTGCAAACTGAGTGGACCATGGTGCTCGCCTGAAGGCCACAAGTCAGCAGCCCTGCTACTTAGGGGTTCAGGTGGGAACTGGTTGGCAGTGCTGTTGGGCCACCATTCCAAGCAGAAAAATTTCAAACTGTTTCCACTCTGAACCGTAACAATGCAGCAAAGTTACAGATAAGAACAGAGCAAATATAGCCAAAGTCAGTTTAGGGACTTTTCAATCAACCTCTCCATGTGCTGAATTCCCTTTTTTTTTTTTTTTTTTTTTTTAATAGGAGCCAGGTTGGTTAATTCAGTGCAGGGAAAAGCCAAGGCAAGTACAACAGCCATTACCTGACTACATTTTTTTTTAAAGGAGCAACTCCTTAGATGAAGCATAAATCACATTTTCTATACCTGCATCGTTTAGCTAAACATTCACTTCTTCCTAAATGAGATATTCTCAGTTTGATCTAAAGTGAGGAAGCTTGATCGATAATAATGCTGCGAAGAGTGCTACACAAAGTAAACACAGATTCACATTTTCAAAAACTTCCAGATGTGTGTCATGCGTTAGTGACTGAAAAAAATAGAGTAAAAATGTAGCTAAGAAAATTGTCTCCAGATCAGTGCTGTCTTTCATAGGGAAATTCACAAATACAGACAGATTAGGACTCAAAATCAAGTCTGAGATCTCTTAGTAACTTCAAGGAGAGCAATGGAAAGGCCCACACCTTCAGATTATGCAAAACATCTCAAGGCCTGGAAAGAATTCTTGGTCACTCATACAACTTAAGAGTCAGCAAAGAAAAGATTCCAGTGGTTAATTCTCCTTAATGTCAACTATGTGTAAACAAAGTGCCAGTGTCAGTCTAGATGCTAGGAAGATCTGATCCAAACAAAATTGATGGCTGCTTAACTGAAATGTCACATACAAATGGAAGAGGGGATGAACCTAATCCATTCCTAGTATGAAGAGCACTATTGATCCAGATGCCTCTCTCAAATGAAATTGTGAATAATTGATTCCCTGTATGGGGTGAACCTACTCTGCAAAACAGGCCCTGACCTTTTAAATGTTTCCAGGGCCAATAATGACAGATAGTTTTTTGTTTTGTCCAGTATTTATAGCAGAAACATAAACTGCAGCTCCAAGGTTGATGCACATCCTGGACTCGACTTGAACTGGAGTCTGATGAAGCTTGTGTGCACTTCCCAGATCAGGGATGGTCTCCAGATCTCACCTTGCTGGTGACATCTTGACACGTGTCTGTTGTCAGCACAGACAGCAGAACTGATGCACACTCTATTTTTAAACCAGATTATGTGGAAGGCAGAGAGCTGCTAAGTACACAACCCTTCTGAACAGATCAGTGACTGGTTTCACTGGGAAGTATGTTAGAAAAATAAATATTAAAAGAAGCTAAACAGACCTTCTCTGACTTTCTTCTTCATCTCTTCCAGAGGACCCAGAGATGTCCACTGCAGACGGTCTTGCTGAACTTACAAATGGTGCCATTTAAGAAGTATCAGACCTTATCTGGCCATCATTAAATATTTCATGATGTGGTTACAAATACCTGACCTTGTGTTTTTAAGCTGCATACAGTAAATTGCTGCTTATGGCCCATAAGAATGCTTGCTTGAAGGCAGTTCAGCTGCTAAGTGCACAGAGTGCAGGGCAGCCCAAATCCCACTTTCTCTGGGCTTGTACTCTGTATGCAGGTGAAGAGTCAATCCAGTCTCTGCCCTTGCTTGGATTTTCTCTTGGAATGAACACATCTTTATAATGAGGAGATTTATGGATTTTCAGCCAGGTTTAATACTGAGAAAAGATTCCCTTTGCATGACCTGCCATGGGAGAGATTAGAAACCTGAACTGAAGAATTTGAGGGGAAATTGAGCTGGGAACTGCATGGTATAACCACTGTCAAAGACATTCATAAACTAATTTCTCAGATTGCACTTGTTTTTTGGCTACCTTAATTTTTGATTGCTCAGATCTAGAAAGCATTTTAAGAAGGGCGGGACTCAAATGAAATCAGTTGGAATTCCAGGCACTTGAGAAATAAGAAATGTGAAGCAGGCTTATCTAGTGCATACTTACACAGAGCAGCCCTGCAGACAGGGACCTGGGGGTACTAGTGGATGAAGAGTTGGACATGAGCCACCAGTGTGCACTCACAACCCAGAGGGCCATTCACATCCTGGGCTGCATCAAAAGCAGCGTGGCCAGCAGGGCAAGAGATCTGATTCTGCCCCTCTACTCTGCTCTCGTAAGACCCCACCTGCAGTGCTGTGTCCAGCTCTGGAGCCCCCAGCTCAAGAGGGACATGGATCTATCAGAATGAGTGCAGAGAAGGGCCACAAAAATTAGCAGAGGGCTGGAGCACCTCTCCTGTGAAGACAGGCTGAGGGAGTTGGGGTTGTTCAACTGGGAGAAGAGAAGGCTCCGGGGAGACCTTCCAGTACCTGAAGGGGCTACAGGAAAGCTGGGGAGGGAATGTTTACAGGGCTTGTAGCAACAGGACATGGGGCAATGCTCTTAAACTAGAGCAGGGTAGGTTTAGATTAGACATTAGGAAGTTATTTACTATGAGGGTGGTGAAGAACTGGAAGAACTGGAACAGGTTGCCCAGAAAGGTGGTGGAGACCCCATCCCTGGAAACATTCAAGGGCAGGCTTGATGAGGCTCTGAGCAACCTGATATAGTTAAAAAGGTCCCTGTGCATTGCAGGGGGGTTGGACTAGATGACCTTCAAGGGTCCCTTCCAACACCACATATTCTATGATACAGCAATTTCAGAAGCCTCGCAATGTTAAAATCAGTTTTCATTCCTTTTAATTTGTCATGTGAGGGTTAAATCCTATGAGTTGCCCCAGACATGTAATAGAAAGCCTGCAGCAGGTGCAACACAGGTATTTCCAAGAATCACTGATAGCCAAAGAATTCTTCTCAATATGCCAAATTATAAGGAATTACACTTTTGTGAGCTGGTTTTCTTCTTTTCAAGTTTAGCCATGAAACTGCACCGAATACAAATTATCTTTCAGGTCAGTGGCTATTTTGTCAATTAAGTAATTACCAAAATTGTGCCTCATGTCATCATAGTTACTGGCCTCAGAACAGCTCCATGGACTCAGCTCGGTCTTCAAAGGCTGCAATTGGTCTGCATTCTTTACTCACGTAACTACAGTAATTTGTTCCCCCAGAAGATCTTTCCCAGAAGGATATTTCACAATTTAGCTGAAGAAGATGATGAAGTAAGAAAATCTAATCCTTTAGATGTTTCCTTAAATAGAGAATAAACACAGAAGATGAAGGCAATGCCTACATCTGGAAGAGAATAGAAGCTCCCTGGAGGGAATAACTGTTATGAGACATCAACAATACCGAGGAATCAAATATTAAATTTACTACAGTGGGCAAAACCCAAAAAGGGATCTTCCATGGAGGTGCACACTATCCAGGCCTGTGCAACACTCAGTTACACACAGGAAGCTCAGTAAATTGTCTGCCTGTCTTGCGCTCTGATTGGATGTGCCAACAATGCTCAGTTGTGCAGCTACAGTATTGTACAAGCAGGGACTGCAGAAAGTTCACATTTTAAAACTCTACACAGGCCAAACTCTTGTGTCTCTGTTGGTCAGTGCTCTAGCCATGCTGGTGAAGTCATTCTGTGGAGAGACATGGGTCATTCTCAACAGGAGGTGGGCATGAGCCATGGCAGAGAGGCTGCACCTTGGATCAGTGAGGTAGGGCTGAGAGCCTTCCCACTGACTGTGGTCTCTGACCATCTGACATCTAAGCAGGTCACCCCCTCTGCTCCTTTTGAAGTTGGTAGAAATTGGGTCATTGTAGATAATTGAGTTAAAGATGAGATAAATCTCATCCTAACGCTGATGGGTGCTTCGGTTCTTGAACCCTGTGCTCACCAACTGTACTGACTGGTTTTCCACCAGCTGTAAAGACCACATAGCCATCAAACTTGACATCAAATGGACACTATTTCATGGACACCTGGACTGACATCAGATGAATCCTGCACAGCATATTTGGACAGGCTAATTTCAATAGCTGTATTGATACTAAATTCTCACTGTAGTGGTGTGATCTTTGGTTCATTTCTGCCCTGTTCACAGTGGGTTGGATTGTTTTCTGCTCTCCCTCAACATAATTTCCAATTGCCATGAAAAATATTTGGCTGAGGCCTGTGAAGCACAGCTATCCCTCTGTTGCTCAGGGACAGGTGACAAGAATGGTATTTATTTATTTGTACATTGATCTTAAATATGGCACACATCCATGGATTTGGAGCAGCCCATTTCCAAGAGAAACAGTAAACAGAGAGAAACAGATCTTGGCAGCATCCAACATTGTGCAACTCCCAAGGACCAGAATAGTCATGCTATGCACATCTGAGGAGCTGAAAGCACTTTGCAAATATTAGTGAATTGAGCCTTACAACCTGTATATTGGTATGGAAGCATAACTCCCAATTAACAGATTGGGAAACTGAGGCACAGTTTCATGATGCAGATCACCTAGTAGCACATAAATCAATAGAAGAGGAAAGTGTATGAACCTGGAATTCTCTACACTGAACAACCTTATTTTTTGAACTAAAGGAAGATTTGGCCCCATAAATAACAAACGGGCTGAGCAAAAGGTTCACTACAAAATGTTATTGTAGTCACTCTTCAAGCAATTTTATAAACATTAGTGAGAAATTTTCAAAGGAGTTAGAGGGATTAATATTTACATTTTACAATAACTAAATACCCATGACCCATCCCAGGAGATGGCTTTGATAATTTAAATTCTATGCCTAATTACATGTTGACATTGTGTTTCATGGGTAGTTGTATAATAGATCACATAAGAAACATTTAGTTTATAAAACCATTTCAGTAAGGACATTTTAGTTTGGCTCAGCTTCTTCCCTGCTTTGAATATCAGATGTTCTTGGCTAGGTTTGTTAGAGATTGATTTACTTAAGATTGAAAAATGGATTTGGACCTTATGTTTCCACAAAGGGATATTGCTCCTGAAAATATTTTTATTTTGCTGTTCTGTTTACAGAATGTAGCAAGGACCACCATATCTCGCCTGTTATCGATTCACCATTGTATTGAAGAGTATCAGATAGATATGTATCATAGAAGAAATCAGCTGTACCATTTATTATAGGGTAAAGTCATGCAAACCATGCTCAAAACTAAGCTCTTTAGTTTTGGTAGCATGAAAAAAACTGCATTAGTAAATTGTACGAAATGGTGCAGAATGACTACCACTAATATCACATGCATCTTATGCAGCCATTGGTGTTTTGAACTAGTAAGCTTTGGGTGTAGAGTAAGTGAGATATACAAAGTATGCTTACATTACATGGAGAAGTCAACCAGTGACTGCCCCCACACGCGCTTTTAAACTGGCTTGTTTGACGGGGTCCATATTGAATCTGAAATCCCATCTCCTGTAGAAGACAAAGGCATGGAGCCACTTGGTGTAAAAGGGTCGGTGTCTGTGTCCGTTTCCCCCTCTGCTAGGTAGCGCTTCTCCCTCATCCACGCCGACCCCCCACTGGGGCCAAAGGGGAAGTCATCTCTGTCTTGGGAGATACTGAAGCCACTGGGGGAGCGCTCAAGTTCCTCGTGGTTGACGGAGAGAAGGGATAATGGAGTATCGCTGTCTCTTGTTAAGCTCCTTCTCTGCCTTGGAGACACCTTATCTGAGTAAGGGCTTCGTAGGTCCCCTTGAGAGTGGCAGCTAACCTGCGAGTCCACTAGTGTAAATATAGGCAAAACTGTTGGCCTTTCTGCATATGAAGTTGAGGAAGGTGTGGCTTGCAGTTTGGCAGAGTTTTGCCCACCCAATGATAAAGGTCGTGAATGAGTCATATGACCATGTGCTGAGAAACCATAAGGACTGACTTTGTTGACTGGAACCTGCTGGAAGTTGTAAGGAGATTCATGAGCACACTGCTCAGTGTATTTATATATTATTGTTTTTAATTCAGAATATTTGTTTTCTTCTCTCTTCTCGTTTGCAGGACAAGCAGTTTCTTTCATTGGACTGATCTCAGCAACATGTATTTGCAGCTGTTCCATATGATGCATATGCATATCAACAAGAAAATCCAGTTTCTTCCCCATGTCATTAACCTGAAAAATACCAATGTTATGATATTGTCTCAAGTCAATTGTTCAATGAAAGAGTCAATTGCACTGCCCCCAGCAATACTGTGCTACCATCTTTATTGGTCATGAAGGGAATTACAGGATAATCACGACTTTCCTGTGGAGGCTGGACTGCAGTGGCTGCCAGTTTATCCACTAACTGCCTCAGGTTAAGAAGACTCATCCCTACAAACTGTGTCAAAAAAGTCCTTAGTGTTGCTGGACATTTGGCAGGCCAGCATCCAATAGCAGCCTACAGTGTTACGACAGAAATCTTGATTGCATATAGTAAAGAGCCATTACCAAACAACAGAGGGAATTACCTTTGCACACAGACCTATTATCTAACTTTTAATAGGCCCACAACATCAGGGTTAAATATCAGGACTAATTTCCTTTCTCTTTCAATTGTACTTTGTGAATGAACATTTACATTCATGAAAGGAATTGATGTCAATCAATGGCACTTGCCTCCATCTTATTTACTTATGTATTTAAAAATGAGAGTGTCTTGACTTGCCAAGCAATAGGTTAGGATACACAAAAAGGGTCCAAAAATATCTGTGGAGGTGATCCTTTTGGGTGCCAGATCCTGCAGAAGAAGGTGGTGCTCACAGCAAAACACTATACATGATGAGTATGTAGTTTAAGGGAATGAAAAAATTCCATCTGAACATCATGATTAGGGTCTTCCTGCCTTATATAATGATATTCATGTAACAGGTTTAAAAATGCACACTCCCCAGTTAATTAAATTATTTAATGAAAAGATAACACCATAGTTTTGTGGTCATTAGTACAAGATCTGTGCGAGTCTTTATCACCAAGAGTACAAATCTGCCTGGGTCAGGCAAAGACTCATATAGAATTTATGTCAGCTTTATAATTTCTATATGAGCTCCTCAGACTCCATCATTGTAAGGAGATTACATACCTGTCGTTCAACTTTAACAAATTTGCCCATCATACTTTGGTCTTCAGTATCTGCTGTAGATGCTTTGGCTACATATGGATCATTTCTATAAAGAATTAATAACTCTATTAGTGTTCAATTTTTTCGTTGCATCACAGTAAGCAATTTATATTAGAAAACAGAATTGCCATCTTGATGGTATATTCATATAGATTCTTTTAGCCTCATTTAAGAAACAGTTTAGTTTAGTTATTTATACACCCAGGAGCAAAAGTCTACTTACTCTATGTGATTCCAATGCATTTCTAAAACATGTATTCTCCACTTTAAATTTAAAATTATTTTGTTTAAAAATTAAGATAAAGATTAAGAAAAAACAAAGTCAACAAAAAAATTCAAAATTAAATGAAATAATCTCAGACTTGGTGGAATAATTTCAGGTTTGTGAAAAATGTTGAGATAGTCTAGATGGTGGGTCTACAGATGGCTATGTGCTTTTGAATCTAATTCTTCTTAAATAGTGTATTTGAAGACTGAATATGAGTTTCCAGGCTGAGTGTTTGGGTTTGTTGTTTTTTTTCTTCTTGATTTCATTAAACTGAATTATAAGTGGCAGAGACTGGAAATGCTGAAAAGAGACAGTCTGGCCTGGAAATGTAGATTTCATAATAAATTTTCATCAGTGTTATTTCCTACTGCCTGTCCATCAGCTGGACTAACATCAAGAGGTAAGCAGATGATCTCTGATTAGCTAAAGAACTTTGATTTATAACTTCCTGTGATCTGGGATGGTCATCATCACGCTAAATATTTATCTAAAAGGTTCCAAACCGACCTCAAAAGAATCTACGTCTTTCCATAATCTATATCAAAGCCTAAAAAAAGAATTTCTAAGAACTAGTTCTTTACCATGACTTAGAACAAATATACCTTAAAACTTTTGTTTTAACAAGTTCAGTTCTCTTTCTGACAAAACTCAAAATATAGTGTACCTTACTTGAGCAGAAACTACATCTAAAGCATGTCAGATTTTGCACATTGGGTTACTGATGGTATGGGCACATTCAAATTTTGCAATCTGCTTTGTTTCCCAAATGATCATTGATTCTTCCATATAGGGCTCTGTCTTCATATTTACATGTTTTAGATTTTTTCACTGGGTGGGAGAAACCAGGTAGAGCCAAATTAATTTATTTTCTGTAAGACGACTTCTGCTCTGGGCAACCATAACAGCTTTGTGGACAGATTGTTGATGGTCTTGTGTGGTTCTTCATGGATATTTATTGACAGATTTATAGTTGTAAATAACAGAAGAAACGTCACTTATTACTGAATTCTTGCTACCAGGAATGCAGCAATACAAGATATTCTCTCTGTAACTTTCACACCCAGAAACCTGGTATTTTCATTAATTCTCACCAAACAGAAAACCCTGGGCTTGCCATTTGGTGAGAGCTGTAATGAAACTTTTTCCTCTCCAGGAAGGTAACTGGTTTACCTTCAAAGTATTGGTGATTTTTATTGGGTTTTTAACTGGGTTTGCCAGTTGAAAGTTAGAAACCCAGTACATCAACAATCAAATGTATGTATTTCCTATAAATCACATTTCCAAATTATGGAGAAGCTGAGCTAAACAACTAAGAAGCCATTAAGTTTATATTTCCATTATATATTCTTCTCCAGGAAGCTGGCATCTTTCTGTTTCAATTTACAATTACATATCTTGTAGCAGCATATCCTCTCAGCATCATCACTATCACAGTGTACTGGCTGGATGAATGAAGAGTATGCTTCTTGGTATGAATGAACCTTTTATTTCTGCTTTGGCCTCTGCAAAATACTAGGCATAAAAAATTTACCTGGGAGACTGCTGTGAAGGGTAAGAAAAAGCTCCTCCCTTTTGGGATTTCTTATGCTTGGGAGTAGATGGAGGTCCAGGTGTAAAAATCATATCTACTCTGAAAAAAAAGAAAAATGCAACTGCATAAGTCTATCTCTACATACTAATACATGACAGAAAATGCTATGTATCTCTGCAGTAAACAGTAGCAAAGATTTGAAAAGGAAGCACGTTTCAGTTTGGTAATATATTGAGGGTCATCATGTGTCTGTTCTGTTCTGGGTCCACAATAAATACATTGAACTGTAATTACCTGGCAATCTCATGGTAATTAAGTCATTATCTAGCTCACTGTTCCCAGACTTTGACATTTGAAACACATGACTTCATTTCTTCAAAGGAACTAAACAGTGAGATTGTCAAAAAAGCTCCAATAACAGCTTCTCCTAAAAATGTCAGGAGAGACCCATCAGGTTTTCTGCTGGATAGTAAAAATAAGAATTCATTGAGTAGTGGTAATTCTTGATGCTCTTAATAAACCAATGACTTACTAGCAGTTATTGTATAGTATAATTATCAATAATTTTTTTTTTTTGGTCTCTGCTAATTATTCTTTTGGTTTGAAAAATAAAACTATAGACCAAGTTTTGCAAAGAATCCTACTTGACTTTCTATTTGGAACAAAAGCAGAAGTATTGTTTGGGAGGCTCCAGCATATCTAAGTACACTTTTTTAGTATATCAATATATTCAATCATTTGTCATATCCACCTGCTCAGGTGCAAGAAAGCCTCTCTTCACTCAGCCCACACACCAAACTGTCCAGGTATCAGTCAGTGGTATCAGTGGACTATTAGCACTAGTCCACAGAGCAGTTATCTGTTTTGTCAGACAATCCATGCATGTCACTCCATGGAGTTTTGAAAATGGAACTTAAAAAGCTCAAGGTGCACAAAGCTGGCTAGATATTTGCAAGACACCCAATCATTGCTGGGCCAGCAGTCAATGTCTCATCAAACTCCTGTGGCATCCTGTTACTCATAAACACGAGTCGTACTCACCTCCCTGCTTTTGTCCAAATACAATCAGTGGAGAACTACTCAACACAGTGAAGAAAAATTGGGGGAGCATAAGGGAGATTCAGCTGATCAAATAAAGGCATCTGTTTTAAGCAGGGACTAATTGTGCCATAAAGGCCATTAATTATGTTGACTAGCTCCCTATTAACTATAAGAGGAATCTCACATGGCTTGTCAGAATTATGCCTTTTCTTCAAAGACCTCTAAAAAGTTCTTCCCTGTGTTGTTGCAATGTTGCAATTCTTTATCCTGGGGCGTGTCATTGCTGAGCTGAACACCTCAGGGTTGAGGCTGTGCTGAGATTCTCCCCCTGACCCACCTGCCATAACTGCTGTGTGAACTGAGCCTAATCATGTCAGGCACCTTTACTGCTGCTAGGACTCAAGAGAGTATTTGAGACATGCTCTGCTGTCCAAATCACACCTCAGCCTGAGGTAAAGGAAGGACCTCTGGTGTAAGGCATGTAGACCCTGCCATACATGGGGTGCAGGTTTCTAACATTATGAGCCCTCTTCAACTTCCTGAGTCCAAAAATATATCATTGCATTGAATTCTAAGGTCATATGATGCAGAGGTGATTCTGTAGAGTAACAATGGTGTTTTGTGGTATATAATTAAAGAGAGCAGCTTTTCTAGAGCAATAATAGTGAGGTAGGAACCAGACATGTCAGATCCTATAAAATGAAATAACCCAGTGGAAAAGCAGCATTTTGAAATAAGACCAGAGCAGGATTACAAGGTCAAGGTAAGTAGAGATAAGGTCCAATTGTGCAGCAAGAGTTTCACTTGCTCAGCCCATTCTTGAGAGTAATCAACTAATACAGCTACAGACATACAAACACGTGCACCCAAACCCAGACAAGCTTACTAGCTCAAGCTCTGACCTGCACCCATGGTTCAGGATTCAAGCAGCACAAACTTTTGTAGACATCCCTCAAAAGCATATATGGATGAACCACTTCTGTGAGGAAAAATCTGTGGGAGCAACTTGAACTTGAACAGTCACTGAGGCCTGAAAGTCCAATTTTTTTATGTAGGCCAATTTACAGCTGAGTTAAGGGTATGTAAAACCTTCTGTGCTGAGGTATTTTTGCACTTGTATCACATATTTCACCAGGCACAGGTCAGCAGAGAATCCAGCCCAATTAAAAGCTCATGTAGAACACCTATTGCTTTCATTTAACATCCATAAAAAGGGGAGAAGGGGAACAACTTGACCCTAATCAAATAAGGCAATGATCAAGAAAATTCACAGGACTTTTTCCTCCAGTTTCCTTGTTCTAAATGTGAGCCAGTGGTCTCTTCTACTTCAGTTACCCCTGCTAGCTCCTGATTTGACTTTATTCTTTGAGGAAAAGGCTTTTTTATTGACCGGCTACACTGTGCAAACACTGCTCCTGGGTGGCCTGTATACAAACAGGCCAACTATGTTTTTATTTTGCCAGCACAGCTACACATTTTCCCCATTTATCAGAGGATTCTTACCTTGTCTGAAGATACTTTATTCTGGAAAGCATATCAAGATGCCCTGCTGAGTATTGCTCTATCACATCCTTTACATCATAAGGCCTCAAAGTCTCCTTGAATTTTTTTTTATAGAGACGAAACTGCAGTATTCTGCAGGATAAACAGAAAAATTACTAACTTCTTACTTGACTTTCATAATGATAATTTGCACTTTTATTGAATAATTGATAAATACTCTGAACATTAGGAAATAGAGCATGTTGTTTCGAAACAAGAAAGTAAAACATAAGCAGAGAATAATATGATACCACATTTGTAACTATACAGTAATTGGCTTTTCATAATTAATAGGCTAAAAGAAATAATTTGCACAAAATGTCTTTTTCACCACTATCATCATAACTAGAAATAGTTCAAAGCTCCAAGATCATCTGTGGAATTTGATTTTGAACAACACAAGTCACAGGAGAATTTGAAGTTGTGAAGCTGTGCTTCAGCCTATTATAAAGCTGATTTTTTGTATCTATAATGGATAATTTCCAGTTTTGTTTTGATTATTCACCTGGGAAAATTTTGTATAGGATATGTTGATTAGATAAAAATGTGTAAGTTAAGAAGTCAGCAGCAGTTCAAGATGTGGAGAAAAGAAAAAGTGTTAGAAATGCCTGAAGTGTCCTTGAAAAAACAGCAGTATAACATTATTGTAGTAGTTGTTGTAGTAGTAGTAGTAGTAGTAATAATAATAATGATATTAGCTGCTATTATTATAAAATATCCTAGCAATTCATGACAGAATTAATATAATTACTGGCAGAGCACTAGAAAACTGTTTGGCATTGTTTTTTTCATTCTTTTCTTTTTATACATGAGCTTACACTGTTACACCTTGGTAGAGTATTTCTATTCTTGTCAAATAGACAAGAAACATATGTAAAGAATGAAAAGCATTTTATTTCTTTAATCTGTCTTAGGCTTGGGATCCAAGGGTTTGCTTTCTCAGTAGAGTCTACATGTTCTTATTGGTCTCAGTCAGGGAAGTGCCATTGTCTTTTAAGATTCTGACCTATTTTTTATTCAAGGTTGGTGGGTATTTTTAACCTGTATGAACTTTCATTTAGTAAAGATAATTCCATTATGACTTTTTAAGGGTTTTCAACACTTTAACTCTTTTGCTTATAAAACTTTAACGATTTCAAAATCATACCTTTTATTGATAACAGCAAAAATATGCTTAAAAAACACATACAAAAAAATAGAAATCACACTGTGTGGAGAAGGGTCCTGTTGGACCGTGACACACTGTTAGCAATTTCAATTTAAAATCCCCTTCATCATGACCCTGAAAATCCATTAAGGGTTTTCTGTTTACTTCCCTTTATCATTCAGAGTCTGGGTAAACTATACAAGGGGGAAAAAAAAAGCCTGGCTCATGATTGAGTTTAAAGGGAAATTACATAAATCAGATTTGCAAAGGATGTGGGAAAGGCAGGAATAAGAACATGCTTCATGGAGGCAGGGCTGGAAAATAGGACAGGTGTATAGTTTGTGTTTGAAAGCAAGCAGGAATCAAGGAAAGAAAGAGAAAACTGAGGAGGAAGTAGGGATGAAGACACTCCCAGCAGGAAGGAAGCAGTCATGGGTAACACGAACAAAGCCTGTCACCAAGCTTGAGAAAACTTGGAATTTTTAATCTCCTGCACCCAAGTGGAAAAGAATCAGGAGAATACATATTATGGTTATACACAAGTGTATTTTTATATTCTTATATCCATTTTCTTTGAAACTTTTCTAAGAAGATAATTTTAGGGTACTCCAGACTTGCAGTATTTCACCTGGCCCAAGATATAGCAACTTCTGGAATAAAAAAGCAATTGCAGTAAAAGAAAAGTATTTTCCTATGTGGGCATTTTTCAAGAGAAGAGCATAAAAAGTACTGAGTGAAGGAGTAACAGAGCATCAGTGAATGAATTTTATCTGCTTGATGTGATAAACACATTATCAAGCTTTACTAGGAGTTTTCTATCTCTTCTGATATGAAAATAAGGTGAAACAGGTCAATGGAGGCCTCATCATCCATGAAAATACAACAGCTGAAAAATACATTGTATACTCATACAATTGTGAATAAAAGAGTGGAGTTGGCTCAGGTTTTATTGCTAAGAGAAAACTCCAGTTTTTCATAAATACTGCAGTCACTAAATTAAGGAAGATACTATATTTAAAGCATATTTTAATGCAGAACTGTGTACAGTATTATTTTATAAGATATATCTTTATGGTGTATCTTGCAAAAATGGCATAGTCAACTGAAAAACATCTTCCTTCCTGCATATTTTCAAAGAGGACTTTAAATAGGGTATGTCTTGTGCTTTTCAGGATATCTAGAATTATCTAAACTATTGCATTGAAAACAAAAGCAATAACAGCAACAATGAATCAACTTGTAGCAATAAGGTCATGTGATTTCCCAAAGCATAAGCTTTCAAAGTCAAAGCAAAGCATCAAGGAGCATCAGAGACATTTACCTGACAGCTCGGATGGCTGTCTTGAATGTGGGGATCATATCTTCCATAAGGAAGTCACTGCTGTCTCCTCTTTCTTCTGCCATGGGCTCCCCTGTTCCTGCATCTGCAAAGCAGGTCAAAAAAAAAGCTGTGTGAACATCTGACCCCTCAATGTTTAGAGGACAATCTAGCTAACTAAAGAACTACATTAATTAAGTGTAATTTATTAAAGGAGCATCTCTTGCAGGATTCTCTTTCTCTGGTCAGATCTTGAAAGCGATTTCATGATGTAAGTAACATTACTTGAGGGATCTCCTCTCAGATTCCAGAATTTCTGAAACTTGCTTTCCAATGGATTTAGAAGTTTCCACTTTTAGGAGCTTTTACAATGATAAATCTTTGCCAAAATTATTTTAAGGAAGGTTAAAGCAGACGTAGAAGCTACAGGCCAAGTTCTCCTCCCACTTGGAGCTCATGTAGCTTCATGGAAGAGGATAACCAAGTTCCTGGTGTGGACATGAGGACTACATCCATGGTAGTCTGACCAGCATCCACTGCTGTCAGGTTGCAGAAGAAAGGAGAAAATGTTACTTAGAGACAATTTAGACACTACAGACAATAAGAAGAAAATGTGGAACTATGCACAGACACCCAAGGGAAATCTGCTGAGAGGCAGCAGTCCTAGGGACAATGGGAAAGAAGCAGCTTTTGACTCTATAAAACAAGGTTTTCAGAGATTGCAGTGAGGAGATACTTGAGAAGCCTGGACACAGGCTAGTGCAGGACTGGATGTAGCCGGGGGGGGGGCTGCCTTAGCATAACATCACTCCCCAGTGCACCCTCTTGTTTCAGGTCAAATAGGTTGATCACACCACTACCTACATACTATATTGATCGTTGTTTTTTGGGGCCCACTCTCTTATTTCAAGCACTGTGTTGCCTGGACTCCAGCATTCATTTCTTCGAGTTGTCCCAAATGTGCTATATAAAAACAGGGACCTGTCATGCTTGGCCCAGAAAGTCACAAACCTTCAACAGAAGATGCAGAAGAACAAAGTAAAATGGGGAGAAGAGGGGATGGATAGAAAGAAATGAACACAGATGGGCTACCTTCTGAGCTTTGCCAAAAAGCGTACGCTTTCATTCGGAATGCAGTGCGAAAACGCTCCTTGTTATTCAAGACAACATTCTTAGGCTCTTTTGAAGGACTTTCTTCAATGGCATCTACATTCAGAGGGGTAAATAGCTTTCCTTTAGTATTGGTACCACGAACCCGATCCAAGAGACCCAGCTTTTGGCTACAAAATAAGCAAAAGTGATCATTTTCCTCCTTTGTACACTTTTAACTTGTTTTCATGATGCTTTAAGTATATAATGGGCTAAATAAATGTTTTGTACACAAGGACACTGCTGGGGCTACCATACATCAAAGTCTTTAGAAGCAACAGCTAAGGTCCATAGATTATTAACTGCTTTTTATAAGCATTTTTTGTATCAATGTTGAAAATGTTACCAGTGGGTCTTGCTATCCTCTCTATGTAATGTATCAGTGCTTCAGCTCCAGTGGCATGTCTGAAGCATTAGATTTATTATTAAGAAGAGAAACACCTCTACTTAGGCAGTTATATTGTCTAATAATAAAGGATGCTTGGCCTTTCATGTCCAGTTCTTTCTTTAACTACTGGGTCTGTGGCAGGCTATTAAATGAATAACTCATGTGCATAGCCAGGACTGAAAGAAAGTCAGATGTGCTGTGAACCAAATAAATTATCAGTAAAGCACTGGAAAGGCATTGCCAAGCAATTACTAGGTACATGGTAGGGTAGTTCTCTCCACCACTCACTTTCAATCATGTCTCACTACACTAGAAATTGAGGTGACCTATACAAATTGTAGTAGAGTGACATATTTTCTTCCTCTGATGATTCCTTGCACTGTCCTCTTACAGATTTACTGACCAAAGTAATTTTTCCTTCACTGACAACATACAGTAAGAATTACTTCTACTTGCTCTCTTATCAGCATCAGTAACCCTCTGACAGCCTGATGACTTAAAGGCAATTACAAACACCACTGAAAAGAGCAACACAAAAGGAAATTGCTAGTGAGTGTATCAGCTTAAATATGCTCTGAACACTTCATAGGTGAACGATGGTCAAATTATGTTATTTGCTTGTTCACTTTGCTGCTTAAATATTTGCCAATTGCACATTTGTTAAAACCTATTCCTGGATAATGCAGTGTGGGATGCCTCCAGGGAGAGATGAATTGTGCACACCTGGTCAAGAAGCTGTTAGGAACAGGAGAGAAGGGCAGGCAAGGTGAGTGGGGGGAGAGAAGAAGCCACTGCAGATCTCAGGTTTCTAAGAGCCACAGATGTGAGCAGACTCAAAGGATCAACAGCAGTGGTGACCAGAAGAAAAAGATTTCACAGGTATGTTGAGAGGGATCTGTGCAGCTCAGCTGAAGCCAATAAACTTGCTGGCAGGAGAGACAAGCATGGGGAGGGCCCACCATGCAAGGACATAGCGGACAAAGATGGAGACTAGTGTGCACACCTTGCAAGTGAAGGGTTGCACTGACAGAACTATTTATTCTCTATTTAAGGAGTTATCTTGGTGAGATGGATTATTTTTGCATTCTGGCAGCTCTGGTGTCATTGGTGTACCTCTTCGAAAGCAGGATCTATTTCTATTTCAGAGCTCTGTCTGTGCCAGTATCCCTCCAGAATTGAAGTTCTTAGGACTTTTCTCTTGAAATGGTAAAGGCGAGATGGATTCAATCATTTAATGATTTTGCAGCTTTTAGAGAGCTTTAGAGTGCTGACTCTAGTAGGAATACTGCTGCTTACAGCATACAAAATTCCTACATTTAACATCACAGCTGTGGCAAGGTTTAGTGTGGGGTATTTTTGGTTTTTGTTTGTTTGCTTGTATGGGGTTTTGTTTTGTTTTGTTTTGTTTTTCTTCCAGTATTAATTAATGGGGCATTCATCTCTACTGTCTGTTTCTGATTAATATATCTGATCCAGAAGGTAATGAAATATGGGTTTCCCTGTCACAAAAGATGGAAGTGCTAAAGCTTTGTGTAGGATGTTTTTTCAGGCCTTCTGAATTTTCTTTCTGACAACATGATAATACATGTGAATACAATTTCTGCAGCCTGGTACATTCAGATACTTTCCCTGTCATTACATGTATGAAGTACATATGTGTGTGCAAGTATGGAAGTGGCAACCAAGAAGACCTTGTGTGAGTATGGAGACACACAGCCTGTCCTGCTAAATCAGCATCACCAGGACTGAAGCTACTGATACGAGAAGATAAAAGCATCGATTTGAGTGAAGAATTAGAACAGTTTAGGTGAATAGTATTAATATTACCCAGACTTTGCCCCAGTGTAATTGCCTGAGGAATTAATGGTATGGGGGAAAGACAAACAAAGCACAAATGTATAGAGCAAGAATCAGGGATTTCTTCCTTCTTTGTTGAAATACATGATATGCTACTTGTTGACATCTGTGGAAAATTAGACATCGAAGAATGTATAGGACAGTCTTGTTCAGTCTTAAGCACTTGCTCAAAAATTAGTTTCTATAGTGCTTGCTTTTGGGTTAGAATCTTGATCTGATTGATCCACCAAGATGCTCTAAAGGTTAAACTGATGGTGAGTGCAGGGTCCCAACAAGTGGTTTGTGTTCTACTAAGATAGGAAGAATCCTGTGATATCTTTTCTGCATTACTAACGCTCCTCTATTCTTTCAGAGGCCATGGTTAAAAACAGTAGTGCTGTACAAGACAGATGTCTTAAATTCATGTCACTTCTGTGAAATTTGGATTCTTCAAGCACTCAGCTATAGGAAAAATAGATACAGAACAAGACAACAGCTAACGAGCAAGTTTTGAAAGGGCATGAAAAATAAAAGTGAGGAAGCAAAAGTCCATTCAATTAGTTGTGTGTAGTTTTTTGGTGTTAAAGTAGGGGGGAAAAAAGTCTCATGTCTCAATAGTAATGAAAGCAAAGTTTGAAAGTGAAATTAATTTTGAAAAGGATAGTAAAAAAGAGTCTGGAATCATGGCACATCACTGTTAATGCAAAGAAATGCAGAAAAAATCTAGTTGAGTGATAACAACAAGTCACCCAGGGAATATAAACTAGTGAGCATGAAGATGTTAGAGGGAGTGAGCTTGTGAGGTCTTCAATGTGAAGAAAAACAGACCGTGCAATTAGGCATGCTTGGCATCATGGCTGATCTTTGTAGATGGAAGGAGATGGTGAAATAAGCTACAAGAAGAAAGAAAACAAAGTAGTTTTAGTATGAGTAGATCTATTCAGTGATAGTAAAATAAAAACATTTTTCCCTAGGTCTGAAAATACTGTATGCACAACAGGCTTGTTGTGGAGATCAGCTTTTCCTGGTGCAGGGGATAACAGATCAGCAGTGATAGATGAATCTCAAATGAAAGGGAAGACTACAGTCTACTTATTCTTCAGGATTTCAAGATCAATCATCTTGGTTCAAGATATTCCAGGATGAAAAAAAAGCTCCTAGAAGGATGAAATCAGTAAACTCAGATTATTTCAGATGTTGAGGTGATTTCCTCAAAGGCAAGAAGTAGTCAGGTAGTAAACATTGGCTTTGAACAATGTATTAACTGTCACAAAATGAGGTTTAGTAACACTACAGAGAACTTCTCAAGAGAAGAATATGTTTAAGGCAGAGCACCTGAAAGATGAAGAAGCAAAACAATAAATGACACAGAAGATTCCTACTGTTGATAAAGAGAACTTTGATACTATATTAGAAAAATAGAGTTGTCATTACATATGGCCTTTGACTCTCCAGAAACTTTCTTGGTCCTTCAAAATGCATATCCAGATCTCTCAAAATTTGCCTATTAAAACTCCTGTAATAACTGCTTTCCTTACCAAAAGACAAAGAAGCATAAAGTACATTACAAGGAACTATAGGGATCAGACCATCAAGTAAAGGGTCTGTGTATGATGGAAAGTATCTGGAATACTACTCTTACTTATTTTTTTTCCTATATTAGCAAGGGGGGTGGATTAGATGATCTCTAGAGGCCTCTTCAAACTCCAACAAGTCTGATGTTTTCCGCAGCACGTGTAGGCAAACTCATTTGTGGGTTGTTTTTGGTTTTGTTGGTTGGTTGGTTGGTTTGGTTTGTTTTTTTGGGGGGGTAGGTGTTTAAGGTAGGTAACATAAGCCAACAAGCATTCCCAAATTCTCTTTCTAGGGAGTTTCTCATCTTTCCCCATCGGTAAGTGTCAGTGTAAGAACTGTTGTCCCAAGACTGTTGTTCAAGCATCTTAGGTTTAGGAGCTATAACTCATCTGATCTGTCTTAAGCTGTGTGAAAAGTTAAATATCCTGTGTAAGATTAATCTTTAGATGCCTTCCTATAATCAGTGGGAAGTTAACAACCTGTAGTTCAGCTCCATTCACTTTGGGATGACTTTACATCTGGGGGAACTTTTCTCTTGTTATTCACTACAGAAAGATCTAGATGAGAAATCACTGAATAAGAAACTCTTCCTAAGCTAAAGTTGCCTGAGCTGAAGGCTTCTTCATTAACTGAATTCTGATGAGTAACCCTTAAAGTAACATTCAGATTCAGAACAGTATTTTTATACAATAAACATAGATAATTGTGTTCATATCCAGGCAGCCAGAGCAGTAGAATCATCAGAAAATAATTCATCAGCTTCACATGAACAAATACAACAGTATGTTGTATACTAAAAAACCCAAAACAAAACCCAAGCTTCTTTCCAGATAATGACTAGCTGTCAACAGAGGAAAAAAAAACCAACACAACTTTAATCTCATTTCCAAGGGATGAAATCTGGGTCTTCATTGTGCTTTTAAAAAAAAAGACTTAGTAAACATTTGTTCTCATGACACAATCTCCTTTATTTAACCAGCATGCGCATGGCTCAGTCCCAGCATGAAGCATGCGCAGATCACATCATCCTTCATGAGAGTGCCTAGGACAGTGGTTCCCACCCACAGGTTCATGTACTGCTGCTTGTCTTTCAGATTCTTCCTACTGATCTTAGCTACTCTTCCTCCCCTTCGGATAGTGGTCCCTCTTAATTTGGCTTTCTGACATACAATAAAATGTCAATCCTGACCTCTCACAATTCTAGAAACTAAGGGGATTCAAATGGATCCCAAACACGTTGTTAGAAGTGCAGATTAATTTATCTGACTAGCTTGGATACGTTGCCCTTGCTTGACTTGCATGCTATTCCATCCTCTCCCTTGTGGTGGAACAAAAGTGTTCTGTAAATCTTTGCATTTGAAGTGGAGTCCCAGAATGAGAATTCCTTAATTCTGTGGTAGACCACCATCGAAGGAGGAAGGCAGAAGCAGTGCAGACAGTTTAGCTTGAAAGCTTCCTAGGTACAGAACAATTCACCTCTCAGATTTGTGCTCCCAAAGAGCAGTGGGAATTATTTTGGAACATCTGAGCGGTGAAGTTGGTGGCTGGATACACAAGAGATGGCTGGCTTCTACAGCAGATATTTTATCTTTGCTTGGAATAAAGAGTGGGAACCACTGCACTAGAAATACTTTTCCAGAAACAGTCATGCAAGGAAATAATGCAATTACATCCCATCATGCAAGCCAGATACTCTCCTCTCTGTACTTTGCCTAGTATTGCAGTTTCATAAACATATGGTTCATGTATGAGAAGAAAAATAATGAATTAATGCTAACAGTGAAGCAAACACAGCTATCTTCCATGCATTTACCACTTTCACCTAACAAGGAGTAATAATAATGAGGAAATTTTTCAATATTTTTGCAGTTTAGCTAATAATGAGATTTAGTTGGTCTCAAGTAACTGGAAGCAAAAGGAAGTCATATTTACTGCAATATTTTACTACATTATTGGCTGTGCTTATATAGGTGAGCTTAGCTTTGGAAAATCAAACATTCTGAATGAGATTTTCAGAAGTATTCTCCCTTGAACTATTCCCAGTGGAAATTAACATGAAACTAATGTTATGAGGACAGCCATGAATCCTGCAGTGAATACATTCAGTTCATCTCAGAGAGCACATGTGCTTTCTTAGAATAAAACAAGGAGCATTCTGCACTTCCGAGGTACTTACGAATTTTGGCCAATCAGTTTTCCCTTTTAAGGAAATAAAGTAATATTCTTTTCTATAGACAGGAACTCAAAAAAATGTTTAATCTCAAAATAATTGACTGCAACTTCTTAACAACTAATTCTTAATTTTTAAAGCCACTTTGCACCCTGAATCTTTAGGTGTAAACTTGCAAGTTGCTGATGTCTGAGGAGGAAACATCTCCTTTGAGCCAACCAATTTCCACGGTCTTTGCTTGTGTATGTCCTCATTGGTATTTAATTGTAGGCATGGCTCTAAATCCAAACTCACTCACCATCCAGATTATTTGCCCAGAAACATGACCACAAGTCCAAACTTGGGCTCAACTTTGATGTTCTTCGGAAAGAGAAAGAGCCCTTATGCACACTAAAGGCCTTTGCTCAGCCCCTCTTCTTATCAACACTTTCTAAAGTGATTGGAAATGGGTAAAAATAAGCAACGTCACGCAAATCTGTAGGAAGAATCATCTAAGTTTAATCCTTTGAAAACAGAATGGATATTTCTCACCAACAGATGCAGCCAGCAACATAGGTAGAAACCATATTGATGTTGACTTACTCTACGTTGCTGTGAATGTAACTCCATTTATCAACCACTAGAAAGCAAACCAAACTGCAAAATCAGTATCTCTTGACTGTTTTGCATGGGCCAATCACCCAGTGAAAAAATGAGGTGTTTCACTAGCAGTTCTCCAAAAGCTGGAGAGCTCAGACTAGTAAAGCTGAGTTGTGTGTGGATGATTTCATGTTTGTGGAATGAAGTAGGAATGAGAATAATGAGCTCAAGTTGAACGACAGCAAGATGTTGGTGTGGGATAGAATAGAATGCTTGACAAATTACTTAAAATATTAGTATTTTTGAATTTGAGTAGCATTTCAGGAATCGGAAAGACAAATCCTTTTTTATGTTTCTTTGCAGGAAGATAAAGTTCTTGCCCCACATCTGAGGTCACAGTTGAGCAATATATTCTAGCATGTCACTAACTTTATTCAGATGATGAAAAGCATCCACTTGTTTTCAATTTGCTAAACAAGAACCTGCAAATACACCTGCAGGGATGTTGTTCCACTGAACTCAAATGCAAAGTGGGTTGCATGAATTTGTGTTGGCAAGGTTGGGAATGCATAGGAATGATATTTAGCTCTTACAGTACATTTTTCTTACAGTAAATTCTAAATGATTTGCAGAGTAGGTTAGTATCATTCCCATTCTGTGAAAACAGAGAAAAGCACTCGTTTCTAAGCAGATCATTGGCAGAGCCAGGATTAGATCCCACGTTTTCTGAAGAGCAGAACAATGAATATCTGCAAGGTCATGCAACTTTTTTTTATGTTTAAATGACTTTTCAGCCTTACGTCCCCTTATTTTTTATGGTGTTTGAATGAACTACTGTAGTAAAAACAGAAAGTGCAGGCAGAGAATGGCATGCAAGAAATATGAAAAGAGTAAGGCTCAATTGTTACTTGAATGTATATACCTAAGTTTTCTTGTGAGGCTTGATCCAAAGAATGACTCCCTACTAAACATGACATTACTGTAAAGTGAAGAAAAGTTATTAAGATGAGACGTTAATGGTTACCCATGAAAAGCTCTATGAAAAAGATGGGAACAGCCTTTCATTTTTAGTTAATGTAGTGTGCAGATCAGAGTAGCTTTTTCCCCCCTTCCTGTTTTAGGCAGATGCATTAAGGAATGCTGACAGAAATTTTCCACCTTGCAAAGTATGATTTTATTTTCATTATGCTGTTACTACTGGCAATAGAAAAATGCACCACATTATATGCATTCCTTCAGACTCACATAATAGGAAAGACTAGTACCCATTCTGCCACTGAATAAAAATTAAACCAACTTTCCAAAGGTAACGAAATATTATCTTGTACAAATAAGGAAATAGGGATAAATTACTTTTCTACAATCACATAATAATAGATCTAGGAATGAACACACTCTCCTAGTGTCTATTTCTACCATTGGACAATGCTGATAAGGAGCAGGACTCTAGAAAACAAGTTCAAAATCCTTTGGTAAAGTGCCTATATATACAAATGATTCAGATGTTTTACACTAATTGAAATTAGTGGAACAGCTGCTAACAACGGTGCTGAAAAATCAGGCCAAAATTTCCTTTCTGAAACATAGACATAAAGAGTTGTTTCAAAATAAATAATATGTCCATCCAGCAAAGATCCATCCTAAAGGCTGGCAAATGTAGGTCAAGCACCCAAACATTTGCTGAATGATTTGCTGTGCTCCAACAGAAATGAGCAGTAATACACATTTTTCACAAATCTTTCTTTTTGAGACATAAACAGATGAAAAGGCTTTGCAATACATGCAGAAGAGCAATTTCTATCTCAGATTTCATATGCAGGTAGTTTAAGGCATTGATTAAGGAAGAAAAAGCTAGTGGCATCTGTGGTATAAAGTCAGTAAAGTCAGTGAGCAATGACTAGCACAGCCCCAGTTCCTCCTGGTTTGGGGGACTTTGCTGGTCACAGGGAAATAGCTGTTCTTAAGAGAGCAGCATGGTATGTGCCACTTCACTTCACGGCAGCAGGAGCCAGCCTACTGTCTGGCTCAAGGGTAGTCCAATGTGCTCTTCATCGTATCTCTCACCTTCGCAGTTTTAGTTTAAAGGGAGCTTCAATAAAGCCTTGGGCTGCTGCCAAACTTTAATTTGCTTTCTACTACTGTAAGTCTTTCTCTGCAGCCTTGCCTTGGGATCCAGCTTCTGACTCTTCCTCTCTGTTATCTTCCCTGTGCTTTTCCCAAATGGACTAAGAACCGGGAGCTGCATCTAGCTGTGACTTTGTCATGATGCCAGCTCCTACTTCCAAGGAGACATCCTAGAAGGATCTGTCACAGAGTTCAACTCCACCTCTGTGGAGCTCCTAGAGAGTTTTTGTACCACAGAATAGAAACCCTGCCACTTAAAGCACTACCCATCCTCAAATTTTCCCACAGCCAAGCCTCATTTTGAGTTTATTAACTAGTTAAATTTTCTGACTCTTCTGGGAAGGCTTTGGACCAACTCTTCTCTCTGGTTTATCAACCACTGTTCAGACAATGAAGTTTATTACAACTTTCCCAGTATGTATTTAACTGATGCAAGAACCTGGAGACTGAGTTCACTTCTAGGCTGTTCTCTCTACTAGGACCTCCTTCTGTTATTTCTCACTTATTTCAATACAGCCTTAAATGCAAAGAGCAGTGGAGTACTAGCAATACTTTCTAAGCTAAATCACTCTAGGAGGAAAAGGAATTTTTTGTTTTTCATTATCTGGTATGTAAATAACAGTTTGATGAGATATAGGAGGTGGGACTGTCAAAACAACCAGATTTTATGGCTCAGCTCCATGTCTGATGAAATCAGTGGATGCTCCCACAAGCACCATCATTTTTCTATTTACCTGGATGGTTTCTAATCCCTCTTGTGGAATGCAAATTTTCATAAACACATTTCTGCTAACAGGAACACTACAATGCAAGTTTACTGAAGGTTATTACATATGTAACAACATAAAAGCAAGATATATCCAGATAGAATGAGGAGCCTTGGGATTATAGTTTTAAAGATTTTGAGCTGGAAGTCATACTTTTCAGTTTTTAATCCAGTGTTTCAACATAAAATGACGACTTATACTGGCCTGAAAGATGCAGTGACTCAGAAGCTTCTCCACAAACTCTTCTGTCACTGCAGGTGCAGGAGCTTTTCTAGGGTGTCTGTGACTGACAGCAAACTGCAGCAATCATTCCCTTTCCTAATTTTAATCTGCTGCTGCATCTGAGTCAGAACACATTTTGGCTCAAGGTATGGAGTTACATAAAAGGATTTCAGCTTTTAAGCTATTTCCTACATATTAAGGGCCAAAATTCAGCTGCTGCCAACCTTGGAGATGGCTAAAATCTCCAGACAACTACATTAATGCCACTGAGCTTGCTCATGATTGCTTAGCCTGTGCAGTGCCATGGATGTATAGCACTTAAGGTTCATGTGGATTCACCAACTAGGTAACTCCCACCCTGGCAGCCTTTAAAGAGGAGCAGGTTAGCTCATGATGATGGTGGCAGTAGGAGGAAGTAATTTTTTCCCAATAATTCAGCACTACAGCACTTGCCTGGATGGTAAGAAAACTTGTGATGGGTTTTTCTTTTCAGTTAAAGGAGGTTTGAACCCCCACATATCATAGGAGAACAGCAAGTGCAAAGCTGTTTTTTTCAGCTTCGTTATTGCAGCTGTGATGTGTTGCATGAAATGTTTAGAAAACAAAAAAGTAACTTTTCATCAGGCCAGGGACTGGAACCCAGGCCTGACCTCTGACTAAAAGCTTTCAAATGTTGCTACAATTCTTACACTTTTTCTCAGCACTGTAAATAGGGATGTAAATGGAAATAGCTTCAGCACGAGCCTATGAACTATTTATCCTTTAATTGCTATTGTCTTTCATTGTGGGTGACCCATTGATAGCAGTTTACCTGTGAGTATTTAACATTTTTGACCTAAGAGGTTGGATTACTTTATGTGCTTTTGAAAATGCAACTTAGCTGGAGGGCATTATAAATACATCATTTCCCTTTGAGACCTTGAAGGTTGACTGCTCTGCTGTAGTCTTCAGTGACTGAGCAGCATCAGGATCAAAAATTCCTTTGTTCTAATTGCTTGTAAATTCCCCAAAGTGATGGGAGCTTTCCCATCTGTTTCAGCAGGGGTGGGACCAAGGCCTAAATCCTAATGTAGACTTTTTTAGTACTGCCAGGGTGATTGACTATCCTGCTGATCCATCTTCACCATCCACCTTAGTATTTATTATCACGAAATCTTTGCACATGGTGAATCGACACAGACTTGATCCCTTACACTGCAACATTGCTCTGTGCAGAACTTTTGAGCAATAACGTGAAGCAGAACTTTAAATTCATCCCAGAACAACCTGGATGCTAAGCTCTGGCTCTATGGCATGGATCAGGAGAAATCTAGACCATGATTAATCATAACTAACAATAAAGCTGTTCACATACAATCAGCAAGCAACACTGCATTTGTACAATTAGCATTTTACATGTGTTGTTATATTGGGAAAAAAGCAAGCAATTAGGAAATGAATTGGTTAATAACATTTAATGACTACCTGTGGTGTTAGTAGCACGTTTTGGTTAACAGGTCATGAATCTACAAAGAACCATTTAACCTGCATCCTCTAATACCTGCTTTAAAACAAGGCTATAATGCTGGCAGTTACGTACCTGGCAGTACCATCCAATTGCTCTTTCCTTTTATAGAAGAGAGGAAGCATTACAAGAAAGCAAGGAGAGAAGAATTGCATAATAAATTCAGCAGATTTTTTTTTTAAACAGAAATTTTGAATCTATTGCTAATGGCTTATACCACTTTTGTTCTGTGACTGTAATTGACAGCAGAATAAAAGCTACTTTTTCAACTAGCCATAAAGCAAAGAAAGTGATACAGCTTCCTGAAACCAATCTGTGCTGCTACAACTGGCAATCTAGCTTTTGGTGAGAAGTGAACTCCCTTGCCCTCTCTCCCAGGACTTCATTTGCAAAACACCTATTAAATTTCATGTTGCATTTGAATCACAGAAGAACCTACATATCATGACTTCAAGCTTGTTCATTGTAATGAGTCCAGACTCCAGACCAGCCTGAGAATTAGTCTCTGAACAAAACCTGAGGTCAAGAAACCCTCTAGAAATTACTCTGTGTTGGATAATGTGGGAACAAATAGAGAGTGAAAAGGGATAAAGAAAAGGAAAGAATTGTAGCAAGCCTTAACTAAAAACTTGTGGTGTTTTTCCTTTGAGATTTCCTTTTAGGTCAAAGTGAAATAAATTCAAAAGTAATGTATTGTGAATACAACAAAGAAGGAGTTAGTATTTGCAATTTGCCCTTTGTGAAGGATGAAGCCTGGAATGTTTCTTCAAGTCAGTTTCAAGCAACATCTGGAGCTGCAGTGTTAGTGCAGTGAGCATGGCTTTCATGTGGAGACCTCTGTTTGGGCTGGGCAGTAATTTAAGGGCACTTCTCATCAGAATGAGGCATTACAGCAAGTCCAGAATGAAAGCATAAAGCATAAACTTGGATAAGTAGTGCCTGTTATGA